>JAWHQI010000246.1:2849732-4274598 GCA_033032865.1 Dactylorhiza incarnata
AGAACCGATCGATCTGTTGCTACTGGCCCTTCTGCAGTAGATATCTGCTGCTCTGGCCGTAGTAGAGCCCTCCTAAGCGAGGAGACGTGGAAAACATCATGCAGTCCCTCTAACTCTGGCGGTAGCTCAAGTCTATAAGCCAAGGGGCCGATCCTCTCCAGGATCCTGTAAGGCCCCATGTATCTCGGACTGAGCTTCTTCCGCCCGCGAACCCGTGAGACTCCATGCATCGGACGTATTTTCAAGAAAACTCGATCTCCCACCTGGAACTCTACCATATGATGCCGCGCATCGTAATACTTGGCCTTCCTGCTCTGGGCCTCCAACATCTTGTCTCGAATCAGCCTCACCTGAGCCTCCGTGTCTTCCACGAACTCCGAGCCAAGTGCCTTGGGATCCTCATCCTGGATCCAAGACAAAGGGGTCCTGCACCTCCGTCCGTATACAGCCTCGTACGGTGCCATGTCTATACTGGCCTGGTGACTATTGTTCTATGAGAACTTGACTAACAGTAATAGCTTCTCCCATGGCTCCCCGTGGTCCAGAATACATAGACGTAGGAGGTCCTCCAAGGTCCGGTTGGTACGCTCCGTTTGCCCATCTGTTTGGGGGTGGAAAGTAGTACTAAAAGTCAACCGGGTGCCTAGGTAGGCCCGCACTGCTCTCCACTCCCTCGACGTAAATCGTCCATCTCGATCGTCCTCGGCACACCATGATATTGAACAAACTGCTCTACGAACCTCCGTACCAAAACACCGACCGGATCGTCTTTCCTGACTGGAATGAACCTAGCCACCTTCGTCAATCTATCGACGATCACCCAAATTGAGTCATTTCCCGCACGAGATCCGGGAAGACCGTGTATAAAGTTCATAGCGATGTCGTCAAACTTCCGCTCCGGTACCGGGAGCGGCTACAATAACCCGGCTGGGTTCCGACACTCCGCCATCACGAGTTGGCAAGACTCGCAGTGGGTCACGAAATAGGTGATGTCCTTCTTCATACCCGACCAGTACATAGTCCTCTTCAGATCCGCCATCATCTTGGTGATACCCGGGTGCACATTATATCTACTGCAATGAGCGTCTGTCATAATGTCCTCCCGAATCTGGCTCCCTGCCGGTATATACACCCGGCCTCTAAAACTCAATAGGCCGTCCTTCAACTAATAGTCTCCGGCTGATCCTGCCTCCAAGGCTCTGAAAATCGGCTCTAGCTTGGCATCCTGCCTCTGCCCATACCGGATGCGGTCTCGAATGTCATAAGTGGTACTCATCGCCGTTAAATACTCCTCGTATAGTTCCGGATTGTCCTCGGATACTAAAGAGATCTGCATGTCCTCGAACACCCGTACTAGCTCCATGACCATCAACTCGGGCTCCGCTCCTGACGTGGTAGCTCTCCTGCTCAGAGCATCTGCCACTACATTTGCCTTCCCTGGGTGGTAATGCATCGTGTACTGATTATCTGATAAGAACTCCACCCATTGCCTCTGCCGGATGTTCAGCTCCTTCTGCGTATCTACGTACTTTAGATTCTTGTGATCTGAGAATATGTCGCAGTGGACACCGTAGAGATAGTGTCGCCAGATCTTGAGAGCGAACACAACTGCTCCCATATCTAAGTCATGCACTGGGTAATTCTGTTCATGATTCTTCAACTGGCGGGAGGCGTATGCTATCACGTGCTCGTTCTGCATCAGAACGACACCCATCCCCTGATATGACGCATCCGTGCACACCTGAAATCCTTCCCTCCCCGATGGAAGGGTATGGATGGGGGACATAGTAAGTCGACCCTTCAGCTCCTGGAAGGCTGCCTCACACTGCGGCGTCCATGTAAAAGCAGCATCCCTTTTCGTCAGGGATGTGAGCGGGAGGGCTATCTGGGAAAACCCCTGCACGAACTTCCGATAGTAGCCGGCAAGTCCCAAGAAACTCCTCACGTCGGTGGCCGTCTTCAACGGCGGCCAATCCCGCACTGCCTGGATCTTAGCTGGATCTACTGCTAGGCCAGCTCCACTGATGATATGGCCTAGGAAGGCCACCTCCTTCAGCCAAAACCGACACTTGCTGAACTTTGCATACAAACGATGCTCCCGAAGCTTCTCTAACGTTAGTGCCAAATGCCACACATGCTCCTCCTCCGACTTTGAATAGATGAGGATGTCGCCGATTAACACAATGACGAAGATGTCGAGATAAAGCTCGAAAACTCGGTTCATCAGGATCATAAATGCTGAAGGTGCATTTGTGAGTCCGAATGGCATCACCGTAAACTCATGTAATCCGTATCGGCTGCTGAAAGCCGTCTTCGGATATCCTCCTCTTGGATCCGCAACTGATAATACCCTGATCTCAAATCCAGCTTCGAGAAGCAGTGGGCTCCCTCAAGCTAGTCAAAAAGCTCGTCGATCCTTGGTAACAGGTACACATTCCGAACCGTCAGCCAATTCAGGGCTCTGTAGTCGATGCACAATCTGAGCGTCCCATCCTTCTTCTTTACGATCAACATCGGGGCTCCCCAAGGTGAGGAACTCAGCCTAATGAACCCTGCTTCCACCAGCTCCTGTAGCTGGCTCCGAAACTCCACCAGCTCCTTCAGGGCCATCCGGTAGGGGGCCCTAGATACCGACTTAGCCCCCGACACTAGTTGGATTTGGAAATCCTTCTCGTGGTGCGGAGGTAGTCCGGGTAGCTTCTCCAGAAATACGTCGACAAAATCCCGCACGACCGGGATATTTGACACTGAGTCTTTGACTTTCGTTGCCTCGAAGAGCACCTGATATACCTCGTCTCCCTACAGGTGGGCCTTGACGGCCTGAACTGATGATAAAAAGATACGAAAGGCGGATTTAGTACCTTCGATCACTACTTCACCATCTTCATGCTTTAGAACGATCCTCCTTGCCGAACAGTATATCTTAGCATGGTTCCAGTGCATCCAGGTCATGCCTAAGATCAGATCAAATTCCTTCATCTTCAAGCGTGTCGCCGGTGATTCGAACAGTTTCCCTCCAATCTCCACATTCATGTTGCATTTTGCATTTGTTAGGACTTCAGATCCATCCGGGAATCGCACTCTCCTGTAGATGCCCTCGAAGTGTTGGACTTGGCACAAATCATCTACGAACTCTTCCGAGACTAACGAGTGAGAGGCATTCGTATCGAATAAAGTGTATGCGGGCTTGCCGCAAACGAGTACTATACCTGGGTGTTTTTTGTTTGTTTGGTTTAATGCTAAAGTAAATCTAAGGTTTACAATGTACTAATGAATCATAAAACGAAAGGCATCAAAAGTACCTGTAATGACCCTTGCGGGGTCCCGGGGCTGTGCTAGGTCCAGGGAATACATCTGCTCCATGTTCTGCCTCTGATCTCCGCCCTAAAATCCACAGCCTCGTCCATGTCCCCGACCCCCAAAATGTTGGGCCTGAGGGGCAGCCTGTAGTGCTGGTGGTGCATTCCTCTGAGGGCAGTTCCTCCGTATATGGCCAGTCTAGCGGCAGTGGTAGCACTCTAGAGGTGGCCCACCTCCTCCAATCCTCGGCATCTCCCACATCTGTAGAGGCTAAGGAGCCAACACTACCGACTCCCTCTGCTCCTGTCTCTGCTCCTGGCGGGGTCAGACCTTTGTCCTTCCTTCCCCAGCATCTCGACCTCTCGGCTGGTCCCTTCTGCCTCCCCGTCCCTGGTCTTCTGTCGGCCTCTTCCTTCCTCAAACAAGGTGCTGGTCAGCTTCTAGTTTCTTGTCCATCTCCAAGATCTTAGTGCCGTCAGAGACGAAGAGGAGGGGCTGCCTCAGTTCATCACGAAGGCCCTTGTAGAACCTCTTTGCGTATCCTGCGTCATCCAGCTAATACGAAACTGCAAACCGGGATAGATGGGTAATGTAAGACCCCCCTCCCGCACCAGGAGAGTTCCCAGATCTTATGCCAAGAACCGCCGCCTTACGATGACGCTAACACACGAGTTAGCTGCCTCCGCAAGACGCCGATCCTGCCGGCAAGAACGATCAACTAGGCCAACAAGAATAAGAAGAAAATAAATAAACAAGTCCACAATCACACACATCTGTATAAATATATCCAAATGTAATCTGTCCATCAATGAGTACAATAAATGAAAGAGTAAAAGGGCTTATGCCCGGCACATATCCAAAGTAGAATTAAATCTCACTCTCTCATTCTACATCTATGCGGAAGCTAAACAAACTCTCAAATCTTCAAACACCTGTCTTGTAGTAGAAGTACTGCGCGACTTCTGCTCCCCAGATCCTGCCATCATGTCCTAACTGGTCGTACATGTGCTCAGCTCCTCGAACACCTACGATCACAACCGACCGTTAGTCATAAAGACTAAGCCGATTTTGTGCCCGCCTCCCCCCGCGACTCCCAGGCATCGAGCGGGAGGAAGAAGCGGAGGATAACAAAGTGGAGTAAACAAAAGCAGGTGACAGGGAAAGCTAAGCTAGCAAGTGTATATATAAGCAAGCACTACTCTAGTAGTATAAATAAGTAAGAGAGCAGAAAAGAGCAGTAAAGGAAGTAAATAGTAAAGCAGTGCACGCAAGTATAACCAACAATTAATTAATTCTACACTACCATCACATGAGTACCTTAACTTATATGAATGCCCATACAAACTTATAAGTTAAGGTTTCCGGAAATATAACTTATCATATAAAAGTGCCCATACTAATTTATATGATAAGGGTCTGCAGTTATGTTCTAGGTTTACATATGATATGATATGCATGCTATGTTATGATTCATACAAGTGCAACTCACCCACACGTCTCTGTGATCACAGACCTTTAGTTCCCGCTTTTCGGAGTTAGCTACACTCTCTAGTACTACCGTTGTGGCTACGACAGCGGTAGAGCGCGTCTCCCCCCTAGGCGGGTATACACACTACCAGGCCTAGACCTCCCATACGCCTCTGTATACGTCCTAGGTGCACTCTAGAGTCTTACGTACTCTTTGATGGAACCTACCAGTCTTAAATGCCGGGTGTAATTTCCTAAAGGAAAAACCTCTGAAATTTTCTACAAAAATTTACAGAGGTCCTGCATGCCATAACAATGAATTCTCCAGAGTTCTATAATTTTCTATAAGATATTTGACATGAAAATTTCATGAATACCAATATGTGACCTAATTCACATTAATCCAAAATATAGGATTTTTGATCCCAAAAGTCCTAAGATTCCCTGAGGTGGTGTGTTTTGTCATAAGGAATATGTCACTACAATTTTAGAGGCCAACTCCAAGCCATTTGGGCTAAATACACATAATTCCATTTTTGGCTATTGGCACACCAAATCACCCCTTAAGTAGAGACATGCAAAGGGAATTACCCTACATGCAGAGGTCCAATTGATCTCAAATTTTAACCATAGACTAATATTGCCTAACTAAGGGTGACACCCAAATTTGGGGCCAGTTGGAGCTATACAGCTCCAAAAAAGTCATTTATTTGATTTTACATATTTTGAATAAAATCTTAGGAAAATCATCTCCTAAAAATCTGATTTTTGGATGCAAGCTGGATATAGAGCACATGCATGCATGGAAAAATTTCAAGTCCATCAGATGTATATTTTAGAATTTATACACAAAATGATTTCTGGTTTCTATTTTGACCAACCTCACTAAAGTGAGGACTGTGGGTCCTGCAGTGATCCAAATGGTCTGATTCAACTTTCTAATGGAAGTAGACATCAAGATCTACAATAGTTATCTCAAGCAGTTTTTCCTAAAAAGGCCTCTAAGGGCCTCAAATTAATTAAACAAACTGCTGCAGGAAGTGTGACAAAATTCATTTAATATCATAACATGGTATGCATATAGCAGATCTATCAAAACCGACGACTCTCCTTCATCTTCCACCTCCAGCCGGCGGCTGTGATCTGCCCGACCTGGACCACATTCCTCCTCCATTTCCCGGCCACCCAGCCACCTCCCTGGCCGGCCACCGCCACCACCACCACCACCTTCGTTGAGGTGGTCGCTATCAGCCGGCGGTGGTTTGGCCGCTGGAGGTGGTGTTTTCCGGCGAACCCAACACCATGAATATTCCGAAATCTTCCATTTTTATCACCATGGATCAGGCTCAATTGAGTCCGATGTTTCTCCTAGTGGATCTAAGAGGCTAGCACAGAGGGAGAGGGGGAGAAACCGGACCTGAAGTAAGGTGGACGGTGAGTATTGTGGCGGTGCGGCATGGTGGCGACGAGTTCCGGCGATCCTGCTCAATTCCTCAACCCTCCAATAAAAGCTCCACCCCAAGTGGCTATTCCGACTTCTTGGACCTCTCTGAAGCTGATGGTGGTCTTGAATGAAGGAGAGGAGGGCTCTAAGTGCAAGCCCCACTAAAGCATGGCTCGGCCAAGCTTTGGTTGTTCCTCCCAGCTGCCAAGTGGCACTTAGTCAGCACAAAATGGCTGGGAATTGATGGGGAGGTCAGGGATGGCTTTGGGCAGAGGAATGGAGTGCCAAGTGGCCTCCATTTATCAAATTCCTCTTGTTTTCTAATGGAATTTGGGGAAAATTCCATGCTTACCCCTTTGCATGTTGGAAATAGTGGGCAAGGCTGGTCATTAGGTACTTGGGCCTCAGAATGGGCTTTGGATCAAGGTTTTAGGCTGTCTAAGTAACTAGAACTTACGAGAAAGAATAAGTTTCCGCGTTTGACGAACTCTAACCTGCGTTCGACGAATTTCATCCTGAGGTCGACGAACGACGAGCTTCAGTTCGACGAAATCGACATCCCTTAGTTTATTTCTCTGTTTGACGATTTCTAATCTGCGTTCGACGAACTCATCCTGAGTTTGACGAATGACGAGCTTCTGTTCGACGAAATCGACAGCCCTTAGTTTATTTCTTTGTTTGACGATTTCTAATCTGCGTTCGACGAACTCATCCTGAGTTCGACGACCGACGAGCTTCTGTTCGACGAAATCGAAAGCCCTTAGTTTGTTTATCTGTTCGACGATTTCTAATCTACGTTCGACGAACTCATCCTGAGTTTGACGAACGACGAGCTTCAGCTCGACCAGTCTACGTTTGACGAATTTCTAGTCTGCGTTCAACGAACGCCTTCCTGGGTTCGACGAATTCTATTTTTTCCTGTCAGTTTATTAAATTATAACTTAGTTCGACGAACCCGTTCTTCGTTCGATGAACGCAGAACTGCGTTCGACGAAATTGATTCCGATCGACGAATTTCTTCTATTCTATTGGTGGAGTCAGTTTGCAAGTGTGAGTTTACATTGAGCTAGTTTGACCTGAGTAGACCCGCCTCCTATAGTAGACCACATGTGGGTTCATTCAACTCTATGTGTCTTAAGGTCACTACCTAGCCCAAACTCACATCACTCACCACTTGTCTCACCCTAGTCCTCGAAATTTAAGTTCAGGTCTACGGGGTTCCAGGCTTATTGAAAAAGTCTCAAATGGTATATATGATATCACAAGACTATCTGGTAATTGTTATATTATCTCATCGTCAATGTTTCTGTTGGAACATGGTCTTCCACATCTCCTAGGTTTGAAAATAACAAATCCTATGTGTATTTGATCTTGTGTGTTTAAGTGTGCAGGATAACAAAGTCCACATGACTTAAGGATTACATAAGAAGGTTGCCCCCAAAGTTGAGCCATCAAATCCAAAACACCTACTTGTTGGATCGGTAGGCGCCCTTAGAGGGGGGGGGGGGTGAATAAGGGTTTTAAAAACTTTAGATATATTTTGAATAACTTTGAAAAAGCTTTGATTATTAAACTAGAGAAGATCAAGACAAATCAAGTGAAGTAAAAGTAAAGACATGATTTTATTAACTTGAGAAGCATGATTACAAAACTTGATCTCTTATCGAAGCTAAAAATCAAAGCGAATAGAAAGACTCTTTTTGTTTTCTATACCGACTCGTATACCCACGAACCGGTTGGCTTTAGTCGATCCTTCCCCGGATACGACCTCAAGCCGCTCTAGCCAACCCTTCCCCGGATATGGCCTCGAGCACCCCCTAGACCTACACCCGAGACCTAGTCGCCAACACGAGGCGAATTTTTGCCCTAAGTCCTACCCAGACCTAGTCGCCAACACGAGGCGAAATCTCTAACGGTTACAAAAGATATGAAATAAAATAACAACAACAATATTAAAACTCCCTCTAAGAAACTTCTGAAGTCGGAGATGAACGATCACTGTAGAATAAGCGAGGTTGAAGCGATCCCTCTTTGGATGTAGCGTGATGAAGTCCTCCTTCAGAAACTCTCTAAGCGTTTGGTGGGAGATCAACTCTCGGTCATATAAGGCTTTGGAATTCTGGCACAAGACCTCTCTCAGGAATCAGCACAGCACACGAGAAGAGAAGGGTCCATTATATAGCCTCAGCGCTAGTGCCTGCGCTAGTGGTACCGCCGGCGCTATCCCATATTAGGACATATTCTGCGCGACAGAATCTTTAATCCAAGGAAACAATTCTCTCTTGCCCTCTGTGCTCCGCGCTATCGCCTGCGCTATCGGATACCGCCTGGCGCTATCTCCTTCTATAAGTTCTCCCGGCAATTGCGCTTAAGCAATCTTTTTTGTCGATCGAAATTTCGTCGAACGGAGCAAAGAGTTTGTCGAGCAAAATTTCATCGAACGCCGTTATGAGCATTTCGTCGAGCGCCGCTAACAGTTCGTCGAACGACAGCTAGCGCCTGCACTAGTACTACCGCCAGCGCTAGTAGGAATTTTGGATTTGATGGCTCAACTTTGGGGGCAACCTTCTTATGTAATCCTTGAGTCATGTGGACTTTGTTATCCTGCACACTTAAACACACAAGATCAAATACACATAGGATTTGTTATTCTCAAACCTAGGAGATGCGGAAGACCATGTTCCAACAAACTCCCCCTTTTGATAATAACAAATTCATTAATGATAAATCAAAGCATTAATATATAAGCATGAAGAAACATACTTGTGTGTGTGAGAGTGATGACTTAGGATAATTATCGATTTTAGCATATAGAATTGCTCCCCCTATATACATGCTCCCCCTAAGTGAGTGCTCTCCTAATATGTAAGCTATCATCTTAATTAAGCATGTTAGTTTTATATTTTGATAGCAGATTATATTTATCATGTTAGTTCTCCCCCTTTTGTTATTAGCAAAAGTGGGTAAGGAGACACCACTTAAAAGTTGATAATAAGATAAAAGCATGATCGAGCTTGTAGAGAAGGAAGTGATAAGGAGTTTTAGAATATTTTTCATTGAATTAGATCAGAGTTTGAGTATTACAACATTTTCATAAATCAGAGTTTGTAGCATAAACAAATACAAGGTAAGTGATTTTCGAGTAACTGAACTACCCAGATAATATGTCTACACCCTAGCCCCGTACTAAGTGACGGATGGGCATGAGGAGCTGCATACATGCCGTAGGTTGGGGTGTTAGTCCCATATGCAAACACTAGACACAACTCAACCTAGCACTCTTTCCCCCCAGTGCCTCGCAAGGCCCCACTGGAACCCTCCCCGGTTAAGGACAAGACATGACTAGAGATAAGGTTATCTAATGTCTACAACCCTACGCCCCCTCTATGGTGAGAAATAAAGTCATGGGTAATAATTATTGGAAACATTTAAGCGTTTTAAATCAAATTATAATTTCATAGCCAATGGGTTCTTATATTTGAATTCTTAAAGAAAAGTTCCAGAGCTAATTTGAAATCCATTAATAAATCAGAGTATTAGCATTACAATATTTGTGTTAGAATAACCAACATAAATTCTACCAAGCAAGTCTACCATTTGTTGAAAAAGGAATTTTGGTATTTAAGACTTTGATATAAGCATGCAATCGCAAGGTAAAAATATATGGTGATGATGCGGAAGACTTATAGAAATGCAAGAAACATCTTATTGTAATCAATGATGATCCATAAAAAGATATATGAGTTAAATTTCAAAAAGAAGATGTTTTTTAAATCATTGTTCAAATAAAATCTTTAAATTCACTAATAAAGTAACCAAGCATGAAATAATGTTATCAAAAAGAGATTACTACAATGTTATTTTAATTCACAAATTCAAAACATACCAAACATTGTAGAAAGCATGCTAGGTTATCTAGTGCATTTCATAAATAAAGAGTAGTATAGAATTTGCATTAGGATCCAATACTCATGAGAAGAAGTGTTATGGAAGATAATGATGTGCACAAAAGTGTATTTTTGAGTAGAGTAAACACATGTTTTAAACAAAAATACAAGTAACATGTAAAGTAAGAGCACAATAAAACACAAATAATTTTACTTCCACGCACTTCAATGCACAAAAAATGTACAACTACCAAGGTGCTTTGCACACACAATGCTCATTAAGACTTATCAGGGTGCAAAGTAGTGCTTGGGGGATCACATAATTTTATTCTTCAATATTTTTTTTTTATCGTGATCCGGTGTACTTAAGAATAAGTGGTTTTTGAGAGAAAGTTATGGTTTGCACAAGATACTTTACTAATCTTTCCAAGGTGCTCAACCTCACAACGCTTATTAAGACTTATCAGGAGGTTCAAGTAGTGCTTGGTGGAGTTATCTTTGTCACTTTATTTTATGATTTTTGTTTTGTACAAAGTTCTCAGAATACACTTGTTTTGTAAACCAATATAATTTATAAAAAACATAACCACTTTTCTTAACTTTTAAAGTGCAAACAAAGGTTGTGTAGGCCAGATACTTGTGCAATTTTAATTCATTGTACTATTACAAAACATACACAAGCATTCTTAGATTAAACACACATGTAGACAATGCCAAAATAAGTGAGTGAATAAAGATCATTATCAAACATAAAACATTTACTCATACTTAGAGGCATGCTAAACATAGTTCTACACAACTTTTAAATGATATAATTGATGCACATATTAATAGATTTATCAAAGCATGATGAAAACAATGTTCAAAGTAGTTTGAAAAGATAAATTACAACATCATAGAAGTTCTAAATGATGGGTTAAATCATGCTTGATTTTCAATGAAGTCCATACAGTATTTTTGATATTTTTGAGAAATAATTTTAATTTAAAGTTTGAACTCTTATAATTTGATCTTGGACTTCCCGAGGTCTACCCTGTGAGAGGTTCGCCCGGTACTAGGTGATGTGATGGGATAATAGCCCAAATCACCCTTTCGCAAGATACATAGAAAAGTTAAGTTCAAAATAATAATTTTTGATACTTATTTTTGTTTTGTATTTTTGTATTTGATTTTTGCATATAGAAATAGAATTTAAACAAATATCCAACGACAAAACAAAATATTTTTTGTAATTTTGTATTTTAATTTTTCAAAAACAAGTACAGGCAGAATTGCAAAAATGAGTAGTAAATCTAAAATAATATATTTTTATTGATTTTTCAGAATTTTAAAATTTCAGAAAATCGGAGACTCGAGCTAGCGTCGGCGTTAGGTACTAGCGCCTGCGTTAGCTCACAGAGAGTGCTTATTTTAATCATATGGCCTAGATTTTCTTTGATTTTGCTTCCGATTTTTTTTAATTATGCTTTTACAATGTAAGGCCTGTCTAATGAAGTGATGAGACGAGAAGAAATCGCAAAAAGTTGTGGAAGTTAAAATTAGTACATGAGTTTCATCTTCATTAGAGTTTCATATTTATTAAACCTTAATTATTGAGTTTTGCACAACATATGCATGAGTGAAATGATTATAAATAAGTGAAATAATATTCATGCAATTTTTCAATTCCGATTTAAACATGATTATGATTAAACATACTTGGGGTAATTGAAAATGACGCAAATATATTAACTACCTAAGCAAAACTTGCACATTTTATAAATTTAGCCTAATACCCCTAAAATACACCTTTTAAATCCATTTTGACACTTATTTCATTTAGTCTTAATAATATCATATAACAAATTTAGTTTTTCAAATTTTATAAGACTTTTAGGAAATGGATTTAGAAGGATAGAAATAAAAAGGATAAGTAGATCACTTAAAAAATGACATGACTATTTATTCAATTTTATTCAATTTGATTTATTTATGAATTTTGGTTTAATATGAGAAAGTCATATCACAAGTCATATAAAGTGATCATATCATGATGGTTCAACAAAAATAAAAACAAAAAACAAAAAAGGAAATTAAGCATATCATGAAGTAGATAATTGATATTTTATTTTTTTGGTTGATTTCTACTTCATGCAAATAATTGGATACTAATGAATGAGTGATTTAGGTATCCAAAGAGGACCGGGTGTGATGGTTCCTTTGGGTACCCAAATACATCGTGTTTGCTTTTGGGGAGATGGAAGTGAATGAGCCCTTTTGAGTGGAGTTTGTGTTTCATCTTTAACTTTGAGTCTCCATTCAAATCTTGGTTTAACATTATTTTTATTTTTCAAATTTCCACAATCATTTACTTGAACATTTGGATCAAAAAGGTTTTTGAATTTATAATTTGAAGGAACTTTGTTTGCATTTAATTTTAGGTTGGGAGAAACATGATTTTGTAAATTATGGTGATTTTGATTTACAAATCCTTTATGTTCCTTACTCTCATTTTTAAACTTACGTAAGATGTTCATATTCATATTCAACTTGTTTTTAGATATAGTTTGATATTGTGAATTTGTATTTACAATTTTCATAAGCAAGTTGATTTTTTATTTTAATTCATCATTTTTAATCTTTAAATTATGTCTAGCTTTATTATAAGCGATTGTGCTATTTTTAAGAGTTGAAACAATTGAATCTATATGATCTTGATAGTTATTTCTATATTCATCAAATGTTTTATCCATCTCTTTAATTTCAATTTTATACTCTTTGCACTTAGCACAATCATTTATCAAAGATGAATTTTCTAAACATAATTTTTCATTTTGTTCTTTTACTAAAATAAAATCCTTTTCAAGTTTCTTGTGCTTTTCTTTTAATTCATTATATTCTACACAAGTTGCAGTGTTTTCAACTAAGGAACCATGGATAGAACTAGATAAATTTGAATTTGATTCTTCATTAATTTTTGCCTTTAAATTTTTATTTTCTAAGCGCAACCGTTCATTAGCATTTTTTAATTTCTTAATTTTGCGCTTTGTAGTTTGAAGCATTTGTAATGTAGAAATAGATGTATAGAAAATGGGATTTGATTTCCTTACATTGCTTTTGGGAGAGGCATGATTTGAGCATATCGTTTCTTTTACATCTTTTTGGCACTCCTCTTCCGAAGACAGTACTTCTTCTTCTTTTCCATTTGATGTGTGCTCCATTGATCCGTCATGAGAGGAGCATTCTTGAGGACTTGTGCAAGCTTGCATATTCTCCGGTTCTTGCGATTGTTCCATACCTGTAGAAGGAGAATCATACATTTCTTCAAGAAATTTCCATACTTTGTATGCACTAGAAAAACAATATATTAATTTTGAAATTTCGTGAGATAAAGCCCAGAAAATACAATTTAAAGCTTTTGCATTTAGATGACGTTCCTGTTTATTTGATTCATCCGCTGGTCTAACTATTGCTATATCCCATGCATTGATATCTAAATTTTTAATAAACTTTTCTATTAAAAATTTCCACCATTTATAATTTCTCCCTTCGAATAAAGGTGGTTTAAGAGATTTTTCTTCTTCATAAAAATTTACCCCACTAATAAAAGCGAGATCATGAGACGCCATTATTCCTGGTTGTTAAGTCGATTGGAATAACCTCTCTCTGATACCACTTGTTGGATCGGTAGGCGCCCTTAGAGGGGGGGGGGGGGGGTGAATAAGGGTTTTATAAACTTTAGATATATTTTGAATAACTTTGAAAAAGCTTTGATTATTAAACGAGAGAAGATCAAGACAAATCAAGTGAAGTAAAAGTAAAGACATGATTTTATTAACTTGAGAAGCATGATTACAAAACTTGATCTCTTATCGAAGCTAGAAATCAAAGCGAATAGAAAAACTCCTTTTGTTTTCTATACCGACTCGTATCCCCACGAACCGGTTGGCTTTAGCCGATCCTTCCCCGGATGCGACCTCAAGCCGCTCTAGGCAACCCTTCCCCGGATATGGCCTCGAGCACCCCCTAGACCTACACCCGAGACCTAGTCGCCAACACAAGGCGAATTTCTGCCCTAAGTCCTACCCAGACCTAGTCGCCAACACGAGGCGAATTCTCTAACGGTTAGAAAAGATATGAAATAAAATAACAACAACATTAAAACTCCCTCTAAGAAAATTCTGAAGTCGGAGATGAACGATCGCTGTAGAATAAGCGAGGTTGAAGCGATCCCTCTTTGGATGTAGCGTGATGAAGTCCTCCTTCAGAAACTCTCTAAGAGTTTGGTGGGAGATCAACTCTCGGTCATATAAGGCTTTGGAATTCTGGCACAAGACCTCTCTCAGGAATCAGCACAGCACACGAGAAGAGAAGGGTCCATTATATAGCCTCAGCGCTAGCGCCTGCGCTAGTGGTACCAACGGCGCTATCCCATATTAGGACATATTCTGCGCGGCAGAATCTTTAATCCAAGGAAACAATTATCTCTTGCCTTCTGTGCTCCGCGCTATCGCCTACGCTATCGGATACCGCCTGGCGCTATCTCCTTCTATAAGTTCTCCCGGCAATTGCGCTTAAGCAATCATTTTCGTCGATCGAAATTTCGTCGAACGGAGCAAAGAGTTCGTCGAGCGAAATTTCGTCGAACGCCGTTATGAGCATTCCGTCGAGCGCCGCTAACAGTTTGTCGAACGACAGCTAGCGCCTGCGCTAGTACTACTGCCAGCGCTAGTAGGAGTTTTGGATTTGATGGCTCAACTTTGGGGGCAACCTTCTTATGTAATCCTTGAGTCATGTGGACTTTGTTATCCTGCACACTTAAACACACAAGATCAAATACACATAGGATTTGTTATTCTCAAACCTAGGAGATGCGGAAGACCATGTTCCAACACTACTAGTGCTGGCGGTAGTACTAGCGCAGGTGCTAGCTGTCGTTCGACGAACTGCAAGTTGCGCTCGACGAAATGCTCATCACTGCGTTCGACGAAATCTCTCTCGACGAAATGTTAGCTGCGTTCGACGAAAATCCGATCGACGAAATGTTTGCTTACGTGCAAATTCCGGGAGTACTTATAGAAGCCGATAGCGCCTGGCGGTATCCGATAGCGCATGCGATAGCGAGGAGCACAGTAGGCAAGAGAGAATTGTTTCCTCGGATTGAAGATTCTACCGCGCAGAATATGTCCTAATATGGGATAGCGCCGACGGTACCACTAGCGCAGGCGCTAGCGCTAAGGCTATAAAAAGGACCCCTCTTCTCTCGTTTCACATAGACATCAGAGAGAGAGATAGAGTGCTAGAATGCCAGAGGCTACCTTGGCCGAAAGTTGATGTCCTACCAAAGTTCTGCAAACTTCTGAAGGAGAATCTCATCACGCCAGATCCAAACGAAGTCCGCTTCTACAACGCTTATTCTACAACGGATCTTCATCTCCAACTTCAGAAGTTCATCAAGAGGGAGTTTTTATTTATTTTCATTTCTTATTTCTTGTAAACGGTTAGTGAAATCGCCTCGTGTTGGCGACTAGGTCTGGGTAGGACTTAGGGGGAAACTCGCCTCTTGTTGGTGACTAGATCTAGGCTAGGTCTAGGGGGTGCTCGAGGCCATATCCGGGGAAGGGTTGGCTAGAGCGGCTTGAGGCCGAATCCGGGGAGGATAGGTAAGGGCCACCGGTTCGTGGGCATGCGAGTCGGGATAGAAAACAAAAAGAGTTTACTATTCATCGCCACCGATTTCTAGCGTTATAGGAGTCAACTTTTGTAAAACCTTATTTGATATTAATAAAGCATGTCTCTACTTTATTTCAATTGTTTTACTTGACTTCTTATTGTCTTTATCTTGCATTATTACAAAGCTTTTCAAAATATCATTTAAGTTTTTGAAAACCCTAATTCACCCCCCCCTCTAAGGGCGCCTACCGATCCAACAAGTGGTATCAGAGCCATTTTATTCCAATCGGCTTAACAACCTAGAATAATGGCGTCTCATGATCTCGCTTCTACTAGTGGTGCAAATTTCTGTGCAGAAGAAATATCTCTTAAACCACCTTTATTTGAAGGAACAAATTATAAAGGATGGAAAATTCTAATTGAAAAATTTATTATGACTCTAGATGTCGAAGTGTGGAATTTAGCCATTGTAAGACCTGCGGATGAATCAAATAAAAAGGAACGTCAACTAAATGCAAAAGCCAAACATTATTTATTTTGTGCTCTATCAAATGAAATTTTCAAATTAATATATTGTTTTTCTAGTGCATACAAAGTATGGCAATTTCTTGAAGAAATGTATGATTTTCCTCTCGCAGGTATAGAACAAACATAGGAGGAGAAGGACATACAAGCATCCACTACTATTCAAGAAGATCTCTCTCATAGCAAAGCCATGAAAATCATGGAAACTAACTTGGAAAAAGAGAGCAATACATCAAGAGAAAAAGGAGATGAAAATTCATCTATGATGGAGGAAGGCCTAAAAGATAACGAAGGAACTTCATGCTCACATTTTGCCTCTACCAAAAGCGCTGTAAGAAAGTCTAAATCTTCTTCTTGTGTGATAACTTCCATCTCTAGTTTCAACATACTAAAAATGGCTAAACGTAAGATCAAGAAATTGAAAATCACTAATAAAAGTTTACGTATAGAAAATAAGAGGTTAAAAGCTAATGTTAATTTAGAATCAAATTGTGATGTGGTTTCACCATCTTGTCCTTTACTTGAAAACACAAAACCTTGTTTTGATTGTAATAATATTAAGGAAAAACTCAAGGAACTTGAAAAAGAAATTATTTGTATAAAAGAACATAATGAAAAATTATCTTTAGAAAATTCATCTTTAAAAGGTGATTGTGCTACATGTAAAAGTAATAAAATTGAAATTGAAGAGATGGATGAAACATTTGAGGAATACAGAAATGAATACCAAAACCATATTGATTCAATTGTTTATACTCTTAAAAATAGCACAATTGCGTATAATAAAGCTAGACATAATTTGAAACTTAAGAACAATGAATTAGAAACTAAAATTATCTTGCTTAAGGAAATCTTAAAGAAAAATTCTCAATATCAAGCAAACTCCAAAAGCAAGGTAAATATGATTTCTCAAAACGTGAATAAGCTAAACTAGGAAATAAAAAACATCAAAAGATTGTAAATGAAATTCCAAAACACTATCATCATCATTTACAATATCAATCTTCTCCCAACTTAAAATTAAACGCAAACAAATTTCCTTTAAATAATAAATTCAAAAGTCATTTTTATCCAAACATACAAGAAAATGACTATGGATATTTGAAAAATAAAAATAGTATTTGTCCAAGGTATGAATGGAGACCCATACTTAAGAATGACACACTAATGTCAAAAGAAAGGGTCTATCCATCCTTGTCTCCCCAAAAGCCATCTCGCTATATTTGGGTACCCAAAGGAACCATCCCACATGGTCCCCTTTGGATACCTAAAACTCTTATTCATTAGGTATCATCAAATGCATGAAGAAGAGACTTTTCAAAATAAGATATACAAATTTCTACTTCATGATGTGCTTTAATGTCCTTTTTATTTTTCTTGTTGTTTTCCTTTTGAACTATCATGTCATGGTCATCCTATATAGTATTGAAAATATGATCCTATCTCTAAAAAGCTTAATATGTTTATAAAATCAAATTGATCAAATTCAAAAGTCATATCTAATTTTGATGACCTATCTATCTCTCTCATAGTCATTATCCATAAATATCTTTTATTATTCATATAAATCAAATTCTAAATTTGCTATAAGATATTTCAAATTAAATCCATTTATTAGGCTATTAAGATTTTTAGCCTTCACAAACAAGTGGTTTAGTGAAATAACATGATCTAAAAGAAAGTTCAAGATCTAAATAAAAGCTTAACTTTCAATATGGTTGTCTTTGTTCACAACAAAAATTATATTGTGTTCACTCCTTGATGTCAAACATGATCTAAACCATCACTAGTGTTCATCTATCAAAAATCACATATATATATATATATATATTCAAAATTCTTAATTAAAAGAAAATCACTAAAATGTATTGAAAGAATTTACCGTCATAATGAATATTGAATTCACAAGCATCACCATGATCTATTGATGCCCTTTGCTAAAATTCTCTAGCATCATATATCATAAGTCATATCAAAAGTCTTCTAAAAACAATTATTTCTATCACAATTATGTGAATTATAATTGATATATTAATTGATGACAATTGATATTATAATTACATACCATGGTTGGTGTATTATGTGTGTATTGTGATTTATTTCTAGTTTAAGACCTTTGAATCATCTTGATATCAAATCAAATAGAATCATCACTCCATTCTAGGTCTATAAGTTGAAACACTATCAAACCTTGGTATAACATTAATCTCAAACTTATCATACTAACATTGTCGCCTAAAGAATATTTGTGTCTATGTTAGGCTTTATTTGTTTACCAAGATATACAGGCTGGGTATTCTCATCTAGGGCTTATCCATGGTATTATTGTGCATGAACATTATTGTTAATCACTAAAATCATGCATATTTGATTTGTTCATTCATGTCCTCTCATGCTTACATTTCCTATCATTTTCAAACTACATTGGTAAATATAAGCCTTAAAAATATTAAAATGGAGATATAATAAAATTATATCTCATGCAAAGTTTATTTGGTAAAGTCATATACAAAATCGCTAATGTTTCATGAAATTTGCACTATCTAGACATACCCTAAAAATCTGAAATTTCAGCATGAAACTACTATTGGGACACTTAATCAAGATCAACAATTAAAAATTTCAAAATCATACAAAATCATGTACTGTTTCCCGCGCTAGCGCTAACGCCGGCGCTAGCGTACTTATTCGTTTTTCTGTATTTTTAAAATTTTGAAAAATTCTTACAAATATATTAATCTATATGTACTATTTATTTTTGCACTTCTGATTATATTTTATTTTTGAAAAATCAAATACAAAAATACAAAACTAAATTACAAAAACCATTTTTTGCCTTTTGTTTAAAGTTTATTTTTTTTTTGCGAAAATCAAATACAAAACTACAAAAGCCAAATTACAAAAAAAAATTTATTATGTTTTTGCCTTTTTGTTTTTTGCCATTTGTTTAAAGCTTATTTTTTGCAAAAATCAAATACAAAAATATAAAACATTAAAACCATCAAAAAACTGTATGGATTTTCCTATGAAAATCAAGCATGATTTAATCTATTATTTAGAACTTCTATGATGTTGCAATTTATCTTTTCAAACTACTTTGAACATTGTTTTCATCATGCTTTGATATATCTATTAATATGTGCATCATTTATATTGTAAAAGTTGTGTAGAACTACGCTTAGCATGCCTCTAAGTATGAGTAAATGTTTTATGTTTGATAATGATTTTTATTCACTCACTTATTTTGGCATTGTCTACATATGTGTTTAATCTAAGAATGCTTGTGTATATTTTGTATTAGTACAATGAATTAAAATTGCACAAGTATCTTACCTACACTACTTTTATTTGCACTTTTAAAAGTTAAGAAAAGTGGTTATGTTTTCATAAATTATATTGGTTTGCAAAACAAGTGTATTCGGAGAACTTTGTACAAAACAAAAATCATCAAATAAAGTGACAAAGATAAATCCACCAAGCACTACTTGAACCTCCTGATAAGTCTTAATAAGCGTTGTGAGGTTGAGCACCTTGGAAAGAATAGTAAAGTATCTTATGCAAACCATATCTTTCTTTCAAAATAAAAACCACTTACTCTTAAGTACACCAGATCACTAGTCTCAACATTAAAAATAAAATATGTGATCCCCCAAGCACTACATTGCACCCTGATAAGTCTTAATGAGCATTGCGTGTGCAAAGCACCTTGGTAGTTGTTGAAACCGCTTTCTCGGCCTCCTGTGGAGCTCGGGGCCCTCACCGAAATGAGGGGCGGCTAGTCCTTACTGATCCCTCGAGGAGGGTGGACGGAAGATTAAGAACTTGACTAGGACCTTAGTCACAGCGAGGAGGTCCCTCCACTAACCCGGAAGATCGTTGAGCACTTCCCCTCCCAAGCCAAAGCTGAGACTTGGGCACCTTGGAGAGCTCTGGAAATTCTAACCAAAGAAAGCCCAAGGAGAGGGAAGCTGTCGTCCCCTCCAAAGGTGCCCTTGAGGTCCTATTTATAGATTTTCTGATCTGGCCTGCAAATAGCAGGATTCCGCCTCTAGATTTTACTATCTGCACCCCAAATGGGTCTGCTAACAGCCAAGCTTCGCTGTTTGGAGAGGCTAAGGGCAGACCACCAAGGGTAAAATGGTAAGTTGACCCTAATGATTTATGGGTACGGGGTTGCGAGGGCCCTACTATTGGAGTTCTCGCCGGCCTTCTCGCGGAGGAGCTCTCGCGAATACTGCCCGCGACATTTCCTTCGGAGGGTCGTTTTGCGAGAACCCTGCTGAAGGAGCTCTTGCGAGGACGAGGGTCTGCTGACGAGGTTCCCGCGAGGACCGCGTTGGCCCACTCTGGTAGTCTGCCGAGGTCTCATTGGCTGGGAGTCGATCTCGGCGAGGCCCAGATCTCGTCACTCCCGTCTCGCTCGATTTCCTTGCCTGGCGAATATCGGTGTTGTACACAATCCCCGCTCTTCGCGAAGACTAATGTCCTCGCGAAGAATCGTCCAACCCCTGATATTCGACCGCCCCCAGATGACCTGTCAGGAATCTTTGGTGGGACCCACCATGCAGGCTATAAATATCGTCCCGGACCCCCCATTGGTGCGCGTCGCTTCTTTTCCTTCCTTTCTTGCTCTAGCTGCCGGGAGATGCCGATTTCCGAAGAAGCAGAGGCTCGCCTGAGGGCGATGAGAGCCGGCGGGCTGCCTACCACGACCAAGGTACCCGCCTGGATGAACCGGCCGCCTCCCGCCCAGTCGCCAAAAGTCAAGAAGGCGAAGGCGGTTCGCCTCTCTGGAGATGACTCCGTGACGCTGGACTCCTCCCCGGAAGATCGCCGCCCCGAGAAGGTATGAGTTATTCGAATTCACGTCACTAAATTGTTCTTCACTAATTTTCACTCGCAGGATACTTTGCCGAACGGGAACATTGGAGAACCCGCTGAGGGGTCTTGCAAGAGTCCACAGGCGGACCTGAACCTTGCGCGGAAGGATATCACCGGTATGATCTTAATCTCGCATACCGTAGTACTTTAACCCGTATATGATCTTCGTTACTATTTTCTTACAGTCTCTCCCTTGAAGTCTCCGGCCCGCCCGTCGTCGCGGCCGCTGTCTCCGCCTCCTCCAGATAAAATCATAGATAAGCCCGGGTTCCAGATCCCGACGAGCGAGGAGACGGGTGGCTCCGCACCGCCAAAGATTCCCCCGACCAACAGTACAGCTTATCCAGCTGACCTGGGCAAATCCCTCTACCCCCACTACGACAATGTGTTCCAGGGCCGTCCTTCGACTTCTCTCTGCCCTCTCGGTAAGCGTTATGGCCTCGCCGAAACCCCGCGTGATCTCGCGCTCGTCATCTAATCTTTCTAAAATCTTGCAGACAATGCCGAGAATCCACCTACCGATTCCGAGCTGGGTGATGACGAGATGTCTCCCCTTCCTGACCAGGTGGAGGAATTCTTAGGGGATCCGCGCGATCCGGAAACGATGAAGCAGCGAGCCGCGGAACTCTTGAGGAAGCATGGGCGAATGCTGATGGATCTCAATATGCAGGCGAGGCGGGATAGGGAAGCCGCGGAGGATAGGCACGCGGTCCTGATGGAGGAGTGCGCGAGGCTCCGGCAAGCGAGACACCGCGATCAGGATGAGATCGCCACGACGCCGGAGGTGCACATAGCGAGGATAAGGGACTACGCCTACCTCACGGATCGGGAGGGCCGCTTGGCGGAGGAATATTATAATTCTAGGGCACCGCCGAGGTCAGGGTTGCGGGGTGGTGGCCGGTGGAAATGGCTCCCCTACGATTCTCGTTAGACGTTGTATTATGAGTAATAATCGTTATCTTTGAACGGTCTCGCCACATTTTGTGACTCGCATATTCGCCACTCCTGTTGGCTGTTATTTCTTCCGACAATTCGTATCATCTTTTATGGTTTCTCGCTTGTTATCAATAAATTTATTTATTTTGTTGCATCGTGCTCGCAAGGACCCTCTGTCTTCGCTAAGCGTATTATGCAGGGATGTCGTTTGTGCTAACCTCGCGGGTTTTCCTCGCCAGCGTACGTGATGTGATGTTTTTGTTGATACTCGTGCTCGCCGACGTTTGGACTTCCTCCCGCCCTTTTGCTTTGGCTATAAATAGGTGGTCTTGACTGGGCCAACCACCACATTTATTCTCGACCTTCTTCCCCTTTTGCTGCAGAGCTCTCGCTCTTTCTTGTTCTCGTGCTTCTCCCTTTTCTCGCAGGTTTTCTTGATGGGTGGCGACGCGGAGTCGGAGGGTCGGCGAAGGGTCGCGAAGGCCTTCGCCGAGCATAGCTTTTTTTCCTGCAACCTGACTGATGAGGAGTACTTCAGCGCGGTCGCTGATTACGTCACCCCCCCATTCGAGGCACGCCGCCCTAGCGAGGATGACGTGATCAACGACCCGTTGGTCGACGAGCTGGCCATTCCTACCGCCCATTTCGCGGTCGGTTTGCGCCTTCCCTTATTGTAACACCCTGCCAGTACGAATAGTATAACAGTAGGTCCGGCCGGGACCCCACGCCATACAAGCCACACTAGCTAGGAGTTAAAAGGTGATAACCAGAAAAGTAACAACTAAACGAGAGTACAAAACGTAAGTGGAAGCATTAATTAAACCATTCAAAAAGAACTGTCCACTATCATAGGAATGTAACCTGAATAAGAGTTACGGCCTTAAGGCCTTACATTCACCCAATGCACAAAACTCCAAAAGCATACATCGGCACGCATGCCGGCCATACATGAAAAACAGGAAAAGGGCTGGCCTTCGAGGGCCAACACTGCAAAGGGCCATCGCCCGCTATTTCCCGCTAGGCTCACCTGCACCTGCATAAGAACATTCCACCAAACGGTGGCAAACAAGGTAACGGTCAGCACAGCTGACCAAATTATAACGACCCCACCCCTTTACCGGGGTGGCGGAGCTTCTACTCTGCAAGCAAGCCATATTAGCACAAGTACTAATAAAAGAAGGTGCAACTACACAAGGTGAGGTTTCAAGCACAATCAATCTTCTAGGTTGAGCATCAAAAAGGAGGGAACCTAGGTATGCACATGATGTTGGTTGGGTTCACCCGAAGGTTCCCCACAACCGCCTAAACAACCGCATGAGGCTAACAACATCAATTCCACAAACACTCCACCGTAAGGGCCATCGCCTTAGGTGGGAAAAAGAGCTTTTGGTCGGTCTAGGCAAGACGCCTTTCGCAACCTCTCCCAAGGTCGTTCGGGTTTACAAGAGACCAATCCCTCTACCGCCGCGCCTGGAAACGGGTTCAGTTCAGCCAATTCCCGTGCTCTTGTCATCGATTGAACACACGATGCGGGTATGACATCACCTCGGCCCGTAAGGGATTAGCACTCGCTAGTGCTACACAAAACATAAGTTACAGCACCCAAGCATTAAAAGTTTACTTTGTAACGACTCAAGACCCGACTCCGCCTTTCGGCCGGAGGGCATGATGGATCGTTAGGGCTTTACACGTAACCAAAAAGGAGGTACAAGACCACTCCTCAACAATTCTAGTGGTGAAGGTTTGCATTCAACCACTCGCAAAGCATGGGGCTTCCGTTAGGATCTTCACAAGATGCCTACGCTTAAATCCCGCAATACTATCGCATATATCACGGAGTCATTCTCCGGCACGCATTCTAGGCTTAACCTAAATGCAACGTCGCAATCCAAGCATCACCGATTCGGGCTCACGGCCACGAATAGGCTTCACACAAAATGCCTAAATCCGCACGACTACCGGATTTTCTACATGCAATATGCCGGGGACGGACACAATCGACCCGGAGTTCCGGAGAACTTGAGGGAATCCTACACTTCACCCATTTGGTGAAAGGGATCCCTCATGTAAGCATAGAGAAATGAAGGAGAGGACAAAAGGCAAGTCCAAACAACGGGAGAAGAAATCGTTACCCTAGGAGCGTTCTTTTTCGCCATGGATCCGAGATTCTACACGGAGAGAAACGACCGCACCGGGCTGCACTCTCCAAATCTGGAAATGGCTCGCGAAACGGAGCTCCGGAGCTCCGTCAATGGCGGGATCTACCTTCTTCTTCCTTGGCTCCTCCTTCTTTCTCTAGGGTTTGGAGAGAGAATGGCTTAGAGAATATGAGGTTTAACCCCCTCTCATCAGCCCTAATGGTCTCCCGCAACTAAACCTAGCCGTTGGATCAATTTCCAAAAGATTTGGACGGTCCGATCTTCTTCTCCGCTCAAAATCGCGGAACAGAATAAACAGGGCGCACGATCACAGGCGCACGGTCAGTGGTCGTGCGCGAAGAGGGAAATGGTCGTGCGCACTGTCCAAGACAGAACTCGATATTCTTCTGAATTAACGCACGGTCGCTGGCGCACGATCACCGGTCGTGCGCGACGAGGACAATGGTCGTGCGCATAAGCCGAGACAGAACTCCGAATCTTTGCGGGTTACGCACGATCATTGGCGCACGATCACTGGTCGTGCGCGAAGAGGACAATGGTCGTGCGCATTGACCTAATCTGGAATTTTGAGCTTATCCCGAGCGCAACCCTACCATTCCGCCTACCTCGCTGAACCACGATCTTTGGGGTGTTACAACTCCACCCCCTTTAAAAGAATTTCGTCCCGAAATTTCGAAAACAGTAATAGCAGGAATTTACAGTTTTTAAAGAAAATTTACCTGAGAGAAATAGCTCGGGGTACTCCGCAAGCATCGCTTGCTCTCTCTCCCAAGTTAGCTCCTCTCGGCCGCAATTATCCCACCGGACCTTTACCATCCGAATGGACTTGTTCCGCAACTGCTTTACCTCGGTATCCTCGATGCGTAAGGGTTTGACTTTCGTCGACAACCCACTATCCACCGACACTTTGCCAACCGCAACGATATGAGTAGGCTCTTGCACTGCCTTCCTCAGAACTGAAATTCGAAACACGTCGTGCAGACAGCTCAGCTCTGCAGATAGTGCAAGCCGATAAGCCGCATCACCAACACGTTCCACAATCTCAAACGGTCCTAAGTACCTTGGACTGAGCTTTTTCAAGCGTCGGATCCTTGATGCCCCTTTGAACGGTTTGATCTTCAAGTAAACCCGGTCACCGACGGCGAACTCTAGGTTCCTATGCTTGGCGTTGTAATATTTTGCTTGCCTATCCTGGGCAATCAATAGCCTTTCTCGAATAGTTCGGATCGTCGAAGTTGCTTCCTCAACATCCTTTCGCTTTAATAGCTTAGTATCGCCCGTTTCTGCCCAAGACAACGGCGTACGACACTTCTTACCATAGAGGGCCTCGAAGGGGGCCATCTTTATACTGTCTTGGTAGCTATTATTGTAGGCGAATTCGATCATATAGAGATGATCTTCCCACTTCTTTCCAAAATCTAGAGCGCACATTCGGAGCATATCCTCCATAGTCCTGTTGGTCCTCTCGGTCTGTCCATCCGTTTGCGGGTGGAAGGCCGTGCTAAATTTCAATTTAGTGCCCAACAGTTCATGGATAAGCCTCCAATCTTTCGATGTGAAACGCCCGTCACGATCGCTGACGATGCTACGAGGGACACCGTGCAGCCGCACAATACTATCGACATAGAGCTTCGCTAGCTTTTCTACAGAATCATCCTTCCGGTTCGGAATAAAATGCGATACTTTTGTCAGTCTGTCCACGATCACCCAGATGGCGTCGTTTCCATGCTGCGATCTCGGCAATCCGTGCACGAAATCCATCGAAATATCGTCAAACTTCCATTCCGGAATCGGCAAGGACTTCAAAAATCCACCGGGACGTTGACATTCCACCTTCACCAACGCGCAGGTGTTGCACTTGGCCACGTAGAGGGCAATGTCCTTCTTCATACCCGGCCACCAGAAAAGTTTCTTCATGTCCATGAACATTTTCGTGCTCCTCGGGTGGATAGAGTACTTGGTATGATGAGTCTCGTACATCAATTCCTCCCGTAGAGTACCAACATTTGGGACGCACAATCTGCCATTCTTCCACATAAGGCCATCTTCGAAAGAGAAATCAGCGTTTAACCCGTCAACGGTTTCCGCTTTGTAGCGTTTCATGCTCTCATCCAGCTCCAATGCTTGTCGAACTCGGTCGGCAAGGTGGTATTGAACCTCCGTCCAGTTCAAGCATGCTGAAGTAGACGCTCTTCGATCAACGCAAATGATCTCCATTTCTTCCAGCTCACGGATTAGACGCTCATCGTGCATCAAAATCCAATTTGCTTGAGCGGGAACCCGACGACTCAACGCGTCCGCAACCACATTTCCCTTTCCAGGAGTATATTTGATGTCGAAGGTGTAGTCCCCAAGGAACTCCAACCACCTCCTCTGTCGCATATTCAACTCCCTTTGATCTAGCAAGTACTTGAGGCTCTTGTGGTCGGTAAAGATGTCGATCTTCACGCCATACAAATAATGCCTCCAAAGCTTAAGAGCAAATACCACGGCCGCTAGCTCCAAATCATGGACCGGGTAATTCCTCTCATGAACCTTCAACTGCCGGGAGCCGTAGGCAATTACCTTACTGAACTGCACTAGGACACAACCCAAACCACTCCCTGAGGCGTCGCTGTAAATTTCGTAGCCTTCCGTACCACAAGGCGAGCATAGAATGGGTGCTGTGGTCAGACGGCTCTTCAGTTCTTCAAAAGCTCGTGCGCACTCGGGCGACCAAACGAACTTATGATCTTTCCTAGTCAATTTAGTGAGAGGAAGTGCAATCCTTGAGAAGTTTTCCACAAAGCGCCTATAATAGCCGGCAAGTCCTAAGAAACCTCGGACTTCCGCTACGTTTTTCAACAAAGGCCAGGCTCGGATCGCTTCTATCTTCGACGGATCAACCGCAATTCCATCTCCACTAATGACGTGACCAAGGAATGCTACTGACGGTAGCCAAAACTCACACTTGGAGAACTTGGCATATAGCTGACTCTTCCTCAAGGTGCCCAGAACTGCGTGCAGATGCCCTACATGCTCCTCTTCCGATTGAGAGTATACCAAAATGTCGTCGATGAAGACGATCACAAATTGATCCAAATACTCACGGAATGTCCTATTCATTAAGTCCATGAATACCGACGGTGCATTAGACAGACCGAACGGCATCACCGTGAACTCATAGTGCCCAAAGCGGGTACTGAACGCTGTCTTTGGAATGTCACATTCCCTAATTCGCAGTTGGTAATAGCCGGACCTTAGGTCCAGTTTGGAGTATACCGTCGACCCAACCAGCTGGTCGAATAGATCGTCGATTCTTGGAATCGGATATCGGTTCTTCTCGGTCAACTTGTTTAGCTCTCGATAATCGATACATAGACGCAAGCTCCCGTCCTTCTTTTTCACAAAGAGGACCGGTGCGCTCCAAGGCGAAGAACTTGGACGTACGTAGCCTTGCTCTAGCAGCTCTTGCAATTGAACCTTCAGCTCAGCCAATTCCTTTGGCGCTATCCGGTACGGTGAGCGGGCCACAGGTTTGGCACCTGGCACCAACTCGATACAGAAATCGATCTCTCGCTGAGGCGGAGCCCCAGGGAGTTCGTTAGGAAACACGTCGGCGTACTCTGCTACAACTGGGACATCACATAACCTGGGCTTTGGCTCCGAAGCCTCCAACAAGGTGAAGAACAACTCGGCGCCTTTTCTCACCGCCTTAACCACTTGGAGAGCAGACATCAGCGTCTTGCTCGCTCCTCGCATACCGGCAAACGTGGTTTCTCCATCGGCGTTCCTTCCCAGAGTGATCTCCTTATAATTGCAATCTATGCATGCACGCTGCTCCGAGAGCCAGTCCATGCCGAAGATCACATCGAATTCAGCTAACGGTAATAACGATGCTTCCAAAATCGAAATCTTGATTTCCGATCCGCACCTTCACACGGCTCTTCCTATCCGCAGACATGCGAGATCCATTGGGTAGCACTACTTCTAATCTATCCTCTACGAAGGTAGATGGCACTCCGATTCGCACCACGAAGTACTCAGACAGAAAAGAGTGCGATGCACCCGTATCAAATAGAGCTCTCGCCGGATAGTTGAGAATTAGGACAAAGCCTAATTGCACACAAAAAAGAAACATACAGTTGCACAACGGTATAATCACAAATAGCTATGTAAAAGCTAATTTTTAATTCATACCTGTGACAACATCAGCTTGTCGTATGGCTTCTTGCTGGCCAAGCGAGTAGACTCTCGGCTGAGTCGGAGTAATGCGCTGGGAAGCCGAAGACTCCGCAGCTTTACCCTTTTCCGCAGCTCGAGCATAGTCCAAAGCTCGATTCTCTGTCTTCGGGGGACCACTTTGACACACTGCGGCCTTGTGTCCCACCTTCCCGCAGGTGAAACACGTGATAGGGCTCCGCACCGTCGTTGCTCCCGAAACATTTGAGCGGGTTTGCTCTGCCGGTTTGAACTTCCTTTTGTTCTTTCTGAATTCTGACTTAGACTGAGAGACCGACACATGAAACTCAGGTTTCTTTGCCACGGCTTTTGCTTGTACCCTCTTCATGTCCAACTCTAGGGACCTGGCAGTTTGGACCATCACCTGGAAACCTAACGTCATTGGGCCTGCAAGGAGCAGCCTCAACTCGTCCCGAAGACCTTCATAGAACTTGTTCGTCTTTGTCTCTTCGTCTTCCATCATAGGCCCCGCATAACGACCCAGTTTAGTGAACTCGTGCAAGTACTCATCCACTGAGCTGTCGCCTTGAGTTAACTTCAGAAACTGGTTCTGCAACGCAATGCGTTGGGCAGAAGGAATATACCTTTGAAGAAAAGACTTTGAGAACTCCGCTATCGTGATCTCGGTAATCTCCCTGCCTCCGAACTTGTGCACTTCCTGTTCAGCCCACCAACGCTCTGCCTCTCCGTTAAGGAGGAAGGTGGCTAAAGTGACCATCATAACTTCTTCTGTTGCTGTCGCCCTTAGGATCTTCCTAACCGTTGACAGCCAGTCCTCCGCCTCCGTTGGGGATCCGGTCCCCGAGAAAGTTGGAGGATGGAAGCTTAGAAAGTGTTGCAGCTGTTGATCACACGCTCGCGCAACAACTACACGCTCTACCGGATGCTCCACCCTTTGCACCGCCGCAGGTTCCACTGCAGCCACTGGCACAGGGGCCTCAACCCTCGGTTCCACCGCAGGTTCGATCACCGGGGCCGCATCTGTATTAGGCGTAGCAGGCTGTGCAAGCCTTTGCGGTTGAGCATTGATCATCGCGAAGACAGCTTCTGCGATTAACCTGATCATCTCAACAGGAGGAGTGGTCGCTGGCACTTCAGCCGACCCACTGCTTTCAGCGGTGTTACGGGGTTGAGACGGCCCCGCACCACTTCTAGTCGCCTATAATCGTGTAAGACACAATTTAGTGACTGAAAACATAGCAAACAACAATCATGGAACGCTCAGGTTCCGCAAACAAGTATGTTTTCCCATTCCTAAGTGGACATTCTTATTAGTTTTTGTCGTTTTAGGTGAATGCACATCCCGTGCACACCACCCCTTAAAAGGAATTCGTCCCGAATTCGCTAAACTACGGATCGACGCCTTAAGTCCGATACCAAATTGTAACACCCTGCCAGTACGAATAGTATAACAGTAGGTCCGGCCGGGACCCCACGCCATACAAGCCACACTAGCTAGGAGTTAAAAGGTGATAACCAGAAAAGTAACAACTAAACGAGAGTACAAAACGTAAGCGGAAGCATTAATTAAACCATTCAAAAAGAAATGTCCACTATCATAGGAATGTAACCTGAATAAGAGTTACGGCCTTAAGGCCTTACATTCACCCAATGCACAAAACTCCAAAAGCATACATCGGCACGCAGGCCGGCCATACATGAAAAACAGGAAAAGGGCTGGCCTTCGAGGGCCAACACTGCAAAGGGCCATCGCCCGCTATTTCCCGCTAGGCTCACCTGCACCTGCATAAGAACATTCCACCAAACGGTGGCAAACAAGGTAACGGTCAGCACAGCGGACCAAATTATAACGACCCCACCCCTTTACCGGGGTGGCGGAGCTTCTACTCTGCAAGCAAGCCATATTAGCACAAGTACTAATAAAAGAAGGTGCAACTACACAAGGTGAGGTTTCAAGCACAATCAATCTTCTAGGTTGAGCATCAAAAAGGAGGGAACCTAGGTATGCACATGATGTTGGTTGGGTTCACCGGAAGGTTCCTCACAACCGCCTAAACAACCGCATGAGGCTAACAACATCAATTCCACAAACACTCCACCGTAAGGGCCATCGCCTTAGGTGGGAAAAAGAGCTTTTGGTCGGTCTAGGCAAGACGCCTTTTGCAACCTCTCCCAAGGTCGTTCGGGTTTACAAGAGACCAATCCCTCTACCGCCGCGCCTGGAAACGGGTTCAGTTCAGCCAATTCCCGTGCTCTTGTCATCGATTGAACACACGATGCGGGTATGACATCACCTCGGCCCGTAAGGGATTAGCACTCGCTAGTGCTACACAAAACATAAGTTACAGCACCCAAGCATTAAAAGTTTACTTTGTAACGACTCAAGACCCGACTCCGCCTTTCGGCCGGAGGGCATGATGGATCGTTAGGGCTTTACACGTAACCAAAAAGGAGGTACAAGACCACTCCTCAACAATTCTAGTGGTGAAGGTTTGCATTCAACCACTCGCAAAGCATGGGGCTTCCGTTAGGATCTTCACAAGATGCCTACGCTTAAATCCCGCAATACTATCGCATATATCACGGAGTCATTCTCCGGCACGCATTCTAGGCTTAACCTAAATGCAACGTCGCAATCCAAGCATCACCGATTCGGGCTCACGGCCACGAATAGGCTTTACACAAAATGCCTAAATCTGCACGACTACCGGATTTTCTACATGCAATATGCCGGGGACGGACACAATCGACCCGGAGTTCCGGAGAACTTGAGGGAATCCTACACTTCACCCATTTGGTGAAAGGGATCCCTCATGCAAGCATAGAGAAATGAAGGAGAGGACAAAAGGCAAGTCCAAACAACGGGAGAAGAAATTGTTACCCTAGGAGCGTTCTTTTTCGCCATGGATCCGAGATTCTACACGGAGAGAAACGACCGCACCGGGCTGCACTCTCCAAATCTGGAAACGGCTCGCGAAACGGAGCTCCGGAGCTCCGTCAATGGCGGGATCTACCTTCTTCTTCCTTGGCTCCTCCTTCTTTCTCTAGGGTTTGGAGAGAGAATGGCTTAGAGAATATGAGGTTTAACCCCCTCTCATCAGCCCTAATGGTCTCCCACAACTAAACCTAGCCGTTGGATCAATTTCCAAAAGATTTGGATGGTCCGATCTTCTTCTCCGCTCAAAATCGCGGAACAGAATAAACAGGGCGCACGATCACAGGCGCACGGTCAGTGGTCGTGCGCGAAGAGGGAAATGGTCGTGCGCACTATCCAAGACAGAACTCGATATTCTTCTGAATTAACGCACGGTCGCTGGCGCACGATCACCGGTCGTGCGCGACGAGGACAATGGTCGTGCGCATAAGCCAAGAAAGAACTCCGAATCTTTGCGGGTTACGCACGATCATTGGCGCACGATCACTGGTCGTGCGCGAAGAGGACAATGGTCGTGCGCATTGACCTAATCTGGAATTTTGAGCTTATCCCGAGCGCAACCCTACCATTCCGCCTACCTCGCTGAACCACGATCTTTGGGGTGTTACACTTATGGCCCGAAGTTCGCCAGGTAATAGTCGTTCTCGATTACTTCCTATTTTTTTGCCACTCTAGTCTCGCTCGCCACGCGGATTAATCCTGTTCTCGCCGTCTGTTAGGTGTCAAGCATTATGGCGTGGTTCCCGGCCAGCTCACACCCAATGCCGTGGCGGTGGTCACCGCTTTCGCCTCCTACCTCCGCGAGGAGCGAATCGAGTTCAGCCTTCCGGTCTTCCGGAAGCTGTTCTCCTTCCGAGCCTACAAAGATGGGACAGCCTACTTCGTGGACACGGGCCCGAAGGTGGTTGAGACTGTCAACAAGGCCCACTTCTGGGCCCAGAAGTTCGTCGTCGTCAAGGGGAACTTCGGCAACATTCCCCTCTCGCCGGTTCAACACAGCGAGACCACTTACCGGCCCACCGCCCTCGGCGGCCATGACGGCCTCCTCCATCAGTTCTTCTGTAAGAAGAACTTCGAAGTCGTCTACCTCCGCCGCAACCTAGACAAGCTGCCTCCGGTCTTCGCCGGGGAAGGTAAAAATCTCGCATATCTTTGTCTCAGTCCGCTAGCATATCATACTCATCCATATTATTATTCATTTTTAGGCGAGCGAGATCTTCCCCTTCACCCCCCCTACGCGAGCAATCGGAAAACCGATGCCACTATGGACCTCGCTACAATGGGGGCGGAAGCTTGCCGAAGCGATGTCACCCCGGCCGAGCCCTCCTCTCGCAAGAGATCGGGAGCTTCCGGCAGTCATGCTGCCCCTCCGAAATCTCCGCCCAAAAAGAAAAGCAAGAAAAGCGCAGCCTCGCTCGCTCCGTCAAAAGGTAAGGATCCTCGCGAGACTGCCTTCGACGAGTTTGACCTCACCGGCCTCTCGGCGGGCGAGGACGAAGAGCCTTGCCAGGAGGCGGTTAGGGCCTCGGTCCTCCCCATCCCGGTGAATCATTATAACTTCGGGCTCGGCCAGAGGCGTCGGGACGAGACTGGCGAGCCCCTCGTCACATGGAAGCCGGAGACCAACAGGGTGGACATCTCTTCTATCCTCCCCTCCTGGGTGGAGAAGGAGACCGTCAGTGGTCACGCCTTCGACTTCTCGTTCGCACTTTATGGTCGCGAAGATGCGGGGTCTTATAAGGATGAGACCGCGAGGACCCTCGCTTACGAGAGTGCGAGGTCCCAGCTGCATTCTGCCGAGCTCGCCCATATGACGGGGAGGCGTTGCTTATAGCTCGAGCTTCAGAATTTGGAGCTCGCGAGGTCCTACCAGGGAGTTCTTGCCGAGAACGCGCAGCTGAAGGAGAAGCTGCTTGCCGCGGAGGGCAGGGTGGTGAGTCATCTAGACCTACTTCCTCCTTTCCCTTGGTCTTTTCTCCTTTCTAACGGAACTTATTCACAGGATGTCGAGGCTGCCGGGAGGGCCAACGCTCGCATCAAGAATTTGGAAGGCGAGGTGGCAGGGCTGAAGGCCCTAAATAGCGACCTCACTCGCGCCGCTGTTCCCCCCTCGCCTCACCGTTTAAAAGAAGACCGGCAAGCGCGAGATGAAGAGATCCGCGTGGGATCTATAGAGTCGGCTCGCTACATTTTTTCGGTGGCGAAGGCGATCGGCCTTTTGGCGGATAATGCGGCCGACATGACTCTAGAAGACATCGTCCCGGAGCTCTTCCTCCCTCTTCCGCCAGTGAAGGACAGTGACGACGAAGAAGGATCTGCGGGCGGTTCCTGAATCTCGCCGCTATTCCCCCTTTTGTGTTGTAATTTTTGATCGGCGAGATCGCCGGAGATTGTAACAACTAATGAAATGTAGAATGCCGATTTTGTTTTGTTCACTGCGCTTTCCCTTTCTCGTTTTGTTATTTTCACTTGTCGAATGTCTCGCCCTTATCTCGTTATCCTCTTTCGTGGAGGTTATTCTCGCGGTGGTTCTTCTCGCGCCGTACGTTATTGGGTAGGTGCACGTAGGATGTTTTGGCTGCTCGGGTCTTTCGCCGTTTGCCCTAGGCTTATCACACCTTTTGATATGCGCATTTTCTTTAGGTTTCGCGGGGCATTTTTCCTTTTGGCGAGAGCTCGGCTCTTACCCGGTGCCGACAAACTTTCTGCCGAGGACCGAGTGTTTGGGACCGTATAGGGTTGATCCTCGCCACTCGCGTGGTGTGAAAATTCTCCTTGCCGAGCGAGCAGACCCGCCGAGCGAGAAGGAGTTTGCCAGCATAAAGACCTGTTATCCTTCCGACCTCTCCAGAGATCAACCTGAACCCCCCGTCTAGTGAGAGCCCGGGAGCGGAATCGATCTGGGGCATTCCAGCACCAACACATCCAACCTTGCCAGCCTCTCCAGAGATCAACCTAAACCCCCCGTCTAGTGAGAGCCCGGGAGCGGAATCGATCTGGGGCATTCCAGCACCAACACATCCAACCTTGCCAGCCTCTCCAGAGATCAACCTGAACCCCCCGTCTAGTGAGAGCCCAGGAGCGGAATCGATCTGGGGCATTCCAACACCAACATATCCAACCTTGCCAGCCTCTCCATAGATCAACCTGAACCCCCCGTCTAGTGAGAGCCCGGGAGCGGAATCGATCTGGGGCATTCTAGCACCAACACATCCAACCTTGCCAGCCTCTCCAGAGATCAACCTGAACCCCCCGTCTAGTGAGAGCCCGGGAGCGGAATCGATCTGGGGCATTCCAGCACCAACATATCCAACCTTGCCAGCCTCTCCAGAGATCAACCTGAACCTCCCGTCTAGTGAGAGCCCGGGAGCAGAATCGATCTGGGGCATTCCAGCACCAACATATCCAATCTTGCCAGCCTCTCCAGAGATCAACCTGAACCCCCCGTCTAGTGAGAGCGCGGGAGCGGAATCGATCTGGGGCATTCCAGCACCAACATATCCAACCTTGCCAGCCTCTCCAGAGATCAACCTGAACCCCCCGTCTAGTGAGAGCCCGGGAGCGGAATCGATCTGGGGCATTCCAGCACCAACATATGTTACCTCGACACAGCAGCAGTTAAAAGCATAACAAATGAAAGTAAGACATTGATTAAACAACATAATAAAGCTTTCAAGGGTAGAATCGTTTCAAATCATCCCCACTCCGAGCTCGGTCGAGAGGTACCCCTTCCACATCCTGGAGATGATACCCCCCCGACTTGAGCGCCTCGCTTACGATATATGGGCCCTCCCAGTTGGGGTTAAGCTTACCCACCGCGGCCCCTCTGCCAGCCACATCGACCTTCTTCAGGACTAGGTCCCCTTTCTGGAAGTGCTTGATCCGGATGTGTTTGTCAAAATATCGAGCCATCCGCCGTTTGACCTCTTCCTGTCTGATGGTAGCCAAGTCTCGGAGTTCTTCCACCAGGTCCAAGGACAGCCTCTGCTCTGCATTGTTACCTTCCAACCACTCTTCATCCCCCTCGCCCGCGGCGATCACCCGGGGGGTCTTCACCTCAAACTCTATGGGGAGAACGGCCTCGGACCCGTGAGAGAGCTTGAATGGAGTCTCCCCGGTGGCGGTATTCGGAGTAGTCCTCATGGCCCAGAGGACGGAGGGTAGTTGTTCCACCCAACTTCCTCGTAGGTTTTCCACTTTCTTTTTTAGCAGGTTGACGATTATCTTGTTCGCCGCCTCCACCTGCCCATTGCTCCTCGGGTGGTGGACCGAAGCGAACCTGAGGTCAATGCCGAGCTGAGTGCAAAAGCCGACAAACTCTTCACTCGCAAACTGCGGCCCATTGTCCGTCACTATAGCTAGAGGGAGTCCATGCCTGCAAATTATTTCTCCCCACACAAAATTCCTTACAACCTGAGAGGTTACCTTAGCAAGTGCTTTCACCTCTACCCACTTGGAGAAGTAGTCGATCATGACCAGCAGGAACTTCCTCTGGCCGCTGGCTTGGGGAAAAGGACCGACCAGGTCCAGCCCCCATATGGCGAAGGGCCAGGGAGCCGTGATGGTACGGAGCCTTTGAGCTGGGAGGAGCTGGAGCGGAGCATAGAGCTGGCATTTCGGACACTTTCTTGTGAACTCTGCCGCATCCTTGCTGAGAGTGGGCCAGAAGTAGCCTTGCCTCAACACCCTCCCTTCCAGGTTCTGACTCCCGGAGTGACTGCCGCACTCCCCGGAGTGGATTTCTTCCAGCACTCTCGGGACCTCCTCCTCGGAGACACAACGGGCCAGGAGTCCTGAGAGGGTCTTTCTATATAGCCCCCCTACATGCAAAGAGTAATAGGCGGACTTATACCTGAAGCGTCTCTTGTCCACATCCTCTCCAGGGAACTGCCCGGAGGATAGGTAGGTGATGAACGGATCCATCCATGAGGCTTGTTGATCCACCTCCATCAATTCTCCTTCCTCGATGGAGGGCCGGAAGAGTTCCGAAGTCATCCCTCCCGCTTGGGGACCGAACTTGGCTAGGAGGTCCTCCTGGGTGCTCTCCTCCCTCGGCACGTGCTTGATGGAGAAGGTACGGAACTGCCCGATGACCCCCTTAACCTTTCCCAGGTATAGTAGGAGGGTCGGGTCCTTTGCTTCAAACTCTCCTTTGATCTGGCATGCTACCACCATGGAGTCCGTGGAGATCTCCACGTCCTGCACACCCAGTTCTCGGGCCAGCCGAAGGCCCGCTATCACTGCTTCATACTCAGCCTGGTTGTTGGTGATTGGGAAATGGATGTTTAAGGCTTGCTCAATCCGAGTCCCCTGAGGACTCACCAGGACTATTCCCCCTTCCATAGGAGTATTTTCCCGACGCTCCGTCCACCAACATCTTCCATGCTTCTGGGGGAGGTGGCTCGTGCTCCCCCACTTCGGCCGCATAGTCGGCCATGAAGTCTGCCACCGCTTGAGCCCTGATGGATGTCCTGGGTACGAACGTGATATTGAATTCGCTTAACTCCACGGACCACTTTGCCAACCTTCCTGAGTGCTCCACCCCTTCCATGATTTTGCGGAGCGGGTGGTCCGTCACTACTTTAATTGAATGGGCTTGAAAGTAAGGCCGGAGCCTCCGGGCTGACACCACTAATGCGAAGGCCAACTTTTCCAAAATCGGGTACCGGAGCTCTGCCTTCTTCAGCACTCGACTGACGTAGTAGATAGGGAACTGTTTCTTCCCTTCCTCCCGGATTAACACGGAGCTTACTGCTTCGGAGCCTACCCCCAGGTACAGGGAGAGGTCTTCTCCTGGCCTCGGTCCCTGGAGCAGAGGGGTTTGGGTGAGCTGTTCTTTCAGAGCCTGGAAGGCCTTCTCGCACTCCGGGGTTCATTCAAACTTCTTGTTTCCCCGCAGTACTTTGAAAAAAGGTGCACACTTTTCCCCCGCCTTGGAGAGGAATCTGCTGAGCCCAGCCAATTTTCCTGTGAGGCTCTGAACCTCCTTCGGATTTCTTGGCGACCCCAACTCCATCACCGCTTTAACTTTGTCAGGGTTGGGTTCCACTCCTGCGGGGGTGAGCAAATGGCCCAGGAACTTCCCTCGGCTCGCCCCGAAGACACATTTCAGGGGATTGAGTTTCATCTTGTACCGCTGCAGGTTCCCGAATGTCTCTTCGAGGTCTCGGAGGTGAGTCCCAAGATCTCGGCTCTTCACCATGAGGTCGTCAACATAGACTTCTAAATTTCTCCCTTTCTGCTCGCGGAAGACCCTATCCATCATCCTTTGGTACGTAGCCCCTGCGTTCTTGAGTCCGAAGGGCATCATCTTATAGCAATAACATCCATCCCCCGTGATGAAGGAAACATCCTTGATGTCCGGGGGATGCATGTGGATTTGATGGTAACCTGAAAAAGCATCTAAGAAAGACATTACAGAAAAACCAACGGCTGAGTCAACCAGCGCGTCGATTCTGGGCAGGGGGTAGCAATCTTTCGGGCATGATTTATTAAGAAGCAAAAAGTCGATACACATACGCCACTTACCTCCTCCCTTCTTTACCATAACGACGTTGGAGACCCAGCCTGGATACTGGATCTCCGATACAAACCCGGCCTGCAGGAGTTTGCCCACCTCCTCGCGGATGGGCCCTTCTAGCTTGTCCGCGACGACCCTCCTCTTCTGACGGATGGGGCGGGCGCCGGGGTCGAGGTTGAGGCAATGGCACGCCACATCCGCATCGATCCCTGGCATTTCCGCGGTGCTCCAAGCGAAGACGTCCACGTTCTTTTGTACGCAAGCCAGAATCTCCGCCTGATCTTCTGGGCCGAGTTCTCCGCTGACCCGGACTTTTTCCATCACCCCCAGCCGGGTGGTGACCTCGAGCTCTACTACCTCGTCCACTGCCTCCAACCGGGACTACTCTCCCCAAGCCCTTTCCTCTTCGGCACAAGTGGGAGCCTGGGTTTCTTCCTCGACTTCCTTCTCTACCACCATCAGTTCTTCCGCCCTTCCCTCCTGGGCCTTCTCTTCTTCTTCCTTTCCTTCCGCCCGGGGTACCTCAGCTACCCCTTCCTGGGCATGGACTTCATCTCCCTCCTTCTTCTTCTCGGCTACCTCCATGCTTCCGGCTTCGGCCGCCTCCTCCATCATCCTATCCCACTCCTCAGCTTCTCCCATCCAGGAGATGGTGTTGACAGCCGTTACGTAGCACTGTCTTGCCACCTTGGGATCCCCCGTGATCCGCACCCGGACCCCTCCGTCGTTGAACTTGAGGCACTGATGAAAAGTGGAAGGGACACAGCGGAACGCGCTGATGAGTGGCCGTCCGAAGATGGCGCTGTAACTGCTCGGGGCGTCCACTATGACAAAACGACAGTTCCGGGACTGCCCACCCAGGGTCACGTGAAGCCCTACTCCTCCTTCTACTTCCTTCCTCTCCCCCGAGAATCCAAACAAAGGGCCATCTGAGGCCAACACCCTCCGAGGCTCCACCCCCATCTTGTCAAACGCCTTCTTGAAGATGACGTTGACCGAACTTCCGTTGTCCACTAGGATCCGGGAGACGGTGAAGTTCTCGATCGCCGTCTGGATGACCAGCGCATCACAGAACGGGTCCTCGTAGCCCGGCATGTCTTTCTGGGTGAAAACGATTTTTTTGGCCGGGGGTTGAGCGGTGGATGTCGAAGCCACGCTTCAGCGGTAGATGGTATGGAGGCTAGCCTTGCGGGTCGCCTCCACCCCTACCCCCCCATGGATCACCCCGATCCCTCCTCTACTTCCCAAATCGATTCTATCCTCACACCTTTCCTCCTCCTCCTCTCGAGGTTCAACCTCCACGATCCTCATTGGCTGCTGCGGTGGTGGTGCGGGCGCTCTGCCCCTCTTCACTTCTAGGAACTCCGGACAGGTGTCCGTTGAGTGGCCTTCCACATCATGGAAGATACAAAATGGCAACGCCACTTCTCTTGCCTCGGCCTCTGCCACCCTATTCCTTCTCCTCCTAGCGGCCGCCGTTTCCGCCTCTCCTCCCCTTCCCATTCCTCTTCCTCTTCCTCGTCCAATCGCCATGGCCTGTTGGGGAGGGGGAGGCATTTGCATCGGACCTTGCCTCCACCCTAACTGGGGGGGGCCTCCATTGACCTCCGACATGGTTACCCCTTCCTGGGCCGTAACCCCTTCCCTGCCCTTGCACTCCTCCCCCTTGCGGCCTCCATTCTCCCTCCGGGGCCCGGGGCTCTTCCCTTCTCCTGACCTCCTGCTGCCTCACCTACGGCTCACTGAGCTTTGCTAGCCTCCTGGTGAGCTCCGGATTGGCTTCCTTACTTGCGACTTCCTCCGACACCCTCTCCATCAGCTCTTCAAAGGAGACAGGGGGCTTTTCTCTTCAACGCCATCTTAAAGAAACTCTCTTTCAACCCGACCGTGAAGGCGAGTTGGAGTGCAAACCCAGGCATCTCCTGAGTGAGCTGTACTTCCTCCTGGAACCGATCGGCATACTGAGCCAGCGACTCCCTGGATCCTTGCTTCACTGCGAAGAGGGAATTAGCGTCCTTCTTCCTCTTTTTTGAGGTCGAGAACCTCAGCAAAAAACTTCGGCGCAAATCCTCGAACGAGTAGATTGACCCTGCAGGGAGATGATGAAACCAGTCCCTGGCCTTCTCCTTGAGGGTGACGGCAAAGAGCCGACACTTGAAGGCATCTGACATCGGCCTGATGGAGACCGAGTCTTCGAAACTCTGCAGGTGCTGGACAGGGTCATCTCTACCGTTGTAGTACACCCGGTCCCATTCTCCAAATCCCCCAGGGACGGGTGCGGAAAGCACCAACTCGCAAAAGGGGCTTCCCCCTCCTGTTACTCTTCCCGGCTCCACTCGTCCCCCAAGCTCGCTCGCCAAACTTGAGCTTGCCGGGACTGTGCTCGCGAGGGCTGTGCTCGCCTGAGCCACTCCGACAGTCGCCGCTTCCTCTTGGCGTGCACTCGCCAGTGACGCGCTCGCTGGGATGGAGCTCGCTAGCGCTGAGCTCGCCGGCACGGAGCTCGCCGGACTGGCGAACAGCTCCCGTCCTTCCTGGCTCTGGCCTAAGCCGACGGCAACTTCTTTTCCAGCCCTTCCTCCTGGTGCCCTCTCGCCGACTGCTGTTAGGGGAGTGGTCGCCTGAGGCGCCGGGGTCGCAAACTCACTTCGCAGAGCTGTGACCGTGAACCCCAAGGTGTCGAGCACCTCCTTTCTGAAATCCGCGAGCATCCTAGCCATTGCCTCCTGAGGAGTCTCGCCGAACTCCTCGCCCTGCTCCTCATCTCCCGCCATAACCCTTCTCTGGAACTTTCTTGAACCAGCCACGCTCCACGCTCACCGCACCAAAATGTTGAAACCGCTTTCTCGGCCTCCTGTGGAGCTCGGGGCCCTCACCGAAATGAGGGGCGGCTAGTCCTTACTGATCCCTCGAGGAGGGTGGACGGAAGATTAAGAACTTGACTAGGACCTTAGTCACAGCGAGGAGGTCCCTCCACTAACCCGGAAGATCGTTGAGCGCTTCCCCTCCCAAGCCAAAGCTGAGACTTGGGCACCTTGGAGAGCTCTGGAAATTCTAACCAAAGAAAGCCCAAGGAGAGGGAAGCTGTCGTCCCCTCCAAAGGTTCCCTTGAGGTCCTATTTATAGATTTTTTGATCTGGCCTGCAAATAGCAGGATTCCGCCTCTAGATTTTACTATCTGCACCCCAAATGGGTCTGCTAACAGCCAAGCTTCGCTGTTTGGAGAGGCTAAGGGCAGACCACCAAGGGTAAAATGGTAAGTTGACCCTAATGATTTATGGGTACGGGGTTGCGAGGGCCCTACTATTGGAGTTCTCGCCGGCCTTCTCGCGGAGGAGCTCTCGCGAATACTGCCTGCGGCATTTCCTTCGGAGGGTCGTTTTGCGAGAACCCTGCTGAAGGAGCTCTTGCGAGGACGAGGGTCTGCTGACGAGGTTCCCGCGAGGACCGCGTTGGCCCACTCTGGTAGTCTGCCGGGGTCTCATTGGCTGGGAGTCGATCTCGGCGAGGCCCAGATCTCGTCACTCCCGTCTCGCTCGATTTCCTTGCCTGGCGAATATCGGGGTTGTACAGTGGTTGTACATTTTTGTTTGTGCATTGAAGTGTGTGGAAGTGAAATTATTTGTGTTTTATTGTGCTCTTACTTTACATATTACTTGTATTTTTGATTAAAACATTTGTTTACTCTACTCAAAAATACACTTATGTGCACATCATTATCTTCCATAACACTTCTTCTCATGAGTATTGGATCCTAATGCTAATTCTATACTACTCTTTATTTATGAAATGCACTAGATAACCTAGCATGCTTTCTACAATGTTTAGTATGTTTTGAAATTGTGAATTAACATAACATTATAGTAATCTCTTTTTGATAACATTATTTCATGCTTGGTTACCTTATTGTCAAACTTAAAGATTTTAATTGAAAAATGATTTACAAAAACATCTTCTTTTTGAAATTTAACTCATATATTTTTTATGGATCATCATTGACTACAATAAGATATTTCATGTATTTCTATAAGTCTTCCGCATCATAACCATATAATTGTTTTACCTTGCACTTTCATGCTTATTTAATGTCTTTTATTTTGTGTGCATCATCACTTAAATCTTCAAATTCCTTTGTTACAACAAGTGGTAGACTTGCTTGGTAAACTCTATATTGGTTGCTTTTAACATGAATTTTTTTTTATAAAACTCTGATTTATTTCTATGAAAATATTGTAATGCTAAAACTCTGATTTATTAATGGATTTCAAATTAGCTCTATGACTTTTCTTTAAAAAATTCAAATAAAAATATAAACCCATAGGCTATGAACGTATCATTAGAATTAAATGATTAATGTTTCCAATAACTATTATCCATGATTACATTTCTCACCATAGCGGGGGCGTAGGGTTGTAGACATTAGATAACCTGACCTCTATGTCATGTCTTGTCCTTAACCGGGAGGGTTCCAGTGGGGCCTTGCGAGGCATTGGGGGGAAAGAGTGCTAGGTTGAGTTTTGTCTAGTGTTTGCATATGGGACTAACACCCCAACCTACGACATGTATGCAGCTCCTCATGCCCATCCGTCACTTAGTACGGGGCTAGGGTGTAGACATATTGTCAGGGTAGTTTAGTTACTTGGAAACCATTACATTTCTTTATGCTTAAAACTCTTATATAAAAAGGGGGATGAACCGACATAATAATACTTAAAAATGTTATATTGCTAAAAACTCTGATCTATCTCTATAAAAATTATTCTAAAACTCCTTATCATTTCATTCTCTCTAAAAGCTCGATCATGTCTTTATCTTATTATCAACTTTTAAGTGGTGTCTCCTTACCCACTTTTGCTAATAACAAAAGGGGGAGAACTAACAAGATAAATATAATCTGCTATCAAAATATAAAACTAACATGCTTAATTAAGATGATAGTTTACATATTAGGGGAGCACTCACTTAGGGGGAGCATGTATTTAGGGGGAGCAATTCTAAATGCTAAAATCATTAATTATCCTAAGTCATCACTCTCACACACACACAAGTAAGTTTCATCATGCTTATATATTAATGCTCTGATTTATCATTAATGGATTTGTTATTATCAAAAGGGGAGTTTGTTGGAACATGGTCTTCCACATCTCCTAGGTTTGAGAATAACAAATCTTATGTGTAGTTGATCTTGTGTGTTTAATTGTGCAGGATAACAAAGTCCACATGACTCAAGAATTACATAAGAAGGTTGCCCCGAAAGTTGAGCCATCAAATCCAAAACACCTACTAGCGCTCGCGGTAGTACTAGCGCAGGCGCTAGCTGTCGTTCGACGAACTGCAAGATGCGCTCAACGAAATGCTCATCACTGTGTTCGATGAAATCTCGCTCGACGAAATGTTAGCTGCGTTCGACGAAAATCCGATCGACTAAATGTTTGCTTACACGCAAATTCCAAGAGTACTTATAGAAGCCGATACCGCCTGGCGGTATCCGATAGCGCAAGCGATAGCGAGGAGCACAGTAGGCAAGAGAGAATTGTTTCCTCGGATTGAAGATTCTGCTGCGCAGAATATGTCCTAATATGGGATAGCACCGGCGGTACCACTAGCGCGGGCGCTAGCACTGAGGCTATAAAAGGACCCCTCTTCTCTCGTTTCACATAAACATCAGAGAGAGAGATAGAGTGCTAGAATGCCAGAGACTACCTTGGCTGAAAGTTGATGTCCTACCAAAGTTCTGCAAACTTCTGAAGGAGAATCTCATCACGCCGGATCCAAACGAAGTCCGCTTCTACAACGCTTATTCTACAGTGGATCTTCGTCTCCAACTTCAGAAGTTCATCAAGAGGGAGTTTTTATTTTTTTTCATTTCTTATTTCTTGTAAACGGTTAGTGAAATTGCCTCGTGTTGGCGACTAGGTCTGGGTAGGACTTAGGGGGAAACTCGCCTCGTGTTGACTACTAGATCTAGGCTAGGTCTAGGGGGTGCTCGAGGCCATATTCGGGGAAGGGTTGGCTAGAGCAGCTTGAGGCCGAATCCGGGGACGATAGGCTAGGGCCACCGGTTCGTGGGGATGCGAGTCGGGATAGAAAATAAAAAGAGTTTACTATTCATCGCCACCGATTTCTAGCGTTATAGGAGTCAACTTTTGTAAAACCTTATTTGATATTAATAAAGCATGTCTCTACTTTATTTCAATTGTTTTACTTGACTTCTTATTGTCTTTATCTTGCATTATTACAAAGCTTTTCAAAATATCACTTAAGTTTTTGAAAACCCTTATTCACCCCCCTCTAAGGGCGCCTACCGATCCAACAGTTTCAACATATCCATCCTTCAAATATATTCCAAGGTTGCACTTTGAAGTCAGTATGATGTCTTCTCAGTAATTAATTCCAACAATATTTCCAGACCTCCCTACCGATATATAAAAATGAATAGAATTCTATAACAACCCATCAACAATAATTTATTGTAGGAATTCTTCCAATTATACGTTCATTTTCTACTTCGTGAAGGAAGCATGTCTTTTATTCATTGATTACTTCTAAGCAAATTCCCCAAAGCTTCCTACTGATATAAAAAGTCTATTTGCAATATTCCATAACAATCCAGTACAATAATTCATGGTACGAATTTCTCAAGTTATATGCTCGAATTCTACTTTGTGAAGGAAGTATCAAAAATGAGTAACCATAAATTCCATCAAAATCTCCAGAAGTTCATATTGTTATCAAAGGCCTATGCACAAGTTTCTATAGCAATTCTGCGTCAATACTTCAAGATATGGGTTTCCTAATTTATAACTCCAAATTCTACATTGTGAAGGGAGTACCCAATATATGTAATTATAAATTGTGGGAAAATTACCAAAGGTGTGTAATGATATCACAAGGTTATGTTTAGATTATTAGAATATTCCCGTGTCAACAACTCTAGGTATGAATATTCTATATCCTAACTCCAAATATCCAGCTTCATTCAGCTTAAGTTCATTAGCTTACCTAATTGTGGAATGAGGTAAATTGGGATAGTTGAATAATTAATGATTAATGAACTATATTATCATCAAAGTCCCCCCAAAATTTACAGAGTGTAATCTCACTCTATTAAGTGAATCCCATAACTTATGTCTTTTTAGTAAGTTTTGACCCTGAAAATACTCCTTTAAGGTCTATGTGACAATTCACATAAATTCCAAATTTCCTAGGGAAATCAACCCAACAGTGTATGACTTTCTCCAAGGGATATTGTCTCATAACCCAAAGTGTATGTTTTAAGTTTCGTGAGATTTGACTGAGGAAAAACCCTTAAACTCTCATGTAGGCCTAGTGTCACATGGTCATGCTATAAGCACACCAATTCCCTTGCACTTGATTATGAAGTAAACTAACTTTCAGAGGTCCAGTTGGCCTAAAATTTTAACCATGGTCTACTATATGCATGACCACCCTCCCAAAGGAGATTTGATGTGATTGTAGTCCAAATCACTCATATTATGCACATCTTAAGGTATGTCCTTCACTAGGACCAACCTTACTAAGTCTGACCCATTGAGGGTTGTAGTGCTCCAAATGGCGTGATCTCACTTCCTACAGATTGTAGACACAAATGCCAACAAAAGTTATCTCAACCTGCTTTTCATTTTATGGCCTCTAAGGGCCTCAAAATTGGAGAGCAAAAGGTATATTTTACTAGGGTAAAAACAACCTTTTGGTGTGGCCTAAGTAAAGGTCTTTCTATCGATCATTTAAACATATATCTACTCATATGTAAGGATCCAATTCAGTCAATTTTTTTTATCATGGACTAATATATACATAATCACCTTACCAAGGGGATTTGGAGTGATTTGACTTCATAAAAGCTATAGAAAAGGTCTTTCCAGAAATTTCCATTTTGGGCAGTGTTTGTATTTGGGCATGACTCATGCATGACAAAAATTTCAACCTACTTGGAGTTGTAGAACTCCAGGATTTACTAAGTTCAATTTGGGTGCTAAATGCACACCATTTTCCATAAGTAAGGTCTAGGAAATCCAAGTTGGTACCAAACTAATCCAATACACAAAAGGATTAGCCCCCATGCATTTTTGGTTAAGTTTCTTTGGTATCGTTAGGATATATTTGTCTTAGATATACACTCAATCCTTAGGGTATCCGACCCTAGACTTGGAGTCTCAACCTGAGACCTATTGATATTCCGCGTACCTTAAGATCCTCGGGGTTACTAATTTTTCACACACTTCTCAATGGTTAGTATATAAGCAACCCTAAAATGGGCATTTTCCAAACACCAATCCATATCCGACTGAACACAAGTCCTTATCCGATTTCTGGCATTTGTCACGATGATTGGTTCGATGCAACCTAGTTGTTGGTTTGGAGATTTTAGTTTACGAGCCTCTTGTTATTTTTCTAATGGATTTCACGCATCAATCCCTTGAGGCGATCCTATCCATTGGGTAAGAAGTGATGGTCTCATTTGGTAGGAGAATTAGGGATATCGAGGTTTAAGCCTTAAGTAATCTACCTCACCATAAGGTTATTCTCCTAGTCACTTTGGGTGTCATCATGCCTTAATCAGTCTATACCCGAGGTCGGTTTGGATTAGTATATGCTATAAGTCGTCTTGGTGCGTCAAACTAGAATGATGTCCTAGGTGGGTTGGCCTAACTCATTGATTAATGGACTATTTTGTGTGATTTTTACACATGGGCACACCACTGCTTCCGCTGCTAGTTTGTCCTCAAACTAACTCGAGCGGGGGTGTCCTAGGTTTTTGTGGACTTCTTTCTCGTTGGATCATTTGTGCCTCTAATACCAGTTTGTAAGACCCCCCTCCCGCACCAGGAGAGTTCCCGGATCTTATGCCCAGAACCGCCGTCTTACGGTGACACTAACACACGAGTTAGCCGCCTCCGCAAGACGCGGATCCTGCATGCAAGAACGATCAACTAGGCCAACAAGAATAAGAAGAAAATAAATAAACAAGTCCGCAATCACACACATCTGTATAAATATATCCAAATGTAATCTGTCCATCAATGAGTACAATAAATGAAAGAGTAAAAGGGCTTATGCCCGGTACATATCCAAAGTAGAATAAAATCTCACTCTCTCATTCTACATCTACGCGGAAGCTAAACAAACTCTCAAATCTTCAAACACCTGTCTTGTAGTAGAAGTACTGCGTGGCTTCTGCTCCCCAGATCCTACCATCATGTCCTGACTGGTCGAACATGTGCTTATCTCCTCGAACACCTACAGTCACAACCGACCGTTAGTCATAAAGACTAAGACAATTTTGTGCCCGCCTCCTCCCGCGACTCCCAGGCACCGAGCGGGAGGAAGAAGCGGAGGACAACAAAGTGGAGTATACAAAAGCAGGTGACAGGGAAATCTAAGCTAACAAGTGTATATATAAGCAAACACTAATCTAGCAATATAAACAAGTAAGAGAGCAGTAAAGAGCAGTAAAGGAAGTAAATAGTAAAGCATTGCACGCAAGTATAACCAACAATTAATTAATTCTACACTACCATCACATGAGTACCTTAACTTATATGAATGCCCATACAAACTTATAAGTTAAGGTTTCCGGAAATATAACTTATCATATAAAAGAGCCCATACTAATTTATATGATAAGGGTCTGCAGTTATGTTCTAGGTTTAAATATGATATGATATGCATGCTATGTTATGATTCATACAAGTGCAACTCACCCACACGACTCTGTGATCACAGACCTTTAGTTCCCGCTTTTCGGAGTTAGCTACACTCTCTGGTACTACCGTTGTGGCTACGACAGTGGTGGAGCGGGCGTCTCCACCCCTAGGCGGGTATACACACTACCAGTCCTAGACCTCCCATACGCCTCTTTACACGCCCTAGGTGCACTCTAGAGTCTTGCGTACTCTTTGCTGGAACCTACCAGTCTTAAAGTCCGGGTGTGCATCCTTTTGGGGATCGTCCTCCAGACCGCAGTATAAACAACCTACTGGCCCCTCAACCTCACACCCGCCTAAGTCAACGTACTGCCATCGGTGTGACGACCGGCCCGTACCGAAGACCCGCCACTAATTTGTTCGTATGCACATGCAATTTATCACCTCCCGAGTCTCCAACTCGCAGGACTAACCCGTCCTGATATACAACATCCTATCCCTTAACTAGGGATGAAGTTTACCAGATCTCTTATTCATTTAGTTAGACTAATCTTGTCTAATTATTATATACTTAGAAGTTTAGGGTGAATCCTGGACTTCTCGATGTTTACCCGGTGAAGGGCTCGCAGCGGTACTAAGGAATGCAATGGGCTGAAACCCAAATCCTCCATTCCAAGACAATTACTTTTATTGGTGGCTACCCCATTCTAAGACCCACTCTACTTATTACTCTTTATAATTTAGGTGTTTTCATGACTTATGTTTCACCCCATTCCGAAGCAACTGTTCTATTGAATGGTGCTCAACTCTCAAGATTCTTTGTCCTCTAAGTGGTATATACTTGTGTACTGTTATAATCCAATTCTCACTGATTCTCTATGTGGTTTGTTGATTTAATCATCATATCAAGTTTTCACTATTCACAGACCACGGTATATAACTAATTTGATTCCTATGATGAAATCTTGGTAAAAACACTTCCAAATGAGTTCTAATTTTTATCATAGGTTTTTACTGGGTAAAATAAGAGTTGACCAGAATTTAAGCAGATTTCATACAATTTTGACCTCCATAAAAATTTATAAATCAATTGTCATCATTGAAAATGCAAAGGAACTATCATGTCAATAATTTCAATATTGCTAAATAATTTTCTAGAGTTGATAGGTGACAAAATATTATGATTCTCAATGTTTCACAATTTTCCAGAGGTTCTATGATCATAATTCCCATTTAACAATAATTAGAAGCAAATGTGAATTTGCACAGCAAGTACTAGATTTTGACTTCCTAAAATTCTGGTAAAATTACAGTGGCACTATAATGCCATACAAACACTAATTTCAAAAGATCATAATTTTCCAACAAATTTAAACCCACAATTTCTATTTATCATAAAAGGGGTGACAAAATGACTTTGTACATCAAGTACCAGATCTTTACTTCCTAAAATTCTGGTAAAATTACAGTGGCACTATAATGTCATAAAAACACTAATTCCAAAAGATCATAATTTTCCAATAAATTTTAACCCACAATTTCTATTTATAATAAAAGGGTGGCAAAATGATCATAATGGAAAACAAACAATAGAATACCTCTAATCACTTCTTCGGGGTTCCGGGGCTCTGCAATATCTAGAGCATACATATGCTCTGGCCGTCGTCCTCTACCGTGGGGTCCTCGGCCCCGACCTCGTCCTCGGCCTCGACCCTGCTATGCTGGAGGGGCTGCTAAAGGGGGAGGAGGAGGAGGAAGAAACTGCTGAGGGCAATTAGCTCTGATGTGCCCCGACCCAAAGCATATCACCTGTTGGCGGCCTCGATCATCTTGCCTCCCTGGCTCTCGGATCTATAGCGGCGGAGGGGCCATTACTGCGGGAGGCTGCTGCTCTGGCCTGAAGTTGGGATGAGGACGTCCCCCACCTCTTCTATGACTCATCACCCTGCCCCACTGCGGGCCCCTGCTGCTTTATCCGTGGTAAGATCCGTCGGCCGGTCTCTTTCCCCTGCTATGCACCATCAGTTGGTCTGCCTCTAGCTTTTTAGCCATCTCTATGATTTGGGTAGACGCACCGTGCGATACGAAAAGTAGAGCCTGCCTCAATGAATCCCTGAGGCCTCGGTAGAATTTCTTGGCGTATTTCATGTCATCCAAATCATGTACCCCCGCAAATCTGGCCAAGTGGGAGAACTCCATTTGATACCAGTTTGTAAGACCCCCCCTTACTAGGAGGGTACCCGGGTCTTATGCCCAGAACCAATACATGCCAAAAGATGGTGGAAGTCGGTGCTGAACTCCACTTTTGCAGATCGGGAGATGTCAAGCATCTCATGGGATGAGTTCAGTGACGTCTTCCTAGAGCATTTCGTTTATGCCACGGACAGGGATGAGCTAGAAGAGAGGTTCTTGAACCCCTTCCAGACAGGGATGAGCAAGTGTATATATTAGCAAGCACTACTCTAGCAGTATAAACAAGTAAGAGAGCAGTAAAGAGCAGTAAAGGAAGTAAATAGTAAAGCAGTGCACGCAAGTATAACTAGCAATTAATTAATTCTACACTACCATCACATGAGTACCATAACTTATATGAATGCCCATACAAACTTATAAGTTAAGGTTTACGGAAATATAACTTATCATATAAAAGAGCCCATACTAATTTATATGATAAGGGTCTGCAGTTATGTTCTAGGTTTACATATGATATGATATGCATGCTATGTTATGATTCATACAAGTGCAACTCACCCACACGTCTCTGTGATCACAGACCTTTAGTTCCCGCTTTTCGGAGTTAGCTACACTCTCTAGTACTACCGTTGTGGCTACGACAGCGGTGGAGCGCGTCTCCCCCCTAGGCGGGTATACACACTACCAGGCCTAGACCTCCCATACGCCTCTGTATACGTCCTAGGTGCACTCTAGAGTCTTACGTACTCTTTGATGGAACCTACCAGTCTTAAATGCCGGGTGTGCGTCCTTTTGGGGATCGTCCTCCAGACCGCAGTATAAACAACCTACTGGCCCCTCAACCTCACACCCGCCTAAGTCAACGTACTGCCGTCGGTGTGACGACCGACCCGTACCGAAGACCCGCCACTAATTTGTTCGTATGCACATGCAATTTATCACCTCCCGAGCCTCCAACTCGCAGGACTAACTCGTCCCGATATACAACTTCGCATCCCTTAACTCGGGATGAAGTTTACCAGATCTCTTATTCATTTAGTTAGACTAATCTTGTCTAATTATTGTATACTTAGAAGTTTAGGGTGAATCCTGGACTTCCCGAGGTTTACCCGGTGAAGGCCTCACAGCGGTACTAAGGAATGCAATAGGCTGAAACCCAAATCCCCCATTCCAAGACAATTACTTTTATTAGTGGCTACCCCATTCTAAGACCCACTCTACTTATTACTCTTTATAATTTAGGTGTTTTCATGACTTATTTTTCACCCCATTCCTAAGCAATCGTTCTCTTGAATGGTGCTCAACTCTCAAGATTCTTCGTCCTCTAAGTGGTATATACTTGTGTACTGTTATAATCCAATTCTCACTGATTCTCTATGTGGTTTGCTGATTTAATCATCATATCAAGTTTTCACTATTCGCAGACCACGGTATATTACTAATTTGATTCCTATGATGAAAACTTGGTCAAAACACTTCCAAATGAGTTCTAATTTTTATCATAGGTTCTTACTGGGTAAAATAAGAGTTGACCAGAATTTAAGCAGATTTCATACAATTTTGACCTCCATAAAAATTTATAAATCAATTGTCATCATTGAAAATGCAAAGGAACTGTCATGTCAATAGTTTCAATATTGCTAAATAATTTTCCAGAGTTGATAGGTGACAAAATATTATGATTCTCAATGTTTCACAATTTTCCAGAGGTTCTATGATCATAATTTCCATTTAACAATAATTAGAAGCAAAAGTGAATTTGCACAGCAAGTACTAGATTTTGACTTTCTAAAATTCTGGTAAAATTACAGTGGCACTATAATGTCATAAAAACACTAATTCCAAAAGATCATAATTTTTCAACAAATTTAAACCCACAATTTCTATTTATCATAAAGGGGTGACAAAATGACTTTGTACATCAAGTACCAGATCTTGACTTTCTAAAATTCTGGTAAAATTACAGTGGCACTATAATTCCATAAAAACACTAATTCCAAAAGATCATAATTTTCCAACAAATTTAAACCCACAATTTCTATTTATCATAAAATAGTGACAAAATGAATAAAGGGTATTTCAACATGAATAAAGTCTCTAAAAATTCTATCAAAAATCCCAGAGGCTTATAATTGTATTCCTAACTATCTTCCATAGTTTCACATCTTTCTCATGCATATAACTCAGGGAAATCCTATTATTCCGATTTGTGTCCTAGGGGTAATTTTGTAATTTCCTAAAGGAAAAGCCTCTGAAATTTTCTACAAAAATTTACAGAGGTCGTGCATGTCATAACAATGAATTCTCTAGAGTTCTATAATTTTCTATAAGATATTTGACATGAAAATATCATGAATACCAATATGTGACCTAATTCACATTAATCCAAAATATAGGATTTTTGATCCCAAAAGTCCTAAGATTCCCTGAGGTGGTGTGTTTTGTCATAAGGAATATGTCACTAAAATTTCAGAGGCTAACTCCAAGCCATTTGGGCTAAATACACAAAATACCATTTTTGGCTATTGGCACACAAAATCACCCCTTAAGTAGAGACATGCAAAGGGAATTACCCTACATGCAGTGGTCCAATTGATCTCAAATTTAACCATAGACTAATATTGCCTAACTAAGGGTGACACCCAAATTTGGGTCCAGTTGGAGCTATACAGCTCCAAAAATGTCATTTATTTGATTTTACATATTTTGAATAAAATCTTAGGAAAATCATCTCTTAAAAATCTGATTTTTGGATGCAAGCTGGATACAGGGCACATGCATGCATGGCCAAAATTTCAAGTCCATCAGATCTATATTTTAGAATATATACACAAAATGATTTCTGGTTTCTATTTTGACCAACCTCACTAAAGTGAGGACTGTGGGTCCTACAGTGATCCAAATGGTCTGATTCAACTTTCTAATGGAAGTAGTCATCAAGATCTACAACAGTTATCTCACAGTTTTTCCTAAAAAGGCCTCTAAGGGACTCAAATTAATTAAACAAAGTGCTGCAGGAAGTGTGACAAAATTCATTTAATAACATAACATGGTCTGCATATAGCAGATCTATCAAAACCGACGACTCTCCTTCATCTTCCAACTCCATCCGACGACTGTGATCTGCCCGACCTGGACCACTTTCCTCCTCCATTTCCCTGCCACCCAGCCACCTCCCTAGCCGGCTACCGCCACCGCCATCGCCACCACCACCTCCGTTGAGGTGGTGGCTATCGGCCGGCGGTGGTTTGGCCGCCGGAGGTGGTGTTTTCCGGCGAACCTAACACCATGAATATTAAGAAATCTTCCATTTTTCTCACCATGGATCGGGCTCAATTGAGTCCGATGTCTCTCCTAGGGGATCTAAGAGTCTAGCACAGAGGGAGAGGGGGAGAAACCGAACCTGAAGTAGGGTGGACAGTGAGTATTGTGGCGGTGCGGCATGGTGGCGACGAGTTCCGGCGATCCTGCTCAATTCCTCGATCCTCCAGTAAAAGCTCCACCCCAAGTGGCTATTCTGACATCTTGGACCTCTCTGAAGCTGATGGTGGGCTTGAATGAAGGAGCGGAGGGCTCTAAGTTCAAGCCCCACTAAAGCATGGCTCGACAAAGCTTTGGTTGTTCCTCCCAGCTGCCAAGTGGCACTCAGTCAGCATAAAACGGATGGGAATTGATGGGGAGGTCAGGGATGGCTTTGGGCAGAGGAATGGAGTGCCAAGTCGCCTCCATTCCTCAAATTCCTCTTGTTTTCTAATGGAATTTGGGGAAAATTCCATGCTTACCCCTTTGCATGTTGGAAATAAGGGCAAGGCTGGTCATTAGGTACTTGGGCCTCAGAATGGGCTTTGGATCAAGGTTTTAGGCTGTCTAAGTAGCTAGAACTTACGGGAAAGAACAAGTTTCTGCGTTTGACGAATTCTAACCTGCGTTCGACGAATTTCATCCAAAGGTCGACGAACGACGAGCTTCAGTTCGACGAAATCGATAGCCCTTAGTTTATTTCTCTGTTTGAGGATTTCTAATCTGCGTTCGACGAACTCATCCTGAGTTCGACGAACGGAGAGCTTCTGTTCAACGGAATCGACAACACTTAGTTTATTTCTCTATTTGACGATTTCTAATCTGCGTTCGATGAACTCATCCTGAGTTCGACGAACGACGAGCTTCTGTTCGACGAAATCGACAGCCCTTAGTTTATTTCTCTGTTCGATGATTTCTAATCTGCTTTCGACGAACTCATCCTGAGTTCGACGAACGGCGAGCTTTAACTCGACCAGTCTGCGTTTGACGAATTTCTAGTCTGCATTCAACGAACGCCTTTCTGGGTTCGATGAATTCTATTTTTTCCTGACAGTTTATTAAATTATAACTTAGTTCGACCAGTCTGCGTTTGACGAACGCAGAACTGCGTTCAACGAAATTGATTCCGATCGACGAATTTCTTTTATTCAATTGGTGGAGTCAATTTGCAAGTGTGAGTTTACATTGAGCTAGTTTGACCCGAGTTGACCTGCCTCTTATAGTAGACCACATGTGGTTCATTCAACTCAATGTGTACTAAGGTCACTACCTAGCCCAAACTCACATCACTCACCACTTGTCTCACCCTAGTTGAAGTTAAGGGGTCTAGTAGGAAATTGGATGTTACAGGTAAACTCCCGGTGATACTCTAGGACTGTCCTGCTCCCCTGCCTCAACTGCAGGAACCTATCTTCCAGCTCGTCTCTTGCAGACTGCAGAACAAAATGCTCCAGTAGTGTTGCCTTAAACTTATCCCAAGAAACATCCGCATCCACCAGTCCTGCATATGATGTGTCCAGGAACCTCTTCCACCATCTCTTTGCATGGGACTCTAAACATGAGACTACCTGTGGCACCTCCATATCTGCCAGGCACTGAATCCCTGTCAGCATCTCCTCCATGATGTCCACCCACTCCTCAGTCCTCACAACTGCCTCCGTCTCGAGATATGATGGGGGGGGGGGGAGGCCTCAGAAGACGCTCAGCCAGTTGGCCCCGGGGTGTTGCTGAGGAGCCGGTGTCTGCTGTGCCCTGAATGTCTCCAGTATGCCTGTCAGTGTTTGTCCCATCTCCGTCTGCTGGAACGGAGTAAGAGCCGGTGGTGGTGGAACGACGTTTGGTGTCAGTGGAACTCCATGCTGCGGTGTAGGGTTCGTCGCGGGCTACACAAGAAAATTACACTCGTAATGGACTTAGCTAAAGAATATTCAGTTAGAAGTGGACTTTTCATGTGATTTCCTTTATGGGCACACCATTGCTTCTGCTGCTAGTTTGTCATCAAACTAAGCTCGCGCGGGGTGGCCCAGGGTTCGTGGACATCTTTTCTTTTCTCCGGATTGAGGTTTCCTCTGATACCACTTTATAAGACCCCATTTTTTTAAAAATCCGGAGTCTTATGCCCAGAACCTCCGTTTTGCGGTGGCACCATCACTCGGGAAGGTCGCCACTACAAAACGCCGATCCTGCCGGCCTTATCGATCACAAAAAAAGTAAGAGTAACAAACTTGAGAAGACAAGTCCACATCACATAAATAGTAAATCATCATAAGGAGATGTCCAAATAAACATAACTGAAACAAAAGATAGAAATAATAAGGGCTCCTGCCCGATACATCAAATCCTCACTACATAGACACTCGCGGAAGCAAATCAACTAAAACTAGTAAGTCACTCACAGATCCTGCCAATGGTGCTCCCGTACTAGACTGCCCCATCTCCATCTGCACCGGCCTCTAGTGCTGCACCATCTCCTCGGTTCCCTAAAATGATAAGGTCCACCGACCGTTAGTCAAAAGACAAAACCAATCCCCCACCCATTCCCCACTGACTCCTAGGCACCGAACGGGAGGAATGAAGCGGAGGACAATAAAGGGTGTAAACAATAGCAGGTGACGGGGATAGAATCTACAGGGAATGTCTACTACTACGCAATATATATCATAACTGAAGCAGTAAGTAAAGCAGAGTAAGAACAAGTAAAGTAGACAAGTAGAGCAAATATATAAGCTAAGTAAAGAAAAGTAACCGTTGATTTATAGGAATGGCCACACAAACCTATAGACCAAGGGGTCGTTTAGCAGGGCCTATCGTATAAGAAGTCCCAAAACCAACTTATACGATAGGGGTAGGGGTTGAAATGCAATGTTGATGTTATGACATGTAAGTATGCAGTTAAATGTTATGTTCACACAAGTGCAACTCACACACTACGACTCTATGCGCACAGACCTTTAGTTCCCCCTTTTTGGAGCTAGCAAAACTCCCAGGATACTTCCGTAGTGGCAAACGGAAGCGGTGGGTTGGGCCTCACCCACCTCTAGGTTGGTATTTGCAATACCTAACCTAGACCTAACGTACGCCTTAACGCTAAGAACACAACAACGGAGCTCCTGCGTACTCTTGCTGGTTAGACCACCAGACTTGTCTTGGTAAAAGGGTTATCCACACTTACCGAGCCCAAGTATTAATGTCGGTGCAACAACATCAACACTAAGGACCCACCACCTTATGCACATGCAAACATGTTTACATCTATCTCGGAGCCATAAGCTCCCCGGGCTAACCCGTCCGACACAACAAACATGGTTGAGTCACAACTCACCAGACTAATAAGTCTATTGCTACAACCACCGAGCCTACCGCTCGTAAGACCAAACCGACTAAAGCACCCGTGACAATGGAGTGTGAGTGAGTATATTACTCAGTTAATCTTATATAACAACTTAGCCCTACAGTTTATGGTTAACCTTGGACTTCCCGAGGATTACTCTGTTAGAGGCTCACTACGATACTAGGAACTATACTGGGATGACACCCCAAGGCTCCCTTTCTCAAGGCATTAACTATTATGGGTATCTACCCATATGCCTAAGCCTCTTAACCTTTCACTTGTATTAACCCTAGGTGGTTTATGACACGCTAGGGGAAAGATGATCTTTCGTCAATCCCAAGCACGACCTTACCCTTAGCTCACCTAGCACTCTTATCTCCTAAACTCCTTTTTGATGACCTCATCCTCTTCATCCTGACCATGTACTCCAACTACATGCCACTTCCACTTGGTAGGTCCCAAAATAACCAAGTTTCACATTTTTACTATACGCAGACCAAACTAACTATATGCAACTAATAAGTAGAAGTACTCCAAATATTCATCTACATGACACAAGATTTTTACTGGAGGACTACCATGGTATTTTAAGACTAAATCCAGAGAATCATATTTTTCCTCAACATTTTAGCATTTATTTAAATTTCTCCAATATTTGCCAAGTATGAATATGAACATGAAGTGTAAGGTATTCTTATGACGCGATTCTCATAAAATTATGACAAATCTATTATGCCAAAATAACAGTAAATACAGAGTGTCACAATTTTACAATCAGGAATTATCCTCTAATTATAATATTGAATATTTAACAAAAATTAGAAATTAATGAAGCAACCACCAACAATACTTGTCCAAAATTATGGGAATATTACCAGACATTTATATTGATCAGAAAAGTTCTCAGAATAAAATTTGCAATTTATAAAGGCATATTAACCACTTAAATAAATATTCCAACAAAATCCTAATATGAGCATGTTGTGAAGTAGGCTACTGATAACAATCTCCAAAAATTATATAAAAATTTATAGATATTTCTAGTAATTTGAAGTGTTCTATCATCAAGTTGCACATTTTTCCAGAGAGTTTTGGAGCCTCAAGTATTTCTCTTAAGATTAAGACAAAATAGGTGCCTTGAGAATGAAGTGCTGGTTAAATCATTTAATAAATTTCACAAAAAATACCAGAGGTCTATAAAATGATTATGAAGGCACTACCAAGGTTTCATCATCATCCAAGACCATTTGAGCATGTAAACATCTCTTATAAGAAATTTCTCTAAAGGAGTTCTGACCTAATTTAGGGGAAATAAGTGCTCCTAAAATTATCTAAAAATTCCCTAGAGCATAATCAAACCCCATGAACACATATCCTAAATTCCATGGCCATTCTAGGGATTTTGATCACATGGCCTTCACATGGTTCTATATGCACCCCAAGGGGTAAATCTAGGGTCCTAAGGCATATCCACCTCTACACCACTCCATCTTACTCATGAAGGTATTTTAGTTGATCCTAAACCAGTGGCCAAGGTTTCAACTCATGGTGATGAGTTTTGACCACCATACCCCAAGATAAACACCATGCCCTAATTTTGACCTAATTTGACCTAACTGAGGTTGACAAATTACCCAACCAATTCAGTCCCAATTGGGCTGAGATTTTTACCAAGGTCATACAATAAGCCCAAGGAGCTCCCACCTAAATTTGGAAGGCACTAGAGGTCATTTGACCCAATAATTAATTAATATTTGATTTATGAAATTATTACAAAAACCTTAGAAAAAGATTCTCCTAAAATTCCCATCTCTGGGTATGATGTGTAAGTAGGTGTAAATTGTCTAGGTTTTAAATTTCAAGGCCATACCATTTACCAATAAAAAGATATTCAAGAATATGTGACTGTCCTACCCTAGGGACCAGTCCTAGAAAAATGACTCCACAGGGGGCTATAGTGCCCCTATTGACCTGAATTTTTTTTCACTTAATTTAGAAACCAAGGGCTACAACATTTATGTTGGGCACTTTTTCATTTGAGGGGTCCTAATATTTTTAATAATTAAAATAATATACTGCAGGAAGTGTGGCAAAATGTGTTGGAACAACCATATTACTGATTTGGGCTAGGATCACTATCTATTGATTAGGACTAAGTTGACCCCATTGTATAATCTAAGGGTCAAGGTTTAAGGTGTGTCTGAGTAGATAGAACTTAGGAAAGTTTCAAGTCTCTGCGTTCGACGAACTTCAATCTTCGTTCGACGAAATCCGTTCTGCTTTCGATGAACGTCATGCTTCAGTTCGACGAAATTGCTTCTCAGCTCGACGAATTCAGTTCTCCAGCCAGTTCAGCAGATTATCTCTCAGTTCGATGAACTCTAGATTCAGTTCGATGAACTCCAGGTTGTGTTCGACGAATTAATTCTGTTCGCCGAACTCCAGATTCAGTTTGACGAATTAATTCTGTTTGACGAACTCTAGATTCAGTTCGACGAACTCAAATTTCAGTTCGACGAACTCAGCCTTCAGCTCGACAAATTTCTTCTCCAGCTTAACAATATCTGAAGGACCAGTTATCTATTTTCTCTAAACTCAGATTGACTATTCAGCAACGGCCTCACTTTCAAAATGAAATATAATTGTAACATAATCATTTAAATGTGCGAATAGCTGATCACGACAGATCCGACGGCTCATGGTCATCATCACCAATGGATGGATGGCGCGCGACAGCCCATCTTGGGCTTCTTTGCGAGACGATTTCCCGGCCACCTGTGCCCCTTCCCGGCCGGCCAATGCCATCACCCCCTCCGTTGAGGTGGTGGCCGACGATAGGGGGTGGTTTGCCGGCCGGAGGTGGTTGGAATTGGGGTTTAGAGGAGGGGAAAGAGAGATCGAATTGAGCCCTTTAGGAAGCACGATCCTAGCCCAATTGAGCTCGGATCAAGCCCCAAATTATCATAAGATCTAGCACTAAGGGAGAGGAGGCGGATCAGACCTGTGTGGGGGCTTGGTGGCGCGTATTCCGACGAGTCGCCATGGCCGGAGGTGGAGCTTTCGGCGCCATGTCAATCCTAGTTTCTGATGCTCGATTCTTTGGGAAAGAGGGGGTTTTCACTCCTCTCTTATCCCTGAGGGTGTTAAAGAGATCAATTTGGGGAGGGGAGGAGCCTTGGCATCAATTTCCATTAATGGCCATGAATGGAGATTTCGGCCACCTCTAATTCTTCCCTAATTCAGCTCCCCTGGCCATAGAACTTCAGGATTCTGTTTGTAACTGAAGGGGGGAGGTGAATGCTCATCAATTGGGGAGGGATTGAAGGGTCCAATGCATTCAATCACTATGAATGTTCTTCCCCTCTCTCCAATTTGGGGGAAACCTCCATTTTCTCTCTCCTAGCCGACCCTCTTCAAATTGGATGGACAAATCAGCAGCATTCAATCCCCATGAGCTGGTGGACCACACCAATTGGGTCTAGCTCAAGTCAATTGGGTTTAATTTGGGCAAATTGGGTTATTTTGACCTAATTTAGGACAAGGTTGACTTTAGTTAAATTGACCAATTGGGTTGACCCCAATGGGTGGCTTAGGCTCCAATTGCCTCCCTTAAGGGTTAGGAAGGTGTAGGTGGAGTCAATTTGCCAAGGCGAGGGTGAATTGCCCCTTTATAGAGCACTTTGACCAAAATTAGGGCTAAGTTTGACTTAGGGTAAATTGGCTAATTTAGAGGTCCCATGATGGGGATTTTTAGTCCATTAGGTCCCTAGTTACCCTATAAGGGTAGGGGCAGGGTCAATTTGGAATGGTGGAGGCCAATTGGCCCTAATTGAGCTAGTTTGACCAATTTAGGGTTAGGGTTGACTTTGGTCAATTTGGCCCCTTTTGTTGACCCCAATGGGTCCCTGGTGCTCCAAGGAGGCCCCTAGTGGGTTAGGGACACTGTGGTGGGGTCAAGGTTCAAGGAGAGGCCTCTAAGTCCAATCCTAGGTTTGGTATCTAAAAATTACTATTTGCAGACCACTTGGGTTTTCTCCTTTCTCACCTAAACTCACATGGTCTTGATCTCTTCCTATGGTTTTGTCATGAGCTAGTCATGACAAAACCAACTTGAGGGTTTAGTTGTTTGGGGGATGTTACAAATCCCAATACATAAAAATAAAAATTTCGTCCTCGAAATTCAGGTTAAGCCTGTGGGGTTTCTACTACAAGCCCTCCTAAGCGAGGAGACGTGGAAACCATCACGCAGTCCCTCTAACTCCGGCGGTAGCTCAAGTCTATAAGCCAAGGGGCCGATCCGCTCCAGGATCCTGTAAGGCCCCATGTATCTCGAACTGAGCTTCTTCCGCCCGCGAACCCGTGAGACTCCATGCATCAGACATATTTTAAAGAAAACTCGATCTCCCACCTGGAACTCCACCATACGATGCCGCACATCGTAATACTTGGCCTGCCTTCTCCGGGCCTTTAATTTAATCGTGTACTTCTCCTATTCCAATTAATAATTTTCGTGTAACTCAGCACTTTTATTTTGAAACTCTTTTTCCGCTAGCAGTAAAATCTCAATTTTATTTCACTTAGAGATCTATTCATATTTCAATGTGGTGTTCTTGTCGCGCTGTTTATTTCATAATGTCTCAGTTTTATAATAATAATTTCTTCATCTCCATGAGCGGTTAATTTCTTTGGTGCTCGGTCACGACGATCCGAGGATGAGATAATTTTGCTATGATTTTTAGATTTGTTTTTCTCTAATTGTTGAACGTGTACGATGTAACATCCCTCAAACAACTAGACCCCTAAGTTGGTTTTGTCATGACTAGATCATGACAAAACCATAGGAAGAGCTCAAGACCTTGTGAACATAGGTGAGAAGGAGAAAACCCAAGTGGTCTGCAAATAACAATTTTCAGATACCAAGCCTAGGGTTGGACTTTAGGACCCCACCTTGAACCTTTGACCCCACCATGGCACACCTAACCCTTTGGAGGGTCCCTTAGAGCATCAAGGACCCATTGGGGTCAACCAAAGAGGTCAAATTGACCAAAGTCAATCCTAACCCCAAATTGGTCAAAGTAGCCTAATTAGGGTCAATTGACCACCAACATGCCAAATTGACCTTTCCCCTACCCTTATAAGGATATTAGGGACCCAATGGACTAAAAACCCCGACCATGGGGCCACCAATTTGGCCAATTTGACCAAAGTCAACTCTAGTCCTATTTTGGTCAAATTGCCCTATTGTGGATCAATTGGCCTCCAGCTTGCCAAATTCACCATACCTAGACCTTCCTAACCCTTAAGAGAGACCAATGGGTCACTACCCACCCATTGAGGCCAACCCAAATGGTCAAATTGACCAAAGTCAACTCCACCCTAAATTTAGGCCAAAATGACCTATTTTGACCTAATCAAGCCCAATCCACTTGGGCTAGACTCAATTGAGGTGGTCCACCACCTAATGGGGTTGGTAACTACTGAATTAACCATTCAATTTCAGGAAATTCGGCCAGGAGAGAGAAAGCCCTAATTTGAAAGAGAGAGAAGGAAGGGGGAGTTAATGGAGAGGAAGAGGAAACCTCCCATCTCCTCCAATAATGGCACCATTCATCTCCTCTAGGGGAGAGGAGAAGTTTCCAGCCTTCTCCCGGCTGGATTGAGTACCTATTCATCTCCCCCAAGCCAAAAACCGAAATTACCTTGATGGCCATTAATGACATTCAAGGTTGTAACCTCCCCCTCTCCCAATCAAGGCCTCTAACATCTTCAAAAGAGTGAGAGGAGTTAAACCCCCAACTTTCCCGAAAGGATTGTGCACTCTAGGCTCGGATTGACATGGCTCCAAAAGCTCCCCGAGCTCCCATGGTGAACCCAAGATCCACAAGGAACTCTGCACCAATTCAGGTCCGATCCCCTTCTCCTCCCTTAGTGCGTAGATCTGAATTCGATTGGGCCTTGATTCGAGCCAAAATGGCCTTGGATCGAGCTTCCCAAAAGGCTCGTTTTAGAGCTTTTCCCCCCTCCCCTAAAACACTATTCCAGCCACCTCCGGCCGACAAACCACCGCCAAACGATGGCCACCACCTCAACCGAGGCCACCACCTCAACGTCGGTGGTGGTGGCGGTGGACGTCCGGGAAGGTGGTCGGATCGCCGGCAAGAAGGGTTGGAAATCCTACAGGAAAGGGCAATCATGGCTGTTTGTCCAAGGAAGAAGACGTAATCACGTCCGTTCAAATCTTCTGTCTAAACATTTTATAATAATAGTTTTTAATATCTCATTTTATGTATTATTATTGCAGTAGATAGAAATTATTATAGAAAATACCTAGGGCCCTCTGATGAAAAAGTGGCCAACAACAAAGTTGCATCCCTTGGTGTGTACTTCATTTTAAAATTTGTTTCAGCCCAAAAGGAGTACTGTAGCTCCCTGTAGGGCCATTTTGGTGGGACTAGTCCCTAGGGTAGGGCAGTCACTCTTTCTTGCATAACTTTTTACTGGTAAATGCTATGGCCTTGATATTTAAAACATAGGCTATTTACACCTACTCACACATCATACCAAAAGATGGGAATTTTAGGAGAACCTTTTTCTAAGGTTTTTGTAATAATTTCATAAATTAATTATAAATTAATTAGTAGGTCAAATGACCTCCAATGCCCTACAAATTTTGGTGGGTGCTTCTTGGGGTCATCACATGACCCTGCTAAAAATATCAGCCCAATTGGGACTGATTTAGTTTGAAAATTGGCTAACCTAAGTTGGGTCTAATTAGGTCAAAATTAGGGCATGGTGTTTGTCTAGGGGTATTGTGGTCAAATCTCCTCACCATGAATTAAAACCTTGGTAACTGGTTTAGGATCACTTAAAACACCTCCATGAGTGATATGGGGTGGTGTGGAGGTGGTTATGCCCTAGAACACTAGTTTTAGCCCTAGGTGTGCATATAGGACCTTGTGAAGGACATGAGGTCAAATGTCCATGAGTGGTTATGAAACTTGGTGGATAAGCTTATAGGGGGTAGATAGGCACTGGGTAATTTTATAAGAATTTTAGGAGCCAATATTCCCTTTGAATTAGGGCATAACCCCTTTAGGGAAACTTCTTAACAGAAACCATTACATGCTTAAAAAGTCTTGGATGATGATGAAACTTTGGTGGTGCCCTTATAATCATGGTTTAGACCTCTGGTAATTTTTGTGAATTTTATTAAATGATTTAATCAGTACTTCTTTCACAAGGCACCTGTTTTGATTTAGACTTAAGAAAAATATTTGAGGGTATAAAACTCATTGTTAAATTATGCAAATTGGTGATAGGACCTTTCAGAACATTAGGAGGCTCTGTAAATTTTTATAGAATTTTTGAAGACTTAAATCAGTAGGCTACTTCATAGTTCATTTAATTTGAGGTTTTCTTAATTTATTTTAGTGAGAAAATTATTTCCTTAAATCCTGAAACTTAGTCAGTACCCTTTTCTGGTGAATAAAAGAGTTTGGTATTTTTCCCATAATTTTAGTGTTAGATCTTTTTGGTAGTTCCTTCATAAAACTATGATTTTGGATAGATGATAAATAATTAAATTAGGGGAGAATTTCTTACTGTGAAAAATATGATATGTTGTTTCTGATGTTATTTAGTCACCATAAATTTATCATAATTTTTGGAGAGCCATATCATAAGACTTACTTACACTTCATGTTCATTTTCACACTTGGCAAATGTTTGGAGAAATTAAATTAAATATTAATTTATTAGGGAAAAATTTGATTCTCTGGATTTAGTCCTTTAACATCATGATAGACCTCCAGTAAATAGCTTGGGTAGTTGGATGAATACTTGGAGTACCTCTAGTTGTGAGCTTCATATAATTAGTTTGGTCTGCGTATAGTAAAACTATGAAACTTAGATTTTTAGTGACCTACCAGGTGGAAATGGTGTGCAGGTGGTGCACATGGATTGATTAGATAGTTGAGTCCACCCAAGTAAGTGTATGTGAGGAAAGTGTACTTGGTGGGTTAAGAGTAAGTTTGTCCTGGGGATTGACGAAAGATCGTCTTTCCCCTGATGTGTCTTAAAACACTTAGGTCTAACTCAGGTGAAACAGTAGAAGGGAATTCTTATGGGTAGATACCAATAACAGTAAGTATCTTGAGAGAGGGAACTTTGGGGTGTCAACCCATTACAGTTCCTAGTACCGTAGCGAGCCCCTTACAGGGTAACCCTCGGGAAGTCCAAGATTAACCATAAGTCGTAGGAGTATAGAAGATGCTCAAGACTAACAAATAACACATTCACTCACACTCCGTTGTCACGAGAGTTTGGTTGGTTTGGTACCCCGAGTTGTAGGCTCGGTGGTGGTTGGTGCGGATTGTTGATCCCGAGAGTTTGCGACTCAGTTTGGTTCTTGGTTGGGCAAGTTAAGCCCAGGTGGTTTATGTTGGGGTTTGTAGATAGGTAGTAGAACATGTTGCATGTGCACCTGGTGGTGGGTCCTTAGTGTTGACGGTCGTTGCACCGACGTTGATACTCGGGCTCGGCAAGTGTGGAATTTGCACTTAGCCATAAAAATCTGGTGGTCCAGCCAGTAAGAGTTCGCAGATGCTCCGCGGTTTTGCGTTGAGGCGTACGATAGGTCTAGGTTTGGTAGTGCATATACCAACTTAGAGGTGGGCGAGGCCCAACCCACCACTTCCGTTTGCCACTACAGGAGTATCCTGGGAGTCTTGCTAGCTCCAAAAAGGGGGAACTAAAGGTCTGTGCGCATAGAGTTGTAGTGTGTGAGTTGCACTTGTGTGAACATAGCATAACTACATACCTTGCATGTCATAGCATAAACATTGCATTTCAACCCTTACCCCTATCGTATAAGTCGGTTATGGGACTTCTTATACGATAGGCCTTGCTAAACGACCCCTTGGTCTATAGGTTTGTGTGAGCATTCCTATAAATCAATGGTTACCTTTCCTTTATATATGTCTTTACTTACTGCACTTTATTTATTCGTTACCTGCTCTTACTATGCTTTATTACCTGTTTCAATTATGTATATATACTTGAGTAGTGGTAGAACTCTTCCTGTAGAATATACCCTGTCATCTGCTTTTGCTATTACCCCTTATTTGTCCTCCGCTTCATCCTTCCCGCTCGGTGCCTAGGAGTCACCGGGGGAGGGGTGGGGGATTGGCTTAGTCTTTTTGACTAACGGTCGGTGTACCTTATAATTTTAGGAGACCGCGGCGACGGAGCAGCACCAGAGGCTGGTGCAGATGGAGGTAGGGCAGTCTAGCACGGGAGCACCGATGACAGGATCCGTGAGTGGCTATTAGTTCTAGTTATTTTGCTTCCGCGAGTGAATTTGTAGTGAGGCTTGATGTATCGGGCAGAAGCCCTTGTTATCTCTTTCTTTATTTCAGTTATATTTATGTGGACATCTCTTCGTGGATTTATTACTTTTCTATGTGATGTGGATTTGGCTTTCTTTTAGCTTATTCTTCTTTGCTTTTTCGTGATCGATTTGGCCGGCAGTATCGGCGTTTTGTAGTGGCAACCTTCCCGAGCGAGGGGGTCACCACAAAGCGGCGGTTCTGGGACTAAGACCCGGTTGTTTGAAAGAAAAAAAATGGGGTCTCACAAGTGGTATCAGAGGAATCTCGATCAGAAGAAAAGAAGTCCATAAACCCTGGGCCACCCCGCGCGAGCTTAGTTTGAGGACAAACTAGCAGCGGAAGCAATGGTGTGCCCATAAGGGAAATCACATGAAAATGTCCACTTATAACTGATCGTTCTTTAGCCAAGTTCCTTACGAGTGTAATTTTCTTGTACAACCCGCGACAAACCCTACACTGCAGCATGGAGTTCCACCAACTCCAAACATCGTCCCACCACTACCGGCTCCTACCCCGTTCCAGCAGTCGGAGTTGGGACAGACACTGACTGCCATTCTGGAGACTTTCAGGGCACAACAGGCACCGACTCCTCAGCAAAAACCTGGGGCCAACTGGTTGAGCATCTTTCGAGGTCTCTCCCCACCATCATACATTGGGACGGAGACCATTGTGAGGACCGAGGAGTGGGTAGACATCATGGAGGAGATGTTGACAGGAATTCACTGCCCACCGACATGGAGGTGCCACTAGTGGTTTCTTGCTTGGAGTCTCATGCCAAGAGGTGGTGGAAGAGGTTCCTGGATATAGCTTATCCGGGACTGGAGGTTGCGGACGTTGCGTGGGATGATTTCAAGGCAGCCATGCTGGAGCACTTTGTGCCGCAGTCTGCGAGAGACGAGCTGGAAGATAGGTTTTTGCAGTTGAGGCAGGGGAGCAGGACGGTTCTGGAGTATCACCGGGAGTTTACCCATCTATCCTGGTTTGCGGTTTCTTATCAGCTGAATGACGCAGGATTTGCAATGAGATTCTACAAGGGCCTTCGTGATGAGCTGAGGCAGGCTCTCCTCTTCGTCTCCGACGGTAGCATGACAAAGATTCTAGAGATGGCCAAGAAGCTGGAAATAGACCAGCAAGCTGTTCGTGGGAGAAAGAGACCGATGGAGGAGCAGGGACGAGGAGGCAGAAGGGATCAGCCGAGAGGCCGAGATGCTAGGGAGAGAAAGACGGAGGTCCGACCCCGCCAGGAGGAGAGGCAGGAGCAGAGAGAGGCGGTAGTGTTGGCTCCTCAGCCTCTACAGATGAGGGAGATGCCAAGGATTGGAGGAGGTGGACCACCACCGGAGTGCTACCACTGCCGCCAGACCGGCCATATCAAGAGAAACTGCCCCCAGAGGAATGCACCACCAGCACTACACCGGGCAGCACCACAGGGCCAGCATTTCGGGGGCCGAGGATGTGGACGCGGCCGTGGATTTCAGGGCGACGACCGGAGACAGTACAGGGAGCAGGCATACGCCCTAGACTTGGCAAGGCCCCGGGACCCAGCAAGGGTCATCGCAGGTACTTTGATGCATTTCTTTTAATTGTTTGTACCTTATAAATCTTAGTTTTACCTTAGCATTGAACCAAACAACAAAACCCTCAGGTTTAGTACGCGTTTACGGCAAACTCGCGTTTACCTTGTTCGATATGGGTGCCTCACACTCGTTCATCTCCGCTAAGTTTATCGAGGACCTAGACCAAGTCCAACACTTCAGGAGCGATTACAGGAGGGTGCGATTCCCGGACGGATCAGAGGTTCTAACAAATGCCTCGTTCAGCATGAGGGTGGAGATTGGAGGAAGATTGTTCGAGGTCCCGGCAACTGTGCTGAAGATGAAAGACTACGATCTGATCCTGGGCATGAGTTGGTTGTTCGGGAACCAGGCTAGGATTGACTGCCCGACAAGGAGGATCGTTCTTAAGCACAAAGACGGTGAAGTAGTTTTCGACGGTACTCAACCCACCTCTCGTCTCTTCTTATCATCTATTCTGGCCGTCAAGGCCCACCTGCAGGGAGACGAGGTATATTAGGTGCTCTTCGAGGCGACTGAAGTCAAGAACTCAGTGTCAAGTATCCCGGTCGTACGGGATTTTGCGGACGTTTTTCCGGAGAAGCTTCCCGGACTGCCACCGCACCGCGAGAAGGATTTCCAGATCCAGCTGGTGCCAGGGACAGCACGACGAACAGCAGTTTGGGGCTGTCGGAATTCCGACATTGATGTCGCTCAGGCGATAGTGAAAATATATAAATGGGTTCATTTTGTTCGTGCATTCAGAGCTTTGAGAATTCCAAGTCCTTTCCTGAGTGCATACGAACCAGAGAGCTCCAGAACCTCAAGAACTCCCATTTGTGCTGAGAAGGTTTGAAATTGAAGACGAGATCGGACGCGCTTCTACATCAACGATCATCTCGAGGCTTCAACCTTCCTTTCAGAGATCTGAATTTCTAGGGAGTTCTTATTTTATTTTGTATTTTCATTTATATACATTTCACTTTGTATTGGTAGGGAAATCGTCTCCTTGTGCGTGACGTCTAAGTCCTTGCGTGGCTTAAGGGGAAATCGCTTCCTTGTGCGGAGCGTCCAAGTCCTTGCGTGTCTTGGTGGGAAATCATGGCCTTGTGTGCTACGTCTAGATCTTGGGAAGATCTAGATGATAGGCTTGGGCTTGGTCTAGGGAAAGACAAGTGATAGCCTTCCGATCCTTGGGAGAAGGATTGGTAAACAAAAATTGTCAAAAGTTTATTATCTTATTTATGCCTTGATCTTAAGCATTGTTAAGATCATTTTTATTGTATGAAAATTTCATGATTAAAATATTATGCCTTTTCTTTAATTGCAAATTTGGTTGCTTAATCTTTAACTTAGAAATTTGTGTTTGATCTAATTTAAAAATTTCATAGTTTGTAAATTTTTATAAGTGATTTTTAGAAAAGCAAAATTTGTTTTAAAAATTCTTAAGTAAAAAATCATAATTTAAAAAGGCTCTTATTCACCCCCTCTAAGGGCGCCACAAGATCCAACACGTGGTATCAGAGCCAAGTTATTCCAAATCGGCTTAACAACCGGAAATAATGGCGTCTCTTGATCATGATCTCGCTTCTACTAGTGGGGAATATTTTAATATAAATGAAAAAGTATTATCACCACCTTTATTTATGGGCAAAAATTTTAAAGGGTGGAAAATATTAATGAAAAATTTTCTTAAGGCCTTAGATGAAAAAGTTTGGAATATTACTATTAAAAAGCCATCAAGCGTACTAACTAGAAACGGAATTATTTTAAATGCAAAATCTATGAATAGTATATTTTGTGCGTTAGACCAAAATATTTTCAAACTTATTTATACTTTACCTACCGCATATGAAATTTGGAGTTTTCTTGAAAGAACTTATGATTCTCCTTCTACAGGTACGGAACATTCACAAGAACCGGAGAATATGCAAGCCTATGCAAATATTCAAGAAAGCTACACAAAGGATGGATCCATAGAATGCTCATCAAGCGGAAAGGATGATGGAAACTCTTGTTTGGAAGAGGAAGATGAAGAAGACAAAGGAACACTATGTTCAAATCTTGCCTCATCCACGAGCGCTGTAAGGAAATCAAAATCTCTTATTTTTTGTACATCTATTTCAACACTACAATTGCTACAAAATACTAAACGTAAGATTAAGAAACTAAAAATGTCTAATGCAAAACTACGTTTAGAAAATAAAACTTTGAAAGCAAATGTGAATGTAGAATCCAAAAATGAAATGTTTGTATCTCCTGCATGCTCTTCATTTGAAAACTCTATATCTTGTTTTGATTGTAATAATATTAAAGAAAAATTCAAGGAACTTAAAAAAGAGCTTACTTTCATAAAAGAACAAAATGAAAAATTATGTTTAGAAAACTCTTCTCTAAAAAATGATTGTGCTAAGTGCAAAGAATATAAAATTGAAATTAAAGAGATGGATGAAACATTTGATGAATATAGAAATAACTATCAAGATCATATTGATTCAATTGTTTCCACTCTTAAAAATAGCACAATCGCTTATAATAAAGCTAGACATAATTTAAAGATTAAGAATGATGAATTAAAATAAAAAATCAACTTGCTTAAGAAAATGGTAAATACAAATTCACAATATCAAACTATATCTAAAAACAAGTTGAATATGAATATGAACATCTTAACTAAGTTTAATAATGGGAGTAAGAAACATAAAGGATTTGTAAATCAAAATCAAAATCACCATTATGTACAAAATCATGTTTCTCCCAACCTAAAATTAAATGCAAACAAATTTCCTCCAAATTATAAATTCAAAAATCATTTTGATCCAAATATTCAAGTAAATGATTATGGAAATTTGAAAAATAAAAATAACATTTTTCCAAGGTTTGAATGGAGACCCAAAGCTAAAGAAGAAACACAAACTCCACTCAAAAAGGCCCATTCATCACTATCTCCCCAAAAGCAAACACGATGTATTTGGGTACCCAAATGAACCATCACACCCGGTCCTCTTTAGATACCTAAATCTCTCATTCATTAGTATCAAATCATTTGCATGAAGTAGAAATCATCTAAAAATGAAATATCATTATTCTACTTCATGATATGCTTAACCTTTTTCTTTTTGTTTGTTTATTTTCTTTTTGTTGAACCATCATGATATGATCACTTTATATAACTTGTAATATGACTTTCACATATTAAACCAAAATTCATAAATAAATCAAATTGAGTAAAGTTGAATAATAAGTCATGTCATTTTTCAAGTGATCTACTTATCCTTATTATTTTTATCCTTCTAAATCCATTTCCTAAAAAGTCTTATAAAATTTGAAAACTAAATTTGTCATATAATATTATTAAGACTAAATGAAATAAGTGTCAAAATGGATTTAAAAGGTGTATTTTAGGGGTATTAGACTAAATTTATAAAATGCGCAAGTTTTGCCTAGGTATTTAATATATTTGCGTCATTTTTGATTACCCTTAGTATGTTAAATCATAATCATGTCTAACCGAAATTGAGAAATTGCATGAATATTATTTTATATGTACTACTCAGTTTTGCATCTATGCCTATAATTGATTTTTTTTTTTGAAAAATTAAAATACAAAATTTCAAAAACCAAATTACAAAAAAAATATATTTTTTCTTACTTCCTTTCTTTGGTTATTTGTTTGATTTATTTACGCAAAACTCCAATACAAAAATACAAAACATTAAAACTATCAAAAAAAAAAATACTATATGGACTTCATTGAAAATTAAGCATGATTTAACCCATCATTTAGAACTTCTAAAATGTTGCAATTTACTTTTTCAAACTACTTTTAACATTGTTTTCATCATGCTTTGATATATCTACTCATTTGTGCATAAAATTATTTGGTAAAAGTTGTGTAGAACTAAGCTTATCATGCCTCTAAGTATGAGTAAATGTTTTATGTTTGATAATGATATTTATTCACTCACTTATTTTGGCATTGTCTACTTATGTGTTTAATCTAAGAATGCTTGTGTATGTTTTGTATTAGTACAATGAATTAAAATTGCACAAGTATCTTACCTACACTACCTTTTTTTTGCACTTTAAAAGGTTAAGAAAAGTGGTTATGTTTTCATAAATTATATTGGTTTGCAAAACAAGTGTATTCGGAGATCTTTGTACAAAACAAAAAACATAAAATAAATTGACAACGATAACTCCACCAAGCACTACTTGAACCTCCTGATAAGTCTTAATAAGCGTTGTGAGGTTGAGCACCTTGGAAAGAATAGTAAAGTATCTTGTGCAAACCATATCTTTCTTTCAAAATAAAAACCACTTACTCTTAAGTACACCGGATCACTAGTCTCAACATTAAAATAAAATAAAATATGTGATCCCCCAAGCACTACTTTGCACCATGATAAGTCTTAATGAGCATTGTGTGCGCAAAGCACCTTGGTAGTTACATTTTTTTTGTGCATTAAAGTTTGTGGAAGTAAAACTATTCGTGTTTTATTGTGCTCTTTACTTTACATATTTCTTGTATATTTTATTAAAACATTTGTTTACTCTACTCAAAATACACTTATGTGCACATCATTATCTTCCATAACACTTCTTCTCATGAGTATTGGATCCTAATGCAAATTCTATACTACTCTTTATCTATGAAATGCACTAGATAACCTAGCATGCTCTCTACAATGTTTGGTATGTCTTGAATTTGTGAATTACAACAACATTTTAGTTGTCTCTTATTGATATATTTCTTTCATGCTTGGTTACTTTATTGTCAAAAAATTTAACAATAACTTGATTTGCAAAAAACATCTTCCTTTTTGAATTTAACTCATATTTCTTCTTATGCATAATCATGATTACAAAAAAAATGTTTTCTTGTATTTCTATAAGTCTTCCGCATCATCACAATATATTTTTACCTTGCGCTTTCATGCTTATATCAAAGTCTTAAATATCAAAATTCCTTTTTTTTAACAAATGGTAGACTTGCTTGGTAAAATTTATATTGGTTGCTCTCAACATGAAAATATTATTATGCTAAAACTCTGATTCATTAAGGGATTTCTAAATAGCTATGTGAGTTGTTTGTTTACTAAATTCAAATAAAAATATAAATCCATAAGCTATGAACTCATCATTAGATTTGAAACGCTTAAATGTTTCCAATAATTATTATCCATGACTTCATATCTCACCATAGCGGGGGCGTAGGGTTGTAGACATTAGATAACCTTATCTCTAGTCATGTCTTGTCCTTAATCGGGGAGGGTTCCAGTGGGGCCTTGCGAGGCACTGGGGGGAAAGAGTGCTAGGGTGAGTTTTGTCTAGTGTTTGCATATGGGACTAACACCCCAACCTGCGACATGTATGCAGCTCCTCATGCCCATCCGTCACTTAGTACGGGGCTAGGGTGTAGACATATTGTCTGGGTAGATTGGTTACTTGGAAAATCATTACTTTTTATGCTTCAAACATTTATAAAGCAAAATCCTTTGTGTACTTAAAATGCTACAACATCTATTTTGTTATGCCTAAAATTCTTAATCATTTACTATGCTTCACAATTCCTACATATATGTTCACTTAATAAAAAAAAATATTTTGTCATGCTTTCCACATCTTTACTACTTATGCTCTTTCATGATTTTTTTTAACAAGTGGTATCTTAAACTAAGAATGCTTACCTTATCATTTCAGCTATGTTGCTTACTACTTTTTGTTCCATCATGCTTATATTTTTCTCAACAAGGAGTATTTACCAAGCTTTATATTGCATCCTATTTTTCTTCTCAACATAAATCATTTAAATTTTTATTGCATAATATCACCTAAACCCTCTTTTGATACTACCAAAAGGGGAGATTAAATTGCATAAATCTAATATTTAGGGGGAGTGCATTATAATGATATTAAACTCAAAAAATGGGTATATTTGTAGGGGGAGTAATCATATAGGAGCTGCATACATTATTATATGCTCGATCATGAAAATCCTTCAATAAATAGTTCCTTACCTATCTTAAAAGATATACACTCATCCCTACCCACTTTTGTTAATAACAAAGGGGGAGAAGAAATTGAGAAATCTAGTAAAATAGATATTTAGGGGGAGTAGTTTATAAGAGACAGTAATGTAGGGGGAGGACTTGATATAGAAAGAGTAGGCATTATCGCTTTCAATTCAATCACGCTCTTTATATGTTATTCATGCATATCTTATTACCGCACTTATCTATAAACATAAATTGTCTTAATCTCACTAATTTCTCATACGGGTATTTGTTATTATCAAAAGGGGGAGATTGTTGGAGCCTATGTTCCGCATCTCTTGGTTTGAGAATAACAAATACCGTGTTGTATTTGATCTTGTCTTTTGTGTGTTTATAGTGTCCAGGTTGTACATGTTCAATGAGGAGACAAGTCCTCGTTCATGGGCATGATCCAAGAGTGTGTACACATTAGAAAAAGCAAAAGGATGAGTTTTGTGTGCTGATCTTAAAATGGCCATAACTTTCAATCCAGGAAGAGTTACAGAACGGTCCACCCCATTTCGGAGATGAAAAATGACTCAATCTACAGTCTGGAGAAGTTTCGGACGGCAAAAATGAAGAGGAGCTATCAGAATTCCGACAGCGATGTCGCCTAGGCGCCAGTACAGAAGTTACAGCAACTGCTCGCACGACAGCACGCCGAACATCAGTTTGGGGCTGTCGGAATTCCGACAGCGATGTCGCCCAAGTGACAGTGAAAATCAATAAATGGGTTCGTTTTGTTCGTGCATTCAGATCTTTGAGAATTCCAAGTCCTTTCCTGAGTGCATACGAACCAGAGAGCTCCAGAATCTCAAGAACTCCCATTTGTGCTGAGAAGGTTTGAAATTGAAGACGAGATCGGACGCGCTTCTACATCAACGATCATCTCGAGGCTTCAACCTTCCTTTCAGAGATCTGAATTTCTAGGGAGTTCTTATTTTATTTTGTATTTTCATTTATATACATTTCACTTTGTATTGGTAGGGAAATCGTCTCCTTGTGCGTGACGTCTAAGTCCTTGCGTGGCTTAAGGGAAAATCGCTTCCTTGTGCGGAGCGTCCAAGCCCTTGCATGGCTTGGTGGGAAATCGTGGCCTTGTGTGCTACGTCTAGATCTTGGGAAGATCTAGAGGATAGGCTTGGGCTTGGTCTAGGGAAAGACAAGTGATAGCCTTCCGATCCTTGGGAGAAGGATTGGTAAACAAAAATTGTCAAAAGTTTATTATCTTATTTATGCCTTGATCTTAAGCATTGTTAAGATCATTTTTATTGTATGAGAATTTCATGATTAAAATATTATGCCTTTTCTTTAATTGCAAATTTGGTTGCTTAATCTTTAACTTAGAAATTTGTGTTTGATCTAATTTAAAAATTTCATAGTTTGTAAATTTTTATAAGTGATTTTTAGAAAAGCAAAATTTGTTTTAAAAATTCGTAAGTAAAAAATCATAATTTAAAAAGGCCCTTATTCACCCTCCCCTCTAAGGGCGCCACAAGATCCAACACTTATAGGATCCTGGAGCGGATCAGTCCCCTGGCTTACAGACTGGAGCTACCGCCGCAGTTGGAGGGACTGCACGACGTTTTCCACGTCTCCTCACTTAGGAAGGCTCTACTTCGGCCCGAGCAGCAGGTTTCTACTTCAGAGGGGCCAGTAGCTACTGATCGGTCGGTTCACCTGGAGCCGGTTCGGATAGACGACACGGAGTTACGAGTCTTGCGGCGTAAGAAGGTTCCGCTGGTCAGGTCCTATGGAGGAATAATGGACAGGAAGAGCATACTTGGGAGCCACTGGACTTGATGCAGCAAAAGTACCCGCAGCTTTTTACAACAGGTATAATTTAATTTTTCCGGGATGTTACTTTTCTTCAGTAGAAACCCCCTCAGGCTTAACCTGAATTTTGAGGACGAAATTTTTATTTTTATGTATTGGGATTTGTAAAATCCCTCAAACAACTAGACCCCTAAGTTGGTTTTGTCATGACTAGGTCATGACAAAACCATAGGAAGAGCTCAAGACCTTGTGAACATAGGTGAGAAGGAGAAAACCCAAGTGGTCTGCAAATAGCAATTTTCAGATACCAAGCCTAGGGTTGGACTGTAGGACCCCACCTTGAACCTTTGACCCCACCATGGCACACCTAACCCTTTGGAGGGTCCCTTAGAGCATCAAGGACCCATTGGGGTCAACCAAAGAGGCCAAATTGACCAAAGTCAATCCTAACCCCAAATTGGTCAAAGTAGCCTAATTAGGGTCAATTGACCTCCACCATGCCGAATTGACCTTTCCCCTACCCTTATAAGGATATTAGGGACCCAATGGACTAAAAACCCTCACCATGGGGCCACCAATTTGGCCAATTAGACCAAGGTCAACTCTAGCCCTATTTTGGTCAAATTGCCCTATTGTGGGTCAATTGGCCTCCACCTTGCCAAATTGACCATACCTAGACCTTCCTAACCCTTAAGAGAGACCAATGGGTCACTACCCACCCATTGGGACCAACCCAAACGGTCAAATTGACCAAAGTCAACTCCACCCTAAATTTAGGTCAAAATGACCTATTTTGACCTAATCAAGCCCAATCCACTTGGGCTAGACTCAATTGAGGTGGTCCACCACCTAATGGGGTTGGTAATTACTGAATTAACCATTCAAATTCAGGAAATTCGGCCAGGAGAGAGAACGCCCTAATTTGAAAGAGAGAGAAGGAAGGGGGAGTTAATGGAGAGGAAGAGGAAACCTCCCATCTCCTCCAATAATGGCACCATTCATCTCCTCTTGGGCAGAGGAGAAGTTTCCAGTCCCGGATGGATTGAGTACCTATTCATCTCCCCCAAGCCAAAAACCGAAATTACCTTGATGGCCATTAATGGCATTCAAGGTTGTAACCTCCCCCTCTCCCAATCAAGGCCCCTAACATCTTCAAAAGAGTGAGAGGAGTGAAACCCCCAACTTTCCTGAAAGGATTGTGCACTCTAGGCTCGGATTGACATGGCTCCAAAAGCTCCCCGAGCTCCCATGGTGAACCCAAGATCCACAAGGAACTCTGCACCAATTCAGGTCCGATCCCCTTCTCCTCATCTAGTGCGTAGATCTGAATTCGATTGGGCCTTGATTCGAGCCAAAATGGCCTTGGGAGCTTCCCAAAAGGCTCATTTTAGAGCTTTTTCCCCCTCCCCTAAAACACTATTCCGGCCACCTCCGGCCGGCAAACCACCGCCAAACGATGGCCACCACCTCAACGGAGGTAGTGGTGGCGGTGGACGGCCGGGAAGGTGGTCGGATCGCCGGCAAGAAGGGTTAGAAATCCTACAGGAAAGGGAAATCATGGCTGTTTGTCCAAGGAAGAAGACGTAATCACGTCCGTTCAAATCTTCTGTCTAAACATTTTATAATAATAGTTTTTAATATCTCATTTTATGTATTATTATTGCAGTAGATAGAAATTATTATAGAAAATACCTAGGGCCCTCTGATGAAAAAGTGGCCAACATCAAAGTTGTAGCCCTTGGTGTGTACTTCATTTTAAAATTTGTTTCAGCCCAAAAGGAGTACAGTAGCTCCCTGTAGGGCTATTTTGGTGGGACTGGTCCCTAGGGTAGGGCAGTCACTCTTTCTTGCATAACTTTTTACTGGTAAATGCTATGGCCTTGATATTTAAAACCTAGGCTATTTACACCTACTCACACATCAAACCAAAAGATGGGAATTTTAGGAGAACCTTTTTCTAAGGTTTTTGTAATAATTTCATAAATTAAATATAAATTAATTAGTGGGTCAATGGACCTCCAATGCCCTCCAAATTTTGGTCGGTGCTTCTTGGGGTCATCACATGACCCTGGTAAAAATATCAGCCCAATTGGGACTGATTTAGTTTGGAAATTTGCTAACCTAAGTTGGGTCTAATTAGGTCAAAATTAGGGCATGGTGTTTGTCTAGGGGTATTGTGGTCAAATCTCCTCAACATGAATTGAAACCTTGGTAACTGGTTTAGGATCACCTAAAACACCTCCATGAGTGATATGGGGTGGTGTGGAGGTGGTTATGCCCTAGGACACTAGTTTTAGCCTTGGTGTGCATATAGGACCTTGTGAAGGACATGGGGTCAAATGTCCATGAGTGGTTATGAAACTTTAGGAAAACTTATTAAAAGAAACCTTTACATGCTTAAAAAGTCTTGGATGATGATGAAATTTTGGTGGTGCCCTTATAATCATGGTTTAGACCTCTGGTAATGTTTGTGAATTTTATTAAAAGATTTAATCAGTACTTCTTTCACAAGGCTCCTGTTTTGATTTAGACTTAAGAAAAATATTTGAGGGTCCAAAACTCATTGTTAAATTGTGCAAATTGGTGATAGGACCTTTCAAAACATTAGGAGACTTTGTAAAATTTTATTGAATTTTTGAAGACATAATTCAGTAGGCTACTTCACAGTTCATTTAATTTGAGGTTTTCTTAATTTATTTATTTTAGTGAGAAAATGATTTCCTTAAATCCTGAAACTTAGGCAGTACCCTTTTCTGGTGAATACAAGAGTTTAGTATTTTTTCCATAATTTTAGTGTTGATCTTTTTGGTAGTTTCTTCATAAAACTATGATTTTGGATAGATGATAAATAATTAAATTAGAGGAGAATTTCTTACTGTAAAAATATGATATGATATTTCTGATGTTATTTAGTCACCATAGATTTATCATAATTTTTGTAGAGCCATATAATAAGATTTACTTACACTTCATGTTCATTTTCACACTTGACAAATGTTTGGAGAAATTAAATTAAATATTAATTAATTAGGGAAAAATATGATTCTCTGGATTTAGTCCTTTAACATTATGATAGACCTCCAATAAATATCTTGGGTCAGTTGGATGAATATTTGGAGTACCTCTAGTTGTGAGCTTCATATAATTAATTTGGTCTGCGTATAGTAAAACTGTGAAACTTAGATTTTTAGTGACCTACTAGGTAGAAATGGTGTGCAGGTGGTGCACATGGGTTGATTAGATAGTTGTGAGTCCACCCAAGGAAGTGTATATGAGGAAAGTGTACTTGGTGGGTTAAGAGTAAGGTTGTCCTGGGGATTGACGAAAGATCGTCTTTCCCCTTGTGTGTCTTAAAACACTTAGGTCTAACTCAGGTGAAACGGTAGAAGGGTATTCTTGGGGGTAGATACCAATAATAGTAAGTATCTTGAGAAAGGGAACTTTGGGATGTCAACCCATTACAGTTCCTAGTACCGTAGCGAGCCCCTTACAGGGTAACCCTCGGGAAGTCCAAGATTAACCATAAGTCGTAGGGTATAGAAGATGCTCAAGAATAACAAATAACACATTCACTCACACTCTGTTGTCACGGGAGTTTGGTTGGTTTGGTACCCCGAGTTGTAGGCTCGGTGGTGGTTGGTGCGGATTGTTGATCCCGAGAGTTTGCGACTCAGTTTGGTTCTTGGTTGGGCAAGTTAAGCCCATGTGGTTTATGTTGGGGTTTGTAGATAGATAGTAGAACATGTTGCATGTGCACAAGGTGGTGGGTCCTTAGTTTTGACGGTCGTTGCATCGACGTTGATACTCGGGCTCAGCAAGTGTGGAATTTGCACTTAGCCATAAAAGTCTGGTGGTCCAGCCAGTAAGAGTACGCAGATGCTCCGCGGTTTTGCGTTGAGGCGTACGATAGGTCTAGGTTAGGTAGTGCATATACCAACCTAGAGGTGGGCGAGGCCTAACCCACCACTTCCGTTTGCCACTACGGGAGTATCCTGGGAGTCTTGCTAGCTCCAAAAAGGGGGAACTAAAGCTCTATGCGCATAGAGTCATAGTGTGTGAGTTGCACTTGTGTGAACATAGCATAACTACATACCTTGCATGTCATAGCATAAACATTGCATTTCATCCCTTACCCCTATCATATAAGTCAGTTATGGGACTTCTTATACGATAGACCTTGCTAAATGACCCCTTGGTCTATAGGTTTGTGTGAGCATTCCTATAAATCAATGGTTACCTTTCCTTTATATATGTCTTTACTTACTGCACTTTATTTATTCGTTATCTGCTCTTACTATGCTTTATTACCTGTTTCAATTATGTATATATACTTGAGTAGTGGTAGAACTCTTCCTGTAGAATATACCATATCATCTGCTTTTGCTATTACCCCTTGTTTGTCCTCTGCTTCATCCTTCCCGCTCGGTGCCTAGGATTCACCGGGGGAGGTGTGGGGGATTGGCTTAGTCTTTTTGACTAACGGTCGGTGGACCTTATCATTTTAGGAGACCGCGGCAACGGAGCAGCACCAGAGTCCGGTGCAGATGGAGGTAGAGTAGTCTAGCACGGGAGCACCGATGACAGGATCCGTGTGTGTCTATTAGTTCTAGTTATTTTGCTTCCGCGAGTGAATTTGTAGTGAGGCTTGATGTATCGGGCAGGAGCTCTTGTTATCTCTTTCTTTATTTCAGTTATATTTATGTGGACATCTCTTCGTGGATGTATTACTTTTCTATGTGATGTGGATTTGGCTTTCTTTTAGATTATTCTTCTTTGCTTCTTCATGATCGATTTGGCCGGCAGTATCGGCGTTTTGTACTGGCGACCTTCCCGAGCGAGGGTGTCACCACAAAGTGGCGGTTCTGGGCCTAAGACCCGGTTGTTTGAAAGAAAAAAAAGGGGTCTTACATACGATCTACCGTTGGCCAACTCATTGAGGCTATATCTTTTATATAGTTTTCATAATTGTTTTTGCTCTTTAGTTGGCCGAGAGGCTCTTAAGGTGAATCGATCACCCATCGGTAAAAAGTGTAGAACGTAACCCTCGAGAGAGGACAACGTAACTCTTCCGGATCAGATTAAAATCCAATAGCGAGGTTCACTTCCTAAAGCAAGTCTTAGGCAATGCGATATGAGAACGAAAGTTCGGTCGATACACCTAAGCTTAGTTGAACCTAATCCTCGAAAGAGGAGTGTTCATGTTGCGGGAACCTTCACGGTCAAAGCCTCTTCAACAAGAGAATTGCATTGCTACTTTCATTTCGTAATTTTATAAATCCGAGGTGACTCAAAGATCGGGTACTAGTTTTAAACTATCGATTTAATTCCGTTAGCATTTCTTTTAGTTTCTGCTATTTGCAAACAAACCAACCCAATTTTCTATTGATAAAATAATAGCGATTTTCAAAGTAGAATTACTCAACCACCCCGAGTCTAATACGACCTTGGTTTTATAACCATATACTACTTTCGATACGGTACACTTGTCGTTGTGGTTTGTGGGCATAGTTTTGCGCATCAAGTTTTTGGCGCCGTTGCCGGGGAACTTTGATCGATAATTTGAAAAAGAAAAAGTTATTAATTTTATCGTTCTCTTTCTTCTCACCTTTCTCTTAAAATTTTTAAAAATCTTAAAAGGCGTAATTTAAATTCTCATAAAGGGAGATTTGAGCTTGAACTCCCATCGCATCTCCTAATACCTTGCGAACCCTTCACATGGTAGATCTCGGGAAGTCCGGGCCTTTTGGTCTTTGTAATGCGCCGACTATACTTCAAAGATGTATGCTATTTTCAACGAGTTAGTAGAGGATGTCATGGATGATTTTTCTGTTTTTGGCGATTCTAATTAAAATTGTCATAATAATCTTGATCGTGTTCTTCAACGCTGCAAAGACACGAATTTGGCACTCAACTGGGAGAAGTGCCACTTTATGGTCCGAGAAGAGTTGGTCCTCGGACATAAAGTTTCTAGTAAAGGGATCGAGGTTGATCAGGCCAAGATCGAAGTCATAGAAAAACTTCCTCTACACACCAATATTAAATCTATTAGAAGTTTTCTAGGACACGCGGGAATTTATAGGCGATTCATTCGAGATTTTTCTAAAATTACAAAACCTTTAACTCATCTCTTAGAAAAAGAATCCGCGTTTATTTTTGACAATGAATGTTTGAAAGCTTTCGAAAAAATAAAAAAGGAACTAATAAATTCGCCGATTTTAATTGCGCTGAATTGGTCTCTACCGTTCGAAATAATGTGCGATGCGAGTGATTTTGCTGTAGGGGCTGTATTAGGCCAACGAGTGAACACATATTTTTGCCCGATTTATTAAGCAAGCAAAACGCTCCCATCCACCCAAGCTAATTATACAACGACGGAGAAAGAACTTTTGGCGATTGTTTTTGCATTTGATAAATTCTGTTCTTATTTGACGTTTTCAAAAGTTATTGTTTTTTCAGATCATTCCGCGCTCCGGTACTTATTGAACAAAAGGGACGCCAAGCCCCGGCTTTTGAGATGAGTTCTCCTCTTACAGGAATTTGACTTGGAAATTTGAGACAAGAAGGCAGCAGAGAACTTGGCGGCCGACCACCTCTCAAGATTGGAGAATCTGGCTGCAGGAGCGCTAGTAGAGGCTGATATTGATGACAAATTCCCTGAAGAGCGCCTCCTCGCCGCCGATCAGGTAACGACTTCTTACACCCCTTGGTACACAGATCTTGCCAATTATTTAGTAGCACGGATCCTCCCAAAAGGCTTTTCGAGTCAATAAAAGAAGAAATTCTTTTCAGACTTGAGAAATTATTTTTGGGAGGATCCCTTTCTATTTCGTATCTGTGCAGATCAAGTGGTAAGAAGGTGCGTATCAGGCGAGGAAGACGTCCAAATTTTGCGGCACTCGCACGAGGGACCGACCGGTGAACACTATCAAGCGAACCGGACTGCTAGGAAGGCACTGGAGGCAGGCTTCTATTGGCCCACCTTATTCAAAGATGCTCAAACCTCGGTGACTAAATGTGACAGGTGCCAACGGTCAGGTAATATTTCTAACCGGGATGAAATGCCACAAAATATATTTTTAGAATGTGAAATTTTTAATTTATGGGGTTTAGATTTCGTAGGTCCACTACCATATTCTCACAATAATAAGTACATCCTTGTTGCGGTCGACTACGTATCAAGGTGGGCGGAAGCGTAAGCATTCCCCACTAATGACGCAAGAGTCGTCGTAAATTAAAAAAAAAAAATAATTTTCTAGATTTGACACACCACGTGCACTGATTAGTAATAGGGGCACTCATTTTTGTAATGACCAACTTGCTAAAATTTTAGCCAAGTATGGCGTCACACACAAATTATCCACTGCCTATCACCCACAGGAAAATGGCCAAGTGGAGGTGGTAAACCGTGAATTAAAAAGAATTTTAGAAAAAACGATGACTATTAATCGAAAGGATTGGTCTCTAAAATTAGATGACGCCTTATGGGCTTATCAGACGGCGTACAAGACCGCCATCGGTTGCACACCATACTTGTTAGTTTACGGAAATGCGTGTCATTTACCAGTGTACTAGAGCATTGCGTATATTGGGCACTTTAATTTTTAAATTTGGATTTATACTTAGCCTCCGACCAACGAAAAATGCAATTAAATGAGCTTGATGAATGACGTGCTAACGCCTATGAAAATAACAAATTCTATAAGGAGAGAACTAAGTTTTATCACGATAGAAACATTAAAAATCCAAAATCTTTTTCACCGGGAGATCTAGTCCTTTTTAATTCTAGACTTAGGCTTTTTCCGGGAAAATTGAAGTCTCGATGGTCCGACCCCTTTGTTGTAAAAGAGGTTTGACCATATGGGACCGTACTAATTGAACACTCGGAAAATGGTTCATTCAAGATTAATGAACACCGTTTGAAATTATATCACTCTGGCGACCCCTCAACCGGAAAAATAGAATCGCTTAACCTACCAAACTTTTAATAAAATGCCACTTAGTCAAGCTACACGACGATAAACAAAGCGCTTGTGGGAGGCACCCCATAGTTATCTTTCATATTTTTCTCTTGCCTTAAACATGTTTTGCAGGATTTCTCTTTTAAGAGTTATGATCGAGCAGCAACCCCGACGCCAAATCAGGGAAGCTTCTTTATAATCATTTTTCTTTCTTCTAAATTTTGTCATACTTCATATTTAGCTTTAAACATTGGGGACAATGTTTAATTTTAAGTATGAGGGTGTCGTGTAGTTGCACTTTTTAATTGTTATTTTTTTCCTTCTTTTTAACAAAAATCTACTCCTAGAAAATGAGGTTTGAGCTTGTCATCTCATCATATCTCATAGTACCGTTGCGAACCCTTCACATGGTAAACCTCGGGAAGTCTAGGAATTAAAAAAAAATATTAGGAATTGTTCTTTTTGCTTAGTTTATCAAAACATCCTAGTTTACTTAATTGTAAGTTCTAAAGTAGACTTAATTCTTCATTTGGACTAAGAATTGTTTTTGGTGTTATAATAGTATTTTTGAAACTTTTGAGTAAAATTGTTGACTCATGTAGTGCTCCTAGTCAAATGCATGTGTTTGAGTAGTATTGGTGTATAATTAAATTCTTGGCATAAATCTAAAATTATGATTTGATAATTTGCGTAGAAATAATTTATTTTACTTCGAATTCAAATCCGGTGATTATCTAAAAGTAGTTTTGGTGAGTGTGTAGAAAATTGTTAGAAAGCTATTACTCGAATCGTACAGAAGGGTGTCCTTTCTCGATGTCTAGAACTTGCCTTTAGCTATCTTCAAAGCATTTGCACTTTAGAATTTTTAACCTTATGGAAATGACTTAGGCCTTTCTTTGGACAGTTTGAGCCTTTGCCTTCAATCCTAAAATTACTACCGTTGTTGACACAAATTTGAGCCTTTTTACCCTTTCTTTTTGATCCGCCCTCACCATTTTACCGCCAAAACCAAAAAGCCAAACCCATGCACACTTAAATTTTGAGCTAAATTGTTGAACAATTTTAGGTGATGCGGTGAAGAGACAATTTAAAAAAATATCATGGGTGCCAATTCAAAAGAAATATTTTTATATCAAAAAGCAAAATCTCATAATGATATGCAGCCTAGGTATGCACATGTATACTTGGAATGATCCCAATTATGAAGAATAATTGTATAAATGAAGGAGAAGGAGAGTGTGCCCCTAGCAAAACATTAGTATGAGGGTAAAACTTCTTTATTTTGTGGTAGTCATTGTTTTCTTTTAGCTCAAAACTCGTTGTTTAAGTGGAATATGCCTTCATGTTTATCATTGTTTACCTCGCCCTTAAATCCAAGCCTTAAAATACATCCTATTTAAGTCCTAAAGATCCATATAGTTGATTTAGTATGAAGTACAGTGGAGAAGGTGCAAATGGGCAAATCTATGGCTGTCGACATTGATGAATTTCTTTGGAGGCCACCCCAAGCATCAACATCTAGTAATTTAAATCTCAACAATCACGCTATTTTGTCCCTTTACATAACTTTGAGATTGACCGTCGACTCATTTAAAAAGTGATAATAAATAATTAAAACGCATTTTGAATTATTTCATAAATTAGTATTTATGCCAAGAACGTCTTTCTACTAAAATATCTACGCATCCCGGCATAAAACTTCGCATTTTACTCTCTAGCTTTTAAGATTCTATCTAGCATTAGTTTTTCCTACCCTTATGAAGAATGGTTTGCTCGGGACAAACAACGAGTAAGTATGGATGTGTTTGATGACTGGTATTTTAGTCATCGTTTTAGGCTAATATCTTATTAGATATTTAAATTAATTATTGCATTTTGTTCGTTGTTTTTATAAATTTTCGTAAAAATAATATTGTACGTTATAACTAATATATTTTCTATATTTTTGTAGGGATTCGGCAGACCTGAGGGGAATTTATGTGCGAAGTCCCACTGTCACGTCCAAGACGCGGAAGCTGTCATACATATCTACATATATTTACATATGTATATGTTTATATATATATATACGTTTATAAATATATGATTATATATATATACATATGTTATATATATATATATGTTTATATATATATATATATCTGTGTGTGTGTGTGTGTTCTTGCACCGCCGGCCCCACCCTTGCTCAGCTCCAGCTCTCCCGCGCCTCCTCCATGAGTCGCCGGCCACCTAGCTAGGTCGCCACCTCCAACACAGCTGCCCTCCTCCAAGCTCTCCACCACCACCTCTCCCGAGCTCCAATATCCATGCAGCAGCTGCTCCGGCAACCACCCTGCAGCTACCACCAGCCGAGTTCCTCCATGCAAACACTCAGCTAAGCTCCTCCATGCAACCGCTCAGCCGCCTCCTCCAGCCTCCACCATACAGCAACTTCCGGCAACCTCCAAACAACTCCAGCTCCCCCGACCATCTCCATACAGCAACAGCTCGACCACCACCTTTGCATCCAGCCCGAGCTCCTTCACGTCAGCGATCCGACCGAGCTCCTCCATGTGCGCCTCCTCCGCCCAAGCAGATTCTCCACGTCAGCGATGCGCCCGAGCTCCTCTATATGCGCCTCCTCCACATCAGCGATCCGCCCGAGCTCCTCCATTGTAACGCCTCCAAGGATGCAGCCTCCAATTATTACCTTCAACCTGCACCTCCCACCCAAGCCATTTCATGTCAAGAGTCTATAAATATTACCTCGGGAAGGAGAAGTGGGGGAGGCATTGGGAGAAGAAAAATAAAAGCTGTTTTAAGTTAGTTTATTTCAGAATCTTTGGGTTAATATTATTTACTTTTGGTGTTAAAGTTGTTCGTCTTTTGATCCTCTAATTTAATCCTGTACTTCTCCTATTCCAATTAATAATTTTCGTGTAACTCAGCACTTTTATTTTGAAACTCTTTTTCTGCTAGCAGTTAAATCTCAATTTTATTTCACTTAGAGACTATTCATATTTCAACGCGGTGTTCTTGTTGCGCTGTTCGTTTCATAATGTCTCAGTTTTATAATAATAATGTCTCCATCTCCATGAGCGGCTAATTTCTTTGGTGCTCGGTCGCGACGATCCGAGGATGAGATAATTTTGCTATGATTTTTAGATTTGTTTTTCTCTAATTGTTGAACGTGTACGATCTACCGTTGGTCAACTCATTGAGGCTATATCTTTCATATAGTTTTCATAATTGTTTTTGCTCTTTAGTTGGCCGAGAGGCTCTTAAAGCGAATCGATCACCCATCGGTAAAAAGAGTAGAACGTGACCCTCGAGAGACGACAACGCAACTCTTTCGGATCAGAGTAAAATCCAATAGCGAGGTTCACTTCCTAAAGCAAGTCTTAGGCGATGCGATTTGAGAACGAAAGTTCGGTCGATACACCAAAGCTTAATTGAACCTAATCCTCGGAAGAGGAGTGTTCATGCAGCGGGAACCTTCACGGTCAAAGCCTCTTCAACAAGAGAATTGCATTGCTACTTTCATTTCGTAATTTTATAAATCCGAGGCGACTCAAAGATCGTAACTAGTTTTAAACCATCGATTTAATTCCGTTAGCATTTCTTTTAGTTTCTGCTATTTGCAAACAAACCAACCCAATTTCTATTGATAAAATAATAGAGATTTTCAAAGTAGAATTACTCAACCACCCCGAGTCTAATACGACCTTGGTTTTATAAACCTTTACTACTTTCGATACGGTACACTTGCCATTGTCATTTGTGGGCATAGTTTTGCGCATCAGGAGGTCACGCCACGACTACGTGCCCCGAATTCTTGGAGTTGAGAAGAGGGGCAGGAGGGGCCCCGGAAGGGGAGCAAGAGCGAGAAGGAGGAGAAGTGTTGAGGAATGGGGGGGGGGGGGGGGGGGAGCCCCCGCCCAGAGAAGGTGTGAAGATCGAGGAGACCTCAGAGCTCATGGAGGGATATGCGTCATCCACGGGGGAGCAAGGTTGGAGGCAAATTGGAAGGGGAGTCTCCACGCCGTTTACTGTCGAAGCATAGCCTCAACTTCCCAGATTACACCATCGATTGGGGAGATCACCTTATCGGAAGAGGATATGCTAGGGAACGTGAACCCCTTCCACGACGTGGTGGTGATCAAGGCCGCGGTGGAAAACTACACGATCTCCCACATCCTCGTGGATAACGGGAGCTCCATCAACATAGTGTACAAGAAGGCGTTCGACGCACTAAAAGTGGAGGAGAAGCGGGTCACCGCAGCAGAAGGGCCACTATTCGGTTTCTCTGGAGAGAGAAAAGGTGGAAGGAGGAGTGGAGCTGGTCGTAACGCTGGGGGGAACCACCAAGTGCTGCAGGTTCATCATTGTTGATGCCCATAGCAGCTACAACGCCATCTTCGGCAGGCCTCTCATCAGTGCCTACAGGTGCGTGCCTCTTCCTAACCAGTGTTTGAAGTATAACCAAGAGGGGTTATAGATCCGGATCCGAAGCGATCCCAAGGTGGCGAGACAGTATTACGTTAACGCCGTCAATACCATCAGCTGGAAAGAGGAAGCCGAGGTGATGGACCAGGTGATGGAAGAGATGGCGAGGCTGGAGGCGGCTGAAGAAGTGGAAGAGAAGGAGATTATATCTGAAGGCGGGAGGCCAGGGAAAGTGAAGGTCAACAGAGAGTTGGAGGAGGAAGATAAGGAGAAGATTCTATCCTGCATCCAAGAGAACACAAACATCTTTGCTTGGAGCGCAGCGGATATGCCAGGCATTGATGCGGACATCGCCTGCCATCACCTCAACCTAGACAAGAGAGTCCATCCCATCTAGCATAAGAAAAGGGCAACCACCACTACCCTGGCCGAGCCCATCAAGATGAGGTCAGAAAGCTGATGGAAGGGGGGTTTATGTCAGAGATCCAGTATCCAGGCTGAGTCTCCAATGTTGTAATGGTGAACCGCCACTACCCCAGCCGAGCCCATTAGAGATGAGGTCAGGAAGCTGATGGAAGCGCGGTTTGTGTCGGAGATCCAGTATCCAGGCTGGGTCTCCAATGTTGTAATGGTGAAAAAAGGAGATGGAAAATGGTGTATGTGTATTGACTTATCTCTTCTTAATAAATCTTGCCCCAAGGATTGCTACCCCTTGCCTAGAATCGATGAGCTAGTAGACTCGGCCGTCGGATTCCCTCTCATGAGTTTTTTAGACGTTTTTTTCTTAAGAAAAGGGCAACCGCCACTACCCTGGCCGAGCCCATCAGAGATGAGGTCAGGAAGCTGATGGAAGCAGGGTTTGTGTCAGAGATCCAATATCCAGCCTGGGCCTCCAATGTTGTAATGGTGAAAAAAGGAGATGGAAAATGGTGTGTATCGACTTTTCTCTTCTTAATAAATGTTGCCCCAAGGATTGCTACCCCTTGCCTAGACTCGACGAGCTAGTAGACTCGGTCGTTGGATTACCTGTCATGAGTTCTTTAGACGCTTTTTCTAGTTATCGCCAAATTCGCATGCACCCTCCCGATATAAAAAATGTATCTTTCATTACCAACGATGGATGCTATTGCTATAAAATGATGCCCTTCGGGCTCAAGAACGTAGGAGCCACCTATCAACGAATGATGGATAGGGTGTTCAAGGATCAGAAGGGGCGAAACCTGGAGGTGTATGCCAACGACCTCATGGTGAAGAGTAGGAGTGTAGAAGAGCATCTCCGGGACCTGGAAGAAACTTTCACCACGCATCAGAAATTCAAAATGAGGTTGAACCCAACAAAGTGCATTTTCGGAGCGGGGAAGGTGAAGTTCTTAGGTCATTTCTTGACCTCGGCGGGAGTGGAGCCCAATCCAGATAAGATTAAGGCGATTATGGAAATAGAAGCACCTAAGAATGTCAAGGAAGTTCAGCGCCTGACAGGTCGGTTAACAGGGCTGAGTAGATTCCTCTCTAGGGCCGGAGAAAAGTACTCGTCGTTCTTTAAAATGCTCTGAGATAACAAGAAATTTGAATGGTCGGCGAAGTGTCAGGAGGCCTTCGAGAGCTTGAAGCTCTAGCTGGCGCGGGCACCCTTATTGCAAGGACCCATAGAGGGGGAAGACCTCTTCCTATTCGCCGGGTAGGAGTCGAAGCGGTAAGTTTGGTCTTGGTCCACGAAGAAGGGAAAAGACAACTCCTTATTTACTATGTAAGCCGGGTCCTGCGAAAGGCAGAGCTGCGGTATCCCATCCTAAAAAAGCTAGCCTTTGCTTTGATCGTATCAGCCCAAAGGCTCTGACCCTATTTTCAGGCCCACTCGATCAAGGTGGTGACCAATCATCCTCTCTGCAGCATCCTGGAAGGAGTGGAGTATTCTAGAAGATTGGCCAAGTGGTCGGTGGAGCTCAACTTGTTCGACGTTACCTACGTTCCTCGACTAGCCATGAAGGCCCAATCGGTGGCAGATTTCTTGGCGTACTACACCGTGGAGGTAAAGGAAGAAGAAGCAACCCTTCGAGTGGCTTGACAAATGTGAGTCGATGGAGCGTCAGGGAAGAGTTCATTTGGGGGAGACATCATCCTGATCAGCCCCCAATGTACCAAGATAGAGCAAGCCATCGACATTCATTTCTCGGTCACCAACAACCAGGCAGAGTATGATGGCGTGATCGTCGGACTTCGTCTAGCCCGGGAATTGGGAGTTCATGACATCCGAGTCTACTCCGACTCGATGGTGGTCGCCTCCCAGGTTCGTAGGGAATTCAAGGTGAGAGAACCAGTACTGCAGCGCTACCTGGTGAAGGTCAAAGGTTTGGTTGGCACCTTTCGGTCTTTCTTCATACAACATGTCCCGAGAGAGGAAAACGCCCGAGCAGATCGATTAGCCAAGTACGACCCCATGGTCGGGGGAATGGTCATGGGATTGTTCCGACCCTCCATCGAGGAGGGAGAGTCAATGGACATCGACCAGCCCTCCTCCTGGATGGATTCCTTGGTAACCTTTTTGTCCACAGGCGAGATGCCCTCGGAAGTTCATGATAAAAGGCGGTTCAGGTACAAATCGGCCTATTATTTTCTAAGCGACGTGGTGCTTTACAGGTAGACCCTGTCCGGTCTTTTGGCGAGGTGCCTGTCCGAGGAAGAAGCCTTGCAGGTCCTGAAAGAGATTCACTTGGGTGAGTGCAGAAGTCATTTAGGAAGCTAGACCCTAGAAAAGAGGGTGCTGAGAGCAGGGTATTTCTGGCCTACCATTATGAAGGACGCAGACGAGTTCGCAAGGAAGTGTCCAAAGTGTCAAATCTATGCTCCACTCTAGCTGCAGCCAGCTTAGCGTCTCAGGTCAATCACCACACTCTGTCACTTCGCTATCTGGGGAATGGACCTGGTAGGGCCTTTCCCCCAGGCTAGTGGACAAAGAAAGTTCCTCCTGGTAATGATTGATTACTTCTCCAAGTGGATGAATATGAAAGCCCTAGCAAAGACAACCTCCTTGGTAATAAAAAATTTCATTTGGGGGGGGGGGGGGAGGGAGATCATATGTAGGCATGGCCTACCTTTCTCCATCGTCATCGACAATGGTCCGTAGTTCTCCAGTCTGGGGCTCACGAGTTTCTAAAGCTAACTCGGCTTTGACCTTCGCTTTGCCTCAGTTCATCATCCGAGAAGCAAAAACCAGGTCAAGACGGCCAAGAAAGTCATCGTCAACTTTGTATAACCCGTAATTCATTGAGATCAAAAATGCCTAAAGAAGATAGTAGAGAACCTGAAGGGAAACTAGGTGGAGCACCCCGATCTTCGATCTGACTTCCGTCAGTCCTGTTAGACTCGTATGACCGATACGAGTGCAACGGAATTCATTGCACCCCGATCCAAGGTCGTTTAGAGAAAATGACCATTTTAAGTATCGTTGTGCGCTGCTACCACACTATTGTGGAATAGTGGCCAAACGTACTCCGATCTGACTTCCGTTAGTTCCATTAGACTCGTATGACCGTTACGAGTGCAACGGAGTTCGTTGCACCCCGATCCGAGGTCGTTTAGAGAAAACGACCATTTTGAGTATCGTTGTGCGATGCTACCACACTATTGTGGAATAGTGGCCAAACGTACTCCGATCCGGCTTCCGTCAGTTTCGTTAGACTTGAATAGTCCACACTAGCGTTATGGAACCCGTTGATAGTCAATCAGAGGTCATATGGAGAATATGCCCATTTGGGACAATGTAGACCGCCTCGGCACAACGCACGAAATACGGAACACGCAAAACTTGGAAACGGCCCCGGTAAATCTTGGTGGACCCTCGAGACCATGGGGGACCCCGCCCTGAGGTGACCCTGGTCAACCCCCCCCCCCCCCCCCCCCCCCCCCCCCCCAAGCATGAAAATCTTGGGAAAAGAAAGGAAAAGGGGGGGGGGGGGGGGAGGAGAGAGAATCTCCCCCCCAGGAGGGAGGGGGCTGCCCTTGAATAGGCAGCCCCCTGTTAGGGCAAGGGAAGGGGGGGGGGGGGGGAGAAAATATCTTCCCCCACCCATCCCTCCCTATAACCCACGTGGGCTAAAAGGAAGGGAGGTGGGAGGCCTCCCTCTTCCCTTATAAAAGGAGGGGACCAGCCTCCTTCTTGAGTACACAACCCCCGCTCAGCCCTTCCTTCCCTCCCCCCTGCCAGCACGACCTCCCCCTTCAAGAGCTCTTCCCAGCCAAACCACCGACGCCACCTCCTCTCCATGGAGAGCCACCCCTCTACCTCCCAAGCCCCTCCCCCACAGGTAGAAACCTTCCCCTCCTCCTTCCTACTTCCCTAAGACAGCCGACCGCCCTACCCCGTCATCGGAGCGCTGCCAGCACCACCCCGAGCCTTGCCCAGGCGCGGGTGGAGGTGCTGTCCATGAGAGCTGCACCCCCAATGCCGGTGGTGGCGCTGTGGGAGCAGGTCCCCACCAGAGGACCTCAGCTTCGACGAAGGACGGCGGCAGGGCCGCCGGAGGACACGCCTCCGGCGGCACCCGTACTCTTCCCGCTCCCTCCCTACTTTTCCTGTAAGGGGAAAGAGCCCTCCCCCGGTGGCGGCCAGCGGCGCCAGGCCACCGCACCCCCGCCAGAGGATTGCCCCCTCCCCGGCGCCCCAGCCAAGGGCGGCAAGGAAGGCTCCCCCCAGCAAAGGCAGCGGCACAGCGAGCCTGCATGGCGCATGCAGGCTACGCCACCGCCTCCCGCCCTTTTCTCCCTTTATCCCGGTGGTGGATGGCGGCGCCAGGCAGCCAGACCACCACCAGAGTGCTCGCCGGCCCCTGACGCACCGACCGGGTGCGGCGCCGGCCCCCGGCGCACCGACCGGTGGCGGCGCCGGCCCCCGGCGCACCGACCGGGGGCGGCGCCGGCCCCCGGCGCACCGACCGGGGGCGGCGCCGGCCCCAGTCGGCCGCTGCCTGGCGGTGGCAGCGGCCGACTCTTTCCCGAGTTCGACGGACGGCGTGCTGCCGTTCGACGAACTCCACTTTGAATTCGATAGGATTATTCAGCTTTGCATTCGACGAAAATTTATCAGCCTGTGTTCGATGAACTCTACCCTGAGTTCGACGAACGCGTGCTGCAGTTCGACGAGATTTTTCAGCTCCGCGTTCGAAGAAATTTTATCAGCCTGCGTTCGACGAACTCTACCCTGAGTTCAACGAACGCATGCTGCAGTTCGACGAGTTTATTCCAAACTGCGTTCGACGAAGGTGTTTCAACCTGCGTTCGACGAACTCTATCCTGAGTTCGACGAACGCGCATTTGAGTACGACGAACTCTATCCTGAGTTCGACGAACGCGTGTTTGAGTTCGACGAACGCGTTCTTCAGTTCGTCGAAAGTTGTTTCACTCTGCGTTCGACGAAGGTCTTGTTTCTGTTCTGCGAATTAAATTCTCAGTTTGACGAACGCAAGCCTACGTTCAACGAATCGGCAACAAATATTCCGTTCGATGAACCTCTGAGTTCGACGAATGACGAGCTTCAGTTCGACGAAAGACGAATCAGTAACAAATATTCAGTTTGTTTGCGAGGCGACAGTTCAATAACATCAAATACAAGAAATACACGGAAATAAGGAACTCCACAAAATATAAGTAATCTCACAAAAATCTAAGTAAACTCCTATGAACGGAGAAGAGACCCCTATGAATGGGGATTGAACGGAACTTCCTCCTAAGAATGAAGTCGACTTTGAAGCCTCATGTTATGGAGTGATTGGACTACTAACCCTTTTATTTATTATGCTCTCCAGTCTCGTACTGGTCATGCTTTACTTTCAGCATTTATTCTTTAAATCCAGTTTCGCACTGGTCCCCCCTGCTTTTACTTTCAGCATTTATTCTTTAAATCCAGTCTCGCACTGGTCCCCCTGCTTTACTTTCAGCATTTATTCTCTAGTTTCGCACTGGCCCCCCTGCTTTACTTTCAGCATTTATTCTTTAAATCCAGTTTCGCACTGGTCCCCCCTGCTTTTACTTTCAGCATTTATTGTTTAAATCCAGTCTCGCACTGGTCCCCCTGCTTTTACTTTTAGCATTTATTCTTTAAATCCAGTCTCGCACTGGTCCCTCTACTTTTACTTTCAGCATTTATTCTTTAAATCCAGTCTCGCACTGGTCCCCCTGCCTTTACTTTCGACATTTACTCTTTAAATCCAGTTACGCACTGGTACCCTTACTTATACTTCTGTTCGTTCATTTCCAGTAATCCAGTCTCGCACTGATCCTTTATTTACTAATTTCAGTACTTTCAATTCTCCAGTCTCGTACTGGTCCTGATATTTCGACCCCTGCTTCCTACATTTCTTTCTGCTTGTGTTGCACTTAAATTATATTTTAGTGCTAACCGCAGTCCGACGCTGTCTAGTGGTGCTCTTCCTCCTTTTTGTGAGGCCTTAGTTGGAGAAAACCTGGAGTTGAGTCCCTCCTCCTAAGTTAGCCCCAAATAAGGAGCCCTCCTACTACCGAGCCTCCCGGTCAAGAGTCGAGTGACCGGTCGAGTAAGAATGCCGCGTCAAGTTTTAAAGCGCTCGCTATGTGCTTATGCTTTTGAAGATTGTTTTGGAAGTGGTGGGTCGGTCATGCCCGCAGACCGTTCGTACCGGTGCGGGTGGGTTGACGTCTCATGGCGACAAGGAGATGTGCACAACGGGAGATCACCACTCCGAGCCCGCAGTTTTGCCTCCGCTGGTCGGCCTAAATCTCGGAATCGCCGGATGTCGCTCACATCCAGTTAGTACACCAAGTTGTACGAGAGGGCCTAAGTGATACGATACGACTACATTCAGAAGTGGCAGGACTGGCCACTGTCACCGACGGCCACATCAGTAAGGCCCGCGGGGTTCACAACCCCGCTTGAAGCAAAGCGGTCCAAGCTGTGTCGACACAGAGTTTTGTGTATACGGGTTTAAATACCTGGTTACGGGTATGCGCGAGTTAGTATTGTTTGCGTTTCGTACCGCACGTCGGGGTCACCTCGTGGAATCTATGGTTGGTAGGCATTATAGATGTATATATACGTATATATGTTTTACCTGCTGCTAACCCTCTATCTTGCTTCGACTATTTATTCCTGTCCTTTTGCCCGCCCCCAGGATACGGATCCGGGGAGGGGATGTATTTTCTACTTAGCTCTGTGACTAACGATTATTTTTATAACCAATCACAGGAGATGGGACAGTGTGAATCCCCCGCGTCGCAGGATGAGTTACCGGCCTTAGAGATGGCCCGACCGGATACTCCAGCCTCGCCCCCTGTCTTCCGCGACGTAAGTCCTAGAGTGTAGGACTAGTTTAAGAGCACTTTGTTATAGTCACGTGTAGCCCCTGAGGCAGATGTACTAAATAATAGGCTTCAGCCTTTTTCCGCTTTATGTATATATCAGCTGTGTGCTTAGTTTTCCTGTTCTAATGCTTCCGATATATGAATCTAATGTGTTGTTGTGATTCTTGTGCCTGATAAGGCGACCACTCAGTGCTTGAGAGGGTGGGCCGCTGCCACCCAGGAAGCGCTAGTGGCCATCCTTGGGCAGTAAGATCCCCCCTCCCTGAACCGGGTTCAGTTGTGGGGAGGGGGGGGGGGGGGGGTCTTACAAATGGATCAGAGCTACCACGATCCGACCACATGGGGCAGTCTTTAGATCCTCCCTTCCCAGTTTCCGTTCCTTGGTTCGGGACGAACCACGCAGCGGAAGCCTGGTAGACCCTTAGGTTTAGGGTTTAAGGATCCTAGATTGCACGGTAGTACACCACGCATTTTCCGCTTCCTTTCAGTCAGTTCTGCAAAATTCCCTTATTTTTGCAAATACTGATGTTCGTCTGTTACTTCTCCAGATACCAGAGTCCAGTAACGGAAGGTCCTCCTCTAGGGATCAGTACCATCCTACCACTCCACCTCCAGCCCCGACCGCCCCAGCTGCAGTCCCATTTGTTGATATATATCTTGGACGGACACTGACAACCCTGCTAGCCACCTTCCAGACGTCCATCCTACGGCCACCCCAGCAGACCACCGTGCCTACCGACCTTCTGACGACGTTCCGGGGGCTAAGGCCCCCTACATTCCGAGGCACCGAGTCTGCCATACAGGTAGAAGAGTGGTTGGAGAGAGTAGAGGAGCTCTTGGTTGGGATGATGTGCCCCTCCGTGGCCGCAGTATCCTTGGTGGTGACCTTGCTAGAGGGCTATGCCCGAGATTGGTGGAGGGCAGCCAGCCGCTCCACATTTAGGGGGCGACCACTCAGCACGATCCTCTGGGGAGAGTTCTCAGAGGCCTTCTTAGAGCACTTTATCTCAGACGCAGATAGGATTGCACTCCAGGAGCGTTTCTTGCAGATCCGACAAGGAGAGAGGACGGTACCAGAGTACCAGCGAGAGTTCATCCATCTGGCCCGTTTTGCCGGGACCTTGGCAGTTACAGACAGGGATAGTGCATCTAGATTCTATCGAGGTCTACGAGACGATCTTCGACAGGCTTTGATCATGATCTCCCAGTCGACCTTTCACACAATCGCCTCTCACGCCGCAACTTTAGAGATGGATCAGAGGATGGTGGCCCAACAGTGTAGGGGACATACGGATGTTCCCCGGGCCCAGTGCCGAGGGAGAGGAGTAGGCCCTCATAGACAGGACCGGGATATGATACAACGTCAGCGCCACCAGCCATATAGGCAGGCACCCCAGCCCCGACCAGCACCTCCAGCCCCAGCACCTCAGCCCGCCCCAGCCGTACGACGAGATGCCCCTTTGCAGGGAACTGCTACCTTTGCCAGCAGCCCGAGCACATACGAGCCTTCTGCCCTCAGTTTATAGGTAGGCCCGGCCTAGGAGCAGTACAGGGAGCCGCGGAGAGAGGACGAGGACAAGGTGGACGTAGAGGATGACCTGCAGGCAGGAGAGGCCAGGGCAGAGCAGCTCCACTCGAGGCATACGCTTTAGATCTCCAGCACGGCCCTGCACCAGACGTGGTGATAGGTATCTATTTTCATTAGCCATGATATCATAGGAGGATGATATAGTAGAAATCTATGATGTAGTTTTTTTGTTTAGCTGGTGTAATTACTACTCATGTATATCTGTAAAAAGCTTATGATCATAGTACATATATATGTTATCAGGTTTACTTCTGGTAGAAGGTCGCCCCGCTAAAATGTTGTTCGATACTGGTGCCACACATTCCTTTATCGCACAGAACTTCATCGCCGACAAAGGAAACACCATACGATCATCTGTACGAATACGACTCCCGGATGGGTCAGACATGACATCCACGGAGAAGTTCTCCTTCCAAACAACGCTAGGAGGTGTAGAATTCGAAATCAACGCAACCATTCTAGCGATAACCGGATTCGACATCATTTTAGGAATGGATTGGTTGGCCGAGCATAGCGCCCAAATCAATTGTTGGACTCGAGAGATCCACCTCCAGAGCCCAGATGGGCAGTCAATCTCACTAACAGGTATACCCTCTGTCACCCGCATCATCTTAACATCCGCTCAAATAGTCAAAGCAGTCTGGCAAAAGGACGAGGTGTACCTAATCTACTTCGAGATGGAAGATGAGAGTCACGAGACGCAAGTGCTCTCCAAAGTACCGGTAATTCGAGACTTCCTAGACATCTTTCCAGAATCCCTTCCCGGGTTGCCCCTGCAACGAGAAGTGGACTTCCAGATTGTACTTGCTCATGGAGCTCGACCGGTGTCCCGAGCACCTTACCGGATGTCCCCAAGGGAACTAGCCGAACTCAAGATACAACTACAAGAGCTAATTGACGCAGGTTTTGTTCGTCCGAGTACCTCGCCCTGGGAAGCTCCAATACTATTCGTCAAGAAGAAGGATGGATCCCTACGACTGTGCATCGATTACCGAGAGCTAAACAAACTCACCATCCAAAACACATATCCCCTACCCAGGATAGATGAATTATTCGATCAATTACAAGGCGCGTCCGTCTTCTCCAAGATGGATTTAAGGTCCGGCTATTATCAACTCAGAGTGCGGGAAGAAGACATCCCCAAGACCGCTTTCAGCTCCCGCTATGGACTCTACGAATTTATGGTAATGCCGTTTGGGCTGACCAATGCCCCGTCCGCCTTCATTGCTCTAATGAATAAAGTGTTTGAACCCTTCCTAGATCACTTTGTGATCGTCTTTATAGACGATATACTCATCTATTCGAAGAGTAAGACCGATCATTCCAAGCATCTCCAAATGGTTTTGCGCAAGTTAATGGAACATTCGCTCTTCGCGAAGTTTAGCAAGTGCGAATTCTGGATGGAGGAAGTTGGTTTTCTTGGGCATACGATTAACAAGAATGGGGTAGCGGTGGACCAAGCCAAGGAACAAGCAGTACGAGACTGGCCGCCACTTAGGTCAGCAACAGATATCAGGAGCTTCCTTGGCCTCGCCGGCCACTACTGCAAGTTTGTAGAAGGCTTCTCTAAAATTGCCTTGCCCCTCACCTCCCTCACGAAAAAGGATATAACGTTTCAGTGGACTCCTGAATGCGAAGCAGCGTTTGTAGAACTAAAGAACCGACTAATATCGGATCCGATTCTGACACTCCCCTCAGGCACTGAGGGATTCCAAATCTACGCCGACGCATCGCTGAAAGGGTTAGGAGCTGTACTGGTGCAACATGACAGGGTAGTCACCTACGCTTCACGACAGCTGAAGCCTCACGAACTAAACTACGCAACCCATGACTTGGAACTAGGTGCGGTAGTATTCGCACTAAAAGTCTGGAGGCATTACCTCTACGGAGTAAGATGTGAGATTTTCTCCGACCACAAGAGCCTCAAATATATCTTCATCCAGAAAGAGCTAAATCTCTGACAACGCCGGTGGTTGGAATTCCTGTGCGATTACGACTTCGCCCTCCAATTCCACCCCGACAAAGCCAATAAGGTTGCAGATGCCCTAAGTCGGCAACCTGCGATTGCCGAAAATTGGCTAGAGATGATACTGGAAGAGTTAGTCAAGTCCTTGGCAGATTTGGATATCATCCTCATCACCCGTAGGAACCCGGTGGATTACCAGGCCCAACTCTACTGGATGGAGATACAGTGCGACATCAGAGACAGAATACGAGAGGCCCAGAAGATCGACGTAGAAGCAGCCCCAATCATTCAGACTCTACAACATGGGGCTCAGGAAGACTACAATCTATATGACGGCATCCTGCAGTACAAGCACCGCATATTCATTCCCTCTGCCGAAGGAATCCGGGAAGAGATACTCCGCGAAGCACATCAATCAAGGTATTCAATACATCCGGGAGTAGTGAAAATGTATACAGATCTGCGAAGAATGTTATATTGGCCAGGTATGAAGAAGGACGTCACCGATTATGTAGCTCACTGCCATACCTGTCAAATGGTCAAGGCAGAATGCCGCAGTCCAGGAGGTTTACTACAACCCCTGCCCATCCCAGAATGGAAGTTCGAAGATATTTCCATGGACTTCTTCCATGGCTTACCTCGATCTCGTGCAGGGAACGACTCCATATGGGTCGTAGTAGATCTCCTCACCAAAGTGGCCCGTTTTATCCCAAACAGACAACGCGACGACGTCGACATATTAGCCTGGCTATTTATAGAGCAAGATGTCCGATTTCATGGGGTACCTAAGTCAATCGTATCTGACCGCGACGGGCGCTTTACATCAAAAGAATGGAGGAGAGTGCAAGCTTATCTGGGAACCAGATTGGCTTTTAGCACCACCTTCCACCCCCAGACCGACGGACAAACGGAAAGGACAAACCAGACGATGGAAGACCTCCTCTGATTATGCATAGTAGAACACAATGAACCATGAGAACAGTTACTACCTTTGGTAGAATTCTTATAGAATAACAGCTTCCAGGAAAGCATCAAGATGGCACCGTACGAAGCCTTCTACGGAAGACGCTGTCGAACACCACTATCATGTGCACAGGATGAGGACCCCGAAGCTTTAGGAGTCACCTACATAGATGATACCACAGCATCTATAAGGTTAATTCGGGAATGAATGCTGGAGGCGTAGAGCCGTTAAGCCAAGTATTACGAGCACGCCATCGACTGGTGGAATTCAACGTGGGAGACATGGTATTCTTGAAAATTAACCCAATGCATGGGGTATCCCGGGTAAAGAAGCAGAAAAAGCTGGATCCCCACTACCTAGGGCCATATCAGGTCCTAGAAAGGATAGGCCATGTTGCCTATCGGCTAGCTCTGCCAGTTGAACTGGAAAATCTTCACAACATATTCCACATCTCCTCGCTAAGACGTGTCCTTCGCCAACCAGAGAAGCATCTTCCCGTGCCACCAGTGGCAGTGCAATCCGACCGATCCGTCCAACTCGAACCGGTAAAGATAGTAGACTCCAAGATCAAGGAACTGCGGAACAAAACCATCACAATGGTCAAGATCTCATGGTCAAACTGTAGACGCGAGGAGTTTACCTGGGAACCCGAGACGCTCGTTAGGGAAAAATACCCGACACTTTTTCCCCGGGTATGTCCTTTTTACCCCTTAGCTTAGGCAATTTTCGGGGACGAAAATCCCTTTATTTTTATTGGATTGTAACATCCCGACTTTTATTGGGTCACTAGACCCTAGTGAGCCCAATAAAAGTAGGCCCAAGCGATAGAGACTTGTAACATCCCGACTTTTATTGGGTCACTAGACCCCAGTGAGCCCAATAAAAGTAGGCCCGAGCGATAGAGAATGACCCATTATAGGATAATGTACTATGGGACTACGATCTGACTTCCGCCAGTTCCGTTAGACTCGAATGACCAATACAAGTGCTACGAAATTCGTTGCACCCCGATCCGAGGTCGTTTAGAGAAAACGACCATTTTGAGTATCATTGTGCGCCGCTACCACACTATTGTGGAATAGTGTCCAAACGTACTCCGATCTGACTTCTGTCAGTTCCGTTAGACTCGTATGATCGATACAAGTGCAACGGAATTCGTTGCACCCCGATCCGAGGTCGTTTAGAGAAAACGACCATTTTGAGTATCGTTGTGCGCCGCTACCACACTATTGTGGAATAGTGGCCAAACGTACTCCGATCTGACTTCCGTCAGTTCCGTTAGACTTGTATGACTGATACGAGTGCAACAGAATTCGTTGCACCCCGATCCGAGGTCGTTTAGAGAAAACGATCATTTTGAGTGTCGTTGTGCGCTGCTAGCACACTATTGTGGAATAGTGTCCAAACGTACTCCGATCTGACTTCCGTCATTTCCGTTAGAATCGTATGACCGATACGAGTGCAACGGAATTCGTTGCACCCCGATCCAAGGTCATTTAGAGAAAACGACCATTTTAAGTATCGTTGTGCGCCGCTACCACACTATTGTGGAATAGTGGCCAAACGTACTCCGATCTGACTTCCGTCAGTTCCGTTAGACTCGTATGACAGATACGAGTGCAACAGAATTCATTGCACCCCGATTTGAGGTCGTTTAGAAAAAACGACCATTTTGAGTATCGTTGTGCGCCGCTACCACACTATTGTGGAATAGTGGCCAAACGTACTCCGATCTGACTTCTGTCAGTTTCGTTAGACTTGAATAGTCCACACTAGCGTCATGGAACTCGTTGATCGTCAATCCGAGGTCATATGGAGAATATGCCCATTTGGGACTATGTAGACCGCCTCGGGACAACGCACGAAATACAGAACGCGCAAAACTTGGAATCGGCCCCGGTAAATCTTGGTGGACCCTCGGGACCATGGGGGACCCCGCCCTGAGGTGACCCTGGTCGGGAGAAAACATCTTCCCCCACCATCCCTCCCTATAACCCACGTGGGCTAAAAGGAAGGGAGGGGGGAGGCCTCCCTCTTCCCTTATAAAAGGAGGGGCCCAACCTCCTTCCTGAGTACACATCCCCCGTTAGCCCTTCCTTCCCTTCCCCTGCCACTACGACCTCCCTGGCCGGAGATCTTCCCAGCCGAACCGCCGCCACTACCTCCTCTCCATGGCGCGCCACCCCTCTACCTCTCGAGCCCCTCCCCCACAGGTAGAAACCTTCCCATCTTCCTTCCTACTTCCCTAAGGTAGCCGGCCGCCCTCCCCCGTCGCCGGAGCGCCGCCAGCACCACCCCGAGCCTTGCCCAGGCGCGGGTGGAGGTGCTGGCCGTGAGAGCTGCACCCCCAACGCCGGTGGTGGCGCTGGGGGAGCAGGTCCCCACCAGGGGACCTCTGCTCCGACGAAGGACAACGACAGGGCCGCCGGAGGACGTGCCTCTAGAGGCACCCGTACTCTTCCCCGTCCCTCCCTACTTTTCCTGTAAGGGGAAAGAGCCCTCCCCCGGCGGCGGCCGGCGGCGCCAGGCCACCGGACCCCCGCAAGAGGATTGCCCCCTCCCCGGTGCCCCAGCCAGGGGCGGCAAGGGACGCTCTGCCCAGCAAGGCGGCGGCGCAGCGAGCCTGCATGGTGCGTGCAGGCTACGCCACCGCCTCCCGCCCCTTTCTCCCTTTATCCCGGTGGTGGCCGGCGACACTAGGCCTCCGGACCACCACCGGAGTGCTCGCCGGCCCCAGGCCGCCGGACCACCACCGGAGTGCTCGCCGGCCCCCGTCGCACCGACCGGGGGCAACGCTGGCCCTAGCCGGCCGCTACCTGGCGGCGACAGCGGCCGCCTCTTTCCTAAGTTCGACGGACGACGTGCTGCCGTTCGACGAACTCCTCTTTGAATTCGACGAGATTATTCAGTTCTGTGCTCGAAGAAAATTTATCATCCTGCGTTCGACGAACTCTACCCTGAGTTCGACGAACGCGTGCTGCAGTTCGACGAGATTTTTCAGCTCTTCTTTCGAAGAAATTTTATCAGCCTGCGTTCGACGAACTCTACCCTGAGTTCGACGAACGCGTGCTGCAGTTCGACAAGTTTATTCCAAACTGCGTTCGACGAAGATGTTTCAACCTGCGTTCGACGAACTCTATTCTGAGTTCGACGAACGCGTGTTTGAGTTCGACGAACTTTATCCTGAGTTCAACCAACGCGTGTTTGAGTTCAACGAATGCGTTCTTAAGTTCGTCGAAAGTTGTTTCACTCTGCATTCGACGAAGGTCTTGTTTCTGTTTGATGAATTAAATTCTCAGTTCGACGAACGCAGCCCTGCGTTCGACGAATCAGCAACAAATATTCCGTTCGACGAACTCCACCTTGAGTTCGACGAACGACGAGCTTCAGTTCGACGAAAGACGAATCAGAAACAAATATTCAGTTCATTTGCGAGGCGACAGTTAAATAACATTAAAATAAAGGAAATACACGGAAATAAGGAACTCCACAAAATATAAGTAATCTCACAAAAATCTAAGTAAACTCCTATGAACGGAGAAGAGACCCCTATGAACGGGGATTGAACGGAACTTCCTCCTAAGAACGGAGTCGACTTTGAAGCCTCCTGTTAAGGAGTGATTGGACTACTAACCCCTTTATTTATTATGCTCTCCAGTCTCGTACTGGTCCTGCTTTGCTTTCAGCATTTATTCTTTAAATCCAGTTTCGCACTGGTCCCCCCTGCTTTTACTTTCAGCATTTACTCTTTAAATCCAGTCTCGCACTGGTCCCCCTACTTTACTTTCAACATTTATTCTTTAAATCCAGTTTCGCACTGGTCCCCCTGCTTTACTTTCAACATTTATTCTTTAAATCCAGTTTCGCACTGGTCCCCCCTGCTTTTACTTTCAGCATTTATTCTTTAAATCCAGTCTCGCACTGGTCCCCCTGCTTTTACTTTAACATTTATTCTTTAAATCCAGTCTCGCACTGGTCCCCCTGCTTTTACTTTCAGTATTTATTCTTTAAATCCTGTCTCGCACTGGTCCCCCTGCCTTTACTTTCGACATTTACTCTTTAAATCCCGTTACGCACAGGTCCCCTTACTTATATTTCTGTTCGTTCATTTCCAGTAATCCAGTCTCACACTAGTCCTTTATTTACTATTTTCAGTACTTTCAATTCTCCAGTCTCGTACTGGTCCTGATATTTCGGCCCTTGCTTCCGGCCTTTCTTTCTGCCTGTGTTGCACTTAAATTATATTTTAGTGCTAACCGCAGTCCGACGCTGGCTAGCGATGCTCTTCCTCCTTTTTGTGAGGCCTTAGTTGGGGAAAACCTGGAGTTGAGTCCCTCCTCTTAAGTTAGCCCCAAATAAAGAGCCCTCCTACCGCCGAGACTCCCGGTCAAGAGTCGAGTGACCGGTCGAGTAAGAATGTCGTGTCAAGTTTTAAAGCGCTCGCTCTGTTCTTATGCTTTTGAAGATTGTTTTGAAAGTGGCGGGTCGGTCATGCCCGCAGACCGTTCGTACCGGTGCGGGTGGGTTGACGACTCATGGCGACAGGGAGATGTGCACAGCGGGTGATCACCACTCCAAACCTGCAGTTTTGCCTCCGCTGGTCGGCCTAAATCTCGGAATCGTCGGATGTCGCTCACATCCAGTTAATACACCAAGTTGTACGAGAGGGCCTGAGTGATACGGTAGGATTACATTCAGAAGTGGCAGGACTGGGCACTGTCACCGACGGCCACATCGGTGAGGCCCGTGGGGTTTTCAACCCCGCTTGAAGCAAAGCGGTCCAAGCTGTGTCGACACAGAGTTTTGTGTGTACGGGTTTGAATACCTGGATGCGGGTATGCGTGAGTTAGTATTGTTTGTCGTTTCGTACCGCACGTCGGTGTCACCACGTGGAATCTATGGTTGGTAGGCATTATAGATGTATATATACATATATATGTTTTACCTGCTGCTAACCCTCTACCTTGCTTCGGCTATTTATTCTTGTCCTTTAGCCTTCCCTCAGGATACGGATCCGGGGAGGGGATGTATTTTCTACTTAGCTCTGTGACTAACAGTTATTTTTATAACCAATCACAGGAGATGGGGCAGCGTGAAGCCCCCGCGCCGCAGGATGAGTTACCGGCCTTAGAGATGGCCCGACCGGATACTCCAGCCTCGGCCCCTGTCTTCCGTGACGTGAGTCCCAGAGTGTAGGACTAGTTTAAGAGCACTTTGTTATAGTCATGTGTAGCCCCCGAGGCAGATGTACTAAACAATAGGCTTCGACCTTTTTCCGCTTTATGTATATATCAGTTGTGTGCTTAGTTTTCCTGTTCTAATGCTTCTGCTATGTGAATCTGATGTGTTGTTGTGATTATTGTGCCTGACAAGGCGACCACTCAGTGCTTGAGAGGGTGGGCCGCTGCCACCCGGGAAGCGTTAGTGGCCATCCTTGGGCAGTAAGATCCCCCCTCCCTGAACCAGGTTCAGTTGTGGGGTGGGGGGGGGGGGGGCCTTACACTCCGAATGTCCTCGAGCAGAGTGTTGTCGTAGACCAGGCCGTTGCACGGATCTCCTCCCCTATAGGCTGGCTACTTGCCCCCTCGAGTGATTTCTATGTCCTCGAGCAGAGTGTTGCTGTAGACCAGCCCTTTGCACCGGGCTCCTCCCGTGCAGGCTGGCTCCTTGCCCCCTCGAGTGAGTTCTATATCATCGAGCAGAGTGTTGTCGTAGACCAGGTCATTGCACCGGGCTCCTCCCCTGTAGGCTAACTACTTTCCCCCTCGAGTGAGTCCTATGTCCTCGAGCAGAGTGTTGTCGTAGACCAGGCTGTTGCACTGGGCTCCTCCCTTGCAGGTTGGCTACTCGCCCCCTCGAGTGAGTTCTATGCCCTCGAGCAGAGTGTTGTCGTATACCAGGCCGTTGCACTGGGCTACTCCCCTACAGGCTGGCTACTTGCGCCCTCGAGTGAGTTCTATGTCCTCGAGCAGAGTGTTGTCGTAGACCAGGCCGTTGCACCGGGCTCCTCCCCTACAGGCTAGCTACTTGCCCCCTCGAGTGAGTCATATGTCCTCGAGCAGAGTGTTGTCGTAGGCCAGGTCGTTGCACCGGTCTCTTCCCTTGCATGTTGGCTACTCGCCCCCTTGAGTGAGTTCTATGTCCTCAAGCAGAGTGTTGTCATAGAACAGGTCGTTGCACTGGGCTCCTCTCCTGCGGGCTGACTACTTACCCCATCGAGTGAGTTCTATGTACTCGAGCAGAGTGTTGCTGTAGAACAGGTCGTTGCACCGGGCTCCTCCCCTGGAGGATGTCTACTTGCCCCCTCGAGTGAGTTCTATGTCCTCGAGCAGAGTGTTGCCGTAGACCAGGCCATTGCACTAGGCTACTCCCCTGAAGGGAGTCTAGCTACTTGCCCCCTCGAGAGAGTCCTAAGTCCTTGAGCAGAGTGTTGCCGTAGACCAGGCCATTGCACTGGGCTCCTCCCCTAAAGGCTGGCTACTTACCCTCTCGAGTGTGTTCCAAGTCCTACGATATGCTATCCCTATGCTAATTACAAGATAGGGTGAAGAAGGGTGCAAGGCGAGTACTCTCGATACCACCCCTGGCATATGATCAACAAAACCACTCGCCTGTCGCCTCGCAAAAAATCCTAGCGCGAGTGTGCGATCACCCAACACAGCGAGGCACCCTCTAACAATCTCGCACTCTTGGCGAGTAAGGGGCGCTCAGACGCTAGATCTACAGGAAGAGCGCTCCTATGTGAATCGTAGCTACGGGCGAGTACGCCATATGGGCGAGCACGACAGAAAAAAAGGAAAAAACTCATATCAATGCCAAAGACAACACAGTCACAAAAAAAAAACAAGCGCGAAGACGCCTATCCAATAAAATGAAAATGGCGAGTACGCCGAAAATGTTCATAAATGAAAAAATGATTATTACAACACTTCGCAAAAAGAAGACGATTAGTCGCCTTGTTGATCCTCTTTTTCTGATTCGCCGGAGGAGTCGCCACTTGAGGTTTCCGCCGGGGCGATGCTCACGGACTCGCGATACAACTCCGGGAGAAGGACCTCGAGGTCAATCTGGGCCCCCTCCGCGGTAAGAAGGAATTGCCGCCGGTGGCGGTCCCGGGTGTAAACCGCTGACGCAATGGATAGCTGTCTGCGCATCTCGGCCACTTGGGCGGGGGGGGGGGGGGGGGGGGGGGGGGGTAGTTGATGACTCTCCCTCAACTAGATGACGGACCTCCACCAACTCTGACTCTGCTTGAGCGAGGTGAGTACCTAGATAACTAGCTTCACATTGCGCCGCGACCAGCTGCTCCTCCAACTCGGACACTCGCGCCACTAGCGTGAATGTGGTCTCCTGAAAAAGAAGAGTTGGCCGATAAAGTTGGAAAGCGAGCAGGATGAGGGCGAGCAAGAGTTCATACCTCAGGAGGGAGAGCCTCCTTGTCTTTAAGCGCATCCAACTCCTCTTCCACCTGGACTAGCCTCTTCCCCTTCTCCTCGTAGGATATTCCTAAGTTGCAGAGTCACCGGTTGGATTGGAGTCCTCGCCGCGTAGTCTGGTGAACTGGCTCAGTAGTACGGAGTGCGGAGCGACTGCTAAGGTAGGCCAGCTCGTGGATAGGAGCATCCGCAAGCACCTCCGCGTCTTAGCGACCATATAGGCCAAACAGGAGGTTGTATGCACTCTCATTGGACTCCTCGAAATCCTCCCAAGAAGGGAGGAGCGAGCTCACAAAAACCATGTTCACCGTCGGGTCCCATATCAACAACGGGTTCCTTTTGGTGTCATCGCTCCTCTTCCCCAAACTAAAGTTTGTGTGGGCCACGGGATATGAGTGCGGGCTTGCTTGGCAAGAAGGAGGAGCGCTCCCTACCCTTCATTTCTTCTGCCTTGGTTCGCTAGACGAGGCGACATCGGGGTCAACCGGACCCTTGCCCTTATCAACGACAGGGGGAATCTCGCTGTCGACCGAGATCATGCTCCCGACGAGAATGTCTTCAAGGGGGGTTCCCCCGGGTACAGCCGCGAGGCCTCACAAGGGCGACGAGTAGGGATAGTGCGCTCGCCTACAAGAGGAGTAGAAAATGGGAAAAAAGAAGACCGGTTAGATTCAGCTATAGCAGGCATAGAAAAGCAAGTATCTGGGCAAGTACTATCCGAGACTTACCTGCCCCCGGATTCACGAAGGCGAGTTGATCCACGCCTCGTCGCAGGTAGACGACGTCCATGACCTTATACTTCAGATAAAGGTAGAGCTCCAGCGCATCCCCCTTTAGGGTAGGCGGCTTGTACTCCACTTCTGTCTTCTGGAGTGGAGCGAAGGGAATGTTTTCGAAATTGCCTCGCACCAGGGCAAATTTATTTATCCAATGGTGGACCTTGTTAAGCATCTCGATGACTTTGATGCACACACTAGTGAAGAATAGGGTGTCGTCACTGGTTGCCTTCAGGGTTAGGACTTTGTAGAAGGCGGGGAGGTTAAATTCGATCTTCTCCTCGCACAGCGTGTAGCAGACATAGGTGACCAGGACGCTGATCGCGTTGGGGTTGACCTGCGCGGGGATCATCCCGAAGTAACGGAGGACCTGACGGACCTCAGGCCACAAGGGCAATCTCAGCCCCACTTGGAAGTGATCCAGGGGAAGGCGAGCTCTCTGCTGTAAAGCGTGTTGAGAAACTCGTCGGGGGATGGCCGCCTCGCAGTATATCCGGGCGGCAGGTAGCGGTTTTCAGCGTCACTCAGATCCTCACCCAAGGTCTGAGAGTTGGGGAAGGTGTGCGCTTTGAAATTGCGGACGCAGAAGGCGCGCCCGTCTTCAGAAGGTTCTTTCACCATGGCTGACTGTGAGTGGAGGGGAGTCTGCGGTGAGGATTCAAGAGGAAGAGAGTGGTCGAGGAGTTGTGAAAGCATACCCTCCTACTCCAGGAGGCCCTCTATTTATAGCCCCCAGCCCCGAACCCTGTCGCATGCGAGTTGACAGGCGAGGGACGCGAGTACATGAAAGTGGGTAACCCATGAACGATAATTAAAGATTAGAGACAATTAAGAAACGAGCAATCAGTGAAAGGAAAGGAGCACTGAAAAATTAAATTTCCATAAGATTACAACGGGAGTACAAAAGAAGCAAGTATAAAGGTGCCACCTTCACATTGCAGAGACCCAAAAGGTTGCGAGTGTAACAATACATCCGGCATAACAAAAAATCAAAAGGAGAGAACGACCTAGGGAACTCAGTCGCGGCGCACCGGACCGCGACCTAGGCAACGCGTACGGCGAGGATAGCAAGCCCTCCAAGTAATGCCGCAGGCCGCTCGCAGGTCTTCACGAGCCCTCTCCAGGATCTCCTCGCTCTTCTTGATGTGGTCCTCGCCTCGCCTGATGTGATCTTCTAACAGGGAGGCTTCACCCTCAGTGCCCGCCACCGACGCGTACCTGGGGAGTTCGTCCTCGATGGCTTATTGGAGAGTCTCCATCTCGTATAGCCTCGTCTCCAGATCGGCTACCCAAGCGTACATGCCTTCCTCGCCCTGCTGATGTTGTTAAAAATCCTCCACTTCTGCTAGGCGGTCTTCGAGATCAACCAACCGCTGATTCACATCGACGGGCGGCGTGACCATCAAGAAGGAGTCGTGGGCATGGAGGATAGCGATGAGGCGAGCCCACGATCCCTCGTTAAAGCCGGGAGGATTCGCGAGAAGCTCCCTCAAGGGCGTGGATGCAATAGGTGGCAGCGACCCCAGGAGCGAGCCCGTGGATGGCGAGTGACCAGAGGAGGAGGATGCGTGGCTATCTGGAAGAGAGAAGTCTGTCGATGAAGAAAAATGGCGAAAATAATGAGGGTTAATAAGATAAGCGGGGCAAATACCTGCAGGAGAGAGACCTTCATCCTGAAGCCGAGGCGGATCTGCCCGAAGTCCTTCGGTGGAGGCAGGTAGGCAGAGGACCACGCCCGTCCCCCCGGGCATGAGATCCACCATCAAAGACTTCCCTCCAGAAGTGGGGCGAATAGGCTGGCCGACCCCGGACAGATGCTGAGACGTCTGAGAGAGGGGGGCCAAAGTCAAACCAACTCGCCCCAGGAACGAGGAAGACGATGTGGCTAGACCCCTCGACGACGCTTCAACAAGTTGTTAAGGCTGCGGCGGACGACAAGATGGCACTGCAGAAAACAAGGAGCTATGTCTGGCCCAATTTAGGCAGGCGAGGAGATAGTACCCTTACCTGGCACAACGACAGCGCGAATAAGAGGGGGTGGCAGAGCACCCGTGTCAGCAGGAGGTTGTCCCCCATCCCCGAACCCTCCGGTCATGGCCTTCATCTCGCTCTCACCTTGTTGAAGAGGCAAGTCAGCGTTGGGCTCTTCGTGAATAGGCAAGGCGGAGAGCCTCTTAGGTGAAGGCCCACATCTCGTGGTGGACACAAGATCTGTAGAAGACTTCTCGCGGGGGGTAGGATCGATCCTTTTTCTCTTATGATTCTTCTTCCTCGCGGAGCCAGGAAGGCAGGGGGTCAGGAACTCGCCAATGAGGTTGAGAACGGAGGCCTCCTCGGGCTCCTCATCAGCGAGCGCCCAGTTGACGGCCACGGAAGAGCGCCCTCCAGAATCCATCTCTCAGCACGAGTGATCTACGACATCACCTGATAACTTCCTAAAAAAGAAGTTATCTAGCTCATTATTTTGACTAATTATTTTATCATAAACCAAAAAAAAGATCTAACTGAATATAAAATATAAATAAATTCATGTTTATTTCAATTATGGATAATTTGATTAAAATCATATGTTTTCTTATTAGAAACGCCAAAGAAATCGACTCGGAGAAGAAAAGTTGGACTTAAATATTTTGTCCTGCGCAAAGTTGTTATAACATCCAATTTTGGATGTCATAACAACTTCTGGACGGATTTTAAATTCAAAATTTCGAATTTGCACCATTTTCAAATATGGAAGGACACGTCTCTTGGGAGGCTGCTGCTCGTTTTTAAGGGGAGAAAATAACCATCAGAGGACGACGAAATTGGAGACGGAGAAAGAGTTTTGGAGAGGAGAACTAGGGCTGGCAAAAAACCCTAGTGGAGAAGAAGGAGACCGGACTGGATCTTCAACGGATTGTGCACATCTTTGAGTGAAATTTCCTACATCATTTGACTCTCTTAAGCATGTCTAGTAAAATCTTTCTTATTTTGTTTCATCCCTCCATCATGAACTAATTTCATAGATCTTATATGTTGTGAGTACTTTGATTTGTTGTGGTGTTTAGATTCTAATTCTCCTATGGATGTTTGAAATACTATCTTTATCGAATTTATGATTTTGTTATTGGAAAGTATGGCTTAAGTTCATCTTTAAAATTTTGCTTGGCAAGATCCGAGAGAGGAGTCAGGCTAGATGATTGCTTTATATTGCACGACAAGATTCGAGAGAGGAGTCGCATAAATATTTAACCAAAATTTCCGTTTTTATACTGCACTGCGAGATTTGAGAGAGGAGCGGTGAAAGTATATCATGAATTTCAATATAGCATAAAAGTAGAAAGAGATTTCATCTTTTGCTAGCAACATTGATTTGTGTACTTGATGTTATTCTTTATTGTTACCTAAGTTAGAGAAAACTAGGGAAATAAGGGATAAACGGATTTCATAGATCGAGAGATCATGTTTTTCCACTTTCAAATCGTTGCATGGTAGTTATTTCAATATTCATATTGGATCATCTTAAGAAGTCATTACAATAATCAAATGAAATCAATATACAAGATTATTTCTCCAACTGATATTTCTCCAATTAAGTTGATAAAAGTATTCTTAGGTAAATATTGTTTAGTTTTGTTGTCATTGTTAGTTTTTCATTATTAAAAACTCACTCTAATTATTCAGCTTGAATTTAAAGAAAAGGTAGAGCTAGTACTTGCGAGCACTAAATTAATCACTTCTCTGAGGGAATGATTTTTTCTCACTTTATATTACTTGATTCGACATGTGCACTTGCGTTAAAACATAACTCTATTTTGGGCGTATCATCACCCTTTTTCTATTTACAGAAGAAGACCCGACAAGCGCCAGATCTTGCCAAATAAGGGTTGGGACTCTTCTTTCCGACCTCTGATGAGCTCACAAAAGGAGGGGATTGTGTACATCCCATATTCGGCAAGTAAGCCCGACCTAAAAGATGTCTAAAGGCGAGATGAATACGCTCTCATTGTCCCTTCTCGACGTGATTTTCCTTCTCGACGTTACGTGTGTAATTGTCTCGACGTTATAAACAGCCTATCTCGACGACAAAACTCCTTCTCACCCGGAGTAAGGCAAGGCGAGTGCGACAGGGTCTCAAGTGAGCACGCCTCAGGCAAACTCGCTTCAGGAGAACTCGCCCCGGCAAGCAGGGGGCGAGTCCGGCTGCCTCATCCACACTCGCTCAAGGAGAGAGCGAGGCGAGTTCGGGTCAACCTGGCTCATCAGTCCTCCTTCACTATCTGCAGACCAATGAGGGCTGCGATTAGTGTTTACGAAAATGCGTGAGGAGTTGTTCGCAGACCACTTGGGTCTGCATATAGTAATATGGATATGGCGGATGAAGCTATCTGTATGCCATTATGACTATTTTTCCCTTAGAAGAATTTGCCTATAAATAGGACCTATTATGTCTCTGATCAGCACGGATCCACCCGCCCCCCAAGAGAGCCTGAGCTTTTTCTCCTCTCACTTCCGTGTTGTCTGAGACGCAAGCTCAGCCATTGGTTTTTGGAGGGGAAGTCAAGTAAGATTTTTGGGTTAGTGGCAGGGCCTCCTCACTGCAGTCTGTGTGTCTGTTTTAAGGCAATCATCCACCAAATAGAGAGGGTCAGTTCCTAGTTCGAAATACTTAGACCTCGGGTCTGACGAAGAGAGAAGTAACTCAAGGTACTCCCCAAGTCTCGAACATAGTTGAACCGGTATATGAGTTTCAATAGATAGTGCACCCCCTCTCGTGCGACGACGGTAGTATCACTGGTTGTAGTAGTACTCTAGACTTAACCGAAGCACAACACCTATCACAACAGTACTCCAGCATTGATCAAACTAAAGGTTGATGCGGTACTCCCATTGCGATAGTACCTTTAAACGAAAAATAAATAAAATAAATATAATTAAAACAAATTCATAGTTATGCCACAATGAATAATATCCATGATTTCATGTAGGTCCAAAATTACGTTCAATAATACGAGAAGAAAATAATAAAAAATATAAACCCTTGGCAATCTGAAAGAGCATTCAATTGAAATTGGGTTAATAAGTGGAGAATTAATTAAGCAAAAAGAGTATCCCAGGTTTAATCCTTCAATGTCAAACTCTCATTGGAGAGTTCAAATGAGAGTTTATAGTGATTCAACCCATCAACCCCATTTTCATTGTCCTCTGCTCTAATTGCCAACATCTTGAGAATCAGAGATAAATCACAACTCTACCTTTGTTCTTGAAAAGAGAAAAACATATGCAAAGAGCAAATGTAAATATATAGGAATTCTTCACATTTGTGAGGAATTACAACAGAGAATTACAACCTTAAATCATCGCAAGACGTTCGAAGAACTTACAATTAAAGAAAAATGCAATCCTTGAATTCTATAAATGATTCGCCTTGCCGATGTGTGGAAATGTGGGGGTTGCAAATGAGGTTGGTGTCTATAATGGGATTTAGAGTTGGGTTAGAGAGATTTAGTGGCTGGGCTTCATCGGAGTTCCCGTGTTGGGGCTTCATCGGAGATCAGATGTCAGGTCTAAGTCTGAGATCATCGAGCAAGATTATGATGAAGATTTAGTTACGATGGGGAGTGGTCTGCGAGGGATAAATTGAGTGGTAAATGAGGGTGCGAGGGGTGACAAAAATTGTAAATCATTGCAAAACGGTTGAAGAACCATCAATTAAACTTGGTGTTGAGGAAAAAGAAAGAAGAACAAGCGGAGGAAGAAGATGCACGGGAGAGGCGGGTGTTTGCCCGGAAATCCCCGCCCTCTCTTTTCCAGCCAAAGTAAACCTTTCCAACAGTCTCAGATTTGGGAGACCGCCCAGATCGCCTGCTCCCCCTCCAGTGTTTTCTCCCAAGGCACAAGCGATCAAGCTTCTGTCAGATCGCCAGACCGTGCAGTCTGGTCTCTTTCTCCTTTTTGGTTATTTGCACCTCCTTTCCTCTGCCCCGGTTCTCCTGTACCCCGGGCAACCCGTAATTCTTGGACCTGCCCATTTGGGCAGCCTCTGCGTCTATAAATAGAGGGGTAGGGATACTTGAAAAAAGGACATTTGCTTCGAGCCTCCAACTTACAACCTGTGTAAGCGGTCTCGAATTCTGTCGTTTTTCTACCTCTCCTCCTGGCCTGTTTAGGACCCCCTCTGTAGTCCTCTTTTGAGATCAATCCCAATAGTTTTTTCCTCTTGTTGATCTCTCCTCTGGCATCTTCTTCCTGAGTAACCGACACTCCGCAGTTTCCTTCTCCTCTCTGTAGTGTGAGTCTTGGAGGTACATTTTTTGTACCAACAGAACTAACACGCGACCTTTAGATTCAGAGTGTTTAGGTGAAATCAGGAGACATTCAGGATTTCAGACCGCATACATCATTCTCGCTGGTTTCCCAGCGGTCTCCCCTCGAACAATCTGACCTCCTTAGAAGATTTGGAGCATCATTTTGAGCTTTGCGTCGAGCAAGCACTTCGAGAAGCCGCCCGAGCTTGCAGAGAGACCACTCAGGCTCAGCATGAGTCTGCCAAGTAGTTTGAAGTTTTGAGTCAAACCCTGGCCGCAATCTCTCAGAAGCTTCTCCCTCAACCAAGTCAGATCGCCACCCCTGACCGCTTGGCTGGCGGTCACCCTCTTGATCGTGCGGCCTCCCAACCCGTAGCTCCTGTGCGACCTCAAGTTGGAGAATTTGTAGCTCGCCAGGATTTCTTTAGAGCAGCAGCTCAGGGACCTCCTGCTCAGGCCCTGGATTTTTAGGAGGATTATGCCTATCCTCCAGCCCCAGCTGTTGCCTTTCCAGCTCCTTTTGGCATTGTTGAAATAGAGGAGCCCTCTCCCTTTACTGATAGAGTTCGTTGGGAGCCAATTCCCAACGGCTTCAGAGAGCCTCATTTGCCCATGTTTACAGGAGAGAGTGACCAAATTTTGCATCTTCAAGCTTTCGAGTCCGTTGTGTTGGATCTTATGACGCCCTTAGAGGGGGGGGGGGGGGGGGGGGTGAATAAGGGTTTTATGGAATTTTAAATCTTAATTAAATTTATCAAAGTTTGTGACCAAAGTTTAGGAATATTTTATTAGAAAATATATTTTGATATCTCAGAAAAGATTGTATTGAAGATTCTTTTTTAAACAAGAGAAACAAAGCTTTTTGTTAAACAAGAGAAACAAAACTTTTTGTTAACTGTTGCTAACGCCTGGCGTTAAGTGTTAACGCTGAGCGTTAGCTCTCTAGAAAATTTTCCTTAATACAAAAAGAATGCCACAGTGATTTTACTTATGAAATCATAAATGAAATATAATTCCAGAAAATCAGAGATAATGAAAACGATTATTGTATTTCAAAGATAATTACACAAATGTTAATTTTAATACTTTGATGCAAATGTAAATTAAAACATTCTTGAAGAGGAAATAAAATCAATTGAATAGAACATTAAAAGACATGATTTTATTTCATAATAAATTGAATGCACAAATGTTTGATTTCTATAACGCTAGAAATCAAGGCGAGAATATGTAAAAACACTTTTTGTTGTTTCACCGGTCCTTCTCCCAAGGACCGGTTGGCTATAGCCCATCTAACTCCAGATAAGGCCTCTAGCCACCCCCTAGATCTAACCTCGACCTAGTCGCCACGCATAAGATGGCGAATTACCCCCTAAGCCGCACAAGGACCTAGTCGCCAACACAAGGCGAATTACCCATGGAATCCTTCCCCGAATTCGACGTTCTCCCCGAATGATTTCTCCACACCAAAATACAAAGAGAATAAAATAAAAGATTACAAGATAAAGTAAAGAGAAAATCCCCAAGAAATTCTGAAGGTGAAGACGAAGGTGATGTAGGTGTTGGCGTTCTTGAAACGATCGTCCTTCGTATGGAATATGCGTTGTAGACCCTCTACTTCAAAATCCTCTTTAGATCTTCATGATAGGCCAAGAGAGATCTCTCAATTGTTGTACACGAGCCTCTCTTAAAATCATTAGAATTCTGGAATCATCAATCATAGAATGAGAGGGGTTGCTCTTTAAATAGGCACGTGAGTTAACGCGTGGCGTTAAGAGTTAACGTCAGCGTTAGCGATCGTGTACAGTCGTGGCTGAGATCGTGCAACCGCCGAGATCGTGGCAGATCGTGGACTCAACGCGAGCGTTAAGAGTCAACGCTGGCGTTGTCTTTTGGTACTCGACGGTACTTCTTCTCGACATCATTCCCTCTTCGACGACATCCCTTATCGACGAAAAAGTTAACGCGGGGCGTTAACGCTAACACGGGGCGTTAAGAGTTAAAGCGGGGAGTTAAGAGTTAAAGCGGGGCGTTAACTCTTAAAGCAGGGCGTTAGCTCTCTTTCTAGAGAATCATCTCCAATCAGCATACTACTCATAGGGATGTGTATCTATAATTCTTGTACAACCTGCACACTATAAATACACAAAATACAAGATCAAATACAATACGATATTTGTTATTCTTAAACCAAGAGATGCGGAACATAGGCTCCAACAATCTCCCCCTTTTGATAATATTAAATACATGTATGAGAAATTAGTGAGATTAAGACCATTTGTGTTTATAGATAAGTACGGTAATAAGATATGCATGAATAATAGGTTAAAAGCATGATAGATTTGAAAGCGAAAATGCATACTCTTTCTCTATGAAGTCCTCCCCCTACATAAGTGTTCTCTTATTAATTTACTCCCCCTAAATATCTATTTGACTAGATTTCTCAATTTCTTCTCCCCCTTTGTTATTAGCAAAAGTGGGTAGGGATGAGTGTATATCTACTAAGATTGATTAGGAACCACTTATTGAAGGATTGTCATGATCGAGCATATGATAGTGTATGCACCTCCTATATGATTACCCCCCCCCCCCTACATAAATGCTTCTTATGAATTTCTTATGTACCCCCCTTAAATGTTAGATTTATGCAAAATTAATCTCCCCTTTTGGTAGTATCAAAAAGGGTTTAAGTGAGAGTATGCAATAAGGATTAATATGATTTATGTCGAGAAGAAAAATAGGATGCAATCAAAAGCTTGTTAAATACTACTTGTTGAGAAAAATATAAGCATGATGGAACATATTGTAGTAAGTAACATAGCTGACATGATAAAGTAAGCATTATATTTTAAGATACCACTTGTTGAAAAAGAATACCACGGTGTTAATAAAATAATAGACATGAATGAACATAAGTGGTAAACTTAGCAGAAGAATATAATAAGCACTCTTAAACACAAACATCATTTTAGAAGGTAAAATCATACAACGGATAATGAGTTTTAAATTTGAAAAATTGATGTTTGAGTTATAGATTCAAGAGATGCTATTCCATTAATATTAAATTGCAAGCATGATTTTATACTATCAAGAAAAGATACAAAAACTACAATGTAATAAAATTTGCATTTCAAGTAAACATAAACATTGTAGCGATCATGCTTTGTTATCTAGTGCATTTACTTAAGTTTGTAGAGAATAGTGTAGATGAGCATTAGGATCCAATTCTCATGAGTAGAAGTTTTATGAAAGATAATGATGTATATAAAATAATGTTTTGATAAAGTATACAAGTGAATCAATCAAAAACACAAGACATACATAATGAAATAACACAACATTAAAATACACAAATAATATTACTTCCACAATATTTCAATGCACATAAAGAATTTTATTTTTATTTTAAAGAGAAGTGGTGTAAAATTTTGTTTGCACAAGAAACTTTACAATTCTTTCCAAGGTGCTCAACCTCACAATGCTCATTAAGACTTATCAGGAGGTTCAAGTAGTGCTTGGTGGAGTTATATTTGTCTATTTTTATTTTTGTTCACTTTTGTGAGACAACATTCTCCGAATTCACTTGTTTTGCAAACGTAGCATTTTTATTTTAAATACCATAATTCTCTAAAGAATAAGTGCATGAAAGACAAAGAATTGTAATAATCAATTCAATGTTGTGTGTAGGTAATCTATTTATGCATTCTAATTATTTATGTTATTACACTACACAATCATGTAAGAATAAGATTGTAAACATTGGTAGGTTATCAAAAATAAGTGAGTGAATGAATCATTATAAAATATAATACATTACTCATACATAGAGGCATGCTAAGCGTTTCTACACATGTTTATCTACAATCAATTTCATTGCACATAACAAGATAATATTCAAGGCATGATAAATACAAAACAATGTCTTTTAAGAAACTTGAAAGTTAAATTAAACATTGTATTTAATCTTTAGTTGATATAATTTATCATTCTTGACAATGACAATGAATAACAATCATTTTTTTTAATTTTGAATTTTTATATAAGTACAAAACAATAAACACACAAAGAGAAAAACATATTTTTGTTCTTTGAAATTGTTTTATAATTTTGTATTTATTTTTAAATATTCAAATTTAAATATTTTCAAAAAAACATAGAAGTCTTTTTAGCCCTATCAGTAAATGATATTCTATGCCAAAGAAATAAACAAAAAATAATGCATGAGAAAAAACATTTTTTTAAAAGAAATAAAAAAAGTTTGTTTTAAAGGAAATAAAAAGATAGAAAACTTTTAAAAACAGAGAAATAAAAACACACGCTGCATTAAAATAATACCAGAAATTTTTCAAAAAGAAATAAAAATTTTTTTGGAGCAAAGAGGCTAACGCCAGGCGTTAGCTTCTAAACGCCGAGACAGAATACCATATTTGGACTTTTTGAAAAATCTTTTTGATGATTTATTTGTATTATAAAGACGCCTTCTTATTGCTGAAATTTTAGATTTTTTAGAAATGATGTGAAGGCACTTTTAAGCATGTTTTTGTGATTTTTCAAAACTTATATTTTGTAAAAATCATTAAAACTCAAAATAATAAAATATGCAAATACCAGATGCAATGTTAGAATAAAAAAAATATGCATGATTTATGTATAAAAAGTGAGATAATGTTCATGCAATGAATATAATATGAGTGTATCTATGATCAAGATACCTTAACTACATGACTATACTCTAGCCCCGTACTAAGTGACGGATGGGCATGAGGAGCTGCACACATGTTGTAGGTTGGGGTGTTAATCCCATACGCATACAAAAGACAATGCTCAACCTAGCACTCTTTCCCCCCAGTGCCTCGCAAGGCCCTACTGGAACCCTCCCCGGTTAAGGACAAGACATGACTTAAAGGTTAGGTCTCTAATGCACACTATCCTACGCCCTCGTTATTGTGAGACAAATGTCATAGGTTTAATGATTATGTACATACTAAGTGTGTAAGCCTTAAATATATAAACTATGGTATAATTGCATGATTAGTTTTGGATTTACACTTATATCGAAGATTGTTGATTTTAAATCCATTTAGAAATTTTTTATTCATGCAAATAACTACAAAAGAAATTATGATGTTCAAATATAAGTTACTTTAGCATTGCAAGATATAACTAGCATGGACATTGATTTCTACCTATGGTAAGTGATGATGCTAGTATGATGAGTTAGGACAACATGCTGCAAAGCTATGTAAAGATGGACAAATATATAATTGAGTTGCATGTATTCAAACATAGAGTTTTGAATTTTCATAGACCTAGAATGAAGTGACAATTCTATTTGATTTCATCTTGATATATCAAGTTAATTCTTAGGTCTAAAGATAATGAGATACATGCAAACAATAGATATGCACATCACACACACAAAACAAGATATGAAACTATAATACCAATATCCATCATATTTTTCATAATTACTAAGGTTGATAGAAATAGTTGATTTAAGATAATTCTTGATTGATCATGAATTATGATATATGATAGTTGTAAGATCCCTCTCCCGCACCAGGAGAGTTCCCGGATCTTATGCCCAGAACCGCCGCCTTACGGTGACGCTAACACACAAGTTAGCCGCCTCCGCAAGACGCCGATCCTGCCGACAAGAACGATCAACTAGGCCAACAAGAGATAAGAATAAAGCTAAGAAAGACAAACAAAGTCCACAATCACACATCTGCATATATATCTAAAAAAGTATACAAGTCCAACAATGAGTACAAGAGGAAAGAGAGTAAGGGCTTATGCCCGGTTCATGTCCAAAATAAATAAAGTAAGCAACTCTCTCTCACTCTACAATTACGCGGAAGCTATCGAACTTTGTCATCCTGTCATTGAGTAGTGGTTGCCTTGCTTCATCCTGTTCTCCTGATCTGTCTCCAGAACGGAGTCCTGCTGTTTCGGCACATCATCCCTAAAATGATGTGGTCCACTGACCGTTAGTATGACATCAAATATGAGTATGAAAACAAAGGGGTAATAGAAATAAGGCAGGTGGCAAATGTCTAGACTAGCAGGGTATATAAATACTAAGCAAGTAAAGGTAACCATTCTATACTAACCAGAGTAAGTATGACAGCAAATAGTAAAAGACAATGCAATATAAAGAAGCAGGTACAAGAAATAAGAGCAGCTACAAAAGTAACCTTAACTTATATGCACACACAAAAGCACATAAGCTAAGGGATCTGGCAAGAAGTAAACTCATCGTATAAAAGAGCCCATACAAATTTATACGATGAGGTCTCTGTTTGTGCAGAAATGCTATGCTATGATGTGCAATGCAATGATGCAATGTTTGTATTATTATTTCATACACATGCAACTCACCCACACGTCTCTGTACGTACAGACCTTTAGTTCCCACTTTTCGGAGGTAGCTAACCTCTCGGGCACCTCCCGTCGTGGTCATACGGTGGCAGAGGAGCGGGCGTCTCCTCACCTAGGTGGGTAAGTCACACTACCAGACCTAGGCCCTAACGTACGCTGTGATACCGGTACCCGGTACTCACAAGCTCCTGCATACTAAACTGAATTGGCCAGGCAGGGTTTAGGGAATCCATCCCGTCGGACGCACAGAAGACAACCTGGCCCCCATAAAACCACTAGCATTGCCGAGTCAACGAACTGCTGTCGGTGTGACGACTAAGACAGAACCGAAGACCCACCACATCTTATACACAAGCAACATGTATTAGACATTTACTACTGAACCTCCATCTCGCAATTCTGCATCAACATTTATAAAGTAGAGCCTACCGCTCGCCAGACTATATGTTGGGACCATTGTTCACAATGTCTTAGATTTGGAGAAGTCCATTCCTAAGTCAAAGATATACCTCAGAATGTATTTGATATACTCTCTAGAATCATTGTGTAGAAGATCAGGTCAAGCAAAGTGCTCAAGGAATTCATCCAAGTTCACAAGCGTCGAGACACCACACATCGCTCGACGCCTGTGACCCAGAAGCGTCGACCCATGTCTGCTGCTCAAAAAGACAAGGTCGTCGCTGAAGATCTGAGACCAAGTTTGGAAGCGTCGAGCCAAGGTATATCGCTCGACGCCGTGGAATGATAAGTGTTGACCAAACTTCAGTTAGCTCAACGCCAACAAAAGGAGTCTAGATATGAAGGCACAGTTAAGAAGCGTCGAGCCCCTATACATTGCTTGACTCCTACAGATAAAAAGTGTCGAATGACTAAAGATTGCTCAACGCCTAAGAAGGAGGAGTTGAGAGTTTCAGTCTTAGAAGTATGTGTTGAAATTGTTGAAGTGGAAGTTAGAGGATTGTTTGGACCTGGGCGGTCTCGGAGGAGGTCGTGCGGTCTGGCTTAACCGCACGACCTGGCGGTCTGCCTCTGCGGTCTGGCTTGTCTAAGCCTAGCTGCGGTCTCCTGGCTTGATCGCTGGTATGGGTCCAAGGCGGCTGAAGGTAAAGGCCGCGCGGTCTGTCTGTGACCGCGTGGTGGGTTGATCGTCTTCAGGTGTGCGTGATCTGTGCATGATCACGTGGCGTGCTATCTTCATCAAGGCTGTCTCGGTCTGGTGTGACTGCACAGGTTGATCCAGGTTTTCCAGAATGCGGTCTGGTGGCTGACCGGGCTTTCTGGTGGTATTCGCGGACTAAGGGACTTAGTCGCGCGATCTCAGTTCGCGGTCTAAGGAGGAGACTGGTATGCGAGCTGGACGTTGTTCGCGGTCTCAGGTGGAGACCGGCATGCGGACTTGAGTTCACGGGTTGATGGCGAACTAGCTGTGTTCGCGGTCTCGGGCGAACACAGGGGGTGAACAGCTTCGGGCGGTCTGGTGATCTCTCTTGGAGTCGCGATCTGCTGTGAGAGTGGCGGTCTCTCATAGTTGATGTTGAAGCTGGCGAGTTCACCAAAATGAAGCAGGAGTACTATTGCTGATCGCGCAGTGTGACCGGTCAGGTCGCGCGGTCTGGAGGGTGGTGATCCTATCTCATAGGGTGGTGACTGGATCAGGTCTCACGCCTATAAATAGGACCCATCGACAGCAATAATTAAGACACACCAAGTGTAAGCTGAGTTCGCCTCTTTCCTGCTGTCTCTATTTGTCTGACCAGGCGGTCTGCTGATTGAATTCTTCTTGTGCAGCTTCTGCGGATAGTGCGGGCAGCAGCGATCACCTCTTCCTCAGAACGTGTTCGGGCGGTCTGCGGCTTGGAGTTGTGGTGCTGGAGTTCGGGAGAATCAGGAGTTCGGAAAGGAAGGGTACGGTCTGATCAGCGGGTTGGTGTTGTTCTGAGATCGACAGCGGGTTGTGGTCTGGAGGGTTGCTGAGGTCGCAAGGGAGACCGCGCGGTCTCAAGTTGTCTTTAACATTGTATCTTTTCCTTTGGTGTTTGTGCTGGCGAAATCATGTCTCGCTAAGCATGCCTTGCCTTGTAATTTGAAGTTGCTATCAATAAAGATCGTTTGTTTGCCTCCATTTGCTTCTGGTTGTTTGGCTTGTAACTCTAAGTTGACTAACTCCTGCTCGCTTCATAAAGATTTGAAAAATTTCACATGGTATCAAAGCGAGGTTGGAGTGGATAGAGCAGTGAGTGACTTAGAGTAGCCATCGCCTTTGTGAAGAAGGAACCAGTGGTAGAGAAATGGAAGCGAGGGGTCTTGGAATTGAGATGCTTACATCGACTAACTTCAAGAAGTGGAAGTCGTGTATGCAAAGCTATCTTCTAGGTGAGGACCTCTGGGAGGTAGTTGGAGGAGATTAGACGCAGGAAGTTGTCCTGGAAGGGGATAATGGGGCAGAGGTGAGAACTTGGAGGAGGACGAATGCGAAGGCAGAGTTCACTCTGAAGTGAGCAATTTCACCTGATCTGTTTGATCACATTCTGGGATGTGGATCGGCTGCGGAGATCTGGAGAGCCCTGGATGGGCTGTTTAACAAGAAGAATGTAGTAAGGCTACAGTTCTTGGAGAATGAGCTGGCAAGGTCGGCTCAGAGTGATCTTTCTATCTCTACTTTCTTTCTGAAGATGAAGAACTTGTGCGCTGAAATCTCAGCATTGGATCCTGATGAGCCTATCTCTGAGGCGAAGCTGAAGAGGCACATCATCCGCGGCTTGCGGAAGGAATATGTTGCTTTTGTGACGTCGGTGCAGGGATGGGCAAATCAACCGTCTCTGTTGGAGCTGGAGAACTTGCTTGCATCGCAAGAAAGTTTGGCAAGGCAGATGGCGGGGATGTCAGTGGCTGGGGGAGATGGCAAAGTGCTCTTCTCGGGGAAGAAGAAGTGGGATAAGAAGAAGAAGACCGCTGGAGGAGGCTATGGGCCTTCAACTTCTGGACAGCAGGAAAGGGGGTATGCTCCCAAGGCTAACGGGAAGAAGAAGGGTGAAGGTCTGAAGTGCTTCAAGTGTGGCAAGTATGGCCACATCAGGAAGGATTGCAAGGTGGTCACCCAAGCTGGGCATGCTGCGGAAAAGGAGGAAGCTGAGGCCAGGAACTTTGAAGGAGGTTGGGGAGGAGCCTTCTCGGCTTCTGTTGGAGCTTCGGCTCCTATCAACTATCTGGAGGATTGGATCGTGGACTCGGGGTGTGGTCATCACCTCACCGGAGACGAGACCAAGCTTTCTTCTGCACAACCCTATACAGGTAACAATGCAATCATTACTGCTGATAATACTGTGCATCCAGTAGAGAAGGTGAGGGTTGTTTCCTTGGGTAGTGATAGAGGGCCACTTACCTTGAAGAGTGTCTATCATGTGCCCGGTATGAGGAAAAATCTCTTCTCCGTGACCAACGCTGTAGACGCTGGGTATCACGTTCTGTTCGGCCCAACAGAAGTGAAGTTTCTACGCAATTTTGAGGTCGTAAAGGCCGAGGTTGTCCATGTAGGGAGACGGGCAAAGGACTTGTTCGTTTTATCGACAAGTTTCTACGTCGACAAGATGAAGATGAATGATGGTGTCGTTATATGGCATGAGAGGTTGGGGCACGTAGGGATGGACAAGCTGAAAGCCATGGCGGTGAGAGGTCTGGTCAAGGGCCTGTCAAGTCTATCTTCCTACGGTGAAGGTCATGTTTGCGCGGGATGTCAGTTCGGCAAGTCTCATCGGCTACCGTTTGAAAAGTCGCAGACAATGAGTAGTGTGCCGTTGGAGTGCATCCACGGTGACTTAATGGGACCAACTGTTATCCCAAGTCTCGGAGGCAGCAAATATATGATGGTGTTGATTGATGATTACACCAGATATGTCTGGGTTTATTTCCTGAAGGAGAAGGCGGAGGCGTTTGCCAAGTTTGTGGAGTTCAAGGAGCTCGTGGAGGGTCGACTAAGACTGCGGGTGAAGAAGCTGAGGACTGACAACGGAGGGGAGTTCAACTCCAGTGAGTTCTCTACTTTTTGTAGAAAGGCAGGCATCCGGAGAGAGCTCACTTGTGCACATACTCCACAGCAGAACGGAGTTGCAGAGTGGAAGATCCGTCATCTGACGGAGACCTGCAAGTGTTGGCTGCATGCCAAGAGTATCCCAAAGTCCTTCTGGGCGGAGGGAATGTCTTGTGCTACCTACGTCATCAACAGGATGCCTATGAGTCCCATCAACATGTTGACACTGCATGAGATGATGTTCAAAGAGAAGCCAAGCGTGGCACACCTTAGGGTGTTTGGTTCCACCTGCTACGTGCATGTTCCAGATGCTCTTCGGACGAAGCTAGATGCGAAAGCAAGGAAGCCAGTCTTCGTGGGATACGATGAGCGGAAGAAAGGATGGAAGTGCATGGACCCAGAGACGTGGAGGTTTGTGGTATCTCGCGACGTCGTGTTCGATGAGGTGACATCTTACAAGGGGTCTTCTGATGTGGAGCTACCAGAGAGCAGGGTGGAGGTGCCGGAAAAAGCTGTGGAGGATCTTCAGGTGGAGCTACCTGTGTCACAAGGTGGTCCATCTCCTTCTAGTTCCGAGACGGGGACTTCTGGTTCAGGGAGCAGGGGGGCGATGCTCCTAGCACGTCTGGAAGAGGAGCTAGGGAAGAAGCAGCTAAAGATAATGCGGTTTAGGGGAAGGAGCTGAGGAGGTCGAAGCGAGCAATCATCGCCCCTGATCGCTATATAGGAGGAAACGCAGTGAGCTTCGTCTCATGTTTCTTCGCTGGTCCCTTGGAGGAGAGGGAGCCGTCGAGCTTTGAGAAGGCCAGAGGCGTAAAGGAGTGGGATGTTGCGATGCAAGAAGAGATGGCAGCTCTCGAGAAGAATGAGACCTGGTCTCTTGTGCCCAAGCCCAAGGGCACCACTCCTGTTACATGCAAGTGGGTCTACAAGCTTAAGAAGAAGGCTGACAGCAGCATCGAGCGGTACAAGGCTCTTCTTGTAGCTCGGGGGTTCTCGCAGCAATACGGTGAAGACTACGAGGAGACATTCAGTCCGGTGGCAAAAATGACTTCAGTTCGGTTCATCATTACCTTGGCGGCGTTCAGTGGATGGGAGATTTGGCAGCTCGACGTCAAGAACGCTTTCTTGTACGACGAGATTGACAAGGATATCTTCATGGTCCAGCCACCAGGCTTTGTGTCTGAAGATTTTCTGGAGCATGTCTGCAAGTTGAAGAAGGCCCTGTATGGGTTGAAGCAAGCGCCGAGGGCGTGGTATGGGAAGATCGCAGAATATCTCCTATTCTGTGGATTTGGTGCTTCAGACTCAGACTCAAGCTTGTTCGTCAAGAAGAGCGGGGAGCTTCAAGTCATCGTGCTGCTATACGTCGACGATATGATCGTGACGGGGAACTCGTAGGAGGAAGTAGCGCAGCTTCGGGCCGAGCTGTCCATCAGGTTCGAGATGAAGGACTTAGGTGAGCTTCACCATTTCCTTGGACTCGAGGTGCAGAGGAAGGAAGGAGGAGTGCTGGTGACCCAGGCCGGATATGCAGAGCGGATCGTGGAGCGATTCGGCATGAAGGAAGAGAAGTGCACTTCCACACCTCTGGAGAAGGCCACAAAACTTCGCAAGGATGAGAGGAGGATTATGCAAAATGCGTTGGTGTTCCGAGCTCTGGTTGGGTGCTTGATTTATCTGACGATCAAGGGGCCGGATATTGCATATGCAGTTGGCAGAGTGAGTCGATATATGGCGGAGCCACGGGTACCTCATCTGCTAGGGGCCAAGAATATTTTGAAGTATGTCAAGGCGACCTCGGACATGGGTCTCCTATACAGGAGGGATGCGGGCTTCGAGGTGCACGGGTACATGGATGCTGACTACAGGGGAGATTCGGATGATCGGAAGTCGACGTCTGTATTCGTCTTCATGGCGGGCCCTACAGCTATATCATGGTGCAGCAAGAAGCAGGATTCCATATTGGTCTCCACCACGGAAGCGGAATACAAGGCTTCGGCCTTGGCAGCTCAGGAAGCCATCTGGCTTAGGAGGTTGGTGGGATACGTCCACAAGGAGGTTCGGGAGCCAACTCTGCTACGCGGTGACAATGAGAGTGCTCTCAAACTGGTTACCAATCCAGTTTGTCACGCGAGGACCAAGCATATCGAGATAGAGCATCACTTCATACGGGAGAAGGTGCTGAAGGGATCTCTTTCGGTCGGGCATGTGCGGAGTGCGGACAATATCGCAGATATCTTCACAAAGGCGCTGGCAAAGGGGCCGTTCACACGGCTAAGGAGCCTAATGGGGCTAGTTTCAACTTCCCACTTCAAGGGAGAGTGTTGAAATTATTGAAGTGGAAGTTAGAGGATTGTTTGGACCTGGGCGGTCTGGGAGGAGGTCGGGCGGTCTGGCTTAACCGCACGACCTGGCGGTCTGCCACTGCGGTCTGGCTTGTCTAAGCCTAACTGCGGTCTCCTGGCTTGATCGCTGGTATGGGTCCAAGGCGGCTGAAGGTGAAGGCCGCGCGGTCTGTCTGTGACCGCGTGGTGGGTTGATCGTCTTCAGGTGTGCGCGATCTGTGCATGACCGCGTGGCGTGCTGTCTTCATCAAGGCTGTGGCGGTCTGGTGTGACCGCACAGGTTGATCCAGGTTTTCCAGAATGCGGTCTGGTGGCTGACCGGGCTTTCTGGTGGTATTTGCGGACTAAGGGACTTAGTCGCGCGGTCTCAGTTCGCAGTCTAAGGAGGAGACTGGTATGCGAGCTGCACGTTGTTCGCGGTCTCAGGTGGAGACCGGCATGCGGACTTGAGTTCGCGGGTTGATGGCGAACTAGCTGTGTTCGCGGTCTCGGGCGAACACAGGGGGTGAACAGCTTCGGGCGGTCTGGCGATCTCTCTTGGAGTCGCGATCTGCTATGAGAGTGGCGGTCTCTCATAGTTGATGTTGAAGCTGGTGAGTTCACCAAAATGAAGCAGGAGTACTGTTTCTGATCGCGCGGTGTGACCGGTCAGGTCACGCGGTCTGGAGGGTGGTGATCCTATCTCATAGGGTGGTGACTGGATCAGGTCTCACGCCTATAAATAGGACCCATCGGCAGCAATAATTAAGACACACCAAGTGTAAGCTGAGTTCGCCTCTTTCCTGCTGTCTCTATTTGTCTGACCGGGCGGTCTGCTGATTGAATTCTTCTTGTGCAGCTTCTGCGGATAGTACGGGCAGCAGCGATCACCTCTTCCTCTGAAAGTGTTCGGGTGGTCTGCGGCTTGGAGTTGTGGTGCTGGAGTTCGGGAGAATCAGGAGTTCGGAAAGGAAGTGTGCCGTCTGATCAGCGGGTTGGTGTTGTTCTGAGATCGACAGCGGGTTGTGGTCTGGCGGGTTGCTGAGGTCGCAAGGGAGACCGCTTGGTCTCAAGTTGTCTTCAACATTGTATATTTTCCTTTGGTGTTTGTGCTGGCGAAATCATGTCTCGCCAAGCATGCCTTGCCTTGTAATTTGAAGTTGCTATCAATAAAGATCATTTGTTTGCCTCCATTTGCTTCTGGTTGTTTGGCTTGTAACTCTAAGTTGACTAACCCCTGCTCGCTTCATAAAGATTCGAAAAATTTCACAGTATGTGTCGAGTATCTACATATCGCTCGACACCTGATAGAAAAAGCGTCGACAGAGATACACAGTGCTCAACGCCTTTTTCTTTGAAAGCTCTGAGCTGAGAAATTTCATCTACAGCTAGTCCTTCCTTATAACCCGAGCCTACCGCTCGCAGGACTATCCCAGTCCTTCCTTATAACCCGAGCCTACCGCTCGCAGGACTATCCCAGTCCTTCCTTATAACCCGAGCCTACCGCTCGCAGGACTATCCCAGTCCTTCCTTATAAAATGTTCCGGTTTGGGATGGAAGTTAACTTGTCATGTTCTCCTACTTAACTAGTCTTGTCTATAATTTAGTTGATCTTAGAAGCTTTTGGGTTAGCCTTGGACTTCCGGAGGGTTACCCGGTGAGGGGCTCGCAACGGTACTGGGAAGTGTGGCGGGCTGACACCCCGAACTTCCTCTTCCCAAGGCACTTAATCTTGTTGGTATCTACCCCTTTTTACTTGATCCCCATTATCCTCTCCAATTACATTAAATCTATAAGGTGAGTTAAACTTGGCTCTTAGGAGTGGGGGAGTTCTTTTGAACTCCAACACCACCAATTGTGACTGGGTGCTGACTCTCCCATCGTCACATTCTAAGCTCGAGTTCCCTTCTTCACCGAGGAACTGCACACATTCAATTAGCATTCTCAACCTTACTTGGACCCACACTCCTATTCTTCGTCATCCTTAATCCATGGTTTGCCTTATATACTTCTCGACTTTGCCCTTGAGTATTTACCTTAAGATGGCTCACCCGGCTAAGGGTAGTTTTTCTTCCATATAATCGTTTAACACTGATGAGTTGTTTGTGGGGCCCTTGATGAGGTCTAACTTCCTTTTCTTATCATTGTAAATTCCTACACTTATAGCTTTGCTAAACGCACCCCAACCCTAATTTCCCACGATGCCCTTAGAGATGCTCTTCCAAATAATCTGAGCCTTCATAATAATCAAAGAGTTAACAGTTCTATGTGTGAAGGTCAGTGGTGGTCTAAATCATATAAATCAGTTTTACTATTCGCAAACCAAAATAAGATTGAGCTAGATTTGACTCCTAAGGTGCAATCTTGATCACATCATATCCAAATGAGTTCCAATTATTATCATGGGTTCGCAATGAGTAGTGATCTAACAACCTCAAATCCTAATTTCATAATTTCTCTAGGGAATCTTAAATCTTAGTCTCTATTTAAAATAGAAGATGTGCTAATAGTGATTTATACATCGATTGTCAACTAGTGATCACCATAAATTCTGATAAATTCACTGTAACATAATAATGGTCTGAAAACCTCAAAACTTAAGTTTCACATTTTTCCAGGGATTATTTAACCATGATTTCAATTTAACATAAATGGGGTGCAAATAAGGATTTACACAACAAGTATCATCTATAGATCTGTAAAAATTATGAGAAAATTAACCTAGCACAATAATCATCTAAAAACACCAAATCCAAGGTTTCATAATTTACCAGGGAGTATTTATCCATAATTACTATTTAATACAAATGGTGTGCCAATAAGGGATTACACTACAACTACCATCTACAGGTCTTTATAAATTCTGAGAAAATTAACCTAACACAATAATCATTTAAAAACACCAAATCCAAGGTTTCATAATTTACCAGAGAGTATTTATCCATAATTACTATTTAATACAAATGGTGTGCCAATAAGGGATTACACTACAACTACCATCTACAGGTCTCTATAAATTCTGAGCAAATTAACCTAGCATAATAATCATCTAAAAACACCAAATCCAAGGTTTCATAATTTACCAAGGAGTATTTATCCATAATTACTATTTAATACAAATGGTGTGCCAATAAGGTATTACACTACAACTACCATCTACAGGTCTCTATAAATTCTGAGAATATTAACCTAGCACAGAAAATCATCTAAAAACACCAAATCCAAGGTTTCATAATTTACCAGGGAGAATTTATCCATAATTACTATTTAATACAAATGGTGTGCCAATAAGGGATTACACTACAACTCTCATTTATAGGTCTCTATAAATTCTGAGAAAATTAACCTAGCACAATAATCATCTAGAAACACCAAATCCAAGGTTTTATAATTTACCAGGGAGTATTTATCCATAGTTACTATTTAATACAAATGGTGTGCCAATAAGGGATTACACTACAACTACCATCTACAGGTCTCTATAAATTCTGAGAAAATTAACCTAGCACAATAATCATCTAAAAACACCAAATCCAAGGTTTCATACTTTACCAAAGAGTATTTATCCATAATTACTATTTAATACAAATGGTGTGCCAATAAGGGATTACACTACAACTACCATCTACAGGTCTCTATAAATTCTGAGAAAATTAACCTAGCACAATAAAGTCATCTAAAACACCAAATCTAAGGTTTCATAATTTACCAGGGAGTATTTATCCATAATTACTATTTAATACAAATGGTGTGCCAATAAGGGATTACACTACAACTACCATTTATATGTCTCTATAAATTCTGAGAAAATTAACCTAGCACAATAATCATCTAAAAACACCAAATCCAAGGTTTCATAATTTACCAGGGAGTATTTAGTCATAATTTCTCAATAATCAATAATTTATCCATGGAAGACATTTCAAAACTTGTAAAGAGACTAAGCTAAATTTTTATCTAGGCCACATGAGATTACTCCTACTGATGTGCCTCATCATAAAGCTACACATTCCGGAGAATCAACATTTTCTATATATACATTTCTCAATAATTAATTAAATTGCCCATGGAGGGCATTTCATAATTTGTAAAGGAGCTACCCTAAATTTTCATCTAAACCACATGAGATTGTTTCTAAGGATATTTAATGTCATAAAAAGACTACGCCTAGAAGGTGAGATTTTTGCTAGTTGTTTTAGCCTCATAAATTTCATTAATTTACAAGTGTGACAATTTGAATTTACTTAGAAACTTTAAGAAAATAATTTCCGAAAGTCATGAGACTTATGTCAAAGATGTATATCCTCATGACATACAAAAACCCCAAGGTTTCATAGGCATGCAAGGTGATTCCCACCTTCAATTCCATCAAAAAGTTCAAAAGCCCAAATTGACTATTAGCACCCCAATTTAACCCTTAAGTCCCAAAACTTCAATTTGAAGCTCAAAGAAATCCACTCATGCACATGTGATGAAATTTTAACCAGATCCCATACATGACCTAAAGAAGCCCTCGCCAAAATTTGGGGTCAACCTGAGGTGTCTAGCACCCTAAATCACATTAATTTGATGAATCAAATAATGGATAAAACTATAGAAAAACGTTCCTCTAAAAATTTGAATTTTTTACACAATATATTACTAGGGGATATACATGCATGGTCCAAATTTCAACTCCATAGGAGTTACCATTGGAGATATATCACTAGTTTAATTTCTACTCTACTCTAAGACCACTCCCACCAAAAATGATGCTGAGGGAGCTACAGAGCTCCGATTGGTGTGATCTAAATTTCTAAAAATACTAGAGTCCAAGAGCTACAATATTGATGTTCAGAGTTCTCTCAGGAAATGAGAGGAAGTGTTTTTAAAAAAAATGTTTAAGATGGCTGTACATAGTGTGACAGAAATTCAAACTTCATTATTAAAAATAAAACTGGGCTGCGGTTAACTATCTTGTCCAGATTGAGCGGCCAGGAGATCGTCTCCTTCCTCCAGCCTAAGGTCCATATCAACCGCACCTGGGCCGATTTTGGCCCCCGATTCCGGCGAACTCCGGCCTTCCCCGGCCAATCCCTCAAGCCACCATCTCCGTCCATGGTAGGGCTATCTACCGGCGGTGAGATCTCGGTCGGAGGTGGCCGGAGTTGCCCCCCTCCATTTTAATTTTTGAGCTCAAGAACACCAAATCCGAAAATGGAGATATGCAATTTCTTCGTGGATTTTGAAAATAGAAGAAGTGTGAAGCTAGCACAAGATGAGGAGAGAAGGAATACGTGCCTCATTGAGCTTGAGGTTGAGGGAATCCCAACTTGCCATGGTTGGCCACCTCCATTAGAGCTCCTTGCCGATTTTGCTCCTCTCCACCAAAAGCTTTGATCTAAGACACGATTTCATATGCCCTCCACCTTCTGAAGCTAATGGTCCAGTCAGTTTGGGCTGAGGATGTGAGTATATGGAGTTTCCATTGGGGCAAGGTCGGCCAAGCCTTGGATGCTTCACCAAGGCTGCCATTTAGCATCCACCCTGCTAGATTTCAGATGGGAATAACTGAGGGAGTTCAGTGGAGTGCATTGGGAGAGGACTTGGGAGCCAAGTGGCACCCAAACAATGATTTCCTCCTTTGTCCTCTCTTGATTTTGGGAAATTCTCCACTTTGCCCTCTTGCATGTCACCCTCATTCAAATTTTGAGGGCAAGGGATGTAATTAGGCCATTGGGCTGCAGGATGGGCCTTGAATCAAGGCCTTAGCCCATTGGAATAGCCTGGGACTTTTTAATTTCTTCTTTAGGGCTCAACTTTGACCATTGTTAACTTTTAGGGTTGACTTGGTCAAAGTGATAAGTCGACTTGTCCGATGAGTTGGTCTTGAGTCCTTTGACACCACCCAAGGTTGATTGGGTCATGGTGAGGCCCTAGTTGGGCCAAGTTAGCCTAAAAATGTGATTTTGACCAAGATTGGGGAAAAGTTGACTTTGGTCAAAATGAACTGATTGATGACATCTTGATGGGTCTTTTGTGTCACTTGAGTCTCTCTTAGGGTTAGGAACCCATTGGTAAGTTTAATTTGGTCACATGAAGTCATATTGACCTCAATTAAGAAGGTTTGACCTATTTGGGGACAAGGTTGACTTGTCCATTCTGATCACTTGGGTTGACACCAATGTGTCCCAAATGACCCAGGGGACTCCCTAAGGTGTTTAGGAAGAGTTGGTGGGGTCAATTTGTCATTTTGAAACTTTAATATCAAGCCCTAAGCCTTGGGCTCAATTTGTCTATTTGCACACCAAAGTGTTTTTCACCTTTTCACCTTGGTTCTTAGGACAATTTTTGGTCTCTCAGAGCAATGTCATGACCTTGTCATGATAAGGTGCACCTTAGGGGTCTAGTAGTTCTGGGGATGTTACAATAATAATGAATTTTAGCATAGGATATCAATAGGTCATGGTGGAGTGTGTGAAACCTTATTCAGCATTTTTGTAGTTTTTCAATTCTGATTTTTCTAGATTGTGATTTTCCATTACAGGGGCTATTATATGCAGCAAAGAAAAATAGACAAATATGCAATAAGTTATGCATTTAATATTTTTTTAGCCTAAGACCCCTAAAAGTCCATTTAAATCCAATTTTGAAAGTAATTTCATTAGTCTTGATAATATCATTTAACAAATTTAGCATTCAATTTATAATGATAATATAAGACATTTATAGACAATGGATTTAAAAAGGATAAAACATAGAAAAAGAAAAGATAGATCACTTAAAAAATTATGACTTTATGTTCAATTTAATTCAATTTGATTTGTTAAACATTGGGCTTAAAATGAAAGTCATATCTCGTGATATATAAAGTGATCATATAGTATTGGCTCAAAAATAAAAAATAAACAAAAGAAAAAGCAATTAAGCATATCATGAAGTAAAGTAATGATATTTCATTTTTAATTTATTTCTACTTCATGCAATACAATGATTCCTAGTGAATGAGAGATTTTGGTATCCAAAGGGGACCAAGTGTGATGGTTCCTTTGGGTACCCAAATACATCGTGTTGCCTTTTGGGGAGATAGTGATGAATGGGCCTTTACAAGTGGAGTTAGTGTTTCATTTTTAATTTTGGGCCTCCATTCATACTTTGGTTGTATATCTCTTAAATTCATATTATGATTATTTGACATTTTTTTGTGATGATAGTTGTTTGAAAAATAATTTATTGGGGATTTATGTTTATTCAAATTATTTTTCAAAATACATTGATGTTGATAATCATAATGAATTTTATTATATGGATTCTTTGAGAGTTTATAAGAGTGATGGTCTTTCTTAAGAATTGAATGTTGAAAGAGTGGGTTACAATATGTTTTAAATGATTGGTTCTTATTTTGATGATTTTCATTTCCACTCTTTCTTATAGACATGCTCTTATAGTATGAAGTTAAGCTTTTAGACTTTTGATAATTTGATAAACTAGAAATAAAAGATTTTTTTTATTATATGAAAAATTTTGAATAAACATTTTTTATGATTCTAGTTTATCCTTTAAATTATCATTTTCTTTTGTCAAATTTTCATTATGCTCTTTTGAAGTTAAAATACCTTTTTCCAAAACCTTGAGTTCTTCTTTAAAAGTATTATAATCAAAACAAGGTTTAGCATTTTTAATTAAAGAGCATGCAAGAGAATTTGAAACATCAATATAAGATTCTACTTTAGCGTTTGCTTTTAAAGTTTTATTTTCTAAACGTAATTTGGAATTAGCATGTTTCAACTTTGAAATATTACATTTAGCAAATTTAAGCACACGAAATGTAGAAATAGAATTTGTTACAAAAAGTGAAGATTTTGTTTTTCTTACATTGCTATGGGATGAGACAAAATTTGAACCAAAGGTTCTTTTGACATCTTCTTCGCATTCCTCTTCCATAGTTGAATTTTTGTCTTCTCTTTTGCTTGATATTTTGCCATCATTTGAGTCCAATATTGTGGCGTTGCATTCTTCTCTCTTAGATAGATCTTCCTCCAAGCATGAGTCCTCATCTGTTTCTTCTCTTGGATCCATAAGGAATTGATCTTGTTCATTATCTGTGGAAGGAAGACTATAAGTATTCTCAAGAAATTTCCAAACTTCAAAAGCAGTATGAAGCATATAAATAAGTTTGAAAATATTTTGATCAAGTGCACAATATAGACTATTCATAGATTTGGCATTTAAAATAGTTCATTTTTATTAAGAATACTTGGGGGCATTTTAATAGTAATATTCCAAACTTCAATATCCAAAAATTTAAGAAATTTTTCCATAAGAGTTTTCCACCCATTATAATTTTCACCCATAAATAATGGTGGTGATAATGATTTTTCATTTTCTCAAAAAATTTTCCATTCTAGTGGATGCGAGATCATGAAGCGCAATTATTCCCCATTGTGAAGCCGTTTTGGAATAATCTCGCTCTGATACCACGTGTTGGATCTTACGGCGGCCTTAGAGGGGGGGGGGGGTGTGAATAAGGGTTTTATGGAATTTTAAATCTTAATTAAATTTATTAAAGTTTGTGACCAAAGTGTAGGAATATTTTATAAGAAAATATATTTTGATATCTCAGAAAAGATTGAATTGAAGATTTCTTTTTAAATAAGAGAAACAAAACTTTTTGTTAACTGTTGCTAATGCCTGGCGTTAAGTGTTAACGCTGGGCGCTAGCTCTCAAGAAAATTTTCCTTAGCCCAAAAATACTGTCACAGTGATTTTACTTATGAACTTAAATGAAATACAATTCCAGAAAATCAGAGAAAATGAAAATGATTATTGTATTTCAAAGATAATTACACAAATGTTAATTTTAATACTTTGATGAAAATATAAATTAAAATATTCTTGAAGAGGAAATAAAATCAATTGAATAGAACATTAAAAGACATGATTTTATTTCATAATAAATTGAATACACAAATGTTTGATATCTATAACACTAGAAATCAAGGCAAGAATATGTAAACACACTTTTTGCTGTTTCACCTGCCCTTCTCCCAAGGACCGATTGGATATAGCCTATCTAACCCCAGATAAGGCCTCTAGCCACCCCTAGATCTAACCTCAATCTAGTCTCCACGCACAAGGTGGCGAATTACCCCCTAAGCCGCACAAGGACCTAGTCGCCAACACAAGACGAATTACCCACGGAATCTGACGCTCTCCCCGAACGATTTCTCCACACCAAAATATAAAGAGAATAAAATAAAAGATTACAAGATAAAGTAAAGAGAAACTCCCCAAGAAATTCTGAAGGTGAAGACAAAGACGATGTAGATGTTGACGTTCTTGAAACGATCGTCCATCATATGGAATATGCGTTGTAGACCTTCTCCTTCAAAATTCTCTTTAGATCTTCATGATAGCCCAAGGGAGATCTCTCAATTGTTGTACACGAGCCTCTCTTAAAATTATTAGAATTATGGAATCATCAATCATAGAATGAGAGGGGCTGCTCTTTAAATAGGCACGGGAGTTAACGCGTGGCGTTAAGAGTTAACGCCAGCGTTAGCGATCGTGTACAGTCATGGCTGGGATCATGCAACCGCCGAGATCGTGGCATATTGTGGACTTAATGCGAGCGTTAAGAGTCAACGCTGGCGTTGTATCTTGGTACTCGACGATACTTCTTCTTGACGTCATTCCCTCTTCAATGACATCCCTTATCGATGAAAAAGTTAACGTGGGGGCGTTAATGCTAACACAGAGCGTTAAGAGAAAAATAAGGCTTTAAGAGTTAAAGCGGGGTGTTAACTCTTAAAGCGGGGCGTTAGCTCTCTTTCCAGAGAATCATCTTCAATCAACTTACTACTCATAGGGATGTGTATCTATAATTCCTGCACAACCTGCACACTATAAACATACAAAATATAAGATCAAATACAACACGGTATTTGTTATTCTCAAACCAAGAGATGTGGAACATAGGCTCCAACACGTTGTTGCTCTGAGGACTCTCTCCGATACTGTGAAGTGTAAGCTGTTGATCACTTCTTTCGATTGGCAAGGCTGAGAATGGTTCTATAAGCTGCCTTCCCAGTCCATCTCGAGCTTCGCCGCCCTGAGGCATGAGCTTTTTCTGAGGTTCGCAACCACTAATAAGAGGAAGAGTGGTCCTGTGACCCTCTTCAAGATCAAGCAGGGAGAAAGCGAGACTTTAGCTCGCTTTATTGATCGCTTTCAGAAGGAGATTCTCATAATAAGGGACATAGATCCCTCTCTTTATATGGTGGCTTTGATCAACGGTCTGCAAGAGGGACCTCTCAAGTTTGAGGTCACAACCAGAGAGCCCAGCTCATATCAAGAGCTGATTAGTATAGCCAACCGCCACATAGAGGGGGAAATCAATAACCCTGTGTATGTTTCTGATCTGACAAGTAAGGACGTCCAGAAAGGTTAGACAGGTTTTTATCCAGCTCAGTCATCGTCCAAACCACCCCGCCAAGAGTTCCAGCCCTCTTATCAAAAGGGAAAGAACTCCCTTCATTACCGCTCTCGCCAGGGGAATCAACAGTTCTAGCCTAAAGGGTCTTCACTGCCAATCCCGCATGCCCCGATTCAGCAATCCACACCAATCCACACCAATCCATCAGATCCAATATCCTCAGCCGCCTCTGCCAACACCTTCTCAACCATTTTTCAACGATTCTCAAGAATCCTTCACCAACCTCGGCATAAGTGAGGTAGTTCAGGTTCTTCAAAAGCAGCCTTTTTACAAAAGGCCTGCCCCGATCAATTCTGACCCCAAAACTAGGAATCTGGCTCTCTACTGTGAACATCATTTGGAGAGGGTACATGTGACTGAGAATTGCAGAGCTCGTCACTTGCTGGTGGAGAAGCTCCTAAAGGAAGGAAAATTCAAAGATCTGTTCCCGAAGGGAGATCCTTCCAAAGCTTCGACCTCCAAGTGCAAGGAGGTAGCTGAAGTTCTTTGGGAATGCGAGGAAGTGGACGATGTTGGCTTTCTCAGCAACATCAGATATCCAGGTGAATGCATAGATGCAAATGACGAAGGTGTCTTAGGTAATCTCTTTTGCATTCACAGAGGTGCATGACTCGAATCTTCCAGGAAAGCTAGCCTTGCAAGAGTGTATCAATCTGAGGTTGCCGCTACCTCCTCCTCAGCTTCAGTCCGGGGAACAGTCTCCTTCGGGCAAGAAGATCTTTCTCTAACCGCCAACCCTTTCGACGACGCAGTCGTTATCAAGGCGGTAATCGAAAATTATACTGTGGATAAGATCCTGGTGGATACCGGAAGTTCGGTGAATGTTCTCTTCAAACCTGCTTTCGAGGCGTTGAAGACCGGGAAGACTCTCCTCTCTACTGAAGGGCCACTGTATGGTTTCTCAGGGGAGAAGAAGGAGGTGGAGGGAATTGTCACCCTCTCAGTGACATTAGCGGGCATTGTAAAATTGGTGAAGTTCATAGTCGTTGAAGCTCCGAGCAGCTACAACGCAATTTTTGGAAGGCCAGTCCTGAACGAGTATCAAGCAATAATTTCAACCTATCATCAGGCCATGAAGTTTGCTTTGAATGGTAAATAGTACCGGATTTGGAGCGATCCGAGGAAGGCTAGAAAATGCTATGTTAGGACGGTCAATGTGATCGAGTCATCTCCTCTCCAGATAATTGAGATCTCCTCGGCACCTCAAATTCTTGATCAAGTTGAAGAAGCAGAAGAGATAGAAGAAGATGCAAAAGATGGAGCTCGCTTGGAACCTGCCTAAGCAATTCAAACCGTGCCCATCAGCAAAGAAGATGAAAGTAAGAAGCTTTCGATCAACACTGAATTTCCCAAAGATGATAAGGATCAACTCGTCTCCTGTCTCCTAAAGAACCTGGATGTCTTCGGTTGGTCGGCGGATGACATGCCAGGAGTTGATCCAGATGTTGCCTGTCTCCACCTCAATATCGATCCTAACTCCATTCCAATCAAACAAAAGAAAAGAGCAGTGGCAGAGACTCTCGCTCAGCCAATTCGGGAGGAGGTAGAGAAGCTGCTGAAGGCTAAATTTGTTCGGGAAATTCAATACCCAGATTGGGTATCTAATGTTGTAATGGTAAAGAAAGCTGGCAGGAAGTGGCGTATATGTGTAGACTTTACCAAACTTAATAAAGCTGCCCTAAAGATTGCTACCCCTTGCCTCAGATAGATTCTCTAGTTGATTCGGCGGTGGGGTTTTCTTGCATGAGTTTTTTAGATGCATTTTCTGGTTATCACCAAATAAGAATGCATAAGCCTGATATTCCTCACACCTCATTCATCACGAATGATGGATGTTTCTACTATCTTGTAATGCCTTTTGGGCTAAAGAACGTCGGCGCGACCTATCAGAAAATGATGGACACTATTTTTAAAATTCAAAAAGGCATAAATTTAGAAGTTTACGTCGATGATCTCTTAATCAAAAGCAATTTTTTCTCAGCTCACCTTAACGACCTAAATGAAACATTTGTAACCCTCCGAACCTTCAATGTGAGGTTGAACCCATTGAAATGCGTTTTTGGAGCTAGTAAAGGAAAGTTTCTTTGCCATCTCCTTACTCCGGAAGGGCTGGAGCCAAATCCTGATAAGGTAAAGGCTATTCTAGAAATGTCACCTCCCAAGACCCCTAAAGAAGTTCAGCAGCTGGGTGCGAGGATGGCAGGTTTGAGCCATTTCATCTCCCGCTCTGGAGATAAAAGTGCTCATTTCTTCAAAACTCTCCGTGGAGGGGCCAAGTTTGAATGGACAGAGTGTGATGAAGTCATCAGCCAGCTCAAGAAGCAATTGACGTCAACTCCCTTACTCTAGAGCCCGGGGGAGGGAGAATACCTCTTTCTATACCTCGGAGTTGGCTCTGATGTCATCAGTTCGGTTTTGGTCAGGGAAGAAAAGAAGAAGCAGTTTCCAGTTTATTATGTAAGCAAAATTTTAAAGAATGCAGAAACCCGATACCCAATTCTTAAAAAGCTGGCCCTAATGCTCATGACTTCGGCACAAAGATTGAGACCTTATTTCCAAGCCCATTCAATACAAGTTGTCACCGATCTCCCATTAAAGAATATTTTGGAAAAGCCGGAGCATTCAGGTAGATTGGCGAAGTGGGCAATATAACTCAGCGAATTTGACATCTGTTATATTCCCAGAGTAGCAATCAAAGCTCAGGTATTAGCAGATTTCATAATCGATGCAAAGGAGATTAGCTCAGAGAAAGAGGTTGGAGCATCTCTTGTCTGGACCATTTTCGTTGATGGAGCCTCGAGGATGAATTCTTCCGGAGATGGAGTTATCTTGATCAACCCAAATGGAGTTAGGCTGGATCAAGCCTTCAAGTTTTACTTCCCGACAACAAACAATCAAGCAGAATATTAAGCCCTGCTCGTTGGTCTCAGGTTCGCAAAAGAATTGGGAATCGAAGATGTTCAATTAAGATAGATTCTCTGGTAATGGCATCTCAAGTAAATGGGAACTTCGAGACCAGAGACCACACTTTAAGGCAGTATCAAGCTTTAGTAAAAATTGAGATAGGCAGGTTCAAGAGCTTTACAATTCAGCATATCCAAAGAGAAGAAAATAAGGAGGCATATGAGCTAGCAAAATTTGGTTTTCTTTCAGGAGGAACTACCTCAGAGTTATTTCGTCCAGCTATCGAGGAGGGAGAAGTTATGCATATAGATCAACGTCCATCTTGGATGGACCCCATCATACTTTACCTCCCGACTGGAGAATTTCACTTAACGGTAAAATATAGAAAAATTTTTAAACTTAAAGCAGCTCATTATTATCTTGTCGTATGGATTCTTTATGGGAAAACTTTTCTTTCGTTGTTGGCACGATGTGTTTCCGAAGAAGAAATTTCAATTATCCTTCAAGTGGTCCATTCAGGAGAATGTGGTAATCATTCAAGAGCCATAACCTTGGAAAAGAGGATTCTAAGACAAGGATATTTTTGGCCTCAAATGAGGAAGGATGCAGAAAAATTTGCAAAGAAATGTGTTCAATGCCAGAAGTTTGCTCCTCTCCAGCATCAGCCAGCCCAACAGCTTAGGTCAATAGCCACCCCATGGCCATTTGTGGTTTGGGGGATGGATTTGATTGGACCTTTTCCCTTAGCAAGTGGTCAGCGCAGGTTCATTCTAGTAATGATTGATTATTTCAGTAAGTGGATTGAAGCAAAGGTGCTAACAAAGACTACTACCCAAATAGTAAGGAATTTTATTTGGGGAGAGATAGTTTGTAGACACGGAATTCCCATGGCGATCATCACAGATAATGGTCCACAATTCAACAACTCAAGTCTCATAAACTTCTGAGATCAAATCGGCACTGAGTTGCAATTTTCCTCTGTACATCACCCTCAGTGGTCAGGTAGAAGCTGCCAATAAACTCGTAATCAACCTCCTGAAGAAGAAAGTGGAAAATCTCAGAGGTAATTGGGCAGAACAATTACCCTCATATTATGGGCTTTGAGGACAACTCCAACTTCAGCTATTGGGGAAACTCCTTTCAAATTATCTCGCGGCTCAGAAGCTCTTATTCCCGTCGAATTTGAAGTTAAGAGTCCGAGAGTATTATTATCTCAGCAAAATCAAGATAGCTGGATGGAAGAAAACAACGAAGAGCTGAAATGTAACCTTGATCTCGTTGAAGAACTAAGGGATATGACAACTATCAGGCAAGAGGAAGTAAAAAGGAGAATGACCAAATATTTCGACAAAAATGTTAGAGTTAAAGAATTTGCTGTTGGAGATCTGGTTCTCAAGAAAGTTGACACAACAGCAAGATCTGGCTCAGTTGGGAAGCTTAATCCAAATTGGATTGGGCCATTCATTATTAAAGAAGCGCTCAAGAATGGAGTGTACCGTCTCCAATCTTATGAAGGGGAAGATTTATCTCGCACTTGGAGTGGAGATGATCTCAAACGTTTCTTTTCTTAAAAACCTGTATTTTTTTGTCTCTTTCTTTCTTGCAAGCGTTGTGAAGATGTGGATGTAATTTCCTGCTTCATGCATGTTAGAAAGAAAGTCTTGAGATATATTGACTAACTGTTGAAGGCTAAGATCCTACCAAAAGAGGTATCGACGGATCCTACTTCATTCCCCCTCGACTTGAAGCTTGCGTTATAAATCTGCCAGGACCACAGGTAGCAGGGAGATTTCGCATCTATGGAGCAGTAGCTCGCCAAGCTCGTGCGGAGGAATTTTAGGATGTCGAGTCCTTGCTGATATCTGACACACCTCTGCATCAAGGGAAGTCTAGGTGAATGTTCAGCTCTATCATGCATTGTAGAAGGACATCGTTACAACCTTGATGATCTTTCCAGAGAAAGCAATGTCGGTATGGCCTCCGCGACATAACCACACCTGCCCTATGGATCATCTTGTTCTGTGACCTTTGAATGCTCATTGGTGTGAGGATAGCCAAGAGGCGGTCAGTTTCATTTATGACCGTCATCTAAGCCTTTGAGTAGCTAAGATGGTACAACTTACAACGATCTCTTGAGGAAAGAAATGTCGGTATGGCCTCTGCGGCATAACCACACCTGCCCTTTTGACCTTTCAGAGATATTATTCTCTCATTCTCTATCTCTTTTTGAAAAATGTTAGAATTGTGATGATCTCTTGAGGAAAGCAATACTGGCAAAGCTCTCGAGCATGGTCGCACCTCCCCTTTTTTATCATTACAGGAATGAAGCGGTCTGAAATTTTGGTGACCGCCAATTTTGGGTTTTATCTGATAAGTCGGTTTGTAACTTCTAAGACTGCAAGTTATGATTATGTTGTTATATTGAAAAATGGTTGGTATCGTTTGAGATCGATGGCCATGATTATTTTATCAGAGGTCAGGAGTACTTGAGACCGCTACCTGGGTCTCCAAAAATTCTTCTAATCAAGAAGTGGTCAGAGACGTCTGGAATCATCTGAAGACTTCTCTAATGTTCTCTTACAATAGCGGTCTGGAAAAAATGAGATCACAGATTATCTACTGTGAAAGGGTTCATCTTTCCAAGCAGCGATCTCAATTATTGAAGATCGCATTCTATATTTTTTGGGAACCAACATCTGCGAATTGTCACTTTTTATCTTGACAGATGTTCAAAACTAGAGATCGCCAACCCTAAGTAATCTTCGTCTTCAGCAATCTCACGATCTCGTTCTTGTTTAATTAAAACTGTTTACCTCCCAGAGATATCGGTCCGAAAAATATGAGATCACCGCCATATTCTCTCTGGGTTCAATCAAGAATTGTCTTAAAGGGGAAAATCAGACCACTTATAGTTTCCCCATCATCTACCTTCATATCAACCGGTCTGGTAAAATGAAGATCGTGGGTCCGCCTAATAAATGTCATAATAATCGAAAATGTAGGAGATCGATGTTTATCTATTATGAGGGTTGTATTTTTCCAAGGGGCGGTCTCAATCATATCTTATGTTCCCACTCGAAGTTGATAGGAATCAATATCTATAAATTGACATTATCTTGGCAGATCTTCAAGGTCGTAGATCGCGAATATGGTAAGCGGTCTCATATAGGAGTATTATAACCAGAGACTGTCAGTCTTAAGAGATCTTGTCCATCCTAAGCTATCTCGTGATTTCGTTCTTGCTTAATTGAAGTTGGTATCACCTCCCAGAAACACGATCTGAAAAGCATGAGTTCGCCTTTATTGAACTGTAAAATATATAAAGGTCGTTGTCTCGAGATAGATAACATCCAAAACATTGAGATCGAATAACAGTTCTATCTCATTACAATGAGATCGCGAAAAGTACAATTGACAGAAAAATACAAGAAAAACATTCATTCACAGAAGAGACAAAGGTATATCAATTTTCTATTGTGCTATTTCAATGTTCATTACATTAGATCATGCGGTCACAAAAATCCGCAATCGCAAGAGATAAATATTGCAACTAGATCTACTGGCTCCTCGATATTTTTGAAGAGCGCTCATCTGACGAGGAGGAGTCAGTCTCTTCAGAGGATTCTTCTAAGCTTCCACCTGAAATTTTAGATCCAGAACTCGAGCTCGCTCCAGAGCTCTCATCCTCACCTGCAACATATTGGCTGCCACTCACCCTATCCGCATCAACAATCTCCACCTCTTCCTCTTCCTCAATAGCGGTCATCTTTGCATTCATCGATTGCTCATCTATTACCCTCGCAGCATCAGGGAAGAGATCGACAAATTTGACATCTTTGTATTCTTCAGTAAGACCGTTGCGATCACGAAGCTCCGAGATCACCTGATCCATGGTCTCTTTTATGTGATGCATTAGAGCTTTCTGGAAATCTGGGTTATCTGGATCGTATGCTGCTTTCTTTGATTGTTGCAGAAGAAAACAGTTAGACCGCGCGATCACATAAAAGGATTTAGATACCTCAATAAAAATTCTTACCCTTCGATCTTCCTGCAGGAACCCGATCTCTTTCAAGGCCCGGGCAGAGACCGCCCATATGGTGATTTAAGACTGTGCACCTAGCGGTCGCTTGAGTGCAGACATCAGGGAGCATCTCGGTCTCAAAATCATATGCCTCTTTGAGGTTATTTTTTCCATAAAGGGTCGAGGTGACCGCAAAAGCGTGGCGAGTTAATTTTCTGCTCCAAAGAGGGAGATCGTTAGAAACTCTCACGGTCTTCCCTTTTGCACCCCATTTAAGAAGGGGTTTTCCCTTGATGTCTTTCTGCTTCTTCATAAAGCCGATCAAGGGAAACTGACCGCTGGTGGCCTCAGATGTACCACCAGCCCCAGCGGTCTCGCGCTCTTGATCTATCCTTTTTCTTTTTTCCCTCTGGGTAAGCACCTCTTCAGCTTGTGCCACCGAGTCAGCTGCAGGGATCGCAAAGCTCGCTGGAAAAGAAAGAGTTAGAAAAATCAAAAAAGTTGTGGAAAGACATAAGACCGCAGGGAGATTACTCACTTTCTTCCGAAGGAATTTCAGCGATCTTAGGCCAGATCGCTACATAATGAAAAAGATCTAGTCGCTTGCCCGCCAGAAAGGCCAAAATTCTCAATTCATCTTCTGAGATCGTCTTGTTTTTCCTAAAGATGATTTTCGCCCTCGGAGATGGTCGGATTCTGAGACCGCCGAGATCGCCTTCAAAAATAAGAAACCTTTCTGTCCAGAAAGGGACTTTATTGGGAAGATTCAAAATCTTGATACCTTCGCATGAAAAATATATTAAACCCTTAAACTCCTCTTTTTTATGTCCTTCTTTCAACACTTTTGCAGTGAAAGTCGCGCGGAAGAGTGCCATGGTGAACTTGATCTTTGCCGACCTCAGGTAATTGATGAAAACATTAATGAGACCGATGGAATTTGGAGGTAGCTGGGCGAGCACAAGTCCATAATATCCCATCACCTCGATAATTTCCCAAGGAAGAGGGAATTTCAGCCCGTAATCGAAGTGATCGATGGGAATAATGAACTTATTTCCTTCTCCAAAATTTAGCTCTTCATCTTCATTGGGCGGTCTCACAACACTTCGGTGCTGAATCATATGTTTTTCAAGAAAGGACAGATATTCATCCTTGGAAAGATGGCAAGGTTTGTGATCGGCCTCCAAAAATACCTCGGCAGAAGAAGCTCGCGCGGACACCATAATTAAAGTTCGTTGAGACCGGTGCTTAGGGCGCATTCAGAAAGTATGAAATAAGAATTCTAAGGCCAGGTATTTATAGAAACCTAAGGATATTTTCGTAATGATGACTCCCTCTAAAGACCGCCCAACAAATTACGCAGACCGCTAAACTTGCATAAAACGTAAGAGATAACACTGTATAATCGGTCTCAATAAAGCAAGACCGCATTATCTCATGCAGTATATTCAAACAATGCGTGTATATAAATAAAAGGTAAACAACCTGCACACAATAATGAAAATCGAAGTCACAACATCATAAAGATCGCATCAAATTGTCAACATATATTACAACATTTTCAAATTATTCAAATAACAAAGTTTTTTCAAGACCGCAAGAAGGAATGTTTTCATCTCCTATGCTGACGTTTTCTTCCAACAAAGGCCGCGATGTCCTGCATCTCATTCACAGTGGTTAAGACAGACGCCAGCCTAAGATTAGCGGACATCACAGCTCGATGAATTTTTTACATCTCCTTATCCACCTGCTCCATAGGGATGACCAAAATCTCTGAAGTCGGTCTCTCTTCCACGTGATCGCAAGAAGTTCCCGACCTCATTGCCATCTTTGCAGGACCGCTTCTCAGTGCTGCGACTTCAGCGGACAGAGCAGTGGCCTTTCCCTTGTAATATTCGGCATCCTTTTCAGCTTTTTGAAGCGCCCAGGCGAGCTCAACATTCTTTAGATCGCATTCCTTGCGGACTCACTTCTCGTTGGCGCGAAGCCTCTCTTCGAAGTTAGCGGTCTGAATCCAGAGTTGGTCATCCCGAGCACGAAGTTGATCATTTTGAGACCGCTCCTGAGTCAGCATGACACGGACATCCTCAAACATTGGCTTAAGGATGTCAGCGAGCTGAGGTGGAATCACCATCTTTTGTGGAAGCTCTCATTCCTCAGAAACTCCCACGACCTCATCATCTGTGATCAAATGAGTTCGATAATTAGCTCAGCTATAAACAGTTCGAAAATAGAAGAGTTCGCGTAAAGGGAGTACTTGGAAAGAAATCAAGACCGCAATCATGTAAGGTATTTTCAATATCTTTTGTGACCGCGGGTTCTGCGGTCAGCAAAAGGCGGTCTGATCCCCTTAAGCGCTCAAGTTCCGTTCTTTCCAATTCTCTCTTTTGCGATCTCTCTCCATCTTTTCTCCTCCTTTTTAACTCTGCGTTGCTAACAAGAATGTCATCCGTTTCGATGATGCGATCTCACGCTTTCTCTCTGGAGATCTAGGTCGAACTGCAGGCAGGGGAAGGAATTCCAACGATCTCTTAACTATCGTTGTCTTACCCATTCGCAAGACAGAGACCGCCGATGAGCGGTTTGCCGCTGCTTGGTTTATTTTATCAACCTGAGCAGTGGAGGGGTTCGCCAGATCGCGAGAAAGCGCAACTTTCTCCTTTTTTATCTGCCGAACCCTCTCATCAGAAATCTTTTTCTTCTTCTCCTCTGTAGCGTGCAGAATAGCCCTGTTCTTTTCCTTCTCTTTCTTCTCCGCGGCAAGCAGAGCGGCCTTCTTCTCTTCTTCTTCCTTTTTCTTCTCTGCTGCGAGCAGAGCAGCTTTCCTTTCTTCTTCCTTCTTCTTTTCGGCAGCGACTCACGCTGCCCTTTCCTTTTCCTTTTCCTTCTCTTTCTTTTCTCTCTCTTCCTTCTCAGCTTCCTCCTTTAGCCTGACCGCCTCCGCAATGGTCTCCTTCTCCCTCTCGGCGATCTCCTTCCCTGCGGCAGCCGCCCGAAGACTTGCGGATTCAAAAGGGTCAAGCACCTGCAAGATCGAACAAGAGAAATCATTAGAAGAATCTTCATCAAGATAAACGATCAATTTGGAGTCCGCTTCTCTTGAAGAAGCTGAGATCGCAGAATGGAAAAAGAGACCGACCTCATCATTTTTCTTCTCAGAAGCGACCGTAGAATGTCGAAGATCGCTGCTTTCAGGAAGAGTGATCGCCTTCAGAGCGGTCACACTTTTACTTTCTTCATTCTTCTTTTTCTTTGAAGTTGTAGTAGAAGAACTTGAGTTCTGTCTCTTTTTTGTCTTGGCAGCCTCTTAAGAATCAACGATCTTCTGCCTAATTTTCTCTGCTTCAGCCTTCTTCTCATGCATCCAAGCCAGGATGACTTCTGTTGAAGCGATCTCGGCAGACTGTACAATGCTCTGCCTAAGCGCTTCCAGTGTTTCCTGGAAGTCAAACGAAATGGAAAAGACAGGAAGATTCAATACAGGAGCTGAAGAACTATTTGACAAATCAGTAACAGCTGAGACCGGCAAAACTGTGCTCTCTGGCGGGACAGATTATTTATCTGGAGAAGATTGAGCGGTCTGTTTTGACGTTCCCGCTTCAATGGGAATCTGGAGAGCCTCATCTTCCTTTTTCTTCAGGCTGGCGGTCTCCTTTTTCTTCGAAGAAGCCACTCCTGGCGATAACTTATTCAAACGCGACAATACACTCACAAGTGCAGAGATCATTTTCGTATAAAGTTCTGTGACCGCTTACAGATCAAGCTCGCTTCTCTTTTCAGAAGATTATGAATCCTAAAGCTGTGAAGACCTATTTATAGACCCCAGCACATTTATGGCGGTCGCGGTCTCAGCGGTCAAAGTAAGCATTTCCGAAGTTCCAGCGCAACTTGAAAATGTGCGGGGATTATGTTTGCCCGGAAATCCGCAACCTCTCCAGCCATAGTAAACCTTTCCAGCGGTCTCCAATTTGGGAGACCGCCCAGATCGCCTGCTCCCCCTCCGGTGTTTTCTCCCAAGGCACAGGCGATCAAGCTTCTGTCAGATCGCCAGACCGTGCGGTCTGGTCTCTTTCTCCTTTTTTGTTATTTTTGCACCTCCTTTCCTCTGCCCCGGTTCTCTGGTACCCCGGGTAGCCTGTAATTCTTGGACCTGCCCATTTGGGCAGCCTCCGCATCTATAAATAGAGGGGTAGGGATACCTGAAAAGGGACTTTTGCTTCGAGCCTCCAGCTTACAACCTGTGCAAGCGGTCTCGAATTCTTTCATTTTCTACCTCTCCTCCTGGCCTGTTTAGGACCCCCTCTGTAGTCCTCTTTTGAGATCAATCCCAATAGTTTTTTCCTCTTGTTGATCTATCCTCTGACATCTTCGTCCTGAGTAACCCGCACTCCGCAGTTTCCTTCCCCTCTCTTTTTAGTGTGAGTCTTGGAGGTACATTTTTTGTACCAACAGCGGGAAGACGAAATCGGAGAAGGGAATTTGAAAAGTGCTAGTTGTCGACCACAGAGCAGCGTCCAACTTTTAATACAGACATGACACACATATCAGAGTAACAAAATACTTTTTAATGCTGCATATTTTTGACGCGCCTCCTTAATCTAGGGCTCTTTTGGCTTTGACAATTTCTTCTCTACTGATGACATCAAGACCATTGCAAAAAGCTTGAAACTTCTCTGCCGACAGTGCCTTTGTCATTCCATCGTCCAATTGATCTCTGGTGTTGGAATAATTGATAGAAATATCCTTCTATTTTATCAATTCTCTTACAAAATGATGCTTGATTTGAATATGTTTGCTGCAATTGTGAAATACAGGGTTTATGCGGATAAAAATGACAAAAGTGATGTCGATCATTAGAGTAATTGGTTGCATTTCTTATAACCTCAACGCAAATAGTAAGCGATTTAGCCACACCACCTCTTTTGTTGCTTCACATGTCGTCATGTATTCGTCTTCAGCGGAGGAGAGAACAATGATCTTCCGATTCCTAGAATTCCAAGAGATTAGCATTTGTCATATTTGGAATACAAAGCCACTAGTACTCTTACGGTCATCAACACTTCTGGCCCAATCGCTATCTGAGTGTCCAATTAGACTCTCTTCCCAATCCACCTTTCTGGTATACATTAGTCCAAAATCTTGAGTACCATGTAAATACCTCAATATGCACTTTATTGCTTTCATAGGAGCGATGTTTAGTTCACATGAGAATCTGGAAACAATGTCCACTGAGTGTTCGATGTCTAGCTTGTTGTTAGTTAAATATATAAGCGCACCGACCATACTGCGATATGTTTCTTCATTCACTTTCTCTTCCCCATCTTCTTTCTGCAACTTCTCTCTGGTTGCCATGGGTGTAGAGGTAGGCTTGCAGTCATGCATGTTGAATCTTTCAAGTAGTTCAGCGATGTATTTCTGTTGGTGAAGAAAAATACTGCCCGTAAGTTGAGTTATTTGCACTTCATAATCCCAAGGCCACTCATCTAAAAATCTTGCTTTATTACTGATTTGAATTATTCAATAAGTTGAGGTGTTGAGTCGGTGACCAAACGGTCATCCACATAAATACAAACTATCAGAAAGTTGATTTGTAGTGTACTCATTCTGTTTTAGGTAGTGTCAAAGTGCTCATTCCATGTGTGCGGTGTCTGTCTTAATCCATACAGGGGTTTTGTTAGCTTATACACTTTCTCCTCCTCCCTTCTTACAGTCTCATTCTGGTTGATGCACAAATACTTCCTCTTGCAATTCTCCATTAAAAAACACAGACTTGACGTCGAGCTGATGAATTTTCAGTCTGCGTTGTGTGACAAAAGAGAGCGACATTCTAATGGTCTCCATTCGAGCCACCGGTGCAAAAGTTTCGGTGAAATCCCTTCCCAATTTTTGTGAATACCCATTTGCCACAAACCTGACTTTATACTCCCCCTTCATTTAATTTTAATTTATAGATTTATTTGAGCCAGATAACATCTCTGTTGGATGGTTTGGATACAATATGTCATGTATTGTTTTTATTAAGCATGGCAATCTCATCATCCATGACTTCAACCCATTGAGGTTGAGCAGTGACTTCAAAATATCGCATAGGCTTATTGCACAAAAGTGCCACTTTGCAAGACTCATAGATGTCAGCAAGAGAACGATATTTAAGAGGAGATGATGAGTTAAATTGGATTCGAAAGGAGTATCCTGTGAAGCTCTTGTACTGGGCGGTCGTTGGTCAACAGAAGATCCATCCATTGTATCCTCCATGGATAATGTAAACAATTGACCATGATCCTCGTCTTGCACCCAATTCCAACTCCCTTGCTCATCAAAATTAACATCTTTGCCGATTACTATCTCCTAAGAAAGGGGGTTGAAAAGTTTGTATCCTTTAGATTCGAGACTGTATCACACCAGAATGTGTTTCTCTCCTGCTTCTAACTTGTCTCTACCTTCTTTTGCTGGAGAAGCATATGCTAGGCTGCCAAAGATTTTGAAATGGTGAATTGATGGTTTCTGTTTGTACCATATTTCATAAGGTGTTGAGTTGGTAAGGGATCTGATGGGTGCTCTGTTAAGAACATAGATGGTTGTGATGTGGCCTCCCCCCAGAATTCTTTAGGCATCTTCTTTTGATGGAGCAAACTTCTTCACATTCTTTAGGCACCACTGTTCGGTTCTTCCTATTAACTACCCCATTCTTTTGTGGTTTTTGGGGTACGGTAAGCTGACATTTAATGCACTGGGAGTCTCAATAGGAGTAAAACTCATTACTAGGGAATTCACCTCCTCTGTCTGTTCGTAGACTTTTAATCTTGCAGTTTGCTTCATTTTCAATCATTTTTTTGAATTGCACAAATATTTGAAAAGCACCGGATTGCAGGTTCAGGAAATATATCCAGACCGTGCGGCTGAATCATCAACAAGAAGTAGGTAGTATCTATTTTCTACCTATGTTGGGGTAGATATAGGTCCCCAGATGTCAGCATGGATGAGCTCTAGTGGCTTAGTTGTTCTCCACCAGCTTTGTTATGAAACAGAGTCCGATGGATCTTAGTTAACATACATACTTCACAAAATTCTGTGTCGGGCTTGTTACCATGAACACTAGTCACCAAACCTTTTAATTTCAGAAGGGCGCCAAAGTTCAAATTCCCACACATGCAGTGCCGCAACATCGTTCTATCCATGCTTCTGACAATGTTGGCTTGAGTAGTACCAAGTGCATCACTTTTACTTAACGACATTGACCATGGAAAGACATAATTCTTTGACATTTTCACTGTAATGACAATCTTTTGAGTTTTTGTGTTTTGAATACTACACTCAACCTTGTCAAAAATGAGTTTGTAGCTCTTCTTAAGGAGTTGTCCCACACTAAGATGGTTTTGGAACAAACCTAAGACAAAATGCACTTCATGAATGTGATTAACCTCACCAGTTCTCAATTGCACAACCATAGTACCCTTAATTGCCTTCAATTATTTTAAAATTGTCATCTCCCATAATAACTTCTGATTTTTCTATTTCATTTAACTACACAAAGGCCTTTTGTTATTGGACATGTGGTTGGAACACCCATTATCAAGGAACCAAATTTCATATTCTGAGCTCTCAGCTTTCAGGCTTGAATATAAAAGTGACTTAGGATTGTTTGAAAAATTGGCTTCCTCTTTTTGCCTGGTTTTCCGATACTATCAATCTTTTTGAAGATGATTCTGTATTTAACACCTCTTGCATTTAAAAAAATAGTCTTTTGTTAAATGTTTTTTTATTACAGGGATTACAAAAAGGTTTGAGGTTTCTCTCTTCTGCCTCCTTTTCTTTGTTGAATTAATTCCAAGAATTTCTCTCTTCTGCCCCCTTTTCTTTAGAGATTTGCTGCCGGGAACTGGAGCTTGGTCTTACTGAAGACAATGCCAACATACTCTGAAATGCTTGTTCAAACTGAGTATCTTTCTTTTTCATGCTTTCATCATGCCCCTGCAGGGAGCCCATGAGTTCACTTACATACATATTGGTGATGTCTTTTGCCTCTTCGATTGTCGCAATATGCTGGAATTGAGTACTTAAAATTAAATGCTTATAATTTTGGAAACCACCCTTTTTCAGGTGATTCATCACCATATGTTTTGATCTGATTCATAGTCATTGAGGTTCTAGAGATATATTGCTGCACTGATTCATTTTCTTTCATTGTCAGTGTGTTGAAATCTCTCCAGAGCAAGGTCAATCTTATGGATTAACCCTTTCATTTACTCTATAATCTGCTTTCAATATTTCTCATAATTTTGTTGTTGTTTCTGCATCAATGATAAGTGGTAGAATGGACCGTCCCACTCCTTGTTGGATATAGAGGGTTGCTTTGGCATCCCTTTTCTGAGTTTCCATGAGGAGTTGAGCTTTGGTTGATTCCCACTTATCTGCATACGCTTTTTCTGATGGTTGAGAATATCCGTCTTGAACAAGATCCCACAAACCTTGGGAAATAAAGAAAATTTTCATTTGTTTACTCCAATAGTCGTATGACTCACCTTCGAAGATGGAAATGCTGGATTGCGTGTACATAAAAGTTTGAGATCTGGAAGACGTTGTCATATAATGAAGTTCAACAAAACAAATTGATCGATGATTCTATATGCTACATGAGATCTTCTATTAGCTTGAGTCGTCTACTCTGATACCATATGTTATGAAAACACTCATCACTTAAACTTAGTGTGCAGGACATATTAAAGTAACAAAATACATTTTTAAATGTAATACAGAGGCCTAGATTAGATATATTATAATGCTTCTTATTTTTGAGAGATGTGTTGAGATGTTGGGGTTGCAAATGAGGTTCGTGTCTATAATGGGATTTTAGAGTTGGGTTAGAGATTCAGTATCTGGACTTCAGCAAAGTTCCTGTGTTGGTGCTTCATTGGAGATCAGATGTCAGGTCTACGTACTCTTGAGACCATCAAGCGGGATTATGATGAAGATTCAGTTACGATGGGGAGTGGTCTGCGATGGATACTTTGAGAGGTCAATGAGGGTGCGAGGGGTGACGAAATTTGTAAATCATTGCAAAACGGCCGAAGATCTTGAAATTAAAGGAAATGTAGTGTTGAATGAGATTGATTGCTACAATGGAGATTTTAGAGTTTAGGGTTGGAGATTGGTTATCAGGGTTTCATCAGAGTTCCAGTGTCGGGACGTCACTAGAGCTACGACGTCGGGGCCTCATCAGAGTTTCGGCGTTGGGCTTCATCGGAGATCAGATCTCGAGTTTGCGTCCAAGATCATTGAGCAGGGCAGGGTGGAGAGTCGGTTACAATAAATAATCATCTACGAGGGAGGGAGTTTGAGAGGTTAATGAGGCTGGAGGGGAGAAGTCATGGTTTTTATTCTTTATCTGACGTTTGAGCGCAGGCTATCACGTGGGAACAAATTTTTGGTGGCCCGAGAACACGATGCTCTACGTGCCCCAATAAATAGCATTTTCAAAACCCGGGACCACCCCTCTTATTTTTTTGAAAACCGAAAATGCTATTTCCCCTCCCGCCGGTTTCGTCTTCCTCTTTCCCCGCCTAAACCTTCTATTAGGGTTTCGAAATTATACGGGCGTACAGGACGTCGAGGTCCCCGAAGTTTTGATCCGTCGGCTGAATCCAGGTTTTCGAATACCTGCTTTCTTCCATTTTCGCCACTTCTCAAGCGCATAACAACAAGAATTGTTCGAGCTGTTCCAGATCAAAGACCTGCAACTACTATGGTAGATGAGGTAATATCTCCCAGTGATCCCGAAGTTGTAAGAGACACATCATTATTACATATTTCTAGTTTAATTTGCTGAAGGTAATCAGTTCTCAAAAACATATTGTCGTATTTTTCCTTCAATCTACAGACTGAAGTGGAGAAATCTACAAATAATGTTGTCTCTACCGAAAATTCCAGAGAACATCCCAATGTAAGTGAAGAACAGTATTGTGTTGTAACAAATCTTTTGCAGTTGTAATGTTTATTTTACGGTCGTAATGTTCATTTTACGATCGTAATTACTACTTTTCGTTGTTACGGTCGTATTACTGTCGTAATGTTAAATTGATGGTCGTAATATATACAGTAACTGAACTTAATACATCCATCTTCTTTGGTATTCCAACAGATTGTTCCTTCTTTTCCAATTGTACAAATAGAGATGGAGGCATACACAATGTATTGCAATTATGCACATAACTTGGGATTTAGTGTGCGGAAAAATAACATTTTGTTTTGGACACACACTAATATTATTAAAGGCAGAAGTTATTGTTGTTCGAAGGCTGGTCATACAAAAATAAGTAGTTCAGAAATGGTAACCAAAAAGTATCATAAGTTCGATACGCGAACGGGCTGTTTGTCATTCATATACTTTCATATATTTTACGACCGTAACTTGAGTAGAAATGCACAAAAAAACAGAAACTTAGAATACGGTTATAACAGAGTATACAAATCAATACTTTACAGTCGTAATGTACTCATTGCTGAAATTTTACAACCGTAACCTAGCATATGCTGAAATTTTACAACCGTATCCTAGCATATGATTTCAAAACGAATGAATTAGAAAAATACGAATACCATCTCTTGCACCCGCCGCCGTGAAACTGTTCCGGATCGTCCTTGGAGTCCTTCCTTCTTCCCCCACAGACGACTCCCCCTGCAATGTCAAGAGTCGCCGCCGGAAGTTCAGTGTCGGCGTAATTTCAAAACCTAAATAACCGGAATGAAGAAACTTCGGGAGGAAGGGGAAGAGGAAAAGAGCGAGAGAAACTTTTCGGTTTTCGGAAAAATAAGGGGGGTGGGCCCGGGTTTTGAAAATGCTATTTATTAGGGCACGTAAAGCATCGTGTCCTCGGGCCACCAAAAAATTTTTCATCACGTGGAGCATGTCGTGAGATATATACTAAATGATTAAAGTGTACAATTGTTATGACTTGTTAAAATGTAAAAAATAGAGAGTAAGAGGGTAAAATGATGATAGACACGAGGCTCTCTGTGCCTACGAACAGCCATGATAGTACCCCACCAGGCACGGGGCTCTGCCCATATCAATTAATTGAGAGAGTTGATATTAGCAGTCTGGAACTGGCTATTCGCAGTCCATCACTATTCGTAGTCCATAAATTTTATGTGTAGTCCAAAATTATATTTGCACCCCACTCCCATCCCAAATAAGCGAAACACTTTGTTGATTTATTAAGCACTAGAAGCCTAGACAAACATCTTAAAGACTCTAAAAGAATTTAAAAACCTAGCAGGAAAACAAGTTAAATGACATGCATAGAGGAATTAACACTAAAACAAGTTAAATGACATGCAAACCTTCCTCTAACCAAAAAACTGACTACTTTTTTGGGATTTTTGCTAGATAATTTCCTTCTTTTTTGAAGAAGGTGAATCTAAGAAGGGGAAGACGACGCGACCGATAGAACTACGGCTAGAGTTTAGGCAACAAGACGAGAGAGATGCAGAGGAGGAGGTTATTTGATGGGGTGCAATTAGCGAGAATTGGACTGCAAATACAATTAGGGTTTTTACATTTTTTTGGGGTGCGAATAGCGAGAATTGGACTGCTAATATTAACTCTCTTAATTAATACAGCTTAAAATAAATGCACTATCAATTAATTAATGTAGAAAGTAGTAATACACAATTTTTTATTTTGTTAAAAAAATTCTCATCCTAGTGCATATATCATCGTGCATATCTCAGCCTGGTTATGCGGTTTCGCAGGCTATAATCAACTTATGTGTTATTTGCAGACCAAATTATTATAGATTGCGCCACGCATTTTAATAATATTTTACTACGTGTATGCCGGTATAATTGGCAGTGCGCCCACCCATAATGAGTGGTTACGACGGCGGTTACGCGGGTGGTTATCCGTACATCGGACGGTGGAGATTGCGTGAGGACGATTGGACGACAAAGGATCGGCCGAAGGCGGAGAAGGGCCGACTATGGTGGTGGCCGGCTGCGGGCCTTCGCGGTCGTGGGCGCGCGACCGGTCGTGAGGCGGGGGAGGGGGGGGGGGGGGGGGGGGGGGCGGCCAGCTGTAAGGCCGCCCGCGGGCCGCCCGGCCGCACGGAATGGCGACGCCCGACGGTGAGGCCTACCATCGGCACTTGCGGCAACGGGCGCGCGACAGCGAGGCGAGGCGGCGACCGACCGTGAGGTCAGCCGCGCGGCCGCACGGGGTGGCGGCGGACGACGAGACGCCGACCATGGGTCGTGCGACCGCATTCGAGCGGCCGCACAGTGCGGCGGCCTGTGGGATACCGGACGCGTGCAGTGCGGCCACATGCGAGCGGCCGCACAGCACGGCGGTGGTCGGTGAGATGCTGGTCGTTGGTCGTGCGTCCGCGTTCGAGCGGCCGCACGGCGCGGCGACGACGCGTGCGGGTAGCCGCAGGGCGCGGCGACGGCCGACGGGAGGCCGACTGTGGGGTGCGATGATGGTTGGCACTTGGATCGCGCATGGATCGTGCGTGGTGATCCCGCGCAAGTTAGTTTCCTCCACATCCCCCATTTAATTAGTGGGGGTCATGGAATTCCGGCTAATCACAACTCAGAATTCCTATAAATTTAGGGAGATCCCATCATCCCCCCCCCCCCCCCCCCCCCAAGTCCCCGAAGTCTGGAGCCCGTGCGAGAGGAGAGGGGGGACTTTCTGTGCGTGAAGGGATCGCGACGACCATGTCTGAGGCGAACGATGGGGCACGGAAGGAGGCGGGCGTAAGTGATGGTGGCGCGAAGGTAAAGTGCGGAAGGAGGCAGGTTACGCGCATTGGGCGCACTCGCGCACGGGGCGCGCACGGGGCACACACGGTGTGCACCTGTGCGCAGTGCGTGCGCATGGTGCACACCTGTGTGTCGGGCGCGTGCTTGTGTGCTTTGCATGCATGGTGCGCGCGCGCAAGTTGTGGCTCCGTGTCTGGTGTGCACGAGGGTGCCTGCTCATATGGGCTTTCCTGCGTATTTATGCGTGGCGTGTTTTGGACGTTCTGCTCTTGCAAAATTTGACGCATATTTTTGTTTAAGGTGGTGAGGCGCTGCGTGCAAGGTTGGCCAATGCGGATGCGCTCTTCGCTTATCGTGGAGTAGATTGATGTTTGGAGAAAGCGGTATGAAATTCCTGCCAGGCTGGAAATGAAGGTCCCACATATCGAGGAGCGGACGCAAAATCCTCTGTGGGGGTTGGAAGACGTTGTGCGAGTTGTCGTTGAGGTTCGAGTTCTGCTTGCCACAGTGCGTGGATGTGGTCGAAATCTTGAAGCATTGTGGCGTTCTTGTGTCCCAATTCACTCATGCCGGGATGACGTGAATCATGGGCCCAATTGCTTTCTTTAGGGAGCACGACTCGAGGTTCACCTTGGATCTCTTTAGAGAATGGTGTGAAGTGCGTACTGATGGAGACCGGTGTATCGAAGTTCACACTAATAAATACTGGATTGAGTTTGAGAAGTGGATGGACTGTCGCCACGGGAACACCTTGTTTGGTTATGTCATGAACTCCTAAAGCCTGCCAAAGCTTTGGAAGTCGCTTCCCGAACGGTGTCGTCGCTTGAAGGGTCATGAGCTGGAGTTTACGCCGGTGCCGGGGTTTGCTTAGCCTCATGCATTAACAAACCCCTTGTTTGTTATCTCAGTGTTTGTGGAGGAGAAGCGTTTGCTGCTGTGCGGTCTTTCCACTGATGTTGAGCGTTCTGCTGCGGTACCTCTTGATCGCGATCAGAAGCGCAAGTTGGTTTTCTGTTGCGGAAGTTCAGTGTCTGTGCCCCGTTCTTCTTTTCGGTCGAATGATCGTGCTTACGAGGTGGCGCCTTGCAGTTCCAGGGCGGAGGTCGCACCCGCTGATCCTGAGGTGGAGGCCCTGGTTTCCGCTGCCCCAGGCTCCTGATGGTGTCCTCGAGGTGTTGCAGCCGAAGGCGAGGCGGGTCTCTTATTTACTTGAGGCAATGAATATCGAGCTAAGTGTAGTGCTTTTCTTTGTTGTGCTTGTTGTCTTTGAGAGAGTCTGACTTCTTCCTTCTTTTTGTAGATCGGAGTTCAGACCAGTATCGCTCATAAGTGGAATGACTCTTACGTGAGCCTGAATGATGGCTATCTTGCACTTCAAGAGAAGCTTTAGGGAGTGAATAACTCCTTAATTTTTTGACTCCATGGGAAGGCGGGATCGCGTCATGTCTCGTTTCCTCCAGATCGGGTCTGAGTTGCGAGCAGAGCTAGAGCAGTTGCGGGCGAAGGTTCGGGCGGAGAAGGCCATGGTGGAGAAGACGGTCCACCGACTGGAGGATTCGCAAGCCATGATGGTTAGTCGGGACGCAGAGCTGGAGTCCTTGAAGACCAAGGTGGAGAGTCTTTCCTCGCAGGAGCGGACTGCTAAGCCGAAGGCTGCTGGAGTCGCTGAGTACAAGGACTCCATTAACTATATGCGGGACTATTCTGTGCTCTCGGAGGAGGCCTGTGAGGAGGTCTGGAGCAAGGAGGTGTAGCCTCGACTTGAAGACGAGCACGAGATGGCCTTTATGCGTGGGATGGCGAAGACCCTCCGCCTGATTGCGCGGGCGCGTGGTTGTGATGTGTCTGGACTGGGTGTCAGAGACCTCTCCGAGGACGAGCGCTCTGTCTCTGATGTTGAGGGCGAGGAGTAGCTCTTTTGTACTTGTATCTTGTACTTTGTATGTTTTCCCATTTGTTGGCGTACTTGTATTGAGTTTGTACCTTTGTACTTTGCACTTGTATCGTGTGTTGTTGCAGCCTCTTGAATGTTTTTTGTAATTTGTATTGTTGTTTATGGATCGCTCTGGCTTGGAACACTACTTGTGTAGTGATTTGGCTCTTGCGGCGTCGACATTGTCATTTTATGTGCGACTTTGTTTTGCGTTCTTTGTTTTTAGAAACCAATAGCGTGGGGGAGAGACCCTGACGATGTCACAACCTACTATGTGGACGAAGGGCGGACGCTTCGAGTCGTGGTAGTGTGAGGTCGAGGCCACCATGCTGCGGGTTGTCCTTGGTTGTGGCGGCCTGTTGCGGGTACAAAGGGAGGGCCTTCGAGCCGTGGTAGTGAGGCGAGGGACGAGACCATGACAATGTCGTAACCTTCTACTCGGGCGAAGGTCAGATGCTTTGAGCTGGGGTAGTGAGAGGTCGAGGCCACCGTGCTGCGGGTTGTCCTTGGCTGAGGCGGTGAAGGGAGGACCTTCAAACCTGGGCGACCATGAGGGGGGTAGGCCCTGGCGGTGTCGTGACCTACTGCGGGGGCGAATGATAGACCTTTGAGTCGTGATAGTGAGGAGGTCACTAGGGCGTGATCCTGGAGAGACGATGAAGGGCAGATGCTTTGAACCGCCAGCGAGCGCTAGGGGGGCAGGCCCTGGCGATGTCGTGACCTACTGTAGTGGCGAAGGGCAGGGGGCTGGATTCGATGAGCTGCTCCCATGTTTCTCAAGAGGTTCAACATTTCAACCTGCTGCTCTTCTACATGGACGATGCGCCCTGCCATCGCATTCACGGGCGCGCTCACTGTCTCCTCCGGCCGAGGTGCGCTAATGAGGTAGTGGGAAAGATCGGGATCGACACGTCCTTCGTAGACCAAACCTTGGGTTGTGCGAGCGCTTCTTCTTGCCATGGTCTCTAGTCGCGAGTATCGCTGTGCAGAGGATACTGTCTTCTGGATCTTCAGATCTTCGGGGAATCCTGTTCCCACAGACGGTGCCAAACTATTGTGGCTCACTCGAGGCTCCTTTAACCGGTCTAGATTGGATCATCTTAGACCGAGAGCGGTCGAACGCACAATCAGTCACAGAGAAATGAGATGGCTGGCAAGAGACTTTTTTTATCGTGGAAACCCCCGGAAAGGGGTGAAAAATCACGTGGCTGGGACAGTTCCGACCAAACTTCACTATTCTTGGCTAGTGTTGTACAAAGCTTTTGAGAGAATGCAAGGGCGACATGACGCTCCTCATTACAACTTGCAGGGGAGAGAGAGATGCGTTCGGAGGGTGACAAGTCACCGCTCTCGAAGCTAAGTCCTTTTCTTGGCCGCGGTGGGTAGCACCGCGCTCTGGGTCCCAGGCAGTCTTCTGCTTGTGCTTATAATCTTGAATGGCGCGTTCTGTGCGTCTTGATGTCTATGAAGTGTATCCTGCAGTTTGCGGTGGAGTTTGGGGCGTGAAGCTTGTTGCTGACTTGGAGGCACTGAACGCTCAGCATCTGCCCACCGAAGGTTCGCGGGAGAAAGCATGAAGACGGATGGAGATCTTCGAGCGAGCTTCGAAGTGATTGAAGGTTTCAAGGGCGTCTTCGAAGGCGATGAAGATTGTCAGTGGAACTCTCTTGCATGTAGGAAGAGAAGCCGGAACAGAAAAGGATCCTATGAAGGAGGACCCCTGAGTCCTATTTATAGGATTCCAGGGTGGTTATGATGATTATGGAAGTTATGTGGTTATTCACAAGCCTTAACCACCTCATGTGCTATTCACAGACCAATTTATTATAATTCGCGCGACGCATTTTAATAATATTTTACTATGCACATATTGGTTTAATTTCGGCTATGTGTGCCCGCCCATAATGGGTGGTTATCCGTACATCGAATGGTGGAGATCGTGTGAGGACGATCAGACGACGAAGGATCGACCGACGGTGGAGAAGGGTCGACCGGTGGTGGTGGCCGACCGCGGGCCTTTGTTGCCGCGGGCGCGTGGCCACAAGGCGGGCGGCAGCCGGCCACGGACCGTGCTGCCTCATGCGAGAGGCCACACACGAGCGGCCTCACGACGCGGCGGCGGCCGGCGAGGCGCCGACAGTGGGCCATGCGACCTCATTTGAGCAGCCGCACGGTGCGGCAGTGGCTGGTGGGATGTCCATCGCGGGCCGTGTGGCCACATGCGAGCGGCCGCACGACGCGGCGACGGACGGCGGGATGCTGTCCGTGGGCCATGCGGCTGCGTTCGAGCGGCCGCGTGCGAGCAGCCGCATGGCGCGACGACGGCCGGCGGGAGGCTGGTCGTGGGGTTGAATGATGGTAGGCGCTTGGATCACGCGCGGTCGTGCGTGGTGATCCGCACGCGGCAGTTTCCTCCACAACCCCCCGTTAAGTTAGTGGGGATCATGAAATTCCGGCTAATTGCAGTTCGGAATTCCAATAAATTGAGGGAGACACCATCAAGACTACCCTAGTTTTACATGTTGGAGAACACTCTGTGATAAACATCGTATATTATCCGGAGATTTGATATTTTGGGATATTTTGGATATAACTATGATAGCCCCATGGTGGTAGCCTTACAACGACAAAAACAAAATTTCCACGACGCGGAGATAATCGGAGTGTGATTAGCATCTGTCGATTGTGAGAATATGGATATGTGTTATGGTTGAATAATAATCATATGAATGTCATGGTAGCTGATTGGACTTCGTTTGTGTGTTGTGAAATGTAGCACGAAGATGACCCTAAACGTCCTAGAACTCATTGTGGAGATGAACCTAAACCTCCTAATATGAGACCCACTTAGAGATGAACATAGACCTCGTATCATAAATTGGACTTGGAGACGAACCTAAACTTCATGTCACGAAGCTTGACTTGGAGATGAAATTAGACCTCTTGTCTAGCACGTTCTGGTGTGCACACCTTCGAATCCTTGCTCTCCCGCTAGATTCGTCAAAATTAATATTGACGTTTTCTCTTTTGCCCGAGCCATTGCCTTCTATTGCAACAGACGGTTGGAAATTGGCCATATTAGGATAAAGATCAACGTACTCAGAATGAACATACTCATCATGCCCGCCTCTTACGCAACCTCACAAGCCTTGGGCATTACTTTGACATGCTAAAATGGCCGGATATTCCTTCTTCTTCTTGAGCATGACCCTGATTTTCATAACATCATTTTTATGAGTGGACATAAACAGAAGTCGTTGAAGGTAATATTGATTGTTGGGCACATTAAGAACTCGGTTAGTGCTTCGAGAAAACCTAAGCTTCTATGTTGTCACATGTTTTTAACCGTGTACAAGGCAGTGCCAACAATAGCATGTTCAAGGCCCTGATCAAAAATTTTAACCCCTTGTGCGGCTTTGAGCACATTGTGATTGAAGTATTGCAAAAAGTTGTGTTCAACAAGTTTGAGTTATACTATTCCCCTAAGCTAACAATGTTTAGATTCGGCTTGGAGAACTTGTAGTGTCTACTATATTCACGAGATGGAAATAGTCGGGGGAGTAGTCGCGGGCACCACACTAGAATCACATGCTTCTTTTGTAGGATTTCTTTGTCTTCTTCTTCGGAGAGGGCTGTTAGGTTTATTATTAATATGTCCGCGTGTGTCAGGACTGACTCGGAACGACCCGATGGGTTCCGTGTCACTAGGGTTAAGCATTACGCTGGAGATACTATATAAGGTCATTCCACATCTGATGAGCCTCAGTGGACTATCTTGAGCGGAGCCTCAACATTCTTAGGTTTTTCCGCTCCCGTCGGCGCTCTCTCGTCTCTTGTTCTTTTTCGCGATTCGTCCTGTCCGCCGCTCCATCACTGCTCTCGAAAGGAAGTTCGCAGATCGCAAGGCACGCTGCTCTCGACTTCATGTTCCCGTCGCTCTCTTTCGATCGCGTTTTCTGTTCGCAGATCGGAAAGGGGACAAGTTCTTCGGGGGACAAGTTCTTCCCCGTGGAGGAAGATCGCGATCTACTCGAAGACGCTCGCGCAGTTCCTGTGCTCCTTTTCCGTCGCCGTTGTCGCAGATCCGGAAGGGGACAGATCTAAGAATCCCCGTGTTTCTCTCGTAGTCGCACGTATCCAGATCCGTCGCTTTTATCGGAAGCCTCTCGCCATCTTCTTCCCGACGCTTCCGACTCTGTTCTGTGCTCCTCTGATCCGGATCGAAGAGGTTGCCGTTGTGGATATGTGCCTCTGCCATTTCAAGTTGCAACAGATCCGATTATTTTACCTTTTTTTATATATAAAAAGGGAGAAGTTGTTCTTCCTTGTGGCCGCTCGACTGAATCGAGTGAGGGAAATAGGAGATCTGCTCCATCGTTGATCTTCAAATCCTACCAGAAAGAAGGAAGTCCATTATCTTGGGGTTAGAGAAGGAATTCCACTATCTAGAGAAGGATTTCCATTATCCCGTTGCCACGTGCTGATCTTGCCGGAGTTTGATCCCGTCAATCGATTGGAACTTCTCGCCGGGTGTTCTTTCTCTCCCTGTTTTCGGCCTGGATAAAGAAACACAGTGGAGGAGTTTTGTTTTGATCAGGTGTGGGAGGATACATAGGATTGGACCCGGTCCTCATCTTGAAGAGGAAGAAGGTGTGTTTCTGTGGAGGTTTGCTGATCGAATCTTGTTTTCGGCTACTGCGTTCAGCCGGAGAGGAGGAGCAAACAAATTTTTACTGGATTGGATCTGAAGTGTCTGTCGCGTCTCCGGACGGATCATGTGATTTTGTTTCATTTTTCTGTTTTAGAATTAAAGCGCGATGTCGAAGAAAAGTGTGCTCGTCATCGCTAAGTTGCAGTCGTTTGACGCCACTGATTTCCTCAGTTGGAAACTGTATGTCCAACTAGGACTGAAAGAATGTGGAGGAAACCGTTCTTAGCGACTTCGCCACTACCCGTGAGCATGTGGATGAATATCAGTGTAGCGAAGACGAGAATTTGTGCAGGAATTACCTTCTGATTTCCTTAAATTTTCGTCTTGCCTTGACCTATAGAGCATGTAAGACCGCGAAAGAGATTTGGGACCGTGTGAACGCTCACTTCCAATTCCTAGAACTAGAAAATATGCTTCACAAGTTAGAAGACGAACAGTCTGAAACGGTCGATAATCTATTTGTGAGTCTAATTTTGAGCAAGCTGCCTTCCAAGTGGATCGCCTTCAAGTCTGAAATGCACAGACTAAAGGAGAAGAAGGATGCCCCACAGAATACTACAAACATGTTGGTCGATATCTCCGATCCTAAGTCCTTCGTGGTTATGATTGGGAGTAGTCACCACAGTGTGTCTTCTGAGTAGTGGCTGGACAGCGGTTCTACCTGTCACGTCACAAATGACAGAGGTCTTCTCCCAGAGGTCAGAGCAGTCCGAGACAGAGTTGAGAACTGCAATGGAGGAGAGACAAATGTTACTCATGCTGGGACAGCAGAATTAGTCCTCTTTTCAGGTAAAATTTTAATTTTACAAAATGTTAAATTAGTTTCAAATTTAACTAAAATTTTAATTTTTATGAGTTTGCTAGATAAGTTCGGAATGTCTTTCACAACCATAAGCGGTAGAATAGCACTAACTGTTAATTCACATTACTTTGGTTGCGCTTACCTAATCAATGGAATGTATAGATTTAGCCTAGAAAATGAGTGCATAAATCAAGTGAGTTCGTCTCTGATAGATCCAAAGCTACTACATAATAGACTTGGACATGTTCACTATAAGAAGATGCGCGATCTAGATAAGTATCACAACATTCTGTTAGATTTTTCTATTCGATTTGATATGTGCGAGGTTTGTGCCCAGACCAAAATAACTAGAAACCCTTACAAGACCGTTTCTAGGAGCACACAACTTCTTGATTTGATTCATTCCGACCTCTATGACTTTCGTAGTTATGCCACTAGAGGGGGAAGGAAGTATCTAATTACTTTCATCGACAATTTTTCCAGATTTTGTCATGTCTACCTATTGAAATCAAAAGACGAGACATTCAAGACCTTTAAGATCTTCAAATCTCGGGTAGAAAACCAGTTAAATTTAAAAATTAAGAGACTTAAAAGTGATCGAGGAGGAGAATACATTGCAACTGGGTTTAGGGTTTTTTGTGTCACTGATGGCATAATCCTTGAAATTACAGCTCCTTACTCACCTCAATCGAATGGTATTGCTGAGCGTAAGAATAAAACTTTGATAGAGAAGTTAAATTCTATGCTCCTGACCGCTGTCATGCCTAATACCTTTTGGGGGAAGCAATCCTAACTGCGAATCACATTCTGAATAGAGTGCCTCACTCAAAGCTCAGTTCTACTCCGTATGAGCTATGACACGGTCATCCTTGTAGATATGACATTCTTAAGACTTGGGGCTATATCACCTATGTGCGTATACAAGACCTAAGGTGGGACCTAGAACGACAACCTGTGTCTATCTAGGAAGTGCAGAAGACAGTGCAGCTGACCGGTTCCTGGATCTATCCACTAATTCAGTGATAGAGTCTAGAGATGCTATCTTCGTTGAACATAAATTTATCAAAGATCATGGCCTGACCATCCCTAGATCTACTGACATGATCTCAGAATCTACTGTAGAACCTGAAGCTGGCCCCTCTGGCACTGCTCCCCAACCTCTAGAGGTCGAACCTGTTCCTCTTAGTGTATCTACAAGAGATAGAATCCCTAAGGATTTTGGTGAGAATTTCGTCACCTACTACTTAGAGGATGATCTATTCTCCTATCAGGAAGTGATGAGATCGAGAGATGCGTTAATGTGGGCAGAAGCTATCAATGATGAGATGAATTCGCTGCTACAAAACAATACCTAACATCTAGTGGACCTACCGAAAGGAGCTAAAGTCCTGGGATGCAAGTGGGTTTTAAAGAAGAAGTTGCATAGTGATGGGTCTATAGCCAGATACAAAACACGACTAGTCGCTAAGGGTTATAAACAACATGGGTGAATTGACTACTTTGATGTCTATTCACCTGTCTGTCACCTATCCACTATAAGGATTCTTCTTGTCTTAGCCTCTATCGAGAACTTCATAGTCCATCAGATGGACGTGAAAACAGCCTTTTTAAATGGAGAGCTAAATGAAGAGATCTACATGACACAATGATGGAGACCAGCCTAGATCAGGTCGACGCAAAAGTGCCTGGCGCCGCTCACGTCCGGACCTCTACCGACCCTGACATATTGCATTTTAATTTTGTTAATTTGCAAGTTATTTTCGTTTGCGTTTTATTTTGCACGTCTGCGTGCGTAGCCATGTTTGGAGCTCTATTTTTTCCCAAAGATATATATATATCTATATTTACTCATATAAATATATATATATATACTTAGATGTAACAAAGAAGAGCAGGAGCCGGTTCAGCCCCTCCCCAGCCGGTCCATCTCATTCGGCCAGAAGAACTCCCGCACGGCTGCTCACGATAGAAGCTCGATGTCATTTTCCTGATTTCGATGCTGCACCAGATCGGCAACTTCCGCTCCCACGATCCATCGATGTCGCCTCCTCCACGATCCCAGCAGTTAGCGTCGGTTCGCGGTTCGATTTCGTTCCTCCTATTTAAGCCCTAAGAAGAGAGGAATGGCTGGCGGTGAACGGGTGAGATATTCAGTCGATGGTTTTCTTGTTTTGAGAAGTTCAATTTGTTTTTCCCTTTTGTTCCCTCGACTCCTATTGCCGCGTGACAGGGACGATGAACAGTGAATGCTGTGTTATGTTTTCATGAGAGGACTCTAGCTTCTGACTGAGCCTGATTGCTACGGTTTGAGAGTGTTGTATTAGTGTAGTGCTATTCTTGTGAGTGTTGATTTTGATTTGATTTGAAGGAGTAGATGATTATTGACTGTTGTTTGTGCTTCCTCCTGTCCGTGAGAATGGAGATCGCTGAAATTTTGTTTCTACTGTTACCCGTTTGTTGAAGATGAACAGTCATTTACTGTTGACTATTAAATCAGCCTTATTGAGTTCAGTTGGTGGAGTTTTATTCTTGTGAATTTTATTTTGCTTGAAAGAAAAGAAAGGGTGCTATGTTGCTTCCCATAGGAGCGTGGAGGTGGGATGAAGGAGGTATGTTGTTTGGTTTGTGGCTTCCTTAGTAGTTGAGTGAAGAGATTTTGTGGAGCCACCGTCGTGTGAGGTAGAGGGTGAATTAATTCGGTGGTGCTAGCGTACGACAGCGGCCAACCACGGAGCGGAAGATCGAAGGCGACGAGAAATTCCTCGCGGGATCGTCGTCGACTTCGATTGCGGAAAGACGCCTCTTTCCGTGGGTAACTTGTTTCTTTCTCTTCTTTTGTGTGCATCTAAATTTTCTCTTTAGGATATTAGATTCATCGTTGGATTTTCGCCGGTTTTGTCAGCGAACGCTACGTCAAAAACTCTAAGCGGAAACGTATTTGGAGTTCACGATTTCTGCTTGCTACAACCGGGCAACGGAACGAAAGCTGTGAACTTCCTTCCCTGAATTTAGAATTGAACCATTTTCTTCAAGAAAATCCATTTTAAACAAAAATAGTAATTTTATGCTTCCTAAAAAATTAGTTGCTTAATTTTTAAAAGTTCGTGCACGCGCGCTCAAATTTCAATTTTCTTAAAATTGCATACATTTAGGGTTTCCTAGAAATAGCCGACAGGCGCACAAACCCTACGCGCCGTCCTGCATTAATTTGGTATCAGAGCGAGGTTCCGAAATTTCTCTAAATTTCGAAATCAGCCTGCGTAGAATAGGAACCCGCATAGCATTTTAATTTTTCAAAAAAAAAGAAGTTTTATTTTATTTTTTAGCATAATCATCATCTTAATTGTGTGTTTGCATGCATCTGAGTAGTGGTAGGTTAGTGAGTATGAGTTCACCACATCACACTCCACCTGAACACCCTCAAGAGGTAAATTCGGAGATGCGTCGAATTGAACGCGGTCAAGCGAGTCGTGTGAACGAAGGGACGGAACCACCCCAGTGGTTTCTACCTTTCGCCCACCAAATGGCAGCGTTAACCGAGAGTGTTTATCAAGTGAGAGAAGGGTTTGAAAACTTTAGTGTTAGGATGAATAGTTTAGAAGTACCTCCTCGAGTTTCAATGTCGCCTCCAATTCGAGATGAGCATTCTGTTCGTCCACAGTACGAAGCCCCTCCACACTATGGAGAGAGGTCTACACTTAGGAGAAATCCTCTATTTTAGGAAGAGGGTCGGAACCTCATAGATAGGCACGAGTTTGCGCGTGATCAGGGTGGGAATTTTCCAAGGAATTTTCCCGAACACCAACGAGGGCCTATATTAGGCATGCGAGATAATTATCAGGAGAGGCCATATTATGAAGTAGCGAGAGAGGAGCATCCTCGAGACCATCATCGGCCTATACGGCCATGCATCGTGATGATCGCCCTAGAGATTGGGATCGACCGCCGCCCCCACGACGTCGAGACTATCGTGATCCTTACGATGATGATTACGACTATCCTCCCCGGGATAGGCGACCGGATCTAACACGAGTGGTGAAACTTAATCCACCACTTTATGATGGTTCTATGGATCCCAAAATCTTTTCGGATTGGGTTGTTGACATAGAGACTTATTTTGAGTGGTATCGTATGACGGAGGACCAAAAGGTTCAGTTCGCCAAAATGAGATTGACTGGGCGAGTGAAGATCTTTTGGATAGGTGAAGAGAGTAGTCTAGAGAGGAATGGATGCCCTCCCATTACACTTTGGCCCCACATGAAGGCCATATTAGAGGAGCAGTACATTCCCCAGCATTACCAGTCCCGTCTACGAGACGAGCTGACGTCTCTACGTCAAGGGTCCAAATCAATTTCTGATTACTTAGCCGAGATGAAGGATCTTATGATTAGGTGCAACGTAGTAGAACACCCACGTGACACATTATCCAAATTTAAGTGTGGGCTGCGATCTGAGATCCGAGATGAGTTGATTCGATATGGCCACTATTCTCTCCCTGAGATCATATTTATCACCATCGATATCGAGGAGCACCAGAAGAGAACCTCCACGTTCAAATCTCAACCTAAAACGAACACTTCTTACAAAAAAGAAGAACAAAAAGGTAAGGAGAGTGCGTCGAAGCCTACCTCGACCTACACCCGAGATCAGAATAGGAAGTCCCCCATGGGAACTGTGACCCCTTCACAGATCCGATGTTATGAGTGCCAGCAGATGGGCCATATTTCGAGGGATTATCCCAAGAGGAAAGGCACGTTAGTTATTCATGAGGTGACTGAGGAGGATGAGCATGCAGAAGAAGCTGGAGTCGAGAGGGACTCACACGTTTTGAACGATGAAGTGTACGGTACGCCTAGTGATGAGGAGATAGATCCCGGCGTTCTAGTGGTGCGATGCATGTTATCTACACTGCAAGAATCAGCCGATTATTGGCAGACGAACATCTTCCAGACCTACTTTAAGGCTGGGGAGAAAGTGTGTCGTTTAATAGTGGATAGCGGGAGTGGTATGAACATGATAGCTGAGACAGCTCTAGCCCGCATGGGACTCACTGCTGAGCCGCACCCATCCCCATTTCAGGTAGCTTGGGTTACCAAGACTACATTATCAGTGACTAGGAGATGTTTAGTGCCCATCACTATCGGTACGTACTCCGATAAGATGTGGTGTGACGTTATGCCTATGGATGTGTGCCACGTATTACTTGGGCGACCTTGGTTATACGACCGAGATGTCACCATACTTGGCATGTCCAATACTTGCTCCTTTCTACTGGACGGGAAGAGAGTAGTGTTGACCCCGGTGCGACCCAAAGCACCGTCATTCCGCGCGAGTAGTAGTGCGAAAGAATCTCTTCCTCCCACTGAAAGGAAGAAGACTCTTAGCATTATACGAGGTACTGAGTTCCATCGAGAGAGTTTTGACTGCGGATTCTATTATGCCTTAGTGGTTTTACAGGCATCTGCTTTATCAGAGACATATGAGTCTACTCCTATACCTGCTAGGAGACTCTTAGAGGAGTTCCAGGATCTACACCCCGATGAGCTTCCGGCTGAGTTACCTCCCATGAGGTGTATTCAGCATGCGATAGACCTTGTTCCTGGAGATTCTCTCCCTCATCTACCACATTATCGATTGAACCCTGCCGCCCACGAGGAGCTGCAGAAGCAGATTGGAGAGTTATTAGATAAGGGCTTTATTCGTCATAGCCTTAGCCCTTGTGCCGTGCCTGCCCTCCTTGCCCCAAAAAAGGATGGTACTTGGCGTATGTGCGTTGACAGTCGTGTTATCAACAAGATCACAGAGAAATACCGATTCCCGATACCTCAACTGGATGACATGTTGGACATGTTGACTGGGGCTACGATCTTCTCTAAGATCGACCTTCGTAGTGGTTATCATCAGATCCGTATACTCGAAGGAGACGAGTGGAAGACTGCCTTCAAGTCAAAGGATGGACTTTATGAGTGGCTTGTGATGCCCTTCGGGTTGTCCAATGCCCTAATACTTTCGCTCGGATGATGACCCATGTCTTCAGGCCTTACATTGGGAAGTTCGTAGTAGTTTATTTCGACGACATTTTGATCTATAGTCAGACCGAGAGTGAGCATCTGACTCACCTACGTACCATTTTCGAGCTACCGCGAGCCGAGCGACTATACATCAATTTGAAGAAATGCGTTTTTATGGCTGAGTCTGTTATTTTTTGGGGATATATAGTGAGCTCCGCTGGCATCACTATGGACCCCGAAAAGGTTCGAGCGATTCGTGAGTGGCCTACACCCCAGAACATTCACGATGTCCATAGTTTTCATGGGCTAGCCACCTTTTATCGTCGATTCATAAAGAACTTCAGTTCTATTATGGCACCAGTCACTGAGTGTACGAAGAAGGGAAATTTCAAGTGGACGTCATCGGCAGCTAGAGCCTTTGAGATCATCAAAGATAAGATGTCCACTGCACCTATTTTGAGACTCCCTGATTTTAGTCACGTGTTTGAGGTATCCTGCGATGCCTCTGGGCTTGGGATAGGAGGTGTACTTAGTCAAGAGGGTCATCCCGTTGGTTTTTTTTAGTGAAAAGCTTTCAGGCCCGAAGCTGAATTATTCCAACTACGAGCGCGAGTTCTATGCGATTGTGCAGACGTTGCGCCATTGGAGGCATTATCTATTCCCAAGGAGTTTGTCCTCCACTCTGATCATCAGGCGTTGCATTATATCAATTCGCAGCAAAAGTTGAACCCCCGACAGGCTAAGTGGGTATCATATTTGCAAGAGTACACATTCGTTCTCAAGCACTGTAGGGGAACGGAGAATTGGGTTATCGACGCCCTTAGTCGAGTTACCCTCGTATTATCACAGATGCGTACTCAGGTGATAGGATTTGAGCGTATCAAGGACGACTATTCTAGTTGTCCCGATTTTAGCGGAATTTATGATGCGATACACTCTGATCCCTTTCACGATGAGACAGATTACCTCATTCGAGACGGATATTTGTTTCGTGGAACCCGTCTGTGTATTCCCCGCACCTCGTTGCGAAATTTCATTGTATGGGAATTACATGGCGGAGGCTTAGGTGGACACTTTGGACGAGATAAAACGATAGCCTTAGTAGAGGAGCGATTCTATTGGCCCGGGATGAAGCGGGTTATCGCACAGATTGTCAGTAGCTGCCGCACTTGTCAGTTAGCGAAGGGCAATAAACAGCCCGCTGGATTATACACACCTTTACCGGTGCCCAGTATTCCTTGGGATGATGTTAGCATGGATTTTGTGCTTGGATTGCCGCGCACTTTTAGGAAGAACGATTCCATTCTTGTAGTGGTTGATCGGTTTTCTAAAATGACGTATTTCATTCCCTGCAACAAAACCGACGACGCCTCTCATGTTGCCCAACATTATTATAAAGAGGTTGTCGCGCACCGAAGGATACCTAAGACTATCGTTACCGACCGAGATGTCAAGTTCACCAGTTATTTTTGGAAGTCACTCTGGAGACTATTAGGTACTAAACTTCTATTTTCGGCCGCCTATCATCCGCAGACCGACGGTCAAATTGAGGTTGTTAATAGGAGTTTAGGAAATTTACTGCGCTGTTTGGTAGGAGATCACCAGGGGAATTGGGATCTAATTCTTCCCCACGCTCAATTGGCCTATAATAATTCGAAGAATAGGTCTACGGGTTTATCTCCCAATGAGGTTGTTCATGGTCACACTGCACGAGTGCCGCTAGATTTAGCCCCAATACCATCCACTTTTAGGACTAGCCAGTTTGCACACGACTATGCATTGCATTTGCATGATTTGCATAAAGAAATTGAGCGGAAATTGCATAGTACTTATGATTTATACGCAACTCAAGCTAACAAGCATAAAAGAGCTATTAGTTTCAAAGTGGATGACTTGGTGATAGTTCGGCTAAATCCGGAACGGTTACCTTCGGGTACCGTAAAGAAGTTAGCTGACCGTAGAACTGGACCCTTTAGAGTGGTCAAGCGGATTGGGCAAAATGCGTAAGAACTTGAGATGCCTTCCGTTTGGGGAGCAAATCCGGTTTTAAACGTAGCCACCATGCCAAGATCGATTGTGCGACGAAGAGGATCGAGCTACTGTCTTACGGGACCACCTGGGTCACCGTCGGAGGTATTAGATCTATCCCTCGTACCCCTCTATCTTCTACACAGGTCGTGAAGGCCCATGAGCAGGGGAGGAGGTATACCTCATTTGCTTCGAGATGGCAGAGTTGAAGATATCGGTGGATGAGGTACCGATAGTCCAGGACTTCTCCGACGTATTCCCGGAGAAGTTGCCCGGCTTGCCGCCGCATAGAGACGTAGACTTCCAGATTCAGCTAATACCCGAGGCGAGGCCAGTGTCCCGGGCACCGTACCGCATGGCACCCAAGGAGTTGGCAGAGTTCAGGGTGCAGTTGAAGGAGCTAGTGGATGCCGGGTTTGTGAGGCCGAGCTCATCCCCATGGGGAGCTCCGGTCTTGTTCGTAAAGAAGAAAGATGGGACCCTCCGGCTGTGTATCGACTATCGGGAGCTCAATAGGTTGACGGTGCGGAACACCTATCCGCTACCAAGGATTGATGAGCTGTTTGACCAGTTGCAGGGTGCCCACTGGTTCTCCAAGCTGGATTTGCGGTCGGGCTACTATCAGTTGAGGATACGGGAGGAAGATATACCGAAGACCGCATTCAGCTCGATGTATGGATTGTACGAGTTTACGGTGATGCCGTTTGGGCTCACCAACGCCCCATCAGCATTCATGAGTTTGATGAACCGGATCTTCGAGCCTTTCCTTGATATATTTGTGATAGAATTCATCGATGATATTTTGGTCTACTCGAGGACCGAGGAGGAGCACGCCAGCCATCTAACAGTAGTGCTGAGGAAGCTGAGGGAGCACCGGATGTTTGCCAAGTTCTCGAAGTGCCAGTTCTGGTTGAGGGAGGTGGCTTTCTTGGGACACATCATCAGCGGAGCCGGTCTAGCAGTAGATCCGGCTAAGGTGCAGGCTGTCAGAGATTGGTCGAGGTCGAAGACCGCAGCGGATATCCGGAGTTTCTTGGGGTTAGTGGGGTATTACCGCAAGTTCGTAGCGGGATTCTCCAGGATTGCACTTCCACCCACTTCGTTGACGAAGAAGGATGATGTTTTTGACTGGATGCCGCGGTGTGAGGCGGCCTATGCAGAGCTGAAGGACAGATTTATCTCAGCCCCTATCCTTGCACTTCCATCTGGGAAGGAAGGATTCCAGATCTACACCGACGCAGCATATCAGGGGATGGGAGCGGTACTTATGCAGCATGGGCACGTGAACGCCTATGCCTCCCGTCAGCTGAAGAAACATGAGATGAACTACCCGGTGCACGACCTAGAGCTTGGAGCGGTCGTATTTGCTTTGAAGGTGTGGAGACATTATTTATACGGGGTTCATTGTGAGATCTTCTCGGATCACAAGAACCTCAAGTACATCGACACCCAGAAGGACCTCAACCTACGACAGCGGTGATGGTTGGAGTTCTTGTGCGATTACGACTACACCATGCATTATCATCCGGGCAAGGCCAACACAGTAGCTGACGCACTGAGCAGGAGGGGCAGTACCTCAGAGGCAGAAAGCAGGGTGATGTCCATGGAGTTGGTGCAGACGCTGCGGGATATGCAGATTACTCTGGTGAGCAGTGCCGACCCAGGAGTATATACTGAGTACTTGGCTTCGATGAGTATGATCTGTGATATTCGGGACCGTATTCGGGAGGGACATCAGCAGGATCCGGCTTTGGAGCCGGTATTCAGGTCATTGGCAGATGGCGCTGCTGGAGATTACTCCTTGAAGGAGGACCTCGTTCACCACCGCGGCAGAGTTTACATCCCCGCCGGGAAGGGGATTCGAGAGGAGGTTCTTCGGGAGGCCCATTGCTCCCAGTATTCGGTACACCCCGACATTACCAAGATGGCGGCGGACCTGCGGAAGGTCGTGTTTTGGCCAGGGATGAATAATGATATCATACAGTTTGTGACCCATTGTGAGAGTTGTCAGAGGGTGAAGGCGGAGTGCAAGGCTCCAGGAGGTCTATTGCAGCCACTCCCGGTGCCGGAGTGGAAATTCGAGGATATATCTATGGATTTTGTGCACGGCCTGCCGCGTTCTCGCTCGGGGAACGACTCTGTTTGGGTGATAGTCGACAGGTTGACCAAGGTGGCACGGTTCATTCCAGTTCGGAAGGAGGGTCCGGTCAGCGACCTAGTTCGTTTGTTTGTGGAGAAGGTAGTGAGGTATCATGGGGTGCCCAAGATGATAGTTTCAGATCGAGACGGACGCTTCACCTCCAGAGAGTGGAGAGCGGTCCAGGCCTACTTGGGATCCCGATTGACTTTCAGCACTGCGTTCCACCCTCAGACCGACGATCAGACGGAGCGTACCAACCGGACGATGGAGGACTTACTACGACTGTGCATTCTGGATACGGGCAAGCCTTGGGAGAAATTGTTGCCGCTGATTGAGTTCTCGTACAACAACAGTCACCAGGCTAGCACTGGGATGGCACCATACGAGGCACTTTACGGGAGAAAGTGTCGCACCCCTCTTTCTTGGGTACAGGATGAGGACCCGCGGGCCTTGGGGTCAGATTATATAGAGGAGACGGATGCTATAGTTCGACTGATCCGGGATCGGATGCTGGAGGCGCAGAGCAGGCAGGCAAAGTACTATGATGCCCGACACCGTATAGTAGAGTTCCATGTGGGGGATCGTGTCTTCTTGAAGATACGCCCGATGCACGGAGTTACACGGATGAAAGGGCGGAAGAAGCTCAGTCCTCGGTACATGGGGCCGTATCCGGTCCTGGAGAGGATCGGCCCTTTGGCGTACAGGCTGGAGCTGCCGCCCAAGCTGGCGAACGTGCACGACGTCTTCCATGTTTCCTCCCTCTGGAGAGCTCTCCTTCGGCCCGAATAGCTTGTGGAGTCTACTTCAGGCCCGGTGGCACCCGACCGATCAGTCAAGCTAGAGCCTATCCGGATCGACGACGCGGAGGTCCGCGTCTTGCGGCGAAGGAAGGTCCCGCTGGTGAAGGTGTTGTGGTCCAACCATGGGCGAGAGGAGCACACTTGGGAGCCCTTGGACCTCATGCGGGAGCGCTACCCGGGACTCTTTACTTCAGGTACGGTTTAATATTGTAAGTTATATTCCTTTATGTGCTTTACTTGCATCCCGTAGACCCAAACTAGAATTTCGAGGACGAAATTATTTTATTGTTTATTGAGATTTGTAACATCCCCAATCCTACTAGACCCCTAGTATGTGAATGGTGAGCTCAAAGGGTGGGATGAGGGCCTTAAGGACCCCTTAGGATGAGAATTTTGCTAAGTGCACACCTAAAGTCCTAATCAAATAGGACCCAAGCTACTAAGGAGGGCCAATTGGACACCAATTTCCCCAAAATGAGACCACCCTTAGTCCCCTAAACCTTAAGGAAGGGTGATGGGGTGAACATCACCCCTTAGTGGGGCTCAATTCCATAGGATTAGCCCAAAATCACCTTAGGTGAACATGGACCAAACTAATCAATTAAGGGGCAATTGACCCCCCAAGTGGCCAAATTGACTTCACCCTTATACACCTAGCACTAAAAGAGACCTAGTAGACCCAAAGGCCCCATCATGAGGTGACCCATCCTCCTCAATTGGGCCAAAGTGTGACAAGGGGCAAAATGGTCAAATCCACCATCTTGTAACCAATTGGCCACCCAATGACCAAATTGATCTCACACCTATATTCTAAATATAATTTTGAACATAAAGGTCCCAAAAGACCCATCATGGGGTATCCAATTGCCCTTAATTGGGTCAATGCCCTAATTAGGGCACTTTTAGGCAAAAACCCAAATCAGTCAATTGAGGGCCAACTAGCCTTCCAATGATCAAATTGACCCCCCCTACTCTCTAAACATGATTAGGGACTCTTTGGACCCAAAAGCCCCCATCATAGGATGGTCAACCCTCTCCAATTTGGTCAAAATCCAAATTAGGGCAAAAAGATCAACTCAACCAAAATGTGGACAATTTGCACTCAAACCTTAAAATTGACTCCACATATAGTCTCTAAACATCATTAGGGATCTAAGAGACCCAAAAGCCCCATCATGGAAGGGTCAATTCACCTCAATTTGGCCAAAGTCCCAAGGAAGGGCATTTTGGGTAATTTCGCACCTTTGGATCAAATTGGGCCAAATAGGGCCCCACCATGGGCCAAGCCCTATTAGGTGGTGACATGGGACCCATGACCTACATGGGGGACCAGTTAACCCAAATGGTCAAGTCAAAGTCAACTCAATTGGGCTTAAACCCAACTTGAGAGGCCTAACCCTTTTTCCCCATTATAATGACCTAAGTCCTAAGTTAACAAATTAAAATGAACTTATAAGGGCCTGATGGAGTGTGGCTAAGAAGGATTGAGCTAACCCAAGCTAACCCAAGAGGGCTTTGGGCTAAAGGAGGGGACAAAAAGTGAAAAGTTAAAGCAAAAGGCTTCCCCTCTCCCTCTCTCTCCTCCCAATCAGCCTCGGGCTCTTCCCTGAAGGGAGATGAGTGCTGAGGAGGAGCTGGAAAGCTGGTGAAGGCAGCCATGTCGGCTGAGGTGGCAATCCCGTGACCTCCAGCTTCAAATCTTCCAAGGCCGACCTCCTCTCCCTATTTAAACCCCTCCACGAGCTTCAGAAGCTCCTTTACAGTCGGAGAGGAGCTTTGGTTCGAGGAATTCTGTAGAGGATTGCTAGCTGACGAGAGCTCGCCGGAGACGGAGAAGGAGATGGCAAACCGCCGGAATACTCGCCGCCCAGCTCGTTTCCAGGTTCGCTTCGCCCCCCCCCCCCCCCCCCCCCCCCCCCCCCCCCCCTCTAACTATGCTAGCATCTAGGACTGTTAGGAGTCGAGTTCGAGCTCAAGTGAGCTGAGTTCATTTCGGAGTTTTCCCGTTATTCGCCATTTGGGCTTCTTGGTAGAACCTTCGGAAACCGCCTCCTCCGGCGACCAATCCACCGCCAATCGATCGGCACCACCTCAATGGAGGTGGTGGTGGCGGTGGCTGGCCAGGGAGATGGAAGGATGGCCGGGAATTCCAGTTTGAAGCGGCTCCAGGGCGGACTGATCTGGACCGTTGGCTCGAGGAAGACGATGAAGGAGCGCCGCCCGATCTGCGTTAAGATTCGTGCGCGATCAGCGCCTTAAGTAATATATCCTTGGTGTGTTGTTAGCCAGTTTCTGTAGCATTTTTGTAGCTTAAATTTAAGGCCCTTAGATGCCATAAATCAAAAAATGCCCTGAGACAACTTTTGTAGATACGGAAGTCTACTTTCATTTGAACCTTAGATCAAATCATTTGGAGTTTATTTGACTCCTGTAGAGCCATTTTTCTGAGGCTGGTACAAAATAATTTCTACCACTAAAACAACCATAACTATCATTTGGCTTGGAGTTTAGGGCTGATATTTTAAATACAATTGTAACTATACCTGACCTACATTGTGCCCAAAAATCAGAATTTTTGGGGCAAACTTTTCTATAGTTTTTGTCCAAACATTGAAAATTAAATTTATGATAATTAGGTGGCCAAACCCCCTTGTGGGGCCCCCAAAGTAGGGTGGGGTGAAGTTTAGGCTATGTCCACACACTGTTAAAAATATTGGGTCCATTGACCACTCCTTGTGGGTGAACCCTCTTTGGAGTGAGGATGGCTTAAGGGTTTGTGTGTGTTGGGCCAGAAAATTGATTTAACTTAAGGAGCCAAATTGAGGCCCTTAATGGCCAAATCATGAAAATGGTGTGAGACACACTATTGTATCCCTAAATGTCTAGTTTCATTAGAAACTAAGATTTTGGCATTTGGAGTTCTGTAGACCCCAGAGGAGCCTTTTTCCTAGGGCTGGTCTCAGGTGGGGTCAGCCCACTAAAACCTTAATATCTTTTGAATGGGTGAGCCTATGGGGTTGAAATTTTGGCCACATCAGTGCCCGCCATAGGATTACCCTGTGCCCAAATATTTGTATGTTTAGGGCACGTTTAGTTATAGTTTTGATCATAACTTAGAAAATTGACCTAAGAATAATTAGTGGGTGTAATCACTCCTAATGGCCCCAAATTTTTGGTGGCATGTAGATATGTATATGAGTAGCCTCTGTTTCAAATTTGAGGACAATTGGAGTTCATCTTAATGGTGAACCCCCAAGGGACATTTTGATGTCCTAGGTTTGAAAACCACTTAGCCTTGGTGGCTTGTGGATTTTGGAGCTTAGCCTTAAGGGCTTATCCAAATCCAGTGGTAATGGGGCTTAGGGATTGTGTAGGGTCTTGCTCATCATCAATGGGTGATTGGAGCAATGGAGACCAAAAACCCTAGCCCATACCTCTAAAATTACTTAATTGCCCTTTTGGGCCTTCATGAAGCAACTAGGACCTAAACACATATCTAGACAACCAAACTTCATCCCTAGGTGGAGGATAGTGTTATAGGGCTAGGATAATTATCATGAGATTTTTACTATTTAATTAGTATTTATTTTGATTTTTGGAGAAATTGCTTAATTGATGGATTAAGTCAAATCAAGAACTTGGGGTTATCTTCACCTTACCAAATTGAACAATGATGTCAATTGAAGTATTAGTACCCTCTGGATTTAATCTTATGATCCTTGATGATTTTTCCATGCCTCTTTGGTTGAATTTACACATATGCCACTTTTGAAAATAAATTAATATTAAATGGCATTTTCCTAGAAAAAATTCTGAAATTTAGGCCAGACATTGACATTCATATTCTAAAGCATTGAAATCATTTGGGGTGCCATTTACTTAGGAACTTATCCATTTTATGATTTTTGTGAAAAACCTAGGTTTTGAGAATTTAATTATGATGTATAGTAAAACCATACATAAGGCCCCAAAACTCTATAGGAAGGTTACTTATGGTAATCTGTGGTATATGAAATTTTACTTGGAACACTTATAGTGGAAAAGTTTGTATTCATAAGGAAATTACCATTTATGCCCTTTTGATGACTTATATAAATACTTGAGCAAATCAAATTGAAACTCTATGAAATTTTTATATGAGGATCACATCAATGACAATAACTTATGGGAAGTTTTCTGGATTTTACAATGCAATTTTGATATTTAATTAATTAATTGGGTGATTTTGGATTTATCTTCAATTATTTGATTCAGGGGCAAAACAGTTATTATGAACCTACATCCTTGGTGGTTATGCATTTGAATTCAGTATACATACATGATAATTATTTGGTAGGCATTGGAACAAAATTTAGAGTACTCCATGAACAATTTAGAGTGTGTCACAATAATCAAGAAAAATAATTAAATATTAAACTAAGTTGGAAAATTATGAAAATTGAACCATGTTCTATTTAGGTCAGTAGGAACCTTGGATAAAATTTGTGGAACCATAGGACCTATGGTTAGGGTTTTCCCTTTGGGAAGGTGGATTACCCTTAGGTGGTCTGCGTTTAGCAAAACTGGATTTTTGTAATCTGACCCTCTAGACCCATGGGACTTGGAAGATGACTGAGGTGTAGTGATAAGGAGCTCATGATTAATATGTCTACCCATGAGGGGTCACCACTTGAGGGATTCAGGTCAAGTTTAAGTCAGGAGAGAGAGGGAAAGCTGCACTTGGCCCAATTGGGCCAAGAAGGTCTAGTGTCCAAATTCACTATCTATTTAAGAGCAATATAAAGAAGGAGCAATAAATCACCAACCAATTAAGTATCTGGTAAAAGGGAGTTTGGGATTCAGCCCATCGTGTTCCCTGGTACCGATGAGAGCCCTTCACCGGGTGTATCTCGGGAAGTCCAAGATTAACCCTAAATTGCATTAACAATTAAAGTAGGAAAGAGTAGCCATAGTAGGGTAAGATTGAATTTATGTATCTCCTCCCAGTTGCGGGAGTGGCTGGATTGTGGTGCCCGGTTAGACGAGCGGGAACCTCGAGGGGATGATTATCCCGGTAACATTCTCAGAAATGTGGCAGGTCTTCGGTACTAGGCAGGTCGTCACTCCGACCGTGGTACGTTGACTTAGCGGGTGTGTTGGGGTCTAAGGGGCTAGATTGGCTGCATGTCGGGACGATAGTTCCCCGAAGACACCTCTCACTTGGCTCACAGTCTGGTGGACTCCAGCAAAGAGTACGCAGAGCTCCGCGGTTGTTTAGCGTCGAGGCGTACGTGCGGTCTAGGCCTGGTAGAGTGTATACCCGCCTAGGAGTGGACATCCCGGTCCGCTACCACCGTGTGTCATAGCGGTTGGTACCCGAGAGGTTGGCTTCCTCTCAAATAGAGGGAACTACAAAGGTCTGTGTGCACAGAGTCGTGTGTGTGAGTTCATTGCTTAATCATTCATAGCATAAGCATAGCATACGCACTTGCAGATCCTCATCATATAAATTAGTATGGGCTGTTTTATAGGATGAGTTATCATTCCTGGAAATCCTAACTTATAAGTTTGTATGGGCATTCATATAAGTTAGTGTACAAGATTGATTACTTGTCGCTACTGTTCTTACTACTTATCTTTACTTGCTTTACTTATTGTTTACTTACTGCTGTACACGTTTATTATACTCCTGCTTATACTCCTGCTTATACATGATTAGATTAGCCCCTTTTACACTTGTGTAGCTTAGAATTTGTGTATATACTAGTTTACTTTCCTTGTCACCTACTTGTTCCTTTCTCTTCCCCCGCTTCTTCCTCCCGAGTAGTACCTAGGAGTCGCAGGAGGAGGAGGGGACCTAGCGAGCTCGGTCATTTTTGACCGACGGTTTGCATTGGGGCCGAAAAACAATCTAGGATTCCGAGGAGACGGAGCTGTCGCACGCACCGCAGGAGACGAGGGTAGGACCTGAGCAGCCAGGGACGCAGCGGGTAGCGGCCACAAGACATCAGGTGGATTACATTTTGAGTGTTAGTGATGTTGAGATAGCTTCCGCATGTAGAGAGGATATGAGATGTGAGAGATTTGTTTCATGATGTACCGGGCTTAAGCCCTTTCATTTATGTACTCTCTATTTTCATGCTCGGACTTATATATATATCGTTTTGATTAGCTTTCTATATATATTGGAATGTGATTTGTGGACTCCTTTTGTTTAGATTGTACTCACTCTTGTACTCACTTTTACTATTGCTCGCACTATGATCGTAGCCGGCAGGGTCGACGTTGCGTGGTGTAGCCCAACCCGTGTGTTGGAAGTCACCGCAATGCGTCGGATCTGGGCATAAGGTCCGCTTGGCCCCGGGAGCGGGGAAGGGATCTTACAAATGGTATCAGAGCGCAACGAACGATCATGGGTACGAGCAATTAGTCCACAACAACTTGGGCCACCCCCGCACGAGTATAGTTTGGGGACAAACTACGCAGCGGTAGCAGTGGTGTGCCCATGTATGAAACCACATTCCTAAGTCCTTTAAGCATGATTTAGATTCTTCAATCATCTAAAACTTCTTATATTCGTGTCAGGCTGCTAGAGACGAGGAGCCTCAGGACACCATTCCCCCTCCTCTGACTGCCACTCCCTTCCAGCAGACGGAGTTAGGGCAGACATTGACAGCGATCTTGGATGCGTTTCGGGCTCAGGTGATCCCAGCACCTCAGCCGAACCCAGGGTCGAATTTGTTGAGCACGTTCAAGGGTCTGTCCCCACCGGTGTATAGAGGGATAGAGGATGCGGTGAAGACGGAGGAGTGGCTGGATACCATTCAGGAGATGCTGGCAGGCATTAGTTGCCCGGTCAGCAAGGCCGTATCCTTAGCAGTTTCAGCACTGGATGCCCACGCGAAGAGGTGGTGGAAGTCACTGGCAGATTCCACCTTCCACAATAGAGATTACTCGGGGATTACCTGGGATGAGTTCAGCACGGTGTTCCTGGACCAATTCATATCAGCTACGGATAGGGATGCGTTGGAGGAGATATTTCTGCACCTGACTCAGGGGACCCGTTCAGTGATCGAGTACCAGAGAGAGTTCTCTCATTTGGCCAGGTTCGCGGGGGCACAGTTTGTGGATGATCGAGGCTTGGCGAAGAAGTTCTACAAGGGGTTGAGGGCCCCTCTCAGGCAGGCTCTCCTGTTCATATCAGAGGGCACCCTGACTCAGATTATAGAGGTGGCGAAGAAGTTTTGAGGCAGACCAGTTGTCAGAGCAGGTCAAGGGCAAGAGATCAGCGGACAGGATGTATCATGGAGAGGGTGGCAGTGACCGACAGCAGGATAGAGCTATGAGGCCCAGGAGGGGTGGAGGACGTCCTCGGCCTTTGGAGGCACCGTTGCAGCAGCCTCAGATGGTGTTGGCCCCTCAGCCACTACGAGCTATGGAGCCAGAGAGAGCAGACGGTCGTGGACGACCCCCGGTGGTCTGTTTTGAGTGCAACCAGCCGGGGAACATCAGGATCCATTGCCCGCGGCGTTTCCCTCCACCCCCACCACCCCCTCTAGCGGCCCCTCCGGCAGCCCCTCCGGCATCTCCAGCACACCAGGGTCGGGGAGGTGGCCGTGGCCGTGGCCGAATATTTCATGAGAGGAACAGGCAGCCAGAGCAGGCTTTTGCATTGGATCTCGCCCAGCCGAAGAACCCCGAGGAGGTCATCGCAGGTATATTTTTAATTATGTACTTGCAACTTCTTAAATTCCCATAACTTTAGTAGTAGCTTAACCTTATATAATAAAATCAAGCAACAACCCATAGGTGTTGTACTCATCAACGGAAAACCCGCACACACCTTGTTTTACACGGGTACATCGCACTCCTTTATCTCGGAGGACTTCCTCGTAGGCTTGGAGGGGATCCAGAGGATCGATGGCATAGTAAGGAGGGTGCGACTTCCAGATGGTTCAGAGATGCGCACCACGACCAAGTGCACCATGGACCTTGAGATCGAGGGAGAGATCTTTGAGTCCTGGGCATCGATCCTGAAGCTACCGGATTACGATCTGATGTTGGGCATGTCATGGTTGCACTACCACCATGCCAAGATCGATTGTGCGACAAAGAGGATCGAGCTACTGGCTTACGGGACCACCTGGGTCACCGTCGGAGGTATTAGATCTATCCCTCGTACCCCTCTATCTTCTACAAAGGTCGTGAAGGCCCATGAGCAGGGGGAGGAGGTATACCTCATTTGCTTCGAGATGGCAGAGTTGAAGATATCGGTGGATGAGGTACCGATAGTCCGGGACTTCTCCGACGTATTCCCAGAGAAGTTGCCCGGCTTGCCGCCGCATAGAGACGTAGACTTCCAGATTCAGCTAATACCCAGGGCGAGGCCAGTGTCCCGGGCACCGTACCGCATGGCACCCAAGGAGTTGGCAGAGTTCAGAGTGCAGTTGAAGGAGGTAGTGGATGTCGGGTTTGTGAGGCCGAGCTCGTCCCCATGGGGAGCTCCGGTCTTGTTCGTAAAGAAGAAAGATGGGACCCTCCGACTGTGTATCGACTATCGGGAGCTCAATAGGTTGACGGTGCGGAACACCTATCCGCTACCGAGGATTGATGAGTTGTTTGACCAGTTGCAGGGTGCCCACTGGTTCTCCAAGCTGGATTTGCGGCCGGGCTACTATTAGTTGAGGATACGGGAGGAAGATATACCGAAGACCGCATTCAGCTCGAGGTATGAATTGTACGAGTTTACGGTGATGCCGTTTGGGCTCACCAACGCCCCATCAGCATTCATGAGTATGATGAACCGGATCTTCGAGCCTTTCCTTGATATATTTGTGATAGTATTCATCGATGATATTTTGGTCTACTCGAGGACCGAGGAAGAGCACGCCAGCCATCTAGCAGCAGTGCTGAGGAAGCTGAGGGAGCACTGGATGTTTGCCAAGTTCTCGAAGTGCCAGTTCTGGTTGAGGGAGGTGGCTTTCTTGGGACACATCATCAGCGGAGCCGGTCTAGCAGTAGATCCGGCTAAGGTGCAGGCTGTTAGAGATTGGTCGAGGCCGAAGACCGCAGCGGATATCCAGAGTTTCTTGGGGTTAGCGGGGTATTACCGCAAGTTCGTAGCAATTTTGATATTTATTTAATTAATTGGGTGATTTTGGATTTATCTTCAATTATTTGATTCAGGGGCAAAACAGTAATTATGAACCTACATCCTTGGTGGTTATGCATTTAAATTCAGTATACATACATGATAATTATTTGGTAGGCATTGGACCAAAATTTAGAGTACTCCATGAACAATTTAGGGTGTGTCACAATATTCAAGAAAAATAATTAAATATTAAACTAAGTTGGAAAATTATGAAAATTGAACCATGTTCTATTTAGGTCAGTAGGAACCTTGGATAAAATTTGTGGAACCATAAGACCTGTGGTTAGGGTTTTCCCTTTGGGAAGGTGGATTACCCTTAGGTGGTCTGCGTTTAGCAAAACTAGATTTTTGTAATCTGACCCTCTAGACCCATGGGACTTGGAAGATGACTGAGGTGTAGTGATAAGGAGCTCATGATTAATATGTCTACCCATGAGGGGTCACCACTTGAGGGATTCAGGTCAAGTTTAAGTCAGGAGAGAGAGGGAAAGCTACACTTGGCCCAATTGGGCCAAGAAGGTCTAGTGTCCAATTCACTATCTATTTAAGAGCAATATAAAGAAGGAGCAATAAATCACCAACCAATTAAGTATCTGGTAAAAGGGAGTTTGGGATTCAGCCCATCGTGTTCCCTAGTACCGATGAGAGCCCTTCACCGGGTGTACCTCGGGAAGTCCAAGATTAACCCTAAATTGCATTAACAATTAAAGTAGGCAAGAGTAGTCATAGTAGGGTAAGATTGAATTTATGTATCTCCTCCCAGTTGCGGGAGTGGCAGGATTGTGGTGCCCGGTTAGATGAGCGGGAACCTCGAGGGGATGATTATCCCGGTAACATTCTCAAAAATGTGGCAGGTCTTCGGTACTAGGCAGGTCGTCACTCCGACCGCGGTACGCTGACTTAGCGGGTGTGTAGGGGTCTAAGGGGCCATCTTGGCTGCGTGTCGAGATGACAGTTCCCCGAAGACACCTCTCACTTGGCTCACAGTCTGGTGGACTCCAGCAAAGAGTACGCAGAGCTCCGCGGTTGTTTAGCGTCGAGGTGTACGTGCGGTCTAGGCCTGGTAGAGTCTATACCCGCCTAGGAGTGCACATCCCGGTCCGCTACCACCGTGTGTCACAGCGGTTGGTATCCGAGAGGTTGGCTTCCTCTCAAATAGAGGGAACTACAAAGGTCTGTGTTCACAGAGTCGTGTGTGTGAGTTCATTGCTTAATCATTCATAGCATAAGCATAGCATACGCACTTGCAGATCCTCATCATATAAATTAGTATGGGCTCTTTTATATGATGAGTTATCATTCCTGGAAATCCTAACTTATAAGTTTGTATGGGCATTCATATAAGTTAGGGTACGAGATTGATTACTTGTCGCTACTGTTCTTACTGCTTTGCTTTACTTGCTTTACTTACTGTTTACTTACTGCTGTACACCTTTATTATACTCCTGCTTATACTCCTGCTTATACATGATTAGATTAGCCCCTTTTACACTTGTGTAGCTTAGAATTTGTGTATATACTAGTTTACTTTCCCTGTCACCTGCTTGTTCCTTGCTCGTCCCCCGCTTCTTCCTCCCGTGCGGTACCTAGGAGTCGCAGGAGGAGGAGGGGACCTAGCGAGCTCGGTCATTTTCGACTGACGGTTTGCATTGGGGCCTTAAACCAATCTAGGATTCAGAGGAGACGGAGCTGTCGCACACACCGCAGGAGACGAGGGCAGGACCTGAGCAGCCAGGGACGCAGCGGGTAGCGGCCACGAGACATCAGGTGGATTACATTTTGAGTGTTAGTGATGAGTGATGTTGAGATAGCTTCCGCATGTAGAGAGGATGTGAGATGTGAGAGATTTGTTTCATGATGTACCAGGCTTAAGCCCTTTCATTTATGTACTCTCTATTTTCATGCTCGGACTTATATATATATATCGTTTTGATTAGCTTTCTATATATATTGGAATGTGATTTGTGGACTCCTTTTGTTTAGTTTGTACTCACTCTTGTACTTACTTTTACTATTGCTCGCACTATGATCGTAGCCGGCAGGGTCGACGTTGCGTGGTGTAGCCCAACCCGTGTGTTGGAAGTCACCGCAATGCGTCGGTTCTGGGCATAAGGTTCGCTTGGCCCCGAGAGCGGGGAAGGGATCTTACACTAAATTCGCTCTCGCAAAAGCGTTTGATATGAAGGACCTTGGTCCTGTAGATATCCTACTAGCTATGAAAGTAAGAGTAGACAAGGGACGTGTCACTTTAAGTCAAGCTCATTACATATAGCAGATTCTTAATACCTAGGGTTATAAAGGTTGTAGGCCTGTTGAAACACCAACTAATCCGAACGTCAAGCTGAGTCCAAATGAAGGGACAAGCGTTGATCAAGTCAAGTACTCAAAGATCATTGGAAGTCTCATGTACGCCACAAGTTGCACTATGATGCGCTGGTCTAAGCACACCGCTATAGGCGGTAGCAGGACTGCGGCACGAAACGGCAGTGTACCGATCGTTCAAGTAATATAAAACGAGGAGTAATCCCAGAGTATCGAATCTCTCAAGGAACACAGTAAGGTGGAGTTAACATTCGAGGAAGGACTTGAGATCGAAGTCCTTGAGTCGGATGGAATGCGGAAACGGGGTGATTTGGCTTTTGGAAAATAAAAGAAAACAACTACAACTACTCCTATGCAATGCCGCTATGCAGTGCTTCGCTTGGCGGGATGGAGACTAGGCAGGCCTTGAGTGCGCTGCGTCGCAAGGGCGGATGGGCGAGTAGGCAAGCGGAGTCGAACTATGCAGGCCTTGAGCGCGCTGCTTCGTTAAGCGGGATGGATTACACGGGCCGCTATGCCACGCTTCGCTAGGCGGATGGAAGAGTAGGCATACGGATGAGGGTCGCAAGCACCTCGTCGACAAGCACGCCACTAGCAATTGCTAGTGCGGCACACGAACGTGACGACGGGATGGAGGATGGAATGGGGCGCACCTCAAGCAACTCAAACAGTAAAATATTTCACATAGACATAAAATGTATAGAAATGCAAATAAAGTTAAGTGCTACTTCATCAAAATGTTAGCTCTAACTACATATACATCAATAAGAGAAGAACAAGGCAAGAAATCGACCGAATCCGAAGGCTCGTTGTAGATTCACGGTTGGAATCGCCGGGTTGTCAATCCGCGTCCAAGCTCGGTCCGCAACTACGTCCGGGGTAGAGAGAGCTGTCACTACTCTCCAATGAGCCCGTCTTCTTCGTGTCACGATTCGGTAGAGGTTGCAAACTTCCTCTTGCTTGACGGCGATGGCGGCTAGATCTTCCTTTGAAGCGCTAGGATGAAGGAGGAGGCCGAGAGGAAGCTCCGGCTCAAGATTGGCGTGAAGAACAAGCCCGGAGCACCTCCCGATGGTGGGCGGCGGTGGAGGGGCGAAATCGGGCGCTCTGGAGCAGGAAACGGCGGACTGGCGGAAGAAAATGCGGAGGATCCCGACCTAATTCGCGAGCAGGTCAATTTATAGGCGCTGGAATAAACAGTGCGCACGGTCATTGGCGCACGACCAGTGGTCATGCGCGCTGGAATCCTGTGATCGTGCGCCTGCCTGGGCGGAGCCTGCAATGTAAGAAATTTATAAAATAACATGTTCGCACGACCAGTGGCGCACGACCAGTGGTCGTGCGCACTATCGTAAGTGGTCGTGCGCACTGGTCGAAACAGAACTCATAAAATTGATGTTAAGTGCGCACGAACAGTGGCGCACGACCGGTGGTCGTGCGTACTATCGTAGGTGGTCGTGCGCACTGTCCGAGACAGAACTCAAAAAAGGGTTAAGTGCACACGATCAGCGGCGCACGACCAGTGGTCGTGCGCAATAGAACCAGTGATCGTGCGCAGTGTTCCTGTACAGAATTGTACCGGGAACACCTGCACGACTCCTGTTCCAGCATACAACACCAATCTAGCCACTGAAGGTGGCACTTAACAATGCATGAAAACTAATAGCTAAGATAAACAAGAAATAACACCAAAACGGGCCTAGAGGTGCACTTAGCATGGAGTATCAAATATGAGTGAAAACATGTCTAAAGTGAAGTGCATAGACTAGAAAATCGGCCCAGATGAGTCCATAAATGTGTATATATTTGGGACTCATCACACTAGACCTGACATTGCCTTCTCCGTATGCATGCTTAGTTGGTTTACCAGTAGTCCAAGCAAAGAGCATTGGGATGCCTTAGATCTACTGATGAAGTATCTCAAAGGTACTAAAGATTATGCTCTGTGTTACACTGGTCACCCTCCTACTTTGGTGTACAACCCTGATATTCGCCAGGACGGGAGATCAACGGGAAAAGACCAAACGATCAAGGTTCCCTCAAAAGGGTGAGGCGAGACGGGAGCTCGCCGAAGGCATACTAGTAGGGGGCGAGATGAGTGCTCGCAGAGCATTTGCGAGATGACCTATCCTCGTCGACAGGGAGGTTGGCGAGGTCGGACCCCGACATGCACCCTCTAAAAAGGGGAACCCGCTGACTGGCGAGCGAGGTGCGCGAGGAGGCCAGCGCGAGCTCTCGCGAGTACTGTCCTCGCAGGCCCTTTGTCCCTAGGCAAATGAAGGAAATTATCCTTTTACCCTCGTGGCCTACCAATAGCCCCTACGAACAGCGGATATTGGCTATCAGCAGACCAAATTTGGGGTGCGTATAGTAAAATTGAGAGGTGGATTCCTGCTATTTGCAGGCCAGATCAGAAAGTCTATAAATAGGATCCAAAGGGCACCTTTGGAGAAGGACTTCTTCTTTTTGGAGCTTCTCTCTCCTCAGGCCTTCCTTGAGCTCTCCAAGGTGCCCGGGCTTTAGCTTTTGGCTTGGGAGGGGAAGTGCTCTAAAGATCTTCCGGGTGTGTGGTGGGTCCTCCTAGCTCAGCCAAAGGATCAGTGTTCAACTCCGAGGCTCCGGTCTGTTCTCTCGCGAGATTAGTAAGAGCTAGTCACCCCCCACCCATTGGGGGCCCTGAACTCCACCGAGATCATTTATTGGTTTCAACATTTTTGGTGCGGTGAGCGTGGAGTGCGGCTAGCTCAAGAAAACCTCAGGGAAAACATGACCGGCGAGGACGAGCGGGACGCGAACCCCGGAGGCTCGCCACCCCCAGGAGCACCAGCCACGGTGGAGATGTTGGCGGATCTTAGGCGAGATCTTCTTGGAGCTTTTCAGAGCGCTCTCGCCACTGCGCTCGGCGGTTTCGCGACCCCGGCGCCCCAGGTGGCTCAGCAATCTGGAGTCGTCGAGAGCGAGCCAGCTCATCGGGCGGGAAAGGAGGTGACGGCCCAGGGAGGAGGGCGAGATCTGTCTAGGCGAGAGCTGTTCCCCAGCCCTGCTGGGGGAAGCGAGAATCCGGCAAGGGAGACTCTCGCGGGGGGGGGGGGGGGGGGGGGGAGCTCGACCAGGGAGGTCCCGGCGAGCTGCCCTCTGGCGAGATCGACAGGAGTAGGGTCGCCCTAGGAGCTCGCGAGAAGGGTAGAGCAAGTTCAGAAGGTGAATGGGGGCAGTCCTTTCTGCGAGATGGTGCTCTCGGCACCACTCCCCGATGGATTCAGGGAGTCGAACATGATGTTGTATTCTGGCAATGATGACCCCATCCAACATCTGCAGTGGTTCGAGGATATGGTCTCGATCAGACCCATGTCGGAAGCCTTCAAATGTCGACTCTTTGCTACTACCCTGATGGAGAAGGCGAGGGACTAGTTCCACCAGATTCCCTCAGGATCGATCTATACATTCGAGAACTTGCGTAAAGGTTTCCTCTTACGTTTTTCCGCCATGAAGAAAAGAAAGAAGGATCCAGAATCGCTCTTCGACATCAAGCAGAGGCCAGGAGAGTCGTTGGCTCATTATCTGGAGCGGTTCAGAGAAGAGGTCCTCCTTGTCCAAGAGGTCCCGGGGTATACCCTCCAGCTCGCCTTTACGTTGGGGCTGAGGGAAGGCTTCTTCAAGATGGACCTCAAGAAGAAGGCTCCTCAATCTTATGAAAAATTGATGGAGAGAGCGGCAGAGGAGGTAGAAGGGGAGGCAGCAAACCCCGAGTTCGTGAAGAGATTGGCACGGCTGAGCGAGCCGGAAGTGAGGCAGCAAGAACCAAGGAGGAGAGAGGAAGCGAGGGCCCCGGAGTTGGGGTGGAGGCTGCAGGGTGGAGGAATGCAAGGCCCAGGGAGGGGTTTCCCCCATGGGGGAGGTAATTTCCAAGGAGGGCAAGGAAGACCTCACCAGCTGGGGTGGAGACAGGGCCGAGTCCATCATCAGGCGATGGAGATCGGTAGTGGAAGAGCAGGAAGAGGTAGAGGAGGGGGAGCCGGAGGAGCCGGTCCCAGAAGAAGGAACCGAGGAGTCGAGGATGAAGCAAGGCGGGCGGCGTTACCGTACTGTGACTTCCATCAGGAGGAAGGCCACGCAACAGCCACCTGCCCTGAGTTCTTGAAAGTCAGAGGGGCGAGAGTCCCAGCACCACAAGCACAGCAGGGGAGCAAGGATAGAGGAGATTCTACCTCAGGGGGGTGAGGATGAAAGTTGCGAGGATCGGGCGGACGTGGGGACCCGAGGAGGGATCAGAGTGATCCATGGGGGGGGGGGGGGGGGGTGGGGATCGAGGCAACCCGGAAGGCGAGCCTCCATGCCATGTATCGCCGGAGTGTAGCTTCGACCTCCCGAGCCCCACCCCCTGCGGAGAAAATCACCTTCTCCCAGAAGGACCTGCCCGATCATGAAGACCCATTCTGCGATGCGCTGGTCATCCAGACAGCCATCTAGAACTTCAACGTCTCTCGAATCTTGGTGGACAACGGGAGCTCGGTCAATGTTATTTTCAAGAAGGCGTTCGACGGGATGCAGGTAGAGCCCAGGAGGGTGTTGGCCTCGGATGGCCCGCTGTTCGGATTCTCTGGAGAAAGGAAAGAAGTAGAAGGGGGAGTAGGACTTCATGTGACCCTGGGAGGGCAGTCCCAGAACTGCCGCTTTGTGATAGTGGATGCCCCCAGTAGCTATAGTGCCATCTTCGGACGGCCTCTTATCAACGCATTCCGGTGTGTCCCGTCCACTTTCCAACAATGCCTCAAGTTCAGCACGGGGGGAATCCAGGTCCGGGTCAGGGGAGATCCCAAGGTGGCGAGGCAATGCTATGTGACCGCCGTCAACACCATCTCTTGGATGGAGGAGGCAGAGGAGTGGGATAAGGTAATGGAAGAAGTGGCCGCGATGGAAGAGGTAGAGGAAGAAGTAGTTCGTGCCTAGGAAGGGGTCGGTGAGGGACCCAGGGAGGGGGAGGAAGAAGGAGAGCAGGGAGAAGAGGAGGCCCCGGGGGGAGGGGCGGAGGAGCTAATGGAGGTAGGAGAGGAAGGGAGGAGAGAAGTAGTTCATGCCCAGGAAGGGGTCGGTGAAAGGCTCAGGGCGGGGCAGAAAGAGGGAGAGAAAGAAGAGGAGCAGAGCCCCTGGGGGGAGCAGTCCAGGCTAGAGGCTGTAGATGAAGTGGTGGAGATGGAGATCACCACTAAGGCCAGGGCGTTCGAGAAGATCAAGATCAATGGGGAGCTCAGCCCAGAGGATCGGGCAAAGATCTTGGCTTGCGTCCAGGACAATGTGGACGTCTTCGCATGGAGCGCTGCAGAGATGCCGAGAATCGACGTGGATGTGGCGTGTCATCGCCTCAACCTCGATCCCGGCGCTCGCCCCATCCGTTAGAAGAGGAGGTCCACGACGGACAAGCTGGAGGTGCCCATCCGGGAGGAGGTGAACAAGCTCCTCAAAGCTGGCTTTGTATCGGAGATCCAGTACCCAGGCTGGGTCTCCAATGTTGTGATGGTAACAAAGGGGGAGGGTAAGTGGAGAATGTGTGTGGACTTTTCTTTGCTTAATAAATCGTGCCCCAAGGACTGTTATCCCTTGCATAGAATCGACGCGCTGGTTGACTCAACCGTCGGTTTTTCGATGATGTCTTTTTTAGATGCTTTTTCTGGTTATCACCAGATCCGCATGCACCCTCCCGACATTAAAGATTTGTCCTTCATCACCGGGGATGGGTGCTATTGTTACAAAATGATGCCGTTCGGTTTGAAGAACGCAGGGGCCACATATCATCGTATGATGGATAGGGTGTTTCGCGAGCAGAAGGGAAGGAACTTAGAGGTCTATGTGGATTGTAACGTCCCAAGGCCCCGGCCTTACAATCGGGACAACGTCCACCGACTGCCTCGCCTGGCGACCGTTACCGGGCTGCAGCCCAAGCACCCCAAAGCCTCTCCGCGCCACTATTTCTCAGCAACGGCGCATTGTTGAGGCCGGGTCTTGAACCCGCAACCTCCTTGATAAGGAGTTTTCAAACCACTCCTCATCACCAATTGAGCTGCAGCCCGGTAACGGTCGCCAGGCGAGGCAGCCGGTGGACGTTGTCCCGATTGTAAGGCCGGGGCCTTGGGACGTTACAAAAAAAAGTGCACTTTTTTTGTAACGACCCAGGCCCGACTCGTCAACACGAGATCCATCGGGACCCAGCCAGGCCGCTACCGGGCTGCAGCCCAAGCACCCCAAAGCCTCTCCGCGCCACTATTTCTCAGCAACGGCGCATTGTTGAGGCCGGGTCTTGAACCCGCAACCTCCTTGATAAGGAGTTTTCAAGCCACTCCTCATCACCAATTGAGCTGCAGCTCAATTGGTGATGAGGAGTGGTGCAGCTCAATTGGTGATGAGGAGTGGTTTGAAAACTCCTTATCAAGGAGGTTGCGGGTTCAAGACCCGACCTCAACAATGCGCCGTTGCTGAGAAATAGTGGCGCGGAGAGACTTTGGGGTGCTTGGGCTGCAGCCCGGTAGCGGCCTGGTTGGGTCCCGCTGGATCTCGTGTTGACGAGTCGGGCCTGGGTCGTTACATGGATGACCTAATGATCAAGAGCCAGAATCTTGAGTCCCATCTCAGTGACCTCGAAGAGACTTTTGAAACCTTGAGAAAGTTTAAAATGAGGCTTAACCCCTTCAAGTGTGTCTTCGGGGCCAGTCGAGGGAAGTTCTTGGGTCATTTGCTCACCCCTCTTGGAGTGGAGCCTAATCTAGAGAAGGTAAAGGCGATCCTTGAGTTGAGATCTCCACGGAGTGCGAAAGAGGTCCAACGTCTGATAGGGAAGTTAGCCGGGCTGAGCAGGTTTCTCTCCAAGGCAGGAGAAAAATGTTCTTCCTTCTTCAAGGTATTAAGGGGTAACCAAAAATTCGAATGGACTCCCGAGTGCGAAAAGGCTTTTCAAGCGCTATAGGAACAACTGACCCAGGCCCCATTATTACAAGGGCCGAGACAAGGGGAAGATCTATACCTGTACTTGGGGGTAGGGTCGGAAGCGGTTAGCTCAGTGTTGGTTCAAGAGGAGGGGAAGAAATAACTCCCCATTTACTACGTCAGCAGGGTACTCAGGAAGGCCGAACTCAGATATCCTATCCTCGAAAAGTTAGCGTTTGCCTTGGTAGTGTCGGCTAGGCGGCTCAGACCTTACTTTCAGGCACACTCAATCAAAGTGGTGACTGACAACCCCCTTCGTGGCATCATGGAAGGGGTAGAGCACTCTGGGAGGTTGGCAAAGTGGGCGGTAGAATTGAGTGAGTTCAATGTCTCCTACGTGCCCAGGGTATCCATAAAGGCACAGGCGGTGGCGGATTTCATGGCCGACTACGTGACCGAGTTAGAGGAATCTGAAATACCCCACCCGGAGGCTTGGAAGATGCTGGTCGATGGTGCGTCTGGAAAGCATTCCTTCGGAGGAGGGGTGGTGTTGGTGAGTCCCCAAGGAACCAAGATAGAACAAGCGATAAACATCCATTTCCCCCTCACTAATAACCAAGTCGAGTACGAGGCCGTGGTAGCAGGCCTCCGCTTGGCACAAGAATTGGGGGTGCAGGACGTGGAGGTCTCGACGGACTCCATGGTGGTGGCGTGCCAGATCAGGGGGGAATTCGAAGTCAAAGAACCAACTCTCCAACGGTACCTGGAGAAGGTTAAAGGGATAGTGGGACAGTTTCACACCTTCTCCATCAAACACATCCGAAGAGGAGAAAGCACCCAGGCGGACCTCCTGGCCAAGTTTGGTCCCCGGGCCGGGGGAACGGTGTCGGAGCTTTTCCGACCCTCCATCGAGGAGGGGGAGATGATGGAGGTGGACCAGCGGGTGTCGTGGATGGATCCCTTCATTACCTACTTAACAACGGGGAAGTTCCCCAAGGAAGAGGCAGACAAGCGCCGGCTCAGGTATAAATCAGCATATTACTCCTTGCATGCAGTGTCGCTATATCGGAAGACCCTCTCGGGGCTCCTAGCCCGTTGTGTCTCGGAGGAGGAAGCCCCAAAGGTCCTGGAGGAGATCCACTCGGGGGAGTGCGGCAGTCATTCGGGGGGCAGGACCCTAGAAGGGAGAGTACTAAGGCAGGGCTATTTTTGGCCCACCCTCAGCAAAGATGCAGCGGAGTTTTCTAAGAAATGCTCCAAGTGCCAACTCTACGCCCCCTCCAGCTCCTTCCCGCTCAGAGGCTCCGGACGATCACACCCCCCTGGCCCTTTGCGATATGGGGTTTGGATTTGGTGGGACCTTTCCCTCCGGCGAGCGGCCAAAGAAAGCTCCTGCTGGTAATGGTGGATTACTTCTCTAAGTGGATCGAAGTGAAGGCCCTCGCTAAGGTAACCTCCCAAGTAGTGAGAAATTTTGTTTGTGGCGAAATAATTTGCAGACATGGGCTCCCTCTGGCCATAGTCACGGACAACGGGCCACAGTTCGCAAGCGATGAATTCGTTAGCTTCTGCGCCCAACTCGGCATAGACCTCCGTTTTGCATTGGTCCATCACCCCAGGAGCAATGGACAGGTAGAGGCAGTAAACAAAATCATTGTGAACCTATTGAAAAAGAAGGTGGAAAACCTTAGGGGAAGCTGGGTGGAACAGTTGCCTTCGGTCCTCTGGGCCCTAAGGACCACCCCAAACACAGCTACCGGAGAGACTCCTTTCAAGCTCTCCCACGGGTCAGAGGCACGCTAATAGATGTTCAAGTCTTTGGTGCCAGATTACCCTTAAAAAGATTTCCTACTATAAACCCTTTATTGATTTGTCTATTGCATACTAATAGCAGCTAATCACGCTAATAGATGTGCAAGTCATTGGTGCCAGATTGCCCCGGACGATCCCGCTGCCGGGCTCTCACTAGCCGGTGGGTCAGGTGGATCTCGCGGAGAGGCTGGCGAGATGTATAAGTCCTTTGTGCCGGATTGCCCCGGACGATCCCGCTGCCGGGCTCTCACTAGCCGGTGGGTCAGGTGGATCTCGCGGAGAGGCTGGCGAGATGTATAAGTCCTTGGTGCCGGATTGCCCCGGACGATCCCGCTGCCGGGCTCTCACTAGCCGGTGGGTCAGGTGGATCTCGCGGAGAGGCTGGCGAGGTGTATAAGTCCTCGGTGCCGGATTGCCCCGGACGATCCCGCTGCCGGGCTCTCACTAGCCGGTGGGCCAGGTGGATCTCGCGGAGAGGCTGGCGAGATGTATAAGTCCTTGGTGCTGGATTGCCCCGGACGATCCCGCTGTCGGGCTCTCACTAGCCGGTGGGTCAGGTGGATCTCGCGGAGAGGCTGGCGAGATGTATAAATCCTTGGTGCCGGATTGCCCCGGACGATCCCGCTACCGGGCTCTCACTAGCCGGTGGGTCAGGTGGATCTCGCAGAGAGGCTGGCGAGATGTATAAGTCCTTGGTGCCGGATTGCCCCAGACGATCCCGCTGCCGGGCTCTCACTAGCCAGTGGGTCAGGTGGATCTCGCGGAGAGCCTGGCGAGATGTATAAGTCCTTGGTGTCGGATTGCCCCGGACGATCCCGCTGCCGGGCTCTCACTAGCCGGTGGGTCAGGTGGATCTCGCGGAGAGGCTGGCGAGATGTATAAGTCCTTGGTACCAGATTGCCCCGGACGATCCCGCTGTCGGGCTCTCACTAGCCGGTGGGTCAGGTGGATCTCGCGGAGAGGCTGGCGAGATGTATAAGTCCTTGGTGCCGGATTGCCCCGGACGATCCCGCTGCCGGGCTCTCACTAGCCGGTGGGTCAAGTGGATCTCGCGGAGAGGCTGGCGAGATGTATAAGTCCTTGGTGCCGGATTACCCCGGACGATCCCGCTGTCGGGCTCTCACTAGCCGGTGGGTCAGGTGGATCTCGCGGAGAGGCTGGCGAGATGTATAAGTCCTTGGTGCCGGATTGCCTCGGACGATCCCGCTGCCGGGCTCTCAATAGCCGGTGGGTCAGGTGGATCTCGCGGAGAGGCTGGCGAGATATGCAAGTCCTTGTAATGACCGGAGCGACGTCTTCGGCCGGAGAATCTTTCGTATCGACCAGGGTACTCTCGCTAAATAAGTAGGGGGCGAGAAGCTTATATTCCTATTCTCGGCGGCTAGCGCTCGGCAAAACGTGAACTGACCCGCAAGGATAGGCAAATACCCGTTGGCTGATGCGAAGCCCCCGCGCAAGAGCCGCTTATAAAGGGTGATATTGAAAAAAAAGGGGGACGGGTCCTCACGAGGTCAAGATGGAGAAACGATCCTAGAAAATCCACGGCCCAAAGGTGGAGGATAGAGGCACCAGGCGAAAGTACTTATCCTATACAGTAGCTATCCAAAGGTACCATTCGCGAGAATAAGTGTCGCGAGAACTCTAGAAAATGTGCGAGAACAAGATATAAAGGCGAGAAAAAGAACACATCACAAAATAAAAACGCGAGCACAAAATGGAGCCAGTGGCCTACATAATGAAAATATTCCTTGTTCATTTACATCTTGCGGCAGTCTCGCCAGCCCAAAATGGGTTACAAAAATAAAACCCAAGCAAAAAGATCAGTCTTCGCGGTCCTCATCGCTGCCCCCGACCGGCGGAAGAGGAAGGAAGAGTTCAGGGACGATGTCCTCAAGACGCAGGGCGGCCGCCTCGGCAGTTAACATGCCAGACTTTTGCATTAGCTGAAATATGTATAACGACGATTCGGAGGCCTCCTTCCGGATCTCCTCGTCTCGCGCTCGCTTCTCTTCTCTCAGGCGATGAGGAGAGGGAGGTACCACCGCGCAAACCAAATCTTTGTTAAGGGCCTTCAACCCTGCAACCTCACCCTCCAGATCCCGAATTCGAGCGTCTGCCCTCTCGGCAGTCTCGGCATCCTGCACAGAAAAGAAATGAGATCTGAACTTGACGAAGAAATAAGTAGTGGAGCGATGCGAAGACTCACCACGCCCCCCTCGGAAGACCGCAGCTGGTCCTTCAGCTGAGCATTCTCGGCAAGAACGCCCCGGTAGGAAGTGGCGAGCCCAACATTCTGGCGCTCCAGCTGTAGGCACCGCCTCCCGGTCATGTGAGCGAGCTCAAGGGAACGCATCTGCGACCTCGCGCTCACATAGGCGAGGGTCCTCGCCGTCTCGTCCTTATATGCTCCCGCATCTTCGCGGCCATACAAGCCGAAGGAAAGGGATAAGGCGTGACCGCTGACGGTGGATTTCTCCACCCAGGAGTGGAGGATGGTGGAGACCTCGGCCTTGTTGTCCTCCGGCCTCCAACACAGCAGGAGCTCACCCGAGTCATCGCGATGCCTCTGACCCAGGCCGAAGTTAACGTGATTGACAGGGATTGGCGGGTCGGAGGTCTTCATGACCTCCTCGCTTTGCTCGTCGGCCTCCTGCCCATCTGATAGGATGGTGAGGTCGACCTTGTCGAACTCTAGCTCGGCATGGCCCTTCCCTTTCTCGGAGGAGTGCGAGCCCTGACCCTTCCTCTGTTTCTTCTTCGGGGGAGATTTGGAAAGATGGCTGTGGCTGCTGGAGGCCTCAGGCCTCTTGCGAGAGGACGTCGGAGTAGGGGTGACGGTCTCGCGGCAGGCCTCGGCGCCCATGGTCGCGATATCGAAGGCGGAGGAGGGTTTTCTGTTGCTCAAGTAGGGAGGGTTGAATGGTAGGTCTCGCGGTCCTGAAAGGTTAGATGATTAACTTTTAGATAAGGTCACAAAAGTGGAAAGTAGCGAGCGAGACTATTACCTTCCCCAGGAGGAACTGGAGCTAGCGAGTCGACGTTGCGGCGGAGATGGGCCACCTCGAAGTTCTTCTTGCTGAAGAACTGACACAAGGTGGCGTCATGGCCACCAAGGGTCGGTGGCTTGTAGGTGGTCTCACTGTACTGGATCGACGAGAGCGGAATGTTGCCGAAGTTCCCCTTCACTAAGAGAAACTTCTGGGCCCAGTTGTGGGCCTTATTCACGATCTCGACGACCTTTAGACCCGACCCCACGAAGTAGGCGGTGCCGTCCTTGTAGGCTCGGAAGGAGAACAACTTCCAGAACACCGGCAAGCTGAATTCAATGCGCTCCTCGCGCATGTAGCAGGCGAAGGCGACGATGACCGCGACGGCGTTGGGGGTGAGCTGGGTGGGGACCACGCCATAATGCTTGAGCACCTATCGAGCAAGGCTGGGAAAAGTTAGTTAACGACGGGCGAGAGATCTATCGGCGAAGAGAAAGTAGTTGAGGCAAGGAGGTACCTGGCGGACCTCCGGCCACAGAGACAGCCGCAGCCCGACCGCGAAGTGGGCCGTGGGGATGGCTAGCTCATCAGGATAGGGAAGGTTGATCGTGTCGTCCTCGCCAGGACAACGCGGAATGAACCCGGCAGGGACGAAGGCGGAGATGGCTCTGAGGTACTCCTCCTTGGTCAAGTTATGGTGGTAGAAGGTGTGGTCTGCGAAGGCCCAGGCGCACTTCCGGCGACCCTCTGCCTCAGCAGCGTCGTTAACCATCTTGAGAGAGACCTACAGAATACTCAAAATTGCGAGAAGGGGGAAAGAAGCGAGAGCTCCCGAGCAGAGAAGAAAGAAGGCTGGCGATAAATGCGGTAGGTGACTCGTAGTTATGAGACCCTATTTATAGAAAATTAAAAAAGGCGGGAAGAAGTCCAAGCGCCGCGGGGTGCGTGTAGTCGGGCTGTCACATCGGTGTCGCTGGCGAGAGAGAATGTTACTCCGCGAAATTATGGGCTAGCGAAAAGGACCTGCGAAGTTTGTACCAATAAATTTTCGGCAGAATATCAGGCATTCAACAAGGTAATAGCATTCCCGGACAAGGAGCGATCGAGAATCAATAAATGAAGTCAATCGTCGCTCGACTAGGGAAAGTTCATAGCGAGTAACAGTGCAAACGCAATCATCTGCCTTAAGAAATAACAATACGAAGTGTTTTTGAAAGAAAGAAAGACCGCGAGGCTAATGCGGGAGCCATTTCCACCTGCCACCCCCTCGCGGTCCAGACCTCGGCGGCATCCTCAGATTGTAGTATTCGAGGGCGGAGCGACCTGCCCGGTCTGTCAAGAAGGTGTAGTCTCTCATCTGCGCGATGTACACCTCCGGCAAGGAAGCCCCCTCCACATGTTCTCGGGGTATCGCGGCTCGGAGTCTCGCGCATTCGTCCCTCAGAGCCGCATTGCTGGCCTCAGCAGCCTCCCTATCCCGCATCGCTTGGAGATTGAGGTCCAGCAGGATTCGCTGTTGTTTTTGGAACAGTTCAACGGTTTTCTGCTTCATCGCCTCGGGGTCCCGTGGATCTCCAAGGAAGTCTTCCAACTGCTCCGGGATGGGGGACATCTCTTCATCCCCGTAGTAGAAATCTGTGTGAGGAGATTCGGGGGTCCCTGCGAGTGACCATAAGAGAGTTTAGCATCAAAAGGAAGGTTGCAAACGTTGCAAAGGAAGGAGACCTTACCCGGAGGAAGGCGAGAAGGGTCTGGCCGACCCTCGAAGACGTGACCGTAGTGAGGCAATGATGACTTACCCAGGCCGGGACGGTAGGCCTTGTCGTTGACAGGAGGAATCTTTGGGGGTCGCGAGCCCCCAGAGTCATCGCTCTGCGGAAGAGTAAAGCCCGGCATTTTTAGGGTAGTGTCGGGGATGACGGGGGAGACCGGTCGCGAACTCTGGCAGGTCGTTGTCTTCGTGGGCGAGCCTGCGAGGGGGGAAAAGGAAGGTGAGCGGTCGACAACATGCAGGGAAGCTAGCGAGGGAGAACGCGTACCGGTAGCCTTCTCAGTGGCAAGGACTGTGAGCGTTGGGGAAGCATGTGGGGATACACCTCTGTGCTCGTCACCACCCTGGTGAGCGTCGTTATCCTGCCGTCGGGCGAGACATAGTAAGATGATTCTCACTGACCCAACTGTACATATTTCATACCTTCTCGCCGGGCTGGTTGACGGGGGAAGACTCCAGCAGACCGGACTCATCCCCGGCTCGGCAGACCGCTTTCGCCTTTTTGGTTTTAGACACCCGAGGGGGAGGCGGGCGCTTCATCCAAGCGGGGACTTTCGCCATGGAAGTCATCCCGCTGGCCTTGTTGTCCTTTAGCCGATCCTCGAAATCTTTGGACAGTGACATCAGCGACTGCTACAGTAAAGAGAAAGAAAAGGAGAGAGAAATAGCGGCACACGCCGCTGTGGAAGGAGGAGACGTATATATAGCCTTCTGGTGGGCCCCATTAAAGATTCTTGACAACTCACCACCAGGCTGGCAAATACCGGAGGTTGAATGTTTCTTCGCGAGCCTGGGTAGGCTCGCGAAGAGCGGGGATTGTGTACAACCCCGATATTCGCCAGGATGGGAGATCAACTGGAAAAGACCAAACGATCAAGGTTCCCTCAAAAGGGGGAGGCGAGACGGGAGCTCGCCGAAGGCATACTAGTAGGGGGCGAGATGAGTGCTCGCAGAGCATCTGCGAGAAGACCTATCCTCGTCGACAGGGAGGTTGGCGAGGTCGGACCCTGGCATGCACCCTCTAAAAAGGGGAACCCGCTGACTGGCGAGCGAGGCGCGCGAGGAGGCCAGCGCGAGCTCTCGCGAGTACAGTCCTCACAGGCCCTTTGTCCCTAGGCAAATGAAGGAAATTATCCTTTTACCCTCGTGGCCTGCCAATAGCCCCTCCGAACAACGGAGATTGGCTATCAGCAGACCAAAATTGGGGTGCGTATAGTAAAATTGAGAGGCGGATTCCTGTTATTTGCAGGCCAGATCAGAAAGTCTATAAATAGGATCCAAAGGGCACCTTTGGAGAAGGACTTCTTCTTTTTGGAGCTTCTCTCTCCTCAGGCCTTCCTTGAGCTCTCCAAGGTGCCCAGGCTTTAGCTTTTGGCTTGGGAGGGGAAGCGCTCTAAAGATCTTCCGGGTGTGTGGTGGGTCCTCCTAGCTCAGCCTAAGGATCAGTGTTCAACTCCGAGGCTCCAGTCTGTTCTCTCGCGAGATTAGTAAGAGACAGTCGCCCCCACCCATTGGGGGCCTCGAACTCCACCGAGATCATTTATTGGTTTCAACATTTTTGGTGCGGTGAGCGTGGAGTGCAGCTAGCTCAAGAAAACCTCAGGGAAAACATGACCGGCGAGGACGAGCGGGACGCGAACCCCGGAGGCTCGCCACCCTCAAGAGCACCAGCCACAGTGGAGATGTTGGCGGATCTTAGGCGAGATCTTCTTGGAGCTTTTTCGAGCGCTCTCGCCACTGCGCTCGGCGGTTTCGCGACCCCGGCGCCCCAGGTGGCTCATCAATCTGGAATCGGCGAGAGCGAGCCGGCTCATCGGGCGGGAAAGGAGGTGACGGCCCAGGGAGGAGGGCGAGATCTGTCTGGGAGAGAGCTGTTCCCCAGCCCTGCTAGGGGAAGCGAGAATCCGGCAAGGGAGACTCTCGCGGGGGGGGGGGGGGGGGGGGGGGGGGGGGGGGGGAGCTCGGCCAGGGAGGTCCCGGCGAGCTGCCCTCTGGCGAGATCGGCGGGAGTAGGGTCGCCCGAGGAGCTCGCGAGAAGGGTAGAGCAAGTTCAAAATGTGAATGGGGGCAGTCCTTTCTGCGAGATGGTGCTCTCGGCACCGCTCCCCGATGGATTCAGGGAGCCGAACATGATGCTGTATTCTGGCAATGATGACCCCATCCAACACCTGCAGTGGTTCGAGGATATGGTCTCGATCAGACCCATGTCGGAAGCCTTCAAATGTCGACTCTTTGCTACTACCCTGATGGAGAAGGCGAGGGACTGGTTCCACCAGATTCTTTCAGGATCGATCTATACATTCGATAACTTGCGTAAAGGTTTCCTCTTACGTTTTTCCGCCATGAAGAAAAGAAAGAAGGATCCAGAATCGCTCTTCGACATCAAGCAGAGGCCAGGAGAGTCGTTGGCTCATTATCTGGAGCGGTTCAGAGAAGAGGTCCTCCTTGTCCAAGAGGTCCCGGGGTATACCCTCCAGCTCGCCTTTACGTTGGGGCTGAGGGAAGGCTTCTTCAAGATGGACCTCAAGAAGAAGGCTCCTCAATCTTATGAAGAACTGATGGAGTGAGTGGCAGAGGATGTAGAAGGGGAGGCAGCAAACCCCGAGTTCGCGAAGAGATTGGCACGGCTGAGCGAGCCGGAAGTGAGGCAACAAGAACCAAGGAGGAGAGAGGAAGCGAGGGCCCCAGAGTTGGGGCGGAGGCAGCAGGGTGGAGGAATGCAAGGCCCAGGGAGGGGTTTCCCCCATGGGGGAGGTAATTTCCAAGGAGGGCAAGGAAGACCTCACCAGCTGGGGTGGAGACAGGGCCCGAGGCCATTTCCACACCCCCCCCCCCTCATCAGGCGATGGAGATCGGTAGAGGAAGAGCAGGAAGAGGTAGAGGAGGGGGAGCCGGAGGAGCCGGTCCTAGAAGAAGGAACCGAGGAGTCGAGGATGAAGCAAGGCGGGCGGCGTTGCCGTACTGTGACTTCCATCAGGAGGAAGGCCACGCAACAGCCACCTGCCCTGAGTTCTTGGAAGTCAGAGGGGCGAGAGTCCTAGCACCACAAGCGCAGCAAGGTGGAGCAAGGATAGAGGAGATTCTACCTCAGGGGGATGAGGATGAAAGGTGCGAGGATCGGGCGGACATGGGGACCCGAGGAGGGATCTGAGTGATCCATGGGGGGTGGGGATCGAGGCAACCCGGAAGGCGAGCCTCCATGCCATGTATCGCCGGAGTGTAGTTTCGACCTCCCAAGCGAGATCGGCTGATGAAGTATCTCAAAGGTACTAAAGATTATGCTCTGTGCTACATTGGTCACCCTCCTACTTTGGAAGGGTACTCTGATGCCTCTTGGTGTTCAGAAGTTACAAACAGCAAGTCCAAAAGTGGATTTATATTCACATTGGGTGGCGCTGCAGTTACTTGGAAGTCCAAGAGACGGACTTGTATAGCTTTGTCGTCTATGGAAGCTGAGTTGTTTGCCTTAGCTTCAGCTGGTGAAGAGGCAGATTGGATCAGGAATTTGTTTTTATACATTCAATTGTCTAGGCTTCAAGTCAATTCTTTAAGCCTGTACTGTGATAATCAGGCAGCAGTCTAAGTTGTTAAGAATGTCCTCTTTAACACTAAGAGATGACATGTACGACTGAGACACGCTCTTTTGAATTATCTTAAAGAACAAGACATTATTACCTTGGTCGATGTGCGATCGAAGGATAATCTAGCTGATCCATTGACAAAAGGAATGCCCCGAGACCGTTCAATCAAAACAGTGGGGGAAATGAGACTTAAGGCGGTTTGAGACCAACCTTAGTCCGAATGTTTTGATTCCTTTCCTTTGTCAAATCTTGCATGTTGTGTTTCGTTGGTATTTTGGCTGCTAAGTACGAATCTGGTTGGTTGTTTCATTCCACATTTGATGTTAACAACCTCATCCAGATTCATCTTCCTTAACTTGGAGGAGAGTGTTATTCCACATTTGATAACACGATCTGACTTATTTTGGACCTTCTCCTGTTGATTGGTTCCATTCAACATTTGATGAGTTCCAATTAACCCTAGAAGAACAGTAACCAGGATATTACACATCGGAACACAGATATAGCTGCGTTCTCCAGAAGTCTGAAATCGTTTCGTTTGGAAACAGTTAATAGATTCTGCGGTTAAACATGAAATACTCTACATAATGTCCTCCTAGCTTAATTTAAAGTACTACGTTCTTTTTTGTAGAACTAGAAACATGTATATTTTTCATAGTTGAATTCATTCTGAATGAAGTTCTCTGTTGAAAATTATAGGAGCTGCTGCTGTAGGAGGAGCACGTGCAGATTGAGATCCTGAAAAGGATGATCTGCTGGACGACGATCTCTAGAGTATTTGTTTTGTTCTTTCTGTCTTTGGCTTATAGCATTGTTTAGTTCTTTTTCTTTACCTGCTTTGTTTGGACTATTTTCTACTCTTTGTTAGTCATGATACATTAGGTCTTCTGGTACCTATCTCTTTGACTGTACTTTGATTCTGATGTGATGCTGCTTAGGTTCTATGCTTATGCGTGCATACATACTCCTGTTTCTTTCAGTCCAATATGTTATAACACGTACTTGCGGACACGGTTGTGTAATGAGTCGAACTGGTTGAACACTATACACACCAACCCTTTTCCAACGTCGGTATACCGCGGACATAAGAGGAGATTGTTAGGTTTATTATTAATATGTCCGCGCGTGTCAGGACTGACTCGGAACGACTCGATGGGTTCCGTGTCACTAGGGTTAGGCTCTACGTTGGAGATACTATATAATGTCATTCCACATCTGATGAGCCTTAGTGGACTATCTTGAGAGCCTCAACAAGGACTTCCACATCTCTCCCTGCTTGATCAATCTACGGAGCTTGCCATTTTCTTTCTAAGGGTGTTAGCTGCAATCGACGAATATTGGCCCGTCTTGGGAAAGTGTCTCTTAGGTCTGAAACTCTATGACTATTTATAGAAAGACAACATTTAAGGTCGGTCGCAACATTCACGGGTAGTCTTTATTTGTCCGAAGTACTTGTGTACTCGAAAAAACACGTTGATTTTGTTTACCCGGAGTTCGGGGACCGCATCCTCCATGGCAAAACCAGTCTGAAAATTCCTTTTTCTCTGTATGAATGAACTAGCTTCGAGAGTTCGGTGCACTAACCTCCTGCCACAACCGCACGAGTACAACCTCGAATTTGCATGGGCTCCTCTCTGCTTAGACATTTTTTTTGCCTTCTATAGCTCATTTTCTATTGTCTGCTAGTTTTTTCTATACCCGGGCAATTTTCTCTAGAGCATGTCTCTTTGGGAAACTCCCTTATTAATATGAATATGGGTGAATAGTGCTCTGAGAGGGACCGAAATTTTTCCTCCAAATTGTCTGATGTTTGGACGAGTTCGATTTTTACTCTTTGAGAGTGCTGCCGAAGTGTAGCATTTACAGAAGCTTATGATGTAACCACAAATTCTCTTAATAAAATCATGACGACTAAATGTTCGCGTGATGCGAAGCCTGAACTCGTCTCAGTTTGATTTCTCTTTTATGTTCAAGTTTAGAAATCTTGGATCTCAAGTAACCTAGCAGTCTACAACCCCCTAAGTGTTGATTTTTCGCGTGACCAATTTTGCCCCAACACATGCCATTTTTATTCTGTTTGTCTGCATATATATGTAAGCAGCTTTCATCTTAAATTTGCAATGCAGTAGAAATGAAGTCACTCTTCATTCTCTTATTTCTTCACAATACTCAAAATTGAGTAGGATTTTAAGATATATTAAAAGAAAACGTTAATATAGCATAATATAGATATAATATTCACCAAAAGTATTTTTCAAGCATCAAAATGACCTCACAAACTCACATTCAAAATACATATAGCAAAAGCCATTAATATAAAATACAAATAACAAAAGCCATTAAAAATCATCTCTGGCCCATCAAATAAAAACAAACAAACAAAAAAACAGAAACACAACTCCTTTTGAAGATCCATGAAATAGCTGCAGCCGAAGTAGCGACTCTTCGTAACATGCTTTATTTCTCAATATACGGTGCCCACGGGGATAACATAATCTGACAAATTCCCTCTCTGCGATCAAAGCATTGCATGTTAAAAAATTCTAAAGAAGAATGCAGTTGATTCGAAATGTTACTGACATAAGAAAACTTACAGTAATAGGGGACAATCTTCCACCTCTGGTTCTTTCCCTTGAGAAACTCCCACAAAACAATTGTGGTGCCATCATGAACCCCACCATGATCCTTATCGCCATGGAAGGCATCGAAGCCGAGCCTGGTGTTATTTACCATCCTGATGCTGCGGAATCCCTCCCCCACGTCATGTCCCTCCGTCCACAAAATTGACTCATCAAGATAATCAGGATTGAATGGTATCAATCGAACCTTAATGAATGCAACAATCACATTAATTTTTGTTTAATCCACAAAACAAAGATAAGTTAATCCAAAAAAAAAACCTACTGGATGGGTTGGGCCAAGGGAGTGTTTGATGGCCAAACCAGTAGCTTTATTAATGAGAGCGAAGGCGGGGAAACCCTCTTCATCCTTAACCTCTGTTCCCCAACGAAAATCCTTGTACCAGTGCTGCAAGATAAATTCTTATGTGTGAGCTTTTTTATGGGAAATATGAAATGGAAATGAGGAGAGGTTGATAAGGAAGTAGGTGCCTGAAATTCATCTCGTGGGTTGGTCGGAGCGAGGAGAACGGTGCCTTCCCGGACAGAGAGAGAGTAACTCTCATCCGCCTTGGTATAGATTCTGACAGTGGGATTACTGATTACCTCTCCTGCGCCGTAGGATGGCGGGTGTTGGTGGTGGTCATGGTGGTGGTGGTCATGATGGTGGTGATGGCCAAAGTTGCTCATAGTAGATTTGTTTCTCTTTAATTGCTATGTTTGTCATGGATAACACCAAGGAGGGGTTTTTATAGGCGGAATTATGAAGAGAGGGCCAATGAGTTTTTGGAGAAACCTCATTTTTATTGTATTTATTTATTTTATAGGGTTAATTACCGGGACCTCCCCATAGAGTTTGCATAATTACAGGTTGCACCCCACTATCTTTCAAAATTATATTTACCTCATCTCCAAATTTTCCCAATTTACAAAAATACCCCTTTCGCTAGAAATATGAACGGAAATTAATAAAATCAGCCAAATTATTCTATGATATTCAATTTTAACCTTCATAATGACTTTACATTGAAAGGTGTGACATTTTGCTGTAGAAATATAGATGAAAAGTGATAAAAAATGCCAAATTATTTTATAATATTTCAATTTTACCCTTTCTAATAACTTTACATTGAAAAATGTTGCGTTACATTTTAACCTTTGTAATGAATTTAAAATCATTATAAAAATGATAAAATTGAATATCATAAAATAATTTGGCTGATTTTATCATTTTCCATTCATATTTCTAACGAAATGAGTATTTTTGTAAACCGGAGGTACTTCGAGGGGGGAGGTAAAAGATAGAGGGGTGAAACCTGTAATTATGCAAACTCCCAAGGGAGGTCCGGGTAATTAACCCTTATTTTTTTATTGTTAAAAGGAAAGAGAAGGAATTTTTGAAAGACTAAATTGCGTATCTGGATAGAGTTTGTAAAGCTTGTGGTATGCGAGTAGCATAGGGAAGTGGACAATGTATATATTTTTGTACAATTCGAAATGGTCGTACGGCTCATGCCCAGCCTTGTTGCCAAGTCATTGACCAATGGGAATAAACACAGTTGGCGTAAGAGTTGAGTTTGAATAACTTGCTTAAAAAAGAGAAACTTAGGTGCGTTTCTCTCACCTAGAACTAAGTGGGAGAGAAATATAGCCGTATGATCTCAGATCGGACGGTATATAAAATACTGACATTATTATTATTTATAAATACTAGAGTACTTAGGAAAAATACAACCGTATGATCTGTGATCAACGGCTTAGATGGGCTCCTCTCACCATGATCTTAGGTGAGAGTAACTCACCTACAAATTTTTCCTTAAAAAAGCACCTAACAGAATAATAGGAGTAAGTTGACATTTTTGAGAGCTTGATTGCGGGCGGTATAGAAAATTCAAGATAAAAAAAAATATTATGAGTGCGTATTTATCAATATTATATTAAAAAAAATTGGGAAGATTAACTATTCGTGGTCATGAAATGGGGGAATTTGAATAAATTTGAATAATTCAATTTTAATCTCTTTGATTTAGTGGAAGGTGTAGTTTTTTTAGGCGATTGTTATCCGCACTATAGTTTCAGCTATCCGCAAATTTTTGATATCCGCAAAGCTGTTTTTGTTAAATTTTTATCCGCAAAGCAAAATTTTGATATCCGCAAAGCAAAAATTTTAAAATTTCTGACAAAACTTTTTTTTTGTTCTCAAATATTCCAATAGGCCATAATATCATCTAAAGTTGACAAAACTGAATATTTTTGGAGAACATAAAAGTAAATAATTTAAACATATAAGTAAATTGTCAATGTTGTCTTCTTTGTAGTCATCAGTGCACTTTAACCCTGTAATTAATGTGTACAAAAATGTTAGAAAATTTAAACTTGCAAATTGAATATTTATATGCTAACAAAAACGTATCTTCAATATTTGTACCTCAAATTGTTAGCAAAATTTGACACTCAAAAATTCTTCAATGTTGTCTTCTCTATATTCATAACATTTAAACCTGCAATTTTTATTAAAAAAAATTAATCTACAAATAGAATTAGTATATGCTTAAGCAAGTTAAAATTAAATTTTCTTTACCTCACATCATTGAAGATCATCCAACACTACTAAATTGGTTGGTCTCATATATGGTGTTGGTGCTTGGCAACGACCGTTATAATGTCTTTCCCAACTTTCCGCAACCTGTTCATGATGTTTCACCCAACATGGAGTAATGATTATCATTTATGAAACCAATGCAAATAAGTGTTGGCACTTCCGACATAAATGAGTGAAGCGGTAGAAAAATCAAGTTTTGAACCTTAGACAACTGAACCAACACTATGTTGTAGCATGAAGAGATTACAAGCTCCATATCTGGTAGTGTCATCCACTTAGCAAATGGAGCAGGACTTTCTGTACATTGTATCGATTGTGCCATCTCCGATCGCCTTTCTCTTCCATAAATCACATCATATAAATCTTTTTTGTTTTCAATTTCCCATTACAGATCATTGCGTATTTATTGCCAATCACCATTTACATTCAAAGCATCACTAATAACTCGGTACCCACAATGTCCATCACCCAAGACGTCGAAGGTGTCCACTATGTGTTTAGACCAAAAGGGTGTGAAATGGTGGCGTACATTGTCAACAAATTTTGGGTTTTTACGAATCAACAACTTATTCCTTTTTTTAGTTGCTTTGTTTCCATCATTCTTTCCTCCAACAAGGCATACTTAAAGTTGGATGAGAGTCATTTTATTGAGAGAACAACCTCTTTAAATTTTTTGTAACTTCCTTTTGGTCTCCCTTTTAACTTTAACGGTACCGATGACTCCTTTGTTTGACTCAAAGATGGATCTATGATTTCTCTTAATTTTCGTTTGATTTCTCCTTTCTGTTGTTCATTTGAATCGTAGAATTTTTGTACAACTCGTTCTACCTCAATGTCAATGATGTTCTCTATGTCCACACCAAGAGTTTCATTTAGTACTAGTTCTTTCCAATGAGGATGAATCAACCATAAGGGAAATCCTTTGGAGTTAGTTATGTATGAAAATAATTCATGCGCGCACGGTAAACCCATAGTATATCTCTTCAAGTGTGAACATTCATGAGCTAACGGAAAGTATGCATACCTTTTTTTTACTAATTCTTCTTCCTCCTTGAAGAACCGTAGAGCTTGTAATGAAACCTTCCCGATTGCATTTGAGTATAACACACCTGTGAAATCATTGCTTATCTGCATACAACTTTCGCCAAATGATCTTTTAATATCTGTAATTTGAAGATTTATCATTAGGTCGAAAGTCTTCCATAATGTTGTCAAGTTACCTATTGATACTTCCACAATTTTTTTCAACTGACTATGACCTCCCTCCACACGATTAGTGCATGAATTACCCAAATGTAATAACTTATCAATCCATGGTGACATAAAACGATCTTTATATGGCTCAATCCAAGTTGAGATAACATACTCCAAAACATCAGAATGTAATGTAGAATAAGTAGCAACTAATTCATTAAAGGCAATGTTAAACTCACTTTCTGTAACAACTTCAATCAATCTCTGCCAGTCAAACATAAACTTCTCAAATTCCTTGACATTAGTAATAATTTTTTGCAATGAGCAAGAATGTTTCTGTTGATGTGAACACGCCATAAAATATGTTTTGCATTTGGAAAAATTTTGCATATAGCATTCATTAGAGCAATTTCTCTATCAGTCACCATAACGGTTGGCAGACTCTCCGGGGCAAGTATAGACTTAAAACAATCCAAAGCTCATTCATAACTCGATTTAGTTTCATCCGATAGAAATGTGAAACATGAATAGAAAGTTTTACTGGTAGAGGTCATCCCAACAATACATAAGAGGGGCATTCGATATTTATTTGTCTTATATGTACAATCAAGTTGGAAAACGGTTGTAAATATATTCGTCAACTTGATTGAAGTAGGATGTGCAAAAAAAAAAGACATTGAAGTTTCTTAGTTCTTCCATCACTTTATTGAAACTGACATAGCCCACATTTTCAATGCACTTGTACAAAAACTGTATTGGAGTATGACCATCTAACTGCTTCCTGTGTAACTTAGCCCTTGCATTATATATTGTCCGCATCACAGTTGTGTTATCAATATTTTTCCCTTTGACATATGTTAATATTTTCCTGGGTTTAACACCCGCATTGTACATCTATTCAACTAATTTGTCTTCCTCAGGGTTTAACCTTCCAGCATAAGCATGCACCCTCTAAATGAACTTTCTCATGATTGTGGATGCCACATATAACTTCCACTCTCCACTCATCTAATTTGGCCACCTTCTTTCCTTTAAGTGCAAATAAACAACCACATCTCTTGGATGTGGTTTTGCGAAGACCCTTCTTAACCCACTCTTTTTTGTTTTGATTTTCTCTATAATATCATCTTCTATCACAACAAAACAAAACAGTAGGTGTAAGTCGTCCAACAAAATTATCTGACGCTTTAATAGTAACAACAAAACCAAGACTTCTACCAACGGAACGAGCCAAATCTACCAACTCTTCTCTTGAACAAAATACGTTTTTTGTCTCAAAATGAATGCCCACATCAACCTCAACCTTCGATTCTTCTTCATCTTTGAAACATTTTGAATCTTGAAAAAATACATAACACAAAACTAGTTAAAAGGAACTCAACAAAAAACATTCCCCAAGATAAAAAATGAGGGCGCCAAAATGAATGATATTTGTACCGATTATAGCTAAACATGCGTTATCCAAGTGTTTTGAATCACCAGACATCTTGTCAACCCTAAACATCACATTAAATCTAGTAAATAATTATTAATGAAAATACCAAAAAATAAATTTAACACATAATCGGAATGGAGGATACCTGAAGGATGAAGGAGGAAATGTATCAAATAGGAATTGTAGTTGGGGTTGAAGAGGGCGCCGACGAGTGACTGTAGAGGGGTTGGAGAGGGTGTCGGTGAAGAAGGTGGTCGGGCTTGCAGCAGTCGCCGGGGAAGAAGGTGTCTCGGTGTAAACCCTAGATTAGGGTTTAGGGCACCGTCGAGGGGGTCGCCGTCGAGGGAGGCACCGCCGAGGGGGGTCGCAGTCGAGTGAGGCACCGTCGAGGGGGGGGGGGGGGGGGCGCCGTCGAGTGAGGCACCGTCGAGGGAGGAGGGAGGCGCGGTAGCAGGTGCGAGAATAGGGTTTCGGACCGGAGGGGAGTTGCTGTGCGGGAAAACGAAAAGACAAGTGCGATTATCTTAATTAAGGGAGGGGAAAAATAGATAATTTCGAGTGCAAATAGTCGAAAGTGCTGTGCAGGTAACAATCACCTTTTTTTAACACGCCAATATATAAAATGTAAATTTTATTATATATACTACCGGCCGCACACATGATTCATTCCTGACGCAGTATAAGGACATAACCGGACTCAATAGACCTTCTCGCGGGCGATGTTTAGGTACTATCGTCGTGTAACGACCCAGAACCTACTCCAGGCGGGATAACGTCCACCAAGAGCCTCTCCTGACGTCGTATCGGGCTGCAACCCATGCACCCAACCCCTCTCTAGTCCCACCACAGGGCACAACGGTTTGTTGGAGGCCTTTGACGAGGGAAACTCAAGTTAAGCCGACAACGCAGAGACTTCCCACGAGGTCACCCATCCCGGTACTACTCTCGCCCAATCACGCTTAACAATAGAGTTTTTTCACTCCTCATCACTAATTGAGCTTTTATTGTAACAACTCAGGCCCTGCTCCAATCGGGACAACGTCCACCGAGAGACCATACCTGTCGTTGTACCGGGCTGCAACCCAAGCACCCAACCCCCTCTCTAGCCCCACCACAGGGCACATCGGGTTGTTGGAGGTCACATCTCCCTTTGATGAGAAAACTCAAGTTAAGGGGGTAACGCGAGGACTTCTCAGGAGGTCACCTATCCCGAAACTACCCTAGCCTAAGCATGCTTAACTATGGACTTTTTCCAGCGTTCTTGGGCTAAGGTAGTTTTCGGAATGGGCGACCTCCTGGAAAGTCTTAGTGCTATCCCCTTAACTTGAGTTTCCTCATCAATGAGAGTTGTGACCTCCAACAACCCGATGTGCCCTGTAGTGGGATGGGACTAGAGAGAGGTTGGGTGCTTAGGCTGCAGCCCGGTACGACGCCAGACGAGGCTCTCGGTCGACATTATCCCAATTGGAGGAGAGTCTGGGTCATTACACGTCGTCCCATATATATAAAAAAAAGTTCGCCGCATGGTTTTATGGTCCTTACAAAAGACTATCAAAATGATCTCGATCATCTAATTTCATTGTCCTTCAATTTGAATTTCATACTTTGATTTGTTTTCATCCCTTTATTTTGAAACATATAACACACAAATTATTATTATTATTAAGCAAAACAAGCGCATATATTTTCTAAAATATCTGGCTTCGCAAGACCCGCCACCTCTTCATCTTCTCCATCATTTTTGGGTCCGGCTTCAAATACTATATATATATTACACATAAGTCATTATTGCATCAGCAAAGCCCTTGCACCACTGTTTTTGGTGCGTATAAGCAGAGCTCGTGCACACCCAAAACATCCATAGATGGGCGAAGCTCGTTCGCAACCAAGCGCCGGACTACTAGTAAGACTTTTATCATCTCTAGCCAAATTAGTCTGGCAAAATAATATATTGATTCAATCGACTAAAACGTGCTTTAATTACCAAATCTAGTGTTGGTGCATTGAGAAATTGTCTTGGGACAACTTTTTTCATTTCAGAAAATTCTATTAGAACAGCAAAAGCTGTCTTTTTAGTTGTTTGAACGAGCATTTTCTTCAAAAAAGCTGTTTTTAAGGTTTTTTGAGAAGTCAGTCCAATATAACTTTATAAAAACTGCTTTATCTGTTTTTAGCCTTTTCTTTTTTATTAACTCCATTTCGCTACACACCAATCAAATATTTTCGTCCGAGCGTGCATTGCGGTCGAGCACTCGTTTTTCGCCCGGGCAGCCGTTTCTCGCCCGGACACGAGTTTTTCGCCCGGGCGCGCATTTTAGCTCATCATCAATCAAGCTCATGTTTCACTCAAATTAGCTCTCTAATGATCTGGATAATTGATCTACACTCGAACTCCACATTAGAGCATGCAACAATGCATTGCTTCTTGCTTTACGGGCGGCTGTTTTTCGCCCGGGATAATATGCCTCAGAAATCAAGCTTATATTTGACCTCAAATGCATTGCTTCCTGCTCAATCGTGATATGGTGCTCTGAAGTAGATATACTATTGAACAGAGAGCCATGCTATTTAACATCTGAAAATGCATTAATCTAAATTTTCCTTTTCTCTTATTATCGTGCATGGTCGCCTAGGTCACACAAAAATTTGGGGAGATCGAGAATGAATGGCAAGGCTGTGAGGATTAGACCGCGAACTTCCCCTTTTAACCAAGCTGCAATGGAGTTTCAAATCTAACCGCCTGATTTATCTTTCTCTCATCTAACGGTCAAAATCAAATGGATTTTCATGAATATGGTTTCAAACGCGCGCATCTAGGGGTTGACTGTTCACTCCACACCCTCAGATCGAAGGGATCCTACCCCAACAACTCTAAAATAATTAAATATTTATAGTTGATAATTATTTCAGGGTGTTACAATTCTCTCCCTCTTAACAAAATTTTGTCCTAAAATATATTCTCGGCCTCAGCCGCAAGAGATACAAAACGCCAAATTTCAATGTCGTGTGGGTTATGGGCTCGCCATGCTTTTGCTGCAATACTCTGATGTACACTTTCATGAGGAAAACCAAACGATTCTAAACACAGTGAAATACCAAATTATGAGGTCACGGATAACATTCTTACGACTTTTTAAAGCTCGGGAGATCGACTTAGATTCAGACATGCAAGCGTCGACGAATCCTCACATTCATTCTATCATAAAGATCCGTCCGTCATTTATGTTATAACTAAAAGGGCCTTACGAACTCTCATACCCATCACCAGGGGCAGATCTAGGAATTGTAACATGGGGGGGCTGAGCAATGGTGGATTTGGGGGGTTCGGGGGGCAGCGCCCCCTGATCGGGGTTTCGGGGGCAGAGCCCCCGAAGAAAAATTTTTTTTGACAGAGATATTTATTTAAAGACTTTAATGCAAATTTTATACTTGCTCCATATCATTGCAGATGAATGAAATCATTATGAATTTATGATCATGCATAATCACAGATACAAGAAAAGTTTTATTCATCATGGGATAGGAAGACGACGGGATGAAAACCCAACAAATATTTTTACAATATCATCAATATCCAGAGATTTTGCAATGCCCTTTTCAATATAAATGATCATAAGATTAACCAACCATTCATCACCCATAGTTGTGCGCAAACGAGTTTTGATGATTTTCCGTGATGAAGAAGAAGAAGAGGAAGAAGAAGAGGAAGAAGAAGAAGAGGAGGAAGAGGAAGAAGAAGAGGAAGAAGAGGAAGAAGAGGACGAAGAAGAGGAAGATGAAGAAGAAGAAGAAGAAGAAGAAGAAGAAGAAGAAGAGGACTTCACCTGCGGCGGCCGGCGGGCGAGCACATCAGCGACGGGCTAGGGCACATCAACGACGGGCTAGGGCACATCAGCGACGGACTCTGCCACTCTGGAATTGATCAATCAAATAGCGAAAAGCTGACTGGGGGGGGGGGCTGAGCCCCCCCTAGTCCCTCCTGCCCATCACTTCATAGCCATTCCATTACATCATGAAGGGTTACAATTTTCTCAAAATGAGAAACTTCGACCTCTCAAAAGAGAATAAAATTACCATGTTGATTCCAAATTTTCTTGCCGGTTTACCCACCACTCGAACCACATCAAAACTGTGGCAGTCCCGAAAGACTTTTGTTCAATGGTGATTACTCTACATCATCACCACTATTTAACACAGATGAACAACATCATAATCTTCTATCTTCCGAAGTTTGTGCAAACCACACACAAAGGAGAAATTCTTATCCGAGAAATCACAATCTCGACAAGGCACTTTTACTTGGGTTTAAGTGTTTACGAATTTCTTTATGAGTCATACCAAGTAAACTACATACTTAACAATTTGCTAATTTCCCCATGGTTTGAACAATTTGAACACCAAACCCATTTCAGGACAACCAATGTTTTGCTTTAGCCTTGATATTTCGATCCCAATAAAATTTTGAACTAACAACTCATTTTTCATCAAAACCTCAACAAATTTTCACAATCGTTAGCGACGAAGCTCATGCATGCAAATTTGATGAAATAGCTCATTAGCTAAATCCAAAATAATCCTAATTCACGGGTTACCAGATCCATTGTTATGCTACTATATGTTGAAGCCAGGAAAATCTTAGCTCCAAATGTTCAGACCTAATTGCAACCGAAGGCTACTGATTCCACGGTCCAACGATCTGGATCTGAAGGCTAGCGTTAAGAAGGTAGAGAAAGGACCACACAAACAGACCCCAGGGCACTTCAGCAGGGAGGTCCTGCTACGTACCCCGAAGTTCGAGCAAAACTTCCCTTCTATGACCACAGATGGCTGAGCTTGGTACGAGGAAGGCACTGGCTTGATGAGAATCTCGCCTGTGGGGGGTGGGGTGGGGGAGGTTGATATCTGATTTTTGAAGTGTCATTCCTGGTACCCCTGAGGGTCTATTAATAGACAAATTCCAAGGGGAAAATGTAGGCGACTATGCCTGACCCCATGCGAGATTGTCTAGTTGAACCTGGCGAACAGGCGACTATTGAAGGATCTCGCCCATACCTGGCAAAATTGTAGGATCAAGCGCAACCAACAATCCCAAAAGACCAAAATTATGAGAAGGGCGCTACTTTTTCTTTAAGAAAGTAGGAAATGGAGCTACGGGTCAAGTGAAGGAACGCTGGACCCAACAACCCCCCCAGCGTCCAGCACAAACCGTAAGCTCAGAGGTGCCCCCACATGCCTCAGAGGTGGCACACCACATGGCTCAGAGGTGTTTTTTCACATAGACGTGGTCGCCTGACCCGCCAGGACCCACACGGGTAGAGAAATTTTGGGATTTATCAGCGCCCCCCAGTCTCGAACCCGCAACCTTACTCTGATACCACTTGTAGGATCAAGCGCAACCAACTGTCCCAAAAGCCCGGACTAAAAGTGAGGTTAGATCTTAAAGTCACTCAAGAGGGGGGGGGGGGGGGGGGGGAGGTGAATAGAGTATTAAAAAGTTTCACTTATTTTTATAGCGGAATTAAAATAGTGATATTTATATGTGCATAACAGAGTGAGTTATAAAAACAAAATAAAAAAAAGCACACAACACAGTACAGAAAAATAAACACAACACAGAGGACACAAGGATTTTATAGTTGTTCCCCAATAAATCTGGGTACGTCTACTCTTCTACCACCCTTGGTAGGATTCCACTAGGTTTTTGATCAGGTGCCCTATCACCAATGAGGTTTTTGATCAGGTGTCCAAACACCAATGAGCTTTTGATCAGGTGCTCTAACCAAACTACAGGTTTTTGTTCAGGTGCCATGCCACCAAGGGGTTAACTTTTGAACGGAGTTATAACCCTGTATAGAATGGGATAAAGAGGGTTTAGATGTTCTTCTCTGTCAATAATCTGAGAGAAGACTAGTGGAATGTGATGTTGTAAAGTTCCTCCTGTCTGATTGAAATTCTTGACAGTTTGAGGATGGAGCTTTCACTTGGAACATATATCTTCCTTGATAGCTGATGAATCTGAGAGACCAAGATTTCTTAGATTATTTGTTGTTCTTGAAGATCTTGAAACTTGCAGCAGGATACTGAGAGAATAGTGTTGATGTTCTCAGAGATTGAGAGAGCTGCTGCTTGAGGAAGATGAAGATCTGAAAACTATTTTGCTTTCTGCTTTCTGTATTTTTCTCTACAGTTTCTTCCTTCCTCTTTCTGTATATCTTTTTCCTGACTGTTCTTTTTCTCTTGCTGTTCTACTGTAATACTTCTTCTTTATTCCTTTGATAATATATCTCTGATTTGAAATTCAAATCCTCTGAATAAGGAATAGAATAATCAGGAGGATTATTTCTTGGAACTGCAAGCCAATTTTAATTCATATTCCTTTTTAATTAATGTATCATTTTCCGCCAAACGGTTATTTTCTCGGGAAGAGAATGGAAAGGAATAAAATAAAAAGGAAGGATATAATCCTTGACTTATCTGGTAGGAATAGATCCGTTGCTGATAATCTGAGTTCAGAGAATAATATAACTGATCTTCTGAAATAAATCTGCTGAAGAGATTTTTCGTCGATCTGAACAAATTTCTCGAACATAATCTGGAATTCGTCGATCTCAAGCTGGAGGTCGTCGAACTGAAAGATAATATCTGATAAGCTAGCTTGAATATTGAATTCGTTGAGCTGAGAAGAACTTTCGTCGATCTGAACATCTTGATACTTATTCTTCGAGCGCAGAGCTGAGTTCGTCGAACGCTGAGACTGGGAGGTTCATCGAACGCTGAGACTTGGTCAACCGCTGAGACTGAAGTTCATCAACCGCTGAGACTGAACAAACTCGTCGACCGCTGAGACTTCAAGTTCGTCGAACGCAAGAGCATGCCGTTCGTCGAACGCAGGAAGCATTTCGTCGAACGCAGGATGAGTTCATCGAACACAAAACCTTGGCAAGTTCGCCGAACGCAGGAGCATGCCGTTCGTCGAATGCAGGAAGCATTTCATCGAACGCCGGATGGAGTTCGTCGAATGCAGAGACTGAACTTTTTCTTAAGTCTAACAGCCTAAAACCTTGACCCTTTAGACTATACAAAGGGGTCAACTTAGTCCTAATAAACAGATAGTGATCCTAGCCCAAATCAGTAATGAGGTTGTTCCAACAATCTCCCCCTATTTGGGTTAGGACACTATTTGACAAAATTGAATAATAAAACAAATAACAAAACAACATAGCATATATATCTGATAGATTTTAAATATTTCAGCAGATATAAAATATGATACTCTGAGTTTTGAAATTTTCCATTAAAAACAAAAGTAATAAAAACAAATAAATAGAACCTTTTGTCTTTCTCTGAATTCTGACATTGCCTTCAGCTTTCTGAATTTGATTATCTGAGCTGTATTTGCTATATCCAACAATAGTTCTGAATCTGCATTTTTCAGCTTTCTGAATTTGTTGATCTAAATTGAATCTGCTCTAACAAAAATTATTTCTTAATCTGCTTTGCTACCAATCTGCATTTGAATATGCTATATCTGAATCTGAAACAAAACTACAATAGCAAACTGCTGTAAGCTTTATCAAAAACTGAAAACATGCTTCTTCATCAACTGAATGATTTTTCTTTTTCATACAGCATCTCCCCTTGAAACTTTGAGCATCTTCATAAAACATCTCCCACTATCATAAAGGAGTTTCTTCAAAACATCTCCCCCTGTCAAAAGTAAAGTATCTCCCCCTAACAAAAAGGAGCTTCTTCAAGACATCTCCCCTTGCCTAGTTTCAGGAAGGCCTGAAGCTAGGCCCCTAGAAGAAGGGACAGATGAGGAGGTAGGGAAGGATGCAATTTTTTTGAAGAAATATTGCCATTGTTCCTGCAAAAGAAAATAGAGATCAAGTGCAAAGGAACTGGAAAGAGATGCAATTTCTGGTGGTTGTTCCACATAGACTTCTTCTTTGATATCTCCATTCAGAAATGCACTCTTTACATCCATCTGATAGACTTTGAATTTCTTGAATGCAGCAAAGGCAAGAAAAATCCTTATAGCTTCAAGTCTAACAACAGGAGCAAATGTTTGATCAAAATCAATTCCTTCTTCCTGAGAATATCCTTGGGCTACTAATCTTGCTTTATTTCTGACTATGATGCCTTGATCATCTAGCTTATTCCTGAAGACCCACTTGGTGCCAATAAATGGATAGCCTTCTGGTCTTGGAACCAAATCCCAAACCTTGTTCCTTTCAAATTGGTTGAGCTCCTCTTGTATTGCAAGAATCCAGTTTGGATCTTGTTCTGCATCTTTTATGGACTGAGGTTCAACTTGTGATAGGAAACAAGTGTGCATCTGATTTTGGTGTAGTTGATGCCTTGTTTGAACTCCTGCTGAAATATCTCCAATGATTTGGGATATTGGATGATCTCTAACTGTGATGTGATCAACAGTTGGAGTTGGTTCAACAATAGTTTCTTCTTGAGGGACTTGTTCAGCTGTCACTTGATTTGAGTTGTCAGCAAGATCTGAATTATCTTCTTCTTCACTGCCTTCAATTATTTCATTTGATGGAAGTAGAGAATTTTTATTCTGTAGATCCAATCCATTAAGATCTTCACAAAGAGCTGGTACCTGCAAAGTATCTTTGGTAGAGGTGGTATTCCTCTCCTCATTTAACATGTTAGTCTCATCAAAAGATACATGCATGGACTCTTCTATCTTAAGAGTAGATTTGTTGTAAACTCTATATGCTTTACTAGAAAGAGAATATCAAAGGAATATACCTTCAGCAGATTTTGCTTCAAATTTCCTTAGATACTTCTTGTCATTGTTATGCACATAGCATTTACAGCCAAATATCTTAAAATACTTAACCTTAGGCTTTTTATTCTTGAGTAATTCATAGGGAGTTTTGACCTTAAGTTTATGTATCAGGCTTCTGTTCAACACATAATTTGCTCTGTTCACTGCCTCTGCCCAAAAAGAGAGTGACAAGTTTTCATCAGCAAGAAATGTAGTTGCTGATTCAATTAGGGTTCTATTTTTCCTTTCAGCTACCCCATTTTGTTGAGAAGTTCTAGGAGTAGAGAAACATTGCATGATCCCTTCTTTTCCACAGAATTCTCTCATCAGAAGAGATTCAAACTCAGTGCCATGATCACTTCTGATCAATGCAACTAGAGTAGAGTACTCAATCTTGATGGACCTGAGAAAGTCTGTCAGAACACTGAAGGTGTCAGACTTATTCCTAAGAAAGAACACCCAAGTGAATCTTGAGAAGTCATCTACAATAACTAGAGAGTAATGCTTCCCTCCTAGACTTTATAGTGCAGTAGGTCCAAAAAAGGTCCAAATGCAGTAAGTACAAAATCCTAGGTGAATCACTCTTGGATAAAGATTTAAAACTACTTCTAGTTTGCTTACCTAATTGACAAGCCCTGCAGAGTCCTTCCTTCTTGTATGAACCAAAAGGCAGCCCTCTAACAAGATTGTCCTTAGAAAGATTAGATATAGTTCTAAGGTTAATATGTCCAAGCCTTTTATGCCATAATTCATTTGTTTTACTTATAGAATTGAATAAGCAAATGTCTGAATTGGCAGAGTCAAAATTGACTAAATAAATGTTTCCATGTCTAATACCAGATAATACATTTATGTTTTTATTATTGGTAATAAGACATAAGGAAGGTTAAAGGTTACCTGGTAACCTTCATCACATAACTGGCTTATGCTGATGAAGTTGTGCTTCAGACCCTTGGCATAAGCTACTTCTTTGAAGGTGACTGTTCCAACTTTGATTTGTCCATAACCTTTGGTTTGTCCACAGTTGGAGTCTCCAAAGATCACTTTGGGTCCAAGCCTTGCCTTATAGTTGCTTAGGTTGGCCTTGTTTCCTGTCATGTGCTTTGAATAGCCACTATCCAGATACCAATATTCTTTTATGTTTGGATAGTTGTGTACCTGCAAAAATAGAAAACAGTCTAGTTGTTCTTGACCTAGACTACCTTGGGTCCTTTTATTTTTCCACAAAATTCTGAAATGAAAGACATCTCAGGCTAATCCTTATAACCTTGTGGATGAGATCTCCTTGGAGGAATTATCCACTAAGTAAAAGGATTCTTAGTATGTGAAGAATAAGAATTTTTCAAATTTTCTGTATATTTTCCATTCGACGAATTTGGATGAATTCGTCAATCGCCGTTCGACGAAGTGATGTGCTTTCGTCGAGCGCCGTTCGAATAATGAATATACTGAAATTCTATCTTCAGAGTTCGTCGATCTCCGTTCGACGAAATGAATTGATTTCGTCAAGCTCTGTTCGACGAATTCTGCTGAATTCCTTTATTCTTAACAGCCTTGCTTGAGATATTTTTATCTACTACTACTACTACTACTACTACTACTACTACTACTACTACCTCTTTGCTCTTGGCAGAGATGAACTTTATTGGTGTAGAAAGTATATTCTTCTTAATAAGAGGTGGCTCACTTGATGATGCACCTAAGCCCAGTTTGCCACTAAGTCTGGCATTCACTGTGCTTGTGATGTCCATCAGTTTGATACTTCTCCCATTTAGGGATTCTTTAAATTTCTTAGCTTCAGACAACTTGTTATCAATGAGAACAATGTGTTCTCTCGAGGCAGCCAAATCTTTCGTAAGATTGACATTTTCTTCACTTAGTTGGTTCATTTCAGCCAACTGATTTCTGAGAGAGATTATCTCTTTCTCAGATTTGATTAAATCTAAGCAAAGAACTTTGAATTCATCTTTGAATTCAATTGAATTAAAATCAAAGTTTGAGATTACCTGATCAGTATCATTGTAAGACTCTGATTCATCTGAGTTGTTTGCTGAGGCATTGATAGCCATCATGCAGAAGCTTCTTTCTTCTTCATCATCACTAGAGCTGGATGATGATGCATTTTCTGACTCACAGCTTGAGTCATAAATAGCCATCAAGCATTGGTCTTTTTCATTTGATTCTTCTACATCTTCAGAGGAAATGCATGAAGACTCTGAATCAGTTTCACTCCATGATTCCGCTACAATCCCTCTTCCCTTATGCTTGTGTTTGTGGGATGATGGCTTGCTGGAGTATCTTTTATCTTCTTTGTCCTTTCTTTTATCCTTCTTTTGGTTCTCTGGACACTCTGGTAGAATGTGTCCAGGTTTCCTGCAACCAAAATAGATAATTTCTTTAGAATTGGATTTATCATACCTTGGTTTTTCTCTTGATCTGGAATCCTTCTTTCTGAAGTCATTCTTAGCCATTTTATAGAATCTCTTTGCTAGTAGGCTCATGAACTCCACATCTCTTGGAGCTTTTTCTTCCTCTTTAGTAGCTTGGAAAGCTATGCTTCTCTCCTTCTTGGATGCTGGAGATGAGGCAGATTGTTCAGCTTCTCTAGTTTTGATAAGCTGCTCATAGGATTTAAGTTTGCCTAACAAGCTCTCAGTGGAGATCTCATTAAGGCTTATGGCTTCCTTGATTGGCCAGATCCTAGAGCACCATGTGTTGGGGAAGCACATAAGGATCTTATCATTAACTTATGTGATAGAGATCACTTTGTCTAAAGATTTTAGCTCATTGATTATGAGACTGAGTCTATTGTACATATCAACCACTGTCTCATTTTCTCCTTTCTTGAAGTTTTCATACTAGAAATGAGGTGGGATCTTGTATCTCTTCTTTCATCTGCTGATCCTTCAACCATGTTGTTGAGTGAGATCCATATTTCCCTTGCTGAAGTGCATTCCACAACTTTTTGGAAAATGTCATCTGACATTGTTTGTGCCAAAATATTCATTGCCTTGGCATCTGCACTTCTCTGCTTCTTTTGAGCATCTGTCCACTCAGGTGGTGGAACAATATTGTTTGTTGTTGCTGTTTCAGCAGTTGTTGTTGCTGTAGGAGTAGGAGGTCCTGTCAAAATAACATTAAAAATATCTTCATCAATAGAGTTCATATATAATCTGATCCTTGCCTTCCATAGTGCAAACTTATTTAGATTGCACATAGGAGGTCTTGTGCTTGAATATTCTTTGTTCTGTGCCATGAGTTTTTAAACAAAAGAAAACTCAAATAAATTTAAGATCTAATTGATCTTTTGATTCAGGTGTTAGCCTGTATACAATCAACCTACCTCTGATACCAATTGAAAGTGAGTTTAGATCTTAAAGTCACTCTAGAGGGGGGGGGGGGGGGGGGTGGTTGAATAGAGTATTAAAAAGTTTTTCACTTATTTTTATAGCGGAATTAAAATAGTGATATTTATATGTGTATAACAGAGTGAGTTATAAAAACAAACTAAAAACAAAGCACACGACACAGTACAGAAAAATAAACATAACACAGAGGACACAAGGATTTTATAGTAGTTCCCCAATAAATCTAGGTACGTCTACTCTTCTACCACCCTTGGTAGGATTCCACTAGGTTTTTGATCAAGTGCCCTATCACCAATGGGGTTATTGATCAGGTGTCCAAACACCAATGAGCTTTTGATCAGGTGTTCTAACCAAACTATAGGTTTTTGTTCAGGTGCCCTGCCACCAAGGGGTTAACTTTTGAAGGGAGTTATAACCCTGTACAGAATGGGATAAAGAGGGTTTAGATATTCTTCTCTGTCAATAATCTGAGAGAAGACTAGTGGAATGTGATGTTGTAAAGATCTCCCTGTCTGATTGAAATTCTTGACAGTTTGAGGATGGAGCTTTCACTTGAAACAGATATCTTCCTTGATAGCTGATGAATCTGAGAGACCAAGATTTCTTAGATTATTTGTTGCTCTTGAAGATCTTGAAACTTGCAGCAGGATACTGAGAGAATAGTGTTGATGTTCTCAGATATTAAGAGAGCTGCTGCTTGAGGAAGATGAAGATCTGAAAACTATTTTGCTTTCTGCTTTCTGTATTTTTCTCTACAGTTTCTTCCTTCCTCTTTCTGTATATCTTTTTACCGACTGTTCTTTTTCTCTTGCTGTTCCGCTGTAATACTTCTTCTTCTTTATTTCTTTGATAATATATCTCTGATTTGAAATTCAAATCCTCTGAATAAGGAATAGAATAATCAGGGGGATTATTTCTTGGAACTGCAAGCCAATATTTAATTCCTATTCCTTTTTAATTAATGTATCCTTTTCCGCCAAACGGCTATTTTCTCGGGAAGAGAATGGAAAGGAATAAAATAAAAAGGAAGGATATAATACTTGACTTATCTGGTAGGAATAGATTTGTTGCTGATAATCTGAGTTTAGAGAATAATATAACAGATCTTCTGAAATAAATCTGCTGAAGAGAATTTTCGTCGATCTGAACAAATTCGTCGAACATAATCTGGAGTTCATCAATCTCAAGCTGGAGGTCGTCGGACTGAAAGATAATATCTGATAAGCTAGCTGTAATATTGAATTTGTTGAGCTGAGAAGAACTTTCGTCGATCTGAACATCTTGATACTTATTCTTCGAGCACAGAGCTGAGTTCGTCGAACGCTGAAACTGGGAGGTTCGTCGAACGCTGAGACTGAAGTTCATCAACCGCTGAGACTGAACAAACTCGTCGACCGCTGAGACTTGCCAAGTTTGTCGAACGCAGGAGCATGCCGTTCGTCGAACGCAGGAAGCATTTCGTCGAACACAGGATGAGTTCGTCGAACGCAGAACCTTGGCAAGTTCGTCGAACGTAGGAGCATGCCGTTCGTCGAACGCAGGAAGCATTTTGTCGAACGCAGGATGGAGTTCATCGAATGCAGAAACTGAACTTTTCCTTAAGTCTAACAACCTAAAACCTTGACCCTTTAGACTATACAAAGGGGTCAACTTAGTCCTAATAAACAGATAGTGATCCAAGCCCAAATCAACAAAATGGTTGTTCCAACACGGACTTATGGGAAGGGCACTACTTTTTCTTTAAGAAAGTAGGAAAGAACGCTACGGGTCAAGTGAAGGAACGCTGGACCCAATATAGATGTTGTTGATAGTCGTCACCTAAGAGAGTAACTCCGAGGTTTACTGATAGTCACCAGCTTGGGGCAAGTAATCATGATACTCACATATGGCATTGAATGCCCCCATGGGTTGCTTCCTTACTCTAACTTGACCTTTGACTTTGACCTCTACCCACATGGCGTCAACGGGTACTAACTTCGAAGAATATGGGTTGTACACAATCTCCGCTCTTTGTGAGGAACAAAGGATCTCAAAAAGAAACATTCAACCTTTATTCGCAAGGGACTTCTGGCGAGTATCAATCATACTCGAAAGCAAGGGAGGTCCCCTCCGACATCTATAAATCGGAGTAGAGGGGCCTTCCCTGTCACACCCCTTTTTTTCTACGGCGAGATGTTGACTCCCGAGGATATAGTCACGAAGACCCAGGCGCTTATGAAGCTGCTGAACAAGATGCAGGGTGGTGATCCTCGCCATGGAGGGGGGCGAAAAAGGAAAAGGGACGACGTTGAGCGTCCGACTACAAGGATGCCGAGGGAGGATGTTTCGTCGGGAGGCCCGACGCAACCTGTGCCTGACCTGGTCCAAACCCGACTGAGCCAAGAGGGTTTGGACGATGTCGGTGAGCACAAGTCATTGACATCGAGCCTTCGACCATTCCCCTCAACGCGACCACAATAGGTAATTATCGCCCATCATCAGAAATCCTGCAGCTGTTTGCTTTACTGATGCTGAACTTCTCTTACAACAACTCCTCCTCCAGAGACCAACTCAGCCGGGCCGAGCGCGTCAGCGCCTCTTGCTTGGTAGCCTGCGAGCGTAAAGCATCTACCACCTCCTCTGGCTATCTCGCTTGGTGTCGTCCCACTGTAGGAGCCTTCTCGCTAACCGCGATCTTCAACAGAGGTTGGGGAGAGTAGTTCCCGCGTAGGAATTCTAAAGTTAAGAAGATCGAGGCTCCAGTCCCCTCATCCTCCACCGCCTCCATCGTCCGAAATTCCTTGCCAACCGGCGACGTCAGATCAAGGCGATCCGACATTCTTCAGGAGAGGAAGAGGATGATCCTCCTTTGTGCCACCGCCTTCGACGTCTGCGAGGGAGGATGGTCGTGGGAAGGCACCCGTGGACCAGTCGTCTGGGCCCTCTTCCCGACAGCATGAGATCGTGCCCCCATATTTTCATTCAGCGGGCGGGAATGACAGAGGTGGGCGGTCAGGGAGTCGGCAGACTCTTCCTCATCACACTCCATCACCTCACCGAATTTCCCCACCACGCCGACGAGATACTCCCCAGCAGACGCCTTCTCATCGTCGTCAGCCCAGGGTAGCTCCTGCACGCGCAGGTACTGTATACCCAGAAATCGGCGTTCCTCTCCATGGAGGTTTTTCTACTTTCCTCCTATAGGTCACGCGACTAAGGAGGTCCAGATCCTACAGGAGTGCGGCCTCCAACATCTAACCGCTCACGCCATATAAGCGACCTCCTGTCCACCAAGAGGGGCAGACTTCTCCTTCAGGCCGCCCAGCAGGGGGGACTCGCCTTTAGTCCCCTCAGCAGGGGCGGACTCGCCTTCTATCCGCTCAGTAGGGGCGAACTCGCCTTCAGTCCGCTCAGCAGGGGCAGACTCTCCTTCAGTCCGCTCAGCAGGAGCGGGCTCGCCTTCAGTCCGCCAGCAGGGGCAGACTCGTCCCCTGTCCGCCAGCAGGGTGGGATCGGCCTTCTGTCCGCCCAGCCGGGGCAGACTCCTCCTACAGTCCGCCAGCAGGGCAGACTCACCCTCAATCCGCCAGTAGGGGAGGACTCGTCCTAAGTCCGCTAGCAGGGCGGACTCGGTCTCCTGTCCGCCCAGTAGGGGGGACTCCTCCTTTAGTCCGCTAGAAGCAGGGGTGGACTCGCACTGTCTGTCAGCAGGGCGGGCTAGGCCTTTTGTCTGCCCGGCAGGGGCGGACTCCTCCTTCAGTCCGCCAGCAGGGCGGACTCGCCCTCACTCCTCCAGCAGCAGAGGTGGACTCTTTCCCAGTTTGCCCAGCAGGAGGCGGGCTGCCTTTCCAGTTCGCCTAGTGATGACGCCATCCGATTCTAGAAAAATTTTCCTCCCCAGGCCTATAAATAGGCCCCCATACCTTTTCAGAAGGGGGGACGGGCCAGGGGGACCAGTATACATACCAGAACCTACGGTCACAAAGTGCAACCACGCGACCTACAACAGTCCGCCCGACCTGTGCGGACCAAGCAGCAGACCACGTGACCCGCGCACCACGCGACTTGAACAGCAGTCCACTTGACCTGTGCGGACTGGGCAGCAGACCGCTTGGACTGGGCAGCAGACCGCTTGGACTGGGCAGCAGACCGCAAGGCCTTATCTACCCGTGCGGACTAATTTGGCGACCTCAGCGGGCTGACTTCGACAGCTTCCTTTTGTTGGGAATTTGCCATCAAATTCCCTTGAATTGAAGAGGGGTCACTATGCAATGCTAGGTACAAAATATATTTGATAAAGTCATGTTTTTGTAAGATATACATGCTTAGGTGACTCAAAGAGAAAGGGCCAATCATGACCTAAGATGAGGAGAAATCAAGTCCTAGGAGATGGAGATTTGTCTCAGCTGAACCGCTGGGACGAAGGGTCAGATCCGCTGAGATGATGAGCCGTCTCAACGAAACTGCTGAAAAGGAGTAGCTATCTCAGCTTGCGCCAACCGCTGAGAAGAAGAATGTCTCAGCTGTTAATCCGCTGAGACAAGGAGCCGTCTCAGCGGATTCGCTGAGATAAAATCAAGCATGTTATCCATTGACTGGCACCGCCCAGTGTTTGATAAAGGTACAAAAAGTAATAAAGTAATGCCTTTGTCGGCATGGGCAAGGGTGGTCGTGCAGATAGCCGTTGAAGATGTACAGTGCTATAAAAGATAAAGTTAGGGCAACAAAGAGGATTATCCTTGATTATTGAAAAGTTGTTCAAGCTGTAAAAGAAAGCCGTCTGCATCTTCCTGAAGCGGAAATAGCCCTCTTGCCTTGAACAGTTGTGGTTCTCTCTTCAAGCTTTCATTCACAAGAGAGACAGTAGTCTTCTTTCTTCCTTCTGAAGAAGAAGACAATGGAGCTGCTCTGAACCAACCAGTCCAGGAACAGCTCAAGATCAGCATCTGCTGAGATATTCTACTGATACCTTAATCTAAAGCTTCCAATCAGGTTGAATCAGTAGTAAAGGTTATTGTTCTTTCATTAATTTGTTTTGTAAGAGCTATTCATCACTGAGAAGATTGTAATAGGTTGTTGCCTGAAGTAGGACCAGGAGGTGGTCTGAGTTGTAGGAGGTGGATTCCTCTGAGTTGTAGGGCTGCTATGCCTGAGGTAGGAGCTGGTGATAGCTCTAAGCTGTAGGGACTATTGCCCTGAGGTAGGATCATCTGTGATCTGAGAAGTTTTGAGGAACTTGTGGTGTAAGCTCAAAAAGCTTAGAAGATAACTTGGAGGAGTATCTTTGACCATATCTAACATTGGAGTTAGAGGGGTGTAGGGGGACAGTGGACTACCCATCACTTGGGGAACCACTATAAAATCCTTTGTGTCGTGGCTGTAATTTTATGAGCTTGAGTTAATTGGTTGTGTAGGCTCATTAGGCTACTACCAGCTCTAATCTTAAAAGAAATAAGAAAAACCTATTCACCCCTCTAGGTGATTTAATCTAAACACCTAAGTTCTTTCAAGTTGTATCAGAGCTAGGTTGCTTAAAAGGCTTAACAGCCAAGCAAGATCTCAAGGGTTAGATTAAAGTTTATTTCCACGGCTGGCTATCAAAAGGAGATGAGTTCAATGAAGTTGCCAATATGTAGGAAAGAGTCTTTTGGCATGTGGAAGCAAAGGGCCAGGTTGTATATGGAAGCAACTGACCCTAGGATTTTTGTGACAGTAGTGGAAGGTCCCTTTACCTTCACTAAGTCTACCACTACTGAGCCAGTGGTGCAGGTGCCAAATCCATATGCTGAACTGACCAAGGATGAGATTATCCTGGCTGGCATGGACAAGAGGGCGTCAAACATTATTATTAGTGCTATTGATGATTCCACCTTCCAGAACCTTGTCCATTGCCAAACTGCCAAGGATATATGGGACACCCTCATTGTCTATATGGAGGGCACTGAAGAAGTTAGGGATGACAGGAAGTCACTCCTTAACCAGTAGTATGAAGCCTTTAGGCAGCTGAACATGGAGGGAATAACAGTGTGCTATGAAAGGTTCTTTAGGATAGTCAATGAGTTAAGAACCTCTTAGAGAGTGTTCAGCAATTATGAACTGAATGACAAGTTCCTGAGATCTCTTACTAGAGAGTGGGACAACAAAATTTGTGCCATAAGGGAAATGGCTAAGTTGGCTGAAACTCCTCCCCATACTCTCTATGGAAAGCTGCTCTCCTATGAGATGCAGCTGACTGCCAGGAAGGAAGAAGAGCAGAATGCACGGAGTAATACCAGGGAGAAATCCCTGGCCTTCGAGGCTGAAAGCTCAAGAAGAGGGAAGGAGAAGGGTCACTCACCTCCCAGAAGATCTGCTGAACCAGAAATTTCTGAGCCCAGCTCATCAGATTGCTCCTCTTATGATGAGGAAATTGCTGTCTTCACAAGGCATTTCAAAAAACTACTGAGGAGGAGGCAATGGAAGAATAAGCCTTCCTCCTCATATCACAACAAGGAGGACAACAAGGAGTCTAAGGATCACTCCAGGAGTGACAGGTATGACTCCAAATCTAAATTTAATTCCTCTAAAGTTGTTTGCTATTACTGCAACAAGCCTGGGCATGTCATTGCTGACTGCCCAGTCAAGATAGAGAGAGGGATGAGAAGAAGGCTCACCAGTCAAGAGGCAAGAAAGGAGAAAAATCCTTTCTAGCCAAGAAGGAGAGGAGCTGGAGTGTATCAGACTCCAGCTCATCAGAATCTGAAAAGGAAGAAGCCCTCATTGGGCTGGTTGCTGTTGAAGAACCTGCTGCTGGCAGGATTGCAATCAGGGCCCCTCTATTTCACTCTGAAAGTGATGATGAGGTGGATGAAGAAGAGGAGTACAATGGTCTGATGGCCATATCTGAAGGCTCCTCAAGCAGAATATCTGATGCTGATGAGGTACTAGTTTTCAACCTATCCCATTCAGATTCTGAGTATGAAACCAACCCAGATTCTGATACATCCTCAAGGGGTGGAGGTGAGGATGGATCAAGATCAAACATAAATGTTGATCATCTGATTGACAGATATGGGGACCTCATTGATGCCTTGGGCAGGAAGAAAAAGCTTGTTAAAGAACAAGCTAAAGAGCTCAAAGAGCTAAGGACACTTAAAGGCTGAGCTATAATGCAAGATGGACATCTTCCATCAAAATGAACAGATGTCCATAGAGCTCCAGAGGGTGATTGATAATCTTCTTGATGAGAAACAGAAAATGTGGCTGTATGTCAAGAAGCTTAACAATCAGCTTATCAAAGAACAAAACTTAGTAGCCCAATTCTCCAAACCCAAAACTATGCTACCCATTTTTGGGACCTTCTCCTCCCAATCTAGTAAGAGGGGATTTGGTCACAATAATAAGGCAGCCAAGGCTGGGAATGATAGAATGGGCAAGGCTTTAGCTAGTCTTAAAACTACCTTTCAAAAAGTGTGGCTGCCCTCTAACTAGTATGACCAAGCAATCATATATGGTCAGAGGCAAAATGAAAAGGCTCCTTGCAATCTGAATGATTCAAGCATTGCAAGGAGAAAGGGACTTGGGTTGATTGCAATTTGGGTTGAGTGCAATGAAAGCTCCCCATGAGGAAATTTAGATGGTCCAACTTGGACCATTTGTCTTTGGTACGTCAGCACCCCCACTCAAGGGAAAGGAAGCCAACTCTTCCAAGATTGTCCCAGCTGAGAAAAATGTTGACTGCTGTAGTGGGGCAAACCCACATCAGAGCATTTCTGATGCTATCAACAGTATGAGAGCTGAAAAGCTGAATTCTGTGGGTGACATAAAGAAATCCTCTCATGAGCACAAGCCCCAAACAGCTGCCACACCTCCTCCAGCTGCAAAGCCTAAGAAGAAAGTTGTCTCCTTCTCTGAACCTAGACAGACTTCTGCTCCTTCCAGGAAGGTTAAGAAAAGGAGATACAAAATTCATGAGTGCTGGTGCTATGGTAAAGTGGGCCACTTTGCCATAGATTATTGGCACAACTCAAGTGCCCCAAGTGCTAGGAATAGCTTTCCACCTAGAGGTGCAACCATTAAATACAACTACCCAATGACTAACTGTTTCCTAGGAACCAATCCTTATTGGAGTCCTAAGGCTTACTAACTTTGTGGTTGCAGGATAGTTCAAGTGCCAACATCATTTGGTACTTGGACAGTGGGTGTTCCATGCACATGACTGGAAAAAGGAAGGTACTTAAGGACTTCATTCCAGAACCCAAAGGAAGAAAGGTCACCTTTGGAGGCTCTGAACAGGGAAAAATAAAAGGTTTTGGTATGATTTCTAATGGCATAATCTCTATCACAAATATAGCTCATGTTGATGGGTTGAAACACAACCTGTTGAGCATAAGCTAATTATGTGACTTAGGTCATATAGTAGAATTCACTAGTGAGAAGTGTTTGATAAAAGGGAAGAGTGACAACCAAGTCATTCTCACAGGCACTAGGTATGGTAATGTCTATAGTTTAGGCTTCATTATTATTGATTCCTCTATGCATGTTTGCCTTGTAGCTAATGAGAATGAGTCTCTTTGTGTCCAATGGCACAAGAGGCTTGCTCACATAAACTACAAGACAATGAACAAGCACTATTAAAAAAAATCTTGTGAGGGACTGCCCCAAGATCATGTGTATTAAAAGCTTCCCTTGTCATGCTTGCCAAATGGGGAAGCAAACAAGGGCCACTTTTAAAAGTATTGGCTCCAAAGATACTGAAAGGTGTCTTTACCTATTGCACAAGGACTTGTTTGGTCTTTTGCCAATTGAGAGCTTAAATGGGAAAAGGTATACCTTGGTGATTGTTGGTGATCACTCAAAGTATACATGGGTGTACTTCCTAAAGAAGAAGTCTGATACCTTGGATGTCTTCAAGACATTTGTCAAGGCTATTCAGAATGAATTGCTGTGCTCAGTGGTCAGAATAAGATCAGACCATGACACAGAATTTCAGTCTGAAGCCATGACAAATTTCTGCCAAAATCTTGGTATCACCCAAGAGTTCTCCTCTCCCAGAACTCCACAACAAAATGGAGTGGCTGAGAGAAGGAACAGAACTTTGATTGAGGCTGGAAGAACACTGCTGAGTGACTCCTCTCTCCCAGAATATTTCTGGGTTGAGGCTGTCAGCTCAGCTTGCCATGTCCTCAATAGGGCCTCCATCAATAAGGCTTTTGGTATCACCCCATATGAAATTCTCAAGGGCAAACAACCGTCCATCTCTTACTTTAGAATCTTTGGTTACAAATGCTACATCCTGATCAATGGGAAATAACCCCTAACCAAGTTTGCTGAGAAGTGCAAGGTGAGTATCCTTGTTGGATACAGCTCTAATAGTAGAGCCTATAGGGTCTTCAACAGCACAACACATGTTGTTGAAGAAACCATGCATGTAGTCTTTGATGAATTTGACCTTGTTCATAAGGAATGGTCTAGCCAACCTCCAAGTGCAGGTATTTCAGAGAAATTGTAGGAATTGAGCCTTCAGGACAGACCAAGCACAAGCCAGCCTCCAACTTCAACTGGAACTGACCATGAAGAAGCTGCACAAGATGATGATCCTAAGCTGCATGAAGAAACTGATACTTTGAAAGAAGTTCAGCAGGATGCAGTGAATGAACAGTAAATAGTATTTGCCAGATTGCCTCCTGCTCTAAGGGTTGACAGAAATCATCCCTTGGAGCAGATCATTGGGGATGTTCATCAAGGTGTGACAACTAGGAGCAGGGCTCACAATGAGGCCTGGTTCCTTAGTTTCCTGTCACAAGTAGAGCCCAAGAAGTTTGAAGAGGCCAATATGGATCCATTCTGGATTCAGGCAATGCAGGAAGAACTCTTGCAATTCAAGAGGTGCAAAGTATGGAAGTTGGTGCCAAGACCACAAGGACACAATATCATAGGCACCAAAGGGATCTTCAGAAACAAGATGGATGAAAATGGGACAGTCATCAAGAGCAAGGCAAGGCTTATTGCAAAGGGGTATAAGCAAGAGGAGGGAATATACTTTGACCAAACCTTTGCCCCAGTTGCAAGGTTGGAGGCCATAAGGTTATTCCTTGCTTATGCAACCCACAAAGGCTTCAAAGTGTACCAGATGGATGTCAAATTAGCATTCCTTAATGGAAATATGAAAGAGGAAGTATATGTAGAGCAGCCATCAGGTTTTGTTCATCCAACTCTCACATCTCATGTTTACTTCCTTAGGAAAGCTCTTTATGGTCTCAAACAAGCTCCAAGAGCTTGGTATGAGACCTTGTCTAGTTTTCTCATCAAGAATAAATTCTTGAGGGGAAAGATAGATATCACATTGTTGCTTAGGGAAACAAGGGGCAAGTGTCTCTTAGTCCAAATCTATGTTGATGACATAATATTTGGGTCTACTGATAACAACCTCTACAAGAGATTTGCTAATCTAATGCAGGGGGAGTTTGAGATGAGCAGTATGGGTGAGCTCAAATATTTCCTTGGGATCCAAGTGAAACATTCTGATGATGGAATTTTCATTTCCCAAACTAAATACACCAAAGATCTCATCAAGAAATTTGGGATGGAGTCAGCCTCCACCATGAGAACACCCATGGGATCTAATGTATCACTAGACAAGGATGAAAATGGGAAGGCCTTTGATGAATCCATGTATAGGTGTATCATTGGAGCCTTGTTGTATTTGACTGCTAGTAGGCCAGACATTATGTATTCTACATGTGTTTGTGCTAGGTATCAGGCTTGTCCTAAGGAATCTCACTACACCTCTGTGAAGAGGATCTTGAGATACCTCAAGGGTAGCCTGAATCTTGGCCTTTGGTACCCTAGGAACAATGACTTTGAAATGATAGGCTATTCAGATGCAGATTTTGCAGGGTGCAAAGAAGACAGGAAAAGCACAAGTGGCACTTGTCAATTCCTAGGGAGGAGGCTGATCTCTTGGAGAAGCAAAAAGCAAACCAGTGTGGCCATATCCACAGCTGAGTCAGAGTACATTGCTGCAGACAGCTATTGTGCTCAACTTCTGTGGATCCAACATCAATTGGAGGATTACAACATCAAGGTTAGTAAATCTCCCTTACCGTGTGACTCATCCAGTGCTATTTCTATTGCCAAAAATCCCGTCTCCCATAGCAGGACCAAGCATATAGAAATTATGTACCATTTTATTAGAGAGCATGTAGAGTGTGAAGATATCAAACTTGAATATGTCCCCACAGACAATCAAGTAGTTGATATCTTCACCAAGCCACTGGATGAGGCCAAGTTCAATTCCTTTAAAATTGATTTAGGAATGTTGAATTTAGAATGAGTTCACTTATGATTCTATACTCACTCTTAAATTGCATACAAATTCAATGGTATAAATCTCATAATATGGAATGTTATGAAAATTGAAATCTAAATTGATCAACTTTATTTAAACAGTAGGAATAGTCCACATGATAGGGTAGATAACCTCCCTAAAATGTTAAATGCTTTAAAAATCTGACCAGCTAAGATAGTCACACTATCTCAGCGGATAAGTCCCCTCAAAACAGACTAGAACAGTCTAAGGCCTCAGCTGAGAACCTTCTCAGCTGATCCGCTGAGACGGCACTACTGTCTCAGCGGAACCGCTGAGACAAAACCCCATCTCAGCGGATAACTAATTCCCCATCTCAACGGACGGTGACATACCGTTGAGACGTCTAGGTTAACACTCAGAACTGCTGAAACATTTCCAGACTCACCTACTCCTAGGCCTATATAACTACCCGACTATGATAAAAGACTCTTCACATTCACCTGCGCCGCTCAAGTCGACGGAACGACTCCGTACACCCATCGTCCCAGCGCACTTCTCTTCGACAAATGGCGCCCAAGACCATGAAGGAGTTGCTTGAGGGATATGAGTTGGTGAGGGATGGCTTTCTCCATGCCTCACCAGAGATTCTCAGTGTCATAACCCTCGTCACTGAAGCTGGTTTGGAGTTCCTGCTATCTGAACCTTCTCAGATATTCAAGAATGAAGTGCTGGAGTTTTATACCAATGCCAAGCAGTCATCCTCTAAGGATGGTTTGTCGTCTAAAATCGGAGAGATAAGGGTGAAGTTGTCCCCTAAGAGACTAGAGAAGGTACTGCAATTACCTAAATTGGCAGAAGACGAGGTGTCAGATACTGACAAGGAGCAAGCCCTGAGCTAGTGTGAATACATTGACCCCAAGACCTCATCTATGAAAAAGAAGTTCTTCAATCAAAAGGGCAAGCTGCTATGTGATATAGTAGGGAAAGCTCTTCTGTGTTAACCAGGCTCTCATGACACCATTTCTCAACCAATGTTTGAGCTGGTTACAAGAATCATCTTAAAGAAAAGAACTATATGGGGGAGTGTTCTTTATCTAAGACTGAAGGAATGTCTGCAGGCCCCTAACTTAGGAAGGATCCTGTCACTCTACCTACTGAAGGCATACCCAAGCCATTTCTCCTCCATCAAAGGTGTCAATATCCACTACCTAAAAAGATTGGATATCAGGACATTGGATAGGTCAACTAGAGTCCTCCCCATGAGCCAACCCTCTGTGGTGGCTGAGCTGAAAGAGAAGAAAAAGGCAAAGAAGACTGAAGCAAAAGGTGCTGAGAAATCCAGGAAGGATGATGAACATCAAGACCACATGGAAGAGGTGGAAGATGCAGATGTCCCCAGGACAAATATGGATAATGAACCCCTAGGAAGAGTTGAATCTCACTTTGAGCCAACTCCAATTGATATTGATCCAGCTGTCCCACCAGCTGAAGATGAACCAAGGAATTCACCTCTCCATGGTAAACTAGGATCCCAGTTAATCTACACTCCTCAGACTATAGATGAGACTAGGAGTCTAACTAACACATCACTTTCTTTTTAGGTTCCCCAAGACAAAGTCCTCCACACATGGATGCCCCAAGTGAGGGGGAGCATGATTCCAGGTCTAGAGCACCAGATGATGCTACAAGGAGTGAGGGGGAGCAAAGCTCACACTGTGAAGAAGAAGGTGGGGGTGCTAGTGAGGCGGAGCACAACCTAGATGCTGGCAGAGCTAAAGCTCAGATTGAGGAAGAGGTCACCATGATAATTGACAACATGGAAGTTGAGTTCCAGCTAGACTCTCTACTCCCCTTTGATGAGCTGACAAGACCTGAACCTGCAGTGGAGAAGGAAATTGCACAAGAAAGGCCAGCAGATGTGCTGGACACATCTGACCTGCTAAACTCAATAAAATCCATTATTGAGGGTCATATGTTGTCTGTCAAGGAGCACGTTGAAGAAAAAGTTCATGGTGCCACTGCCCAACTCAAAGATGAGCTAAATGCTACAAGGGCAGCATTGACTCAGGAGATCCAAGCCAGTGAACAGAGAATGGAATCCAGGATGGCTGCAGTAAGGACTGAGCTGAAAACTCAGGTCCAAGATGTCAACACAGCATCTGCTCATATCCTCCAGCAGATGACCAGATGGTTTGAGATGGCTAAAAGCACTGTTGCTGCCCAACACACCATACTGAAGCAAATTGCAGACAAACAACGGGACTCCACAAGGGACATTGCCTATGTAAAACATCATGTCTATAAGAATGATAATGTCTAGGAGAAGGCTGTGGCCAGAATGGTACAAGTGGCCAATACAACCAGCAGCCATGTCATGTCCCACATTGACAAGGCCAAGGAAAAAATACTGGATGATGTAGACAGTACTTTCCAGACTCTCTCCCAATCTATACTTGACCAACACTCTGAAATTGAAAAGAGGATATATGAAGAAGGCAAAAAGGGGGAGAAAAAAGTTGCCAAGCTAAGTACAAACCTGAAGGAGGCTCACATAAGGTTAGACACCAACCTGGAGAATGCCCACCAACAACTACTCACTAACCAGGAAACGACCTACAAGAAAATGGTGGAAGAAGTCAACAATGCCTCAAATGAAATTCAAGATAAACTTGGAGGAGGCTTTAAGATGGTAAATAATGATTAGGGCCACAAGTCTGAAGGTGCTACAAGGAACCAGAATTGCCTAAAATCTTCCTGTGCTGAACTCAGATAGACCTGAAGATTTTGATTTTCAAAGTCAATCTGAACAGATTCAAGATGAGTGGGAAGCAAAGAGGAGAAGGAGAGAAGGCATTCAGACTGCTGAAGAGTACATGGCCCAGAAGAGGTTGGAAAGGGTGGATGATCCATTTTCTGAGGAAGATAATCTGGAACTGGATACTATAGTAGTCAACACCTAGGTTAGCCCATGGCAATCCACTCAAGGATATTGACCATGTTTACTCACCTGCTGAATGGATCAAGCATCTTGAGAGGGAGTCACTAAGGGAAAGAATCCACAAAGAAAATATGGTGAGAAGGGAAACCCCTATGAGGATACCCCCAAGATATCATCCAAAGCCATTCCTGTACTTCAAAAGGAAGGAAAATATGAGGGTTGCTGCTAAAGCAAGGAAGAGGAAGTCCATGGAAATAGGAGAAATCTCCTCATCATTTATTCCTAGAAAATTCTATACTTAGGATGTTTGATGTAACAATGTGATTTAAACTGATAGTGTATATCTGTTTTGGACAATTGAATGAAATGATCATTTATTCCTTGAAAATTATTTTGTGTCATTTGTTGTTCATGTATGTATGTATGTTGCATTTGAATATCTATGCTTTACCTTAATTGTTACTAAATATCCTGTGCACAGTACATATAGTAATGAAGAAATGCTGAGTCATTATATAAGAGATATATATGTGATGTGTCTTCATGAGTTGTTGATATGTGTATCTAATGATGCTTGGTGTAAATAAGAAACTGTTAATGTCAACGGAATTTTACTCAAGCTATATGTGTCATAAAATGTCATAACTCCACTTATTTAATCAATTTCAGTAAAATGACATATTTCTGATTAAGATGCTACTTAGCATTGGCAGGTGTTTTGCCCTGTTCAAATAGGGGGAGATTGTTGGGAATTTGCCCTCAAATTCCCATGATTTGAAGATGGGCCACTATGCAATGCTAGGTACAAAATGTATTTGATAAAGACATGTTTTTGTAAGATATACAGGCTTAGGTGACTCAAAGAGAAAGGGCCAATCATGACCTAAGATGAGGAGAAATCAACTCCTAGGAGATGGAGATTTGTCTCAGCTGAACCGCTGAGACGAAGGGTCAGATCCGCTGAGACGAGGACCCGTCTCAGCGAAACCGCTGAAAAGGAGTAGTTGTCTCAGCTTGCGCCAACCGCTGAGAAGAAGAATGTCTCAGCTGTTAATCCACTGAGACAAGGAGCCGTCTCAGCGGATCCGCTGAGACAGAATCAAGCATGTTATCCATTGACTGGAGCTGCCCAGTGTTTGATAAAGGTACAAAAAGTAATAAACTAATGCCTTTGTCGGCATGGGAAAGGGTGGTCGTGCAGATAGCCGTTGAAGATGTACAATGCTATAAAAGCTAAAGTTAGGGCAACAAAGAGGATTATCCTAGATTATTGAAAAGTTGTTCAAGCTGTAAAAGAAAGCCGCCTGCATCTTCCTGAAGCGGCAACATCCCTCTTGCTTTGAACAACAGTGGTTCTCTCTTCAAGCTTTCATTCACAAGAGAGACAGGAGTCTTCTTTCTTCCTTCTGAAGAAGAAGACAATGGAGCTGCTCTGAACCAACCAGTCCAGGAACAGCTCAAGATAAGCATCTGCTGAGATATTCTACTGATACCTTAATCTGAAGCTTCCAATCAGGTTGAATCAGTAGTAAAGGTTATTGTTCTTTCATTAATTTGTTTTGTAAGAGCTATTCAGCTCTGAGAAGATTGTAATAAGCTGTTGCCTGAAGTAGGACCAGGAGGTGGTCTGAGTTGTAGGAGGTGGATTCCTCTGAGTTGTAGGGCTGCTGTGCCTGAGGTAGGAGTTGGTGATAGCTCTGAGCTGTAGGGACTATTGTCCTGAGGTAGGATCATTTGTGATCTGAGAAGTTATGAGGAACTTATGGTGTAAGCTCAAAAAGCTGAGAAGATAACTTGGAGGAGTATCTTTGACCCTATCTAACATTGGAGTTAGAGGGGTGTAGGGGGGCAGTGGACTACCCATCACTTGGGGAACCACTATAAAATCCTTTGTGTTGTGGCTGTGATTTTATGAGCTTGAGTTAATTTGTTGTGTAGGCTCATTAAGCTACTACCAGCTCTAATCTTAAAAGAAATAAGAAAAACCTATTCACCCCCTCTAGGTGTTTTAATCTAAACCCCTAAGTTCTTTCACCTTACCTATTCGTCATTCTCTTTGTTGTTTTCTATTATTATGTACCTAAAACCTAAAGCTATAATACAGGATTATTAATCAAGGAAAAGCCCGCCGCAAGAGTGGCATTGCCGCGGTGGGCGAAGTGTGGACTCGCCGCATGCTAGTAGCCCTTTCTTCTCCTCTCTTTCTCATCTCATCTCTTCACTCACAATTCAAAGTCACCAGCTGCTCAACAGTTACCTCCTCTCACCTTTCAAAGCTTGAGCGAGTGTGGACCTGATGCATTTTTGGTTCGAACATAACACGCGACCTTCAGAAGTTGAGTGGTTGATGTACAACGGTTGCGATGAAGATGCGAGATTCGGCCTAAAAGACATCCAATTTTAAAGCAGCCATAACTTTTGATCTATTTGTCTGCTTTCAGCCGTCAATAGATTTTTGGAATCAAATCGGAAAGATCTATCCAACGGTGAATGGGTTTACCCGTTCGAGTTCATTTAACGCTCTCAGATTGCAAAAATTCGACTCAGTTTAGAAGTTATTGCAGTTTTTCTCTTTCGACAATTCCTGTTTTCATGGATCATCCGTCAATGGGCCTCGAGAATCCTTCCACATATCCTGAAGTTTGTGTCCAAAGAAGCGACATCAACTCCCTATTAGCAGAGATTGCTCGCCTCGAAAGACAATTGAATTCTCAACTTAATGCTGCAGCAGCTACTAATAACAAGCCTTCTAGCAGTCATATAGAACATTTGTTGCAACCTAAAGCAGAAGAACTCTCTATCCCTCACCAAGAAGAACAAGAGTCTTCCCCATTATCATACAAAATTCGTTGGGAAGTAGTCCCAAGTGATTTTAAAGAGCCTCGTCTACCAGTCTATTCTGGAATAAGTGATCCTGTTTTTCATCTACAAGCCTTTGAGGCGACTACTTCACTAAGAACTTTATCAGATGGTATCAAGTGCAAACTTCTCATCATGACTTTTGACGATAAATTTTTGGATTGGTTCTATCATTTACCACCTCAATCGATCAATTGATTTGGGGATCTTCGAAGAGAATTTCACTTTAAGGTTCAGTACTTTAAGGAAGCGTAAGAGAGGTCTACCAGCACTTTTTCAGATCAAGCAAAAGGATAACGAATCTACCGCTCACTTCATCAGCCGTTTCCAAAAAGAGATCCTTGATGTCGTTAATGTTGATCAAGATTTCTATAAATTTGCCTTGATCAATGGTCTCCAAGAAGGTCCTCTTAAGTTCGAAGTCACTATGAAAGAGCCAGAATCCTATGCTCATCTTATTGAAATAGCAAATCAGTTCATTAAGGATGAGGTTACGAACCCCGGTTATTTTGCTTCATTAATTCAGTATCCGCAACCACAACATGAGATCTTATACCACCAATAGAAGGATCATTCTTCTCATGATTATCTTCCTATCAATCATGGTGGCTATTTGTTAGAATATGAACAAGGTCCCAACTTATCATCTCAACATCAAATATATTATGATCATGGGCGTCTATCTGCTTCTCAAAGTATCCTGCAGCTAAATCAATCAGATTTATGTCTTGTTAACCCTAATATATCAAATCAGGCTTATGATTGCAAGCCATGTGATCCTCCTCGCCCATATAAGCAAGATAAGTTCCGAGGATGGTATACAAGTTTAACTATCTCTATGAAAGAAGTTCTTCAGATTATCCAGCATGAATCTGGTTTTACGAGACCTTCTCTCTTGCTACCTGATCATAGGAGCTGTCACAAAGACTTATTTTGTCAATACCACATGTGTGTGGGTCAATATACAGTAAAATGTCGAGCTCTACATAAGTTCGTAGAGAAATTGCTAAAAGAAGGCAAACTGCGAGAATATGTTGCTTAAAAATATTAGTGCAAAATCTTTCCTAGCAATATTGGTTATTCACTCAATGCTAGATCTACTTTCATTGGCGGAAAGCTTTGTCTTGAAGCTCGTCTTAAAGCTTTTTCAGTTATGTTTGCTCAGCTCTTTCCTTCAAATGCGTACATGGTTAAACATGGCTTGTAAATGTTTTGGCAATCAAACCCACCTTTTGGTGGTTACCCAAGTTTCCATAACTCAACCGAACCCATCTTTCGATTGTCGCCCGAGTCTTTAATAAGGCAATCGAACCCATCTTTTGATGGTCACCCCAATCTTTAATAAGGCAATCGAACCCATCTTTCGATGGTCGCCCCAATCTTTAATAAGACAATCGAACCCATCTTTCGATGGTCGCACAAATCTTTCTAAGGAAATAAAACCCTTCTTTCGATGGTCGCCCAGAGCTTTCTAAGACAATCAAACCCACCTTTTGGTGGTCGCCCCAATGCAATTTCAACTTTATATCCACATTGTAGTGGTTGCTCTGATTGAGCATTGTAATTTCTTTTGCATCTGATACAAATGCTATGCTAGCTTCTTGCTTACGAATGAGGTGTTATTCTCATATCCCTCTAAATGCGCAGATGAGGTGAATATCACCATATTGTGTCGAGGCACCCAAAACTTCTCTTCTATGAATGTTTATATGAACACCTGTTCTTTATATATATATATATATATATATATATATATATATATATATATATATATATCCCTTGTAAAGATGAACAGGTAATCGCGAGTCCTCTTCAGGTACTCGCGTTATAAAAATTCTTATATGCCTTCTTTAAGTTCTCTTTTGCAGAGATTAATAGGTGATCGCGAGTTCTCTTCAGGTACTCGCGATATAAATTCTTTTTATACCTGCTTTAAGTTCTCTTTTGCAGAGATTAGCAGGTGATCGCGAGTTCTCTTCAGGTACTCGCGCTATAAATTCTTTTTATACCTGCTTTAAGTTCTCTTTTGTAGAGATTAGCAGGTGATCACGAGTTCTCTTCAGGTACTCGCGTTATAAATTCTTTTTATGCCTGCTTTAAGTTCTCTTTTGCAGAGATTAGCAGGTGATCACGAGTTCTCTTCTGGTACTCGCGTTATAAATTCTTTTTATGCCTGCTTTAAGTTCTCTTTTGCAGAGATTAGCAGGTGATCGCGAGTTCTCTTCAGGTACTCACGTTATAAATTCTTTTTATGCCTGCTTTAAGTTCTCTTTTGCAGAGATTAGCAGGCGATCTGAGTTCTTTTCAGGTACTCGCGTTATGAAATTTATTTTATACCTGCTCTGAGTTCTCTTTTGCAGAGATCGACAGGTGTTCGCGAGTTCTTTTCAGGTATTCGCGTTATTAATATTTATATGCCTGCTTTGAGTTTTCTTTTGCAGAGATTGGTAGGCGATCACGAGTTCTCTTCAGGTACTCGCGTTATAAAATTTCTTATATGCCTGATTTGAGTTCTCTTTTGCAGAGATTAGCAGGTGTTCCCGAGTTCTCTCCAGGTACTCGCGTTATAATATTCTTTTTATACTCGCTTTGACTTCTCTTTCACAGAGATTAGCAGGTGATCGCGAGTTCTCTTCAGGTACTCGCTTTATAAAAATTTTTATATGCCTGCTTTGTGTTCTCTTTTGTAGAGATTAGCAGGTGTTCGCGAGTTCTCACCACGTACTCGCGTTATAAGATTCATTTTATACTCGCTTTGACTTCTCTTTCGAAGAGATTAGCAGGTGATCGCGAGTTCTTCTCAGGTACTCGCTTCATTATGTTCTCTGTAACCTGCTCTTTGACTTCTCTTTTGCAGAGATTAACAGGTGTTCGCGAGTTCTTCTCAGGTACTCGCTCTTTATGTTTTCTCTTTTACCTATCTTAACATCTTTTTTGCAAAAATTAGTAGGTATCAACGAGTATTCTTCAGGTACTCGCGTGTTCTTATCTCTTTCTGCCTGCTCTAACTTCTGCCTTATTGCAGAGATTAACATCCATTGGCATGTCATGTTCAGGTAATTGCAAGACTCTTTTCCTTTTTATACTTGATCTAACTCTTCTCCCTCGCAAAAGAAAGAGTAAGTATTCTCAAGTTCTTTTTTGGAAAGACATCGGGTACTTGATCTCTCTCCTTCTCCTGTCTTTTTCAGGCAATTTGTGAAAGGCGGATCACGATTTTTCGTGGGTAAGTTCTACTTTTTCGAAGTTCTCTATGGAACTTGAAAAAGTGCGGGGATTATGTTTACCCAGAAATCGGTGATCCTCTCCATGGAGGTTTTTCTACTTTTCTCCTACAAGTCACGTGGCTAAGGAGGTCCAGATCCTACAGGAGTGCGGCCTCTAGCTTCTAACCACTCACACCATATGAGTGACCTCCTGTCTGCCAAGAGGGGAGGACTTCTCCTTCAGGCCGCCCAGTAGGGGCGGACTTGCCTTCAGTCCGCTCAGCAGGAGCGGACTCGCCTTCAGTCCGCTCAGCAGGAGCGGACTCACCTTTAGTCAGCTCAGCAGGAGCAGACTCGCCTTCAGTCCACTCAGAAGGAGCGGACTCGCCTTCAGTCCGCTCAGCAAGAGAGGACTCGCCTTCAATCCTCTTAGTAGGAGCGGGCTCGCCTTCAATCCGCTCAGCAGGAGCGGGCTTGCCCTCAGTCCGCCAGCAGGGGCGGACTCATCCCCTATCTGCCAGCAGGGCGTGCTCATCCTTATGTCCACCCAGCAGGGGCGGACTCCTCCGTCCGCCAGCAGGGCAGACTCGCCTTCAGTCCGCCAGCAGGAGCGGACTCGTCCTTAGTCCGCCAGCACGACGAACTAGGCCTCATGTCCTCCCAGTAGGGGGACTCCACCTTTAGTTCACCAGCAGGGCGGGCTCAGCCTTCAGTCTGCCCAATAGGGGAGGACTCCTCCTTCAGTTTGCCAGCAGGGCGGAATCGCCCTCAGTTCGCCAGCAACAGAGGTGGACTCCTTCCCAGTTCGCCCAGCAGGAGGCGGGCTGCCTTTCCAGTTCGCCTAGTGATGATGTCATCCGATTCTAGAAGTTTCCTCCCCAGGCCTATAAATAGGCCCCCATACCTCTTCAGAAGGGGGACAGGCAGGGGGACAAGTAGACAGACCAGAACCTGCAGTCACAAAGTGCAACCACGTGACCTACAACAGTCTGCACGACCTATGTAGACCGAGCAGCAAACCGCGCTACCTACGCACCGCGCAACTTGAATAACAATGTTGGGTATTATGCCTTCAATATCTATAGATTTGAAGAAGAAACACAAGTATAGATAAGTCAAGTTATTTTTGATAATATCTTTAAGTTCATGATATGACAGATACATCAAAGCTATATCACTAGTGTATAAATGATAAAAGTAATAAAAATTAACTAAATATCGTCTCAAGACTCAACAAAAGAATCGTGGAGAAAAGTTTCATATCGTCGAAACAATTTTGACGATATCGTCTTGATATAAGCACATCATCTTGAAGTATGAAGAAAGCTTGTCGTAGATAAAGTTAAGTCTAGATGCAACGACATCGTCGTGAAGAAAGCTTGTCGTAGATAAATTTATGTTTAGATGTCGACGACATCATCATGAAGAAAGCTTGTCGTAGATAAAGCTAAAGATCAGATGTCGACGACACCGTCCTGAAGAAAGCTCATCGCAGACACAACTAAGATATCTCCACGATATCGTCAAGAAGAAGTAATGTCGTTGAGATATTACATAAAGCCTTGAAGAAGGATATATGTCTACTTAAAGGAAGCATACTACTTTGAAGATCAAAGACATATTACATATAAGGAAGTATCTCAGCGATATTGTCCAGAAGAAGCAATCTCATTGAGATAACCAGCCAAGTACTGAAGTAGAAAGTATATCGACGACATCGTCGTGAAGAATATCTGTTGATCAAGATGATATCGCCTTGAAGGAACAATATCGTCTTGACAGTTGCAGAGCTGCATGTAATGCGCATACATTCTTGGAAATGAATAATCAGGGAACGCGTATGCCGCCTATCTTGCGCACAAATCAAGGAGTCATAAATGAAATATTCTCTACATAATATGGCCGTTACACTGTAGTTAAGAAAGAAATTTATTATTTCTATTCTCTGCAAGTTCCAAGAAAGGCCAGTAATAATGACAAAGAATTTCCAATTCTGCAAAACATTTTCAAACGAAGAATTGATTATGCAATCAATAAGGGCCTTTATGCATAAGTGCAGAGGAGTATAAAAGAAAGATTTTTCTTCTACAGAATACACAGATACTTAGCATTCATTATCAAGTTCATCCTGACATACACTTATAGAAGAGAAAGAAAAGAAAACCAAAAGAAGTCTTCATTGCTGCTGGGCTGTGAAGTTCTACAGAAGATTCTGAAGAAAGGTTCATTGATCCACAAGATCATTGGACTTAGAAGAAGAAGAAGATCTGTTATTCAAGTGCTCATTTTCTGAAGTCTTCTCTTCTACAACAACAATTCTGTATTACTTTGTAGGGCTCTTTGTGAGTCTGAGTTGGTAGGATCTAATGATTGATCTGAGGTGGTAGGGTTCTTTGTGAACCTGAGTTTGGTAGGATCTTGGTGAAGATCTGAGTTTGTAGGACTTGTAAAGTCAGAGCCGTGTAGGGTTCTGTGTGAACCTGAGTTGTAAGATCTGAGTATAGTGAAATGATCTGAGTTGGTGAAGTTGCCTAGTCTAGCACACTGCTAGATAGGTGGGAGGGACATTGGACTACCTCTAGACACATTGTCTAGTTGGGAACCACTATAAATCATTGTGTGTTTTTCTGTGATGCTTGTGTGTTGTGATAGATAAACTATTAAATAGCAAAGAATACTGAAAACACCTAATCACCCCACCTCTAAGTGTAGTTTACAGTCAACCCATATCTTTCAATTGGTATCAGAGGAGGTTGAGTTCAAAAGCTTCACAACTTAGAACAAGATCTATAAAACTAGTGGGTTGTAATAAACAAATGGATGGTGAGCATCATAAGGAGATGAGCTCAGTGAAGCTGCCTATCTACACCAAGGAGAACTTCCTTAGCTGGAAGCAAAGAATTAGGTTGTACATGGAAGCCTCAGATCTTAGAGTCTATCTGGCAGTAGAAGAAGGACGCTATGTTCCCATGAACATTCCTGTAGATCCAACAGTTGTTCCCACACCTAAGAAATTATCTGATTTCACCAAAGATGAAGTTGCCCTGGTCACTATGGACAAAAGGGCTAAAAACATCATTGTAAATGCAATTGATGATTCAACATTCCAGAACCTAATTCATTGCAAGACAACTAAGGAAATGTGGGATTCCCTGGTTGTCTACATGGAAGGAACTGAAGAAGTCAGAGATGACAGGAAATCTCTCCTGAATCAGGAGTATGAATCCTTCAGGCAAGATAAGAAGGATGACATAGCTACCTGCTATGAGAAGTTCTTCAAGATTGTCAATGGGCTCAAAACTTATGGAAGAGAGTTCAACAACTATGAACTAAATGATAAATTCCTGAGATCCCTGAACAAAGAATGGGACATAAAGTTGTGTGCCATAAGAGAAGTCGGCAATCTAGGAACAATGGAGCCTAGATAGCTGTATGGCAAGCTCCTATCATATTAGCTACAGCTGAATACCAGAAAGGCCGAGGAAGAAAACTCCAAGGCTTACTCTAGAGAGAAGGCAGTGGCTTTTAAAGCTGAAGCTTCCAGAAAGCACAAGACAGTGGAGCCTGTCTATGTGTTAGATGAAGAGATCTCAAGCAACTCCACTTCACTGTTCACCAGGCAGATTAAGAAACTACTGAGAAATAGAAAAAGAGGAAACAAAAATATGAAGCTTCACCCTCCAGCTCCAGGAGAGAAGAAAAGTACAGAAGAAAACACAGATCAGACAGGTATGATTCCAAACCTAGTAAACAAAATTCTTCTAACATTATTTGTTATAGCTTCTACAAGCCTGGACATGTCATTGCTGAATCTCCATACAAAAGACAAGAGAAGAGTGAGGAAAGGAAGCACTCAAGGAACAGGAAGTCATAGAAGAGCCTTATGACAAAGAAAGTGAAGAAACTCAGTGATAGTGACACTGATTGTTACTCATCAGAATCAGATAGCCACATAGCATCCATGGCTCTCTCAGATGAAGAATATTGTGATGAAACTCATCACAAATAGGTAATTCCTAAAGCATCTCCTACTCTCTCTGACACTGATTTAGATGCCAGCTTCTCTTCAACTGAAGAAGAAATTGACACTGGCTATATAGAGAAATTTGGTGCATCGCTTGATGTTCTTAAGAAAGAAAAAGCTCTCTATAAGGCACAAGCTGCAGAGATCATCTCCCTGAGTGGGAAGAGAGATGAATTGCTTGAGAAAGTAACTGAGCTAGCTCAAGAAAAGACCAAATTGTCAATCACTCCACCTGGTATTTCTCCACTAAGTATCAGCACCTTGATTGAAGTCATCAAGCACAAGAATACTAAAATCAAAGAACTGGAGGATGAGCTTCTTAAGGAAAAGAAAATTGTGGCTAGTTATTCCAAGCCACAAATAGTTCTTCCCTTGATTGATAGTTTTTCACAAACAAATAAGCAAGGTTTGGGCTATACTCAAGGTGAAAACATTGGGAAATCTACCCAAGGAAAGACAATCTTTAGAAAAGTGATCATACCCACAAACTCATATGATCACAGTAGCATCTATGGATGCAAAGAAAGCCAGAAAATTGACAGTGGACTTAAGATGCCCTCTACCTGGCTGAGCAAAAGACAAACTTTCCCTGGGGAAAGTGCTTTATCTGCACCCCAAAAGAATCCTCCAGTAAAGACTTTCAAAAGTTGTCATGTTGGGGAAAATCTTTCTACTTCCAAGAAGGGGAGGCCAGCTGTTAAGCAACAACTTAACTCAGTCAGTCATAACACCACAAGAAAATCTAGATATAATAGATTTTAATATTGGTGTTGCGGAAAGGTAGGGCACTTTGCCCTAGACTGTTTGTTCAATCCAACTATTCAGAATCATTCCCACATGACATCCAGAAAGTAAGATACCAAATCATCCCCTAACAAGCACCTAGGACCCAAGAGAAACTGGGTTCCTAAGGAAGTGTAGTTATCTTGTAGGTACATCCAAAGACCACAAAGACTCATGTGTGGTACTTGGACAGTGGATGTTCCAGGCATGTGACTCGAATAAGAAGCCTATTGAAGGAGTTTGCACCTGTAGAAGATGGACCCAAAGTCAAATTTGGAGGATCTGACAGAGGTGTAGTCAAGGGCTGTGGTAAGATCACAAATGAAAGTATCACTATCACAAGAGTAGCTTATGTGGAAGGGTTACAACATAACCTTATAAGCATAAGTCAGCTATGTGACTTGGGATATTTTGTTTCCTTCCACAAGGATAAGTGCCTAATCAAGAACTGTGAGAATGAATCCATTCTAACAGGCACTAGGAGTGGAAATATTTATTGTCTAAATTTCATTTGCATTAGGAAAAATGAGCCTGTTTGTCTTGTAGCAAATGTTGGAGTGTCTGATTGTGTAATGTGGCACAGGAGACCTGCCCACATTAACTACAAGTCTCTCAAGAAATTAATGGCAGAGAATTTGGTAAGAGATGCTCCTAAGCTGGATTGCTTAGAGATGAGTCCTTGTCCTACATGTCAAATGGGCAAGCAGACAAGAACTTCATTTAGAAACATACAGGACAAATAATCCATTAAGCATTTATACGTACTGCACATGGACTTATTTGGTCCAATGGCAGTACCCAGCTTAGGAGGAATGGCTTATACATTGGTTATTGTTGATGATCATTCTAGATTTTCTTGGGTATTCTTTTTGAAACACAAGTCTGATACCCTAAGTACATTCAAGAATTTTGTCAAACAAATTCAGAATGAAGTAGGTAGCTCTGTGGTCAAAATCAGAAGTGATCATGGAACTGAATTTCAGTCTGGGTCAATGACCAAATTCTGTGAAGAAGAAGGTATCTTACAAGAGTTTTCTTCTCCCAGAACTCCCCAACAGAATGGGGTGGCTGAGAGGAAAAATAAAACACTTATTGAAGTTGGAAGGACCTTGCTAAGTGACTCCTCTCTCCCAGAATACCTCTGGGCTGAGGCAGTTAACACTGCATGTCATGTGCAAATTAGAGCACTCATCAATAAGAATCATAATAAGACTCCTTATGAGCTCATTAAGGATAAGAAGCCAACACTAGCTTACTTCAAAATCTTTGGAAGTAAATGCTATGTGCTGAAAAACAGTAAGCACTACATTACCAAAATCTCTGAAAAGAGCTATGAAGGTGTTTGTGTAGGATATAACAAGGCCTACAGAGTCTTCAATAAGAATGCTCTTATAATTGAGGAATCTGTTCATGTAATTTTTGATGAGAGCAACATGCTGCATAATCCTTCTTCTAGTTCATCCAATGCAGGAATTGATGAAAGATTAGAGAACCTCAAAATCAGAGAAGAAGAACCAATTGAGAAGAATAAGTCCTCCACAATGGACTCTATTCCAGAATCAATTGAAGATTTTACTGAGGAGCCAAATCCTCTAAATGTGCACCTCGAAGCAAGAGCTGAAGAAGTTGCTGAAACCAGAGAACCAGCAAGAGTAATGCCTACTGCTATGAGACATCATAGAAATCATCCAACAAATCAGATAATTGGTGAGCTCACTGATGGAGTGAGAACAAGGAGAAATGCACTAAATGAAAAATTGCATCTTAGTTTTCTATCCCAACTTGAGCCCAAGAAATTTGAGGAGGCTAACAGAGACCAATTTTGGGTTATGGCTATGCAAGAAGAGCTAAATCAGTTCAAAAGGTGCAAGGTATGGAAACTTGTCCCAATGCCACAATATCATTGGGAAAAGGTGGGTTTACAGAAATGAGATGGATGAAGCTGGACTGATTATAAAGAACAAGACAAGACTGGTAGCTCAAGGATATAGGCAGGAGGAAGGCATAGACTTTGATCAGACATTTTCACATGTTGCTAGATTGGATGCCATCAGACTCTTTCTAGCATATGTTGCATACAAAGGGTTCAAAGTTTATCAAACGGATGTCAAATCAGCATTCCTAAATGGAAATCTAAAGAAAGAAGTTTATGTGGCTCAACCTCCAGGTTTTATCTCTCCAAACTTTCCTGATCATGTATATTTCCTCAAGAAAGCCTTATATGGGCTAAAGCAAGCCCCAAGGGCCTGGTATGAGACATTGTTTGCCTTTCTCCTTGAAAACAAATTCTCAAGAGGAAAAATTGATAAGACTCTTTTCTTGAGAGAGTTGAAGGGCCAGATCCTTTTGGTCCAGATATATATTGATGACATCATATTTAGATCAACATATGAGAGTCTTTGCAAAAAGTTTGCTAAACTTATGCAAAGTAAATTTGAAATGAGCAGTATGGGAGAGCTAAAGTATTTCTTAGGTCTCCAAGTAAAGCAATCTGAGGAAGGAATTTTTATTTTTCAGACCAAGTTTACCTTGGATATCATAAAGAAATTTGGTATGGAAATATCTACCCCTATGAGAACTTCTATGGGCTCTACTGTGTCTCTAGACAAGGATGAACAGGGGAAACTCTATAATGAGTCCATGTATTGAAGCATATTTGGCTCATTGCTCTATCTTACTGCAAGTAGGCCAGACATCATGTTTTCCACATGTGTCTGTGCAAGATATCAAGTGAACCCCAAAGAATCTCACTACTCAGCTGTAAAGAGAATTCAGAGATATCTAAAGGGTACTCCAAATCTGGGGCTCTGGTATCCTAAGTCAGATGATTTTGAGTTGTGTGGATATTCTGATGCAGACTTTGCTGGGTGCAAAGAAGACAGAAAAAACACTTCAGGAACTTGTTAGTTTCTGGGGAGAAGGCTTGTATCCTGGAGTAACAAAAAGCAAAACAACATTGCCATCTTCACAGTTGAATTGGAATACATTTCAACTGGCAGTTATCGTGCACAACTCCTGTGGATTCAACACCAATTAGAGGATTACAATCTGCACATCAAGAGAACACCTCTCTTTTGTGATTCCTCAAGTGCCATCTCAATTGCCAAAAATCCTGTGGCACACAGTAGAACAAAGCATATTGAAATTATATCATTTCATTAGGGAGCATGTTGAAAAAGAGGACATCTGCCTTGAGTATGTTAATACTGAGAGGCAGATTGCTAACATTTTCACTAAACTCCTTGATGAGTCTAAGTTCAATCAATTCAAAATTGAATTGGGCATGTTAAGTTCTTGAAATTGGGTATGTTGAATCCATTGTATTTCTCTTTAGTAAGTATACCATATTTTGATAGGCTGGATCTCAGACAAGGTCCACCTTAAAGTGATCTGAAAATCTTAGATTTTGAAGACAGGAATACCAGAAGGCACAACTCTAAGTCCCCTAGAGCAAAATAGCCTCTCAAAGAATATCATCGTAATCAATAATGACGACATTGATGAAGTCTCGACGACAACATCCGATTCTCGATGACACCAATACAGATATCTCGACGACACTCTCGCCAATAAAGATACTCACGATGACACTCCAGACCGACAAAATGATGTCATAAAACTCAACATTGTCATGATTGCGCCGCAATTACGAGAGCTTCAAAATCATACAGGAGGATTTGAATAGGTACGCGCCTCTTTACCTTCCCAATGCATTACTTTATGTATTAGGCATTGTGTAAGCATAGAAATCACGCACACACAAAACCATAGAATCCTTCTTTCTTCTTCATCCATACGACAACCCTCTGCTAACAAAATGGCGCCGAAGAAGAATGATGAGAAACTCCCTTCCGGAGGAGAGCTTCTGAAAGGAGGTTTTGAACAGACAGAGGAAGACCTGTATATGGTTATGACTCTTCTATACGCATCGGAACTAGAATACCTTCTCACAGAGCCAACCCGTATCTACTATTCATCCGTCTCAGCGTTCTTTGAAAATGCTACATTTCACAAATCAGGCATTGAAATCCGAACTGTTTTGTCAGGGCAGCACATTCAAATGACTGCTGAAAGTCTATCCACAGTGCTCCAACTTACTACCTTTGAAAAGGATGAGACAGAAGATGACGTCACTGAATCCAATGTCAATGAAGGATTGAAGTGGTGTGGTTTCGAAACCAAACCCTATGGGAGCCTGCAGAGAATGCAAATGAATAGGCAAGGCAAACTACTGACAGACATCATCAGAAAGGTACTGATTTGAAAGACTGGCTCGCATGATCGAGTCTCAAAAGAAATGTTTGAGATTATGGTTAGAGTAATCTTAAATAAGCGGACTGATTGGGGAAAGTTATTGTTCGACATGATTGTCGACAACCTCAACTCTCCAAAATTTGGAAGAATACTTTCCTTATATCTCTCGAATACCATCCCACATCTCCTAAAAATTTCAGAATCATTTCCTCTCCACTATCTTAAGAAAATAGATGTCAGAACAGTAAGCAGGTGGGAGAAAAGGTTTACAAAGAAAGATGAAAGTGAGTCTTTTGATCAAGGCCCAAATTCCCCTATCACAGAATCTTAAGTGCCTCAAGAATCCCTGACTCCAGTTGAGGGGGTGCCTGCAAGAGAAGACATCCCTAGAATGGATAGTCTTCCTCATCCACAAGAAGCAGTGGATCAAGTTCATTTGGAGCTTCCTGAAAGCGCCCCAAGCAGTCATCCAGATGTTGGAGAACATGAGCACCCCTTAGAAACCCCTGCACCAATGGAGGGGGAGCATGCAGGTCTGACAACAATGCTGCCTTCACCTCCAATCATAGAAGTTGACCCACATCAACTACCCAGCACAACTCCCACAGTTCCATTGCCTGATTTCCTGTCTCACATGGAAGGCATGTTGAACAGTCAAAGAGAAAAATTTGAGACCTATGTACATCAGGCTGTCACAAGCTGCATAAATGATCTTTCTGCCAGGATAGATGTCCTTCAAAAAGATATTCAACACATCAATAATCAGAATGCAAAGGTGTATCACACTACTGCCAAGGCTGTTACTAACACATGAAATGAAATAGTACATATCAATGAAGCAACCCATCTTATTGGACATCAACTTATTATTGTGCTGGATAGAATGCACACTCTCAGAACTAATCAACAAGCAATTATTGAGAATCAGGGTGACTCCTTCAATGACTTTGAAGATGCAGTGAATACTCTACTTCAAAGAATTTCATCCTCTGCTCAAATTACTCAAGAGTTAGTAAACAATGTTGGTGACACTCTACTGCACCAATTTCAAGTAACCCGTGATTATCTCGTCAGTTCTTTCAATCAAATCGTCAAGACATCTCAGAGAACTCTTATGGATGCCATTGCCAATCTGAACAATCTACTGACTACACAAGTTAAGGCTTCTCAGGCATCCCTCTCCAAAGAAATATTTTCAGAAGCTAGAAAGGGGGAGATAATGCCAAGCCACCATGCCATGTGGCTAGCTAATGAAGTTAGATTCTCCATGGAGCTTGAAACTATTGAATATAGGATTGCCTATCAACATCCAATTCCCGAAGGCAATCTCCCTGCATAAGCTCCTCACAATGCAATGCCTGAGGTTCCTAAAGAAGAGTATCAAGTGCCTGAGAATTATCAAGAATATTTTGTTGATGAGTCTGCAAGTGGAAGCAGGCAAATCAGGAAAAGCAAAAGGCACTCTGTTGACCCTGAAGAGCAAGAAGCTAAAAGGAGGAGAATGGAAGAGGTTAAGAAAAACCCAAACGTTAAAGAATGGAGTCCTTGCTCTAAAGACATCTAAATACATGGAATTTGTTCCAACAAGGAAAACATGATAGGGGTACCTTCTACAACTCAGATGAATGGCACAAATATGAAATGAGTGAAGCTGGTAAAAGGGAGTATTGGAATAAGATGAAAAAGGGAGATACGTCAGTACCTGCACATGCACCTCTCAGATATCATCCCAAGCCCTTTAACTTCTTTGAAAGGCAAAGGCAGAAACAGAAAGAAGCTGAGCAATCAAAGAAGGCAGGACCTTATGAAAAAGGCAAAGATATTCAAAATGATTGAAAAGAAGAAGGATTTTAGAAATCACTTGCACACTTCTATGTCTTACATTCATGTATCTGATATATATTGTTAATGTATTGGACTGTCATGAATTAATATATGCAGTGATCATTTGCCAAATTTATTGTCAATTATTATATTTTCTAGTATGACCTATCTATACTTATAAGTTCTGGCTTCTTCAAATAGGGGGAGATTGTTGGGTATTATGCCTTCAATATCTCTAGATTTGAAGAAGAAACACAAGTATAGATAAGTCAAGTTGTTTTTGATATTATGTTTAAGTTCATGATATGACAGATACATCAAAGCTACATCACTAGTGTATAGACGATAAAAGTAATAAAAATTAACTAAGTAAAATATCATCTCAAGACTCAGCAGAAGAATCATGGAGAAAAGTATCATATCGTCGAAACAGTTTCGACGATATCGTCTTGATATAAGCACATAGTCTTGAAGGATGAAGAAAGCTTGTCGTAGATAAAGTTAAGTCCAGATGTCAACGACATCGTCGTGAAGAAACTTGTCGTAGATAAAGTTAAGTCCAGATGTCGACGACATCGTCATGAAGAAAGCTTGTCGTAGACAGAACTAAAGATCAGATGTCGACGGCACCGTCTTGAAGAAAGCTCATCGAAGACACAGCTAAGATATCTCCACGATATCGTCAAGAAGAAGTAATATCATTGAGATATTACATAAAGCCTTGAAGAAGGATATATGTCGACTTAATGGAAGCATACTACTTTGAAGATCAAAGACATATTACATATTAGAAATATCTCGGTGATATCGTCTAGAATAAGCAATCTCATTGAGATAACCAGCCAAGTACTTAAGTAGAAAGTATATCGACGACATCGTCGTGAAGAATATTTGTTGATCAAGACAATATCGCCTTGAAGGAACAATATCATCTTGACAGTTGCAGAGCTGCATTTAATGCGCGGACATTTTTGGAAACGAATAATCAGGGAACGCGTACGCCGCCTATCTTACGCACAAATCATGGAGTCATAAATGAAATATTCTCTACAGAATATGGCCGTTACACTGTAGTTAATAAAGGAATTTATTATTTCTATTCTCTGCAAGTTCCAAGAAAGGCCAGTAATAATGACAAAGAATTTCTAATTCTACAAGACGTTTTCAATTGAAGAATTGATTATGCAATCAATAAGGGCCTTTATGCTTAAGTGCAGAGGAGTATAAAAGAAAAAATTTTCTTCTACAGAATGCACTGATACTTAGCATTCTTTCTGAAGTTCATCATAACATACACTTACAGAAGAGAAAGAAAAGAAAACCAAAAGAAGTCTTCATTGCTACTGGGCTGTGAAGTTCTACAGAAGATTCTGAAGAAAGGTTCATTGATCCACAAGATCATTGGACTTAGAAGAAGAAGAGGATCTCTTATTCAAGTGCTCATTTTCTGAAGTCTTCTCTTCTACAACTATAATTTTGTATTACTTTGTAGGGCTCTTTGTGAGTCTGAGTTTGTAGGATCTAGTGATAGATCTGAGGTGGTATGGTTCTTTGTGAACCTGAGTTTGGTAGGATCTTGCTGAAGATCTGAGTTTGTAGGACTTGTAAAGTCTGAGCCTTGTAGGGTTCTGTGTGAACCTGAGTTGTAAGATCTAAGTATAGTGAAAAGATCTGAGTTGGTGAAGTTGCCTACTCTAGCACACTGCTAGATAGGTGGGAGGGACAATGGACTACCTCTAGACACATTGTCTAGTTGGGAACCACTATAAATCATTGTGTGTTTTTCTGTGATGCTTGTGTGTTGTGATAGATAAACTATTAAATAGCAAAGAATACTGAAAACACCTAATCACCCCCTTAGGTGTAATTTACAGTCAACCCATATCTTTCAAGCATTCCGCACGACCTGTGTAGACTGGGCAGCAGACCGCTTGGACTGGGCAGCAGACCACTTGGACTGGGCAGCAGACCGCTTGGACTGGGAAGCAGACCGTTTGGACTAGGCAGCAGACCACACGACCTGATCGACCAGTGCAGACTAATTTGTCGACCTCAGCGGGCTGACTTCGGCAGCTTCCTTTCTTTTTCGCCATTCCCTTTGTAGTTTTCTATTATTATGTACCTAAAACCTCAAGCTGTAATACATGATTATTAATCAAGGAAAAGCCTGCCGCAAGAGTGGCATTTGCCGCGGCGGGCGAAGTGTGGACTCTCCGCATGCTAGCGACCCTCTCTTCTCCTCTCTTTCTCATCTCATCTCTTCACTCGCAAATCAAAGTAACCAGATTCTCAACAGTTACCCCCTCTCACCTCTCAAAGCTTGAGCGAGTGTGGACCTGGTGCATTTTTGGTTCGAACAGGTACTTCTCGCCTTTAAGCGATCTTTCGCGTTCTTCTTGGAAATATTCCTCTGATTCGCTTCTACCTTTGCCAGGTCACGCGACATCTCCAGACCCGCCTTCATAGACACGATAGGCCTGCCATTGCATGAGTTCCAGACAAAATTGGTCTTCACGAATCTCGATCTTGAAACCAAGGTTGACAGGCTGGCGGCGTATGAGGCCAATTGCCGAAGGTCACTACTGGAGACTCGCGTAGTGAACATCAGGGGGTTCGAGCACCAGATCGAGGCTTTAGGGGACAAATACTATGCCATCAACGAGTTGGATAGACGGATGAAAATTGTGGAGCATCGGCAGGACTTGCTATACGACGACATTCATGGAATGTAGGCAAGTATGGGCTCCTTGGGGACCCTTACTCGCATGGAGGATCACATCCGCCACATCAAGGAATATATGGCGAGGGCCAAGGAGCAGATGAGCCTTGCATGCGAGTTGGGCTGGACCGGGCGACATGCCCATGCCGAGGACAGGCGCAATAATCCTCCGGGACTGTGACTCGGACGTCGACACGCGACCTCTTTTTTTTTTCTCTCGTAGAAATTTGATATTCAAATTGTTTGTAATAATCCGAACTTATTCTGACCATGCATGATTTGATGTGTGCTCGCACTTGCTTTTGACTTTGCTTCTTCTTTTGCGATGTTGTTATATTTATTTTTGCATATTGTGGTGAGCTTCGCTTGTTTCTCGTGCTCTGCGAGCGAGGTACGACCACACATTCTTGGAAATTCTTTCGCGGTTAAGTCATTTTGCCAGGAGTTTGAGCGAGTTCAGACAGTTACTCGCGCACAATGAATCTCGCGACCACCCCTGGTGATGTTTATAAATAGGGGGGGGGGGTCTGAAAATAGTACGCTTTCATAACCCGTTCTGAGTATTCAGCCACTGCGTGTGAGTTTCTTTCTTTCTCAATGGCGCCTTTGGATGATGCAGCTGCTCGTAGGTTGACTTACGCTAGGAACTTCTCCAAGAAGAGGTTTAAAAAATCTATTACTCGCCAGGATGAGCTAGAGAGTTTCGTCCACCATTTCCTGTCAGAGGACTATCGTGCGAGCTTACCAGCGAGGGACAAACGGATAAACTTGTTCGCTGAGGGGAAACTCGCTTTTCCCCCTTCCCACTTCTAGGTGGGTGTTGGGAAAAACCCCTTGTGATTTAACTTAACAAATTAACCATAAGTGATTTTACCTTATAGGTTTTATTAACCATTGTATAGTGAGGGTAATTTGGTTATTAGATGTCTTAGGATGTCACACTCACCTTAGATTGTCAAGACCAGGTCAGGACAAGCACAATCTGAATTGAATTAACACTTGCGTCGAATATAATTTGACGCAACTTTGACTTGCTGTCGACGCAACTCAGACTAGAAGTCCAAGCAACTCAATCTATCTGTCAAAGTATATCAAGTCGACGCTACATCGAATTGGAGCCGACATAGATAAAGGAGCATGTAGAAGCTATTTTAGAAGTCGACGCAACCTCAAATTCAACTCAACGCAGAAGGAAGTATCCGTCGAAGCCATCTGAAGTCGACGCAACATCGACTATAATTCGACGCAGACAATGAAGTTGAAAATAAAGTCTTCAACTTGATGGTTACGTCGATAAGTAATCGACGCAACGTCATTAACAAAGTTCAACTAGAGCAAGAAGGAATTCGAAGTTGCTCTTACAAGAACTCGAAGGCACGTCGATAAGAGAGAAAATAAAGTTGACTTAGCGTCGAATACAGTCTAAAAAAGAAACCTTTTCAGCTGTCCTTTTTGAACTCTCTCTGAAGTCCCACAACACTAAAGACCATTCTACAATGACTTGTTTATTGCCTAGAATGGAGAGGAGCATTAAAGAAGATAGGAAAAGATTTCTTGGAAAGGATTCAAACAGCTGGCAGACGGGTCGTGAACGAATGAAGAAGGAAAGATTAATTGTCCAAGACTATGCCTTTTCAGTAGTACCCAAAAAAGGAAAAGAATTCAAAATTTAATCATGGACAATAAATAGGAAGAGAAGAAAGAAGAATCCAGGGCATTCATCACTATCTGATATAGTTTTTTGTCGATTAGAGTTCTCTTCTCTTCTTCTTCCTCCTTGAACCCTATCTGAGAAAAAAGAGAAAAACAACTGCTCTTTCAGAATAGAAAATTGAGTTGTTTCTTCATCAACATCATATAGCAGCCAGATAGCAAGCAAAAGAAAGACAAAAGGATCTGAAGAAAATAACCCTTGCAAATCATCACAATCTTAAGCAAGGTTTCATCATTAGCAGATCCATAGAAAGGAAAAATAGAAGCTGAAAGCTTCTACAGAATTCTGAGAATAGAATTCTTCTTCTTCATCCTCCTTTTTCCTACAACTTCTTCAATTATACAGAGTTTTAAGAATCCCTCTTCAAAGGATTCAGTGGTTCAAGATCTCCTTATCAAAAGATCTGAGTGGTTGAAGATCTCCTTATCAAAAGATCTGAGTGGTTCAAGATCTCCTTATCAAAAGATCTGAGTGGTTCAAGATCTCCTTATCAAAAGATCTTTGGTTCTGAGAGTCTCCTTATCAAAAGACTTGGGCATAGGTTGTGCATTCCTACCAGGTGGTAGAAGGTAGGACTACCCATATTTTGGGGAACCTCTATAAAATCTTGTGTCTTCCGTGTTTTGTTTTTTCTGTGATGTCCCCTTATTTATTGCTTACTGTTTTTCTATTTTTATAATTACTGCACTTCATTTATTCTACACCTTGGTGTTGCTGAAGCATAATTGCTTAGGTGTTTTATTGTATGCATAGTTAGGATAGAAAAGATTTTAAATCTCTATTCACCCGCCCCCCTCGAGAGAATTATCAGAGGCACACTGTGCACTTTCAATTGGTATCAGAGCCAGGTTGATCATTAAAAGGTTAACACCTTGATCAAAAAGACCTCCTTCACTTATTCTCTACAATAAATTTAGTCTATTAAGAAAATGATTTCTAAATATTATGCCTTAACAAGACCTTCAGTGTGTAACCTAAATAAGTTTACACTCTGGAAGACCAGAATAAAACTCTATATGAACTCCCTTGATGAGGACATTTTTGATGTTATCATTACAGGTCCTACAACCCCATACAAGAAGGATGACAGTGGAGACTCTACACAGGAACCTGTACCCAGGGCTGAGTGGACAGAGACTGAAAAGAAGCAGAAGGCATGTGATGCCAAAGCTATGAACATACTGGTATCCACCATGTCAGATGACATCTTCCAGAAGGTGTCTGACTGCAAATCAGCCAAAGAGATCTGGGAATCTCTTTCCAGACTGGTAGAAGGAAGTTCTGATGAAAGAAAGGACAGGAAGTCCCTTCTCATATCCCAATATGAGAACTTTCAAAAGAAATCTGATGAATCTGTTGCTGAGATGTATGACATATTCATCATCTTTGTCAATGAGCCGAAGAGTCTGGATAAGGAGATATCATTAACTAAAATAAATGATAAGATCCTCATGTGCTTCCCTAGATCATGGGATTCAAGGATCTGGGCAATCATAGAGTCCAGATGCCATAGACAAATCTCTACTGAGGCTTTGCTAGGAAAGCTTAAGTCATATGAGATGCTTCTGAAGAACAGGGCTGAATCAGAGGAAATGCAGACAACTCTAGCTCCTATCCAAAGGAGCCTTGCTCTGAAAGCTATTGAAGGAGAGCCCTCCACCCCTGAAGATGAAATGTTCAGTCTCATAGCAAGGAGATTCATAAAATAGGTCAAGACAGAAGACTCAAGGAGAAGAGAGAGGAGTTCAAAGCCCAGATATGACAAGACTCCAAAGAAGGAGGTAATATGCTACTCCTGCAACAAACCAGGGCTCATAGATCTTGAGTGCCCATAAGAACAAAGGGACAGGAGAAGCAACAAGGATTTAAAGAAGAAGAAGAAGTCTTTCAAAGGGATAGACAAAAAGAAAGCCAAGGGTTTCATTGCTGAATCCTGGAGTGACTCTGAAGCAGAGTTAAGCTCTATTCTTTTGAAAGTGATGATGAAGCAGAAGCAGCTTGCATGATGGCATTTGGGATGTCATCAAATGATGATGAAGAAGAACATGTATCTTTATTTGAAAATTTTGATTTCAATTCTGATGATTTTAAAAACTGGTTTAATGAGTTTTGCAATGATTTCCTCAATGCACAAACGAATTAGAAACAGTTAGGTTAGAACTCGACAACCTAAAGCAAGATGAATTATATCTAAGAAATCAAGAGTTAATAAATGAAATAAATAATAATGAATCATATCTAATTAACATCAGAAATGAAAATATGAGATTAAAAGAAGGGCTAGCAAAGGAAAAAGCCTTTGAGGACTCTATCAATGGAAGGAGTCAGAAGCTCAGAGACATCACACAAAATCTCTCCATGAGATTCAAACATCTAGGTCTACGAGCAGACCCTTGCACTAGCACTGAATCCACTAGTAGACTAGCCTGGAAAAATCCAGTTAGGTTTGTTAGACCTAGTGAGTATCAATCAAGTGAGAGGAGTGAAATAGCTAAGGACAATAATAATCCAAATAAGATAATTTTTCCTCACAAAGTGAATCTAAACAATGAAAAGAAATCCTTAAGAAAAAATAATTCAGAGAAACTAACAAACAACACTCAAAGAACTAAAGCCAAGAATAAAATATTTAGACATTCTGCAGATCTATTATACTTGAATATTTTTATACACATTTCAAGCACCATAATAATGACCATAGGTTTGGGAAACCCATTCCTTATCATCCAAAAGGGTATCATGAAATACCATTCTTTTCTTTCATTGAACCATATAATGGTAAAAGTAAAGGGCCCAAGGTGACCTGGGTTCCTTCTAATGTTTGAGTTATTTGTGCAGGTTTAGGTAGGAACCCTCCTAATAGAGAATGGGGTGGGAAGAAAGATCTAGGTCATGAAAGAAGAACTAAATGAACTCAAGGGAGTGATTTCTTCTTTAAATTCCCTTGTTGTCCTTATAGTTCATAAAATTAAGAGCATAACCACTATTTTCAATAAACATCATTGCTGGGAAAAACAACAAGAATTTTCTAAGAAAATAGGACTATTCATTCAAAGGTGCGTCGAATAGAATTCGACGTATCATCGGACACCACTCGATGCAAGCTTCGAGAGTTAATCGGAGCGGATAATATGAATGTTATTCAACGCCGCGTCAAGTTCATATTGACGCATGCGTTGACTTAATAGTCGCTGATCAAACTCGTGGTGTCGTCGATTATAAATCGACGCAACGTCGACATCACTGCGTCGACTTAAGAATTGCGGAGCAATCTCAAAGGTGCGTCGAATATTATTCAACACAACGTCGATATAACAGCCCGCACAGAAATGCTTCTAGAAGTAGTCTCGACATTTTTTTGGCGCTCTGAATATTAACGTATGTCGACGGTGCTTCGACTTAAATCCTAAGTTGCGACGAATCATCTTCTTTTAAGCAAATTCAGCGTCGAATCATTTACGCTTTCAAATTTTCCTCTCCTTGCTCTCTTGCTCTCTCCTTCTCCAGCTATCTCATGTTCTTGTCCCTTTGTCTCTCTTTCTCTCTTGTTGTTGTGATTGCAGGTACTTACAGTCCAATGGCTCCACCCAAGATCAACTCTAGTTTTGACGTGGATATGGATTCCTTCAATGTTGCGGCCGAAAGTTTCAAGGCTATTCTAGGCCTTTTTCAGTCTACTGGTCTAACAAAGCTCATTTCTACCAGGTGTAAGTATCTAGACGTAGAACTTACAAAATTAAAGGATAGTGTCCATCTAGCAGATGATGGGCCCCTTCAAGGAACAATTTCTGGACAAGATATCAGTGTATTTGAAGAAATACTATCTTAAACATTTGATCTACCCATTGGGATTGACCCAGATGAATTAACAGGGGAAGAAATCAGCTGGGCTTTGCAGCTCATGCAGTTCAGGAAGGAGAAGCCAATAAATCTAAAGAAGATTGATGTGGCAGAAGAGTACAGGTTCCTAGCTGATATTGTTGGTAAGGTATTGATGTGCAAGATATCTGCACATGATGTTATACCCAAGAAGCAGCTGCAGATCATGGGCCTTCTGGTCCTACAGAAGCAGATAAATTGGGGGAGATGCCTCCTAAGAATGATTGTGCACAAATATGAAAACAAAGAAAATGCCTATATGAGAATCATGTGCCAGGTGCTCTTCCACCATTATCCAATGGTGTGCAAGTCCAAAGGAGTGCCAATTCCACTAGGCAAAAGAATCAACATTGGAATCTTCTCCTAGTGGACCAGGCAGATTCTTAAGCCTGGTCAAGCTGCACCTTCACCTCCTCTCTCTCCAGCACCACAGGACATGGAGATAATTGTACCAGATATTCCATCCCAAAACAATCCACCGGCACAACAAGGTATCTTTCCAGAGGAAAACATCCAATCCATCCCATCCACACCACCTCCTGAACCTACACCATAGTCTACTCCTCAACCACAACAACAACCATCCATCCCATTTCCAGACAATCAGTCTGTTCCATCTCCACCACCAGCCTATATCTCTCCAGAAACCTACCAAACCCTTTCACATGTCTACCACAATCCTCTTGATCTAAATGAAAACCTCGCACCTCCACCTCCACCTGCCTATACTTCCCTTCCTACACCCTCCTTTGACATTGAACAAGCAATCTCAAAAGTAGTAGGGTTAGCCTCTAGTACATTTGCTGACCTACTGGCCAGCCAAGCCAGAAAAATTGAAAAGAAATACTCTCAAATGGAGACTGAACTCCTAAACTCAAAGTGGTCTCTTCAGAGTCTCAAAGAGTTCATGTCCTCCTCCTTGGTGACAAATGATTTCTTAACCTCTCATACCAGCATGGTTAAGAAGGGGGAGAACATTCAGGAGTAGGAAAGATCAGTCCTAGAAAAGGTTGACCAGATAAAGGATAAAGAGGTGTAAAATCCTAATGCACTTACTGTATTTCAAATAGTAAGTCCTGCTGCAAATATTCAGGGGGAGCATCGTATAAGGTATCAGGTTGATCCAACACAAGATGATGAAGCACTGCGTATAGTAACTCAGGAAGAGCTTCCATCAACTCTATGGGAACTCCTTGTGAATGATATGCTTCTAGATGAGGTGACAAAGATTGCACAAGAAGCTGCTCAGGATGCTGAGGAGAATGCAAAATCTCAGAAAGAGACTCCCAAAGATGCTGAAATCAATAAAGAAGCTGATAGGAATCCTGAAGAAGAAGATGAACCACTTTCATTTGCCCCAAGAATGTTAGTTCCAAAGGTCTTTTCTGGAAAAAGGAAAACTCCTGATAGAGGACAGTGAGGTCTAGGTACTTTAATTTTGATGATGAGTTCAACACTTTTCTATGCTCTGGTGGATACAATTGTCGAGAACAATATATTTTACTTAAAAATGTATGAAATAGTCTATGATTTCAGTCTATCATATTGTATTGTTCATATTGCCTTGTATTTATTTCTGTGTATGTAACATAACGTGTAAAATAACTTCAAAATAATCTGTAAAATTTGTTAAGATAAATAGGGGGAGATTGTTGGGAAAAACCCCTTGTGATTAAACTTAACAAATTAACCATAAGTGATTTTACCTTCTAGGCTTTATTACCCATTGTATAGTGAGGTTAATTTGGTTATTAGATGTCTTAGGGGTGTCACACTCACCTTAGAGTGTCAAGACCAGATCAGGACAAGCACAATCTGAGTTGAATTAATACTTGCGTCGAATATAATTCGATGCAACTTTGACTTGTTGTCGACACAACTCAGACTAGAAGTCCAAGCAACTCAATCTCTCTGTCAAAGTATATCAAGTTGACGCTACGTCGAATAGGAGTCGACGTAGATAAAGGAGCATGTCGAAGATGTTTTAGAAGTCGACGCAACCTCAACTTCAACTCAACGCAGAGGGAACTATCTTTCGAAGCCATCTGAAGTCGTCACAACGTCGAATATAATTCAACGCAAACAATGAAGTTCAAAATGAAGTCTTCAACTCGATGGTTACGTCGATAAGTAATCGCCGCAACGTCGACAACAAAGTTTAACTAGAGCAAGAAGGAATTTGAAGCTGCTCCTACAAGAACTCGAAGGCACATCGATAAGAGAGAAAATGAAGTCGACACAACGTCGAATACAGTCTAAAAAAGAAACCTTTTCAGCTATCCTCTTGGAACTCTCTCTGAAGCCCCACAACACTAAAGACCGTTCTACAATGGCTTGTTTATTGCCGAAAATGGAGAGGAGCAATAAAGAAGATAGGAAAAGCTTTGTTGGAAAGGATTCAAACAGCTGGCAGACGGGTCGTGAACGAATGAAGAAGGAAAGATTAATGGTCCATGACTATGCCATTTCAGGACTACCCAAAAGAGGAAAAGAATTCAAAATTTAATCATGGACAATAAATAGGAAGAGAAGAAAGAAGAATTCAGGGCATTCTTCACTATCTAATACAGTTTTTTGTCGATTAGGGTTCTATTCTCTTCTTCTTCCTGCATGAACTCTATCTGAGAAAAACAGAGAAAAACAACTGCTCTTTCAGAACAGAAAACTGAGATGTTTCTTCATCAACATCATATAGCAGCCAGATAGCAAGCAAAAGAAAGACAAAAGGATCTGAAGAAAATAACCCTTGCAAATCATCACAATCTTAAGCAAGGGTTCATCATTAGCAGATCCATAGAAAGGAAAAATAGTTGCTGAAAGCTTCTACAGAATTTTGAGAACAGAATTCTTCTTCTTCATCCTCCTTCATACAACTTCTTCAATTGTACAGAGTTTTAAGAATCCCTCTTCAAAGGATTTAGTGGTTCAAGATCTCCTTATCAAAAGATCTGAGTGGTTCAAGATCTCCTTATCAAAAAATCTGAGTGGTTCAAGATCTCCTTATCAAAATATCTGAGTGGTTCAAGATCTTCTTATCAAAAGATCTTTGGTTCTGAGAGTCTCCTTATCAAAAGACTCAGGCACAGGTTGTGCATTCCTACCAGGTGGTAGAAGAGAGGACTACCCATATTTTGGTGAACCTCTATAAAATCTTGTGTCTTATGTGTTATGATGTTTCTGTGTTGTCCCCTAATTTATCGCTTACTGTTTTTCTATTTTAATAATTACTGCACTTCATTTATTCTGCACCTTGGTGTTGCTGAAACATAATTTCTTAGGTATTTTATTGTATGCATAGTTAGGATAGAAAAGATTTTAAATCTCTATTCACCCCCTCCCCTCTAGAGAATTCTGAAAGACACACTGTGCACTTTCAGTGAGTTTGTGCCTCCCCCTCTGGCTAGAGTTCTTCCAGATCCTCCATTATTTCGATTGGGTTCCAGCGCAAATCAACACTAACGACGTCGCCATCATTATGGGTTTCCTCTACTTCTTGAGGTCGGCGAGGATCTCATTTGACCTTGTCGTCTTCTACAAGTTATTCAACTTGGGCGCGACCAAGGATGGGGTGATCTACTTTGGTAGTCACCTCTGCTTGCTTGCGGGAAGCTCGAACAAGGTTCATCTCTAGAACGAGCGATTCATCTTCATTTTCGGCGAATTTGGAGGCATCCCTTTCCTCCCCCAGCAGACACCTGACGGGTTATTCCTCACCCATGTCCTGCAAGGTGCTAGCGAGGAGTTCTGCAGGGAGATGAAGAGCAGAACGTTCGACATCGTCTTTTGTTGGCATCGCACCGACCAGCTCTAATACGTCGCGCCAGGAGAAGGTAATAATGGTACAAGCGAGCAACATGTGGATCTGGTGCTTATTTCTATGATTAACCCTTGTCTTTTCAGGTGTCCGCCAGGTTCCCGCGACCATTCTTCCAATGGAGGGCGAGTCCACTCCCCCGCGTCTCCTGCAGGGTGAGCGCGTCCTAAGGATGCGAAGGACAATCATGGGTTGGAGTCCCCTTTTCATGATGTGCTTGCTGGACTCGGTGACCCGACCGAGATACTTCACGCAGAAGGCCAGCGGGATGAGGGTGAGCCTTCAATGAAGAAGAGGAAGAAGGAGTTCGCCCGAAAGAGCGAGGAGGAACGACAAAAGGAACTTGAGGATACCGTCCCCGAGAACCATCTGAATTTTGAATAGGGCACGCTGAATACTGACTTAGAGGGTGAGCCTCTCCCCGTGTGGAGCAAGAGAAGGAATGAGGTCTGCTTCAGTTCCCGCCTACCAACCTGGAGCGAGGATGAGGAGCCGAACGACGATGCTTTCTGCGTGAAGTTCGGTGTTTACGGGAGCGATGATTCGAAGCTTCTACAACACGCGTATCCTCGGTACCTTTCCAACCAGGGGTCGCGAGTGATGTTGCGATTAGTGAAACTCGCTCATCAAACCACCCAGAACCTTCTTGGTGCCGAGGAGGAGATCGAGGTCCTCCAGAAGCTTCTCCGAGAGGCGTAGACGCGTCAAGACAAGTCCAAAGCGAGGGTTGTCGAGGCTGAGGAAAAAGCTTCCTCCAGCAAATATTTCGAGGTGATCTTTGTTGTCCGTCATACTTCTTTAATAGCTCGTCCTTCGCCTGTTCTTTACGCTTTATAAACCACATCTTTTCAATTTTATAGGAGGAGCAGCTCGCAGCGACGAAGACTGTTGGGAAAAACACCCTTTGATTTATCTTACAAATCATCTACAAGTGATTTCATAATCTAGAATGTATTACCCATGTTGTATAGAAAGGGTAAGTTGTCCATTAGATGTCCTAGGATGTCACACTCACATTAGAGTGTCAAGACCAGTCCAAATTAAGCACAAAATTCTGTTGAGTTAAATTTGCGTCAAATAGAAGTCGACGCAACTTCGACTGAAAGTCGAAGCAACTTCGAATACAAGTAGAAGTAACTCAGATTGAAGTTGAAGTTGACGCAACGTAGAGATGTACTCGACGCAGAAGACAGAGCCTGTCAAAGTAATATCAGAAGCCGATGCAACTTTGACTTGAATTCGACGCAGAAGATGAAGTTCAAAGTCCAAGTTTTCAACTCGACATATACGTCGATAAGGGTTCGACACAACGTCGATATCTAAGTTTATTCAATGCTGAGAAGGAATTTAAAGCAACTTCTATTATAACTCAGAGGTGCGTCGATTATAAGAAAAATGAATTCGATGCTACATCGAATATAGACAGAAATAGAACATTTTTTGCTGTCTTTTTCTGATGCTTTTTCAGATGGTATCCAAGGATGTAATTCAAATTCTAATGGTTCATTTATTGCCAAGAATGAAATGGAGTACTCCAGAGAGACAACAAAGACATTCTTGGAAGTTATTCAAATTTAGAGTGACGGGTCATGAACAGGAATAGAAAGAAACCTTCATTATCCAATGGACATTCCTTCTAAGTACAAAACAGAAGAGGAAACAAATTAAAATACTATTCGACAGATAATAAGTATATAGAGAAAGGAAAATGAGAAAAATAATGAATCAAGCTATTCCATTGAATCTTCTTCTTCCTCAAGCTCAAACACAGAAAGAACAAGAAAACATCTCTGTACAACAAATACAATAAGGCCACTAGTTCATCTTCTTTTCTTACAACAGGAAGTCATCAAGAGTACATAGTCAATCAAGATCATAAGCTCATAACCCTTGCAGTCTTTTCTACCTCAAGCAAGGGTATATTCTAAACAGATCCTGAAGAACACCAACTAATAGAATCCTCAGTGATAGTTGCAGGAGGATTCAAACAGAACAAATATCTTCATTTCTTCTTCTTCCTTCTTACTTTTCTCTTTCTATTGTAACATGAGTAAAGAGTTTTTAGAATCCCTCTCCAAATGATTCAGCGGTTCAAGATCTCCTTATTAAAAGATCTAGATTGGTTCTAAGAGTCTCCTTATCAAAAGACTCAGTCCTTGGTTCTAAGAGTCTCCTTATCAAAAGACCCAATAGTTTATTTTAAGTGTCTCCTTACCAAAAGACTCAGTGGTTCTAAGGGTCTTCTTATCAAAAGACTCAGGCATTGTTTAGTATATTCCTACCAAGGTGGTAGAAGTGTGGATGTACCCATATTTTGGGGAACCACTATAGCTATTGTCTTGTGCTGTGAATTTTTGTGTTGTCACTTTACTTGTTTTTCATTTTCAGTAATCTGTGTTTAATTTATTCTGAGCTGGTATTCTGATTGCATAGTTATTAGAAGTTTTATTGTGTGTGCATGTTTAGTGAAAAAGGTTTAAAACTCTATTCACCCCCTCTAGAAAATACTCAAGGTCACTCCGTGCACTTTCAATTGGTATCAGAGAGAGGTAGATCATAACAAGGCTAACACTTTGATCAAAAGATCTCCTCACTCATATTTGTACTTTTAAAACTATTTTCATAAAAATGAGTTCTAAGGACTATGCATCAACAAGACCACCAGTGTGTAATCATAATAAGTTTACACTATAGAAGGCTAGAATAAAATTGTGTATGAACTCTATTGATAAAGACATCTTTGATGTCATTATTTTAGGTCCCCCAGCACCAGTCAGAAAGGATGCCAGTGAATCTGTGACACAACAAACTGTGCATAGAGCTGAATGGACAGATGCTGAAAAGAAGCAGAATGCATGTGATGCCAAGGCCATGATCAATCTGGTCTCTACAATGTCTGATGAAATTTTCCAGAAGGGGGCAGACTGTAACTCAGCCATAGAAATCTAGGAATCCCTTTCCAGATTAGTTGAGGGAAGTTCTGATGAAAGAAAGGATAGAAAGTCCCTTCTCATATTCCAATATGAGAACTTTCAGAAGAAGGCTGAAGAAAGTGTTGCTGAAATGCATGAGAGATCCAACATTATCATTAATGAGCTAAAAAGTCTGGATAAGGAGATTTATCTGACAGAAATCAATGATAAGCTCTTCATATGCTTCCCAAGCTCATGGGACTCAAGGATCTGGGCCATCAGAGAGTTCAGATGCCATATAGAGATCTCCACTAATGCTTTGCTTGGAAAGCTCAAATCATATGAGCTACTACTAAAGAGCAGGGTTATGACTGAGGTCAAGGAGACAGTCTCAACTCCCAACTAGTATTGCTTTGAAAGCTGCTGAAGGAGAGCCTTCCACTCCTGAAGAAGAGATGTCCAGTCTCTTGGCCAGAAGATTCAGAAAATGGGTCAAGACGGAAGACTTGAGAATAAAGGAGTGGCGCTCAAGCAAACCCATGTTTGATAAGACTACAAAGCAGGAAGTGATCTGCTTTGCCTATAGATAACCAGGACACATAGCTCCTGAATGTCCTGAAGAGCAAAGGGACAAGAGCAGCGATAACAAGGAGCACAAGAAGAAGTCCTTCAAGAAAATGGACAAGAAGTAGGGAAAGGGTTTCATTGTTGAAACCTGGAGTGGCACATAATCAGACTCAAGTTCCTCTTCATTAAAGAGTGATGAAGAAACTGCTGCTGAAGCTGTCTGCCTGATGGCTTTGGAGGCCTCCTCAGATGATGAAGAAGATATTGTAAGTCTTTTTGATGACTTTGATTTTGATTCAGAAAAATCACAAAATTGTTTTAAGGAATTTTGTAATGAGTACCTTAAAGTTTAAAAAGAAATAAACGTAGTTAGGGAAGAATTAGAAGACCTTAAGAAAGATGATCTCTATTCTATAAATTATGATTTGAGAAATCAAATTTATAAAAAGGAAACAGTAATAACTAATCTAACAAATGAAAACTCAAAACTAAAAGAAGAGCTTACAAAGGCAAAAGCCATTGAAGACTCACTCAATGTGAGGAGTCAAAAGCTCAAGGATATTACACAAAATCTCTCTGTAAGATTTAAGCACCTTTGTTTAGGAGCAGACCCATCTACCAACACAGAAGTCCCTAGTAGACCTGTCTGAAAAAATCCAGTTACCTTTGTTAGACCTAGTGACATTCAAATGACTGAGACCAGACCATTAATTGAAACTCTAGACAATAATAACCCTAAAAACTCTCTGTATTTAATAAAGTAAATCCTAATAGTGAGAAGAGAACTCTAGGGAAAAATAATTCAGAGAAACCAATGAATCTAAATCAAAAGAATAAAGTCAAAAGTAGAACCATTAGACATTCTACAGATTTTTTATATCAAGACACATTTTATGCCAATTTCCAGTATCAAGATAACTAATCTAGACCAAATAAACTAATCTTCTGCCATCCAAAAGGATATAATAATAGACCAACTTATTCTTTTATATCACCATATAGTGGTAAAAGCAAAGGGTCCAAGGTAACCTGAGTACCCTCTATTGTTTGAACTACATGTGCAGGAAAGCTAAGAGTCCCTTACTCAGAGACAAAGTACGGAAAGGGAAAACTAACTTCTCAACATGGAACCTAAACTAATCAAAGGGAGTGAATCTTTCTCTAACAACTCTTGATGTTACATCCTAATTCACACATATAATCCTATAAATGCAAAATTCGATAAACACTATTGCTGGGAAATATAACCAAAATTTTCTAAAGAAGTACAATTATATCTTCAGAGTTGTGTCGAATATATTTCGACGCATCGTCGAGTCCTACTCGACGCCTGCATCGAGAGACAGATGAAGTAGATTATTCGGATAAGCTTTCGATGCATGCGTCGATATGCACTCAACGCATGCGTCGACTTAATAGTTGTTGTACAAATTTGAAGTCACGTCGATTATAAATCGACGCAATGTCGACATGCCAAGCGCGCGCAGTTTTGCTTATAGAAGCTACTTCGACATGTTTTGGAGCGATAAATATGAATCCTTTTCGACGTTGCTTCGAATAAAACCCTAAGTTGCGACGAATCGTCTTCTTTTAAGCAACTTAGACGTTGGATTTAATTAAGCTTTCGAATTCTCTCTCTTTCTCTTATTCGTGTGCCTTCTTGTTCTATAGCTTTCACGTGTTCTTGATCTCACTTCTCTCTCTTTCTCTCTTATCTTCTTTCTGCAGGAACTACAACAAGATTCTATGGCACCTCCAAAGGTCAATTCTGGATTTGATGTGGATATCGACTCTTTCAATGCGACATCTGAAAATTTCAAGGCCATTCTCGGGCTTTTTCAAACTGCTGGGTTGACAAAGTTGATCTCGGCAAGGTGCAAGATCTTTGATATCAAGTTAATAGAGCTAAAAGATAACATCCACATTGTAGATGATGGTTCACTCCATGGGAGAATCTCTGGGAATGATATAAATATCACAGAAGAGATGTTATGCCAAACCTTTGATCTACCAGTTGGCAGTGAATCAGATGAACTGACAATGGCAGAGACAAGCAGGTCATTACAAATTATGAAGTTCAGTAAGGAAAAGGCGATAAATCTAAAGAAGAATGATGGATCTTAAGAATATAGGTTCTTGGCAGACATTGTGGGAAAAGTGTTGTTGTTCAAAATCTCAGCACATGATGTTATACCTAAGCAGCAGCTACAGATAATGGGAATCTTAGTATTTAACAAGAGAATAAATTGGGGGAGATGCCTCCTGAAGCTGATTGGACATAAGTATGCACATAAGGAGAATGCATACATGTGAATAATGAGTCAGGTGGTGTACCACCATTATCAATGGTGTGCAAGTCAAAATGAGTGTCTATTCCTCCTGGTAAGAGAATGAATATAGGCATTTTCTCCAAGTGGACCAGGCAAATTCTAAAGCCTGGTCAAGCTCCAAACTTTCCTCCTCCATCTCCACCTCCAGCACCAGCTTCTCAGGATCTTGAGAATGCCATACCAGATGACATAAGTGATTCTCCAGCTCAAAACTTCTAGTCAAGTCTACCCGATACAACAATAGAGCCTGCACCTCAAATTCTCACCCCATAACAACAACAACCATCTATCACCCCATATGCTGAAAATCTCCCAGACATCCATGATGATAAGCAAGAACATTCCCCTATCAACCATAATCTCACAAACATCAATGTTGATTCAACATAAATTCCTCTGGTTAACATATCCACACCTCCAATTGACACACTACCTGCTTCTACCTCTCAGTCCATACATCCATTTGATGTTGATCAAGTAATTTCTTAAGCAGCGGGGTTGGCCACTGGTACATTTGTTGATCTGCTTCTGACTCAATCAAGGAAATTCAATAGAAAATATTCTCAGATGGAGAGTGAGCTATAAGAGTCAAAGGAGTCACTCCTGACACTCAAAGCTTTGGTGTCCTCCTCCATGGTTACAAAATCTTTCTTAACCTCCCTTGTTAGTAAGGTTCAGAGGGGGGGGGGGGGGGGGGATATCCATAAGGAGGAAGTGGATGACCAAAAAAAGGAGAGTGGCCGTGAGAAGGATAAGAATTCTAAAATTCCTTCTCTAGAAGCGGAAGTCCATGCCCCTGAAGACAAAAATCTTTCTCAGGAATCTGGAGATCCTAACAAGATCACAGTATTTAACAAAGTTCTTCCAGATACTATTCTAGATACTGCAGTTCAGGCTCCAGAGAAGGAAGCACAAATCCAGGGAGAGCTCCTTGCACAAACTCAGGGGGAGATGCTTGCATCAACCAAGGGGGAGCCCTTAGAAGATGATAAGATCTTTGGAGAAGACTAAAAGATTGCTTAAGAGACCGCCCAGATAGCTGAAAAGTAAGCACAAACTCAATGGGAGTCTCCCAATGAAAATGACACTCATCAAGAAGACAACAGGACTGCTAAATAGTAGGATGAGCCTATGGTATTTACACCAAGAAAGGTGACACCACTAGTTTTCTCAAGTAAGTGGAAAAATCCTCCACAAGAATAGAACAATACAGGTGGACAATTTCTATTATACCATCTCAGTAAACATATTTGAAGATATAGTTATGAAAGACAATCTGATCAATTGGAAGTTTATCATGTTGATCTATGCTTTTATGCAATGATGTCATTTTGTGTTGATATATATTTATTTGTACTCTGTTTTTATTTTAACAACATGCTTGAAATCACTTAAATTATTTGTAAAATTTGTTAAGATAAATAGGGGGAGATTGTTGGGAAAAACACCCTTTGATTTATCTTACAAATTATCTATAAGTGATTTCATAATCTAGGATGTATTACCCATGTTGTATAGAAAGGGTAAGTTGGTCATTATATGTCCTAGGATATCACACTCACATTAGAGTGTCAACACCATTCCAAATTAAGCACAAAATTTAGTTGAATTAAATTTGCGTCCAATAAAAGTCGACGCAACTTTGACTGAAAGTCGAAGCAACTTCGAATACAAGTAGAAGTAACTTGGACTGAAGTCAAAGTATAAGTTGAAGTCGACGCAACGTCGAGATGTACTCGATGCAGAATACAGAGCCTATCAAAGCAATATCAGAAGTCGACTCAACTTCGACTTAAATTCGAGGCAGAAGATGAAGTTTAAAGTCCAAGTCATCAACTCGACGAATACGTCGATAAGGATTCAACGCAACATCGATATTTGAGTTTATTCAATGCTGAGAAGGAATTTGAAGCAACTTCTATTAGAAGTCAGAGTTGCGTCGATTAAAAGGAAAATGAATTCGACGCTACATAGAATACAGGCAGAAATAGAACATTTTATGCTGTCCTTTTCTGATGCTTTTTCAGAAGGTATCCAAGGATGTAATTCAAATTCTAACGACTTGTTTATTGCCAAGAATGGAATGGAGTACTCCAAAGAGACAACAAAGACATTCTTGGAAGTTATTCAAATTCAGAGTGACGGGTCGTGAACAGGAATAGAAAGAAACATTCATTATCCAATGGACATTCCTTCTAAGTACAGAATAGAAGATGAAACAAATTGAAATACTATTTGACAGAGAATAAGTATACAAAGAAAGGAAGACAATAAAACTATGAATTAAGCTACTCCATTGAGTCTTTTTCTTCCTCAAGCTCTAACACAGAGAGAACAAGAAAACATCACTGCACAACAAATACAATAAGGCCACTACTTCATCTTTTTTTCTTACAGCAGGAAGACTTCAAGAGTACAGGGTCAATCATGATCTTAAACTCATAACCCTTGCAGTCTTTTCTACTTCAAGCAAGGGTTTATTCTAAATAGATCCTGAAGAACACCAACTGACAGAATCCTCGGTGATAGCTGCAGGAGGATTCAAACAGAAGAAATATCTTCATTTCTTCTTCTTCCTTCTTCCTTTTCTCTTTCTATTGTAACTTGAGTAAAAAGTTGCTAGAATCCCTCTCCAAAGGATTCAGTGGTTCAAGATCTCCTTATCAAAAGCTCTAGATAGGTTCTAAGAGTCTCCTTATCAAAAGACTCAGTCATTGGTTCTAAGAGTCTCCTTATCAAAAGACTCAGTAGTTAGTTCTAAGAGTCTCCTTATAAAAAGACTCAGTGGTTCTAAGTGTCTCCTTATCAAAAGACTCAGGCACTGTTTAGTGTATTCCTGCCAAGGTGGTAGAAGAGTGGATGTACCCATATTTTGGGGAATAACTATAGCTCTTGTCTTGTGCTGTGAATTTCTGTGATGTCCCTTTACTTGTTTTTTATTTCTGTAATCTGTGTTTAATTTATTCTGAGCTGGTATTCTGATTGCATAGTTATTAGAAGTTTTATTGTGTGTGCATATTTAGTGAAAAAGGTTTCTCTATTCTCCCCCTCAAGAGAATACTCAGAGGTCACACTGTGCACTTTCAAAGACAATCTCCAAGCTCGAAAGCGACCTGCGAGCAGGTCAAACCTCACTTGAGTTGGTGCAAGTCTGCATTGCGGAGCTAGAGTACAAGACCGTGACACCAGCTACCACGGAGGTCGGCCCTTCTCGCCAAAAAAGGAACTCTCCATGTCCTCGCGAGAGTGGTCTGACCTTCGGTGAGAAATTGCGATCACAGCAGGCGACCTGATGGTCTTCTCCAAGCTTCAGGTCGGAGGTTTCCTGACACCGGCGGGAGAGGCCCTGACGATGGAAGACATCCTTCCGGATGTCTTTGATGAGGGCGAGGATGATGGGTCGTCCGATTCCTCAGACTAAGCTCCATCACTGAGCTAATCCTTATCGATGTACTGTTAACCTTATCTAACTTTGATAGAGTGACTATAAAATTGGTTTTATGCAATTAATATAATTTTTTTAGATACCGATGTCGTTAGCTCGTACTTTTTATACTGTTGTACTGATACCCGCTTGGCTCATAGGTACGAATGCGTTGAATGCTCGCAAGGCTCATAGGTGTGAATAAGTTGAATGCTCTCTAGGCATATCGGCTCAGGTACGTTGAATGCTCGCTAGGCTCAAATACGTTAAATGCTCGCTAGGCTCATAGACTCGGAGTGATTGCTGGCGAGATGGATGCGCCTTGGAAGGGTACTTACAATATTCATTAGACTTTTCATACTCGCCTACTAGCAAACTTGCATAAACATGTTCATACATGCCTCCTTGCACTTATATATACTCACCCGTACGAGTTATTGCTTTCTTCCAAGGTTGCAGGTATTTGAAGGTGACGCTCAGGGGCCCCGTAAGATGCACACTCCCGAGATTTCCACTCTGCCTGGAGAGATACTCAAGAGTACATACACATGTATATATATAATAAAAGGTAAGGGGAAATGACAGTCGCGGGGGGGGGGGGGGGGGGGGGGGGGGTTCCAAGGGGACGCACAACCACAAGGCCTCCTTCCTACTTCGGGTCGTTAGTCCTTGAAGTGTCATCATCCTGTCACTCAATAATCATAGGGGGTTAACCGCACTAATTAATATGACAAGAAGAAACAACTGTTTGAACTTGATTTTGCTGCGAGCCTTTAGCTCTTTCAACAACACCTTTACACAAGGGTCCTTACATCAGTGAAATCGATTATCTCTTCGTCGAGTTAGGGGTTGGCATCCAGACTCTTTTCTAGTAATCACTCCAGTTGGATGAGAAATGCGATCAGTGGGTCATTCAGCCAACGTGCAAGGGGAGAGTTGATCTCGTCCGTCAATGCAGAGGCTTGGTCTTAAGAAAACTCGCAATCCCGACACACTGTGCCATCACCCGAACTGGGTCTTACGAGAGTTAAGTCGGAGGCCCGTTTCCCAACCCATTGTGGAGATCGATTTCACCTACTTTTTTTACATTTTTGTTGAAAACGCTTGTTGGAATAGAAGAAGCGGACTCATGCCATCCCGTATTTCAGTGGGGAGGGTAATTCATTTATACAAAATAAATACATCAAGGAGGGGTATATACATTCCTATCAGGGGTATAACCTTTTCAGGTTGTCACCGCTCCAGGTATTCCCAAGCAGCCCCCCTTCGTGATTCTGCAGACGATATCCTCCGGCTGTCAGTGACTCATGGACAATGAAAGACCCTTCCCAGTTTGGGTTAAGCTTTTCAATAGTGTCTGCTCTTCCTGCTGCATCTACATTTTTAGGATGAGATCGCATGCTTGAAACTGCTTGATGCAGACGTTCTTGTCAAAATTCTTGGCCATCTTCCTCTTAATCTTCTCCTGCCTAGCTTTGGAAAGATCTCGAAGCTCTTCGATGTAGTAGAGAGAGAGAGTCTTTAAGCTTATTCATTCTCTAGCCACCATTCTTTGCCTCCTTCTTCTGTCGCAACCACTCTAGGACTCCTGACCTCGAACTCTACTAGAATGAGAGCTTCAGATCCGTGAGATAACTTTAAGGGAGTCTCCCCCGTGGCTGAGTTAGGAGTGGTCCTTAGAGCCCATATGACAGAGGGGAGTTCCTTTGCCCAATTCCCCTTCAGATTCTCGACTTTTTTCTTCAAGAGGTTAATAATTAGCTTGTTGGCGGCCTCCACTTTTCCATTGTTCTGAGGATGATGCACTGAAGCAAATTGGAGATCAGTTCCCAGCTGACGGCAGAATTCGGTCAGCTCTAGGATGGCAAACTGCAGACCGTTGCCGGTGACGATGGCGAGGTGAATCCCGAACCTGCAAGCGATCTCCCCCTAAATAAAGTTCTTCACGATTTGAAATGTGGTCTTGGCTAGAGACTTGGCCTCGATCCACTTGGAGAAGTAGTTGATCATAACAAGAACGAACTTCCTTTGGCCGCTGTCTTAGGGAAAATGACCTATAAGATCCATTCCCCAGATGGCAAATGACCACGGGGCCGTGATCGAACAAAGCTGCTAGGTTGGCTGCAACTGGAGAGGGGCGAATACCTGGCATTTTTGACAACGCTTCGAAAAAGATTTGGTATCCTTTCAGATGGTTGACCAGAAGTAACCCTGCCTCAGGATTCTTTGCTCAAGAGTGTGAGTTCCCAAATGGCTCCCGCATTATCCGGAATGGATCTATTCTAACACTCGAGGTACTTTGGCTTTTAAGATGCATCTGGCTAGACCAGCAACCAACCCGCCTCACCCGCGTGGCCACCGACCTGCTGATGCGATGATTCGGCAAGTGCACCGGTCGCGCAAGTAATAATAATGGGGAAAATCCCCGAGTGTCGGTCTCTTGAGGAACACAGTAAGGTGGAGTTAACGTTCAAGGAAGGACTTGAGATCGAAGTCCTTTGGGTCGGATGGATTGCGGAAACGGGGGTTGGTTTGGTTTGTGGAAAATAAAGAGAAAATGCTACAACTACTCTTATGCAATGCCGCTATGCAAAGCTTCGCTCGGCGGGATGGAAGACTACGTAGGCCTTGAGCGCGCTACTTCATAAGGGCGGATGGACGAGTAGGCATGCGGATCGAACTATGCAGGCCTTGAGCGCGCTGCTTCGTTAGGCGAGTGGAATACGGGCCGCGATGCCACGCTTCGGTACGCGGATGGGAGAGTAGGCTAGCGGAATGAGGGTCGCAAGCACCTCTTCAAAAGGCACGCCACTAGCAATTGCTAGTGCGGCACCGGACACGATGGTGGGATGGAGGATGGAATGGGGCGCACCTCAATAATATAAACAAAAATACTCAATCACATAGACATAATCAAGTAAAAATGCTGTTTAATCAAAATACACTTCATCATAATGTTAGATCTAGTTGCAAGTACATCAATAAAAGGAGAACAAGGCAAGAAATCGACCGAATCCGAAGGCTCGTTGAAGATTCACGGTTGGAATCGCCGGGTTGTCAATCCGCGTCCAAGCTCGGTCCACAACTACGTCCGGGGTAGAGAGAGCTGTCACTACTCTCCAATGGACCCGTCTTCTTCGTGTCACGATCCGGTAGAGGTTGCAAACTTCCTCTTGCTCGATGGAGATAGCGGCTAGGTCTTCCTTTGGAGCTCTTGGATGAAGGAGGAGGCCGAGAGGAAACTCCGGCTCAAGATTGGCGTGAAGAGCAAGCCCGGAGCACCTCTATATGGTGGGCGACGGTGGAGGAGCGAAATCGGGCGGAACCGGGCGGAAAACGGCGCTGAAAATCGGGATTTTGACCTAAATCGCGAGCAGCATATTTATAGGCGCTGGAATTAAACAGTGCGCACGGTCAGTGGCGCACGACCAGTGGTCGTGCGCACTAGAATCCTGTGATCGTGCGCTCTGCCTGGACGGAACCTGCAAAGACAGAAATTATAAAATAAAATGTTCGCACGACCAGTGGCGCACGAACGGTGGTCGTGCGCACTAGCGTCAGTGGTCGTGCGCAATAGATGAAACAGAACTCAGAAATTTAATGGTCAATGCGCACGAGCAGTGGCGCACGACCGGTGGTCGTGCGCACTGGCATTGGTGGTCGTGCGCACTGCACCAAACAGAACTCGTGAAAAAGGCGTTAAGTGCACACGATCAGTGGCGCACGACCAGTGGTCGTGCGCAATAGAACCAGTGATCGTGCGCAGTGTTCCTGTGCAGAATTGCACCGGAAACACCTGCACGACTCCTGTTCTAGCGTACAACCACAAATCCAGCCACTAAAAGTGGCACCTAACAGTGCATGAAAACCACTAATGAAAATATACATGAAATCACACCAAAATGGGCCAAAAGGTGCACCTAGCATGGATTAACAAATATGAACTAAAACAGGGCTAAAGTGCAGTGAAATGACTAACTAAACGGCCCAGATGAGTCCATAAAAGTGTATATGATGAGGACTCATCACCTGCCTCACCCGCGCGGCCCACACATGCATCAGCTACGTGACCTCCGCCACGCGGCCCCCAACCCACCGGCCGCGCCGCCCCTGCCGTATCAGCTGTGTCACCCCCGCCGCACCGGCTGTACCTCCCAAGGCGCACTAGCCGCACCGCCCCCGCCGTACCGGTCGAGCTGCACCCGATGCACCGGCCGTTCACCCGCATCACCCACAAAACCGGCACTCGCGTGTCCCCTGAGGCATGACCACACTCGCGCCGCCCCCGGCACACGACCGCACTCACACGGTCCGAGCACACGAGGAACTCCCATGCACGCACGCCAGCCGAGCGGCCACTCCTGCAAGATTGCCGCTGCACCGCCCGTGCGGCCCCCTCTGCACGGCCTCACCCACGCGGCTCGCGCGTGAAACCTCTCCGGCGTATGCGCCAACCGCGTGGCTGCCACACGCAGGTAACCGATCTCGTATGCACGTGCAGTCGTATGCGTCAACCACGTGGACACAGCACGTGCGGCCCCCTCCTGCAAGGTCGCTGCCACACCGGACGTGCGACCACCTCTGCACGACATCATCCATGCGGCCACTGCAGCATGACTGCACCCATGCGGCCACTGCAGCATGACTGCACCCATGCGGCCAGCGCAGGAAACCTCTACCGTGTGCACGCCATCCGCATGACCTCACGGCCCACACAACCTCCGCATTGGCCCCAGCTGCACCGGCTAGCACGGCCCCGCCGCGCTAGCCCCCGCCGCGCTAGCCCCCGCCGCACTGGCTCGTACGACCCCGTCGCATCGACTCGCACGGCCCCGCTACACTGGACCCTACTGAACCGGACCCCGCCGCACCTACCCGTGAATCCATGTGTCTGTCGTCGCATGAAGCCCTACCCATACGGCCGCCTCACCGGTGCGGCCCACGTGCGCACCGGCCGCGCGACCTCTGCCGCACTGGCCGTGCAGCCCGAGTGCCCGATGAACTCTCATGCTCACATGTCAACTGTGCGACCACCCCTGCGTGTGTAGTCGTCTCCGCAACATTCGCACGACCCTCTCTGCACGACCTCACCCCGCAACCCACGAGTAAAACAACTCGCATGTACGCGCCAAATGCGTGGCCGCCGCGTGCGGGGAACTCTCCCCTCTGCAAGCCAGTTGAGAGGCTACCATATGCACGACCTCACAGCTCACGAGGCCGCCGTCTCAGCCCCGCTGCCTCAGTTTGCACATCCCCCGCCACACCAGCCGACGCAGACGTTCGTCCTCCGCCGCATGGTGTCCAAACCACACGACCCACACTAGAGACCACTCACGTGCGCGCGAGCGCACATAGTACCATTTAAATGCCCGAGCTCTCATTCTCCACACTATCCCCCACCATGAGGTGCAAATAGTAAAATCCCCCAACGTGGGGGTACATATAGTCAAATCCCCCATGATGGGGGTGCGAAAAGTATAATCGTCTATCATGTGGTGCGCATAGTAAAATTACCGATCATGGGGTGCATATAGTAAAATCCTCCATCATGGGGCTACGCATAGTAAAATCCTCAATCATGAGGGTGCAAATAGTCAAATCACCCATGATGGGGAGCGTATAATAAAATCCTCCATCATTGGGGTGCACATAGTCAAATCCCCCACCATGGGGTACGAATAATAAAATCCTCCTTCATGGGGGTGCACATAGTAAAATCCGCACCATGGGGTGGAGATTGTAAATCATCCAATTATTGGGTTGCGAATAGTAAAATAGTTTATCATGGGTGTCCAGATAGCCACACCTCTAGCAGTACAATTACCAAAACGCCCCCTCATAAGCTATAATAGAGACACATCACCCTCATTTGAAAGGACTTGGCCTTCTACGCCTGAGAGAGCTCTCGAGTCTTCCTTCGAAGATTTCCTATAGTTCTCATTTGATGCTTAAGAATCCCTTTGAAGATCTCCTTCGATGCTCAAAAATCTCTTTTGGCGCTCGAAGATCTCCTTCAGAGTTCGAAGATCCCTTCTAAGATCTCCTTTGGCGTCGGAAGATCTCCTCCGGCCCTCGAAGACCTCCTTCAGCGCTCGAAGACCTCCTTCGGAGTTCAAAGATCCCTTGAAGATTGCTTGAAGATCTCCTTCGGCCTTTGAAGATTCCATCGGAGCCTCGAAGATCTCATTCGCTCCTCGAAGCTCCCCTTGAAGACAGCTCGAAGACCTCATTCAGCTCCGCATTTCGAGTCCAAAGACCCATTACCGCATTCATCATTCCAGATTGCTTCCGAGCGCGCTCCTCAACACTCTGCTCTAAGCAACTTCCACAGTACAGAAGAAGTATTGTAATGAGCGGTGGCATGTTACCCACGAAAGATAACTTTTGTAAACACTTTAAAGAATAGTGGAACTTGGTCGGCACTGATCCATCCCCATGGTTTTCCCCTTTCTGGGATTTTTCCACATAAAAAGCTTCTTCGTAAGATGTTGGTCTTCTCTGTGACTGCTTGCACGCTCGACTCACTCTTGAGCTGAAACAGTTGAATTTGACCGGTCCATAAGAGCGTTGAGCAACCCGCAACAATGACCGCTATAAGAAAGACTGAAAATGATTAGTTGCTTCTACTATAATTTTTATATATGATTTAATATTTTAATTAAATTAAAAATTAAGAAAATTGATGTAACTAATTAATTTAGAGACTCATCTCAGTGATTTCACTATTATTACAAATATGTACCCAGTAAGTTATAAGCTGCTCCGAGGGGTGCGATTAGCAAAAACCTCGCTAACGTCTGGTACAACCAAAGTCGCAGCCATGTCCCATTAAGGGGATGTGGCTAAGCGCTCCCCCCTCATAATAGGTGATGCAGCTAAGCCTGCCCTGCACAAGCATTAGGGAGGGCCACTTGAGAAGAAATCTGTGACTTAATAGCAGAGGAGTACGGTCAGGTCGGGCGGCGAGCAACTTTCACTCACCGTCCCCTGCACAATGGCTCCCCATTAGCACCTCACGTTCTAGCTCACCCAGTTCCTCGTGGCTTGAAGCTCCCCAATATAGAGACGTTCGATGGGATGAACGACCCACTAGAGCATGTCAATCATTTCACTACCATCATGGAAATTTACAATGTTCCAGATCAACTCCTCTCTCAGGTGTTTCCAGCAGCCTTGAAGGGCCAAGCGCGCACTTGGTTACACTCTCTGCGAGATGGAACAATAGACAGCTTCGCAGAGATGGCACGACAGTTCACAGACAAGTTCTACGCCAACCACAAGATCATTCGGGACCCCTCTCATCTTTCAGGGATCCGCCAGAATGATGGAGAAACTCTTAAGGATTTCTTCCGCCGCTTCACTGCAGAGGCCAGGCAAATCCCAGGTGTTGATCCTGAGCTCATGCGAGGCGTCTGTTGGAGCATGTGTTTCGCACTCCTCCGGTTTGATAATAACAAAGTCCCGTTTGTATTTGATTCTATTTTTATTAATGGTGTGCAGGTAGCAGGTATGAGATGTTCACATTTCTGCTGGAGCTAAATTTGAATGTGGGAAAATTGCACTGTCAGAAAATTCCGACAGCCGCTGTCGCCCAGGCGACAGCAGAGAAGTTACAACTACTTCCCTCCACGGCAGCTCGACGAAAGTCAGTTTTGAGCTGTCGGAATTCCGACAGCGATGTCGCCCAGGCGACAGCTCGGAGGTTACAACAACTGCCCACGACACCACCCACGATCGGAAGTTTTGCACTATCGGAAATCCGACATTGATGTCGCCCAGCCGACAGCTCGACGGTTACAGCAACTGCCCGCACGACGCCACTCCAGCGGCAGTTTAACGCTGTCGGAAAATTCCGACAGTCACTGTCGCCCAGGCGACAGCGATTTTCTATAAATTGCCTCCTTGTGTTCGTGCATTAAAAAGTTTTGAGAATCCCAAGTCCCTTCCTGAGTGCATACGAACCAGAGAGCTCCAGAACCTCTTCAACTCCCATTTGTGCAAAGAAGAATTGAAGATTGAAGACGAGATCGGGCGCGCTTCTACATCATCGATCATCTCGAGGCTTCAACAATCCGTTCAGAGATCTGATCTTCTAGGGAGTTGTTCTTTTCATATTGTATTTTCATTCACATTCTTTTCATTTTGTATTGGTAGAGAAATCGTCGTCTTGCATGCGGCGTCTAAGTCCTTGCGCGGCTTAGGGGAAAATTGCTTCCTTGTGCGGAGCGTCCAAGTCCTTGCGTGGCTTGGTGGGAAATCGTGGCCTTGTGTGCTACGTCTAGATCTTGGGAAGATCTAGAGGATAGGCTTGGGCTTGGTCTTAGGAAAGAAGAGCGATAGCCTTCCGATCCTTGGGAGAAGGATTGGTAAACCAAAATTGTAGAATTTTTTATTAACATAATTGTGCCTTGATCTTAAGCATTGTTAAGATCATTTTTATTGTACACAAATTTCATGATTAATATAATTATGTATTTTTCTTTAATTACATATTTGGTGGCATAATCTTTATCTTAGAAATTTGTGTTTTGGTTTAATACTAAAGTTGCATTGGTTTGAAAGTATTTATAAGTAATTTTTTAGTAAAGTAAAATCTCTTTAAAAAAAAAATTTAAATTACTAAGTAAAAATTAATTTTTAGACACACCCTTATTCACCCCCCCCCCCCTCTAAGGGCGTCATATGATCCAACAAGTGGTATCAGAGGGAGGTTACTCCAAAACGGTTTTACCACCGGGAGTAATGGCGCACAACGATCATGCGTTCGTTGAGGGGCAAGGAATTAGTAGGCCACCACTTTTTACGGGCACAGACTATAATTATTGGAAAACACGTATGCGTTGTTTTCTAATTGCGCTAGATATAGAAGTCTGGAATATGGTAGAATCTAGTTACACTTCTCCAACATTTGTTGTAGGAGATGTAACCATGGATAAGCCCAAAGACAAGTGGGATGACAACGATAAATTAAAATGTAAGAACAATGCAAAAGCCATGAATGCTTTATTTTGCGCACTAGATCGCACTGAATTTAATAGAGTTTGTGCTAGTAATACTGCATTTGAAATTTGGAATTTATTAGAAATCACTCATGAAGGTACTTCGCAGGTAAAGGATTCAAAGCTATTTCAACTGGAATCTGAATTTGAAAGGTTCAAAATGGAGGTAGATGAAGAGATTGATACGATGTACACACAATTTACAAAAATCGTGAACGACTCAAAGGTGCTAGGAAAGGCGTTCTCAAATGGAGATTTGGTAAGGAAAATCTTAAGATCACTTCCCCCGAAGTTCAATCCTAAAGTGACTGCAATTTCCGAGTCACATGATCTTAAGACCTTACAATTGGAGAGCCTCATTGGGAACTTGAAAACTCATGAAGTTGAATTGAAAATTCAACAACAAGAGTATATGGAGCCAAGGAAGAAGGGATTGGCTCTAAGATCAAAGAAGGAAGAAACTAGTGATTCTGAGGAGGATGAAGAAGATGAGGTAAGTTTATTTGTTAAAAAATTTAGAAAATTTATGAAAAATCCGGAGAGAAGGAATTCGTTTAAGAAGTATTTTAAGAAGGAGACATTTAGGAAGAAAAAAGGAAAGGAAGGCGATGAGGAGGAAGAGAGACCGCCATCGGAGTGCTATCACTGCAAGAAGTTAGGACACATTCAAAGCTAGTGTCCAAAGTACTTGAAAGAACTTAAAGAAAAGAAGCACAAAGGGTCGAAGAAGGTGTTTGAAGGCGGAAACCTGGGATGATACTACTTCTGAGGATGCAAGCAGTTCCGACTCAAGTAAAGAAGAGGAGGCCAACATATGCTTAATGGGAAAGAGCGTCATATCTGATGACGAATGCAGTGTCCAAAGGGACACTGAGGTAACTCCTCCAACCTATGATGAATTGTTTCCTGAATTTTTAAAGACTTGCAAATTTTTTGAAAAAAGCTTAAAAGACAATGATCTTCTTAAATCTGAAAATGACATTTTACTTAAAGAAAACAAAAAATTGTTAAGGGAAATTAAGACTATTGGAAAAAGAGATATCTCTTGCCAAGAGTGTGATCACTTCTTGTGAAGAATTAATGAACTTGAAGAATCTCTTTCCAAATCTCATTCTACAATAAAAATTCTTACTAACAAGAATGAGATTTTAGAGAGAGATCTGAAATCTTCAATCTCCAAAGTCCATGAGGGAAAGAAATCTTTTGAACGTAGATGCGTAAATCTAGTATCCGAGAATACACAAATGAAAAACCAGATTCATGACTTAACACTAGCCATGAAAAAATTTGGAATGGGCCGAAGATCACTGGATATGATCTTAGGATACCAACGCCATGGATCTGGAAGGTTTGGGCTCGGATACACATCTGGAAGCTGTCGCCCAGCGACAACCACTATCGCCGGCGACAGTGAAAAGTCCAGAAAATTCACTTTTAAAAATTCTAAAATTAATGAATTGTTAAATACTGCATCCTCATCCAGTAAAAGTCCAGAAAAGTTATACTCCTCTAAATACATTACATGTGCCAAATGTAATAGATTTGGTCACACTACGGACTCTTGCTGGAAAGAAGGAAAAAGTAAAATCAAACAAATCTGGGTGCCTAAGGCTTCTACCCATACTATGGGTGGAACCACTTGGGTAACCAGATCTTTACTCACCTCTTCTTTCTAGGTATGTTGGCAGGCTAAGGACAAAGAAGACGTGTGGTACTTGGACTCGGGTTGTTCAAAGCACATGACGGGCAATAAAGAAAAGTTCCTTAGCCTAGAGATGAAGAAAGGAGGAGTTGTTACATTCGGAGACAATGGAAAAGGAAAAATCATCGGCATCGGAGTTGTGGGTAACGAAAATTTTTCAATTTCAAATGTTTTATTTGTAGAAGGATTAAAGCATAATTTGATTTCTATTAGTCAATTATGTGATAAGGGTTTAAATGTTTTATTTGAATCTTCTACAAATTTATGCAAAATTATTAATTCCAAAACAAATGAAATTGTTTTTACCGCACCTAGATGTCATAATGTATATATGATTAAATTTCTTGATTTTTCAAATTCTACCTTAAAATGTTTTTTATCAAAAAATGATGAATTAGATTTATGGCATAGGCGACTTGGACATGCTAGTGCCAAGTTAATTTCAAAACTTTCAAAAGATAAATTAATTAAAGGTTTACCTTTGCTAAATGGAAATTTATCTTCTTCACTATGTGTGCCTTGCCAAAAAGGAAAATTTTCAGAATCATCTTTCAAAAGTAAAAACATTATTTCTACCACTAGGCCACTTCAATTAATACATATGGACTTATTTGGGCCAATTGGAATTTCTAGCTTAGGAGGTAGAAAATACACATTTGTTTTGATTGATGATTATTCTCGTTTTTGTTGGACTTTATTTCTAACCTCCAAATCCGAAGCATTTTCAGAATTTTCAAAATTATGTTTGCGTATTCAAAATGAATTTGAGTTAAAAATTAAACGCATACGATCGGATCATGGAGGAGAATTTGAAAATGAAAAGTTTATTTCTTTTTGTACGGAGTTAGGAATTAAACATGAATTTTCCACTCCACGCACACCACAGCAAAATAGTGTAGTGGAGAGGAAAAATAGAACTCTTCAAGAGTTAGCCCGTACAATGTTATCTGAATTCAAATTACCAAAATCTTTTTGGACTGAAGCGGTTAGCACAACATGTTATGTAATAAATAGAGTAATGCTTCGCCCTATTTTAAAATTAACTCCTTATGAATTAATTTTTAATAAACAACCAAATGTTTCTTATTTCAAAGTTTTTGGTTGTAAATGTTTTATTTTGAATTCTAAAGATTCCTTAGGAAAATTTGATGAAAAATGTGATGAAGGTATTTTCATTGGCTATTCTTCAACTAGTAAAGCTTATCGGATTTTTAATAAAAGAACAAAAATAGTTGAAGAATCCATTCATGTTAGGTTTGATGAGTTTGCTTCATGTGTAGAAAAGAAAATAACAGGAAAAGAAGATGATCCCCTTCCTTCGATGGAGAATGATGATGAAGAACTTGGAGAAAATGAAGAAGAAAAAGGAGAAGAAAGAGAAGGAGAAAGAGAAGAAGAAAGAGAAGAAGAAAGAGAAGAAGAAAGAGAAGAACATGTGCCTCCAAGTGAATTGAAATTTTCAAAGGATCATCCAAAGGAGCTTATCATTGGAGATCCGCAAAAAGGGGTTAGTACTCGTTCATCGCTACATGTTTTATTTTCAAACCTTTGTTTTGTCTCTGAAATAGAACCAAAAGATGTTTCCACCGCTTTAAATAATGAATTTTGGTATTTAGCTATGAATGAAGAACTTAATCAATTTGAACGTAATAAGGTTTGGAATCTTGTAGAATGACCCAAAAATCGTCCTGTAGTTGGTGTTAAGTGGATTTTTAAAAATAAAATGGATAATGAATCTAGAATTATTAGAAATAAAGCCAGATTAGTTGCAAAAGGTTATGCACAAATTGAAGGGGTAGATTTTGATGAAACTTTTGCACCCGTAGCAAGATTAGAAGCGGTTAGGATATTTCTTGCATTTGCTTGTTTTAAAAGATTTAAATTATATCAAATGGATGTCAAAACCACATTTTTAAACGGGTATATAAAAGAAGAGGTTTATGTAGAACAACCCCCTAGCTTTATAAATGAGAAATATCCAAATTATGTTTATAAATTAGATAAAGCGCTTTATGGATTAAAACAAGCGCCTCGTGCTTGGTATGATCGATTAACTCAATATTTGTTAAAGCACGATTATAAAATAGGAAGTGCTGATTCTACACTCTTCATTAAGCAAATTGATCATGATTTAGTTATTTTACAAATTTATGTTGATGATATTATTTTTGGAGCCACTAATGAAGAGTTGTGTAATGAAGTAGTTCAAATTATGAAAAATGAATTTGAAATGAGTATGGTTGGAGAACTTTCATATTTTCTAGGTTTTCAAATTACACAAAAACATGATGGAATTTTTATATGTCAAACCAAATATATTCATGATATGTTAAAAAGATTTGGATTTGAAAACCTTAAGCATGCAAACACTCCTATGAGTACTTCACTAAAATTAGGAAAAGATGAAAGTGGTGTTTCAATTGAACAAACCCTTTATAGAAGTATGATAGGGTCTTTATTGTATTTAACCACATCTAGACCTGATATTATGTTTGTCGTTTGTTTATGTGCTAGATTTCAAGCTAATCCTAAAGAGTCACATTTAAAAGTGGTGAAACGTATCTTTAGATATCTCATAGGAACATCAAAATTAGGTTTATGGTATCCTCATAATGATTCTTTTATTTTACATGGTTTTTCGGATTCCGATTATGCGGGATGTTCTTTAGATAGGAAAAGCACTAGTGGCACTTGTCACTTTATCGGCCCTTCACTTATTTCATGGTCGAGTAGGAAACATAATTCTGTTGCCCTCTCTACTACCGAGGCCGAATATATTGCACTAGGTAGTTGTTGTGCCCAAGCTCTTTGGATGTCACAAACATTAGAAGATTTTGGCATGCAACAAAGTAGTGTAGAATTAAAGTGTGACAATAAAGTGCTATAGACTTAACTAACAATCCCGTATTACATTCTAGATCTAAGCATATAGATGTTCGACATCATTTTATAAGGGATCATATTAAGAAGGGTAATATAAAAATCAACTTTATAGGCACGGAAAATCAACTAGCGGATATATTCACTAAGCCGTTACCGGATTCCTGTTTTTCTATGCTTAGGCTAGAATTGGGAATTCTAGACATTTCACAATGAATATATCACTATTTAAAGCCTATAAAATTAAAAAAAAATTTATCACAAAACCTAAACAATTTAAAAAGCAAAAGCCTAAATTTTAAAAATCAAACAATAGAATTTCAAAAGACTTAACAAAAAAAAAATACAAACATCATTAATATTACATCAATATTGTTCAAATAAAAACAGTAGAAAACAACATAAGGATCAAGTTCATTAAACAACAATAGATCTGAAGAAGTTCATTGTCGCCCAGGCGACAGTGGATGTCGAAATTTCTGACATCTCCCAGCAGCAGCAACCTGATGGAACTACTCTGAATCTTCATAACCAGCCCCGCTGCTCTCTGGACAATCTTCTGGAGGTCCTCGTCTCACGGCTTAACCACGACGAGTCTGCCTCACCGATTGGCGTGGCGGTTCTTCGTCCGGAACTTGCCATTCGGCCTCTTCCTCCGGCGTTGGCTTCAACTTCAGACCTTTGATGAGAAACTTCATAAACTTATGCATTCGACTACAGTCCTTCTTCACTTCCTTCTTGTGATCCTCTAATGAATCACGTAAATCATCAATGGACTCTCGTAGTGATCCTGCCCTAGGCAATGGCGGCTCTCGAATCTCAATTCCCGGATGAGCCTTTTTCTGCGTCTTCTTCACTTTCATCGAACCCGTATAATATATCTCCGGATAACAATCATCCAAATAAGAACTTTGCGCTATCCATCCGTACTTATTATAGAGTACACGCTGAATTATCGCCCCCATTGGCAGCGTATGAACCTTCACCCATCTTGGATGCTTTAATCTATACGCATACCTAATCTCGGAGAGTATGAAGTCCGCCACATCAAAAAGCTCATCCTCCATAATGTAGTATGTAATGCGGGTCAACTGAGCCGTAATACTTCTTGTATCTCCACTCTTCAACATGACTGAATTCCTTAAGATATCTTGAACTAAGAAAGCATCCGGATTGAGTGACGTAACTTCAGTGGTTAGATTCTTCTTTTGATTCCCATGTAAACTCATGTTTACAAGGGTCCAATCTCTATCTTTTCTATAACTCTCCACTATATCCGGCACATTTTCACTAATCACTAATCTGAATTCCTCTCTTAGATCAATATGTGTTATTTCCACATGTTGACCCTGAATTCTTGATCTTACTCCTCCATCCAACTCAGTGCAATTTGGATCTTCCAAATGATCATAGAACTCGCGAATCAAAAAGGAAGAGAACGGCTCTGGGGTGATTATTGAGAGAATACCTGCATCCGCAAGCCGATCATAGATATGATCGTGCTTCGGCGAATCAAATTCCACATACTTCGCAACTCCAACAATAGCTTTCTCCACCCCAGGAAAAACTTGATATGAACTATGTGCATCTTCCGAAGTACTCCTTCGAGCTTTGGAACTGGAAGCCATTCTGCAAAAAACATAAAAAATTTGATTAAACATGTGCGGTGCACTGGAACACTGTCGCCCAGGCGACAGTGACTGTCGGAAATTTCCGACAGCTCTCCAGTGAACTTCTCTCGAAATTTTTTACATTCACTTCCAGATCTACTCAAAATCAAGGTTGTTTCAACAACAAGTTTAAAAAAAATATATGTTTTTCAAATCAAAATCTTCTCCATATCCTTACTATTCATCATCTTCAACCTTCATTCAAAAGACAAAACTTCTTTTTTTAAAATTAGTCTATGAACAAAAGCAACCCTTCAACCACAAGAATCACAAAATCATAACATTTTTAACAAAGATCCAACAAGATCCACTTGTTTTTAAACTTGATCTACACTTTTAAAAACAAAAAAATTCAAAAACCTACACCATTCATCAAAAGTCAAAATGAAAACTACATTTTCCTTCTTCTCTACTATCAAAATCACAAATCCCTAAAAAATTTTGAGTTAAAAACATAAAAATCAAAAATCCATACCTTAGATCTAGAGTTGTCGCCGACTTCCGACAGCCTTCTCTCGCTCTACAGTCCAAAAAAATGAAGCACAATAGGGTTTGACTCGGTCCAAAGCCCTATTTATATTTTTGACTGTCACCTAGGCGACAGTGACTGTCGGAAATTTCCGACAGCTCCCGAATTGATATTTCTTCAATTATTGGTCCCTTTGATGATTTACAATAGTTATATGTCATTATTAATGCTTCACCACATGACTTGATGACAAACCATGTGTTTTTTTATTTTACAAAATGACTCTTACATGATTATATGATTTCATTTCCAAGCTATCATCGTATTGACACTCCTAATTAGTTGTTTAGACCATTGGAAATTGTTTTCGCATGCCTCTAAGTATGAGAAATTGTTTATCTATCATAATGACCTATCACGTTCACTTCTTTTGATCAATACGTATGTCTTTTTATTTAATATATACATGGATCATATTTGCTTTAACATAATAAAATAGCACTTCTTAAATACAACTTTCAACCTTGATTTGTTAGCACAACAAAATATACACCATCTTTTGCGATTCAAGTGAATTCGGAGATCCTTGGTCAATTATAAAAAAAATATCAATATATCAAAATTAAGATATCACAACATCTGTGATAAAAAAAAACAAATTTATAATAAAGACAAGGATACTCCACCAAGCACTACTTACCCTCTTGATAAGTCTTAATGAGCATTGTGAGGTTAAGCACCTTGGAATGAATTGTAAAGTGTCTTGTGCAAAAGAAAAATGGTTTTCTATTCCTCTTGTGCTATATCTTCAAAGTCAAAGTTGACTTTAAATGCTTTTATTATGTTCTACATTTCAATGATCATGTAAATTAAATAACTTCATATGTTTGATATAAGTATCACATGTACACATCATTATGTTATATAAACATTCATCTCATGAGAATTGGACCGAAAATATTCCATAATTCTATACACTATTGTGTCTTTCTATGATACTTTCAAATGACCTTACTCATGTTTAAGTTATTTTCTTTCATTACTTCATATGGCTATACCGTCACTTCATGAGTTTATTCATACTATGGCATATTCCTATTATTTCATGGACTTCAATCATTTCAAAAAAAAAATGCTTCCGCTTACTCTTCATTTCTATATTCTATATCCTTTCCCTTAAGAACTACACTTTTATCTAATATTAACTTTTGCTAATACCAAAAGGGGGAGAATTTAAAGTATAAAAAGAAAAATCACAAATCTATTACACCTAAATATTCCACCTACACAATACATCATATATTTAGGGGGAGCATATATTTAGGGGGAGCATATATTTAGGGGGAGCATTCATTTAGGGGGAGCTTTCACCTAAAGGGAGATTATTTATTTTAAGAGAAATATATCATGTTATTTTTGTGCACACACCAAATGTTAAAATCAACAATCTAAATAAGACATGATTTCTTTTTATACAGATTTGTTATTATCAAAAGGGGGAGATTGTTGGAGCATGTGTTTCGCACTCCTCCGATTTGATAATAACAAAGTCCCGTTTGTATTTTATTCTATTTTTATTAATGGTGTGCAGGTAACAGGTATGAGATGTTCACATTTCTGCTGGAGCTAAATTTGAATGTGGGAAAATTGCACTGTCGGAAAATTCCGACAGCCGCTGTCGCCCAGGCGACAGCAGAGAAGTTACAACTACTTCCCTCCACGGCAGCTCGACGAAAGTCAGTTTTGAGCTGTCGGAATTCCGACAGCGATGTCGCCCAGGCGACAGCTCGGAGGTTACAACAACTACCCACGACACCACCCACGATCGGCAGTTTTGCACTGTCGGAAATCCGACATCGATGTCGCCCAGCCAACAGCTCGACGGTTACAGCAACTGCCCGCACAACGCCACTCCAGCGGCAGTTTAACGCTGTCGGAAAATTCCGACAGTCACTGTCGCCCAGGCGACATCGATTTTCTATAAATTGCCTCCTTGTGTTCGTGCATTAAAAAGTTTTGAGAATCCCAAGTCCCTTCCTGAGTGCATACGAACTAGAGAGCTCCAGAACCTCTTCAACTCCCATTTGTGCAAAGAAGGATTGAAGATTGAAGACGAGATCGGGCGCGCTTCTACATCATCGATCATCTCGAGGCTTCAACAATCCTTTCAGAGATCTGATCTTCTAGGGAGTTGTTCTTTTCATATTGTATTTTCATTCACATACTTTTCATTTTGTATTGGTAGAGAAATCGTCGTCTTGCGTGCGGCGTCTAAGTCCTTGCGCGGCTTAGGGGAAAATCGCTTCCTTGTGCGGAGCGTCCAAGTCCTTGCGTGGCTTGGTGGGAAATCGTGGCCTTGTGTGCTACGTCTAGATCTTGGGAAGATCTAGAGGATAGGCTTGGGCTTGGTCTTGGGAAAGACAAGCGATAGCCTTCCGATCCTTGGGAGAAGGATTGGTAAACCAAAATTGTAGAAATTTTTATAAACATAATTGTGTCTTGATCTTAAGCATTGTTAAGATCATTTTTATTGTACTCAAATTTCATGATTAATATAATTATGTCTTTTTCTTTAATTACATATTTGGTGGCATAATCTTTATCTTAGAAATTTGTGTTTTGGTTTAATACTAAAGTTGCATTGGTTTGAAAGTATTTATAAGTAATTTTTTAGTAAAGTAAAATCTCTTTAAGAAAAAATTTAAATTACTAAGTAAAAATTAATTTTTAGACACACCCTTATTCACCCCCCCCCCCTCTAAGGGCGTCATACGATCCAACAGCGTCTTCCTTGGGGGTCTCCGTCCAAGTGGTTTTACTCGGCCCTGATGAGGGAAACGATGCCAAGTTATCCTGATCTCGTTCATCGGGTAGAAACTCAGATAACAGCAGATGAAGCTATCGAGGCGCACTGACAATAATTCAAAGGCAGCCAAAAAAGGAAAAGGGGGTTAGAGCAAGCCTCCGGAAGGTAGGAAGAGCGGCATAGTGAAGAACGCCGCATCGACGAGCGCCGTCTCAACCCCCGGAGAAACCCAGATCCGCGACCGCCCAGGGTTTGTGTAACATCCCATTTCCTACTAAACCCCCTTGACTTAAATTAGGATAGGACATATAGTGTGTGAGGTGAGTTGAGCTAGATAGTGGCCTTAGGTCACCTTGGATTGAGAGAACTCAAGTGTGAGCCACTATAGGGGCAAGTCACTTTAGACCAAATTATCTCAAATTGAACTTACAGATGTGAATTAACAACACCACCATGTCCCTAGCCCTAAAGGAGGCATAGTTGACCAAAAGCACCATCATCTGGTCAACCAATCTAGCCAAATTGACCAAAGTCAAACCTAGGTCAAAATAGCCCAATTCAACTCAATAGGGTTCAATTCATGCTCATATGACCAAATTGACCCCACCATTAGCTGGTAAACCTATAAAGGAGTGCTTTGGACCCAAAAGCCCCATCATAAGGTCTTCAATTAGTCCAATTTGACCAAAGTCAAACTTAAGTCAACATAAGCCAATCCTTCCTCAATAGGTGCAATTGACCCCCAAAATATGAAATTGAATTCATCCCTAATCTTAGAACATCATGGGGCACCCAATTGACTCAAAATCCCCATCATGGGATCATCAATTTGACCATATTGACCAAAGTCAACTTTCCCTAATTTTGGTCAAAATCATACATATTGGTTAAATTGGCCAAATTAGGGCATCACCATGACCCAATTAACATTGGGGGATATTAAGGGACCCAAGGTAAACATTTTGGACTAGTCAATCCACCCAATTGACCAAGTCAACATTAAGGTCAACCATGGTCAACCTTTGGCCAAGATGAAGAAATTAAGAACCCAAACCAAATCCAATTGGGCTAAGGCCTCAACCAAAGCCCACTCAGCAGCCCAAGTGCACAATTACCAAGCTTGCCCCCTGAAATTTGAAAGGTGTGACATGCAAGAGGGTAGAAGGGGCTTTTCCCCAATTCCCATTAAAGAACAAGAAAAATTTGAGGAATGGAGGCCACTTGGCACTCCATTCTTCTGCCCAAGGCCACCCCTGAGCTCTTCAGTAAATGCTCAGCCGAAATTGGGGCTGAATTGGTGTCATGTGGTGGATTGCAGGAGCAAACAAGGTGAACCCGAGCTCCCCCTCTTCAAACATCCTTATACAGACCTCCCCTGCTATTTTGGACCTTTCCACAAGCTTCAGAAGGAGGAGAGCAGTCAGAATTAAGGTTGAGCATATTATTCGAAACTCAAAAGTCGCTCGAAAATCGCTCAAATATTGAGCTGAATCAGAATCGGTTACAATTGATTCGACTCAATTTGAGTCGATTCAGTTTGACTCGAATCTGATTTCGAGCCAGCCCTGAATCCCTCAAAATCTGATTTGAATCATCTCAAATTGATTAAAAATATTATATATTTATTAATATATTATTATTTTAAAATAAAAAACACTAAATTTTAAACCTAAATAAAAATATTGAAGGCTTTAAGTGTTTTATTTGCTATATTTAGATGTTTCCTAATTTAATTTCGAGTCAACTATGAATAAAAAGGAAAATTGCTCTATTTCGAGCAAGTTTGATTTAATTTTGAGTCAGCTCAATTCGATTTCGAGCCAGCTCAATTCGATTTCGAGCCAGCTCGAAATTGAGCCATTTCGAGTCGAGCCGACTCGACTCAAACTCGATTTTGATTTCGAGCCGATTTCGAATCGAAAATTTTGATTTCGAGCTGAGCCAAAATCGCTCGAACTCGACTTGATATCAGACCTAGTCGGAATAGCCACCTGGAGCAAGGCCTTTGCTGGAGAATCGAGGATTTGAGCTAGCTCGCCGGAAACAGCCACCGCCATGCCTCCCTGATGCATTACACGATCTCAAGCTCCCATTCAGGTCGGTTTCTACCCCCTCCCCTTGTGCTAGCCTCTTAGATCTTTAGGTGGAGGTATCAGGCTCAATTTAGCCCGATTCGGTGAGCCAAATCCTTCAAATTTCCATGAAAACTAACCCCTCAAGTTCGCTGGAAAACACCACCTCCGCGGCCAAACCACCGCCAATCAGTAGCCCCCACCCTCAACGGAGGTGGTGGTGGCGGTGGCCAGCCAGGGAGGTGGCTCGGCTGCCGGGAAATCGCGGTGGAAGATGGCCCAGGTCGGGGCAATCCTGGCTGTTGGCTGGAGGTAGGAGATGAAATCATAGCCGTTGATTTCATTTGAGATGATATCTGCAGGCCACTTTTATTTAATGAAATGATTTGTCACACTTTCATAGGTATGTTCATGCTCGATTTTAAGGCCCTTAGATGCCATTTCATGAAAAGTGTCCTGAGATAGCTATTGTAGATCTGGATGTCTACTTTAACTAGAAATTTAAATCAACGCATTTGGGGCACTGTAGAACCCCCAACATCCAATTTGGTGAGGCTGATCCAACTAGAGGCCAGAAATTATTTTGTGTAGATATTTTAAATGATAGGTCTGATGGATCTGTAATTTTTACCTGTCATGCATGAGCCCTATATCTAGCTAGTATCCAAAAATTAGATTTTTAGGAGATAATTTTCCTAAAGTTTTATTCAAAATGTGTAAAATCAAATAATTGGCATTTTTGGAGTTGTGCAACCCCAACTGACCCCAAATTTGGGTGTCACCCTTAATTAGCCAATATTAGACCATGGTTAGAATTTGAAATCAATTGGACCTCTTCATGTAGGGTAATTCCCTTTGCATGCCTCTACTTAAAAAGTGTTATGGTGTGCCAATAGCCAAAAGAGGTATTTTGTGTATTTAGCTCGAATGGCTTAGTGTTAGCTTCTGAAATTTTGCACACACCCTCCTTATGATATAATACACCACCTCAAAAAAACTTAGGATTTCTAGGATCAAGAATCTTATGAATATGATCTATGTGATCTATGTCACATTTTTGTATTTATGAAATGTTCATGGTTGATACCTTGAGGAAAATGGTGAAACTCTGGAGAATCACTTGTCATGACATTTAGAATGCCTACAAATTTTAGTAGAAAATTCAGAGATCATTTCCTCTAGGAATTATCAAATTTGTCCTATGTCACAATTATGAATAATTGAGAATTCACTAGGCAAAATGTTTGAGTAATTGTTAAAACTCTGGAAAGTGATTAGGAATTTAATTATGAACCTCTGTAATTTTTGGTAGAATTTTTGGAAATATTATTTATGGTAAAATTCCATTTATTCAGTTTGCCACTCTTCTCATTTTGTGAAATATCTATGGTGAAACATTCCTGGAAATTTTCTCAGAATTCTTGGAGGACATAAAGTAGTACTTGATGTGTAAAGTCATCATTTCATTATTTTTATGTTAAATAGAAATCTTGCTTATAAATTCTCTGGAAAATTATGAAACTCTGGGTAAGATGTTTTAGGTCACTAAAGTGCTATAGTAATTTTCTCAGAATTTTTGGTAGTCATAATATTGTACTTGGTGTGTAAAGTTATATTTTCAACCCTTTTATATGTTAAATGAAAATTATGATCATAAATCTTCTGAAAAATTAGGAAATTTTGGAATCCATATTTTTATGTCATTTGTCACCTCTGGAAATTTATTTGGCAAGATTGAAACAACAGACATGGTACTTCCTTCACATTTTGGAAGATGTCAATTGATTAATGAATTTTAAATAGAGGTCAAACCTATATGAAATATATCAAAATTCTGGTCAACCCTTAAATTATCCATTATGAACCTCTGGTAAAAATTAGAACTCATATGGACATGATATGGTTAAGATTGCATCATAGGAATCAAACCTAGTCCAATCTCATTTTGGTCTGCGAATAGTGAAAACTTAATGTGATGATTCGACCGGCAAGATCACTTAGGAAATCAGTGGGATTTGAATCATAACAGTATACAAGGTGTACACCACATAGAGGATGAGAGATCTTAAGGGTTGAGCATCGTTCAAGAGAACGTTTGCTTTGGTATAGGGTGAAGGATAAGTCATAAAACATATAGGTCGTAAAGAGTAATAAGGAGAGTGGGACTTTAGAAAAGGGTAGCCACCAATGAAAGTAATTACCTTGGAAAAGAGAATTTGGGTTTCAACCCATTACATTCCTTAGTACCGATGCGAGCCCTTCACCGGGTAGACCTAGGGAAGCCCAAGATTCACCCTAAATTTCTAGTATAACAATAAATAGACAAGAATAGTCCAACTAAATGAACTAAGAGATATGGTGAACTCTATCCCTTGATAGAGGATGGTAAATAGTATATCAGGATGAGATGGTCCTGCGAGCTAGAGGCTCGGGAGGTTGTATATCAGGACGGGATGGTCCTGCGGGCAGGAGGCTCGGGAGGTTGTATATCAAGACGGGTTGGTCCCGCGAGCTGAAGGCTCGTGTGGTGATAACTTGCAAGTGCATAAGAATAAATTAGTGGAGGTTCTTCGGTACTGGACCTGTCGTCACACCGACTGCAGTTCATTGGCTTAGGCGGGTGTGACAGTTTGAGGGGCCAGTAGGTTGTTTATACTGCGGTCTGGAGGAAGATCCCCGAAAATGCATACCTGACCTCAAAGACTGGTGGTTACCAGCAAAGAGTGCGCAAGACTCTAGAGTGCACCTAGGACGTGTACAGAGGCGTACGAAGGGTCTAGGCCTAGTAGTTTGTATACCCGCCTAGGAAGTGGAGTTGCCCGCTCCACTACTGTCGTAGCCACAACAGTGGTACCAGAGAGTGAAGCTAGCTCCAAAAATCGGGAACTAAAGGTCTGTGATCATAGAGTCGTGTGGGTGAGTTGCACTTGTGTGAATCATATCATAACATGTATATCATAACATACATAAACTATAGAACATTGAATGCAGACCCTTATCATATAAATTAGTATGGGCTCTTTTCTATGATAAGTTGTACTTCCGGAAATCTTGACTTATAAGTTTGTATGGGCATTCATATAAGTTAAGATACTTACGTATGGTAGATTACTTTACTTGCTTACTATACTTGCGTGCACTGCTTACTTGCTTACTTCCTTACCGCTCTTTACTGCTTACCTATTTATACTGCTAGAGTAGTATTTGTCATACATATATACTTGCTAGCATAGATTTCCCTGTCACCTGCTTTGTTACTCCACTTTGTTGTTCTCCGCTTCCTTCCTCCCGCTCGGTGCCTAGGAGTTGCGGGGGGAGGCGGGGACAAAATCGGCTTAGTCTTTATGAGTAACGGTCGGTTGTGACCGTAGGTGCCCGAGGAGCTGGAGCCCCAGCTAGAAGACGAGGCAGGACCTGAGGAGCAGATGTCGTGCATTACTACCACTACGAGATAGGTGCTGAGTGATATGAGTGTTTAGCTTCCACATATAGTGTAGAGAGAGAGTTATTTACAATGCTCTTTTGGATATGCATCGGGCATAAACCCTTCTCTCTATTTTTGCACTGTTTGCTGGACTCTCTTATTTTTCTTTATGAAATCTGTGATGTGGACTTATCTATTTCTATTCGTCATTCTTTTCTCTATTGGCCTAAAATTATATGATCGTAAAAGCCGGCAGAATCGGCATCTTGCGGTGGAGACAAACCCATGTGTTGGTGTCATCTGTAAGGCGGTGGTTCTGGCTTAAGACCCAGGTAACCCTCCTAGTAAAGAGGAGGGGGGTCTTATAGTTTGCACCCCATTGAACACCAGCAGAACCAACGTGCTCTACGTCATCCAAAATAACCCAGAACTTCATAGACCAAGGGTACCTCCCCCGAATCCAAGAGGCGACCAATCGAAGTACTGCGGGTTCCACCGAGGAACCGGGCACACCACCAAAGAATGTTCCAGGCTCAAGGATGAAATTGAGCGTCTCGTTCATCAAGGAATCCTTGGAAGGTTCCTGCATGGCCAAGTACCCAACCAGCCTCAGCCGCCTAAAGAGGCAAGGGGCCAACCTCCCACTTCCCAGGGGGAGGCAGGAGGAAGGCCAATGGTTGGGGAGATCGAGACCATAGCCGGACCCCCAATGCTCATAATGCAGGTCCTCTCAATCGCCAAACCCCCAAAGGATCACGAATATAAGAAGTTCAGACAAGACATCATGATCACTTTCAGGCATAAGGATCTACAAGGGGTGCGGCTACCGCATCAAGATCCATTCGTAATCAGCACGGGGATCGGGGACCCTTGTTTCAACATCAAAAAAATATTTGTCGACAATGGAAGCTCACTCGACATTCGGTTCTTGTCCACTCTGCAGAATATGAAGCTAATAAAGGAGCAACTCAGCCCTGCGGCAGGACCTGTCTACGACTTCGACAATCGACCTGTTCCAGTTCAGGGCATGATCACCCTCCCTGTCACACTGGGAGAATTCCCAAGGCAATCAACGCATGATGTTCAGTTCGTGGTTGTGGAATCCTCCTCCGTCTACAATGCCATTTTTGGAAGACCGCTTCAATCTACCTTCAGAACAGTTCCGTTCATTCCCCACCTAGCCATGAAGTTCCCACAACCGCGGGAATATGGGTCATAAGAGGAAACCAAGAAGCAGCGCAAACTTGTTATCTAAAATAAGCCCGATCGGTGGAGGCCAACTCTCTCAACATTGACAACTTCGAACTACGGGACGAAGCCACTTTACAACTCGGGGAACATGTTGAAGGGCTCGTAGAAGTGTCGCTATCTCAGCAAGATCCGACCCGGACCATTCAGTTCGGATCCCTCTTATCCATGGAAGAGCGAGAAGAATACACCCTCTTCCTTCGCGCTAATGAGGACGTCTTTGTACGGAGTCCAGAAGAGTTGCCCGGGATAGATCCAGAAGTTATCTTTCATTCTTTAAACATTAACCCTGCATGCAGGTCGGTAATCCAGAAAAAGTGAAACTTCGCTCCGAAGCGGCTTAAGACAATCGAAGAGGAGGTAGAGAAACTCCTGGAAGCATGGTTCATCCGCGAAGCAAAGTACCCCACATGGCTTGCCAATGGGGTCAAGGTAAAGAAGACATCAGGGAAGTGGCGAATGTACGTCGACTACAACAACCTGAATCAAGCGTGCCCAAAGGACAGTTTCCCCTCCCAAGGATTGATCAGCTAGTTGATGCAACAACCAAACAAGAACTCCTCAGCTTAATGAACGCTTACTCAGGTTACAACCAAATCAGAATGAACCTGACAGACGAAGAGCACACCGCATTCTGAACAGATAAGGGGGTCTACTGCTACAAAGTCATGCCATTTGGTCTCAAGAATGCTGGAGCAACATACTAGAGATTGATGAACAAAGTATTCAAATACCTCATCGACAAGACAATGGAATTATATGTGGACGATATGCTAGTAAAGAGCATCCACCGACACGACCACTTGGAGGATTTGGAAAGGCGCTTTTAGCTCCTTTGCCGCTTCCAAATGTGGCTCAACCCTAGCAAATGCGCATTTGGCATGACAGCTGGAAAGTTTTTAGGTTTCATGGTCACCCACCGGGGAATCGAGGTGAATCCCGAAAAGATCAAGGCACTGGGAGACATGTCCCCTCCCCGTTCTATTAAGGAAGTACATCGCTTAAATGGAAGGATTGCAGCTCTCTCACGGTTCCTGGCACGGACATGAGATAAATATCCCCCTTTCTTCAAAATTCTTCAGCGGGCACGCCATTCGAGATTTCAGTGGACGGACGTACTAAACGTCTTTCGAGCTTCTCAAACAATACCTGGCCTCACCACCACTCCTGTCAAAGACAATCGCAGTAGAAGTCCTGTACCTTTATCTAGTCCAACTGTCGTCAGCTCGGTGCTAGTTAACGACAAAGGAGGAGTCAAAAGGCCCATATATTACCTCAGTAAAGTCCTCATCGACACCGAAACTAGATATCCGAGGCTAACAAAACGACCTTCGCTCTTGTCTTTTCCACAAGAAAACTTCGGCCTTACTTCCAGGCCCATATAATAAAGGTGTTAACTTAATTACCAATACGAGCCATCCTCTAGAAGCCGGAGGTATCCAGAAGGTTGGTAAAGTGGGCAGTCGAGCCAGGCGAGTTCGATATCCACTTCCTATCTCGACCAGACATCAAATATCAAGTACTCACTGACTTTATCATAGAAAACACCCACCCGCCAGAGGTCGTCCCTGCTAAAGATACCTCCTCCGCTCGATGGACTCTCTATGTCGATGGGGCCTCTGCGACCGAAGGAGCAGGAGTAAGGTTGGTCCTAATCAACCCAAAAGATATCACTTTGGAGTATGACCTCAGGCTGAAATTCCCTGCAACCAACAACATCGCCAAATACGAGGTCGTGATCGCTGGCCTCCGACTCGCCATCGACCTTAAGGCAGAGAACCTGATGATCTACACTGATTTGCAATTAGTGGTCTCGCAAATCGAGGAGGATTACGAGGCAAGGAGTGATCAGATTGCACAATACCTCACGATCGTAAAGTCTTTGATAGATTACTTTGTAATAGTCTAACTCACCTAGAGGGGGGGTGAATAGGTTCCTTTTATTTTTCTACTTATGCAGACTATTTTTGGATGATTTGGCAAGGTAGAATTAAGCACACAGAAAGCACTAAGCTATTTATAGTGGTTCCCCAAGACAGTGTGTCTGTGGGTAATCCACTTTCCCTCTACATCTTTCTAACAGTGTGTTAGACAAGTCAAACTTCTCCAAAACTAAGCTCAATGAGCTTACAACATAGATCCCTCAGGATCTCTCAGGTTTTCTCCAAAACCCTACCTCAGGCAAGCAACCCTACAACTCAGAGTTGTCTAACTCCTACAGCTCAGAAACACTTCTGGTTTCCTACCTCAGGCCTATCAAGAAGCCCTACCTCAGACTGGGAGTAGAGTCCTACACTCAGGCTCACAACCCTACACCCACACTTACAGCCCTACACCCAGGCTTACAGCCCTATACACTCAGAACACAATGTTCTTACAGAGTTGAATGAGATTAAGTTTCTACAATCAGAAGATAAAATATAATGACCTTCAACTTTGGGTCTTCTGATGTAGCAACACAGCAGATGTTGTCTTTGAGCAGAGATAGCTAAAGCTTTTATACTGCTCCACTTGATCTTCCTCTTCAACTGAAGGAAAAAAATCTTCTTGTTCTTCTGAGCTTTAATCATCAAGAACAACAGGTTGAGCTTGCTCTTGGTCGCTGTCAATGTCTTTCTTTTTTAGTTATGCAAGCTTACTATTTCATCGACCTAATATATGATTTTATACCTCCACCAGTGATCAACGATACTTTCCATATCCTAGTCATATCATGGATAGGAATAGAATACTTTATCTTGCTTTCTGGCCACTTGCGCCAAAAGTAGATCCCGCTAGACAACATTCATATTTGAATCTGTCTCAGCGGATGGGCTGAGACAGGTTTCACTCTCAGCGGCAGAATCAGTCTGCGTCTCAGCGGATCTGCTGAGATAGTTATTCTTCTTAGTGGTTTCCTCTATATGCAGCTCAGCTGAGACAGACTCCTTCTCAGCGGCTATACAACTGCATCTCAGCAGTTCAGCTGAGACCAGACTGTTGTCTCAGTGGTTTTGACAGTGAAATCAAAGACCTATTCTAATATATGGAATGACTTAAGCCTGCATAAACATAATATAGAAAAGCTTATCAAATACAATATGTACTTAACATTGAGTGTGATGCACCTTCAAATCTAGGGAACATTGAGAGGCAATATTCCCAACAATCTCCCCCTATTTGAAGAAGACAGAACATACTGTAGGATCAAGCGCAACCAACTCTCCCAAAATCCTGGACTGATGGGAAGGGCGCTAATTTTTCTTTAAGGAAGTAGGAAAGGCGCTGCGGGTCAAGTGAAGGAACGCTGGACCCAACACATACACCAACGCTAAGATACATTAACACAAAAAACATATCATGACAAATAAAGAGATAGTAAAATGAGAATTCATGACACCATAACAATCTTATTGTTATTAATTAGATAGAAAATGCATCATGTAATGAGCATCCATACACAAATTATGTTAAGCATTAATACACAAAACATGTTAAGCATTAATTCACAAAATATATTAAGTATTAATACATAACATATATTAAGCTTGACTTTAATTTACTTATAAACACATGAGTCTCGGAAATCAACTGAAGGACCAACTGTATTAGAGATTATGCTCCAAGTGGTCTGTCTATTCATCAGGGATCAGACTAATTCTTCTTTCAAGATTAGAGATGATGAGATCAATCTTACTTTGTAAATTAGTGGGAAAGTCCAATTGCTCATCATGACCTTCAAATGCAGCATGCATATTTTGTGCATCCTCAATGGTTGTGAGGTTCAAAGGAATGGAAGCATCATTGTTGTCTCCTTTGTCTTGAGCATCACCTTCACCTACACCTACACCTTCAATCTCTCCTTGATCAGAAATGTTGTCTGATCTCATATTAGCAGCAACATCTTCAGAATCAGAATCAGAATAGACAATCTTTGCTTTCCTTGTTCCTTTGATCAACCATTTTCTTCTTATCTTTTGCCTTAGAGGGCTGGCTCATGGGAAGCACTCTTGTGAACCTGTCCAGGGTTTTAATATCCATTCTCCTTAGATAATGGTGTTTGAACCTTTTGAGGTATCAAACCGACCAGGGTATGATTTAAAGAGATAAAGAGACAGAATTCTTCCCAAATTGGGGGATTGGAGGCATTCTTTAATCCTTTGAAATATCACATCAACCCAAAATGTCTTTTTCTTCATAATTATCCTTATTATCAACTCAAACATATACTTTGATATAGTGTCATGGGATCCTGGCTTGCAGAGAATAGCCTTCCCAACTATATCAGCTAATAACTTTCCATTTTGGTTGAAATTCTTCCTCTTTAGTGAGCTAGTCTTGACATCACTATATTCACACAATTTCAAGGTTTTGTCCTTGTCATCCACAGAGACTTTGTCTTTATCATTGTGGAATGATGGTAGATGTAATGCCTTTACTAATTTTCTTGGGGTAATCTTGATCTTGTCACTTCCAATTTTTGACTTCAGAGAGTTTTTGGAAGGAGATATCTTGACATTTGTATAGAATTCTAGCACTTCAGATCTCAGAATCATTGACGGCTCAGACAGCAAAAATTCTAACTCTTGAGCTTCCAATAGCTGAATTACATCCTTTATTTCAGAAGGTGCATGTTAAAATCCATTCCTGACAACTTCATATCCCTCCTGAAGATCCTTTGCAGACTTTGGCGCCTTTTTGTGAAGAAGAAGAATAGTTGAGATGAGGGGGAAAGATAGTTCGTCTCGCCGACTGGGGTTTAGGGTTTGTAAATTTATTATTTTTATTACTCTATTTATCGAGATTTTAGTTTAATTTTAGGTTTGAGATTACCCTTGAGATAATTATTTCATTTATCTCATTACATTGATTGATTTAATGCCATTGTATTCTTAATTAAGATTTGTTTTCATTTAAACAACCCGTCTCAATGCATCCGCTGAGTTGACCTGATAAACCGCTGGGATAGGGAATTGCTGAAACTATTCAGCCTTCTCCGCAGTTCCGCTGAGACCAAATGCTTGTCTCAGCGGTTCAGCTGAAACTTTCTCAGCTGTTTCAGCTGAGCACACTGCCTAGCAGTGAACATTATAGATTCCAGTTAAGGAATAACAACAACATATGAATAATCAAATGAAACATAATGGACTAATCAACACTGAACATACCTAACTCAATTTTAAATGAATTAAACTTAGCCTCATCCAATGGCTTAGTAAAGATATCAACCACTTGATTGTCTGTGGAGACATATTCAAGGTGGATATCTTCACTTTCTACATGCTCTCTAATAAAATGATATCAAATTTCTATATGCTTAGTCCTGTTATGTGATACAGGGTTCTTAACAATATAAATTGCACTGGATAAGTCACAATACAGTGGAGAAAGACTTACCTTGAGGTTGTAGTCCTCTAGTTGGTGTTGTATCCACAGAATCTGTGCACAACAGCTTCCTGCAGCAATGTATTTAGACTCAGCAGTGGATATATCCACACTAGTTTGCTTCTTGCTGCCCCATGAAATCAATCTCCTTCCTAGAAATTGATGTCCCACTTGTGCTTTTCCTATCTAATTTGCAGCCTGCAAAGTCAGCATCTGGAAATCCAATTAGTTCAAAATCATTGTTTTAGGGTACCAAAGGCAACCAAGTGTTTGGCTGCCCTTAAGGTTTCTCAATATCCTCTTAGAAGCTGAGTAATGAGATTCCTTAGGGCATGCTTGATACCTAGCACAGACACATGTAGCATACATAATATCTGGTCTAGTGGCAGTTAGATATAATAGGGATCCAATGATGCATTTGTACATGGATTCATCAAAGGGTTTTCCCTTCTTATCCTTATCCAGGGAAATGTTGGATCCCATGGGAGTTTTTGTAAGACCCCCCCCCCCCCCTCCCCAAACTTGAACCGGGTTCAGGGAGAGGGGATCTCACGGCCCAAAGATGGCCACTAGTGCTTCCCGGATGGCAACGACCCACCCTCTCAAGCACTGAGTGGCCTCTTTGTCAGGCACGAGAATCAAAACATCACATTAGAACGCACAGCGGAAGCAATCAAAATGAACAAAACCAGCATACTGCTTATATTTACATTATTTAAATAGGGCCGAAGCCTAATGTTTACAACCACTGCGTCGGGGCTACAACGACTATAGTAAAAGACCCAAGGCTAGTCCTATACTCTAGGACTCATGTCTCGGAAGATAGGGGAGAGGCTGGAGTGTCCGATCGAGCCATCTCTAAGGCTGGTAACTCATCCTGCGGTGCGGGGGCTACGCGCTGTCCCATCTCCTGTGATTGGTTATAAGAAATAACTGTTAGTCACAGAGCTAAGTAGAAAACACATCCCCTCCCCGGATCCATATCCGGGGGGTGGGCTAAAGGACAGAAATAAATAGCCGAAGCAAAGAAGAGGGTTAGCAGCAGGTAATCATATATATATACACATATATATCTATAAATAGGGCCTCCCGCCCTACTATTCATAATCGCGCAGTATAGTAAATACACAACACTATCTCGCCCATACTCGCACCCAGGTATTCAAACCTGCACACACACAAAAGACCATGTGTCGACACAGTTTAGACCGCTTTATTTCAAGCAGGGGAGCTAACCCCGCGGGCCTCACCGATGTGGCCGTCGGTGACAGTGGCCATGTTGGAACCTTAGCTTTTGATTTGAGTTAGGATCCATCCTCTTGTCAATAGGTCATCTAATAACTTAGATCAATTAAGAAATCTAAGTTAACATAAATTAAATATGATGCGATCGAATCGGAGAATATACTTAAGCATATAATATAAAAGTTCTCTGCGCTCGACGAATGACTAACGACGCTCAACAAATAGCCAGACAGCCAGCGCTCGACAAATCCTCATCAGAACAGCGTTCGACAAATGGCGAAATGCGCTCGATGAATTCAGTCAGAGAAATCTCAGCGGCCAGACATTCCCTGAACAGCGCTCGACAAATTCAACTCAGACATCTCAGCGGTCTACGAATTCTAAGATAGTGACAATTGCTCAGCACATCAGACGGCGAGCCCAGCTTCACAAATGTAGAGCTGGGATCGGCGAATTCCTTTCTGAATTGTTTTAATATTCTTTTTACTGTCTCTTAGCCGTTGCAGATCAATCAATGCCATTAGCCGTTGTAATTTCTTTAAAGAAACGGCAGGTTATCCTCTCGAGGAGTCAAAGCATTGATGGAGACCTCAGCTCTTTCCTTCTTCCCAAGAGAAGAATTCAAAATAAGAGAAAAGGCTCTCAGATTATAAAAGGACAGTCACAGAGAAAGCAAGAGAGTACACACGACAGAAATAAAGAAAAAAATTATCTGTTCTTCATTGCTAACATGTTCCTGCAGATTACAAACATCCTGAGACACAAATCACAACTACTTGCTCAGGATCATCACTGCAAAAGAAGGAAGAAACAGTTAAAAGAAGAAGTTCTATCCACAAGCTGTCATCAACTCTAATCAGACAGGGGGAGCCTTCTTCAACATCACATTCAGATCCATTCAACTTCAGACCAGGATCTTCAAGAGTCTTCTTATACAGAGAAGAACAATATAACTTCTATTTTTCACTTTTACTTCCTTACCCCATCCTGTACAGGGTTATAACTCCCTTCAAAAGTTAATCCTGGTGACAGGGCACCTTAGCAAAAACCTGCAGTTTGGTTAGAGCACCTTATCAACAACTCACCTGGTGTGAGGGCACCTTATCAATAACCTCCCAGTGGATTCCTACCAGTGGGTAGAAGAGTAGATGTACCCAGTTGAGGGGAACTACTATACATCTTGTGTCATCTGTGGATTGCTTGTTTCTATCTTTCTGTTTTACCTTGTGTATTGTATTTATCTAAATGCACTTTAACTGTTTTGTTTTATTACTCATACAGAAATCAGAAATCAGCAAACTCACTTATATATATAAATAAGATTTATCATTTATTTTGAAAGCAAACTTAAGCAAGAGTTTTAACAGATAAATAAGAACTAAAACTCTCCTTTCAATTGGTATTAGAGGAGTTGATTTCTCACATAGGCCTACACCTGAAATCACAAAGATCACTTTTAGTTCTTAAGATTTTCAAAATGGCACAAGAAATCTTTCTGTTCTCAGATCCACCCATATTTAATTTAGATAATATCTCATTATGGCAAGTTAGAATTAAATTATATATGAATGTTATAGATGAAGAAATTTACAAATCTATTTTGACAGGACCTCCCCTCATATCATCAAAGGCAGCTACATCTGCATTACCTAGTTCCACGGGTCTCAAGTCCCCTTCGAGAGCAATGAAAGGGCCTGTTTATGTTGGTGCTGATATATCCTCTTCAAAGAAGACTACCAACAGAGAAACTGATGTCACTGCCCATGTTTGCAAAATGAAGCCAAATAAATTCAAAGCTGGTACTGATGATGGGCAGACTGATAAACATAAAGGACCTTCCCCATCTACAGAACCTACCACATCTTCAGACCACTCAACAGGTGCAGATGCCAAAGCTATGCAGATCTTGACTCAATCTGTGTCAAGAGACATTCTTCTAAAAATTGAAGACTGCACTTCTGCAAGAGGAATCTGGAACTCCCTCTCTAGGATGGTAAATGAACCCTCTTCTTCCTTTACTCTAACTGAATGTATTTATGATGCAGAACCATCAATAAATCTGAGTGAAGAAGAAAAAGAAAAGGAACACAGAGCTAGAGTTTTCTGCATGATGGCCATAAATGGATCATACCAAAATCCAAATGCAGAAGCAGAGTTAGGAAAGATAAATGAGGTAAAATCAAATCATAACTCTACCTCTAAAACTAGTTTTAAACTAATACTCACAGATCCAATAACAATAGACAAGGAAATTAAAAAGAAGTTAATAAGCATAAAATATTTAACTTCTGAGAATAATAAAACTGAAGAAAAATCAAAAGCACAAAATAAATCAATTAAGGATAAATTACCTAAAAAATGTCAAAATAACTTTAAAATTTCAAACATATATTTTAATGACTACAAAAGAAGACTTTCAATTAATATCAAAAATCAGATTTTAAAGTTCTTAAGACATATATTTCTAAAAGAACCTTCAAAAGGTGTTAAAAAGTTTTTCACCATTAAACTCCATTCCTAATAAGCAAGCATAAAACTCATACAAAAACAATGTCAGATAACTTCAATGTTCTTTCAGACCTTCTCCAAATTATGTTGAGCATTCTACTGTAGTTGCATTGATTAGAAATAATTAGAAGCACTGAGTGTGAGTCTCATCTAATATGGGGATTCTCAAGAAGGAAGGTATCAGACAAAATCTTTTCATTCCTTAAAATCCACTAAAGGTTGCTGCAATTAAAAAACTTTAACTCAGGAATCAAAATCTAGGAAAGCAGAGTTGCTCAAATAATTTAAGAACAAAAATTATTAAAGCTCAAGTGAGAAAGAAAATGAGAAATTCAGAGAAACCAAGTGAGAGAGAAAAGGAGAAAATAAAATTAAAAAAAAAATTGCTAGCATCCTAACCAAATAGAGAAGATTACCAGACCACAAGATTTAATCTCTATGATTACATAGGTTGCTGCAATTGAAAATTTTAACTTCAAGAAAAAAGCTGCTGCACTTGAATATTTCCAATCAAAAGCTGTTTTGAGTAAAAGAAGATTTCCAGATTACTAGGTTTTAACTTGAATATTGATCCCAACTCAAATAGGGGGAGATTGTTGGAACCTTAGCTTTTGATTTGAGTTAGGATCCATCCTCTTGTCAATAAGTCATCTAATAACTTAGATCAATTAAGAAATCTAAGTTAACATAAATTAAATATGATGCGATCGAATCGGAGAATATACTTAAGCATATAATATAAAAGTTCTCTGCGCTCGACGAATGACTAACGGCGCTCGACAAATAGCCAGACAGCCAGCGCTCGACAAATCCTCATCAGAACAGCGTTCGACAAATGGCGAAATGCGCTCGATGAATTCAGTCAGAGAAATCTCAGCGGCCAGACATTCCCTGAACAGCGCTCGACAAATTCAACTCAGACATCTCATCGGTCTACGAATTCTAAGATAGAGACAATTGCTCAGCACATCAGACGGCAAGCCCAGCCTCACAAATGTAGAGCTGGGATCGACGAATTCCTTTCTGAATTGTTTTAATATTCTTTTTACTGTCTCTAAGCCGTTGTAGATCAATCAATGCCATTAGCCGTTGTAATTGCTTTAAAGAAACGGCAGGTTATCCTCTCGAGGAGTCAAAGAATTGATGGAGACCTCAGCTCTTTCCTTCTTCCCAAGAGAAGAATTCAAAATAAGAGAAAAGACTCTCAGATTATAAAAGGACAGTCACAGAGAAAGCAAGAGAGTACACACGACAGAAATAAAGAAAAAAATTATCTGTTCTTCATTGCTAACATCTTCCTGCAGATTACAAACATCCTGAGACACAAATCACAACTACTTGCTCAGGATCATCACTGCAAAAGAAGGAAGAAGCAGTTAAAAGAAGAAGTTCTATCCACAAGCTGTCATCAACTCTAATCAGACAGGTGGGGCCTTCTACAACATCACATTCAGATCCATTCAACTTCAAACCAGGATCTTCAAGAGTCTTCTTATACAGAGAAGAACAATATAACTTCTGTTTTTCACTTTTACTTCCTTACCCCATCCTGTACAGGGTTATAACTCCCTTCAAAAGTTAATCCCGGTGACAGGGCACCTTAGCAAAAACCTGCAGTTTGGTTAGGGCACCTTATCAACAGCTCACCTGGTGTGAGGGCACCTTATCAACAACCTCCTAGCGGATTCCTACCAGTGGGTAGAAGAGTAGATGTACCCAGTTGAGGGGAACTACTATACATCTTGTGTCATTTGTGGATTGCTTGTTTCTATCTTTCTGTTTTACCTTGTGTATTGTATTTATCTAAATGCACTTTAACTGTTTTGTTTTATTACTCATACAGAAATCAGAAATCAGCAAACTCACTTATATATAAATAAGATTTATCATTTATTTTGAAAGCAAACTTAAACAAGAGTTTTAACAGATAAATAAGAACTAAAACTCTCCTTTCAGGCCAGTCTTGCCACTTTTGAGTGTAGTCGTACCGTAACACTCAGGCCCTCCTATACAACTTGGTGTACTAACTGGATGTGAGCGACATCCGGCGAACTGATTTTTAGGCCGACCAGCGGAGGCCAAACTGCAGGTTCGGAGTGGTGATAACCTGCTGTGCACATCTCCCTATTGCCATGAGTCGTCAACCCACCCGCATCGGTACGAACGGTCTGCGGGCGTGACCGACCCGCCACTTCCAAACAATCTTCAACTGCTTTAAATACAGAATAAGCGCTTTAAGATGCGCGACAACATACTCAACCGGTCATATGACCTCTGACCGGGAGGCTCAGCGGTATGAGGGCTCCATACTTGGGGCTAACCTGGGAGGAGGGGCTCAACTCCGGGTTTTCCCCAACTAAGGCTTCGCAGAAGGGAGGATAAGCACCGCTTGCTAGCGTAGGACCGAAGTTAGCGCTGAATTAGAAAGTGTAATATAAGCAGTAAAATAGGCCGGAAGCAGGGGGCCATAATATCAGGACCAGTGCGAGACTGGAGTAATGAAAGTACTGAAAGCAGTAAATAAGGACAAGTGCGAGACTGGAGAAATGAAAGTACTGAATGCAGTAAATAGGGACCAGTGCGAGATTGGAGGAATGAAAGTACTAAAAGCAGTAAATCAAGACCAGTGCGAGACTGGAGAAATGAAAGTACTGAAAGCAGTAAATAAGGACCAGTGCGAGACTAGAGGAATGAAAGTACAGAAAGCAATAAAAAAATAAAGGGTTAGTAGTCCAATCCCTCCATTAGAGGAGGCTTCAATGTTGACTCTGTTCTTAGGAGGAGGTTTCGCTTTCTCCCCGTTCATAGGGGTTCTGCTCCGTTCCCAGGAGTTTATTTATGTTCCATGAGTTTTAGTATTTTCCCTTTGTCGTGGATTCGTTCTTTTTATTATCTCGGCATTACTGCATTGTGGCGTCGCTCCGCAATTTTTTCCCAATTTTCATGTCGATATTGTAAACCTAATCGATTCCTTAGATCGATACGCGTAATTTTATTATACCGCTAAAATACGCGTTGCGAGGACGCCGATTTATTCCAAATAATTTCGCTCCCATTTCGGGCATTTATTTTGCTTGTAAAAGCTTTTAGAGGACCAAAATAATATATCACACTCCCCAACTTTAATAATAGTTGTAAAACACCCTTAATTAGAGCCTATGATTTTTGGTAATTTTTCACAACTCTTTTGGCCTTTAAATTTCTTAAAATAAACCTTTGGTAGGTCTTTAAAAATAGTAAATGACTTCCAAAAAATCCCAAAAAATTACTGGAGCTGCCTCTTAGAGTGGGGCACATTTTTCATTCAGGAAGTTTTTGCCCAAAATGCCCCATTTTTCCACAGAAAAATGGGGAAGGGGGAAGGGAGAGTGGGGTGCGGTTAGAGGCGGGAGAAGGCGCAGGGGTCTTGCATCCTATGCCATCCCGCGGCCCCCACAGCGGATCTGCGGTGGATCCGCTGTGGGGGGCACATAAGTTGAGGCCGGGGCGGGAAACCAGGAAACAGGAGCCGCCCGATCTCCTGGGGGAGATCGTGCGGCTCCCGTTTGTTAAACGGGAGGCGGCCGCTGCCGCCGCCGGGCAGCGGCCGGCTGGGGACGGCGCCACCCCTGGTCGGTGCGCCGGGGGCCGGCGACTCCTCCGGTGGTGGTCCGGTGGCATGGCGCCACCGGCTACCACCGGGAAAAAGAACAGAGAGGGGAGGGAGGCGGTGGCGCGGCTGGTATGCGCCATGCAGGCTCGCTGCGCCGCCGCCTCCGCTAGGAGGGCACTCCCTGCCGCCCCTGGCTGGGGCGTCGGGGAGAGGGCAGTCATTCGGCGGGGTTCCGGCGGCCTGGCGCCGCCGGCCGCCGTCGGGGGCGGGGTTTTACCCCGTACAAGAAACAAGGAGCAGAGGCATGGGGGTCTGGGCCACGGGTGCCGTCGGGGCTGCGTCCTCCGGCGGCCCTGCCGCCTCCCTTCGCCGGCGCCGTAGTCCCCGAGAGGGGACCTGCTTCCCCAGCGCCACCACCGACGCTGTGGGGGGGGGGGGGGGGGTTGGCTTCCACGGCCATGCCTCCACCCGAGCCTTGCAAGGCTCGGGGTGGTGCTGGCGGCGCTCCGCCGACGGGGAGGGGGTCGGCCTGGCTCAGGGGAGTAGGAGGGAGGAGGGGAGGGCGTCTACCTGAGTTGGAGGGGCTCAGGAGGTTGAGGGGCGGTGATGGCTCGCCATGGAGAGGAAGGAGGGTGGCGGTTTGGTTGGGCAGGGCTCCGGCAGGGGGGCTGGCTGGGCTAGCCGGCAGGGGGGCTGGCTGGGCTAGCCGGCAGGGGAGAAGGAGGAGGAGGAGGCTGAGAGGGGGGGGTGGCACTCAGGGAGGGGCTGAGCCCCTCCTTATATAGAGGAGGGGGAGGCCTCCCCTCTCCTTCCTTTTAGCCCACGTGGGCTAAAAGGAAGGGATGGGTGGGGGGGAGATATTTTCTCCCCCCCCCCCCCTTCTCTCTCCCGCCCCTTTGCCCCAATAGGGGGCTGCCCATCCATGGGCAGCCCCCTCCCTTGGGGGAGGGGCTTCTCTCTCCCCCCTTTCTTTTCTTTTCTCAACAGATTTCATGCTTGGGGGGGGGGGGGGGGGGGGGGGTTGACCGAGGTCAACTTAAGGCGGGGTCCTTCATGGTCTCGGAGTCCATCAAGATTTGTCGGGGTCGATGCCGAGTTTGTGTGCACTGAGGTGGTCTGCATAGTCCTAAAAAGGCATACTCTCCATACGACATCGGATCGAGGCGCAACAAATTCCGTTGCGCTTGTATCGTTCATGTGAGTCTAATGGGACTGACGGAAGTCAGATCGGAGTATGTTTGGCCACTATCCCACTATAATGTGGTAGCGGCGCACAACGATACTCAAAATGGTCGTTTTCTCTAAACGACCTCGGATCGAGGCGCAATGAATTCCGTTGCGCTTGTATCGTTCATACGAGTCTAATGGGACTGACAGAAGTCAGATCGGAGTATGTTTGGCCACTATCCCACTATAGTGTGGTAGCGGCGCACAACGATACTCAAAATGGTCGTTTTCTCTAAACGACCTCAGATCGCGGTGCAACGAATTCCTTGCACTCGCATTGGTCATACGAGTCTAACGGATCTGACAGAAGTCAATTCGGGGTTCGTAGCACATAACCCTATACCGGGTTATTTCTACCGTTCGGGCCTACTTTTATTGGGCTCACTAGGGCCTAGTGACCCAATAAAAGTCGGGATGTTACAATCTAATAAAAATAAAGGGATTTTCGTCCCCAAAAATTGCTTAAAGTAGGGGTTAGAGAGGCATACCTGGGGAAACAATTTCGGGTATCTTTCTCGGACGAGAGCTTCTGGTTCCTAGGTGAATTCCTCGCGTCCCCCGTTTGACCATAATATCTTGACCATCGTGATGGTTTGTTTCCTAATTCCTTGAGCTTGGAATCTACTATCTTCACTGGTTCAAGTTGAACAGATCGGTCAGATTGCACTGACGCTGGCGGCACGGGAAGATGTTGCTCTGGTTGGCGAAGTACACGCCTTAGTGAAGATACGTGAAATACATCGTGGAGGTTTCCCAGTTCAACTGACAGAGCTAGCCTATAAGCCACCCGGCCAACTCTTTCTATGACTTGATATGGGCCCAGTTAGCGGGGATCTAGTTTTTTCTGCTTATTTATTCGGGATATCCCATGCATAGGCTTAATTTTTAAGAAAACCATGTCTCCTACTTTGAACTCCACGAGGCGATGACGCGCATCGTAATATTTGGCTAGTCGGCTCTATGCCTCCAGCATACGATCTCGAATTAACCTTATTGCGGCGGTGGTATCATCTATGTAGGTGACTCCTAATGCTTCGGGGTCTTCATCTTGTGCCCATGATAGTGGTGCTCGACAGCATCTTCCGTAGAGGGCTTCGTACGGTGCCATCTTGATGCTCGCCTGGAAGTTGTTATTGTACGAGAATTCTACTGAAGGTAGTAATTGTTCCCAAGGCTCATTGTGTTCTACTATGCACAACCGGAGGAGGTCTTCCATCGTCCGGTTCATCCTTTCTGTTTGCGCGTCGGTCTGGGGGTGGAAGGCGGTGCTAAAAGCTAATCTGGTTCCCAAATAAGCTTGCACTCTCCTCCATTCTTTTGATGTAAAGCGCCCGTCGCGGTCAGAGACGATTGATTTGGGTACCCCATGAAATCGGACCACTTGTTCTATAAATAGTCGGGCTAATATGTCGACACCGTCACCTTGCCGGTTCAGGATAAAATGGGCTACCTTGGTGAGGCGATCTACTACGACCCATATGGAGTCGTTCCCCGCACGAGATCGGGGTAAGCCATGAACGAAGTCCATGGATATATCTTCGAACTTCCATTCTGGTATGGGCAGAGGTTGTAGTAAACCTCCTGGGCTACGACATTCTGCCTTGACCATTTGATAGGTCTGGCAGTGCGCTACATAATTGGTAACGTCCTTCTTCATTCCTGGCCAGTATAATGTCCTTCGCAGGTCTGTATACATTTTTACTACTCCCTGGTGTATTGAATACCTTGTATGGTGTGCCTCGCGGAGTATTTCTTCCCAGATTCCCTCTGCAGCGGGGATGAATATGCGGTGTCTGTACTGCAGGATGCCATCATACAAATTGTAGTCTTCTTATGCACCGTGTTGCAAGGCCTGAATGATCGGGGCTGCTTCTACGTCGATCTTCTGTGCCTCTCGTATTCTGTCCCTGATGTCGCACTGTATCTCCATCCAGTAAATCTGGGCTTGGTATTCCATCGGGTTTCTTCGGGTGATGAGAATAACATCCAATTCTGCAAAGGATTCGACTAATTCCTCCGGTATCATCTCTATCCAACTCCCGGTCCTCGGAGGTTGCCGACTTAGGGCATCTGCAACCTTATTGGCTTTGTCGGGGTGGTACTGAAGGGCAAAGTCGTAATCGCACAGAAACTCCAACCATCGGCGCTGTCGGAGAATTAGCTCTTTCTGGCTGAAGTCGTATTTGAGGCTTTTATGATCGGAGAAGATCTCGCAGCGCACTCCGTAGAGGTAGTGCCTCCAAACTTTTAATGTGAAATCTACCGCACCCGGTTCTAGATCATGGGTGGCATAGTTTAGTTCGTGAGGCTTTAGCTGACGTGAGGCGTAGGCGATTACCTTGCCGTATTGCATTAGCATGGCTCCCAATCCCTTTAGTGAGGCATTGGCGTAGATCTGGAAGCCCTCAGTACCTGAGGGGAGTGTTAGAATCGGGGCCGATATCAGTCGGTTCTTTAGCTCTATGAACGCTGCTTCGCATTCGGGAGACCACTGGAACGTCACGTCCTTTTTGGTGAGGGAGGTAAGTGGTAACGCAATCTTAGAGAATCCTTCTACGAACTTACGGTAGTAGCCGGCGAGGCCAAGGAAACTCCTGATGTCTGCTGCTGACTTAAGTGGCGGCCAGTCTCGTACTGCTTGTACCTTGGCTTGGTCCACCGCTACCTCGTTCTTGTTAACTGTGTGTCCAAGGAAGCCGACTTCTTTCATCCAGAACTCACATTTGCTAAACTTTGCGAAGAGCGAGTGCTCCCTTAGCTTGAGCAGAACCATTTGGAGATGCCTGGAATGATCAGTTTTTCTCTTTGAGTAGATGAGTATATCGTCTATAAAGGCTATCACGAAGTGATCTAAGAAGGGTTTAAACACCGTATTCATTAAAGCCATGAAGGCGGGCGGGGCATTGGTCAATCCAAACGGTATTACCATGAATTCGTAAAGTCCATAGCGGGAGCTGAAAGAGGTCTTGGGAATGTCTTCTTCTCGTACTCTGAGCTGATAATAGCCAGATCTTAAGTCCATCTTGGAAAAGACGGATGCGCCTTGTAATTGATCAAACAATTCATCTATTCGGGGTAGGGGATAGGTATTCCAGACAGTGAGTTTATTCAGTTCCCTGTAGTCAATACAGAGACGCAGGGATCCATCTTTCTTTTTATCGAATAGCACTGGGGCTCCCCAGGGCGAGGTACTTGGGCGAACGAAACCTGCGTCAACTAGCTCTTGTAGTTGAATCTTGAGCTCGACTAGTTCCCTCGGGGCCATTCAGTATGGAGCTCGGGATATGGGTCGGGCTCCATGAGTAAGTTCAATTTGGAAGTCCACTTCCCGTTGCGGGGGCAACCCGGGAAGGGATTCTAGAAAGATGTCTGGGAAGTCCCTAATTATGGGCACTCTAGCGAGTACTTGCGTCTTGTCCTCCATCTCGAAGTAGATTAGGTACACCTCGTCCTTTCGCCGGACTGCTTTGGCTGTTTGCGCGGACGTTAAGATAATGCGGGTGACAGAGGGCATACCTGCTAGTGTGATAAATTGCCCATTCGGGTTCTGGAGGTGGATTTCTCGAGTCGAACAATTGATTTGGGCGCTGTGCTCGGCCAACCAATCCATCCCTAAAATGATGTCGAATCCGATTATCGCCAAAACAATTGCGTTGAATTCGAATTCTATGCCTCCTAGCATTGCTTGGAAGTAACACTTTTCTGTGGACGTCATATCTGATCCATCCGGGAGTCGTATTCATATTGATATCCCGGATGATCGTACAGTGTTTCCCTTGTCAGTGATGAAGTTCTGTGCGACGAAGGAATGCGTGGCGCCGGTATCGAACATCGTTTTTAGCGGGATGACCTACCAAAAGTAAACCTGATCATATGTATATACTATGATCATAAGCTTTTTACAGATATACAGGAGTAGAGACTATACATGCTATACAAAAGGTCACAACATGACTATAACATCCTCTTAGGATATCGTAACTACTGAAAGTAGATACCTATCACTACATTTTGTGCAGGACCGTGCTGGAGATCTAATGCATATGCCTCGAGCGGTGCTGCTCTGCCCTGCTTAGCTGGCTCCCTCCTGCCTGCGGGACGTCCTCTGCGTCCACCTCGTCCTCTCTCCGCAGCTCTCTGTACTGCTCCTAAACTGGGTCTCCCTGTAGCCTGAGGGCAAAAAGCTCGTATGTTCCCAGGCTGCTGACATAGGTAGCAGTTCCCTGCAAAGGGGACATCTCGTCGTGCGGCTGGGACGGCCTGAGGTTCTGGGGCTGGGGGTGCTGATCGGGGCTGGGCTGCCTGCCCATATGGCTGGTGGCGCTGATGCTGTCTGCTACCCCGGTCCTGTCTGCGAGGACCTACTTCTCTTTCTCGGCCCTGAGTCCGGGGAACACCCACGTGTCCCCTCCGTTGCTGGGCCACCATCCTCTGATCTAACTCTAAAGCTGCGGCGTGCGAGGCAATCGTGTAAAAGGATGCCTGAGAAATCATGATCAGAGCCTGACGGAGATCGTCTCGTAGTCCTCGGTAAAATCTAGTCGCTCTATCCCTGTCCATAACTGCTAAAGTCCCGGCAAAGCGGGCCAAATGAATGAACTCTCGTTGGTACTCTGGTACCGTCCTCTCCCCTTGTCGGATTTGTAAGAAACGCTCCTGAAGTGCAATCCTGTCTGCGTCCGAGATGAAGTGCTCTAGGAAGGCCTCTGAGAACTCTACCCAGAGGGTTGTGCTGAGTGGTCGCCCTTTAAACGTGGAGCGGCTGGCTTCTCTCCACCAATCTCGAGCATAGCCCTCTAGCATGGTCACCACCAAGGACACGACGGCTACGACGGGGCATTCATCCGGACTAAGAGCTCCTCTACCCTCTCCACCCACTCTTCAGCCTAAATGGTTGACTCGGTACCTCGGAAGGTGGGGGGCCTTAGACCCCGGAATGTCGTCAGAAGATTGGTGGGTACGGTGTCCTGCTGGGGTGGCCGTAGGGTGGCCGTCTAGAAAGCGACTAACAAAGCTATCAGGGTCCGTCCTAGCTTTGTATCCCCAAATGGAACTGCGGCTGGAGTGGCCGGGGCTGGTGGTGGAGTGCTAGGGTGGTACTGATCCCTAGAGGAGGACCTTCCGTTACTCGACTCCGGTATCTGGAGAAGTAACAAACAAACATCAGTACTTGCAAAAATAAGGGAATTTTGCAGGACTGAAACGAAAAGAAAGCGGAAAGCGTGCGGGTGTACTACCGTGCAGTCTGGAATCCTTAACCTTAAACCTAAAGGGTCCACCAGGCTTTCGCTGCCTGGTTCGTCCCAAACCAAGAAACGGAACCGGGGAAGGGAGGATCGAAAGACTGCCCCATGTGGTCGGACCGTGGTAGCTCTGATCCATTTGTAAGACCCCCCTCCCCATACCTGAACTGGGTTCAGGGAGGGGGGATCTTACGGCCCAAAGATGGCCACTAGTGCTTCCCAGATGGCAACGACCCACCCTCTCAAGCACTGAGTGACCTCTTTGTCAGGCACGAGAATCACAACATCACATCAGAACGCACAGCGGAAGCAATCGAAATGAACAAAACCAGCATACTGCTTATATTTACATTATTTAAATAGGGTCGAAGCCTAATATTTACAACCACTGCCTCGGGGCTACAACGACTATAGTAAAAGACCCAAGGCTAGTCCTATACTCTAGGACTCACGTCTCAGAAGATAGGGGAGAGGCTGGAGTGTCCGATTGAGCCATCTCTAAGGCTGGTAACTCATCCTGCGGTGCGGGGGCTACGCGCTGTCCCATCTCCTGTGATTGGTTATAAGAAATAACTTTTAGTCACAGAGCTAAGTAGAAAACACATCCCCTCCCGGATCCATATCTGGGGGGGTGGGCTAAAGGACAGAAATAAATAGCCGAAGCAAAGATGAGGGTTATCAGCAGGTAATCATATATATATACACATATATATAACTATAAATAGGGCCTCCCGCCCTACTATCCATAATCGCGCATGTTGGAACAACCCTATTACTGATTTGGGCTAGGATCACTATATGTTGATTAGGATCTGTATTGACCCGATTGTATAGTCTAAGGGTCAAGTTTTTAGGCTGATTAGATTAGTCAGAACTTAGGAAAATTCAAGCTCGACAAATGGCTAGCGCCGTTCGACGATTTGTCTGTCAGTGTTCGACAAATTCCAGGCAGTGCTCGACGAATTTCAGCCAACGCTCGACAAATTCCTTTCTGAAGCTCATATTAATATTTTCAGTTGGATATCAGTTCTCTGAACACAAATCGACAGAATAACAGATATATTTATTTCTTTTTGGACGTATTCAGTCAACTATGTAAGGATATCTTTCTTATTTATTATATCCTTATATTCCTTCTATTCCAAGAAAAAGAATAGCCGTTGACATTTAATGCCAAGGCATCTTTCACGACAAAAGGAATTGAAAGGACTCGCCAAAACTGCTTTGGGTGGCTGCATAGTTCCAAGAAGGATTTAAGTCAGAATAATATATTCCTTAAAAGCAGATGATTTGAATTCGAAAGATTACAAGTTATCAAAGAAGCATATACAAGAGTCGATTTTTTTTTCTTCAGACAGAGCACAGAGATACATTCAAAAAATTTCTCTCAGTCTCTCTGATTTTACTGAACAAGAAGAACAAAGAGAAGTATTAAAGAAAGAAGAAGAAGGACAGAACATTATTCATTTTTCCCAGTCTTCTTCTTACTCAAGGCAGCACCCTCATCATTCTGAGAACAACATTCATCCTCTCAGAACTGCTGCAAGTTAAAGTCTTTCAAAGAGCAACAACAATCTGAAGATTCATTTCTTCCAGATAATCTGCTACAAAAGACTTGTGTTAGAGAAAGCTCTGTCCACAAACTGTTATCAACTCTCATCAGACAGGGGGAGCTTTCAGCTTCAACACCATCTTGTCTTCTCTCAGATCATTGATAGAGAAGAACACTCTAAACCTCCTTATCTCATCTTGTACAGGGTTAATTCTCCCTCCAAAAGTTTACACAGTGGTGGCAAGGCACTTTATCAAAAAATCCTTGTGTGGTTTGTAAGCACCTTATCAAAAGCTTATTGGTGTGTGGACACCTTATAAAAAACCCTTTGGTGCTAGGGCACCTGATCAACCCTCCTAGTGGATTCCTACCAAGGGTGGTAGAAGAGTAGACGTACCCAGATTTATTGGGGAACTACTATAGCTCCTTGTGTCTTCTGTGCTTGGTTATTCTTCTGTGCTTGTGCTGTGTGATTTTCTTTTTACTGTTTCTGTCTTTATTTTAAACTCTCACTGATTACACATATACTTAACAGTATTTTAAATTCTGCTATAAAACTAAATAAAATGTTTTAATACTCTATTCACCCCCCTCTAGAGTAACTTAAGATCTGACCTCCACTTTCAATTGGTATCAGAGGTAGGTTGATTCTTTACAGGCTAACACCTGAATCACAAAGATCAACCAGATCTTAAATTTCCTCAGAGTTTCTTTCTCTTTTTCTTAATTAAAACTCATGGCACAAAACAAGGAATATTCCAACACAAGACCTCCTATGTGCAATCTCAATAAGTTTGCACTATGGAAAGCAAGGATTAGGCTGTATATGAACTCCATTGATGAAGAAATTTTCAATGTCATTTTGACAGGACCTCCAGCTACCACAGCATCAACAAGTACTGATGCAGCAACAGATAATACTGTTGTTCCACCTCCTGAGTGGACTGAAGCTCAGAAGAAGAAGAGAAATGCAGATGCAAAGGCCATGAACATTCTGGCCCTAACTATGTCAGATGACATATTCCAGAAGGTTGTTGAGTGCACCTCAGCAAGAGAAATTTTGGAATCTCTCAACAACATGGTGGCAGGCTCAGCAGATGAAAGAAAAGATAGAAGATCTCATCTGATTTCTCAATATGAGAACTTCAAGAAGGGAGAATCAGAAAGTGTTGCTGATATGTACAATAGGCTCAGCCTCATAATAAATGAGCTGAAGTCTCTGGACAAAGTGATCTCACTCACAGAGATCAATGACAAAATTCTTATGTGCTTCCCCAGAACATGGGACTCCAGAACCTGGCCAATCAAGGAAGCCAGAAGCCTCAATGAGATCACCACTGAAGCTTTGTTGGGCAAGCTCAAGTCTTATGAGCAGCTTATCAAAGCTAGGGAAGCTGGAGAATCTACTTCATCTCCAGCACCCAAGAAGGAAAGAAGCATAGCCTTCAAGGCTGCAGAAGAAGAAGGAAAAGCTCCTGACAATGAGGAGTTTATGAGTCTGATAGCCAAAAGATTCTATAAAATGGCTAGAAAAGATTTCAGGAAAAAGTCATCCAGAAGCCATGACATGCCAAGGTATGACAAAAATTACTCTAATGAAATTATATGTTTTGGTTGTAGGAAACCAGGACACATTGCTCCTGACTGTCCAGATAATCAGAACAAAAAGGACAAGAAGGACAGGAGAAGAGAAAAGGAAGAAAAGAAGAGCTCTAGCAAATCTTCCTCCCACTCTCACAAAAAGAAGGGAAAAGGATTTGTAGCAAAATCCTGGAGTGATACAGAGTCTGAGTCAGAATCTTCATCATGCTCATCTGATGAAGAGGAAACAAAAGACAATGACCAATGTCTGATGGCTATTTATGACTCAGACAGTGAGTCACAATCTGCATCATCATCCAGCTCCAGTGATGATGAAGAAGAAAGAAATTTCTGTATGATGGCAATCAATGCCTCAACCAACAATTCTAATGAAGAGAAATCAGAATCAGAAACAGAAGATGATACTGATCAGGTATTATCTGGCTTTGATTTTACTTCTATTGAATTCAAAGATGATTTCAAAATTCTTTGCCAGGACTTAATAAAATCTGAGAAAGAAGTAATCTCTCTCAGAAATAAGTTAGTTGAGATGAATAATATAAGTGAAGAGAATGCAAGTCTTAAGAAAGAGTTGGCTACCTCCAAAGAACACATTATTCTCATTGAGAATAAGTTGTCTGAAGCCAAGCAATTTGAAGAATCTTTCAATGGGAGAAGCATCAAACTGATAGACATCACAAGCACTGTCAATGCTAGATTTAACAATAGCAAACTGGGCTTGGGTGCTTCATCAAGTGAGTCATCTCTAATTAAGAGAAACATCCTCTCCACACCCATAAAATTCATTTCTGCTAAAAGCAAAGATGCTGCAGAAAGAAATAAAGATATTTCAAGCAAGTCTATTAAGGATAAGAGAATTCAGAAGAATTCGTCGAATGAAGCTCGACAAAAAGATTCAAATATGTCGAACGGGGATCGACGAAAACTGAGAACAGATTTTCAGTATAGTTATAATATGGACGGCGCTCGACAAAAACATGCACATTCGTCGAACGGCGGTCGACAAATTTACCCAAATTTGTCGAACAGACATTATACAGAAAACTCTAAGAATTCTAATCCTAAATATACTAAAAATCCTTTTACTGAGTGGACTATACCTCCAAGGAGATATCATCCACAAGGCTATAAGGATCAGCCTGAAATGTCATTTATCTCTGAATTTTGTGGTAACATAAAAGGACCCAAGGTAGTCTGGGTCAAAAACAACTAGTTTATGTTTTTTTATTTGCAGGTATGCAACTATCCAAGATTAAATCAAAAATGGTACTTGGATAGTGGCTGCTCAAAGCACATGACAGGAAACAAGGCCAACCTGAACAACTACAAGACAAATCTTGGACCCAAGGCAATCTTTGGGGACTCCAACTGTAGACAAACCAAAGGCTATGGTCAAATTAAAGTTGGAGCAGTAACATTCAAAGAAGTAACCTATGTCAAGGGTCTGAAGCACAACCTCATCAGCATAAGTCAGTTATGTGATGAAGCTTATCAGGTAGCATTTAATAAATTAGAATGCATTATTAAATCCTCTGATAATGTTATTGTTCTATCATGTATTAGGCAAGGAAATATATATTTAGTAAATTTCAACTCATCCAAATCAGAAATTTGTTTATTTAATGAGCTAAGCAAACCTAGTGAATTATGGCATAAAAGATTAGGACATATAAACCTTAGGACCATTGCTAAACTAGCTAAGGATAATCTTATTAGAGTCTTACCATCAGGATCATATAAGAAAGAAGGTTTTTGTAGGGCATGTCAGTTAGGCAAGCAAACCAAAAACAGCTTTAAATCATTATCTAAAAGTGATTCACCTAGAATCTTGTATTTGCTACATATGGAACTTTTTGGACCTATAACAATAAAGAGTTTAGGGGGGAAGTCTTACACTCTAGTCATTGTAGATGACTTATCTAGATTCACTTGAGTGTTCTTTTTGAGAGAAAAGTCAGATAACTTTAAAGTTCTTACAGACTTTCTTAAGAGCATACAGATTGAGTACTCTACTGTAGTTGCATTGATCAGAAGTGATCATGGCACTGAGTTTGAGTCTCTTCTCATGCAAGAATTCTGTGAGATGGAAGGTATCAGGCATTGCTTCTCAGCTCCTAGAACTCCTCAACAAAATGGGGTAGTTGAAAGGAAAAATAGAACTCTAATTGAATCAGTAAGAACATTGCTTGCAGATGCTAACTTGCCCCTATCTTTTTGGGAAGAGGCTGTCAGCACAGCAAATTATGTTCTGAATAGAAGTTTGATACACAAACTTAAGGGTAAAACTCCCTATGAAATACTTAAAGGGAAGAAACCTAAAGTTGATTACTTTAGAACTTTTGCATGTAGATGTTTTGTTCATAACAATGATAAAAAGTACCTTAGAAAATTTGAACCAAAATCTGAAGAAGGAATCTTCTTAGGGTATTCATTAGTTAGCAAAGCATATAGGGTATTTAATAAATCTTCTCTTAAAATAGAAGAGTCTATGCATGTTTCCTTTGATGAAACTAACATGTTTTACAAGGAGAAGAATTCTTCTACCAAAAACAATCTGCAGGTACCAGCTCTATGTGAAGAGCTTGATGGATTAAATCTACAGACAGAAGATTCACCGCATCCATCACCTCAAACTCTTGAAGATAGTGAAGAAGAAGATAATCCAGATCTTGCTGTTAACCTAAATCAAGTAACAGCAGAACATCCTCCACAGGACACAACAGCTGAACAAATTCCCCAAATGGATACTGCTGCTGAACCCACTCCAACTGTCGACCACATCATAGTTAGAGATCATCTAATTTCACAAGTAATTGGTGATATCACAGCAGGTGTTCAAACACGGCATCAACTGCACCAAAATTATATGCATACTTGTTTCCTATCACAAGTTGAACCTCAAACCATAAAAGATGCAGAACAAGATCCAAACTGGATCCTTGCAATGCAAGAGGAACTCAACCAGTTTGAAAGAAACAAGGTTTGGGATTTGGTTCCAAGACCAAAAGGCCATTCTGTTATTGGCACCAAGTGGGTCTTCAGGAACAAACTTGATGATCAAGGCAATATTGTGAAAAACAAAGCTAGGCTAGTAGCTCAAGGGTACTCACAGGAAGAAGGAATAGACTATGATCAAACTTTTGCACCAGTTGCAAGGTTAGAAGCAATCAGAATCTTCCTTGCATTTGCTGCATATAAAAAGTTCAAAGTATATCAAATGGATGTGAAGAGTGCTTTTCTAAATGGAGACATCAAAGAAGAAGTCTATGTAGAACAACCACCAGGTTTCATCTCTCCAACTCATTCCTCCTATGTATTTAAGCTTAATAAAGCTCTTTATGGTCTCAAACAAGCTCCCAGAGCATGGTATGAGACTTTAGCTAATTTTCTTTTGGAAAATAATTTATGTAGGGGCATAGTAGATAAAACATTATTTTTCAGGGTACATAAAAATCAAACCTTACTAGTTCAAATATATGTAGATGATATTATCTTTGGCTCTACAGATTCAAATTTATGCAAAAAGTTCTCTAAACTAATGCAATCTAAATTTGAAATGAGTAGCATGGGTGAATTATCATACTTCCTTGGTCTTCAAGTGAAGCAAACCCCATCAGGAATCTTCATTTCCCAATCTAAGTATGCTAAGGAATTAGTTTAAAGATTTGGAATGTCTGATTCTTCTACCATGAAAACACCCATGGCCTCTAATGTTGTTGTTGATACTGATGAATCAGGGAAACCTGTTGATCAGAAAGTGTATAGGGCAATTGTTGGCTCTCTACTCTATTTAATAGCTAGTAGGCCAGATATAATGTTTGCTACATGTATTTGTGCTAGGTTTCAAGTTAACCCTAAAGAATCTCATCTTATTTTACTAAAAAGAATTTTAAGATATATAAAGGGTTGCCCTAATCTAGGACTTTGGTATCCAACAACATCTGAATTCTAATTAACTGGATTCTCAAATTCAGATTATGCTGGATGCAGAGTAGACAGGAAGAGCACATCGGGAACTTGTCAGTTTCTTGGTGATAGGCTTGTGTCTTGGTTTTGTAAGAAACAAACATCTGTGTCTACATCAACAGCTGAAGCTAAATACATAGCTGCTGGCAGTTGCTGCTCACAGATATTGTGGATACAAAATCAGCTCCTAGACTATGGTGTCAACTTAAATAATTCAATTATATTTTGTGACAACACTAGTGCAATATCTATAGCACAAAATCCAGTTCTTCATAGTAGGACTAAACACATAGAAATTAGGCACCACTTCCTTAGGGATAATGTGGATAAAAACAAAATTTGGCTACAATTCATTTCTACTGATTTGCAAAGAGCTGACATTTTCACCAAGCCCTTGGATAGAAAATTTAATTTTTAACAGATTGAGTCTCCATCTATCATTCTTAGTACGAAGAACGACGAATTTGAACCATTTGTCGAACGGCAGTCGACAAAACCTGTTAACCTCAGAATCGATAAAGACAGTTTCATTTGTCGAACGGTGGTCGACGAAAAAGATGTTTTCGTACGCAGTCTGACGAAGAAATAAAGCCTTTTCGACTTCTAATTTTATTAGGTTTTGTCGAACATCGGTTTACGAATGCGCCCTCATTCTTCGATCTTTCTATATAACTTTATTTTATCTCTTTCTAAGCTTGCGCCTACAAAAATCATCTTTTCCCTCCAGTTCCCCTCTGCACTTGATCTTCGTTTTCTTTGCAGGAACAATGGCGATTTCGCAGGCCTCTCTGCACTCAATGAAGTTTGATGCAGGTTTTGATATCGACATGGATTCTTTTGCACAATCTGACCAAATCTTCAAGGATGTTCTTCAACTACTGGAAGACCAACATCTAAAGAAGTTTTTGAGCACCAGGCAGAAAATACCAGTTGCAGAGATTAAATAATGGGTTCATACTGTTCAGACAGAGGATGAGAAGATGTCTGGCCCCATCTCAGGTCATCAAGTCTCTCTCTCTCCCACCATTCTTACTGAAATCTTTGGTTTTGAGAATGGTGATGATGACTTAGACATAAGCTCAGAACAATTTGATGAAGCTTTAGTCAAAATGGGTCACTTAACTGGAAACCCTAATCACTTACTGAAAAAGGACTTATCTCAGGACTACAAGTTCTTAGCTGACATTGTTGGAAAAGTCTTGCTGGGCATGACTTTTGGGCATGACTATATCAACAGGCACCAATTTCTGTTGATGGTGGCCTTGATGGAGAAGAAGAAAATTAACTGGGGATCAATTCTCTTTGAATTGATTAAAAAAAATTCTAAAGATAGTGTCAATTTTGGAAGAGTTATAGGTATTTTCCTGCAGGAAAGGCATCCAGACCTTCTGGTGTCACCCAAGATGACTATAAATGCCAGCAAGAGGCTGACCTCAGCACTCTTTGCTAAGTGGGATAGGGTAATCCCCAAGAAGAATACAAGAGCTGATGCTTCTAGGAAAATGAAAACATCTGAGGACACAAGGACTGACCAAGTCACTCCCTCTACCCTTCCAGAAGTTCCTCCCTCAGTTCCTTCTCCTTCTCATATCCCATCTCCACCTGCTCAACAGTCTCCTGAACAATTCCTACCTCCAAACTCTCCACCACCTCTTTCAACTGATATACCACCTATCAATGATATTTCCCCTCTATCTCCAAAACCACTGCCTTCCCCTCCTCCATCTCCTATCAACACCAACCTCAATTCCTCAACTCTACCTCAATCACCTATTCCTCCTCCATCTCCAATACATGATGAACATCAGTCACCAATTCATCCCTCAAGTTCAAACCATCCAGATAGCATTTCCACACATTCTGAAACTATCAGAAATATCCTTCTACCGACTTTCATCCCATCCACTTCACAACCATCTACATCACTTCCATCAGACTATCTATCTCTCAACCTCACCTCTATTGCTGATCAAATTTTTGATCACATTCTTCCTAAAATAAACCAACTCCTGGATGCAAAATTTGCTCCAGTCCTCCAAGCTTTTTCTACCTTGTCTGCTAAGCTTTCTTCCCTTCCTTCATCTATTGTTGTCCATTCTTCTAAGAGCCTAGATTCAGGTGTCCCTGAAGCTAGGCAGGGGGAGATGTCCTGTGAAGAAGCTCCAGAAGCAGAAGTTGCTCCAGAAGTAGCAGAAGTTATAGTTTTTAAATTAGATAATTCTGAGTTAGTACAAAGTAAAGAAGATTCAATTATAGTTTATGATACAGATATGGTTGATTCCTGTATAGTATCAGATACACAAGTTATAGAAGAAATAAATAATATCTGTATCTGCATTCATCCCTCTTGTGATCTGCATAGCTCATTATCAAAATTTGATACTAAATATACATCAAGGGTGTCACCAAAAGTACACATAGAGGATTTATCAAAGGCTCTGATATGCCTTCCTCAGAAGACTCATTCTGACATCATAAAAATTTCATCTCTTCTATTCCTTCAATCTCTGATCAAGATATTCAGATGAAGGACACTTCTGCAGAATATGAGGATGATCTTGCAGAATTTCTAGATGATATAGAAGATCCCCCTACTCCATCAGATGAAACAGCTTCAAGAATTGTTTCCTCACCTCCGACTCTTTCATGGAATGAAGAACCAATGCCAAGTTTTGATGAAATCTGGAAAGAGATAGATGCAGAGTTGGACAAAGCTGAAGAAGAAAGATTAAAGCTCTTGAAGTAATCAAAACAATTGATGATTTATATAATAAGCCAATTTCTTCTTCTGACTCTGAAGATGATGATGATGATGATAACAGTGATTCTGATGACACATTATCAAGGAAAAGAAAGAAAAGAAAAGCTAAGTCAAAGGATGTTCCCAAGCCTCCAAATCCTGAAAATGATATTCCATATTATGTTCTTCATAATATTACTCTTGACAAAAGTACACCTCATTGGATGAAATTCTCAAGGAATGAGAACAAAAGAAGGAAGAAGATGAGGAAAACTGGTTACTATTCTGACAAACCTGTCAAGTATAATCATCCTCCTCCTCCTCCAGCAGCAGGCTCAGCAGCACCATCATCCTTCTCCCAAAAGCCCAGCTCTCAACATTCAAGGATTTCTGGTAGTTCCAGTGGATCTCAAGCATCAGGATCAGCCAGCAATCCTCCTTCTAAGAAATCAGCAGTTGCTTCTCAAGAAAGTCAAGTCATTATTTCACCTCAAATATCTTCAGAATACAAACTTCATATTTCTGATGGATCTTTCCACAAGATTAGAAATCCTCAAAGTGATCTTCAAGATCAAGTTGATAATTCAGAATATGTTCCTTATCTTCCAGATCCTGAAGAGGAAAGATTATTTCAAATGGCAAGACTCAAAGAATCAGTTGCTTATGCCAAGATTATCAAAGCAAAATCAGAAGGTAAAGATTGTACAAACATTTCTACCATGTCTGATTATAGAAGGAAAGAACTTGACAAGTACAACTCCAAAGAGTTATCTAATGCTGAAGAATATATTGATATGCACCCAGAAGCTTTTGTCCCTCATGTCAAATCTCAAACTATTCTGGGAGCTCAAGATCTATACATCAGCAAGAACAAATCTCAAGATCCAAACAGGCAAATAATTTTCAAGCCTTCATCTGCAAAGAAATAAAAGGTTCTAAACTATCATCTTTGTTTGTTTGATAGACTCTACTTTGTTGTAATACTGTGAGAACTCAGAGCACTTCTTATTTCATCTGCTGAAATGATTTTTCATTCTGTCAGATTCATTTATGCTCTGTTGTTTTCTTTTTCAGTTGTATATTATTTAAATGATTGTTAAATAGTATCCTAACCCAAATAGGGGGAGAATGTTGGAACAGCCCTATTACTGATTTGGGCTAGGATCACTATATGTTGATTAGGATCTGTATTGACCCCATTGTATAGTCTTAGGGTCAAGTTTTTAGGCTGATTAGATTAGTCAGAACTTAGGAAAATTCAAGCTCGACAAATGGCTAGCGGCGTTCGACGATTTGTCTGTCAGTGTTCGACAAATTCCAGGCAGTGCTCGACGAATTTCAGCCAGCGCTCAACAAATTCCTTTCCGAAGCTCAGATTAATATTTTCAGTTGGATATCAGTTCTCTGAACACAAATCGACAGAATAACGGATATATTTATTTCTTTTTGGACGTATTCAGTCAGCTATGTAAGGATATCTTTCTTATTTATTATATCCTTATATTCCTTCTATTCCAAGAAAAAGAATAGTCGTTGACATTTAATGCCAAGGCATCTTTCACGACAAAAGGAATTGAAAGGACTTGCCAAAACTGCTTTGGGTGGCTGCATAGTTCCAAGAAGGATTTAAGTCAGAATAATATATTCCTTAAAAGCAGATGATTTGAATTCGAAAGATTACAAGTTATCAAAGAAGCATATACAAGAGTCAATTTTTTTTCTTCAGACAGAGCATAGAGATACATTCAAAAAATTTCTCCCAGTCTCTCTGATTTTACATAACAAGAAGAACAAAGAGAAGTATTAGAGAAAGAAGAAGAAGGACAGAACATTATTCATTTTTCCGTGTCTTCTTCTTACTCAAGGCAGCACCCTCATCATTCTAAGAACAACATTCAACCTCTCAGAACTGCTGCAAGTTAAAGTCTTTCAAAGAGCAACAACAATCTGAAGATTCATTTCTTCCAGATAATCTGCTACAAAAGACTTGTGTTAGAGAACGCTCTGTCCACAAACTGTCATCAACTCTCACCAGCCAGGGGGAGCTTTCAGCTTCAACACCATCTTGTATTCTCTCAGATCATTAACAGAGAAGAACACTCTAAACATCTTTATCTCATCTTGTACAGGGTTAATTCTCCGTCCAAAAGTTTACACAGTGGTGGAAAGACACCTTATCAAAAAATCCTTCTGTGGTTTTTAAGCACCTTATCAAAAGCTTATTGGTGTGTGGACACCTTATCAAAAACCCCTTGGTGCTAGGGCACCTGATCAACCCTCCTAGTGGATTACTACCAAGGGTGGTAGAAGAGTAGACGTACCCAGATTTATTGGGGAACTACTATAGCTCCTTGTGTCTTCTGTGCTTGCGTATTCTTCTGTGCTTGTGCTCTGTGATGTTCTTTTTACTGTTTCTGTCTTTATTTTTAACTCTCACTGATTACACATATACTTAACAGTATTTTAAATTCTACTATAAAACTAAATAAAAAGTTTTAATACTCTATTCACCCCCCCCCCCCCCCTCTAGAGTAACTTAAGATCTGACCTCCACTTTCAGCGCAGTATAGTAAATACACAACACTATCTTGCGCATACTCGCACCCAGGTATTCAAACCTGCATACACACAAAAGACCCTGTGTTGCCACATTTTAGACCGCTTTATTTCAAGCAGGGGAGCTAACCCCGCAGGCCTCACCGATGTGGCCGTCGGTGACAGTGGCCAGTCTTGCCACTTCTGAGTGTAATCGTACCGTATCACTCAGGCCCTCCTGTACAACTTGGTGTACTAACTGGATGTGAGCGACATCCGGCGAACCGATTTTTAGGCCGACCAGCGGAGGCCAAACTACAGGTTCGGTGTGGTGATAACCTGCTGTGCACATCTCCCTGTCGCCATGAGTCGTCAACCCACCCGCACCGGTACGAACAGTCTGCGGGCGTGACCGACCCGCCACTTCCAAACGATCTTCAACTTCTTTAAATACAGAATAAGCGCTTTAAGATGCGCGACAACATACTCAACCGGTCATACGACCTCTGGCCGGGAGGCTCAGCGGTATGAGGGCTCCTTACTTGGGGATAACCTGGGAGGAGGGGCTCAACTCTGGTTTTTCCCCAACTAAGGCCTCGCAGAAGGTAGGATAAGCACCGCTTGCTAGCGTAGGACCGAAGTTAGCGCTGAATTAGAAAGTGCAATATAAACAGTAAAATAGGTCGGAAGCAGGGAGCCATAATATCAGGACCAGTGCGAGAATGAAAGTACTAAAAGCAGTAAATAAGGACCAGTGCGAGACTGGAGAAATGAAAGTACTGAATGCAGTAAATAGGGACCAGTGCGAGACTGGAGGAATGAAAGTATTGAAAGCAGTAAATCAGGACCAGTGCGAGACTGGAGAAATGAAAGTACTGAAAGAGTAAATAAGGACCAGTGCGAGACTCGAGGAATGAAAGTACAGAAAGCAGTAAATAAATAAAGGGTTAGTAGTCCAATCACTCCATAAGAGGAGGCTTCAAGGTCGACTCTGTTCATAGGAGGACGTTCTGCTTTCTCCCCGTTCATAGGGGTTCTGCTCCGTTCCCAGGAGTTTATTTATGTTCCATGAGTTTTAGTATTTTCCCTTTGCCGTGGATTCGTTCTTTTTATTATCTCGTCATTACTGCATTGCGGTGTCGCTCCGCGATTTCGTCCCAATTTTCACGTCGATATTTTAAACCTAATCGATTCCTTAGATCGATACGCGTAATTTTATTATACCGCTAAAATACGCGTTGCGAGGACGCCGATTTATTACAAATAATTCCGCTCCCCTTTCGGGCGTTTATTTTGCTTGTAAAAGCTTTTAGAGGACCAAAATAATATATCACACTCCCCAACTTTAATAGTAGTTGTAAAACACCCTTAATTAGAGCCTATGATTTTTGGTGATTTTTCCAAACTCTTTTGGCCTTTAAATTTCTTAAAATAAACCTTTGGTAGGGTTTTAAAAATAGTAAATGACTTCCTAAAAATCCCAAACAATTACTGGAGCTGCCCCTTAGAGTGGGGCACATTTTTCATTCAGGAAGTTTTTGCCCAAAATGCCCCATTTTTCTGAGGGGGAAGGGAGAGTGGGGTGCGGTTAGAGGCGGGGAGAACGCGCAGGGGTCTTGCATCCTGCACCCTCCCGCGGCCCCCACAGCGGATCTGCGGCGGATCCGCTGTGGGGGGCACATAAGTTGAGGCGGGGGGGGGGGGGGGGGGGGGGGGGGGGGGGGGGGGGGGGGCGGGAAACCAGGAAACAGGAGCCGCCCGATCTCCTGGGGGAGATCGTGCGGCTCCCGTTTGTTAAACGGGAGGCGGCCGCTGCCGCCGCCGGGCAGCGGCTGGCTGGGGCCGGCGCCGCCCCCAGTCGGTGCACTGGGGGCCGGCGACCCCTTCGGTGGTGGTCCGGCGGCCTGGCGCCGCCGGATACCACCTGGAAAAAGAACAGAGAGGGGATGGAGGCGGTGGCGCGGCCTGCATGCGCCATGCAGGCTCGCTGCGCCGCCGCCTCCGCTGGGAGGGCTCTCCCTGCCGCCCCTGGCTGGGGCGTCGCGGAGAGGGTAGTCATCCAGCGGGGTTCCCGCGGCCTGGCGTCGTCAGCCGCCGCCGGGGGCGGGGTTTTACCCCGTACAAGAAACAAGGAGCAGAGGCAGGGGGGCCTGGGCCACGGGTGCCGCCGGGGCTGCGTCCTCCGGCGGCCCGGCTGCCTACCTTCGTCGGTGCCATGGTCCCCGAGAGGGTACCTGCTTCCCCAGTGCCACCACCGGCGCTGGGGGGGCGGTTGGCTTCCACGGCCATGCCTCCACCCGAGCCTTACAAGGCTCGGGGTGGTGCTGGCGGCGCTACGGCGACGGGGAGGGGGTCGGCCTGGCTCAGGGTAGTAGGAAGGAGGAGGGGAGGGCGTCTACCTGAGGTGGAGGGGCTCGGGAGGTTGAGGGGCGGTGGTGGCTCGCCATGGAGAGGAAGGAGGGTGGCGGTTTGGTTGGGCAGGGCTCCGGCAGGGGGGCTGGCTGGGCTAGCCGGCAGGGGAGAAGGAGGAGGAGGAGGCTGAGAGGGGGGGGGGGGGGGGGTGGCACTCATGGAGGGGCTGAGCCCCTCCTTATATAGGGGAGGGGTAGGGCTCCCCTCTCCTTCCTTTTAGCCCACGTGGGCTAAAAGGAAGGGATGGGTGGGGGGAGATATTTTCTCCACCCCCCCCCCCCCTTCTCTCTCCTGCCCCTTTGCCCCAATAGGGGGCTGCCCATCCATGGGCAGCCCCCTCCCTTGGGGGAGGGGCTTCACCCCCCCTCCCCCCCCCCCTCCTTTCTTTTCTTTTCTCAACAGATTTCAAGCTTGGGGGGTGGGGGGGGGGGGGGGGGGGGGGGGGTTGACCGAGGTCAACTTAGGGCGGTCCTTCATGGTCTCGGGGTCCATCAAGATTTGTCGGGGCCGATGCCGAGTTTGTGTGCTTCATGTTTCGTGCGTTGCACTGAGGTGGTCTGCATAGTCCTAAAAAGGCATACTCTCCATACGACCTCGGATCGAGGCGCAACAAATTATGTTGCGCTTGTATCATTCATACGAGTCTAATGGGACTGACGGAATTCAGATTAGAGTATGTTTGGCCACTATCCCACTATAGTGTGGTAGCGACGCACAACGATACTCAAAATGTTCGTTTTCTCTAAACGACCTCAGATCGAGGTGTAACGAATTCCGTTGCACTCGTATTGGTCATACGAGTCTAACGGGATTGACGGAAGTCAAATCGGGGTATGTTTGGCCACTATCCCACTATAGTGTGGTAGCGGCGCACAACGATACTCAAAATGGTCGTTTTCTCTAAACGACCTCAGATCGCGGTGCAACGAATTCCGTTGCACTCGCATTGGTCATACGAGTCTAACGGATCTGACAGAAGTCAATTCGGGGTTCGTAGCACATAACCCTATACCGGGTTATTTCTACCGTTCGGGCTTACTTTTATTGGGCTCACTAGGGCCTAGTGACCTAATAAAAGTCGGGATGTTACAGTTTTCTTGGTGGACTTGAGCTCTCTCATACTACTCATCTCAAACTCCCCATGCATAAGGTTGGCAAACCTTTTGCAATGGTTGTCATTAGTTGACCCAAAGATTATGTCATCTACATAAATTTGGACTAGGATACACTTGTCTGATGGTTGTCATCGGTAGAACAAAACCTGGTGGTTGCTCCACATATACCTCTTTCTTCAGGTTTCCATTTAGGAAAAACTTTACATCCATTTGGTAGACCTTGAACCCTTTGTGGGCAGCATAGGCAAGGAATAACCTTATGGCCTCTAACCTTGCAGCAGGGGCAAAGGTTTGGTCAAAGTCTATACCTTCTTCTTACATATACCCTATGGCTACCAATCTTGTCTTGTTCTTGATGATGACACCATTCTAATCTAACTTGTTCCTATAAATCCACTTGGTTCCAATTATGTTGTGTCCTTGAGGTTTTGGCACTAACTTCCATACCTTGCACCTTTTGAATTGTTGTAGCTCCTCTTGCATAGCTTGAATCCAGAAGGTGTCTTGGTTGGCTTCCTTAAACTTTTTGGGCTCAACCTGAGATAGGAAGCTTAGGAATAGAGCTTCATTGTGAGCCTTGCTTCTGGTGATCACACCTAGGTTCTCATCTCCAATAATTTGGTTCCTTGGATGATCCCTCAACTGCCTGGTTGCTACAGGCAATGTGTCAGCATCCTGCTGTACTTCATCTGCAGCAGCTATTTCTTCAGCAACTTGATCATCTTCATCTTGAAGTATCTCAATCTCTAAATTGACTCTGCTTGAGCTGGGTTTGTCTTGAATAGACAGCTCTTGCATTTTCTGAACATTTCCTGTCAAAATAGGATAACTGGACCAGCCCTTATAAAGTAGGCTTGTCTCATCAAAAACAACATGTATAGATTCCTCTACTACATGAGTCTTCTTGTTGAATACTCTATATGCTCTACTATGTGAGTTATATCCAACAAGAATACCAACATTGCATTTTTCAGCAGACTTTGTAAGTTGAGTTTTTCCGTTATTTAAAATGTAGCATTTGCACCCAAAGATTCTAAAATATGAAATTATTGGTTATTTTCCTTTCAGAATTTCATAGGGGGTTTTCCCTTGTGCCTTATTAATGGATGCTCTATTCAGAACATAATAAGCTGTATTGACTACATCAGCCCAAAAATATTCTGGGAGTGAGGAGTCACTAAGAAATGTTCTGCCAACCTCTATTAAGGTCCTATTTCTTCTATCAGTCACTCCATTTTGTTGTGGAGTTGTAGGAGAGAGAAATTCTTGGGTGATACCAAATTCTTAATAAAACTTTGTCATTGCACCAGATTGAAACTCTGTGCCATGGTCAGTTCTAATTTTGACCACGGTACATTGTAGGTCTCTTCCTATATCAATCCAAGTCAACTGCCTCAGCAGCCACTCATTGTGCTACGCACCTCTTGTTTCATCGTTTTTACTCTAAAGAGCTGAAGTGTACTTTAGAGTACTTTTTTTGAATAGAAAATGACCTGGTCATGTTGAGATGTCGTTACCTCAGACTCCGCCCATAATTCATTGAAAAGAAAATCATGTGGTTTCCTTGGGTAAAGAAAAGAGTGAGTGGGGAAGGAAGGATCATCAATAATCACTAGAGTATACAACTTCTCATCTAGGCTCTGAATGGGCATAAGACCAAATAAGTCCATATGCAACAGATATAGACATCTTTCAGTGTCTTTGGAGCCAATACTTTTAAAGGTGGCCCTAGTTTGCTTACCCATTTGGCAAGCATGACATGGACCGCTTTTAACACATTTTAAATCTAAACTATTTCTAACTATGTTCTTAGAAAATATTCTATACATTGTCTTATAGCTAATGTGAGCAAGTCTCTTGTGCCATTGAACACAAAGCGACTCACTCTCATTAGCTACAAGACATACAAGAGATAAAGAACTACTGCAAATGAAATCTAAGCAATAAACACTTCCACTACTAGTACCTGAGAGAATGACCTCTAAGGCTCTGTTTGGTACAGTGGTGGCGGTCATGAATGTGGTGGTAAAACCGTCATTCATGAACGTCCGCGTAAGGAACTTCATCCACTTGAACATAAAAGTGGATGAAGTTCCTTAAGTGCCCGTTCACAAATGACGGTTTTACCATCACGTTCGCGACCACCACCGTTGTGTCAAACGGAGCCTAAGTCAGTTGACTTTTTGATCAAGCACATGTCATTGTGGAATTTAATGACATAGCCCAAGTCACATAATTGACTTATGCTTACAAGGTTGTGTTGCAACCCTTCAACATAAGCTACCCATGTTATTGAAACTATGTCATTGGTAATCATACCATAGCCTCTTATGACACCTTTCTCAGATCCACCAAAGATCACATTTGGTCCATTCTTTGTTGGTATGTATTCCTTGAGTAAGCATCTTGTTCCAGTCATATGTCTGGAACAACTACTGTCCAAGTACCATATCTGATTTAGATGGGTACTTGAACTATCCAACAAGTGTAACATCCCATTCCTGGAGGAGCAAATCTGGATCCTATGGATTTTTGGAGAGTTCTCGGCTAGCAGCTCCCGTTCGACGAATTCGTCGAATTCGTCGAACGCAAGCTGCTCCCGTTCGTCGATCGACGAACGGGGAGCGCTCCCGTTCGACATTAGGAGCGCTCAGCTAAGGAGAAGCTCCCGTTCGTTGTTCGACGAACGGGGAGCTGCTCCCGTTCGACGAACGTCGAACGGGGAGCGCTCAGCTAAGGAGAAGCTCCCGTTCGTCGTTCGACGAACGGGGAGCTGCTCCCGTTCGACATTAGGAGCGCTCAGCTAAGGAGAAGCTCCCGTTCGTCGTTCGACGAACGGGGAGCTGCTCCCGTTCGACGAACGTCGAACGGGGAGCGCTCAGCTAAGGAGCAGCTCCCGTTCGTCGTTCGACGAACGAGGAGCTGCTCCCGTTCGACGAACGTCGAATGGGAAGGCTAATCATTCCCGAGAGAAAAAGAAAAGAGCCTGGCTGCTCTTTGTTTATTTTATCTTTGGGGAGCCAGTGGAATAGAGTCCAATAAGGAGATGACACTTATGTTTGGAGTCCCAAGGCCTATTAATGCAAACCAAAAAGAAAGGGGCCGAGCCATCTCATTTTCTCTTCTTCTTCTTCATCGTCTTCTTCCAGAACTCCATCTTCCTCTCTCTCTTTCTCATTCTCTGTCTCCACCTCTCCCCCACCCCACTTAGGGTTTTGGCCAAGAAAATTCGTGGAGAAGCTCGTGCGTCCGTTGGGAGAAGAGCTAGCTTGGAAAGAGTTGAGTTCGTCCAAGCGTCGTCATGCCGCCGCGATCGTCGGCCCGGATTCAGGTGACTTCCGACCCCTCTCCCTTGGTGCTAGTATCTTAGACCCCCTAGGCGAGATATCGAACTCAATTGAGTCGATTTGGGAGCGAAATGAAGTTCTGTAGGTTGAGGCCGCGTTAGGGTTTTCGCCGTAGGGCGTCGTTCGCCGCGAAAATGCCCCCAATCGACTCCCCGCTTCAATACGAACGTGGGACGTTGGTTTCGTGAGACGTGGTGGCCTTGTGAGGGAGCATGGGAGGAGAGAAGGGGTTTTGCCCTAAATTCCATTTGGGAAGACGATGAATAATTCCCTGTAAATGGGATTTCATTTATATATATATAGTTCCTGTTATGGATTTCAAATTATATGTACACATATATATATATATATGTCATTAAAGGTTTGAGAATTGAGAAATAGTTTTCCTGTTATAGGAATGGTTAATCATAACTTGCATAAGATGATAAATAATCCTCTGTATAGGATTGTTAATTAATTATGACCAATGGTGGGAGTCCAGTAGCTTGGCTTGAATAGATTCCATAGTTAAATAATATGTTATGCCCTCATGTGCGCAAGTAGTCCATAGTCCTATGAGTTGGTTTAATAATGTCCATGTTATACGCACACCACTGCACACGAGTAATCAACTCGGAACGGGCGGCACGGTTAACTTAGTGCGGGTCACAAGTTATAGTTATAGCCGGTGGTAAAAAGGAAAGGACCCAGTTGTTGGGGGCCTTGGATGCTAATTAGCATCGATTGTTGCCGCGCGAGGCGGCAGGTGGTAAGGCTCATGGAGCGAGTCCTTGGTGCTCGATAGCACGCATGGTGTGTTCAAACTACGTAGGTAAACATAATTGCGCATGGAGTATAGATCCTCGTGGGAGGATAAGTTGTGGCGGGTCTACGGGCTCGCTAGTCGTGACACCGACAGAAGCCGGCAGTTAGACTCAGACCGGTTGGGTTGGAATGTCTTGGTGTCCATCTACCCAATAGATCCCCTCCGCGTCTTGAAGACCCCGCATGAATGCGGGTAGTACACAGGGACTCCTCTATGAGCAAGAGCGTCGAGGCATACATAGGCCTAGGACCGGTAGTGTTCATACCCTCCTAGTAGTGGCGAAGCCCGTGCCACTGCCACCGTCTGGCCACGACGGGGGGCGCCTGAGTGGTTAGCTACCCTCGAAAAGTGGGAACTAAATGTCTATGTCGACATAGCAATCGTGCATGAGTCAGTCCTCATATCATAATCATTGCATTGCACTGCATTCATATCATAATCATTGCATTGCACCGCATTGGAACCTCATCATATAAACTTGTATGGGCATCCTTATATGATGAGTTACCTTTATACGCAGACCCTTGACTTATAAGCTTGTATGGGCATCCTTATAAGTTAAGTTCAATTCAGTTCTCTAATATTCTGCTTATGTCTGTGCTACTTATACTTGCAAATATATATAACCACTACTACTTTTATGCTTACGAACATATTAGATAGTGCTATGGAAAGTGCGTGGGAACTTAAACAACCGACACATATGAACAATTATTACCTGTCACCTGCTTGTTTATTATTGCTAATATTGCAGCTCCTTTTCTTCCTTTCCGCCTGGTGCCTTGGAGTCGCCGGGGGAGCGGATGTGAAGCCACTTAGTCTTTATGACTAACGGTTGCTACGTCCCCTTTTTAGGAGCGCATCCTGGCGCGGCAGCGCAACCTGGAGCAGCAGCGCACGGCGCTGGAGATGGATAGTCCGGCCGGGACGACAGGGCAGGATACTACGATACCATCGCAGCCGTCAGTGACAGATGTGAGCGAGTTTTGTTGTAGCCCTTGGGGCCTTTCCTTTTGTTACTCTGATATTATACACTCGTTTGGTGTGTATTTGGATTGTACTTATGCGGATATATATATCTGGTGGCTTCTTGTTGTATTTTAGATGATGGGTTGGCATTGATGATATTTGTTAGCCGGCAGGATAGGCGTCTTGTGGAGGAGGCTAGCCCGTGAGCTGGCGCTTCGGCAAGGCGGCTGTCCTGGGCATAAGACTTCCCTCGGCCGTATTTTGTGTTCCGGAGGGGGGGGGGGTCTTACAAATGGTATCAGCTTGCAACGATCCTGAGATCAAGAAGTCCACTTCCGCATGGTGCACCCCTCTCACCTCTTCAGTTTGAGGACAAACTGAATGAGCGGAAGCAGTGGTGTGCCCATGTGTAATTCGCATTAAGTATGTCTATTATCTTCCTTCGAACAGCCAACCTAACCCAAACATCTACCTTGCATGTAGATTCCGGTACATTCAGAACCGGCGACGGCCACTCCCGTGCCTCCAGTACCTACTCCTTTTCAACAATCAGAGCTAGGCCAGACTCTGACCGCAATCCTGGATGCCTTCAGGTCTCAGCAGATGCCGGTGCAGCCGCAGGCCCCAAGCTCAAATTGGTTGAGCACCTTCCGTGCTCTCTCCCCTCCCACCTACCATGGGACGGAGTCCGCAGTTCAGACGGAGGAGTGGCTGGATACAGTGCAGGAGTTACTGGCAGGGATCCGTTGCCCGAGCAACATGGCAGTCACATTGGCAGTCACGGCCTTGGATCTACATGCGAAGAGGTGGTGGAAGTCCTTGATGGGCTCCACCTTCGAAGGACGCAACCACCTGGACATAAGCTGGGACGAGTTTGCGGACGCGTTCCTGGAGCACTTTGTCTCTTCTACGGCCAGGGACGAGCTTGAGGAGAGATTTCTGCAGCTGAAGCAGGGGTCGAGATCGGTGGTCGAGTACCAGCGGGAATTTCAGCACTTAGCCAGATTCGCAGACTCCTATGATTTAGATGATCGCGGGTACGCGAAGCGGTTCTACAAGGGCCTGCGAGATACTCTAAGGCAGGCTCTCCTCTTTGTCGCCGATTCGAGCCTCGCGCAGATTATAGAGATGCACAGAAGTTGGAGGCGGATCACTTGGGGGTCCAGGCCAGAAATAAGAGGCCCGCAGAGGAAGTGATGGAGGCGGGGCCCAACTTCAGGAGGAGGCAGAACACCAGGGGCAGAGACAGAGGCCAGCGGAGAGATGGCGGGCGTCCTCGCCCAAACTTCAGGTTGGAGCAGCCAGCGCGACCACTACCATTGCCCCCACCACATCAGGGTCAGGCGCTTCAGCCGCCGAGAGAGCACTTTCAAGTGGTGTGTTATCATTGCAACCAGCCCGGCCACATTCGGAGATACTGCCTGCAGCTGCAAGGAAACGCTCTGAATCGCCCCATGGCTCCTCCGGCAGCGCAGCGAGGAAGAGGCCGAGGTCGAGGCCAGGGTCAGCAGGGTAGGAACCCCAGACCTGCTCGGGAGCAGGTATACGCTTTGGATCTAGCCCAGGAGCGAGACCCGTAGGAGGTCATCACAGGTGATCATGTTTGTATTTTCCTCGTTTCATAACTAAGGTGCTTAAGTTCGAATGATTTTAACCCCAGGTACCGTGCTCGTTTGCGGTAAACCCGCTCTTACTCTTTTTGACACGGGTGCCACTCATTCGTTCGTATCAGAAGAATTTGTGAATGAACTGGATGCAGTACAGTGCTTCAGGGGAGCCCCCAGGAGGGTGCGCCTTCCGGATGGCTCGGAGATACGATCTACCTCCAGGTGTAGCTTGGTAATATCCATCGGTGGGAAGCAATTTGAGACACCGGCAACAGTGTTGCGGATGCCCGACCTTGATCTAATATTGGGCATAACGTGGTTGCACTGGAATCACGCGAAGATCGACTGTGTGGCGAAGCGGATCACGCTGAGGCATGATGACTCAGAGGTGGTAATTCAAGGTATAAGACCCGTATCACGAAACTTGTTGTCTTCTATACAGGTTGTGAAGGCTCACGAGCAAGGCGATGAGGTGTTCGTGATCTGTTTTGAGATGAAGGAGATAGGACCTGAAATGAAGGATGTACCGGTAGTCCGGGATTTTCCGGATGTTTTCCCCGAAAAACTACCCGGATTACCCCCACCTAGGGAGGTAGACTTCCAAATTAAGCTGGTACCGGGAGCTAAGCCTGTTTCACGGGCCCCGTACAGGATGGCGCCCAAGGAGCTAGCAGAGTTCCGTGTACAACTGCAAGAATTGGTGGACTCAGGGTTCGTTCGTCCTAGCTTGTCACCCTGGGGAGCCCCGGTTCTGTTCGTGAAGAAGAAGGACGGTTCGCTCCGCTTGTGCATAGATTATCGGGAGCTCAACCGACTGACGGTCCGGAACACTTATCCTCTGCCGTGAATCGACGAACTCTTTGATCAGTTGGAAGGAGCGCAATGGTTCTCCAAGCTCGACTTGCGCTCTGGCTATTATCAGTTGAGGATTCAGGAGGAGGATATCCAGAAGACTGCTTTCAGCTCGAGGTACGGGTTGTATGAATTTACGGTTATGCCCTTTGGGCTCACTAATGCACCCTCTGCGTTCATGAGCCTGATGAACAGGGTGTTTGCGCCTTATTTGGACGACTTCGTGATCGTATTCATCGACGACATCTTGGTTTATTCGAAGTCATTACTGGACCATTGGAAGCATCTAGAGCTGGTGTTGGCAAAACTGAGGGAGCATCAGTTGTTCGCAAAATTTGGCAAGTGCGAGTTCTGGCTCCGCAAGGTGGCTTTCTTGGGTCATGTTATCAGCGGTGCGGGATTGGCCGTAGATCCTGCTAAGGTTCGTGCTGTGAAGGAATGGCAGCCGTTGAAGTCAGCCGCAGATGTGCGCAGCTTTCTGGGGCTTGCCGGGTACTACCGCAAATTTGTCGAGGGGTTCTCGAAGATCGCTCTCCCACTCACTAAGCTGACCAGAAAGGAGGTGCCGTTTGTGTGGTCGCCTGAGTGTGAGGCCGCATTTCAGGAGCTGAAGGATCGCCTCACCTCAGCCCCGGTCCTTACTCTTCCGTCTGGTAGAGAAGGATTTCAAATTTACATGGATGCGTCCTTGCAGGGGATGGGTGCCGTACTGATGCAGTACGACCACGTGATTGCTTATGCGTCGAGGCAGCTTAAGAAGCACGAGGTAAACTATCCGGTGCATGATCTGGAGCTGGGTGCAGTGATATTTGCTTTGAAGATTTGGAGGCACTATTTATATGGGGTCCACTGCGAGATATTCACCGACCACAAGAATTTGAAGTATATACACACTCAGAAGGATCTGAATTTGAGGCAGCGGCGGTGGATCGAGTTCCTGTGTGACTATGATTACACGCTAAACTATCACCCAGGGAAGGCAAATTCGGTGGCCGATGCTTTGAGCAGGAGGACATCCAGTCCGGAGTCACGGCTGATGGCCATGGAGTTGGTAAGGATGCTCGAGGAAATGCAGATCACGCTCGTGTCTAAAGCCGATCCAGAGGTTTTCGCCGAGTACCTGTCCGCGATGAGCATAGTTTGTGATATCCGAGATCGCATTCGAGCAGAGCAGAGGAAAGATGTTGCCCTGGAACCTATTCTTCGAGCAGTGGAGGCTGGTTCTGCGGAGGAATACACCATGCAAGAGGATCTGGTTCACTTCCGTGGCAGGTTATACATACCCGCAGGTGGAGGAATTCGAGAGGGCATTATGAAGGAAGCTCACTGCACAAAATACTCGGTGCACCCCGGGATTGTCAAGATGTACACTGACCTGCGAAGGACGATGTTTTGGCCTGGATGAAGAAGGATGTCACTTATTTCGTCATTCACTGCGAGGCGTGCCAGAAGGTAAAGGCAGAGTGTAGGAGTCCGGCGGGGTTGTTGCAGCCGTTGTCCATTCCTGAGTGGAAGTTTGAAGACATATCCATGGATTTCGTTCACGGGCTGCCTTGTTCCCGCTCCGGGAGTGACTCTGTTTGGGTGATCGTGGACCGTCTGACGAAGGGTCGCAAGGTTTATACCGATGAGGAAGGATTCGCATGTCGATGTGTTAGTAAGACTCTTCGTCGAGCAGTTTGTTCGCTATCATGGGGTGCCCAAAACGATCGTTTCGGACCGTGACGGTCGCTTTACCTCCAGGGAGTGGAAAGCGGTGCAAGCTTATTTGGGTTCCCGTCTGACCTTTAGCATGGCCTTCCACCCTCAGACGGATGGTCAGTCAGAGCGGACGATCAGGACCCTGGAAGATTTGTTGCGCCTTTGTGTCTTAGATCGAGGAGAGCCATGGGAGAGACTCCTGCCCTTGGTGGAGTTCTCGTATAATAACAGCCACCAGGCGAGCATTGGCATGGCTCCTTATGCGGCATTGTATGGAAGAAGGTGTAGGACACCTTTGTCTTGGGTCCAAGATGAGGACCCGAAGGCGCTAGGGGTGAAATTCATCGATGATACCGATGAGATGGTCAGACTGATACGAGACCGTATGAAGCGCAGAGCCGGTGGGCAAAATACTATGACAAAAAGCACAGGGCCGTGGAGTTCCATGTTGGGGACAAAGTGTTCTTGAAGATCAGGCCGATGCACGGTGTGTCTCGGGTTCGGGGAAGGAAAAAGCTCAGCCCTCGTTATATGGGGCCTTATACCATCCTGGAGCGGATTGGCCCCTTAGCTTATCGATTGATGTTACCGCCAGAATTGGAGAATTTACACGACGTCTTCCATGTGTCCTCCCTTCGGAGGGCCTTGCTTCGCCCTGATCAGCATGTGGTAGCTACGTCTGGTCCTGTGGAGACCGACAGGTCTGTCCGGCTGGAGCCTTTGCGGATAGTAGACACCGAGACCAGAGTGTTGCAGAGAAAGAGGGTTCCGTTGGTGAAAGTGTTGTGGTCCAACCATGGACGGGAGGAATACACTTGGGAGCCGATGGACCTTATGCGGCAGCATTACCCGGGATTGTTTTCCCCAGGTATGGCCTAAACTAGTCTGTCATCTCTTGATTTAATACCATAGCCTAAACTTAGTATCATACTAATATGCACTAAACCGATGTAGAAGCCTTGTTGGCTATTCATCTCGTCCGACGCGTATTCTGGGAGACACATGTGTCGATGCATCGGACGGCGTATATAAATTTATGGTGGCTGTAGGAGGGTCAATTCAGAAAATTTTCTTCTTTTCCCTCGAGAGCGACAACCTCGTTACTTAGTACTAGCTCGAATCATAGGATCCCTTATTATTGTTAGGTTCGGGTTCCCTCCTAGGTGAACAAAACCCGCGACGATGAACGGCGAGAGGTTCGAAATGCTTTGAACTGAGTCGCGGAGAATTTCTTTGATAGGCACAAATATGTTACAACTGTGTGTCGGATATGTTATAATATGTTTTTTGCTGTTCTTATATTGGGGGTTCTTCCTTTGGAATTGAGGGAAGGTGCTATGCTCCTCCCTGGTTTTGCTATGCCCCTTCAGGTTTGGGATTAAACATATATATATACATACAGGTAAAAGTTATTAGTTGTAGCAGCTACTGTTTCTGCTGTTAGGGCATTTGGTTTGGGGCATGTACATGTGTACATGTACACATATATATGTGAAATTTTGTTACCTGGGCTCTCTCTCTCTTTTATTGATTTTCAAAATGAGAAATTGTGTGTTGCTGTAAGGTCCCAGGAAAGGATTTGGTTTTTTTTTCTTTTCTTTCTTATTAACTTCAATGATGGAGCTGTTATAGTTCTCACCATTGACAACTTCTGTTTGTGTTCAGAATAGACCTGCTGCTATGGTTTATGCGACCCTTGTGACCCCAACCTAAATTTCGGGGGCGAAATTATTTTTTTTCGTTTATAGGATTTATAACATCCCATTCCTGGAGGAGCAAATCTGGATCCTATGGATTTTTGGAGAGTTCTCGGCTAGCAGCTCCCGTTCGACGAATTCGTCGAATTCGTCGAACGCAAGCTGCTCCCGTTCGTCGATCGACGAACGGGGAGCGCTCCCATTCGACATTAGGAGCGCTCAGCTAAGGAGAAGCTCCCGTTCGTCGTTCGACGAACGGGGAGCTGCTCCCGTTCGTCATTCGACGAACGGGGAGCTGCTCCCGTTCGACGAACGTCGAACGGGGAGCGCTCAGCTAAGGAGAAGCTCCCGTTCGTCGTTCGACGAACGGGGAGCTGCTCCCGTTCGACATTAGGAGCGCTCAGCTAAGGAGAAGCTCCCGTTCGTCGTTCGACGAACGGGGAGCTGCTCCCGTTCCACGAACGTCGAACGGGGAGCGCTCAGCTAAGGAGCAGCTCCCGTTCGTCGTTCGACGAACGGGGAGCTGCTCCCGTTCGACGAACGTCGAACGGGAAGGCTTATCATTCCCGAGAGAAAAAGAAAAGAGCCTGGCTGCTCTTTGTTTATTTTATCTTTGGGGAGCCAGTGGAATAGAGTCCAATAAGGAGATGACACTTATGTTTGGAGTCCCAAGGCCTATTAATGCAAACCAAAAAGAAAGGGGTCGAGCCATCTCATTTTCTCTTCTTCTTCTTCATCGTCTTCTTCCAGAACTCCATCTTCCTCTCTCTCTTTCTCATTCTCTGTCTCCACCTCTCCCCCACCCTACTTAGGGTTTTGGCCAAGAAAATTCGTGGAGAAGCTCGTGCGTCCGTTGGAAGAAGAGCTAGCTTGGAAAGAGTTGAGTTCGTCCAAGCGCCGTCATGCCGCCGCGATCGTCGGCCCGGATTCAGGTGACTTCCGACCCCTCTCCCTTAGTGCTAGTATCTTAGACCCCCTAGGCGAGATATCGAACTCAATTGAGTCGATTTGGGAGCGAAATGAAGTTCTGTAGGTTGAGGCCGCGTTAGGGTTTTCGCCGTAGGGCGTCGTTCGCCGCGAAAATGCCACCAATCGACTCCCCGCTTCAATACGAACGTGGGACGTTGGTTTCGTGAGACGTGGTGGCCTTGTGAGGGAGCATGGGAGGAGAGAAGGGGTTTTGCCCTAAATTCCATTTGGGAAGACGATGAATAATTCCCTGTAAATGGGATTTCATTTATATATATATAGTTCCTATTATGGATTTCAAATTATATGTACACATATATATATATATGTCATTAAAGGTTTGAGAATTGAGAAATAGTTTTCCTGTTATAGGAATGGTTAATCATAACTTGCATAAGATGATAAATAATCCTCTGTATAGGATTGTTAATTAATTATGACCAATGGTGGGAGTCCAGTAGCTTGGCTTGAATAAATTCCATAGTTAAATAATATGTTATGCCCTCATGTGCGCAAGTAGTCCACAGTCCTATGAGTTGGTTTAATAATGTCCATGTTATACGCACACCACTGCACACGAGTAATCAACTCGGAACGGGCGGCACGGTTAACTTAGTGCGGGTCACAAGTTATAGTTATAGCCGGTGGTAAAAAGGAAAGGACCCAGTTGTTGGGGGCCTTGGATGCTAATTAGCATCAATTGTTGCCGCGCGAGGCGGAAGGTGGTAAGGCTCATGGAGCGAGTCCTTGGTGCTCGATAGCACGCATGGTGTGTTCAAACTACGTAGGTAAACATAATTGCGCATGGAGTATAGATCCTCGTGGGAGGATAAGTTGTGGCGGGTCTACGGGCTCGCTAGTCGTGACACCGACAGAAGCCGGCAGTTAGACTCAGACCGGTTGGGTTGGAATGTCTTGGTGTCCATCTACCCAATAGATCCCCTCCGCGTCTTGAAGACCCCGCATGAATGCGGGTAGTACGCAGGGACTCCGCTATGAGCAAGAGCGTCGAGGCGTACATAGGCCTAGGACCGGTAGTGTTCATACCCTCCTAGTAGTGGCGAAGCCCGTGCCACTGCCACCGTCTGGCCACGACGGGGGGCGCCTGAGTGGTTAGCTACCCTCGAAAAGTGGGAACTAAATGTCTATGTCGACATAGCAATCATGCATGAGTCAGTCCTCATATCATAATCATTGCATTGCACCGCATTCATATCATAATCATTGCATTGCACCGCATTGGAACCTCATCATATAAACTTGTATGGGCATCCTTATATGATGAGTTACCTTTATACGCAGACCCTTGACTTATAAGCTTGTATGGGCATCCTTATAAGTTAAGTTCAATTCAGGTCTCTAATATTCTGCTTATGTCTGTGCTACTTATACTTGCAAATATATATAACCACTGCTACTTTTATGCTTACGAACATATTAGATAGTGCTATGGAAAGTGCGTGGGAACTTAAACAACCGACACATATGAACAACTATTACCTGTCACCTGCTTGTTTATTATTGCTAATATTGCAGCTCCTTTTCTTCCTTTCCGCCCGGTGCCTTGGAGTCGCCGGGGGAGCGGATGTGAAGCCACTTAGTCTTTATGACTAACGGTTGCTACGTCCCCTTTTTAGGAGCACATCCTGGCGCGGCAGCGCAACCTGGAGCAGCAGTGCACGGCGCTGGAGATGGATAGTCCGGCCGGGACGACAGGGCAGGATATTACGATACCATCGCAGCCGTCAGTGACAGATGTGAGCGAGTTTTATTGTAGCCCTTGGGGCCTTTCCTTTTGTTACTCTGATATTATACACTCGTTTGGTGTGTATTTGGATTGTACTTATGCGGATATATATATCTGGTGGCTTCTTGTTGTATTTTAGATGATGGGTTGGCATTGATGATATTTGTTAGCCGGCAGGATAGGCGTCTTGTGGAGGAGGCTAGCCCGTGAGCTGGCGCTTCGGCAAGGCGGCTGTCCTGGGCATAAGACTTCCCTCGGCCGTGTTTTTTGTTCCGGAGGGGGGGGGGTCTTACAACAAGAGAGATTTTACTTAGCCTTAGGTGCCCAATTAATTTTGGGCCCTAGGTCCTTGTTAGCATGGTAAGAAACATTTCTACCTATAGCAGCTTTTGTTGGAAAGTTTTTCTTTGCATTAGGCACATTAGGGTTGTGCCAACAATCAAAGGCAAAGTGTCCGACATTGCCACAACACCAACATTCATAGTTGTTGTACCTCCTTTTCTGAACATTTCTTGAAGTGCAAGGGGCATAAACATGCTCATGTTCAGTGAAGAAGGTAGCAGCATTCCTCTTATTCCTTTCAGCTAAGGGTTGACTGGATGCTCTATTGTAATCAGTCCTTCTTGATTAAATCTATTTGACAGCAACAGGTGTCAGCTTTGTAGCTGACATAGAGTTGATGACATCAGATATTATCAAGTTAGGATTGAGTATAGTATTGCTACCAGCTAGTCTTTTTGCTGGAATGGATTGGGAAGAAGTGGCTTCCTTACCCTTGAATGCAGGGGCTGGAGCACCAAACACAAATGGTCCATGATGGGCCATTTGGATTTCCTCATGGGGAGCTTTCAAAGCACTCATCCACATGCCCTTTCTACCACCATAGTTAGGAGCATTCCCCTTACTATAGAAGCTTCCATTCTGTTGGAACCTTAGGTTTTGATTTGAGTTAGGATCCACCCCTTTTGTCAATAATTCATCTAATAACTTAGATCAATTTCATTAAGTAAGAAAACTAAGAAAACATAAATTAAATATGATGCGATCGAATCGGAGAATATACATAAGAAAATAATATAAGCTCTCTGCGTTCGACGAATGTCGAACAATGCTCGACAAATTCAAGCCAGCCAGCGCTCGACAAATTTCTATCAGAACAGCGCTCGACGAATTAAGTCAGAATAACCTCAGCGACCAGGCATTCTCTGAACGGCGCTCGACAAACTCAAGACAGCGGTCGACAAATTTTTTCAGAACAGCGCTTGACAAAAATGTTGTCAGTAACATTATATCACATAGCTCGACTAACATCATTATTATTCAAAGTTTTTTTATATAGCCGTTGCAGGCAATAAAGAATTTAGCCGTTGCAAAAGAGTCAAAGACGGCATATTATATTCCCAAGGAATCAGAATTATAGAGCCTTTATCTCTTTTCTTTTTCCCGGGCAAGAATTCAAAAGGATCTCTCTCCAAAATTATATATAGAGAGAAGAGCAGGGAAAAGATGAGATGTACATATAGAAGACACAACAGAAATACAAAGCACATCTATTCTTCAGTCGTACTAATTTCTTCTTGCAGATCACATACATCCTGAGACATCAATCACTACCATTTGCTCAGGATCATCACTGCAGAAGAAAAAGAAGTCTTTGTACAATCTAGAGAAGAAGCTCTATCCACAAGCTGTCATCAACCTAAACCAGACAGGGGGAGCCTTCTTCATCATCACAATCGAGATCCATATTCAACTTCAAATCAGGATCTTCAAGAGTCTTCTTATACAGAGAAGAACAACATATTTTTGTTTTCTTTTATTCCTTAACTCCACCTTGTACAGGGTTATAACTCCCTTCAAATGTTAACTCCCGGTGACAGGACACCTTAGCAAAAACCTGCATCTTGGTTAGAGCACCTTATCAACAGCTCACCTGGTGTGTGGACACCTTATCAAAATCACCTTGGTGTGAGGGCACCTTATCAACAACCTCCTAGTGGATTCTTACCAGTGGGTAGAAGAGTAGATGTACCAAGTTGAGGGGAACTACTATACATCTTGTGTCATCTGTGGATTGCTTGTTTGTTTTATGTTTTTATTTTCCTGTGATGTGTTTATTTATATGCACTCTAACTATTTGATTTTATTACTCAGCAATCTTATATATATAGTTATATATATCATTTATTTTGGAAGTAAAACTTAAACAAGAGTTTTAACAGATAAATAAGAACTAAAACTCCCCTTTCATTTGGTATCAGAGGGTGTTGATTCTTTACAGGCTAACACCTGAAATCACAAAGATCACCTAGTTCTTAAATTTGTTTTAAAAGGTTTTCACAATGGCACAAGCAGATTTTCTATTCTCAGATCCACCTATATGTAATTTGGGTAGTGTTTCTTTATGGCAAATTAGAATTAAGTTATATATGAATGTCATAGATGAAGACATTTACAAATCTATTTTGACAGGATTTTCTTCCCAAATCTCTTCATCTGATCAAGAACAACTTAAAAGTGCCAATGCAAAAGCTATGCAGATATTGGCCCAATCAATGTCAAAAGACATTTTTCAAAAAATTGATGATTGCTCCTCAGCAAGAAGCATTTGGAACTCCCTCTCTAGGATGGTAAATGAACCCTCTTCTAATTCATTCACTAACTGTATTTATGATGAAGAACCATCAACCAAACTAAGTGAAGAATAAAATGAAGAAGAGCACGGAGCTAGAGCTTTCTGCATGATGGCCCTATATGGTTCATACCAAAATCCAGATGCAAAAGCTGAAACAGAAAAGGTAAATGAGGTAATTTCAATTCACAACCCTACCTCTAAAAATTACAAATCTGTCCTTAAGATAATATTTACAGATTCAAACAAAGAAATTAAAAAGAAGTTAACAAACATAAACTGTTTAACTTCTGTAAATAATAAATCTGAAGAAAATTCAAAAGCACAAAATACATCAATTAAGGCTAAATTGCATAATAATTATCAAGAAAAAATTAAAATAATATCAAACATATATTTTAATGACTACAAAAGAAAACTTTTAATAAGTATCAAAAATCAAATTTTAAAGTTCTTAAAACATATATTTCCAAAAGAACCTTCTAAATGGTATCAAAAAGTTTTTCACCATTAAACTCCATTCTTAATTAAATAAGCAAACATTAAATTCATTTGAATATAAAAATGTCAGATAACTTCAATGTTCTTACAGATCTTCTCCAAATTATGTTGAGCATTCTACTGTAGTTGCATGATTAGAAATAATCAGAAGCACTGAGTGTGAGTCTCTTCTGATAAGGGGATTCTTAAAGAAGGAAGGTATCAGACAAAATCCTTATTCCTTAAAATTCATTAAAGGTTGCTGCAATTGAAAATTTTAATTCAGAATTTAAGAAATCAAAATCTAGGAAAGCAGAGTTGCTCAAATAATTTTAAAAGGATGAAAAATTATTAAAGCCAAGTGAGAGAGAAATTGAGAAAATCAGAGAAACCAAGTGAGAGGGAAAAGGAGAATATAAAAATTATAACTGTCGGCATCCTAAACAAAATAGGGGGAGACCACCAGGCCACTAGTTTTAATTTGATTTAGGATCCCAACTCAAATAGGGGGAGATTGTTGGAACCTTAGCTTTTGATTTGAGTTAGGATCCACCCCTTTTGTCAATAATTTATCTAATAACTTAGATCAGTTTCATTAAGTAAGAAAACTAAGAAAACATAAATTAAATATGATGCGATCGAATCGGAGAATATACATAAGAAACTAATATAAGCTCTCTGCGTTCGACGAATGTCGAACAGCGCTCGACAAATTCAAGCCAGCCAGCGCTCGACAAATTTCTATCAGAACAGCGCTCGACGAATTAAGTCAGAATAACCTCAGCGGCCAGGCATTCTCTGAACGGCGCTCGACAAACTCAAGCCAGCGGTCGACAAATCTTTTTCAGAACAGCGCTCGACAAAAATGTTGTCAGCAACATTATATCACATAGCTCGACTAACATCATTATTATTCAAAGTTTTCTGATATAGTCGTTGCAGGCAATAAAGAATTTAGCCGTTGCAGAAGAGTCAAAGACGACATATTATATTCCCAAGGAATCAGAATTAAAGAGACTTTATCTCTTTCCTTTTTCCTGGGCAAGAATTCAAAAGGATCTCTCTCCAAAATTATATATAGAGAGAAGAGCAGGGAAAAGATGAGATGTACATATAGAAGACACAACAGAAATACAGAGCACATCTATTCTTCAATCTTGCTAATTTCTTCTTGCAGATCACATACATCCTGAGACATCAATCACTACCATTTGCTGATCAGGATCATCACTGCAGAAGAAAAAGAAGTCTTTGTACAATCTAGAGAAGAAGCTCTATCCACAAGCTGTCATCAACCTAAACCAGACAGGGGGAGCCTTCTTCATCATCACAATCGAGATCCATATTCAACTTCAAATCAGGATCTTCAAGAGTCTTCTTATACAGAGAAGAACAACATATTTTTGTTTTCTTTTATTCCTTAACTCCACCTTGGACAGGGTTATAACTCCCTTCAAAAGTTAACTCCCGGTGACAGGACACCTTAGCAAAAACCTGCATCTTGGTTAGAGCACCTTATCAATAGCTCACTTGGTGTGTGGACACCTTATCAAAATCACCTTCGTGTGAGGGCACCTTATCAACAACCTCCTAGTGGATTCCTACCAGTGGGTAGAAGAGTAGATGTACCCAGTTGAGGGGAACTACTATACATCTTGTGTCATCTGTGGATTGCATGTTTGTTTTATGTTTTTATTTTCCCGTGCTGTGTTTATTTATATGCACTCTAACTATTTGATTTTATTACTCAACAATCTCATATATATAGTTATATATATCATTTATTTTGGAAGTAAAACTTAAACAAGAGTTTTAACAGATAAATATGAACTAAAACTCTCCTTTCACATTCTTCTAGTGACCATATATGTTCTCCTGGTCATACTTCTTGGAAGGAAGCATAACCTTTTGAAAGGTGGTTTGAGGCTTGGCTTTAGCCTTGCTCTTTCCTCCATTTCTATCTCCTACTACCACTTCTTTGAAACCAAATCCCCTCCTATCAGTTTGGGAGGAGAAGGTGTCAATGATGGGCAGTACAGATTTTGGCTTAGAGAATTAAGCCACCAAGCTTTTCTCCTTGAGAAACTTTTCTTCAAGATCCTTGTTGATCTTGTTCTTTTGGCTTATGGTGCTCAATTTTACAATTTTGATTCCCTTCAATTGACTAATTTCTCTACTCATCTGAGCTGGATGGGTAGCAGACTCAGAACATTCATGTTTTGCTTGCTGAAGAGAAGATATTTCATAGCTTGCCTCTTGGATAGCTTCTTCCTCTTTTTTCAGAGCATCGAAGAGGGCGCCATAATTGTCAATCAATTAATTTACATCCATCTCAGTTTCTGAACTACTTTCATCACTAGATGAGGCAGATTCAGATTCTGGAATTGACTCATAATCTGAAGAGGAAACTGAATGGATTAGTACATGTTCAGGATCAGAATTGTCTAGACTATTTTCTCCTTCAGATGTGGCCATCAAGCCACAGTAATATTTGACATCTTCATCCACCTCAATGTCACTGTCTGAATGTGACAGAGGGGCCCTGATGCCAATCCTTGCAACTGGGTAGTCCCCATCCTCAGCAGCAGCAAACAACCCTATGTAGGCTTCTTCATCTTTATCAGAATCTGAGGATGAAGATTCAGATTCACTCCGGCTTCTTTCTTTCTTGGCCAGGAAAGACTTTTCAGCTTTCCTGCCTTTTTGGTGATGCTTCTTATCACCTTTTTCCTTTCTTTTGACCAGACAATCAGCTATAACATGTTCAGGTTTTCTACAACAATAGTAAACAATATTACTATAATTATGTTTAACAGGTTTAGATTCATATCTGTCACAGGATCTAAATATGATGAACCCTTGCTTATGAGTGTGATGATTGCAAGGGTTATAAACTTGATCCTAATTCTCTGAGCACTCTTATGGACTTGTTGCTATGTGATGATGAAGAAAGAGCAGCTGTGTTATTATTTTCCTGTGTAGAGAGAGATCTTCTTCTGTTCTGTCGTAGGGTTGAAGGAGGAAGAAGAAGAAGCCATATTTCGACAGTTAGAATAATGAATCAATTCCTTCTCTTTTTCTTCTCCTCTCAGCATACTTATTCTCTATAATTTGCATTTGAATTTCTTTCTTCTTATGGGCTGTCCTTAGAAGGAATGTCCATTGGACAATTGATGTTTCCCTATTTTTGTTCCCGACCTGTCCATCTGATTTGAATAAACTTCCAAGAATGTCTTTGCTGCATTACTGGAATACTCCATTACATTCTTGGCAATAAACGAGTCGTTGGAGAATAGTCTTCAACATTGTAGACCTTCTGAAAAGGTATTAGAAAGGACAACAGAGAAACTTCTATTTCTGTGTGTATTCGACGCTGTGTCGACTTCATCTTTCTTCATATCGACGCACCTCTGAGTTCTTGTAGAAGTAGCTTCGAATTCCTTCTTAGCTCTGACTGAGCTCAGATGTCGACATTGCGTCGATTACTTATAGACGTATCCTTCGAGTTGAAGACTTGGACTTGAACTTTATCTTTTGCGTTGAATTGAAGTCGAAGTTGCGTCGACTTCTGAGATGGCTTCGACAAGGTCTTCCTTCTGCGTTGAGTTCCTTTCGACCTTGCGTCGAATTCTGATATAGCTTTGACAAGCTCTATCTTCTGCGTCGAGATCATTTTGACGTTGCGTCGACTTAATCTTGATACTTCGACAGTCAGTCTGAGTTGCTTCGAATTCTAGTCAGAGTTGCGTCGACTTTTAGTCAAAGTTGCGTCGACTTTTATTCAACGCAAGTTTTAACTCAACTGATTTTTGTGCTTATCTTGACCTGTTCTTGACACTCTAAGGTGAGTGTGACATCTTAGGACATCTAACGACCATTTTACCCTTTCTATACAATGTGGGTAGTATATCCTAACTGATGAAATCACTTTAAGTAATTTGTTAGATAAATCACAAGGGTTTTTCCCAACAATCTCCCCCTATTTATCTTAAAAAATTTTACAATTTGATTAATAGATTTAAACAAACTTTGACATAAAATTAAATACAAACTGTTTACCTAGAAGACCGCTTCCCGAACAATACCTCTCTCAGACTGGGTGGTTTTGTAGGGATACGGCGCAACCAACTGCACCAAAAGACCGGCCTATTGGTTAAGGCACCTACCGCTCCTTGATAGAGTCGGCTATCCTCGGGCGGATCCACGGGGTAGTCAGTTAGACCCACGGGGGACACACCCTTCCGCTTCGAATAGCATCGCAGCTCCGGGTGCAATTCTGGCACCCCAACAATCCCGCCCAAAAATGACCCCGGGGTTTCGAACCCGCGACCCCCTCTGATACCACTTGTAGGGATACGACGCAACCAACTGCACCAAAAGGCCGGCATGTTGGTCAAGCCGCCTACCGCACCTTTATAGAGTCGGCTATCCTCGGGCGGATCCACGGAGCAGTCAGTTAGACCCACGGGGGACACACCCTTCCTCTTCAACTAGCACCGCAGCGCCGGGGGCAATTCTGGCACCCCAACAGGTTTGCTGTATCAAATCGCCCAGCTCCAGAACTGACTGGTCTCTCGGTCCAGCTTGAACAAGCCGGGCGGTCTAACAGTATCCAGACCGCCTCCCAGGATTGAAGACTGCCAAGGCTTAAGTCCAGAAGACAAGCCGCGGTCTCAGGGCAGAGGCCGCCCGGGCTGCATCACCGCCTTGAACGCAGTGCATTTCGACCCTGGCCAGTACAGATCGGATGCTCAAGCCGCCCAGCCATGCGGCATGTTTCCTTGTTCCTTTCTGTATCCCGTCACCCCCTGCCCAATTCTCCTGTATCCGGGCAGGCAGTTATTTTATCCCTGCCCGTTTGGGCAGTCCCCCGAGCCTATAAATAGGGGGAGGCGACGTTACCAAGACACACACACTCGAATCCTAGAGCTCGCTTGTTAGATCTGCGATCTCGAGTTCACTGTCTTGCAACTTGTCTGACCGGCCGGTTTCTCGCTTCCTGGTCTTGTAACCCGATGTAACCTCTTCACCGTAATCAAAGGAAAGCCCATCACAGGAGTGGCATTTGCCATGACGGGCGAAGTCCAGTCTCGACCGCTGCCAGCGGTCTAATTCTCTCTAATCGAATAGTAACCGACAGCCCGCGGCCCCGGTTTTCCCTCGCTTCTCTAGCGTCGATCGCGAAGGCGCATTTCCAGATTCAACAACAAACAACTATACATAGATCAATAATGTCATTGTAAACACATAGACAGTATGATGAGCTTTCAAGAAATCATATTGATTATCAAAATCATGATAATTGTATCCACTAGATGATAAAATATCATTTGTTCACCTGTATAATACTATACTTCTTCTGGAGCTTTCCTCTTCCTTGAGAAGACTTGTGGTATTACATTTATTGGTCCAAATTTCAATGGCTCATCTTCTTCTTCAGCATCCTTGACAGCATCTTGATGAGTTTCATTCTCTTTGGGAGGCTCCCCTTGGGATTGTGCATCTTGTTCAACAGTTAGAGCAGCCTCCTTAGCAATCTTTGCAACCTCATCCAAGAGCTGATTTTTTTCTAAGGGCTCCCCATGGATTGATACAAGCATCTCCCCAAGCCCCCTAGTTTGATGCATATATCTCCCCCTGAGGTCCTATATGAAGCTCCCCCTGGACTATTCATGTTTGAAAAATAGTGAGTTTGTTGGGATCAGAAATATCAGCAGTTGAGGCATTTGGAACAATCTCTTCTTGTACACTCTTGTCCTTCTCCTGGTCACTCACATTTCCTTGAATAATTCTCTCCTCCTCCTGGATCTTCTACCCCTTCTGAACCTTACTTACAAGGGAGGTTAAGAAATCTTTAGTTATCACGGAGGAGGATACAATTAATTTGAGTGACAGGAGGGACTCTTTTGATTCTTGCAGCTCTATCTCTATCTGGGAGTACTTCTTATTGAACTTCCTGGCTTGAGTGGCCAGTAGGTCAATAAATGTTCTAGTAGCCAATCCTGCTGCTTTTGAAATCACTTGTTTAATGTCAAAGGAAGGAGTAGGATGTGTGGTAGAGACAATGGATATGGTAAGAGTTGGTGAGGATAGGATAACTGGAGGAATTATTGTGGAATCCTCATTGAAGTCTAGGAGATTTTGGTGGATTGGTGATAGTGATTGATTATCCTCTGGAGTTATGTCAGATTGAGGTAGGGGAGATCTGTCATCAAGAAAATGGATGTCTGGAGGATTTTCTATAGGAGGGGTGATGGATAGTTGTTGTTGTGGTTGTTGGATAAAGATTTGTGATGCAGGTTCTAGGGTTGTTGTAGATGGTATGGACTGGAAATCTTGAGCAGTAGTATTATCTGGGATGATATCTTGTTGGGCGGCTGGAATGTCCTGTGCTTGAGGGTCTAGTAGAATTGTCTCTTGATCCTGAGGAGTTGGAGAAGGAGGAGGAGAGGGAACTGCCTGACCAGGCTTTAGGATTTGCCTGGTACACTTGGAGAAGATTCCAATGATCATTCTCTTTACTAGAGGAATAAGCACTCCTTTTGACTTACATACATTTGGATATTGATGGAGCAAAACTTGGCCATTATTCTCATGTAAGAATTCTCCTTATTAACATCTTTGTGTCCTATCATCTTCAGAAGAAACTTCCCCAGTTTATCTTCTTGTTCAGAACCAGAACTCTCATTACTTGTAGTTACTGTTTGGGAATTGCATCATGAGCAGAGAACTTACATAGTTGCCTACAATGTCTGTCAGGAATCTGCACTCTTCAGAAAAGCCATTCTTCAAAAGATTGATTGGCTTGTCTTTTCTAAACTGCATTATCTATAATGCCTTACTGATTTCTTCCCCTGTCAGTTCATTAAACTCATCACCTGTTGGTAAGTCAAAGGTGTGAGATAATGTTTCCTCTATAATATTAATGTTAGTTCCTGAGATTCTCCCATTGAGGGATCCATCATCTCCTAGGTGAATGTTGTCCTTCAGCACTGTTAACTCAACATCATAGATTTTGCACCTTATTGAGATCAGCTTTGTCAATCCTGCATTATGAAATAAACCGAGAATGGCTTTGAAGTTATCAGATGCTGCGTTGAATGATTCCACATCCACATCAAACCAAGAGTTCACCTTAGGTGGAGACATTGATTCTGAGGTGAAGTACCTGCAAAGAAAAGAGAGAGAGAAGCGCAAGAGAGCTGGGGAGAAAGAAAGCACGAGAGCAAGAGAGAGAGAATTCGAAAGCGTAATGAATTCGACGTCAATGTTGCTTAAAAGAAGACGATTCATCGCAACTTAGGGTTTTATTCGAAGCACCGTCGAAAAAGATTAATAGTCAGCGTGCCAAAATGTGTCGAAGCAGCTTCTAGAAGTGAAACTGTGCGCGCTTGTCATGTGGGCGTTGCGTCGATTAGAACTCGATCCACCATTGAATTTGACGAGCAAGTATTAAATCGACGGTTGTGTCGATATGAAGTCGACGTAGCGTCGAATGCTATTTGAATTATCTGTTGTAGATTGTCTCGAAGCAGGCGTCGAATAGAATTAGACGGTACGTCAAATTCTATTTGACGCAACTCTGAATAAATAGATCTATTTTCTTAGAAAGCAGTTGTTGTTTTTCCCAGCAATGATTTTTATTGAAAATAGTATTTGTACTATTATGTTTATGAACCAAAGAAAATAACAAGGGGATTCAGAGAAGAAATCACTCCCTGTGTTGGATTTAGTTCTTTAATATGGCCTTAGTTCTTCCTTCCCCCTCCATTATCTCTTAGGAAGGATCCTACCTCATCCTGCACAAGTAGCTCAAACATTAGAGGGTACCCAGGTTACCTTGGGCCCTTTGCTTCTACCATTATAAGGTTCTATGAAAGAATAGAAGGGTCTTTCATGATATCCTTTTTGATGGTAGAGAATGAGTTTATCAAATCTAGGTTTATTATTTTGGTACTTGAAATGTGTATAAAATGTATCTGAATATACTAAATATGCAGAATGTCTAATTATTTTATTTTTGACTTTAGCCTGTTGATTGTTGGTTAATTTCTCTAAATTACTCTTACCTAGAGATTTATTTTCATTGTTTGGATTTACTTTATTAAATACAGTTATTTTATTATGATTATTAATATCCTGATCCTTAAATACTACACTCTTCTCACTTGTCTGATGGTTACTAGGTCTAACAAACCTAACTGAATTTCTCCAAGTTGGTCTACTATGGACTTCTCTGATAGTGCATGGGTATGCTCCTAGACCTAGATGCTTAAATCTCAAGGAGAGATTTTGTGTAATATATTTGAGCTTTTGACTCCTCCCATTGAGAGAGTCCTCAAAGGATTTTGCCATTGTTAGCTCTTCTTTTAGTTTTAAATTTTCATTTCTTATGTTAATTAGTTCTGATTCCTTATTATGAATCTCATCTATTAAATCCTGATTTCTCAAATATAAATCATCTTTCTTAACATCTTCTAACTCTTCCCTAACTGTATTTATTTCTGTTTGAGTTTTTAGATAGTCATTACAGAATTCTGTAAAACACATTTTAAAATCATCAGAATTAAAATAAAAATTATCAAACAGTGATAGTTGTTCTTCTTCATCATCTGAGGAGATCCCAACTGCCATCATGCAGGCAGCTTCAGCAACTTCTTCATCATTTTATGATGAAGAGAAGCTTAACTCTACTTCAGAGTCACTCCAGGTTTCAGCAATGAAACCTCTACCTTTCTTCTTGTCTTTCTTCCTGAAAGACTTCTTCTGCTCCTCTTTGTTGCTGCTCTTGTCCCTTTGTTCTTATGGACACTCAGGGGCTATGTGCCCTAGCTTATTATAGGAGAAGCAGATCACTTCCTTCTTTGGAGTCTTATCAAATCTGGGTTTTGAGCTCCTCTCTTTTCTTCTTGAGTCTTTTGTCTTGACCCACTCTATGAATCTCCTTTCTAAGAGACTGAACATCTCATCTTCAGGAGTGGAGGATTCTCCTTCAGCAACCTTCAACGCAAGACTTCTTTGGATGGGAGTTGACGTTGTCTCTTTAGCCTCTGTTTCAGCCCTGCTCTTTAGTAGCATCTTATGGGATTTGAGCTTTCCTAGTAAAACATCAGTAGAGATCTCTCTATGGCATCTAGACTCTCTGATAGCCCAGATCCTTGAGTCCCATGAGCTTGGGAAGCACATGAAGAGCTTATCATTTATTTCAGTTAGAGAGATTTCCTTATCCAGACCTTTCAGCTCATTTATTATAGAGTTGAATCTGTCATGCATTTCAGCTACATTCTCCTAAGCTTTCTTATGAAAGTTCTTATACTGGGATATGAGAAGGGACTTCATGTCCTTTCTTTCATTAGAGCTCCCATCTACAATTCTGGAAAGAGATTCCCAGATCTCTTTTGCGGATTGGTAGTCAGTAACTTTCTGGAAAATGTTGTCTGACATTGTGGAGACCAGAATATTCATTGTGTTGGGTATTGTATCCACAATAACCTTGATTTGTAGAAAGTCAACTATGAACCAAGATTGAATTGCTTATGTATTTGATATGTTTCTCTAGTTTTGTCTTGCAGGTTCACATTGCAAAGTGTAAACCAATGTCAGGTCACAGTGGGTCAATGAGCACAGTCTCTTACAATGTAATTCTTCATTGTATGAGGTATGGTGTTGACTCATATGTGATCTCTCTATTGGGATGCACTTCATGATCAAGACAAAGGAAGCTAAGGTCTTGGAGGTGTAGCTGTTCTCAGAGATAATTTAAAGAATTTGTTCCTTGTGTATTTCTCGAAAAGCTAAGTGTTTGTCTCGAGAAATATGAAGAGCTCTCGAAAAATCCCTTTGATTTTCTCGAGAAGTTCTTTTCAGCTTATGTCTTCGAAGGAAATCCAAATTTCTCGAGAAGCCATCTTTATTTCTCGAGAAGTCTGTAGTGCTCTCGGAAAATCCTTTGATTTTCTCGAGAAGTCTTCTTTGCTGATATTTTCCGAGAAAATCTTTCCTCTCGAGAAGTTGATTCGATTTCTCGAGAAGTTCTTGTTTCTTCCGAAAAGTTTATTTTACCTTATTTCTCGAGAAGTTCCATGTTCTCGAGAAATCCTCTTTTCTTTCTCGCGAAGCTCTGTCAATTTATTTGAAAGCCTTTTTCCGAGATCCAGCCGTGATTTCTCGAGAAGTCTCCTTTCTCTCGAGAAATCTGTTTCTCGTTCCTTCAATCTATTTTTGCCGACTTCTGTCTTCCGTCTGTTTGACGTGACTCCTTTTCTAACTTAAGGCCTAAATATTCTAATTAGATCTTCTCCTATAAAAGGCCCTCTCTCTTAAGATTTAAATAATAATTATTCTCTTGAGAATTGTTCATGACCTAAATTCTCTCCCGAATCGAAAAGAACGTGAAAAGCGCCGCTCGCCGTCGCCTACGATTGGAGATCGTTCTTCTCTTTGGAGTTGTTGATTTCTTTCAAGAAGGGTTCGATTGATCCATACTCAGGTTCTACAATCTCTATTGGATCGTTTCGGTTTGCCAAAGACAGATTTGAAGGATTGTTGTTCTTCCTCATCGTTCTCAAAAGCCATTCAAGAAGAAGGAAGAAAACCCCTCTGTTATTCAGATTTGGTTTAGTATTGTTCAAACCCCTTTTCAATCTTTTGTAGGAGTTGTTATCTCCGAGTTGTAGGAGAGGTTGTTCTCCGAGTTGTAGGAGAGGTTGTTCTCCGAGTTGTAGGAGAAGTTTTCTCCGAGTTGTAAGAGAGGTTCTCTCTGAGTTTGTAGGAGTTTGACTCCGAGACTGTAGGATCGTTCTTGATCCGAGATTTAGTGAAGTAGTCATTTCTAGCGGTGGTGCTAGATTGGCGAGGCCGGCAAGTGGAGTACCCAAGTACGGGGAACCACTATAAATTCCTGGTGTTATCTGTGGCTGTGATTAATTTTATGTGTTGTGCTTTACGTTTATTTTTAATTCCGCAAAAGACGTAGAGATCACCTATTCACCCCCCCCCCCCTAGGTGATTTAGGTAGGCAACTAGATACTTCAATTGGTATCAGAGGGTCGCTGTCCGTTGCTAGGTTAACACCTTGAACAGGATCCATCCTTCTAGTTGCTAGCAAGCCATGGATAGAGTCAAGGAATCCTCTCTGAAATTGCCCATCTGCACCAAGGCCAACTTTCCTATGTGGAAGGAAAGAGTCCGTTTTTATATGGAAGCTGCAGATCCCAGAATCTTCCAAGTCATGGAAGAAGGTCCTCATGTGCCAATGACCGCTTCGTCAACAAATCCTACTGTTCAGATACCTAAGAAAATGATGGATTTGACTAAGGATGAGATAGCTCTTGTTGCTCTTGACAAGAAGGCTAAAAACATAATTGCAAGTGCAGTGGACGATTCCATGTTGCAAAACTTAATCCACTGCAAATCAGCCAAAGAAATGTGGACATCCTTAATCGTTCTAATGGAAGGTACTGACGAGGTAAGAGAAGATAGAAGGTCTCTACTTAATCAGGAGTACGAGGCGTTCAAGCAGAATAAGAAGGAGTGCATTGCTGATGCGTACGAAAGATTCTTCAAGATAGTCAATGGTTTGAGGAACTACGACAGGGAGTTCACAAACGGTGAACTAAATGACAAATTCTTGCGTTCCCTAATGAAAGACTGGGATAGCAAAATTGTTGCTATTAGAGAGTTTGGAAAGCTGCCAAGTCTAGAACCTCAAAATCTGTTCGGGAAGCTGTTGTCTCATGAATTACAAATGAACATCCGAAAGTCTGAAGAGGATGTAAATCGAGCTTCAAGCAAAGAAAGAACCTTAGCTTTGAAGGCAGAGAATTCAAAGAAGAGCAAAGCAGTGATACCGATCAGAGAAAAGGAATCTGATATTGAAGAAGAATCGGAAGCCAGCTCCTCCTGTTCCGAACTGTCTGATGGGGAGTTCTCCTTAATCTCCCGTCAGTTTAAGAAACTGCTGAACAAGCGGAGGCACATGAACAACAAACCGTCTTCCTCGGATCATAAATATTCTCGTCGTGATGGCGAATATCACAGGAAGGGCTCAAGCAATAATGACAGGTATAAACCCAAACAGAACAAACATATTTCTTCTGACATTATTTGCTACTGTTGTAATAAGCCAGGGCACATGATTGCTGAGTGTCCCTATAAGAAGAAAGAAGGTGGAAGAAAAGAAGACAAGAAATCCACTCATGGAAAGAAGAAATCAGATAGAAGCTTCGTCGCTAAGAAAGCCAAAACTCTGAGCGACAGTGACTCTGATGAGTCAAGTGATGAAGAAGAAGCTTACTTCGGTCTGATGGCTATGTCTGATGATGAAGAAGCACCCCCGTACACCGGAAAGGTAAATGATCACACTATCCTATCTGATTCTGATTATGCTTCAGCTGAACAAAAGGATAACCTCTCAGACGATGAATCTGAGCTCATGTCTCAATATACCAAAATGCTCCAAAGCTTTGACAAGTGCCGAAAGGTTGTCAAAACTCAGGGTAAGGAGATCATGGCTCTCAAGGAGGTGGAATCTAACTTGAGAAAAGAAGTTGAAGAACTTTCTTCTCTCAAAGAGGAAGTCCAAGCCTTGAAAGACAAGATCAAAAGCTCGGAAGAGACTCTTGCCTTGAGAGACAATTCGATAAAAGTCTTGGAAGAACAGCTTGCGGCTGAGAAGAAGTTGGTTGAAACATTCTCTCAACCTAAAACTGTTCTGCCGATTATTGGTACTTTTACCACTAACGCTAAAGGAAGCGGTATAGGACATGAAGCTAGCACTAGCAATTCTTCAAAAAATACAATTGCTAAGAAGAATGGCTTGGTTGCTAAGAAAGCTACCGCCAAAGAAAAAGGGAAAGCTCATCAAGAGCATGTAGCATTCAAGAGAGTTATATTTCCTACGAATGCTTATGATTTGGAGAGTTCCTATGGTCATTTCACACGACCAATTCCTTTTTCATCTGTGAATGATCATAAGGAATGGGCTCCTCCCCGAAACTTTGGTGATAGTGCTTTCCAAGCACCTTATCAAGAGATTAATCGGAAAGGGTACGGTCCATTTGTTCATGGTCCGAGTGCTAAGAAAGCACCAAAAGTGAATGCTGTTGCACCAAAGCCGAAAAAGGCAATACCACCTTGTGTGTGTTGCCCCCATGAGGCATCCTCATCAAAAAGGGCTGCTCCTGCAAGAGCTAACGTTCAAAAAGTTAAGCAGGAAAGTGTAAAAAGAAGGTACAACAGATTCAACTGTTGGTGCTGCGGTAAAATTGGTCACTTTGCCGTGGATTGTTGGTTCAATGTTTCTTATGCTTATAGACCACAAGTTAACATTGCAAGGAAGACCACTCGCAATGTTAACATTCAATGTGGATCTCAACTAACAAGGGACCAAGGACCCAAATCTGTTTGGGTTCCTAAGGCGAAATGATTTGTTTTTGCAGGTATGTCCAAAGGCCAACAAAAATCCTATCTGGTACTTGGACAGTGGATGCTCTCGGCATATGACCGGGACAAGAAGCCTTTTGCAAAACTTCACTCCAGTTGCAAACGGTCCAAAAGTTATTTTTGGCGGTTCAGACAGAGGAATAACTAAAGGCTATGGTATGATCTCTAATGGAAATGTATCTTTTTCCGATGTGGCTTATGTGGAAGGATTAGAACACAATCTGATAAGTATAAGTCAACTCTGCGATAAAGGATACATAGTCGATTTTCGTAAAGATAAGTGTCTGATAAAGTCGGCAGAGAATTCTGAAACGATTTTATCAGGGACTCGCTGTAAGAATATCTTTTGCTTAAACTTTCTTTGTTTATCTTCTTCTACACCAGTGTGTCTATTAGCCAAAGATAGTGCATCTCTTGTTGACCAATGGCACAAGAGATTAGCACATATAAATCTCAAAACTATTAATAAATTGTTTTCTCAAAACTTAGTGCGAGATGCACCAGATGTTAAGTGCATTAAAGATAGACCTTGTCATGCATGTGTAAAAGGCAAGCAAACAAGAGCTACCTTTAAGAGCATTATTGGCAAAGATTCTAACAGGTGTTTATACCTGCTTCATATGGACTTGTTTGGTCCGTTGCAAATTAGAAGCTTAGGAGGAAAGTCTTTTACATTGGTTGTTGTGGATGATTACTCACGTTTTGCATGGGTATTCTTTCTAAAACACAAGTCAGATACTTTCGACACTTTCACTAGTTTTGTCAGGCAAGTCCAGAATGAATTTAACTGTTCAGTGGTCAAAATCAGAAGTGACCATGGTACAGAATTTGAATCTGGAGCCATGACAGAATTCTGTGAAAGCCTTGGTATCTTTCATGAGTTTTCCTCTCCTCGTACTCCACAGCAAAATGGAGTAGCTGGGAGAAAGAATAGAACAATTATTGAGGCTTGCAGAACCATGTTGAGTGACTCTTCACTACCTGAATATTTCTGGGCTGAAGCTGTCAATACTGCATTCCATGTTCAAAACCGAGCGCTCATAAACAAAAACCATGAAAAGACTCCTTATGAACTTTTAAAGGGCAAGAAACCAACCATTTCTTATTTTCGAATCTTTGGCAGTAAATGCTTTGTGCTAAACAATGGAAAGCATTACAATACTAAGTTTAGTGAAAAGAGTTTTGAAGGTATTTTCGTAGGCTATAGCAGTCATAGTAAAGCTTATCGTATTTTTAATAAGAAAACTCTGGTTGTAGAAGAGTCTGTTAATGTTGTATTTGATGAGACGAGCATGCTTCAAAGCAGCTCTTCTAGTTCTTCTATTGAAGTTGCAGGTTCAAAGTTGCAAGATACACACTTGCATAAGCCAGATAAAGACGACACTCAAACCTTCGTCAAAATCTCTCCTCTAACCTTAGCTGAAGAGGAAATTCATCTTGATGAAGAGCCAACTCTAGTGGAAGAATTTGTTCCAGTTGAAGAAGAAGTAGTTCCCGTTGTTCCAAGCGATGCGAGGAATCTTGAATTCAGACACATGAGGGATCACCCTATTGATCAAATCATAGGAGATCCTCATGAAGGCATTAGAACAAGAAGAGGGACTACTAACGAAAATTTGCACTTGAGCTTTCTTTCTCAGGTAGAACCAAAGAAATTTCAAGAAGCAAATGAAGACCCACACTGGATTATTGCAATGGAAGAAGAATTAAACCAATTCAAGCGTTGCAAAGTCTGGACACTTGTTCCAAAGCCTAAGGATAAGAACGTAATTGGAACAAAGTGGGTGTACAGAAACAAGTTGGATGAAGATGGAACAATCATCAAGAATAAAGCAAGACTTGTAGCTAAAGGCTACAGACAAGAAGAAGGAATCGACTTCGATCAAACATATGCACCAGTAGCAAGGCTCGAAGCGATCAGACTCTTTCTTGCTTATGCTGCTTTCAAGGGTTTCACCGTATATCAAATGGATGTCAAGTCCGCTTTCCTAAACGGAGACATTAAAGAGGAAGTATACGTTGAACAACCCCCAGGTTTTGTTAATCCTGATCATCCCAATCATGTTTATTTATTACAAAAAGCTTTATATGGTTTAAAACAAGCTCCTCGAGCTTGGTATGAGACACTGTCTAACTTTCTTCTTGAGAACAAGTTCACAAGAGGAAAGATAGATAAGACATTATTTCTTAGGGAAGTAAAAGGCAAGATTTTGCTAGTGCAAATCTATGTTGATGACATTATTTTTGGCTCAACCGATGACAACCTTTGCAAGAAGTTTTCAAAACTTATGCAGGGGAAGTTTGAAATGAGCAGTATGGGTGAGCTGAAGTATTTCTTAGGACTTCAAGTGAAACAATCGGAAGATGGAATTTTCATCTCTCAGACGAAGTTCACCAAGGAGTTAATTAAGAAATTCGGAATGGAGAGTGCAACCTCCATGAGGACTCCAATGAGCTCAGCTATGTCTCTGAACAAGGACGAGAAAGGGAAACCTTTTGATGAAACTAAATACAGAAGCATAATTGGCTCTTTGCTCTACCTTACTGCCAGTAGACCTGACATAATGTTTTCTACATGTGTATGTGCTAGATATCAGGTGAACTCTAAGGAATCTCATTACACTGCTGCAAAGCGAATCTTGAGATACCTTAAAGGCACACCAAATCTTGGCTTATGGTACCCAAGAAGTAATGATAGTGAACTAATAGGCTATTCAGATGCAGATTTTGCAGGTAGCAGAGACGACAGGAAAAGCACTTCCGGAACATGCCAATTTCTCGGAAGACGACTTATATCCTGGAGTAGCAAGAAGCAGAATTGTGTTGCAATTTCAACCGCCGAGTCAGAATATATTTCTGCAGGCAGTTGTTGCGCACAACTTCTATGGATAAGGAATCAACTTCAAGACTACAATATGAAGATCAAGAATATTCCAATGTTTTGCGACTCTTCCAGTGCAATTGCTATCGCAAATAATCCAGTCTCTCACAGTCGGACAAAGCACATCGAGCTACGATATCACTTTATCCGGGAGCATGTGGAGAAAGGTGACATCAATCTGAGCTATGTCCCCACGGATAAGCAAGTTGCAGATATATTCACGAAGCCGCTGAATGAGACTAAGTTCTCTTTCTTCAAGACGGAACTTGGAATGCTCAACTTAGAGTAATGCTTAAAGCAAAAAGAAATGAAGTTTCTGAAAGTTATATATCTATGAAAAGCAGGAATCTGTCCTTCAGAAAGAAAGAGGTAGAAAATTTCTAAGTCTTTCCAGGATTTCTCGAGAAATGACATAGAATTTTTCGAGAAATGAAAGACTTCTCGCAAAATGTACCAGCACTTCTCGAGAAATGGGTAATCCCTCGAGAAATCAAGATACTTCTCGCGAAATTAGAATAGTTCTCGCGAAATCAATATATCTCTCGAGAAATTGCGTTCAATTTTCAGAATTCTAGTCTTTATTTTCTGGAATACGAAAGGTCAGGTATGCGCGCGTTTATTTTCTTTATCTATAAATAAGTCTCAAATAATTGTCACATCAAACCAAACCATAAATAGACAATCGAAACAAATTAATTTTCACGCGAGTTTCTTCTTCTTCTTCTCGGATAAGCCGACGCTTCATCTTCCTCTCACGCAAAATCCAGTCGACTGTCTCACGATTTCTTTCTCTCTCGCTTTCGTTTCTTCCAATCCAATCGATCATGGGGCCGCATTCCAAGTCCAAGGTCGGTGTGGGAAGCGAGCTAGTGCGAGAAGGCCTGGTTTCAGTTTCAGATGATTTCAAGAACGTGTTCTGCATGCTCGAAGGCGCTGGTCTGTCTTTTCTGGCCGAGACCCCTTGCAAAATCCTTTTTACAGAGGTAGTGGAGTTCTTCTCCAATGCTACAGTAAATAAGAGTGGTCGGAAATTGAAATCCTCTATTGGTTCTCAAAAAGTTAAAATGACTCCTAAGTCAATTTCCAAACTTCTGAAGTTGCCCCTAGTAGCACAAGAGGACATCCTTGATGATGATGATTGGGTCAAGGCAGTAACTTTTGTAGGATTAAAAACAGCTAAGACACTACGAAGACAACAGATGAATGATGTTGGAAAAATTTTGGTGGACATCATCACCAAGGTGCTGCTGGGAAATACTAAAAGCCTGGGATATGTCTCAGTAGATGTATTCAGTTTAGTCACAGCAGTTATTTGTGGAAAGAAATGCAGCTGGGCAGACATAATGTTCAAAAAGATCAAAGAGAGCATTTCTAGTCCTAATTTTGCAAGGATTATAACTCTCTATCTGAATCAATTTGACTCTCAAGTCTTTGATATGTCCAAAGGGACTATCATTCATCACTTGAAAAGGTTGGATGTGTTCACTCTCAAAAAGTGGAACATCAGGATAACTAAGCCTTCAGAAGGTGGTCATTCCCAGGGGGAGCCTTCTGGTCAGCAGGATGTGTGTTCATCTCCTCCTCCAGACTCTTCAGCACAGCATCTAGCTCCTCCATCTCCAAGTCATCTTCCATCTCCAGGTCAGCAGCATGTCACTCCAGCAGAAGATTTACTTCCTCCTATTACATCAGATAATATTCCATCAGATCAGGTTCCTCCAGGATCAGAGATTCCTCCTCCTGATGTGAACACTGTAGTTGATGATGAGCAGAACTCCAGTGATCATCATGCAGGTTCAGGTGCAGATTTTGAATTCCATCTTAATAATGCTGATGTTTCTGTTCCCAATTCTACTTCTTCCCCAGCAAATACTGAGGGGGAGCAAGAGTCCTATTTGGAAATGGATACAGAAGCACAGGAACAGCCTGTAGTTCAAGTAGATGAGACTGTGAATCTGTCTTTTCTTCCAGAGAAAAGTACAGTTGTTCTTGAAGAAATTCCTGAACCAGTCCAGCCAGCTCCTATTCCTAGTTCTCTCTTTTCTGAATCTAGTTTGATTGGTCAAATTGAAATGTTACTCCAAAGGCAGAGTGCCAAGATAGATTTATCCTTCAAGGAAGTGCATGCCAGGATATCAGATATAGAGAAAGCTATGGATAGAAAGCTGAAAGCCTTCCAAGATAGTTCAGAAGAACTCAAGAAAATTGTCATTCAGGGTGGAAAAGCTATTGATCACACCATTGAGGGTGTTGATAGGTTCTATTGATGAGAATTTGTTTGCATTTCATAATCATATGAGTGAGAAGTTTGATCAACTGTCTCAGGGAGTCCAGAAGCAGGTAGCTGATGTCAAAGAATTCACTCAAAGATCTACCACTTGGCTTCACAGTGAGATCTTTCCAGATTTGGGCATTGACCCTGCTGTTCCCCCTCCTCAGTTTGAGCCTCCTCAGTTCTCTCCAAGACAAGATGTGTCTTCTGATGTAGAAGTTGCTTCTTCTAAGCAAGGTTCTAGAAAAAGAAAATATGGTGAAGGACCTTCTGCTAAGAGATCAGTTCCTGAATCTAGTTCAGCAGGCTCTGGCAAAGCTGCTGCTACTGATCCTGTGAATTATCCAGAGATTTGGAGTCCTATTTCAAAGGCTATCATTCTTGATTCACTCAGATTAGTTGAAGAAGGTGGTATGCAAGTTCAAGACTATTACAGCTCTTCTGAATGGAAACTTTATCAAACCAGCAAGACCAAAAGGAGATTACATTACAGGATATATAAGTTCAATGATCCTACAGCTCCTCCAGCTCCTCCAAAGTACCATCCTAAACCTTTTGCATACTTCAAAAGACAGGAACAGAAAAGAAGAGACAATGCCAGAGGATGAAGATCATCAAATTCTTTTGTCATATGCTTTTGTGAACATTAAATCATAAGACAATCTGAAATCTATATATAGTTTGGATTGTGATGTGATGATTATATTTCTTATATAGATTTAGTTTTTGATGCTCTTTCCTATCTGTCTCTATTTAATTCCTTGTATATCATATTGTGTATTATTTTGTTGCAATTCATCTTGGTAAGAAGGGTTCTGACTTCTACAAATAGGGGGAGATTGTTGGGTATTGTATCCACAATAACCTTGATTTGTAGAAAGTCAACTATGAACCAAGATTGAATTGCTTATGTATTTGATATGTTTCTCTAGTTTTGTCTTGCAGGTTCACATTGCAAAGTGTAAACCAATGTCAGGTCACAGTGGGTCAATGAGCACAGTCTCTTACAATGTAATTCTTCATTGTATGAGGTATGGTGTTGACTCATATGTGATCTCTCTATTGGGATGCACTTCATGATCAAGACAAAGGAAGCTAAGGTCTTGGAGGTGTAGCTGTTCTCAGAGATAATTTAAAGAATTTGTTCCTTGTGTATTTCTCGAAAAGCTAAGTGTTTGTCTCGAGAAATATGAAGAGCTCTCGAAAAATCCCTTTGATTTTCTCGAGAAGTTCTTTTCAGCTTATGTCTTCGAAGGAAATCCAAATTTCTCGAGAAGCCATCTTTATTTCTCGAGAAGTCTGTAGTGCTCTCGGAAAATCCTTTGATTTTCTCGAGAAGTCTTCTTTGCTGATATTTTCCGAGAAAATCTTTCCTCTCGAGAAGTTGATTCGATTTCTCGAGAAGTTCTTGTTTCTTCCGAAAAGTTTATTTTACCTTATTTCTCGAGAAGTTCCATGTTCTCGAGAAATCCTCTTTTCTTTCTCGCGAAGCTCTGTCAATTTATTTGAAAGCCTTTTTCCGAGATCCAGCCGTGATTTCTCGAGAAGTCTCCTTTCTCTCGAGAAATCTGTTTCTCGTTCCTTCAATCTATTTTTGCCGACTTCTGTCTTCCGTCTGTTTGACGTGACTCCTTTTCTAACTTAAGGCCTAAATATTCTAATTAGATCTTCTCCTATAAAAGGCCCTCTCTCTTAAGATTTAAATAATAATTATTCTCTTGAGAATTGTTCATGACCTAAATTCTCTCCCGAATCGAAAAGAACGTGAAAAGCGCCGCTCGCCGTCGCCTACGATTGGAGATCGTTCTTCTCTTTGGAGTTGTCGATTTCTTTCAAGAAGGGTTCGATTGATCCATACTCAGGTTCTACAATCTCTATTGGATCGTTTCGGTTTGCCAAAGACAGATTTGAAGGATTGTTGTTCTTCCTCATCGTTCTCAAAAGCCATTCAAGAAGAAGGAAGAAAACCCCTCTGTTATTCAGATTTGGTTTAGTATTGTTCAAACCCCTTTTCAATCTTTTGTAGGAGTTGTTATCTCCGAGTTGTAGGAGAGGTTGTTCTCCGAGTTGTAGGAGAGGTTGTTCTCCGAGTTGTAGGAGAAGTTTTCTCCGAGTTGTAAGAGAGGTTCTCTCTGAGTTTGTAGGAGTTTGACTCCGAGACTGTAGGATCGTTCTTGATCCGAGATTTAGTGAAGTAGTCATTTCTAGCGGTGGTGCTAGATTGGCGAGGCCGGCAAGTGGAGTACCCAAGTACGGGGAACCACTATAAATTCCTGGTGTTATCTGTGGCTGTGATTAATTTTATGTGCTGTGCTTTACGTTTATTTTTAATTCCGCAAAAGACGTAGAGATCACCTATTCACCCCCCCCCCCCCTAGGTGATTTAGGTAGGCAACTAGATACTTCACATTGCCTTGGCATCACAAACCCTCTGCTTCTTCTCAGCATCTATCCACTCATTCCTTGGGACAACTTCCTGTGTTGAAGATCCATTGGCATCATGTCTAATTGGAGCTGAGGGGACCTGAAATGATAACATCAAAGATTTCTTCATCAATAGAGTTCATATAAAGCTTTATTCTAGCCTTCCAGAGTGTAAACTTATTTAAGTTACACACTGGTGGTCTTGTTGATGCATAATCCTTAGAACACATTTTTCCTTATAAAATAGTTTTAGTTAATTAAAAATAAAGAAATAAGAGTAAGGAAATCTTTTGATCAAGGTGTTAACCTTTTAATGACCATCCTCTCTCTGATACCAATTATTAGGGCAAAGTGTGTCTCTGAGTATTCTCTAGAGGGGGGTGAATAGAGTTTTAAATATTATATAGCCTTAATGTGCACACACAATAAACTACTAAGTAATATGCAATCAACACTACCAAAATAAAATAAAATAAAATGCAGAAAATATAAATACAGAACACAGTAAACTGGGGCAGCACATAAATGCAATGTAGAGGACACATAATTTTATAGTGGTTCCCCAAAATATGGGTAGTCCACTCTTCTACCTCCTTGGTAGGATTATACTAATTGTGTCTGAGTCTTTTGATAAGTAGACTCTCATAACCATTAAGTATTTTGACAAGGAGACTCTCAGAACACTGAGTCTTTTGATAAGGAGACTCTTAGAACCACTGGCTGAGTCTTTTGATAAGGATACTCTTAGAACCACTGAGTCTTTTGATAAGGAGACTCTTAGAACCACTGAATCCTTTGAAAGAGGGATTCTTAAAACTCTTTTACAGTTGGGAATAAAGGAGAAGAAAGGAAGAAAATAATAGAATTCTGTTGTCAGAATTCTTCAGAAGCTGTTTCTTTGACTGCTCTAACTTCTGTTTATCACAGGATCTAAATATGATGAACCTTTGCTTATGAGTGTGATGATTGCAAGGGTTATAAACTTGATCCTGATTATCTGAGCACTCTTGTGGACGTGCTGCTATGTGATGATGAAGAAAGAGCAGCTGTGTTGTTATTTTCCTATGCACAGAGAGATCTTCTTCTGTTGCCTTAGGGTTGAAGGAGAAAGAAGAAGAAGCCCTATTTCGATAGTTAGAATAATGAATCAATTCCTTGTCTTTTTCTTCTCCTCTCAGCATACTTATTCTCTATGATTTGCATTTGAATTTCTTTCTTCTTCTGGGTTGCCCTTAGAAGGAATGTCTATTGGACAATAAATGTTTCCTTCTATTTTTGTTCCCGACCCGTCCATCTGATTTGAATAAAATTCCAAGAATGTATTTTTTGCATTACTGGGATACTTTATTCCATTCTTGGCAATAAACGAGTCATTGGAGAATAGTCTTCAGCTTTGCAGACCTTCTGAAAAGGTATTAGAAAGGACAATAGAGAAACTTCTATTTCTGTCTGTATTCGACGCTGCATCAACTTCATCTTTCATCATATCGACGCACCTCTGAGTTCTTGTAGAAGTAGCTTCGAATTCCTTCTTAGATCTGGCTGAGCTCAGATGTCGATGTTGCGTCAATTACTTATCAATGTATCCGTCGAGTTGACCACTTGGACTTGAACTTTATCTTTTGCGTCGAATTGAAGTCGAAGTTGCATCAACTTCTGACTTGGCTTCGACAGGGTCTTCCTTCTGCGTCGAGTTCCTTTCGACATTGCGTCAACTTCTGATATTGCTTTGACAAGCTCTGTCTTCTACGTCGAGATCCTTTCAATGTTGCGTCGACTTAATCTTGATACTTCAACAATCAGTCTGAGTTACTTTGACTTATAGTCAGAGTTGCGTCGACTTCTGGTCAAAGTTGCATCGACTTCTATTCGACGCAAGTTACTTAATTGATTTTTGTGTTTATCTTGACCTGGTCTTGACACACTAAGGTGAGTGTGACGTCCTAGGACATCTATTGACCATTTTACCCTTTCTATACAAAGTGAGTAATATAACCTAACTGTTGAAATCACTTTAAGTAATTTGTTAGATAAATCACAAGGGTTTTTCCCAACAGATTTCCTATCATCCCTCACTTCTGCAGTACCCTCCATGTACACTATGACGGTATCCCACGTCTCATTGGTTGTTTCACAGTGCACCAAGTTCTGGAATGTAGAATCATCAATTGCACTTACTATGATATTCTGAGCTCTTTTATCCATAGTAGCAATGAAAATTTCATCCTTGGTCATTTCAACACAGGTCTTGGGCACTTGCCTAGTTGTACTATAGTGGAGGCCTTTAGGAAGACAAATGGACAATCATTCAAAGTGATGTAGATCCTAGGGTCAGAGGCTTCCATAAATAGCCTCACTCTTTACTTTCATATGCCAAAGGATTCTTTCATGTATATGGGCAGCTTCATGGAGCCCATCTCCTTATGAAATCCTGGGGCAGCCATGAAGCAGTAGTAAACTACAACAAGTAGGATCTGGTCAGACTATTAAGTCCTTTTTACCAACCTCGCTCAGATACCACTTAATAGATTACTTGGTAGTAGTCTAACTCACCTAGAGGGGGGGTGAATAGGTTCCTTTTATTTTTCTACCTATGTAGACATTTTTGGATGATTTGGCAAGGTAGAATAAAGCACATAGAAAACACTACGCTATTTATAGTGGTTCCTTAAGGCAGCGTGTCTGTGGGTAGTCTACTTTCCCTCTACACCTTTCTAATAGTGTGTTAGACAAGACAAACTTCTCCAAAACTCAGCTCAATGAGCTTACAACACAGATCCCTAAGGATCTCTCAGGTTTTCTCCAAAACCCTACCTCAGGGAAGCAACCCTACAACTCAGAGTTGTCCAACTCCTACAACTCAGAAATACTTCTGGGTACCTCCCTCAGTCCTATTAAGAAGCCCTACCTCAGAATGGGAGTACATTCCTACACTCAGGCTCATAGCCCTACACTCAGGCTTAAAGCCCTACACTCAGGCTTACAGCCCTACACACTCAGAACACAATGTTCTTACAGAGTTGAATAAGAATAAGTTTCTACAATCAGAAGAAAAAATTTGAAGACCTTCAGCTTTGGGCCTTCTGATGTAGCAACACAGCCGATGTTGTCTTTGAGCGAAGATAGCTAAAGCTTTTGTACTGCTCCACTTGATCTTCCTCTTCAGCTGAAGGAAAAGATATTCTTGTTCTTCTGAGCTTTAATCGGCAAGAACAACAGGTTGAGCTTGCTCTTGTTCTCCGTCAATGTCTTTCTTTTTCAGTTGTGCAAGCTTACTATTTCATTGACCTAACATATGCTTTTATACCTCCACTAGTGATCAACAACTCTTTCCATATCCTAGTCATACCATAGACAGAAATAGAATACTTTATCTTGCTTTCTGGCCACATGCGCCAAAAGTAGATCTCCTCAGACAACATTCATATTTGAATCTGTCTCAGCAGATGGGCTGAGACAGGTTTCACTCTCAGTGGCAGAATCAGTCTGTGTCTCAGCGGATCCACTAAGACAGTTATTCTTCTCAGCGGTTTCCTTTATATGCAGCTCAGTTGAGATAGACTCCTTCTCAGCGGCAATACAGTTGCGTCTCAGCGGTTCAGCTGTGACCAGATTATTGTCTCAGCGGTTTTGACAGTGAAATCAAAGACCTATTCCAATATATGGAATGACTTAAGCCTGCATAAAAATAATACAGAAAAACTTATCAAATACAATATGTACTTAGCATTGAGTGTGATGCATCTTCAAATCTAAGGAACATTGAGGGGCAATATTCCCAACAGTCTCTCATCCAAAATATTCCAACATCCCAAGGGAGCAGAACTCAAGGCCTAGCACGCTCTCCAAACTAGCGACCTCCCCTTCTAGCTAGCAGTCCCGAAGGAGCTGGGTTGAAGACATTGTAATCCTAAGCATTCAAGGGGCGTGGGAGATCTGCGAGATCGATAGAGAAGAATCGTCCTGGATGGCCCCCCTTCGGGCCTACATTGAACGAGGAGACCTCCCCGATGACCGCACAGAAGCACGGTGGCTACAGATGCGAGCAGCCTCATTCATCATTATTGAAGGGGAGCTTACCAACGGGCCTTCTCAGGACCCTTGTTGGGAAAAACCCCTTTTCAATTTAACTTAACAAATTATCTATATGTGAATTTACTTCCTAGGAGTATTACCCTCATTGTATAGAAAGGGTAAATTGGTCATTAGATGTCTTAGGATGTCACACTCATCTTAGAGTGTCAAGGACAGGTCAAGATAATCAGAAAGTTGATTAAGTTAAGACTTGCATCAAATGAAAGTCAACGCAACTTCGACTTGATGTCGACGCAACTCTGACTAGAAGTCCAAGCAACTTAATCTGCCTGTCAAAGTATAAGTCAACTCTACGCAACATTGAAAGGGACTCGACGTAGAAGAAAGAGCTTATCGAAGCCATTAGTGAAGTCGATGCAACTTCTATTTCAACTCGACGCAGAAGATGATGTCCAAGTTCAAGCCTTCAACTCAATGGATACATCGAGAAATATTCGACATAACGTTGACATCTGAGTTCATTCAAAGCTGAGAACTATTTCAAATCCACTTCAATAAGAACTTAGAGGTGCGTCGATTAGAAGGAAGTCAATTCGACACTACGTCGACATCTGAGTTCAGTCAAAGCAAACAAGGATTTCGAAGCTACTCCTACAAGAACTCAGAGGTGCGTCGATAAGAAAGAAGTTTAATTTGACGCAGCGTCGAATACAGTCTGAAAAGGAAGCTTTCTTCTGCTATCCTTTTAACACCTTTTTAGAAGGATCACAAGGCTAGAGACTGTTCTCCAACGACTCATTTATTGTCAAGAATGGAATGGAGTATTCCAGGACACAACTAAAACATTCTTGGAAGTTTTTCAAATCTGATGGACGGGTCAGGACTAAAATAAGAAAGGCAAATCAAATGTCAAATAAGAATTCCTTTTTAGGACAACCTAAAAGGGGAAAGAAATTCAAAACCCAATCATACAGAATAAGTATGCTGAAGAGGAGAAAGAAAACTAGAGCATTGATTCATATCATCATCATCATCTGTCGAATAGGGTTCTGCTTCTTCCTCCTCCTCAAACCCTAAGACAGAAATACAAGTGCTCTCTCTGCACAGGAAATATAAATAGTTACTTCTTCTTCCTTATCATACAACAGCTAGATTACAAAAAGCTCTAAGAGAAAAGGATCAAGGAAATAACCCTTGCAAATCATCACAATCATAAGCAAGGGTTCATCTTATACAGATCTAGTGAAAATGAGAAGCTGTAGTTCTTGAGAGATTGCTTCAGAAGAATTCTGAGAACAGAATTCTTTTCTCCCTCTTCTTACTTTCTTCTCCTTTATTTCACAAACTATAAAAGAGTTTTATTAATCATTCTTTCAAAGGATTCAGTGGTTATAAGAGTCTCCTTATCAAAAGACTCAGTGGTTCTAAGAGTCTCATTATCAAAAGACTCAGTGATTCTAAGAGTCTCCTTATCAAAAGACTCAGGCACAGGTTCTGCAATCCTACCAGGGAGGTAGAAGAGAGGAGTACCCACATTTTGGGGAACATTCTTGTGCCCTCTGTGTTGATTTTTTGTGATGTCCATATTTCTATTTCTCTGTGTTTATAATTCCTGCAATCTGTACTCTCTTTATTATGTATATTGGATTGCTGATTGCATAATACTTAGATTTTTTATTGTGTGTGTATAATTAGGGTAGAATATATTTAAACCTCTATTCACCCCCCCCCCCCCCCCCCCTCTAGTGAATACTTAGAGGCACACTGTGCACTTTCAATTGGTATCAGAGCGAGGTTGATCATTAAAAGGTTAACACCTTGATTAAAAGATCTCCTCACTCTCATTTCCTTATTTTAAAATTAATTAAAACTATTTTTAATGAAAATGAGTTCTAAGGATTATGCAACAACAAGACCAACAGTATGTAACCTAAATAAGTTTACACTCCGGAAGGACAGAATAAAGCTGTATATGAACTCTATTGATGAAGACATTTCTAATGTCATTCTGACAGGTCCCACAGTCCCAGTGAGAAAAGTAGCTAGTTGGACAATAACACAAACTGCAGTCCCCAAAGCAGAGTGGACTAATGCTGAGAAGAAGGTGAAGGCATGTGGTGTCAAGCATGTCAGATGTCATATTTCAAAAAGTTGCTGATTGCAACTCTGCCAAAGAAATCTGGGAATCTCTTTCCAGATTAGTTGAAGATAGCTCTGATGAAAGAAAGGATAAGAAGTCCCTTCTCATATCTCAATATGAAAACTTTAATAGGAAGGATGATGAAAGCATAGCTGAAATGTATAGCAGGTTCAGCATTATCATAAATGAGCTGAGAGGGCTTGATAAAGAAATTTCTCTGACAGAAATTAATGACAAGCTTCTCATGTGCTTCCCAAGCACATGGGACTCAAGAATCTGGGCTATCAGAGATTCTAGATGCCTCAGAGAGATATCAACAGAAGCTCTTCTAGGGAAGCTCAAGTCTTATGAGCTTCTACTAAAAAGTAGGGTTGAGTCAGAGGCCCGGGAGAGAATCTCAACTCCTAAAGAAAGGACACTTGCACTAAAGACTGTTGAAGCAGAGCCCTCCACCTCTGAAAAAGAGATGTTCAATCTATTGGCTAACAGATTCAAGAGATGGGTCAGGACAGAGGACTCCAGAAGGAAAGAGAGGAGTTCAAACCAGCCAAGGTATAACAAAACTCCTAAACATGAAGTTATCTGCTTCTCATGCAGAAAACCTGGGCGCTTTGCCACTGAATGTCCTCAAGAATAAAAGAACAAAAGCAACAAGCAGAAGAAGGAGCACAAGAAGAAATCCTCGATGAGGAAGGATAAGAGAAGAGGAAAATGTTTCTTTACTGAAACTTGGAGTGATTCAGAGTCTGAGTCAAGCCCCTCCTCATCTGATAGTGATGAAGAGTGTAGAACTGAAGAAGCCTGCTTAATGCCTCTGGAAGACTCCACTGCTGAAAATCAGGTAACAATCTTTGATGATTTTGACTTTTCTTCTGAAGATTTTAAAGATTGTTTCAAATAATTCTGTCAAGATTATATTAATAGTCAAAAGGAACTTAACATAATCAGAACGGAACTATAAGACCTTAGGAAAGATCATCTGTGCATAGTTAACTATGATCTGAGCGGTCAATTGTTTAAGAAAGAAAAAGAAATATACAAATTAGGTAATGAAAATTCTGACTTAGAAAAAGAACTTACAAAGGCAAAAGCCTTTGAGGACTCACTCAAGGGAAGGTGACAAAAGCTTAAGGATATCTCACATAATCTATCCAAGAGATTTGATCATCTTGATCTAGAACCACTACCATCCACTAGCACACTAATCCCTAGCAAACTTGCTTGGGAAAATCCTATAGCATTAATTAGGTCTAGCATGAATAAACCTAATAACAACTTAGAATCATGTGAAGAACAAAATAATAACCTAATAAACTCACTATATTCAATAGGGTAAACATTACTAATCAAATAGGGATTCTAGGTAAACACCCCTTAGAAAAGCCAAATAATAATTATAAAAATCTTAATAAAAAGAATCATATGTCGACTAGAACTCGACGCAATTTTAAAGATGCGTAGAATGCAACTCGACGGAGTCCAGCATATATGCCGACATCAACTCAAAGCAAGTATGAGGGTGTGTCGAATTTTATTCGATGCAACCAATATTCTGCATCGAATTATTATCGACGTAACTATGCAGACATGTCAAATTACACTCGACGCAACTCTAAAGATGCGTCGATTTCTTATCGACGCATGCTTCCAGCAAGAAATTTTCAACCATCTAAATCTCTCTCTGCTTACATTCCTAGATGTTTTTGTTGCTCTAAAATTGGGCACATAGTTAAACATTGTTGGCATAACAATGCAACACTTCTTCACCTTAAGGAGTATACTGAAAGACCATCTTATTCTTACATAACTCCATATGATGATAGAAGAAAGAGACCCGGGCAAGTGAGGGTCTATACTAATGTTTGATTTCATGTGCAGAAAGGAGACCGTTCAACCACAAACCAGCAGTGGTATCTGGACAGTGGCTACTCCATGCATATGACAGGAGCAAAAGAACTGCTGAAAAACTTCAAGGCCAAGGAAGGGCCTAAGGTAATCATTGGGAATTCCCACTCTGGTAAAACCAAAGGATATGGTTTGCTCAGGATTGGGGAAGTCTCCTTCTCTAAGGTAGCTTATGTTGAAGGACTTCAACATAATCTAATTAGTATTAGTCAGCTGTGTGATGGTGAATACATAGTTGTATTCATTAAGTCTTTGTGTCATATAGTTAGTTCTATAACTAACCAAATATTATTGACTGGTCTTGCGAAAGGTAAGATCTACGTTATAGACTTTGAGTATACTAAGTCAGAGATCTTCTTATTTAACTCCCAGTTAGAAAACAATGAGTTGTGGCATAGGAGACTTAGTCACCTTATTCTTACGACCATTGCCAAAATGTCTAAGTTTAATCTAGTAAGAGGCTTACCAACAAGTAAGTTTAATAAAGACCATCCATGTAGAGCCTGACAACTAGGAAAGCAGATCAAGTCATCATTCAAACCGATTGGTAAGAATGATTCCCCCAGAATCCTATACCTGTTGCACATGGACCTATTTGGTCCTATCTCCACTCAGAGCTTAGCAGGTAAGTCCTATACTCTAGTCATTATTGATGATTTTTCTAGATTCAGCTAGGTGTTCTTTCTAAAGCTAAGTCAGACACCTTCAAGATCCTCTCAAGATTCATTAGACAGATTCAATTTGAATTCAACACTCAGGTTGTTGTGATCAGAAGTGATCATGGTACTGAGTTTAAAAATTAGCTAATGTGTAGATTCTGTGAGGATGAAGGGATAAGACAAAGCTTTTCAGCTCCTAGAACCCCCCAACAACATGGGATGGATGAAAGGAAAAATAGAATCTTAATTGAATCAGGAAGGACAAATCTTTTCAGCTCCTAGAAGTCTCATTCAGAAGACAATGTTGAAGACTCTCTATGAGTTATTGAAGGGAAAGGCACCTATAGTCACTTACTTTAGGATGTTTAGTTGTACTTGCATTATCCTCAACAATGGGAAAAATCATCTTGCCAAATTTGACAAGAAGGCTGATGATGGAATATTTTTGGGATATTCCTCATCAAGCAAGGCCTATATGTGCTATAATAAAAGCTCTCTCAAGATTGAGGAGTCTGTGCACGTGGTCTTTGATGAAGCTAACATGTTTTATAAGGGGAAGGAAACTTCCACCAGCACTATTCTACAAGAAGAAGACCAACTAGCAGAGCAAGTTGAAAGGCTCACCATCATGGATCATTCATCAGTGTGTCAAGAGAAAGGAAAATAGAAAGTGGACACTGATTCAGATGAAGACTCTGCAGCTGATGAAGAGGAACTTACAACACCTGAAAAACCAGCCACTGAGATCATTCTAGAGAATGAAGATGGTGCTCCCACTGTCAATGAGAAAGTGGATCTTCAGGAAGAAGAGATTCTCCTTAATAACTCAATAAGAACCAGGATGACCCTACAGGATCATCCTCCAACACAAGTTATAGGAAATTTGACAGCTAGAGTGAAGACAAGGAATCAGCTAACCAATGAAACAATGTTGCAATGTTTTCTCTCTCAATATGAACCCAAGAAGTTTGAAGAAGCAGACAATGATCCTTATTGGATATCAGCAATGCAAGAAGAGCTAACCCAATTTGAGAGAAACAAGGTCTGGACACTGGTTGAGAGACCAAGGACTTACCCAGTCATTGGAACAAAATGGGTAATAAAAAAACAAGATGGATTCAATAGGAGTCATAGTCAGGAACAAGGCCAAACTTGTGGCTCAAGGATATAGGAAAGAGGAGGGGATTGACTTCAACCAGACGTTTGCTCCAGTAGCCAGAGTGGAGGCCATTAGAATGTTCCTTGCATATGCTGCACACATGAAGATTAAGGATTATCAGATGGATGTGAAGAGTGCATTCCTAAATGTAACTCTTCAGGAAGAAGTGTATGTGGAACAATCCCTAGGTTTTGTCAATCCATCTTTTCCCTCTTTTGTATATAGGTTAGATAAAGCATTGTATGACCTCAAGCAAGCTCCAAGAGCTTGGTATGAGACCTTATCCACCTTCCTTCTGGAACACTCCTTTGAAAGAAAGAAATTGAATAAAACACTCTTCACAAGAGCATATAAGAATAAGCTTTACTAGTATAAATATATGTAGATGACATTATATTTGGGTCAACAGATCAATCACTATGCAATAGGTTTGCTTACCTAATGCAGTCAAAATTTGAAATGAGTAGCATGGGGGAGCTATCCTATTTCCTAGGCCTCCAAGTAAGGCAGAATGCAGATGGCATTTTCATATCCCAATCCAAGTATACCAGAGAACTCATAAAGAGGTTTGGGATGGAAAATGCCTCTGTCATGAAAGCCCCCATGGCTACTAATGTTGTTTTAGATAGATATGAAAAGGGTACTCTGTTTAACCTCTCTAAATATACTGCCAAAAACCCTCAGGCTAAACTCAGGGATGAGAAAGGGAAAAAAGGTACAAAGGGTCTTAGAATCAATCAAGATTTAGAAGACCTACCATATCAGAAGAAAAGACAGATCACTTTTAAAACAACTCCAGTTTCAGGCATCCCTCAGTCAACTTTCATAGTACTAGATCCTGATGTAGATGATATAGACCTGGAAGAAATTAACTTGCTGACTGCTAAAGTTACCAGTATGGGATCAAAACTTAGTGATGTGTATCCTAAAATAAAAGCTGATCTAGAAAAGCTTTTCAAGGGACATGACAGAATTTAGAAATATCCAGAAAAAGTCATTCCAGCAAATTTCAAATATGTGGAGAGGAAATCCAGTAAAGTCTATGAGGCCTTGTCAACTTTCCTCAGATAGAAAAATTGAATCATGACTTGGGCAAAACTATCTCTGATAAACACTCAGTTATATCAATCAGATATTTTGTCTTATGTATATCCTGTTTGTATTTGAACTGATGTCAAAGCATGTGTAAAATCACTTTAAATAATCTGTAAAATTTGTTAAGATAAATAGGGGGAGATTGTTGGGAAAAAACCCTTTTCGATTTAACTTAACAAATTATCAATAAGTGATTTTACTTCCCAAGAGTATTACCCTCATTCTATAGAAAGGGTAAATTAGTCATTAGATGTCTTAGGATGTCACACTCATCATAGAGTGTCAAGGCCAGGTCAAGATAATCAGAAAGTCAATTAAGTTAAGACTTACGTCGAATGAAAGTTGACGCAACTTCGACTTGATGTCGACACAACTCTGACTAGAAGTCCAAGCAACTTAATCTGTCTGTCGAAGTATAAGTCAAGTCTACGCAATGTCGAAAGGGACTCGATGTAGAAGAAAGAGCTTGTCGAAGCCATCAGTAAAGTCGATGCAATTTCTATTTCAACTCGACGCAGAAGATGATGTCCAAGTTCAAGCCTTCAACTCGACGGATAGGTCGAGAAGTATTTGACGTAACCTTGACATCTGAGTTCATTCAGAGTTGAGAACAATTTTGAAGCCACTTCAATAAGAACTAAGAGGTGCGTCAATAAGAAGGAAGTCAATTCGACGCTATGTCAACATCTGAGTTCAGTCAGAGCAATGAAGGATTTCAAAGCTGCTCCTACAAGAACTCAGAGGTGCGTTGATAAGAAAGAAGTCCAATTTGGCGCAGCGTCGAATACAGTCTGAAAAGGAAGCTTTCTTCTGCTGTCCTTTTAACACCTTTTTAGAAGGACCATAAGGCTAGAGATAGTTCTCCAACGGCTCGTTTATTGCCAAGAATGAAATGGAGTATTCCAGGACACAGCTAAAACATTCTTGGAAGGTTTTCAAATCTAATGGACGGGTCGGGACCAAAAGAAGAAAGGCAAATCAAATGTCCAATAAGAATTTTTTGTTAGGACAACCTAAAAGGGGAAAGAAATTCAAAACCCAATCATACAGAATAAGTATGCTGAAGAGGAGAAAGAAAACTAGAGCATTGATTCATATCATCATTATCTGTCGAATAGGGTTCTGCTTCTTCCTCCTCCTAAACCCTAAGACAGAAATACAAGTGCTCTCTCTGCACAGGAAACATAGACAGCTGCTTCTTTTTCCTTATCATACAGCAGCTAGATTACAAGAAGCTTTAATCAAGAGAAAAGGATCAAGCAAATAACCCTTGCAAATCATCACAATCATAAGCAAGGGTTCATCTTATACAGATCCAGTGAAAACCAGAAGCTGCAGTTCTTGAGAGATTGCTTCTGAAGAATTCTGAGAACAGAATTTTTTTCTCCCTCTTCTTACTTTCTTCTCCTTTATTTCACAAACTGTAAAAGAGTTTTATTTATCTCTCTTTCAAAGGATTCAGTGGTTCTAAGAGTCTCCTTATCAAAAGACTCAGTGGTTCTAATAGTCACCTTATTAAAAGACTTAGTGGTTCTAAGAGTCTCTTTATCAAAAGATGTTGGGTATTGTATCCACAATAGCCCTGATTTGAAGAAGTCCCCTTCAAACTAGGATGAATTGTAATTGTATTTGATTATGCACTTTAGCTGTGTTGTGACAGGTCATTCCACTCTAGGTACAAACCAATGTCAGTTTTCAATGAGTCGTCAAACACAGGCTTGTGCAATGTAATCCCTCATTGTATAGACCAAAGTGTTGGCTCATGTGAGATCTCTCTATTGGGATGTACCTCATTTCCTAAGTGCAAGAGAAGGAGGACTGGAGCTGATGGTGGACTTTTCATAGAAAGGGATTTTTCCCAAGTAAAATTCGGTTATATCATTCAGAAACATATAGTCGAATTCGACTATATAGTTGGGATGGATATAATCGAATTCGGTGAATCATAGTTCGAATTTCCTTGAAGAATTAGAATAACCGAATTCGGTTATTGCAATTCGGTTATATCATTTAACCGAATTCGATTCGGTTATTGCCATTCGGTTATACCATTTAACCGAATCGGTCTGCAGTAATTCTTCCGGTTCGTTTTTGAATGCGCGTTTCTTAGGGCTTCTCCTATGTTCAGTACACGTGGAATTAGATCCGTATTTCGCGCATATGACCGTTGTAGAAGACCGTATAAATACTCCTGATGTATTTCCATTTAGCCCTAATCTAATCCAATCAATCTGAATCGAATCAAAAATCGCGAATCAAACAGAAAGAATCGCAAGTCTCGACCGATCTCTCTCGCGCTCAAGTTTCGTCTCCGACAAAGCTGTGATTTGTGATTCGTCTTCTACAGATTCAAGCATCTCAGATCCAGTAAAGAATCGCTCAAGATTTCTTCGTTCTTCCTCTAAACGTATTGAGATTCTTTGTCAAGAAGAAGAAATCTATTTCTCAAGATCTGAAGAAAAACTTCATCTGAAGTTTAAGAAGATTGTTTCAAATCTACGTTGTGTTGTAATAAACAATTTTATAAACTTTGTAGGAAGCTTGCTTCCGAGTGTTGTGTAGATCCTTGTTTAAGGATTGAGTTGTAGGAGTTGTTTTTTTTACTCTGAGTTGTAGGAGTGGTGCACTCCGAGTTGTAGGAGTTCTTACTCCGAGGTGTAAGATTATCTTAATCTGAGTTTGGTGAAGTAGCCGAATCTAGCCTCGAAGAGCTAGATAGGCGAGGCGGGAAAGAGGAGTACCCACATCGGGGAACCTCTATAAAATCCTTGTGTCTGTGCTGTGCCTTTTTGTGTGATTTTCTGTGTTATAATTTTTAATTCCGCGTAAAGACATAGAATCCACCTATTCACCCCCCTCTAGGTGATTTAGGCCGCAACTAGATACTTTCAATTGGTATCAGAGGTAGGTTGTTCGCTATAGGTTAACACCTTGAACAAGGCCTCCTCATCTAGTTGCCTGAACAAGTATGTCTGGCATGGATAAGACCAAGGATTCCGTCAAGCTTCCAGTCTGCACAAAAGAGAATTTTCCTATGTGGAAGGAGAGAGTCAGATTCTTCATGGAGGCTGCTGATCCAAGAATATTTCAGATTGTGGAAGAAGGTCCTCATGTTCCTATGAAACCATCTTCCATAAACTCTACAATTATGGTCGCCAAGAAGATGCTGGAACTTACAAAGGATGAGATTGCACTGGTCTCTCTGGACAAGAAGGCAAAGAATATCATTGCAGGTGCAGTCGATGATTCCATGTTGCAGAATCTTCTTCACTGCAAGTCCGCCAAGGAAATGTGGGACTCTCTGGTTGTTCTGATGGAAGGAACAGATGAAGTAAGGGATGATCGAAGATCATTGCTGAACCAAGAATACGAAGCCTTCAAGCAACGCTCTGGTGAATCCATTTCTGATACTTATGAGAAGTTTTTTAAGATCGTAAATGGTCTTAGGAACTATGATCGTGAATTCACTACTGGCGAACTTAATGATAAATTCCTAAGATCCCTGACCAAAGAATGGGACACTAAAGTTATAGCCATTAGAGAATTCGGAAAACTCGGATCAACGGAGCCACAAATGTTGTTTGGGAAGCTCCTGTCCCATGAATTAAAGTTGAACACCCGTAAAGCTGAAGAAGAAGGAACCAGAGCCTCTGGAAGGGAGAAGTCCACTGCACTTAAAGCTGTAAGTTCAAGAAAAGGCAAGGCTCTCCCACCTGTCAGGAGATCCTCCTCTGATGAAGATAAATCTGATGCTAGCCCCTCAGGCTCAGAAATGTCAGATGAAGAGTTCTCTTTACTCTCCAAGCAGTTCAAAAAGTTCTTTAACAAACAAAGGAACATGAGAGGTCAAACCTCGTCTTCTCGTCATAGAAGATCAAACCGTAATGAAGATCATCACAAAAAGAAGCATGAAGATGACAGGTATAAATCTAAACCTAGTAAACATTCTTCTAACGATATCATTTGCTATTGCTGTAATAAGCCAGGACACATGATTGCGGAGTGTCCATACAAGAAAAAGGAAGGCTCAAAGAAAGAGGATAAGAAATCCTACAAAGGTAAAAGGAAAGAAAAGAGCCTCATTGCAAAGAAGCCAAAGACTCTGAGTGACAGCGACTCAGAGGTGTCAAGCACTGATGAAGAAGCCTACTTTGGGCTTATGGCACAAACGGATGATGAAGCAAGCGACACCTCATATAAGGCAAAGGTAAATCTTCATACTCCTCTTTCTGCCTCTGAGTGTGAAACTGCATCCAGAGCAAATGAAGACTATTATTCACAGGATGAGTCAGAATTAATGACTCAGTACAAAGCTCTTTTGCAAAGTTTTGACAAATGCCGCAAGGTTGTCAGATCTCAAGCAAAAGAAATTGTCTCTCTCAAGAACGTGGAATCGGCTCTGAGAGAGGAAATCGAAAGATTAACTCCCCTCGGAAATGAAGTCCAATCCTTGAAGGAGGAATTAAGAAGCTCTACTGAATCATCAATTCTGAAAGAGAAACTTATAACTGAACTGGAAGAAAAGCTGGTGGCAGAGAAGAAAATATCAGAAAGCTTCAACAAGCCAAAAAATGTTCTTCCTCTTATTTATAAGTTCTCCACTCCTGGGAAGGTTAGTGGCATTGGTCATGAGGCTGAAAATTGTAAGGCTGCCGAGATAAGAGCCAAAAGAGGTAAAGGGAAGGCTGATCAAAGTCAACCTTCGTTCAAGAAGGTCGTTTTTCCGACAAACCCGCTTGACTTTGAAACATCCTATGGTCATCTCACTAGACCAATACCTGTTAAATCTAGCAATAGATATCAGGGATGGAGCCGACCTCGAAACTTTGACTCGACTCCTTTCAAGGCGCCTTATGAAGAAGTAATTCTCAAAGACCATGGTCCATTTGTTCATGGATCAGTTGCAAAGAAAGCACCAAAAGTTAAATCTGTTAGTGCTAAGCCTAATGAGAAGATGGAACCCTGTGTTTGCTGCAAACACGAGGCATCCACCTCTAAGAAGGTTGCTCCTACTAGACCTCCCGTTCAAAAGGTAAAGCAGGAGAACAAGAGAAGGTACAACCGGTTTGATTGTTGGTGCTGTGGCAAAGTTGGTCACTTCGCCATAGATTGCTGGTTTAATTACAGTTATGTTAAGACCCCACGAGGTAACAATGCAAGAGTGACTCCTCGCACTGTTAACACTCAAATTGGTGGTCATCTGACAAGAAGCCAAGGACCCAAATCTGTTTGGGTTCCTAAGGGCAATTGATTATTGATTGCAGGTATGTCCAAAGGCCAATTCAAATCCAATATGGTACTTGGACAGTGGATGTTCTCGGCACATGACCGGAACAAGAAGTTTGTTACAAGAGTATACACCCGTGAAGGATGGACCAAAAGTTATTTTTGGCGGATCTGATCGGGGAATCACGAAAGGCTACGGTATGATAACCAACGGTATAGTCTCTTTCACAGATGTAGCTTATGTCAAAGGATTACAACATAATCTAATTAGCATAAGTCAACTATGTGATAAAGGCTATATGGTTGAGTTCTACAAGGACAAGTGCTTGATAAAGTCGTCTGATACGTCAGAAACTATTTTAACAGGAACTCGGAGTAGGAATATTTTCTGCTTAAATTTTCTTTGTTTAGACTCTTCTACACCAGTGTGTCTTTTAGCAAAAGACAGTGCATCCCTTTGTGACCAGTGGCACAAGAGACTAGCACATATTAATTTCAAAACAATAAGTATGTTATTCTCTCACAACTTAGTTCGTGATGCTCCAGATGTTAAGTGCATTAAAGAGAGACCTTGTCACGCCTGCCAAATGGGTAAGCAGACTCGGGCTACCTTTAAAAGCATTATTGGCAAAGATTCTACCAGATGCTTATATCTGCTCCATATGGACTTGTTTGGTCCCATGCCAATCCGAAGTTTAGGAGGCAAGTCTTATACGCTGGTTATTGTTGATGATTACTCACGCTTTGCTTGGGTATTCTTTCTGAAACACAAGTCAGACACCTTTGACTCGTTCACCACATTCGTCAAGCAAATTCAGAATGAACTGGAATGTTCTGTGGTCAAAATTAGAAGTGACCACGGTACAGAATTCAAGTCTGGGGCTATGACCGAATTTTGTGAAAGCCTAGGTATCTTTCATGAGTTTTCCTCTCCTCGTACTCCATAACAAAATGGAGTAGCTGAGAGAAAGAATAGAACACTCATAGAGGCTTGCAGAACAATGTTGAGTGACTCTTCTCTCCCAGAATACTTCTGGGCTGAAGGCATCAACACTGCCTGCCACGTGCAAAACAGAGCACTAATCAACAAGAACCATCATAAGACTCCTTATGAACTCCTGAAGGGCAAGAAGCCAACCCTGTCTTATTTTAGAATCTTTGACAGTAAATGCTTCGTGCTTAATAACGGGAAATACTACAAAACTAAGTTTAGTGAAAAATGTTTTGAAGGTATTTTCGTAGGATATAGTAGCCATAGTAGGGCATATAGGATTTTCAACAAGAAAACCCTGGTTGTAGAAGAAACTTATAATGTTATATTCGATGAAACTAGTATGCTTCAAAGCAGTTCTTCTAGTGTTTTTGTTGAAGATACAGATGCAAGGTTCAAGGACATAAACTTGGAAGAAGCTGTAAAGGAAGATGCTCCAAAGTCTATTGAAGTCAACATTCCATCCGCACATGAGGAAGATGAACCTCAAGAAGATGAAGATGTACCGGAAGTGCAGGAACCCCGTGGACATCCAAATGCTGGAATGATCCGACACTTAAGGGACCATCCTGCAGAGCAAATTATTGGAGATACCCATGTTGGTGTTAGAACAAGAAGAGGTGCAGCTAATGAAGTTTTACACTTAAGTTTTCTTTCACAGGTTGAGCCAAAGAAATTCGATGAAGCAAAGAACGATGCTTCATGGATCATAGCAATGCAAGAAGAACTCAATCAATTTAAGAGATGCAAAGTGTGGACGCTTGTACCCAGACCCAAAGGACAGAATGTCATTGGAACAAAATGGGTATTCAGAAACAAGTTGGACGAGGATGGTGTGATCATCAAGAACAAGGCCCGACTTGTTGCTCAAGGGTATAGACAAGAAGAAGGGATCGACTTCGATCAAACTTTTGCTCCCGTAGCAAGGCTTGAAGCGATCAGGTTGTTTCTAGCGTATGCTGCTCACAAAGGATTTAAAGTCTATCAAATGGACGTGAAGTCAGCCTTCCTTAATGGTGATATAAAGGAAGAAGTATACGTAGAACAACCCCCAGGTTTCGTGGACTCCTCATTTCCTGATCATGTTTATTTTCTTCGAAAAGCTTTATATGGTCTCAAGCAAGCTCCCCGTGCTTGGTATGAGACGTTGTCTAGCTTCCTCCTTGAAAACAAATTCACAAGAGGCAAGATAGACAAGACATTATTTCTTAGGGAAGTAAAAGGCAAGATTTTGCTAGTGCAAATCTATGTCGATGACATTATTTTCGGATCTACCGATGATATCCTCTGCAAAAAGTTTTCCAACTTGATGCAAGGGAAATTTGAAATGAGTAGTATGGGAGAGCTGAAGTATTTCTTAGGACTTCAGGTAAAGCAATCTGAAGATGGAATTTTCATCTCTCAGACGAAGTTTACCAAAGAGTTAATTAAGAAATTCGGAATGGAGAATGCAACCTCTATGAGGACTCCAATGGGTTCAGCTATGTCTCTAGACAAGGATGAGAAAGGGAAACCTTTTGATGAAACCAAGTTTAGAAGCATAATTGGATCCTTGCTCTACCTTACCGCAAGTAGACCGGATATAATGTTTTCAACATGTGTTTGTGCTAGATTTCAGGTGAACACTAAGGAATCTCACTACTCAGCTGCAAAGCGGATTTTGAGATACCTTAAAGGCACACCAAATCTTGGCTTATGGTACCCAAGAAGTAATGATTTCGAGCTCACTGGTTTTTCAGATGCTGATTTTGCAGGAAGCAAAGATGACAGGAAAAGTACTTCAGGAACGTGCCAATTCTTAGGAAAACGGCTCATCTCCTGGAGTAGTAAGAAGCAAAATTGTGTTGCTATCTCAACTGCTGAATCGGAGTATATCTCTGCAGGCAGTTGTTGTGCACAATTGCTCTGGATAAGGAACCAACTTGAGGATTACAACCTAAAGCTCAAAGAAATTCCTATGTACTGTGATTCATCAAGCGCCATAGCAATTGCCAACAATCCCGTGTCTCACAGCGGGACAAAGCACATAGAGATTCGTTATCACTTCATCTGAGAGCATGTGGAGCACAAGGACATTGATCTTAGCTATGTCCCGACGGATCGGCAAATTGCAGATATTTTCACTAAGCCGCTCGACGAATCAAAGTTCAATTATTTCAAAATGGAGCTTGGTATGTTAAACAAAGACTCTTAGAGACTCTCAGAATCTCAGAAGTCAAAAAGATGTTTTGTCGAACCTTCATTTAACCGAATTCGGCGATTCTATTTAACCGAATCCGGCGATATCGATTAACCGAATTCGACTAATTCCTTTAGCCGAATGACGAATTTTCTGGAATTCAATTCTTTCCTAAATGGAATTCGAAGGGTCACGGTTCAAATCTCAGGTACGCACTCTCTCTAAATCTTCATAACACTATATAAATGTTACTTAAGAGAGAAATTCGAAACCCTTGATTCCGAATCGTGCGACTCTTCATCTCCCGATTCGTGCGTCCGTTCGTGGTTCTCTTCTCCAACCGCCGCTCGTCTGGTTCGCTCGCATCCTCACCTCCTTCAACCGATTCCTCCTCACCATACCTACGCAATGCCTAAGAAAGCCTCAGAGAAGCTGCTCTTCGGAAGTGAGCTAGTCAGAACTGGTTTCGACACCTCAGTAGATGAATTCAGAAACGTCGTTCTCATTCTTGAGGTGGCCGGTCTGGGCTATGTTCTAGAACATCCTTGCAAGGTGTTGGAAGCAGAGGTTCTAAAATTCTTCAAGCATGCAGAACTGAGAAAGCAAGGGTCTGTGATAAAAAGCAGGATTGGTGATGTCCAAATCAAAATTTCTTCTTCAAGTCTGACCAAGCTTCTCAAGCTACCAGAAGTTTCAGAAACAGATACTCTATCTCCAAAGGATTTCAAACAAGCTCTCCGGTTTTGTGGTTTGCCCAAAGGAACAAAATCCATTTATCGAAAGCAGATGAATGAGGAAGGAAAATTACTGTCTGATATTATGGGAAAGGTTCTCCTCTGTAAAGTCGGCTCTCACGACTATCTCCCTAATGATATGTTCAAGCTACTGGGTTCAGTTATTTGCAGAAAAAGGGTTGACTGGGGAAGTGTGTTGTTTGACAGAATCTCCGCTAGTTTAAATACCCCAAATTTTGGGAGAATTCTCTCTCTATATCTCTACCGTCTGGATAAAACAAGATTCAACATGAAGAATGGAACTCCCCTCCATCATTTCAAAAGAATTGACTCCTCTATGATTGAGAGGTGGTCCAGGAAAGTTGGTGAGTCAAGAGTGATATCTCCCAGGGCTCCAAAAGTTAAGAAAATTCCCCGCATTGAATCTGACAGTGAAACAGAAAGTGATCCTTCCAGTAAGAAGGAGAGTGAACAGGAAGCTGAGCAACACCATGAGAACCAAGATGGTGAGAAAGAAAATGAGAAGCAGGGTGAAGACCTGAATGAGAAAGAAGGTGAACCCTCCAAGGGGGAGTGTTCCAAGCTGCCTGAACCAAATCCTCCCCTCTCTCCAGTGGGTTCTACAGTCGTATCTCCCAAGATTCCATCTCCTCACAGCTCTCCTTCTAAAGAAGAAAATGCTGATAGCCACATTGACAGTGATGGAGATGATGAAGGGGGAGATGATCCTAATATTGATGCTGTGAAGACAGGTCAATCAGAGAAAGGTCAAGCTGCTCCTCCTGAGGCTGCTATCCCCGCTCAAATTGAGGGGGAGAATGTTCATTCTGATCTCTCTGCTCCTGAAGAAGATAAGCAAGAGCAGGCAGACCTTCCTACAACCCCTGAACATGTTACTATCCTCATAGAAGATGACAGTGTTGCAGGGCCCTCTGCCTCAACTTCAAAAGTTAAGGGAAAATCTGTGCAAGCTCCCAAGGTGCACAAAATCCAAATAACAGTCGAAGACAGGAGAAATGAAGAACCCTCCCCTCCTCCAGCTCAAAATGAAGAAACTCTTGATGTTCAACAGTTTTATCACTATATGAAGGATGTGGATTCAGCAGATTTCCTCGTAGCAGAAGATGATTTTGGAATCTCTTCTCGCTTGCAAGATCAACCTCCCTCTGCCGTCGACTCAATGCTACTCAGTATGGAAGAAATGCTTATCAAACAGAAAAAGTACTTTGAATTTGCTATTCATCAAATCTTTGACAAGACCAGAGATATAGACAAAGGAATGGGCAATCACTTGCAATCTATAGCTCACAGCATGGACAAGGTAAAAGAAAAACAGGATGAGTACTTTTCTCTGGGTGCATCCACCCTTAAGCATGTTCGGGAAGGATTACAAGCCGTTTGTGAGAATACTACAAAGCTTTCTGAAAATCAAGAGTACATGTTTCAGCATGATCAACAGGGAAGATCTTCAGTTCAGAACTCTCTCCAAGCTATCAAGACAGAGATCATCCAAACCCTAACTGAAGAAGTCAGAAAGGGGGAGGAAAGACTGCATGAACGAATTCAAACTCAAATCTTTGATTTAAATAGAGAGTTAGAAGGAAGGATTCAGGAATCACAGTTAAATGTTCAATCTCAGATTGCTGAAGTCTCAAGGAGTATTGATAGCAAATTTCAAGACTTATATGGTTATCTGCATCAAAATCAGGTTTGGTTGCATAATGAGCTATCAAGAGGCTATGCCCATGGTTTCCAAGGGACAGGTCAATCTTCTGAGCAGCCAGCCTTTCCTTCTGAAGAATTTAATCCAGACAGTCAGTTTGCTGCTCCTTAGGGTGAATATGATCCTCCCGAAGGCTATATCTGGTCTGATGATGAAAATAAAATATCTAGAAAAAGGGTGAGATCTGAAAGATCTGAAGCTGCTGGATCTGGATTCATGAGAGATGCTTTCAGAGCAGCAAATCCAAGGCAGGATACTCAGAGAGCTGAAGGCTCAAAAGTTGTTAGTACAGGAGCTCCTCACCAAAGAAGGATTGATGGCGAAGTCTGGAGCCCTGAATCAAGAAATATCATCCTGGATCATTTCAGACTTATCAGCTGTTCAAATGAACTTCCATCAACTTTTTATGACCGGGAAGAAATTAACAAATGGCAAGCATCAATGCTGAAGAGAAAGATTCATATCAGAAATCATAAAGAAGATGAAAAGCCTCCTCTACCTCCTCCGAAGTATTTTCCGAAGCCGAAGGCTTATTTTGAGAGACAGCTCAAGAAGTATCAAAAGGGAAAGAAGCTTGATAACTGATCTCTTTTAAGAACATTTATATAGTGTTATGAACTTCAATCTTTTGTTTATGATGACTATATATAGCTTCATAGTTCAGTTCTTTACTTGCTTATATTTATTTTTCTCCTAGCAATTCACCTCAGTAGATAGGGTTCTGACTTCTTCAAATAGGGGGAGATTGTTGGGTATTGTATCCACAATAGCCCTGATTTGAAGAAGTCCCCTTCAAACTAGGATGAATTGTAATTGTATTTGATTATGCACTTTAGCTGTGTTGTGACAGGTCATTCCACTCTAGGTACAAACCAATGTCAGTTTTCAATGAGTCGTCAAACACAGGCTTGTGCAATGTAATCCCTCATTGTATAGACCAAAGTGTTGGCTCATGTGAGATCTCTCTATTGGGATGTACCTCATTTCCTAAGTGCAAGAGAAGGAGGACTGGAGCTGATGGTGGACTTTTCATAGAAAGGGATTTTTCCCAAGTAAAATTCGGTTATATCATTCAGAAACATATAGTCGAATTCGACTATATAGTTGGGATGGATATAATCGAATTCGGTGAATCATAGTTCGAATTTCCTTGAAGAATTAGAATAACCGAATTCGGTTATTGCAATTCGGTTATATCATTTAACCGAATTCGATTCGGTTATTGCCATTCGGTTATACCATTTAACCGAATTGGTCTGCAGTAATTCTTCCGGTTCGTTTTTGAATGCGCGTTTCTTAGGGCTTCTCCTATGTTCAGTACACGTGGAATTAGATCCGTATTTCGCGCATATGACCGTTGTAGAAGATCGTATAAATACTCCTGATGTATTTCCGTTTAGCCCTAATCTAATCCAATCAATCTGAATCGAATCAAAAATCGCGAATCAAACAGAAAGAATCGCAAGTCTCGACCGATCTCTCTCGCGCTCAAGTTTCGTCTCCGACAAAGCTGTGATTTGTGATTCGTCTTCTACAGATTCAAGCATCTCAGATCCAGTAAAGAATCGCTCAAGATTTCTTCGTTCTTCCTCTAAACGTATTGAGATTCTTTGTCAAGAAGAAGAAATCTATTTCTCAAGATCTGAAGAAAAACTTCATCTGAAGTTTAAGAAGATTGTTTCAAATCTACGTTGTGTTGTAATAAACAATTTTATAAACTTTGTAGGAAGCTTGCTTCCGAGTGTTGTGTAGATCCTTGTTTAAGGATTGAGTTGTAGGAGTTGTTTTTTTTACTCCGAGTTGTAGGAGTGGTGCACTCCGAGTTGTAGGAGTTCTTACTCCGAGGTGTAAGATTATCTTAATCTGAGTTTGGTGAAGTAGCCGAATCTAGCCTCGAAGAGCTAGATAGGCGAGGCGGGAAAGAGGAGTACCCACATCGGGGAACCTCTATAAAATCCTTGTGTCTGTGCTGTGCCTTTTTGTGTGATTTTCTGTGTTATAATTTTTAATTCCGCGTAAAGACATAGAATCCACCTATTCACCCCCCTCTAGGTGATTTAGGCCGCAACTAGATACTTTCAAAAGACTCAGGCACAGGTTGTGCAATCCTACCAGGGAGGTAGAAGAGAGGAGTACCCACATTTTGGAGAACCTCTATAAAAGTTCATGTGTCCTCTGTGTTGATTTTTTGTGTTGTCCATATTTCTATTTCTCTGTGTTTATAATTCATGCAATCTGTGCTTTCTTTATTCTGTCTATTGGATTGCGGATTGCATAAGACTTAGAGTTTTATTGTGTGTGCATAATTAGGGTAGAAAATATTTAAAACTCTATTCACCCCCCCCCCCCCCCCCCCCCCTCTAGAGAATACTTTGAGGCACACTGTGCACTTTCAACCCTACCTAAACTATCTCCCAGAAATAGAATTAGAATATTCCTTAAAGGAGGTTCACAGTGGGATCTGCGGAGAACACCTGGGCACCAGAGCTTTGTCTCGAAAGATCCTACGTTACGGTTTTTATTGGCCAACCATGAAGAAAGATGCGGTTGAGTTCGTCCAAAAGTGTAAAAGCTGTCAAATCTACGTGAACATACCCCATCATCCCCCAGTCTCTCTCACAGCACTCCAAGGCGCCTGACCATTTGCTCAATAGGAATCGATTTACTTTGCCCCCTCACCATGACATCTGGCCAGAGGAAGTTCTTCATCCTTGCAATTTATTACTTCACCAAAGGGGTAGAAGCCGAACCCCTCGCCAAAATCACTGAAGAGAACACAAACAATTTGTATGGAAGAACATCATTTGCCGCTTCGGAATCCCAGCAGTAATCGTCGCCGACAATGACACTCAATTTACAGGGAAGTAATTCACCAAAATGTGTGAGGATATCAAAATTAATCTCCGTCATACGGTCGTATCTCATCCACAAACTAACAGACAGATCGAGGTAACAAACTGCACCATCCTCAAAGGATTCAAGACTCGCCTATAGGAGGCATGGTGCAGGGGGTGGACGCACTGCCAAATGTACTATGGGTATATTGCACCACCGAAAGGACTCCGATAGGAGAAACACCGTACAATATCTGCTACGACACGAAGGACATCATTCCCATTGACATCGGAGTCCCAAGCGTCCGGGTAATGACTTTCGACCCTGAAAAGAATGACAAAGCACTTCGTGAAAACCTAGATTTAATCCCCAAAGTTAGGGATGTTGCGGCCTAGTGTGTAACCGTCTACCAGAGGCGTGTAGCCCGGCTCTATGACCACAGGGTAAAACCAAGGCCAATCAATGTCGGAGATCTCATCATACGAAGCATCAAAGCAGCTGGTAAAGGTCCACAAAGAGATAAGCTCTCGCCAAGTTGGGACGGACCATACATTGTTACAGCAGTCGTAAAACCCGGGACATAAGAGCTCAGAACGACAGAAGGAAAAAACCCTGCCATACACGTGGAACGCGTAAAACTTGAGCCATTTTTATCAGTAAACTTGTATTTCTTGTTATGTAAAAAACCGCGAGCTTCCGCTAGCACAAACTATCTTTATGCGATGAAAACTATGTTTTAATATCAACACCCGTGTTTAAACAAAAATGGTGTTAAATACTTTTTTAACCGCCATAATAAGACATAGAGTCGTAAGGGCTGTCCCTCGTACGGTCATCCTCGGTTTGAATACAAACGATATTCACCGTCGACTTCGGGATCTGTTCCCCTATAGTCGTAAGGGCCTGTCCCTCGTGCGGTCAAGCTCGGTTTGAATACAAACGCTATTCGTCGTCGACTTCGGGACCTGTTCCTCCTATAGCCGTAAGGGTCTGTCCCTCGCACGATCATCCTCGGTTTGAATACAAATGCTATTCACCGTCGACTTCAGGACATGTTCCCCCTATATCCGTAAGGTCATATCCCTCGTGCGGTCATCCTCGGTTTGAATACAAATGATATTCACCGTTGACTTCGGGACCTATTCCCCCAATAGCCGCAAGGGTCTGTCCCTCGTACGGTCATCCTCGGTTTGAATACAAATGCTATTCACCATCGACTTTGGGACTTGTTCCCCCTATAGTCGTAAGTGCATGTCCCTCGTGCGATCATCCTCGATTTGAATACAAACGATATTCACCGTCGACTTCGGGATTGTTCCCCCTATAGACGTAAGGGCCTGTCCCTCGTGCGGTCATCCTCGGTTTGAAGACTAACACTCTTCACCGCCAAATCCAGGTCATGTTTCCCCTGTAGCCGTAAGGGCCTGTCCCTTGAACCGTTATCAACGGTTGGAAAACTAACACTCCTCACCATCAAAAATAGGGTCAATCCTCTCATGGAAGATAGCTAAAATAAGGGAGTCACAAGGTCGACACAGCAAAACAAAGGTAGCTAGAAAGTACAAATCGACTCTCGACAACATCCAAACGATCCTCCTCCTAAAGGTCTCCCGATCCAAGACACCGCAGGGAAGGTGACGAAACCTTTGAACTCCACCAAGCGAAAATACGAACTTCAATGGCTTGGGGGGAAATTAATATGTTGCCAGTAAGTTATAAGCTGCTCAGAGGGGTGCGATTAGCAAAAACCTCGCTAACGTCTGGTACAACCAAAGTCGCGTAGCCACGCCCCATTAAGGGGATGCGGCTTAGCGCGCCCCTCCAAAGAAGGGATCATCCCGCACCCCTCTCGAGGAGTACGGCCAAGACCGCACTCTGCGTAGTAAGGGGCGGCCGAAACCACACCTCACTTAGTGGGGTGCAGCCAAGGCCACACCCCACTAAATGGGGTGTTGCCAAGGCCACACCCCACTAAGTGGGGTGCGGCTCTAGCCGCACCCCATAAGGGGTATGTCCGGAGCTGGCGCCGCACCCCCATGGGCTACGGCCCGAGCCGGTGCCGCACCCCCCATAGGGTGCGGCCCGAGCTGGCACCGCACCCCCTCGGGGTGCGGTCAGCGCCGCACCTCATCGGGGGTGCGGTCGGTGTCGCACCTCCCTTGGTGGTGCGTCCGGCGCCGCACCAACCTCTAGGGGGTGTGGCCGGCGCCGCACCCCCTCAGGGGTGCGATCAGCATCGCACCTCTCGTAGGGGTGCGGCCGGCGCTGCACCCCTTTGGGGGTGCGACCGGCGCCGTACCTCCATTGGGGTGCGGTCGGTGCCGCACCCCCTTTTAGGGGTGCGGCCGGCACCGCACTCCCTTCTAGTGCGGCAGGCACCTCCCCCTTTGGGGTGCGGCCGGCACCTCCCCCCCCCCCCCCCTTGGGGGTGTGGCCGGCGCCGTCGTCACCACACCCCTTTGGGGTGTGGCCCAGCCACGCACCCCCCTAGGTGGTGCGACTGACATCGTGCCCTCTCGGGGGCGTCTGGACTGCAGACACCCCTCCTTTTCCAGGAAGTCGCACATCCCTGTCTTGAGAGGCGCAAGGTTTAGTAGGTGCGTGTGATAGCATTTTTGGCCTTCCGCTCGCAAAACGAGCTAAGCGCGCTCAGAACGCTCCTGTATTCGTTGCGCGCTCTGAACGCTATCGTGTTCGTTGTACGCTCAAAACGCTCTAGTGTTCGTTGCACACTCAGAACGCTCTCGTGTTCGTTGCGCGCTCAGAACTCTTCCACGTTCGTGACGCGCACGGCAATTAACGTTTCCCAATTTCCTAGATTGGAGGTCCAGTTCACTTTTCTCAACGCCATCAACGAAGCTGCCCGAACTGCCCAAGCTACCCGAACTGCACGGAGGGCAAGACGGGAATATCAAAAAAGTGACCAACCTTGTGCTCCAAATAGAACAATGTGATTCATCCGTGAGGTGGTCACGGTGGTTACGACGGTGAAATTATCGGGCTACCCCCGGCCAAGGCTATAAAAGGAGCTAAGGGCCTTCATTTCAAGACAACATGTCTTCTACGCCCGAGAGAGCTCCTTTGAAGATTTCCTTATAATTCTCCTTCGGCGCTTGAAGAACTCCTTCGATCTTCGAACATCCTCTTCGAATCTTCGAAGATATCCTTCGAGCCATCGAAGGTCTCCTTCGTGTCTTTGAAGATTTTCCACGTGCAAAAAAGCCGCGAGCGCAGACTCGTGCAAAAAAGCCGCAAGCACAGACTTGCGCAAGATAATTTTCTATTATGTAAAAGCCGCGGGCTCAGAACCGCGCGAGTTCATCTGTTATTTTGCAGAAATCACTCAGCCTATGCGGATATTAATGTAAGGCAGCAAACCAGCGACAACCTCAGAGAACCAACGCCCTTCGTCGGCCATCTTAAAGCGTCCTCCCTCGATCAACGCTTTGTCAGCAACCAGGACAGCAGGACCATCAGAGGCCTATCACGACCCAGCGCAGGGCGAGAAACGCCTGTCCAGAACAAAGAAACAAAGTCAACCACGCTCACCCTTCGACCGCAACTCCTACCCAAAGCGCCGCTAAGAGGGCGGTGAATAAAGCCGCCATAGAAAAATCAAAACCTCTGAACTCCTCGCCCCGAAACTCGGACTCCGAAGGTTTGGGGGGCTTATGTTATACACCCGTAAAGGCCTCGGGTTGCGTCTAAAGGAAGTCCCGCCGAAGAGAGGTGGGGTCAACGGTCAACGCATAATCGCTTAAGTTTGAGAGATCGAACCCGCCACTTCCACCGCCCGTCGCCGAGGTCAAAGCACGTGCAAGCCACAGGTACGTACGCTACCGCGCGCATGGTAGCGCGCGGGGCAGCGCCCCCCCCCCCCCCCCCCCCCCCCCCCCCCCCCCCCCCGTCGCGGAGGAGCGACCCGGTCGCGCCCCGACCGCACCCCTCCCGGGGTGCGGCCAAGCCGCACCCTTTGGGAGGTGCGGCCCAGCCGCACCCCCCAAGGCGGTGTGGGTCCCAGCCGCATCCCTTAGGGGGTGCGGCCAAGCCGCACCACCCTTAGGGGGTGCGGCCAAGCCGCACCCCCCTTGGGGTGCGGCCCCATCCGCACCCCCCCCCCCCCGGGTGCGACTCGGCCGCACCACCCGTGGGGTGCGGTCCGGCCCCCTCCCCTCGCCTTTTATCGCAGGGGGGCTCGAGGGGCCCCCACCGCGTTCGCGCCCTCTCGTTGGGTGCGCAGGATCCCAATTCCTCCTTGGGGGACGACTCCCCGTTCCTCCGTCCGCCCGGGGCATCCCGGTGGTCCGCGGCACGTTCGGAGCACCTCAGCGCTAGCGCGCGCTCAGAACGCTTCTGAGCGCGCTCAGAAGCATTCTCACTCTTTGTCTTTCTGACTTTCTCACTTTTTGTCTTTCCAGCGTGCTCACTTTTTGTCTTTTCAGCGTGCTCACTTTTTGTCTTTCCAGTTTCTCAGATTTCAGGAACAACTTGTCTCCTTTTTCGCCTCCAACAGAACTGCCCGAACTGCCCGAACTACCCGAACTGCCCGAAGGGTAAGGTGGTCATTTACAAAAAATGGTGATTCATGTGCCCCGAACCAGAAAATATGATTCGTCCGCCGAGCACTTATGGAAACTGCAAACAACAAAATTACCGGACTGCCCTCGGCCAAAGCTATAAAAGGAGCCCCAAGGCTTCATTTGAGGGGACCTTGACTTGAGAACCCGGGGAAGCTCCTTGCAGACTTTTGCGTAATTCTCCTTCAGCGCTGGAAGATCTCCTTCGGGGACTTGAAGATTTTCTTCATCCCGAAACGCGACACGCCTTCTCACTTTTGTTCCCCGGAGGCTTCTCACTTTTGTTCTCCGGGCCTTCTCACTTTTGTTCCCCGGAATTCCCAGAAGGAAAAAGACTTAGTTTTTCCGAGAGGTGGCCTATCACCCCCGGAGCTCTTTCTCCCTCTCTATTATTGTACCGAGCAGCGGCCTGTCGCGCTCAAGTTCTAACTACCAAATTGTAACCCCCAGAAGATCGTGAAGTTTGGTCGGCACAGCTCCGGCCGCGTGGTTTTTTACCCTTTCCGAGTTTTCCACGTTAAAAAGTCTCTGTGTACTCAGCGAATCTCAAATTGATTGTTTGCGCGCTTAGTTCACTCACGAGCTAAGGTGGTTCAATTGGACCGGTCTACCAAGAGCTCTAAGCGTTCCGCAACAGTTTGGCGCCGTCTGTGGGAATTTCCCAAAACTCTTTGAAAGCCAACTGCTATGGCAAGAAAGAGTGCTCGCACTACTGAAGGGTCAGTACCGGAGGGATGCGTCGACCCAGCTCCCTCCCACTCGCTTATCAATGCACCTCCCGCGGAGGGGGCACTGCCTACGCCCGCAGCTGGGCTGGAAGTACGCATGCAACAGATTGAAGAGCATCAAGCCGAGATGCTGGCCCTCGTGAGGAATCTCGGGACTCCTCAAGCTCCGATTCAGCCACCAGCTCTGAACGCACCACCGCCCCCAGTTCTGAATCATGCCCCGAACCAAGAAGCCGTTCAGGAGGACGAGGCTTCAGAAGCATTCTCCAACGCGGCGAGTTCCGCTCACCTTGCCCCGCCAGCTGAAGGCCCAGAAGCTGACCACCGTCGCCGTCACCCCAGAAGAGCTGCCCCTGAGCGAGCAACGGAAAGAACTACGCGATAAGAAATACGCGATATGATAGAGGAAGAGTACGCCCAAGCAGGGCGACGCGCCGCACTCGCCCGCCGTCCCACGCATCAGGGCTCCACGCTGTCGCCTCAAGTCCTAGCCCATCCAATTCCGAATGGCTTCAAGTTTCCAGCATCGAGACATTCGACGGGACGGACGATCCTTTGGAACATGTCAATCACTTCACCACCGTCATGAGGATTTACAGCGCTCCTGATCAGATCCTCTGCCAGGTGTTCCCGACAACCTTGAAGGGACAAGCGTGCACTTGGTTCCATTCTCTGCGGAATGGGGCCATCAACAACTTCGCAGAAATGGCGCAACAATTCGTGGATCAGTTCATCGCCAACCGCCGAATTGTCCGAGATCCCTCCCATCTCTCAGGGATCCGCCAGAACGACGGAGAGACACTCAAGGACTTCTTCCGATGCTTCACTACCGAGGCTCGGCAGATCCCAGGGGTTGACCCCGAGCTCCTGCGAGGAGTTTTCTTGGGAGGACTCCGCCCAAGTGGCTTCTACTCGGCTCTCATGAGAGAAACCGTACCAAGTTACCCCGACCTCGTTCATCGGGTTGAAGCACAAATAGCTGCAGATGAGGCCATCGAAGCACACCGTCGGCAGTTCGAAGGAAGCCAAGGAAGGAAGAGGGGATCAGATCAAGCCCCTCGCGAACGAGAAGAACGTCGCGGTGAGGAGCGCCGCGGCGACGAGCGTCGGTGTGACCCCCGAAGGGATCTGGGACCACAGCCGCCCAGAATCTACACCCTGTTGAACACCACCAGAACGAATGTGCTCTACGCCATTCAGAACAACCCTGAATTCGGCATGCCCCGGATACCCCCGCCAAATCCAAGGGGCGACCAGTCCAGGTACTGCGAGTTCCATCGGGGAACCGGGCATACCACCGAGGAGTGCACCAGACTTAAAGACAAAATCGAGCGCCTCATCCGCCAGGGACTCCTGGGAAGGTTCTTACAAGGCCAGATTCCCAATCAGCCCCAGCAGCCCAGGGAGGCGGGGGAGCAGCCCCCCGCCCCCCGAGGCGCAGGTGGAGGAAGGCCGATGGTGGGAGAAATTGAGACGATCGCCGGACCCCCCGTCTTAGCATCGCAAATCCTCTCGATTGCCCATCCCGTAAGAGACCACGAAGACAAAAAACTCAAGCAGAATATTACGATAGCTTTCGGAGATGAAGACTTGCAAGGGTTGCGGCTTCTGCACCAGGATCCGCTCGTGATCAGCGCAGGGATCGTGGATCCCTGCTTAAAGGTAAAGAGAATACTGGTCGACAACGGAATCTCAGTCGATGTCCTGTTCCTCTCCACCTTGCAGAGTATGAAGCTCACGAAGGACCAGCTTAGTCCTGCGGCCGGGCCCGTCTACGGCTTCGACAACAGACCTGTCCCGGTGTAGGGCATGATCATTCTCCCAGTCACATTGGGCGAGTTTCCAAGACAGTCAACGCACAACATCCAGTTCATGGTGGTAGAGTCCACCTCCGCCTATAATGCCATCTTCGGGAGACCGCTCCAGTCAATCTTCGGGGCAATCCCTTCCATTCCGCATCTGGCTATGAAGTTCCCAACTGCCGCAGGCATAGGAGTCGTAAGAGGGGACCAAGAGGCAGCCAGAACCTGCTATCTGAAGCAGGCTCAACCAGTAAGGGCATCCGCCCTCAACATCAATAACTTCGACCTACGAGACGAAGCTACTTTGCAGCGAGGAGCGCCCGTTGAAGGGCTAGTAGAAGTACCACTTTCCCGACGAGACCCGACTCGGACTGTTCAGGTCGGGTCACTCTTGTCTCAAGAGGAGCGAGAAAAGTTCACAACCTTCCTACAGGAGAACGAGGACATTTTTGCTTGGAGCCCAGAAGATATGCCCGGGGTAGATCCTGACGTTATCTATCACTCGTTAAACATCAACCCCGCCTGCAGGCCTGTAATTCAAAAGAAGAGGAACTTTCCCCCGAGCGTTTGAAGGCGATCGAGGAGGAAGTAGCTAAGCTCCTGGAAGCACGGTTCATACGCGAAGCAGAATACCCCACATGGCTCGCCAACGTAGTCATGGTAAAAAGGCCTCGGGAAAATGGCGAATGTGCGTCGACTACAGCAATTTGAACCAAGCATGCCCAAAAGACAGCTTCCCCCTCCCGAGGATTGACCAACTCGTCGACGCTACGTCCGGCCATGAGCTGCTCAGCTTCATGGATGCTTATTCAGGTTACAACCAGATAAGGATGAACCCCGCGGACGAAGAGCATACCGCCTTCCGCACCGACCGAGGAGTTTACTGCTACAAGGTGATGCCCTTCGGCCTTAAAAATGCTGGAGCCACCTATTAAAGGCTGATGAACAAAATCTTCAAGAATCTCATCGGAGAGACGATGGAGGTTTATGTGGACGACATGCTAGTAAAGAGCGTCCACCGTTGCGACCACTTGGAAGACTTGGGAAAGTGCTTCCAGCTTCTCCGCCGCTTCCAGATGCGGCTCAATCCCACCAAATGTGTGTTTGGTGTGACGGCGGGAAAGTTCTTAGGTTTCATGGTAACCCATCGGGGAATTGAGGCCAACCCCGAGAAGATCAAGGCGTTGGATGATATGTCGCCACCTCGCTCAATTAAGGAAGTGCAATGCCTAAACAGAAGGATCGCTGCGTTATCCCGATTTCTGTCACGGACGGGAGACAAGTATCTCCCCTTCTTCAAAATCCTCCGGGGAGCGCGCCACTCCGGCTTCCAGTGGACTGACGAATGCCAAGTGGCCTTCGAGCTTCTCAAACAATACTTGGCTTCGCCACCGCTTCTATCAAAGCCCACCCCCGGAGAAACTCTGTTCCTGTACCTGGCCGTGTCACCTACGACTCTTAGCTCGGTGCTCGTAAAAGACGAAGGAGGGGTACAGCGACCAATCTACTACCTCAGCAAAGTCCTCACCGACACCGAAACCAGATATCCGGCAGCAGACAAGACGGCCTTGGCTCTTGTTTTCTCAGCAATAAAGCTTCGACCCTACTTCCAGGCTCATACGGTAAAAGTGTTGACATAACTCCCATTACGGGCAATCCTCCAGAAGCCGGAAGTCTCAGGGAGACTTGTAAAGTGGGTCGTAGAGCTCGGCGAGTTTGACATCCAATTCCTGCCTCGACCTGACATCAAGTCGCAAGTACTCGCCGACTTTGTTGTGGAATACACCATCCCGCCAGAAACAACTCTTATCAAAGACACCACTAGCCCCCGTTGGACCCTCTATGTCGACGGTGCCTCCGGAGTTGAAGGAGCCAGAGCAGGATTGCTCCTCATAAGCCACGAGGAGGTCACCCTGGATTACGGACTCCGGCTAAAATTCCCCACAACGAATAACATTGCAGAGTACGAGGCGCTGATCGCCGGTCTCCGACTCGCTATCGACTGCAAAGCTGAGAACCTGACGATTTACACAGACTCTCAACTCGTGGTCTCATAGGTCGAAGGAGACTACGAGGCTAAGAGCGACCAGATGGCGAAGTAACTCGCGTTTGCGAAATCACTCCTTCAGAAGATCCCATCATATCAAATTCTGCACATCCCCCGAGAGCAGAACTCCAGGGCGGACGTTCTCTCCAAACTCGCCACTTCACCCTCCAGCTACCAGTCTCGAAGACGCCGAATCAAAGAGGTCGTAATCCCAAGCATTCAAGGGCCATGGGAGATCGCAGCCATCCACCAGGAAGAGTCATCCTGGATGACCCCACTACGAGCTTACCTCGAATGCGGGCTTCTTCCTGAAGGTCACTTAGAAGCACGAAGACTACGGATGCGGGCAACATCGTTCGCTATTATAGACGGGGAGCTTTACAAATGGGCATGCTCAGGGCCATATCTGAAATGCCTACCGGCAGACGAGGCCGACTACGCCCTCAGAGAAGTGCACGGGGGAGTCTGCGGAGAACACCTAGGCAGGAAAGCATTGGCGCGGAAAATACTGCGTCAAGGCTTCTATTGGCCGACAATGAGGAAGGACGCGGCCGACTTTGTCCAAAGGTGTAAGAGATGTCAGATGCACGCCAGCATACCTCGTCAACCCCCGGTCTCACTTTCCACACTGCAAAGTGCGTGGCCATTCGCGCAATGGGGCATCGACCTCCTCGGCCCCCTGCCCCTAGCATCCGGACAGAGGAAGTTCATCATCCTAGCCATCGATTATTTCACCAAATGGGTAGAAGCAGAGCCCCTAGCTAAAATCACGGAAGAAAACGCCAAACAATTCGTCTGGAAGAACATCGTCTGCCGCTTCGGCATCCCGGCTACGATCATCGCCGACAACGACACTCAATTCACTGGGAAGTCCTTCACCTAGATGTGCGAGGATCTGAAGATCAACCTACGTCACACGGGCGTAGCGCATCCGCAAACCAACGGACAAGTAGAAGTCACAAATCGCACCATCCTCAAAGGATTGAAGACACGCTTAGAAGAAGCTGGGGGACAATGGGTGGACGCGCTCCCAAATGTGCTGTGGGCGTATCGCACAACAGAGAGGAATCCTACAGGGGAGACGCCTTATAACCTCTGTTACGGAACCAAAGCTATCATCCCCGTCGACGTCGGCGTTCCAAGTATTCGGGTGCTAACCTTCGATCCCAGCAAGAATGACGGACTGCTTCGGGAAAATCTCGACCTAATCCCTGAGGTTCGGGACAACGCTGCCCAACGTGCCGCATCCTACCAAATGCGTGTAGCCCGCATCTACGACAGGAGGGTGAAGCCCAGGCCGATCAACGTAGGAGATCTCGTCTTACGCAGCGTCGAGGCAGCCGGCAAAGGCCCCCAAGGAGATAAGCTCTCACCGGCCTGGGAAGGCCCGTATGTAGTCACTACGGTCGTGAAACCCGGAACATACAGGCTCAGAACGGCGGAAGGGAAGACTTTGCCACGCACCTGGAACGCTCAAACCCTGCGCCGCTTTTACTAGTAATCCTGGGACTTCTACCATATGCTAAGTCGCGAGCTCAGACTCGTGCAAACTTATCTTAAAATTCCTGTACCAAGCCGCGAGCTCAGACTCGTGCACTTATCTTATATTACATATTATGTAAAAGTCGCGAGCTCAGACTCGTGCACTTATCTTATATTATGTATTATGTAAAAGCCGCGAGCTCAGACTCGTGCACCTATCTTATCTTAAATAAAGCTATGCGCCAAATGATTTCTTATTATAAAACTATATATGTATATTTTGACATCAACATCCATTTAAGAAAAATCTTTGTAACGGGGCCCTGCCCTGGGGCTTTGCACCGCCGTCGATTGAAGGTTCGCCCTTCTCCTCCGCCGTCGAGTCCCAGCGTCGTAGGGGCCTGACCCCCTTACGTTCGCCTCCGGTTTGAATACACCAGCTATTCACCGGCCACTTCGGGGCCCTGTCCTGGGTACTTTGCACCGCCGTTGATTGAAGGTTCGCCCTTCTCCTCCGCCGTCGAGTCCCGGTGTCGTAGGGGTCTGCCCCCCTTACGTTCACCCCTGGTTTGAATACACCCGCTATTCACCGGCCAAGCCGCGAGCGCAGACTCGTGCAAAAAAGCCGCGAGCACAGACTCGTGCAAAAAAGCCGCGAGCGCAAACTCGTGCAAAAAAGCGGCAAGCACAGACTTGCGCAAGCTAATTTTCTATTATGTAAAAGCCGCGGGCTCAGAACCGCGCGAGTTCATCTGTTATTTTGCAGAAATCACTCAGCTTATGCAGATATTAATGTTAGGCAGCAAGCCAGCGACAACCTCAGAGAACCAACGCCCTTCGCCGGCCATCTTAAAGCGTCCTCCCTCGATCAACGCTTTGTCAGCAACCAGGACAGCAGGACCATCAGAGGGCTATCACGACCCAGCGCAGGGCGAGAAACGTCTGTCCAGAACAAAGAAACAAAGTCAACCACGCTCACCCTTCGACCGCAACTCCTACCCAAAGCGCAGCTAAGAGGGCGGTGAATAAAGCCGCCACAGAAAAATCAAAACCTCTGAACTCCTCGCCCCGAAACTCGGACTCCGAAGGTTTGGGGGGATTATGTTATACACCCGTAAAGGCCTCGGGTTACATCTAAAGGAAGTCCCGCCGAAGAGAGGTGGGGTTAACGGTCAACGCATAATCGCTTAAGTTTGAGAGATCGAACCCGCCACTTCCACCGCCCGCCGCCGAGGGCAAAGCACGCGCAAGCCACAGGTACGTACGCTACCGTGCGCACGGAAGCGCGCGGGCAGCGCCCCCTGTCGCGGAGGAGCGACCGGGTCGCGCCCCGACCGCAGCCCTCCCGGGGTGCGGCCAAGCCGCACCCCCCAAGGGGGTGCGGCCCAGCCGCACCCCTCAAGGGGTGCGGCCAAGCCGCACCCCTCCCCTCGCCTTTTATCACAGGGGGCTCGAGGGGCCCCCACCGCGTTCGCGCCCTCTCGTCGGGTGCGCCGGATCCCAATTCCTCCTTGGGGGACGACTCCCCGTTCCGCCGTCCGCACGGGGCATCCCGGTGGTCCGCGGCACGTTCGGAGCACCTCAGCGCTAGCACGCGCTCAGAACGCTTCTGAGCGCGCTCAGAACGCTTCTGAGCGCGCTCAGAAGCATTCTCACTTTTTGTCTTTCTGACTTTCTCACTTTTTGTCTTTCCAGCGTGCTCACTTTTTGTCTTTCCAGCGTGCTCACTTTTTGTCTTTCCAGTTTCTCAGATTTCAGGAACAACCTGTCGCCTTTTTCGCCTCCAACAGAACTGCCCGAACTGCCCGAACTACCCGAACTGCCCGAAGGGTAAGGTGGTCATTTACGAAAAATGGCGATCCGTGTGCCCCGAACCAGAAAATATGATTCGTCCGTCGAGCACTTATGGAAACTGCAAACGGCAAAATTACCGGACTGCCATCGACCAAAGCTATAAAAGGAGCCCCAATGCTTCATTTGAGGGGACCTTGACTTGAGAACCCGGGGAAGCTCCTTGCAGACTTTTGCGTAATTCTCCTTCAGCGCTGGAAGATCTCATTCGGGGACTTGAAGATTTTCTTCATCCCGAAAGGCGACACGCCTTCTCACTTTTGTTCCCCGGAGGCTTCACACTTTTGTTCTCCGGGCCATCTCACTTTTGTTCCCCGAAATTCCCAGAAGGAAAAAGACTTAGTTTTTCCGAGAGGTGGTCTGTCACCCCCGGAGCTCTTTCTCTCTCTCTATTATTGTACCGAGCAGCGGCCTGTCGCGCTCAAGTTCTAACTACCAAATTGTAACCCCCAGAAGATAGTGAAGTTTGGTCGGCACAGCTCCGGCCGCGTGGCTTTTTACCCTTTCCGGGTTTTCCACTTTAAAAAGTCTCGGTGTACTCAGCGAATCTCGAATTGCCTGTTTGTGCGCTTAGTTCGCTCACGAGCTAAGGTGGTTAAATTGGACCGGTCTACCAAGAGCCCTAAGCGTTCCGCAACAGATATTAAGAAATAAAATCCAATGAAGTTAACCAAACACTTTTCATTTAATAAAAGATATTTCTTTCATGATGTAATAAAAATAATGATTCATTAATTATTTAAATAGATTTCTCTAGACCACGAGTGTTTAACGCTACTCAGAACTCTTTGGTTCAGACAAACAAATATTAATTTTAGGTTGATCTAAGAGTTTTACTCGATGTTTAGAAACCTCTAAATGTCACTTTATCCTTTTTTTAACTCTCACTTAGATTTGACTCTAAGACGTAGATCTAACGATTTCCCACAAAGTGGTGATGAAACGTATAACTTGTACAAATTGTATTATAAATCTTTCCATTTTACAATTCTATCTGATCCATTCGTGCGTAGAGCTATTTACTCGATTGCAGACATTTCTGCAACACCTCTAAAAGATGAACAAGTATAGTCAATTTGGAAAGAACTTATTGTCATCCTCTTTCATATATGAATCTATCTAATTCAGAAAGGAATAACTTGCATTAGTATCTCCAGTTTCAATTCAAACATGAGTTCGATTCACACTCCATATTCTGAGAAGTATTTACGACCCGGAAAGAGGAAAAGCGGAGTCTTTGTCTAAAGAAATGCGTTGAGAAAGGAGCATATGTATAAAATCTTTCAACGAGATCTCTCTCGAGATGCGCATGCAACCCTCTTTATTGGCATGTGATATATTCATACTTTAGTCCACCTAAGCCTATGAAAACATGAGACTCATATCCAACTCAGTGATATAAACAATTAACTCAAGCAAATCGTACATTATACAAAACTATAAAGAGTAATTAAAGCTTTTATGCAATCTACTCGGATAATCTGGGACGTATAATTACTTATACCTTTATCCAAAAAATTTAATTAAAAAACAGATAAGCACAATTGATGTGCAAAAGATATCATAAAAGATCAAATTGATATATAGTTATTATTACATTATATGAATATAAAGCAAGCAATTATGTTCAGACTTTCTAATTCAATCATTGTTAAGCTGCCGAATGGATTTCAGCAAATATCCAACCCGGCTAATTTGAACAAACAAGCCTAATTTTTCATTAATTACAGAGAAGAAATAGGCTTTAACAAGCAGCCAATCAAGAGTCCGATTTCAAAGTTTATGTTGTGGAAATTTGCATAAAAGCTCCGTTTGGCACGGTTTTTTGCTCCGGCGAGTTTGGATAAATACGTCACCGTCATAGAATGCATGTTTGGCAAGACAATGGTTATGATCACTGCGCGCCACAAAGAAAAGAAAACTACTTTGACCATAAAAGCGGATGAAGTTTCTTATGTGAGGGCTTACGAACGACAGTTCACAACCACAACATTCACGACCGCCACCACCGTGCCAAAAGAAGCCAAAATGTCAAGCTAGTTTTTGATTCATGATGACTATTGATGAGTTACACGGCTAGTTTAGAGCCATAATGGTTATTATGTATATAGCTGAAATATCTAATTAATGAGGTGTTTCACATAAATGTGAATGCACATACTAGCTATGATATTAGTCCTTTTTTAGTATAATTAGCTTTTTCCCAGCTTACTTTCAGACAAATATATTCTAATTATTTGTGATTCCAAATAATTATTTAAGTGCCCCCTAAGGTCTCTAGGGTTTGCTTATAATTTGTTTTAATTATTTAATTTAAAATCAATTAATTAATTTATTAAATATAAATAATTTTATTTAATTAATTCATGCAAAATATCTCAATAATTATTTTAAGGGTAGTTAGGTCAATTGAAGTTCAAATTCCATTATATCTTATTTTTAATTCAATTAAATACATTATTAATTAAAATTATTTAATTGATTCATTTAATTAATTTTAATTCAATATTATGACATAATTCACTTAATAGGTTATGATCATAGGCGGACCCATGCACATACACACTTGGGAACGTGCCCGGATGTGAAAATCACAGAAATGACTTAGGTATCGCTCGCTGCCTTAGTTGGCGACTTCTCTAGTTCTCCACCTCAAAGAGCGACACCACGTTCTTCGCGACAGAGAGCTGCAAAGAGGCGACGGCTCCACCCGAGCACGATTTTGTTGACCATCACACCGCCTCTGACTCCCGAGACAGCGATCTTCGCCTCTTATTCTTCCTATCGGCCATCAGTGAGTGTGTGCATTCTTCTTCTTACATCAGACATCAGTGCATCAACGCATCAGTGTCGGAAGCTCGCATCAGTGCCCGAAGCTCACATCAGTGCCCGAAGATTGAATCAGTGCATGAAGCCCAAATCAGTGCATGAAGCTCGCATCAATGCCTAGAGCTACGATTTTGAGAGACAACCTCCTTCGGTGTTGAAGCCCGCATTAGGCTTCCGGCCTACATCAAGTCTTCTAAGATGTTTTCGAGAAAGGATCTTTGTCGCTGCCTTGCCTCCTAGAAATTGAAAAGTCGATCTCCTTCCCTAAGTTCCTTACTATGTTTTATACCTCTGTCATTTCTTGATTTGTTTTAGTTTTTGTGTTTTAAATTTGTGTGTGGGGGTAGGGGGGTGTTAATGAAGCTTTCAAATGATTTTTTTCCCAATGGATACACAGATCAAATGCGCTAATTCAGTATTTAGTTTTCGAGTTCTATCCATGTTTGCAACTTTTCTGCTCTTCCTACTCAACTGCTCCAGTGTTCCCCCAATATGCAAATCCCCTAGCATTGTGCGTCTAAATTGTAAATTTTAGGTTTGCAAGTTGTTTTTGCATCTTGTTTGTCCAATTCATCTATTTTGTAATTTCTTTTTATAGATTCAATCTAGTTTAACAACAATTGTTTAGCAACAAGAGTTTACTGATTTATCATGTCTAAAGTTCATACCTCTTGTTTAGCAATATGAGTGTGTTTATCACGTTGAAATTTGTTGTACCCTGGTTGACCAGAAATCCTAGTTCCATCACAAATTGAGAACATGACAAAATAAGTCATTGTAGATCTAATTATTCAAAACAACAATTATCCAGAGCGATAATGCTCATCTGCGTCAAGTAGTATTAGATAATTACTTTGCACATTAATGTGGTTTATAATAGAATAAATAAAAATTATTAAATTCTCAATGTATACCTTCACTTCATTGATCTGCCAAAGTAATGATTGCACATGCAGGCATGTTATATTGCATAGCTCTAAACTGTGGAATATAATTAAGATATGTCTCATGCTTCTGCTACTGAATCATGATATCCTTGCCACGTTGAAATAACAGGTGGTAGTGGACAATTTTCATCCATCGGCCATTGAATGAAATGATTCATCTTTACAAACCTAATAAATATTCTTTCTGACTTTTGAAGGTGTTGAATGTAGAGAGAGAAAATGTGAAAGACTATAATCTCAAATAATGAACCAATACAATATTGTAGCATGATGTGATGATCAATCTCATGCTTGATATTGTCATCCATTTATTAAATTGTGTTAGCACCACATTGCAACCAATAGATAATTGTAGTTCTTGCATTCTTACATATCCATATATGTTTGTGTACAAGTTTTCATGATGGTGGATTTCCAATGGAAGATTTTTGTGGACTTCCAACCAATTCTCCCAATTATCCAATGTTATACATAGAACTTGGTATCCACAATGGCCATCACCGCTAACATTCATGATTATGAACACTTTCTGTAAGATCCCTCTCCCACACCAGGAGAGTTCCCGGATCTTATGCCCAGAACCGTCGCCTTACGGTGACGCTAACACACGAGTTAGCCGCCTCCACAAGACGTCGATCATGTCGGCAAGAACGATCAACCAGGCAACATGAGATAAGAAGTAAAACTAGTAAAATAAAACTAAGTCCACAATCACACATTTTATATATGAGTCAAAATAGTATATAAGTCCGTCAATGAGCACAAAAGAAAGATTAAGGGCTTATGCCGAGTACAAGTCTGTATGAAAAGACAACAAAATAAACTCACTCTCTCTCTCTCTCACTACATATCTATGCGGAAGCTAAACACTCTCATCAACTGGAACCTGTCTCGTGGTAGAAGTAATGTGCGGCATCTGCTCCTCAAATCTTGCCATCTCGTCATGTTGGTCGTGCGGCTGCTACAGCTCCTCGAACTCCTACGGTCACAACCGACCGTTAGTCATAAAGACTAAGCCAGTTTTTTCCTCGCCTCCCCCCGCGAATCCTAGGCACCGAGCGGGAGGAATAAGCGGAGGACAACAAGTGGAGTAAACAAAGCAGGTGACAGAGAAAATCTATGCTAGCAGGTATATAAAAGTAAAACACGTAAAACCCCTAACTAACAGTATATATGAGCAGGAAGTAAGACAGTAAGTAAAGCAGTAAGAAAGTAAGGTAACAACTAGAGCAGTTATGAAAAATAACCTTAACTTATATGCGTACACACAAAACACATAAGCTAAGGGATCTGGCAAGAATTCAACTCATCGTATAAAAGAGTTCATACTAATTTATATGATGAGGTCTCTGTTTTATGCAAGGATGTTATGCTATGATATGCAATGCAATTGTGCAACTCACACACACGACTCTGTACGTACAGACCTTTTTGTAGTTCCCTCTATTCGAGTGTGTCAACTCAGGTACCCAGCTGAGGCGAACTGGGCAGTGGACCGAGCTGTCCACTTCTAGGCTTGTGTAACACCACCCAACCTAGACCTTTTGTACGCCCTTGAAGAACACACCAGGGTATCTGCGTACTACTTGATACAACGATGCCTCTAATTAAAAATGACTAGCCTACTACTCGCAGGACCTAACCCAAAGCAATATATAGTGAGTCTAACACTCGCAGGACTAACCCAGTCTCTTTCTTATATCCCGAGCCTACCGCTCACAAGACTAACCTAGTCCTTTCTTATATCCCAAGCCTACCGCTCGTAGGACTAACCTAGTCCTTTCTTATATCTCGAGCCTACCGCTCGCAGGACTAACGCAATCCTTTCTCATATCCCGAGCCTACTGCTCGCAGGACTATCCCAGTTCTTTCTTATATCTTGAGCCTACAGCTCGCAGGACTAACCCAGTCCTTTCTTATATCCCGAGCTTACCGCTCGCGGGACTAACTTGTCCTTTCTTATATCCCGAGCCTACCGCTCGCAGGACTATCTTAGTCCTTATTTCATTCCATCCCAAATTTGGGAGGAGAATTATATTTCAAGTTCTCATATTTTACTACTCTTGTCTATTGTTGATTGAACTTAGAAGCTTGGGGTGAATCCTGAACTTCCCGTGGATTACCCGGTGAAGGGCTCGCAACGGTACTAGGGAAGGTGATGGGCTGAAATCCAAATCCCCATTTCCAAGATATTTACTTTTATTGGTGGCTACCCCTTTCTAAAACCCCACTCTCCTTATTGCTCTTTATAACTTAGATATTTTATGACTTATCCTTCACCCTATTTTTAAGCAAAGCTCTCTTGAACGATGCTCCACACTTAAGATCTTTCATCCTCTAATTGGTGGGGGCCTTATGTAACTCACAATATCTCTAATCACACTCTAAAGATATGTCATGAATACCTTAACCTGCTGTGTGATTACTATACTCTCAATGTGATCCCTGCCCCTTCATGCATAGTGCGACACGAGTCTAAATTATTCTCTAACCCATAGCGCTAACGTTCCCCAAAAATTCCACAACTTCTAGGGGCTAATATAGATGATATTTCACTGCCATAATTCAAATTTCACTAATTTTCTAAGTGATTCTGCTGGTCAAATCATCACACTAAGTTTTTACTATTCGCAGACCAATAATGAGGTTGAACTAAATTTGAGTCCTATGATGCAATCTTGACCATAATATCTCCAAATGAGTTCTAATTTTTACCACAAGATCGTAATGGATTACTTAGGGTTTGTCCACAATATTGGTACATTTCATATTGATTTGACCTTTAATTAAAATTCCTAAATCAATTGGCATCTTCTAAAATTTGAAGGAGGTACCAAGTCAATAAGTTCAATCTTGCTATATAATTTTCCAAAGGTAACTTATGACATAAAAATATGGATTCCAAAATTACATAATTTTCCAGTAGCTTTGTAATCATAATTTCTATTTATCATAAAAATGGTGATAAGATAACTTTACACATCAAGTACTAGGTTTTGACTTCCAAAAATTCTGAGAAAATTACAGTGATACTATGATGGCATAAAAACACTAATTCCAGAATTTCATAATTTTCCAGCAGAATTATATCCATAATTTTTATTTATCATAAAAAAGGGTGACAAGGTGACTTTACACATCAAGTACTAAATTTTGACTTCCAAAAAATTCTAAAAAAATTACAGTGACACTATGATGGCATAAAAATACTAGTTCCAGAATTTCATAATTTTCTAGTAGAATTATATCCATAATTTCTAATTATCATAAAAAGGGTGACAATGTGACTTTACACATCAAGTACTAGATTTTGACTTCCAAAAATTCTGAGAAAATTACAGTGACACTATGATGGAATAAAAACACTAATTCCAGAATTTCATAAATTTTCAGTAGAATTATATCCATAATTTCTAATTATCATAAAAATGGTGACAAGGTAACTTTACCAATCAAGTACTAGATTTTGACTTCCAAAAATTCTGAGAAAATTACAGTGACACTATGATGTCATAAAAATACTAATTCCAGAATTTCAACAATTCCTCAAACATTTTGCCTAATAAATTTTCTATTATTCAGAATTGTGATATATGGCAAATTAGATAATTCCTAAAGAATTAATCTCTGAAATTTTCTACCAAAATTTACAGAGATTTTAAATGACATAACAAGTGATTCACCAGAATTTTACAATTTATCTCCAAGTACCAACCATGAACATTTCATAAATACAAAATTGTGGCATAGTCAATTTGATCATATTCACAAGATTCTTGATCCAAGAAGTTCTAAGATTTTCTAAGGTGATGTATTATATCATAAGGAGGGTGAGTGCTAAATTTCAGAAACTAACTTAAAGCCATTTGAGATAAATACACAATATACCTCTTTGGGCTATTGGCACACATATTCCCTTTTAGGTAGAGACATGCAATTTGAATTTACCTACATGCAAAGATCCATTTGGTCTCCAATTTTAACCATAGTCTAGTATTGGCTAAATAAGGGTGACACACAAATTTGGGATCAGTTGGAGCTATATTCTTCCAAAAATGTCACTTATTTGAATTTACATATTTTGAATAAAACCTTAGAAAAATAATTTCCTAAAAATCTGATTTTCTTTTTTTTTGTGCAAGCTAGGTGCAGGGCTCATGCATGCATGGCCAAAATTTCAAGTCCATCAGACTTACCATTTAGAATATATACACAAAATGATTTCTGGCCTCGAGATGGACCAATCTCACCAAAATGGATTCTGAGGGTCCTACATTGCGCCAAATGGGCCGATTTAAATTCCTAGTGACAGTAGACATCAAGATCTACAAATGTTATCTCATGCCACTTTTCGGAAAAAGGCCTCTAAAGGCCACAAATTCTAGTCTGAACATTCATAATAAAATGTGGCAAATCATTTAAATGCTATGACATGGTCTGCGTATAGCTATCAGATGAAATCAACGGCTGTGATTTCATCTCTTACCTCCAGCCAACAGTTGGGATTTCCCCGACCTGGGCCAACTTCCACAGCCATTTCCCAGCCATTCACGGCCCACCATTGTCGGCCACCACCTCCACCACATCCGTTGAGGTGGTGGCTACCGCTAGGCGGCGACACGGCCGCCGGAGACGGCTCCTCCGGCGATCCCGAGCAGAAGAGAAAGCTCGGAAATTCTCCCTCAAGCTCACATGGTATCGGGCTCAATCGAGGCTGATTTCTCTCCTAAATGGACCTAGATACTAGCACAGAGGGAGAGGGGGAGAAACCGAACCTTAGTGGGGCTTGGCGGCGGCGGCGGTTGGCCATGGATCTTCTCTCCTCTAGCGAACTTGCTCCCAACCTCAATTCTCCACCTTTTTCTCCTATGTAAAGCTCCAGCCCGACTCCTTTCCCCCTTCTAAAGCTAATGGTGGCATCAATTGGAGATGGGGAGGGTTGTATAGGGAGTATTTGAAAAGTGGTGGTCGGCCTCCCCTTGGTTGCTCCTCCCTGCTGCCAAATGGCACCCCTCCAGCACCAATTCGGTTGGGAATTAACTAGGGAGGTCAGGTATGGCCTTGGGCAGAAGTGTGGAGTGTCACTTGGCCTTCATTCCCAAAATTCCTCTTATTCTTTAATGGAAATTGGGGAAAAGTCCCTTCTACCCCCTTGCATGTCACTCCTTTCAAATTTTAGGGGGAAAGCAAAGTAATTGTGCACTTGGGCTGCTGAGTGGGCTTTGGTTGAGGCCTTAGCCCAATTGGATTCGGTTTGGGGCTCTTAATTTCTTCATATTGTCCTAAGGTTGACCAAGGTTGACTTTGATGTTGACTTCGTCAATTGGGTGGGTTGGCTGGTCCAAAATGTTTACCTTGGGTCCCTTAACACCCCCCAATGTTAATTGGGTCATGTTGATGCCCCAATTGGGACAATTTAACCAATAGGTTTGATTTTGACCAAAATTGGGGGAAAGTTGACTTTGGTCAATTTGGTCAAATTGATGATCCCATGATGGGGCTTTTGAGTCAATTAGGTCTCCCATGATGTTCTAAGACTAGGGGTGAAGTCAATTTCATGCTTTGGGGGTCAATTGAACCAATTGGGGAAGGATTGGCTTATGTTGACCTAAGTTGACTTTGGTCAAATTGGACCAATTGGTGACCCCGTGATGGGGCTTTTGGGTACATAGCACTCCTTAAAATGTTTACCATCTTGTGGTAGGGTCAATTTGGTCATATGAGTATGAATTGAACCATATTGAGTTGAATTGGGCTATATTGACCTAGATTTGACTTTGGTCCACTTGGCTAAATTGGTTGACCAATTGATGAGACTTTTGGTCAATTATGCCTCCTTTAGGGTTAGGGACATGTTGGTGTGTTAATTCACATTTATAAGTTCAATTTGAGTTAATTTGGTCTAAAATGACTTGCCCCTATAGTGGCTCACACTTGAGTTCTCTCAATTCAAGGTGACCTAAGGTCACTACCTAGCTCAAACTCACTTTTCTCACCACATGACCTACCCTAGTTTAAGTCAAGGGTTCTAGTAGGAAATGGGATGTTACACTTTCCACATGGTTTGTTGAGGAATTACACAAGTTCAAGTACTCATCCATCCAAGTAGAAACAAATAATTCCTTATACGGGTCTACTCATGTCGTCACCGTGTAACGCAAAACTTCTGGATATGCTTAAGTATGGGTGATGGGGATCTTCAAGGGGTTATATATATAAAATGGTAGATAATTAGAGAGTGTGGAGCCTATTAAAGACACACAATCTTAGTTGAAAGTAATGGAGAGAGTGTGAGTAATGGAGACTATGGATGGTTAAAATATTTTGTGATGTTAGTGGTGATGGTGGAGGGAGTAAGCTACTATTTGAGATTATGAATGATTAATAAAGTCTAGATAATCATAACTAATCATTAGTTGTGGTATAAAGCATCATACCATTTTTTTATTAATTAAATGACATAAAATGGTCAAATTAACACAAGAGAGAAAAAAATAATTAATAGACCACTAAGGTTTCCAAACTTGGTCATAGACTCTCATAAGTCTAATGAAGCTAGTTGCACAATCAATTTCCAATTCCGAAGTAATTTGAATCAAATTTGAGCAAAGTCAAAATTTATAGTTGCTCACTTACCTTGGGCAATACCACAATGTTTCAAACCCTAAAATAAGTCTACCCTTCATATTTTATAATTTATGAGTTGATTTGTTATTTTCCATCAATTACATTAAATTGGGGCGCCTCGAATTCCATCTGATTCGCAATAAACATTGCTAATGGGTTCACTAGGTCATTGATATATAGGGTGAAGGTTTTAAAGACCTCATGATCAGATTGTGTCAAAATAACCTAATAGAATTGACAATGTCACATTCGTGCACGAAATCGTAAATTGGATAACGACCAACGAACACTTAACTCTAGCTCACCAAATTCACTCCACCCCCTTCGCTCAATTATCTGGCCAACCCTGGGCCAGTACGAGTCTATATGTCCTGAGAGTGCACAACGACTCAATTGACCGGGTTAAAAATTTGGGATGTTATTGAGAACTATTGTATTGCACCGGATCCAAGGCGGGAAATCACCGGAATAAATATCGGGTTTTGGAAACTCTCCTTCCACAAAGCCTGCTCGATTTTTGGACTGGAGAGCATTGAGTAAATTTCTTCCCCGTGTGAAATAATTTCCTCCAATTTCATTTATTAATGTTTTGAGTAACAAAAATCAAACCCACAATGCAAGTTGCATAGAGTGTGTTGCAACGGGCACCAAAACTCCTTTGGCAAGGCCGGCCATGTTGAAGGAGAAAGATAAAATGTAGGCTGATAGAGATGAGTTGATTATTCATTGATAATCATACTATTTTGATATTCGCAGTTCAATAAATTTGAAGTATTTTTAGAATTACGAATAGCCATTTTAGATATTTTAAGACTACTATTAGCCATCGTAAGAATGCTAATATCAATCACCTTTTTTTACTTGACAGAACAGCCCACGAATATAAGCTTTTTGGACAACTAGTATCCCTTTAGAGTGACCTAAGCCATGTGATCACCTGAAAATCTTGGCAGATTCACACTCTATAAATTGATTGCGATTCCCCATCTCTTTCTCTCTCTCTCTATCCTTCCTCCAAATTCCAATGGCTAACCTCAGTACCAAATATCTTCTCCTCCTCTCCCTCGCACTGGCAACATCTTCTTCATTGGCATCGTCCTACAACGTAGTCGACTTCGGCGCGAACCCCGACGGCCTCACCGACTCCGCCGAGCCGTTCCTCGCCGCGTGGTCCAATGCCTGCGCCGGGAGCACGCCGGCGGCCATCCACGTCCCTCCTGGAACCTACTTCCTTAGCCACGCCGTCTTCTCAGGGCCGTGCAATAACACTGCCATCCGAATCAGCGCCGCCGGCGCCACCGTCGTCGCCGATTCTGCCTACAGTTTTGCCACGTCGTGGATTACTTTTGTGGATGTGAATGGCCTTTCTATCAACGGAGGGACCCTTGACGGCCGGGGGGAACCACTGTGGAATTGCAAGATGGCTGGTCGGAGCTGCCCCACCGGCGCTGCGGTCAGCATTTCAATTTTTCACAATTATTAAATAGATGCAATTGTGACAGATACACTTGATCACCTGCGTCACTTGTAGAAAAGTGCGGTAGTCGCGGTACTACTAATATTACGTACATCTCGTGTGCACTAGGTGAGCAATTCAGATAGGTTTGGATTGGTTTCACTCAGAACTAGGAACCGATCCATATAGGTTCGGTTCCAACTTTTCAAAAACGAAAGTGACTCATGTACTCGAAACTTAGAACAATACCCGAACCATATATGTTATGGTTCGGTTCCGGTTTGATTCTCGGTTCTATCCTTCGTCTTACCTTGTTTTTGATCATTATTACTCGTATTATATAGAAATAGTGCAAGTTGCAAGTAAATAATATTAAAAAGTTATCTCAAATCTTAGTATAGCGAGTTTGAATCAAATTGAACATATCATTATCTTTCCAAGATTCAAATTTTCTTTTGAAGTCAATAAAAAGTATATTAATTTTGATGTTTTATGAATATTAAATAAAATGATAAAGATTAAATAATATATATTAAGTTAACCAATAATTATTAACATTAGATATATATATATATTAAATATTATATTATACCTAAGTTATTAACCAAATACTAATTTCTTATAATTTTAGGGAGCGAGAACCGACACCAAGAACCGAGAACCGACCCGATGGATCGGTTCCAACGTTTTTGGGAGCCAGAACCGAACCGAGAACCACCAGAACCGACCCGAATTGGTCGATCGATTCGGTTCAATTTCAGGTCGGTTCTAGTTTCTTCGGTTTCTTTTGCACACCCCCGTGCACTATAACTTCTCTATACATTTAGAAATTTATTATATTTATTTCATACAAATTATTTAATGCAATTAGTAAAGACTCTTGGTCTAGGTTCAAATCTCACCATCTTTGTTAAATTATTAGTTTGAATTTTTTATTAAGATATTCATACAAAAATTAATTTTAAAATAAATCTAGTGGTAGAGATTAGCTAGCAAGATGGTCCTCCCAATTAGACCATGGTATCACAAAATTTTTTTCTTGTTAATATAGTACTGAGTGGCTGTGCACGGGATGGGGAGGGGTTGCGACCACCACAGTACCTACGTCGGTTGCGAACGGGCTTAGCCCGTCCGTTGGTTGCTTAGAGAGCTTAATGATCATGTCTAAGTCTCCCCTAGTTGTTAACAGGTTCCGCTCTTCCGCAGGTTGCGACCGGGCTCCTCCCGCCGTACATAGATTGTGAACGGTTGCACACACATAGAGCAAAATTTTTAATTCATTTTAATAAATAGCAAAAAGTGAAAGAAAGCTAATAAAAGGATGAAATCGTTAACTATCAGCAATGTTTACGAATAGAAATCATGTACTAAAATATCAATCATATAACAACAAAGTTTGGTGACAAAGAAATGTGTCAATTCAACACAAAAAATAGGCTAGATTAAATAAGTGGTGTATCTTGTTGTTCTGCTCTTAATCCGCTTTCCTTTTTTAAACAAAAAAAAGTCCTACAAATTGCAACAAAATAATAGAAATAAGACTGCATTAAAATGAATGTAAATATATGGTATTCATCATTTTCATAAAAGAGCATTGTGATCATAAAAGAAAATCCATTGCACAAATAACAATAATCAACAACATTCACCAAATGTAGAAATGAACATTGCATGAGAAATAACCTAAATCTAGAGAATTCGTCATTTTCATAAAACAACATTAATAAAACAAAATCAATTGCACAAACAATTATTTCAAAATATACAAGGAAGACCTCCATATGAGCCAAAAGTTTCTATTTTGATCAAAACCTTCTTAAAATACGTAAAGAATCCTTGAACCATGTTGGAATTAATCTATTTTAGCAATCTATCACATCTATCTTTGTAGTAACTCTCAACCTAATTTCTATTCTCAAAATTATTGGCACAAAAGCATACTCTTTTTTTCTTGGTGGGCACAAAATTATTAACAAGCACAAATGGATTGCATACAAAGATCTTTTACAACCTCTAGGTGAATCGGTGTTTTAAAAATCACTAACATTTACAAAACTTATAGATGCAAAGCCAAATATAATGTGTACAATATGTGTTTTCTGTGTGCATTGGCTTTGGAATAATTGTTGATATGTTGGACTTGCATTGGCTTTGGAATTTTCCTCAAACCTTTCCCCTCAAAATGGAAACATATGGTGGTTATATCAACATTAACTCTCGGAGCACTTGATTATGGTTTGGTGGTTAACAACATTAACTCTTGGTGTAACACCCTACACGTTCCAAGTAATACAACAGTAGGTCTGATCGGGACCCCACGCCATATTAAATGAACAAGTTAAAGAGTTACGAAATAGTTTCATCAACAAACTTGACATCACAGAGCTAAAAGCTAACGGAAGCATTTTAATAAATCTTGAACCAGTATATGTCTACAACACCAACTAGGAATGACATATATATATTATAAAGAAATACATTTAGGCCCATAATGAAACCAAATTAGAACCATTGTACAACCCACATTCTCCGAGGGTGAGCCCACTCAAAGCCACATAGGCAAAAGTCAAAGTCAATGATCAAAACTGAAGATATCAGACAGCGCGCCAGAATCATGTAACCATGGGGTGCGAGTAGGGACTTACTCGCCCCCAACCGCGAGAAAACAGGCATACCCGGAATTAACCATCCAGCCAAGCGAGAAGGTCAAAGGCCCGGACATGCTCGCCTATAGGCGACCTTCATAAACCAACTCGTCAGCTTGTGCCGAGGTCCTCACCTACTCGCTCGCTTAAGTCTTTGCTCAACCATCTCAAAAGGGACCAGGGATAGTCGTCGCCTGCCTCCCCTCCCCCCAAGATTTGTCTATAAATAGACCCCCAGGGGTACCAGGAATGGCACTTGTCAAAAATCAGAACTTCATCCCCCCCTTTAGGCGAGAATTCTCCCTAGCTAGTGCCTTCCTAGTACCAAGCTCGGTCATTCGTTGGTTGTGGAGGAGAAGACTCCTTTGAGCTTCTGGGTACGTGGTGGGACCTCCCTGCCGCAGCACATGGGGTTGTGTTTGTTATCCTTCTAGTTCTTTTGATGTCGTCAATCAAGTCGTCTTGTTGGACCGCTAGGCAAGTAGCCTCCGACTGCATTGATCCGAATTTTGGAGTCAGGATTTTCTTGGCTTCAACAACCATAGCTTGAAACTTAGTTGTTGGATCATGGCGATCTAGGATGCAAATAGCCAAAAACTGATTGATTAGGACTGCGAATAGCTCAAATCAGAAATTCCCCCCTCCAAAATACCGAGCCAAGCCCGACTCCCCTGTTCACCGTACTAGCCCCGATGTTTCCGTCCACCGTCGCAGCCGGAGCCACCGTCGGCCTGACCGGAGCCCACCGGCGTGGTCGTCGGACCCCCGACGAACCTGCCGGGGTCAGCCCGGCGGCGCTCGACAGTCGGGGTCAACCAACGTCGGGGCTGGCGGCGGTTTAAAAAAAAACTAAAACTAAATATAAATTATATTTATATTATAAATTCACAAATTATATAAGTTATATAAATATAAGTTATATAATGAAAAAATAATAAATATATATAGATAAATGATATATAAATTATATATATATATAAATATTTAAAAAAATTCAGAAATATTTAAATAAATTAAGAAATTTATATATAATGTAGATATATATAATGCAGAAATTTACAAAAAATTTAAAAATGAAGAAATGAAATAAATGAAATTTTCATAAATAAATGAAAAAAGTAAAAAAAATAAATAAATATAAGTGGGTGCATGTCGGGGTGGGCGAAGTGATATGTTCTTGAAATATGTGTATATATATGTGCATACGAGTGACAGGCACGGGCCTCCGGCCCTATGTGAGGTCAATCGGCGGGCTTCGCCCGCCCCTCAGCCCCTATTTGGCTATTGGCACAACAATTTATATGAGTTATATTGAATACTTTTCCTAAAAAAGCATGTGCAAAGCGTATTTTCAAAAATTCGTCAAAAATTTGTTATAATTACGATCAGGGCGGCAATACGTCTTGTGCGTGCATTTTTAGAATAAGTGTTCAACACGAAAGTTGTAGATTTCGATGAGATCTACAATTTTCGTGTTGAACACTTTTCCTAAATATGCATGTATAATGCATATTTTTAAAAGGCGCGTTATAACTCATAGAAATTGGTGTGTCAATAGCCAAACTGGGGCTGCCAATATAAAAACCCTTATATATATATTAAGTTTATACTTTTTTTTAAACCCTAAAGGCCAATAATTTTTTTAAACCATAAAGGCCATTGTTCGTCGAACGCAGGTGGCGCCTGCGTTCGTCGAACACAGATTCGTCGTTCGTCGAACGCAGTGTTCGCCATTCGTCGAACGCAGACGCTCTTGCGTTCGCCGTTCGTCGAACGCAGGCGCTCCTGCGTTCGCCGTTCGTCGAACGCAGGCGCTCCTGCGTTCGCCGTTCATCGAACGCAGGCGCTCCTGCGTTCGACGAACGAAGGCGCTCCTGCGTTCGACGAACGAAGGCGCTCCTGCGCTCGACGAAGGCAGCGCGGTTCGTCGATCGCTGGAGGTTCGTCGTTCGTCGAATGGCAAACCTACGTTCGACGAACGGCGGGGCGCCTGCGTTCAACGAACGCAGGGGTTCTTGCGCTCGACGATCGCAGGGGCTCCTGCGCTCGACGAACGCAGGCGCTCCTGCGCTCGACGAACGCAGGGTTCTCCGTTCGTCGAATGCAGGCGCTCCTGCGTTCGACGAACGCATACGCTCCTGCGTTCGACGAACGGTCGGGGCCACCATTCGACGAATGTGTATATATATTTATTTATTTTATTTTATATTTATTTTTTTATTTTTCCTGTGCCCCCCCCCCCCCTCCCGTGACCCTCCTCCCGCCCCGATTTGGGCTGCCGCCGCCGGTTGGCCGGTGTGAGGCCACCGGCCGGTTCGCCGGTCTCTGGCGAACCTGCCGGTGGTACTCCGGCAGGGCCACCGCTGACGGTGGCCCTACCGGAGCCCCGCCGGAGTATTACCGGCAGGTTCGTCGGAGACCGACGAACCGGCCGGTGGCCTCATGCCGGCCAGCCGGCGGCTCCGCCGCCGACGGCAGCCCAAATCGGGGCGGGAGGAGGGGCAGGGAGGGGGCACGGGAAATGGCTGGGAGTGAGGGAGGGAGGTTTTAAAATTCTGGCTATTCGCAGGCCTTTTTTTCTGATTTGATTTGAGATCCAATGGTTGTGATTTGATTTTGTCTCAATTTCTTTGTCATGGAGTGCCTATTTACCTTGTCATGGACACAAAAACGATATTTCTTTATAATATAGTATAGATATATGTATATATGTATATATACAAAAACTATTTGGCCTTAAGGCCATACATGATGTACACAACAAGTGTTTATCTCACTACATGATTTACAGACATCAGCACGTAGGTCAGCAACACATGAAAGATAAGCACACAAAATATTGTCCTTCGAGGGTCAGCACTGCAATGGGCTTCAACCCGGCTATTTCCCGCTCGGCTCGCCAGCACTGCACAGGTACAATCCACAAAGACGTGAGAAAACAATATAGCGGTCAGCTTTAGCTGACCTCAATGGAATAACGACCCCACCCTATTCCCGGTACGGTGACACTACTTCCCTGCAAGTCAGCAGTATAGCAATATATATCTAAAACAGGAAAGTGCAGCTAACACAATCGATATATGCATAATCACCACAAACGTTGGCACGCATGACCACGCGTTTCGTCCTCTCACGGCACACTTTCGGTGTACTCCCCGAGTCCCACATCCATCCTCAGTTATGCAAACTTATATGGTAATTTAGCGACTGTTGGTCGAGCCATTAGGCTTCCCGGACTTCCTTTCCAAGATCAGACGGTGCACCAAGGGGCGACCTCTTCACCGACCAGCATGGAACGGGTTCGGATCCGCCTTGCCCGGCTCAATCATCGCGAACAACCAACACGATGCGGGTACATCTTCACCCCCGGCCCGTCAAAGAGATAAGCACCGCTAGGTCATTAACACAGCCTCATGGGCAATTTCCAATCACATCGAGTGATACCTAGTATCACTAGCGATAATGTCGACGTTAGCTCTAACGTTGGGCGTTAGCAACAGAACACAATTTCCTTCCAAAAATGAAGGTGTTTCATGTTGTTGCTCTCCATCATAGTATACAACCCAGTATACATCATTCAAGCTATACAAACAGCACAATAAGCACGGAGTCTTCTCCGGCACTCAATTCAGCCATCACCAATCTGGACCAACCTATCGCAGATGGGCTTTACACAGCATGCATATATCCGTATATGAATCGGATTCTATATGCAGTTCATACCGGGGATGGACAACATCTACCAGGTGAAAGTATAGTCTTTAACTAATTAGTGAAGGAGTTCCATGCACTATGCTAACAGCAAAATATAGGACTAGCATGTCCTATCACAAGAAGAAGGATCGTTACCCTGACGATCGCTTTGACGCCATGAATCCACAAATGATTCGGAAGGAAAGGTTCACAACAAGTTCCCCTCCACGGATTTGAACTCGGCGCGAGAATCGAAGCTTGGAAGCTCTTCTAATAGCTGGATGGAGTCTTCTTCTTCCTTAGCCCTCTTCTTCCCTTCCTTTGGAGAAAGAAAATAATAAGTTAAACTAAAGAGAAGACTCATACTCCTGCTTCATTAGCTGAGTCGGACTAAATCCAGCCATCAGATCCAAAATCCAATAAGGAATAGACAGTCACGATTCAATTTGAAGAATCTGATTAAATAGCTAACGGCGACATTAACCCTAATGCTCGCGTTAGCCTTAGAGTAGGTGGATTTGATTTTATCCATCACCGCTTACCAAATCAACTACACGACTTAACACCGGCCTTAGCCCTAACGCTAGGTGTTAGCCATCTAGTCGAATCGTCGAGACCTCTCGACGACAAAGGAGCTTCACGACGACAAGGTTAAGTCATCAAGTCGATACCTAACGCCATTGTTAGCACAAACGCCAGACGTTAGTATTCGACTTGATGACTAGTCGAATTGATCTAGTCGATCGCCTTGACGTATAGCCGATATCTTCCATTCGATATCACTAACGCCCGGCGTTAGCACTAACAACGCCCAACGTTAGCACTAACGCTCGGCTTTAGCACTAACGCCCGACGTTAGCACTAACGCCCGACGTTAGAACTAACGCCCCACGTTAGCACTAACGCCCCACGTTAGCACTAACGCCCCACGTTAGCACTAACGCCCCACGTTAGCACTAACGCCCCACGTTAGCACTAACGTCCCACGTTTGCACTAACGCCCCACGTTAGCACTAACGGCCGACGTTAGCTCCTGCTACCAGATGCTCATGCTCTCTACAGCTGGGAAAACCTGGGGTGTTACACTTGGAGCTCTTGATTATGGTTTCATAATCGTTGCATTAGAATATGAATTTCATCCCAAACATAACAAAGGAAAGCAAAGTTCTTTTGGAAACTTTCTGAATTGATCCATAAAGAACTGGAAGCAATGTAACTGTCATGCATTGAGCAAGACAATCCATATGTTTCTCGATTATAGTCCTAATACTCCTGAATGTAGAAGAAGAAAAATGAGATGGGAGTGTAGACATCGAGCAAGAAGGCTTCGGCGCGATGGTGTCGAAATCGAGAGAGAGTCAGCTTGATTGAAGGATAGGCATGGGGCTCTGCCCCTATGACGACCCGCTATAATACCCTGATTGCGACAGTGTCACGGTGCGACGACACTCCCGTGGCTCAGTGTCGATGTCTAATAAAAAAAATATACCTCACGTATTACAATCTCACGCAACCACGCTTGACCCCCCCCCCCCCCCCCCCCCCCCAATTAAATAATGTAGTATTATAAAAATTTAATTAAAACTGGATTTTGACAAATTAATTTTGACAACTTTTTTTTTTACTTTTTTGGATGCATAATTACGTAGATGGACATTATAATTTAAATATAATTATTTTGAAATAAATAAAAAAATTGAAGCTTTTAAAAACCGGACCGGACCGCGGACAGGACCTCTACCCGGTCCGGTCACGGTATGAGGCCCGCTTGAGGCACGAACCGCCCGAAAACAAGGGAACCGGGCGGGTTGATCGAAAAACCGGGAACCGTGGCCGGTTCCCCGTAATCGAGCGGGTCAAATAGGTACCGGACCTGTCAAAAATTATTATAAAAAAGGCCATCACTAGGACTCGATCCCACACCACTAGCGAGAATATGGAGCAGCCCCTCAAATGGGCTAATTTGGCTTACTTGAAATTTGATGAAATATTATTTATATATAATATTCCTATTCATATTAATTAGTATAATAAGTTAATAACATTATTCATTTTAATTAACTTATATATTTGGTTGTGTGTGCATGACATGTATATATGATATACTATATTTATTTGTATAAAATATAGGAATATATATATATATGCGTATTATATATATGATATTAATTTTAGTTCAATATGTTTAATTTTATCTTTCTTATATTATTTAATTATGTTTGAGCTTAATTTTATATTTACATCTAAATCATTTTTCAAATAATATTTTATTTTCTAATTAAAATAAATTTATAATTAGTTGAAAATAAATAAGGTCTTGAGAATCGGACCGGTGATTGAACCGGAGGAAAGAGAGGTTCAAGGTCGAACCGGTTTAACCGTGATAACCTACTAAATATAAAACATATATTAGTATTAATATATTTAGTATCATTACGCATATAAAATAAATACATTTACTAGTAATATACAAAATAACTCCATTATAAAATACCCTATGTATACCCGTATAATTATGGGCTGCGTTTAGAGAAAAACCCCACTAAAGTGAAGTGGTGGTAGTGGAGTCAAAGTCCATCAACGTGATCGCAGGAATCGAAAAATCCGCCGCCAGACCCACGCCCAGCCAAACATCGCGCATCGCCATAACCGCACCCCGCTAGTGGGGTGCGGTTAGTCCGCACCTCGCTTGTGGGGTGCGGTTAGTCCGCACCTCGCTTAGTCCGCACCTCGCTTGTGGGGTGCGGTTAGTCCGCACCTCGCTTGTGGGGTGCGGTTAGTCTGCACCTCGCTTGTGGGGTGCCGATAGCCGCACCCTCACCGTAATGGGGTGGGGCCTAACCGCACCCTCACCGTAATGGGGTGGGGCCTAACCGCACCCCATGGAGGGTGCGGCCAAGCCGCGCCCCATGGGGTGCGGCCATGCCGCACCCCCTATGGGGTGCGGTCATGCCGCACCCCCTATGAGGTGCGGCCGGCCAAGCCGCACCCCATTCGGGGTGCGGCCGACCGCACCCCCTTGGGTGCGGCCAAGCCGCATCCCATTTAGGGATACGGCCCGGGCGCACCCCTTTAGGGTGTGGCCAAACCGCACCCCTTGGGTGCGGTCAAGCCCCCTCCCCGTAGAGGGGTTCGGGCGCGTCCCCCCTCCCCAAACTCGGTGTGCGCCCTTTGGGCCCCGGATTCCACTCAGGGCACTCCCGCACTCGTAACATGCTCAGAACGCCTCTAAGCGCGTTCGGAGCACTTCCGTGTTCGTTGCACGCTCAGAACGCTTCGGAGCGCGCTGGCGCGCCCGGAACACTTTCGCATTTCTGACATGCTCACATTTTGTCTTTCTGACATGCTCACATTTTGTCTTTCTGACATGCTCACATTTTGTCTTTCTAACATACTCATATTTTGTCTTTCTAGCTTCTCAGATTTCAGGAACAATCCGTCGCCTTTTTTGCCTCCAACAAAACTGCCCGAACTGCCCGAGGGGCAAGATGGTCATTTACGAAAATGGCGATCTGTGTGCTCCGAACCGGAAAATATGATTCGTCCTCCAGGTGGTTACGGTGGTTACAACGGCGAAATTACCGGGCTACCCCCGGCCAAAGCTATAAAAGGAGCCCCAGGGCTTCATTTCAAAGAACCTTGCCTTCTGCACCCGGGAGAGCTCTTTCAAGATTTTCATTGAATTCTCCTTCGGCGCTTGAAGATCTCTTTCGTAGACTTGAAGATTTCCCTCATCTCGAAAGACGACTCAACGTTCTCACTTTCGTTCTTCAGAGCATTCTCACTTTTGTTCCCCGCAGTTCTCAGAAAGAAAAAGACTTAGTATTCCGAGAGGTGGTCTGTCACCCTCGGAGCTCCCTCTCTCTCTCTATTGTTGTAACGAGCGGCGGCCTGTCGCGCTCGACTTCTAAGTACCTAATTGTAAGCTCTGAGAAGATAGTGGAGTTTGGTCGGCACAGCCCCGGCCACGTGGTTTTTACCCTTTCTGGGTTTTCCACGTTAAAAAGTCTCTGTGTACCCAACTAATATTTAATTGACTGTTTGCGCGCTCGGTTCGCTTCCGAGCTAAGGTGGTTCAATTCGACCGGTCTACTAGAGCACCTGAGCGACCCGCAACAATTTGGCGTCGTCTGTGGGAAATTGTTCCTGAAATTTTGCAAAGACTCACTAGAAGTAGCATTTACCGCCAATTGCAATGGCAAGAAGAAGTGCTCACACTACTGAAGGATCAATCCCAGAGGGGCGCGTCGACCCAGCTCCCTCCCACTCGCTCATCAATGCGCCTCTTGCAGAAGAGGCAGTGCTTACGCCTGCGACGGTGCTGGAAGGGCGCATTCGGCAAATGGAAGAGCAACAAGCCGAGATGCTGACTCTCGTGAGAAACCTTGGGGCTCCCCGAGTTCCCATTCAACCTCCAGCACCGAACGTTCCGCCACCCCCAACTCCGAATCATGCTCCGGTCGAGGAAGCCGTTCGGGAAGACGAAGTCTCAGAAGACTTCTCCGACGCTGCAAGCTCCGCTCATCCTGCTCCGCCGGTCAAAGGACCGGAGGCTGACCCCCATCACCATCGTCAAGGAAGAGCTGCTCTTGGCCGAGCAATAGAAAGAACCACGCGAGAGGAGATACGTGACATGATAGCGAAAGAATACGGTCAGGCAGGGCGACGTGCATCTCTCGCCCGCTGTCCCACTCATCACGACTCCCCACTATTGCCTCAAGTCTTGGCCCATCCAACTCCAAACGGTTTCAAGCTTCCCAACATCGAAACATTCGACGGGACGGACGACCCGTTGGAACATATCAATCACTTCACCACTATCATGAGGATCTACAGCGCCCCCGACCAACTTCCTGTCAAGTGTTCCCGGCAACCTTGAATGGACAAGCGCGCACTTGGTTCCACTCCCTGCGAGATGGGGCCATCAACAACTTCGCAGAAATGGCGCAGCAGTTCGTGGACCAGTTCATAGACAATCGTAGGATTGTCCGAGATCCCTCCCATCTCTCGGGAATCCGCCAGAACGACGGGGAAACTTTGAAGGATTTTTTCCAACGCTTCACCTTTGAGGCTCGGCAGATCCCGGGAGTCGACCCCGAGCTCTTGCGAGGAGTTTTCCTCGGAGGCCTCCGCCCATGTGGTTTCTACTCAGCTCTAATGAGAGAACCCGTGTCAAGTTACCCTGACCTCGTTAATCGGGTTGAAGCTCAGATAGCCGCCGACGAGGCCATCGAAGCGCACCGTCGACAGTTCCAAGGTGGCCAAGGAAGGAAGAGAGGGTCAGATCAGGCCCCTCGTGGACGAGAAGAACGACATAATGAGGGACGCCGCAACGACGAATGTCACCGCGACCCCCGGAGAGACCTGGGTCCACAGCCTCCCAGGGTTTACACCCCATTGAATACCACCAGAGCTAATGTGCTCTACGCCATTCAAAACAACCCAGAGCTCCACGCACCTCGGGCGCTAGCCCCAAACCCAAGGGGCGATCAGTCCAGGTACTGCGAGTTCCATCGGGGGACCGGGCATACCACTAAAGAGTGTACCAGACTTAAAGACGAAATCGAGTGTCTCGTCCGCCAGGGACTCGTAGGGAGATTCCTACAAGGCCAGGTTCCCAATCAGTCTCAACAGCCTAGGGAGGCAAGGGAGCAGCCTCCCGCTCCCCGGGGCGCGGGAGGAGGAAGGCCGATGGTGGGAGAAATCGAAACGATCGCTGGACCTCCCGTCCTAGCGGCGCAAATCCTCTCGATTGTCAAACCCCCGAGAGACCACGAAGACAAGAAGCTCAAACAAGACATAACGATCGCTTTCGGGGAAGAAGACTTGCAATGGTTACGGCTACCGCATCAGGATCCCCTCGTAATCAGCGCAGGGATTGGGGACCCTTGCTTCAAGGTGAAAAGAATACTGGTTGATAATGGGAGCTCAGTTGATGTTATGTTCCTTTCCACTCTACAAAATATGAAGCTCACGAAAGATCAGCTCAGCCCTGCAGCCGGGCCCGTCTACAGCTTCGACAACAGACCTGTCTCAGTTCAAGGCATGATCACTCTCCCAGTCACACTGGGCGAGTTTCCAAGACAGTCAACATACAACATCCAGTTCGTGGTGGTGGAATCCACCTCCGCCTATAATGCCATCTTCGGGAGATCGCTCTAGTCTATCTTCGGAGCAGTCCCATCCATTCTGCATCTGGCTATGAAGTTCCCAACTGTCGTAGGCATAGGGGTCGTAAGAGGAGACCAAGAGGCGGCCAGAAACTGCTATCTGATGCAGGCTCAACCAGCGAAGGCAACCGCTCTCAATATCAATAACTTCGATCTGCGAGACGAAGCCACTTTGCAGCGAGGAGCGCCCGTTGAAGGACTAGTAGAAGTACCGCTCTCCCAGCAAGACCCGACTCGGACTGTTCATGTCGGGTCGCTCTTGTCGCAAGAAAAACGAGAAGAGTTCACAACCTTCCAACATGAGAACGAAGACATCTTCGCTTGGAGCCCGGAAGACATGCCCGGGGTAGATCATGAAGTCATTTTTCACTCCTTAAACATTAACCCTGCCTACAGGCCCGTGATTCAAAAGAAGAGGAACTTCGCCCCTGAGCGGTTGAAGGCAATCGAAGAAGAAGTAGCCAAACTCATGGAGGTGCGGTTCATCCATGAAGCAGAATACCCCACGTGGCTCGCTAACGTGGTTATGGTGAAAAGGGCATCGGGAAAGTGGCGAATGTGCGTCGACCACAGAAACCTAAACCAGGCGTGCCCAAAAGACAGTTTCCCTCTCCCGAGGATCGACCAGCTCGTCGACGTGACGGCTGGGCATGAGCTGCTCAGTTTCATGGATGCTTATTCAGGCTACAACCAGATAAGGATGAACCCCGCAGACGAGGAACACACAGCCTTCCACACCGACAAAGGAGTCTACTGCTATAAGGTGATGTCATTCGACCTTAAAAATGTCGGGGCTACATACCAAAGGCTGATGAACAAGATCTTCAAGAACCTCATCGGAGAAACGATGGAGGTGTACGTGAATGACATGTTAGTGAATAGCATCCACCGTTGCGACCACTTGAAGGACTTAGGAAAGTGCTTTCAGCTTCTCCGTCGCTTCCAGATGCGGCTCAACCCCAGCAAATGCGCATTTGGTGTGACGGCGGGAAAGTTTTTGGGTTTCATGGTAACCCATCGGGGAATTGAGGTCAACCCCGAGAAGATCAAGGCGTTGGAGGATATGTCGCCACCTCGTTCAATTAAGGAAGTGCAACGCCTGAATGGGAGGATCACAACGTTATCTAGTTTCTTGTCTCGAACAGGAGACAAATACCTCACTTTCTTCAAAATTCTTCGGGGAGCACGCCACTCCGGGTTCCAGTGGACTGACGAGTGTCAGGCGGCCTTCGAACTTCTCAAACAATACCTGGCCTCACCACCACTTCTGTCGAAGCCCATCCCTGGAGAAGCCATGTTCATGTACCTGGCAGTTTCTCCCACGGCTCTCAGCTCGGTGCTGGTAAAAGACAAAGGGGGAGTGCAACGGCCAGTCTACTACCTCAACAAAGTTCTCACCGACACAAAAAAAAAGGTATCCGACGGAGGACAAGACAGCCTTAGCTCTCGTCTTCTCGGCAAGAAAGCTTCGATCCTACTTCCAGGCTCATACAGTAAAAGTGTTGACTCAGCTCCTGCTACGAGCAATCCTCTAGAAACCAAAAGTCTCCGGAAGGCTAGTGAAATGGGCCATAGAGCTCGGCGAGTTTGACATCCAATTTCTGCCCTGGCCAGACATCAAGTCACAAGTACTCGCCGACTTTGTTGTAGAGTACACCATTCCATCAGATGCAACTCCAATCAAAGACACCACTAGTCCCCGCTGGACTCTCTACGTCGACGGTGCTTCAGGAGCTGAAGGGGCCGGAGCAGGACTGCTCCTCATAAGTCTCGATGAGATCACCCTAGATTACGGCCTCAGGTTAAAATTCCTAGCAACCAACAACATCGCGGAATACGAGGCACTGATCGCCGGCCTCCGGCTCGCCATCGATTGCAAAGCAGAGAACCTGACGATTTACGCAGATTCCCAACTCGTAGTCTCGCAAGTTGAGGGGGACTACGAGGCCAAGAATGACCAGATGACAAAATATATCGCGCTTGCGAGAGTGCTCCTTCAGAAGATCTCATCGTACCAAATCCTGCACATCCCTCGGGAGCAGAATTCCAAGGCAGACGCTCTGTCTAAGCTTGCAACTTCACCCCCAGCTATCAATCCCGAAGGCGCCGGGTGGAGGAGATCGTGGTTCCAAGTATACAAGGGCCATGGGAAATCGCGACCATCCATCATGAAGAGAATCATCCTGTATGACCCCACTACGAACCTACCTTGAGCACGGACACCTCCCCGAAGACCGTCTAGAAGCGCGAAGGTTACGAATGTGAGCGGCATCATTCGCCATCATAGACGGGGAGATTTACAAGCGGGCGTTCTCAGGAGCATATCTAAAGTGCCTACCGGCAGGCGAAGTAGACAACGCTCTCAGAGAAGTGCACGGGGGGGGGGGGGGGGGGTCTGCGGAGAACACCTAGGCGGGAAGGCACTGGCACAAAAGATACTGCGCCAAGGTTTCTATTGGCCAATGATGAAGAGGGACGCAGCCGAACTAGTCCAAAGGTGCAGGAGCTGTCAACTGCACACCAACGTACCTCATCAGCCCCCGATCTCACTCTCCGCACTCCAAAGTGCGTGGTCGTTCGCACAATGGGGAATCGACCTACTCGGCCCCCTACCTCTAGCATCCGGGCAGAGGAATTTCATCATCCTAGCCATCGATTACTTCACCAAGTGGGTAGAAGCAGAGCCCCTAGCCAAAATCACAGAAGAGAACGCCAAACAATTTGTCTGGAAGAACAAACCAACGGTTAAGTAAAAGTCACGAATCGCACCATCCTCAAAGGGTTGAAGACACGCTTAGAAGTTGTGGGACAATGGGTAGACGCACTCCCAAACGTACTATGGGCATATCATATAATAGAGAGGACTCCAATAGGAGAGATGCCTTATAACCTCTGTTACGGTATTGAAGCTGTCATCCCCGTCGACGTCGGCGTTCCGAGCACTCGAGTGCTAACCTTCGATCCCAGCAAGAATGACGGGCTGCTTCGGGAAAATCTCGACCTAATCCCCGAAGTTCGGGACGACGCTGTCATACGTACTGCATCCTACCAAAGGCGTGTAGCCCGAATCTATGACAGGAGGGTGAAGCCCAGGCAAATCAACGTAGGAGATCTCGTCCTACGCAGCATCGAGGCGGCCGACAAAGGCCCCCAAGGAGATAAGATCTCACCGACCTGGGAAGGCTCATACGTTGTCACTACAGTCGTAAAGCCCGGAACATACAGACTCAGAACAGCGGAGGGGAAGACTCTACCACGCGCCTGGAACGCCCAGAACCTGCGCCGCTTCTATCAGTAATACAAAGTCTTCTATCATGTACTAAGCCGCGAGCTCAGACTCGTGCAAACTTATCTTATATTACATATCATGTACTAAGCCCCGAGCTCATACTCGTGCGAACTTATCTTGTATTGCAAAAACTATGCTCAAAACGATTTTTTACTATAATATATATATGCTTTGACACCTATATTCGATTAAGAATGATCTTTATTTCGGGGCCCTGCCCTGGGGACTTCGCACCGCCGTCGATTGAAGGTTCACCCTTCTCCTCCGCCGTAGAGTCCCGGCGTCGAGTGGCCTTCCCCCCTTATGTTCGCCCCCGGTTTGAATACACCAGCTATTCACCGGCCATCTAGGGGCACTGCCCCGGGGACTTCGCACCGCCGTCGATTGAAGGTTCGCCCTTCTCCTCCGTCGTAGAGTCCCGACGTCGTAGGGGATGCCCCCTTACGTTCGCCCCTGGTTTGAATACACCAGCTATTCACCAGCCATCTCGGGGCCCTGCCCCGAGGACTTCACACCGCCGTCGATTGAAGGTTCGCCCTTCTCCTCCGCCGTAGAGTATCGGCGTCGTAGGGGCCTGCCCCCTTACGTTCTCCGCCGGTTTGAGTACACCAGTTATTCACCGGCCATCTCGGGGCCCTGCCCCGGGGACTTCGCACCGCCGTCGATTGAAGGTTCGCCCTTCTCCTCCATCGTAGAGTCCCGGCGTCGTAGGGGCCTGCCCCCCTTACGTTTGCCCCCGGTTTGAATACACCAGCTATTCATCGGCCATCTCGGGGCCCTGCCCCGGGGACTTCGCACCGCCGTCGATTGAAGGTTCGCCCTTCTCCTCCGCCGTAGAGTCTCGGCGTCGTAGGGGCCTGCCCCCCTTACGTTCGCCCCCGGTTTGAATACACTAGCTATTCACTGGCCATCTCGGGGCCCTGCCCCAGGAACTTCGCACCGTCGTCGATTGAAGGTTCGCCTTTCTCCTCCGCCGTAGAGTCCCGACGTCGTAGGGGCCTGCCCCCCTTACGTTCTCCCCCGGTTTGAATACACCAGCTATTCACCGACCATCTCGGGGCCCTGCCCCGGGGACTTCGCACCGCCGTCGATTGAAGGTTCGCCCTTCTCCTCCGCCGCAGAGTCCCGACGTCGTATGGGCCTGCCCCCCTTACGTTCGCCCACGGTTTGAATACACCCGATATTCACCGGCAAAATTTATTATGTAAAAGCCGCGAGCCCAGACTCGCGCGAATTTATAAAAAGCTGTGAGCTCAGACTCACGCCAACTAATCTAACATTTTGTGGACAACCACCAAGTTACTCAGGTACTGACACCAAACAGCAGGCTCGCCGCAATCTTCAACACAACTGCTAGACAACACTCCCACAACCTATCAAGGCAAGACATAAGATTCTCTCACAACAAGGGTCGGGCAACAACCCCTAGCACGTCACGCAAAGATAGCAATGACCAAAGCCGCTGCAGAAAAGTCAAAATCTCTGAACTCCTCCGCACAGTGATCCGGACTCCGAAGGTTTGGGGGGCTTATGATGTATACCCGTATAATTATGGGTTGCGTTTAGAGAAAAACCCCACTAAAGAGAAGTGGTGGTAGTGGTGTCAAAAGTCCATCAACGTGATCGCAGGAATCGAAAAATCTACCGCCAGACCCACGCCCAGCCAAACATCGCGCATCGCCATAACCGCACCCCGCTAGTGGGGTGCGGTTAGTCTGCACCTCGCCAGTGGGGTGCGGATAGCCGCACCCTCAACGTAATAGGGTGCGGACTAGCCGCACCTCATGGAGGGTGCGGCCACGCCATGCCCCATGGGATGCGGCCGGCCAAGCAGTACACCATTCGGGGCGCGGCCGGCCAAGCCGCGCCCCTTATGGGGTGCGTCCATGTCGCACCCTCTTTAGGGTGCGGCCAAGCCGCATCCCATTTAGGGATACGAACCGGGCGCACCCCTTTAGGGTGTGGCCAAACCGCACCCCTTTAGAGGGGTTCGGGCGCGTCCCCCCTCCCAAAACTCGGTGTGCGCCCTTTGGGCCCCGGATTCCTCTCAGGGCACTCCCGCACTCGTAACATGCTCAGAACGTCTCTAAGCGCGTTCGAAGCACTTCCGTGTTCGTTGCACGCTCAGAACGCTTCGGAGCGCGCTTTCGCGCCTGGAACACTTTCGCATTTCTGACATGCACACATTTTGTCTTTCTGATATGCTCACATTTTGTCTTTCTGACATGCTCACATTTTGTCTTTCTGACATGCTCAAATTTTGTTTTTCTAGCTTCTCAGATTTCAGGAACAATCCGTCGTTTTTTTCGCCTCCAACAAAACTGCCCGAACTGCCCGAGGGGCAAGATGGTCATTTACGAAAAATGGCGATCCGTGTGCTCCAAACTGGAAAATATGATTTGTCCGCCAGGTGGTTACGGTGGTTACAACGGCGAAATTACCCAGCTATCCCCGGCCAAATCTATAAAAGGAGCCCCAGGGCTTCATTTCAAAGGACCTTGCCTTCTGCACCCGGGAGAGCTCCTTGAAGATTTTCACGGAATTCTCTTTCGGCACTTGATGATCTCCTTCGTAGACTTGAAGATTTCCCTCATCCCGAAAGGCGACTCAACGTTCTCACTTTCGTTCTTCAGAGCATTTTCACTTTTGTTCCCCGCAGTTCTCAGAAAGAAAAAGACTTAGTATTCCGAGAGGTGGCATGTCACCCTCGGAGCTCTCTCTCTCTCTCTCTCTATTGTTGTAACGAGCGGCGGCCTGTCGCGCTCGACTTCTAAGTATCTAATTGTAAGCTCTGAGAAGATAGTGGAGTTTGGTCGGCACAGTCCCGGCCACGTGGTTTTTTACCCTTTTCGGGTTTTCCACGTTAGAAAGTCTCTGTGTACTCAACTAATCTTTAATTGACTGTTTGCGCGCTCGGTTCGCTTCCGAGCTAAGATTGTTCAATTCGACCGGTCTACCAGAGCACCTAAGCGACCCGTAACAATAACATTCAAATTTATCTATATATTGTAATTAACCATTAATTAAATCTTATAAAATTATTATAGTTCTTAAAAAAAATATTTTCTAAGTTGATTAAAATGTACAAGCAAATAAAAATTAAATATATAAATATAACATATTATAATATTTCTAAATCTTATATTTAATATTTATTTGCTTGGATATTTTATTCCCGTATTATGTTAGTACATATAAGTAATACAATACTAATATAAGATTTAAATATTAATTATTATATTTGTAATAATGCAATATGTAATTATTATATTTGCAATATGTAATTATATATATGCAGTTATTTGACTTATTTCCTATACTAGTCCCGTATTTCTTATATTTATATAATACAAGTTCAATTAAAACTACAACAACCTGGTGTCTCGGTGGTCAAGTGCCTTCTACTTGTAAGGAGGTCACGGGTTCAAATCTACCCGTGAACCTTTATTTAAATTTAAATATTTTAAACTTAAAATGGATCATTTGAACCGCACGGTTATGGTTAAACCGGCCCGGTTTCGGAGACAGTTATCCCGGGTCTTAGCGGTCCGCGGCGGAGCCTGTTTTCTATCCTTGACCGGACTGTCCGGAAGACCGGTCGGCGGAGCCGGTTTTCTAATCTTAAAAAGTTCATTTTCTTTTAATATATACTGTAAATAAATTGATAGTACAATTATTTCAATATTATAATTTCTATTTCTAATTTCATAATATATCTCACTTAATAATTAATTAATTACATATTTAGACGGAACCTAATATAAAATCTTTGTCCCATGTGCATGCTGCGCAGTCCCTGACGATCATCGACTCAAAGAACGTCATCCTCGCCGGCCTAACCTCCGAAAACAGCCAGCTCTTCCACGTCAGCATCTACCGGAGCACCGGCGTCAGCCTCATCAACACCACTATCAGCGCCCCGGAAGACAGCCCTAACACCGACGGCATGCACGTCCAGTTCTCCTCCACCGTCACCATCGCCGGCGCCTTCATCCGCACCGGCGACGACTGCATCTCCCTAAAGGACGGCGTCGCCGGCGTCTGGATCGAGAGGGTCCGGTGTGGGCCCGGCCACGGCATCAGCGTGGGGAGCTTGGGGGAAGCCCCGCTCGCCGGCGGCGGGGTGCGGAACGTCACGGTGAGGTCGGCGGTGCTAAGCGGGACCCAGAATGGGGTGAGGGTGAAGACGTGGGCGAAGCCGAATGGTGGGTTTGTTAAGGGGGTGAGCTTTGAGGATGTGGTGATGAAGGAAGTGAGCAACCCGATTATTGTTGACCAGAATTATTGCCCCGAGAAAAGAAATTGTCCAAATCAGGTAAGTTTATTTTGTTTACTATCTTATTGCTATACTTTCAGTACAAGTATATAAATTTTATTTTTGTTTACTATCTTAATGCGGCGGTGGCCAGGAACTAGTTTTAGGCTCCGTTTGGGGGACTTATTTTCACCGGTCAAGCGGTTACGATCGCATGAACCGGACCTAGTCTTTGTAGCTGTTCATGCGGTCGTAACCGCTTGACCGGTGAGAATAAGTCCCCCAAACGAAGCTTTAGTCTTTGTAGCTGTTATAATCACTGTCATGCCACAGATGTGTTGTGAAATCGGATCGAGTTAAGCCGCGGTAGCGCAACGGAATTTCACGAATGAGCAAGAATCAGTGTCGCGCAAAATAAAATACGGAACGAGATTCTAGCATACACAGACGACACAAAAGATTACGTGGTTCGGAGTATGAGACTCCTACTCCACGGGGAGAGCGCGCCGAAAGATCCACTATAAATATGAGAGTTACAAGATACAATAGTGAGACAAAAGATATAACGTGGTGCGTCCAGTAGAATCTGCCCCCAAACTGCGCTGGTAGCTATCGCGAGTGATACTGATATCGCCGAGCGATGTCTCGCACTGCCACCGGGCCCAAGACCCGCCGCCGCTGCTTCCGCACGCCTGGACCACCGCCCTGCTGCCGCCGCTCTCACCGGAACCAAGTTTCGCGGCTGTGGTCGGCCTGGATCAGACTGAGGGCCTCCGCCGCTGTTGAAGAACTCCTGGAGCCACCGCTGCCGCCGCTCGCTGCTTCCACCTGAAACAACCCGAAAAGCTCCCTTGGCCTGATGCCGCCTGTCGCCGCTGGACAGACCCGCCACCTCCTTGGGGGGACCGGTCCTATAAATAGGAGCCAAATAAAATCTCCCGTAAATAGGTGATAATCTGCTGATTTAGGAAAAATGCTAAAAATGGGTTTAGCCGGAATAGAAAGAAAATAATCCTCCTCATAATGAAGAATCCTAAATAGGATTAACCCAATAAGAGATTTCCTAATCAAAGATTAATCCTCACAAGTAATAACCCCCCCCCCACCCCGGATTGATGACATGGCGCGATCCGGACGATCCATGCGCGTGTGAGGTGTCACGATCCTAACAATCTCCACCTTGACGCCTCACGCAAACGAAACTCCACCTTGACGAACGTAACTCCACCTTCAGCTGAAATCTCCACTACCGGCGATTACGAGCCCCCTCTCCCTGGGGCCTGACCGCGATCAACGCGCATCAGAATGAGTCAAGTCAAGACCGCTCTTGAACTTGACTCCAGTCACTGGACTTCCTCGCAAGTCCGTACTAATATCCCTCCAGGATATCTCCCGCAACTTCCTGCCTCTACCTCTGCCGAACTCCCTCAACTCACGGCGGCGCACCCCGACGAGCTTCGCCCTTGCCCTATAGACCGAGTCTTTTGCAAGACGACTCGCACTCAACCTCTCACTTTGCGACTCCACCTTCTCCTGAGTGATCATGAGTTCCTTGGTGGGACCCTTGAGCCGGATGGCTCCCTTTGCGACGTCTGGGCTCTCCTGAGATGACTCTCCGCCCACGGATGCGAAGACTTTACCTCCGCCAAGGTCCTTTCTCTGCGCACACGCCCTCGCCACGAAACCTGCCCTGCTCCTCCGCCGGTCCTTCTTCCCGGACTTCTCCTTGCCGATGAGAGCATTGTGAAGACTTTGCTGGAAGAGAACGACCTTTATGCGCTTCTGCCAAAGGCCAAAATCAATCTTGCCGTCGTACCTAGAAATCTCGAATTTTGCCGACATTGTCTTGCTCGCAGAGCTACTGGGCGATCAAGATGATATTCGCGGAACCGATCTGGGAAGATAGGGAGCGGACCAATGTCGTCACCCACCGTTGACCCAAATCAGAAAACCGGAACGCCCAGACGATCACCCCCGCGGAACCTGCCTCTGATACCAATTGTTGTGAAATCAGATCGAGTTAAGCCGCGGTAGCGCAACGGAATTTCACGAATGAGCAAGAACCAGTGTCGCGCAAAATAAAATACGGAACGAGATTCTAGCATACACAGACGACACAAAAGATTACGTGGTTCGGAGTATGAGACTCCTACTCCACGGGGAGAGCGCGCCGAAAGATCCACTATAAATATGAGAGTTACAAGATACAATAGTGAGACAAAAGATATAACGTGGTGCGTCCAGTAGAATCTTCCCCCAAACTGCACTGGTAGCTATCGCGAGTGATACCGATATCGCCGAGCGATGTCTCGCACTCCACCGGGCCCAAGACCCGCCGCCGCTGCTTCTGCACGCCTGGACCACCGCCCTGCTGCCGCCGCTCTCACCGGAACTAAGTTCCGCGGCTGTGGCCGGCCTGGATCACACTGAGGGCCTCCGCCGCTGTTGAAGAACTCCTGGAGCCACCGCTGCCGCCGCCCGCTGCTTCCACCTGAAACAGCCCGAAAAGCTCCCTTGGCCTGAGGCCGCCTGTCGCCGCTGGACAGACCCGCCGCCTCCTTGCCGCCGAGCTACTGGCTCCGCTGCTGCCGCTCACCTCTCTCAACTGCCTCCTCCCTCCTGCGGAATTTGCTTGGCGTAAAGGATGGCTAGGGGGGACCGGTCCTATAAATAGGAGCCAAATAAAATCTCCCGTAAATAGGAGATAATCTGCTGATTTAGGAAAAATACTAAAAATGGGTTTAGCCGGAATAGGAAGAAAATAATCCTCCTCATAATGAAGAATCCTAAATAGGATTAACCTAATAAGAGATTTCCTAATCAAAGATTAATCCTCACAAGTAACCCCCCCCCCCCCCCCGGATCGATGACATGGCGCGATCCGGACGATCCATGCGCGTGTGAGGTGTCACGATCCTAACACAGATGCATTTATTCTAGGACGGAGGCATTTTTATCCAAATTCATCGAAGCAAAAAAACTGTGCCAATGGGGGAAAATAATTCTCTACGTTCAACGCAACATGCATGTCTTGGTGCGTTGATTAATAATTTTTTATTTACCGGGGCCCACCTCTTATTTCGAAATTTTGGAGCTCCCGCCTCAGTTCAGCGCCCTAGCGTTTCTCCGCCTCTTCGCCGGAAATCTCTCCGCCTCTCCGCAGGAAATCTCACTGCAAAACCCTCGCGACCACCAAATACGATGGATCTTCCTCACCATTTCCGCTGTCAGCTCACTGCTTGTTCAGTTTCCGGCGAGATTTCCGGCGGAGCAGCGAGATTTCCAGCGGAGCAGTGAGATTTCTGGCGGAGCAGCGAGATTTCCGGCGGAGAGGCGGAGAAAAGCAAGGGCGCCGAACTGTTGTGGTGCAGGAGCTCCAAAATTTTGAAATGAAAGTGGGCCCCAACAACAAAAAATTTATTTATTCACGCAGCAAGTCACGGTGCGTTGAACGTAGAGAATTATTTTTCGCAAATGGGAGCCTAAATTCTTGTAGTTTCTGTATAATTTTTGTTTATATCTTTGATGAGGTCACCCTCACTTTATATGAATTTCGGGCTGCGGATAGCCGGAATTTCATAACCCTCACTCCCTCAGTGGGGAGTTAGGAAAAAACCACCGCACATACGATCTCCGCACGTAATCTCCGCGCGCGATCAAAAACCAAATCGCCGTCCGAGACAAGCCAACCGTCGCCGCCGCGCCCGCGCCCGATCGCCTCCGCAGCCGGCCGGCGGCCCTTGGCCGTGCGCCTTTGGCGCGCGTGGCCGGCCGGCGCTCGGCTTGGCGGGCGACCGCCCGGCCAACCGTGGCCGGCCGGCGCTCGGCTTGGCGGGCGACCGCCCGGCCAACCGTGGACGCGCGCCCGTGGCACGCGGAGCCTGTCGGCCGCCGCATGGTTTGGTGGCCAGCCGCCCGTGGCCGAGCGCCCACGGGCGCGCGGTCTTGCCGCCCCGTGGCCGAGCGCCCACGGGCGCGCGGTCTTGCCGCCCCGTGGCCGAGCACCCACGGGCGCACGACCCGGCTGCGTGGCCGGCCAACCGCCGCACGCCCTCGGCAGGTGCGGCCCGCCGTGCCGGCCGGCTGCCCGTGACCATGCGCTCGCTGCCGGCCACCGGGGCGGCCGCCCGTGACCATGCGCTCGCGGCCGGCCACCCGGTCGACCGCCCGTGACCATGTGCTCCAGACCGCGCTCCAGGCCGGCGCACGGCCTCCCGTGCCGTGTGCACGCGGTCGCGCTCCCGGCCGGCGCCTGTGGCCGTAGCCTGCGGCGGCGTGGGCCTCCCGGCCGACCGCCCTTCCTCATCAGCCACCCTTCCTCACCGGCCACCCTTCCTAGCGAGCCGCCCCTCCTCGATGGGTGTTTCCGCCGCCGGGCGGTTCCCCCGTCGCCGAGCCCTTCCCCCGTCACCGTCCGATCGCCCCGCGATCTCTCCACGGTTCGATACACGAGTAACCACCCGCGTAACCGCCTGTATAACCGCCCGTCATGAGTAGGTGCGACTATCCAAAAGGATATTGGTTTGCATTTAGAACAATACCAAATTAATACGCATTATAAACCTTATTAAATCGGTTTGCGTTTAGTATTTGTGGTGGTTACAGTCTGCGATTATCCGCAGTAACCACCGGAACCACCTCTGGGGCCTATAAATAGAACCACAAGTCTTCATTTTTTTATCATCCTTTTCTCCTCGTGCTTCCTCCTAAGTTTAAGAGAGAGAAAGAACTCTCTTGAAGATTCCCCCCTCTTCGAAGCCGCCCTTGAAGGAATCTTCAAGCACTTCGAAGGCGATCGAAGATCTTCATCCTCCTTTGAGCGCTCCGAAGGCCGTCCAGCAAGTTGCGCGCCCAATTTCGAAAGCGCGCCCATGTTCCAGAACACGCCAAAGTTCCAGAGTGCTTCCAAGTTCCAGAGCACGGTGCCCTCCACCACTGCAAAGAAGAAGTCTGAGCTTCGAGAGTGGTGACCTGTCACCCTCCGAACACCTCTCTCTCTCCCCCCAAGTTGTAACGAGGAGCGGTCTGTCGCCCTCGATCTCTCAAGCAAGCCCTGTAAAGAAGCCAACAAATAGTGAAGTTTGGTCGGCACCATCCCATACAGGTGATTTTTCATCACTTTCTGGGGTTTTCCACGATAAAAAAGATCCCTTGTCAACCGTCTCGTTTTTCTGTGACTGCTTGCGCGCTCGTCCACTCCTGGGGTAAGACGGTCAATTTCGGATAGGTTTAAGGAGCCTCGAGTAGACAGCAACAGTTTGACGTCGTCTGTGGAAAGGAGTTCCCCAATGCTCCAAAGATTCGGAAGACAGTATCCTTCACCCAGCGATACTTGTGACTAGAGACATAGCAAGGAGAAACACTCGTACCAAACTGTAGACCGCAACAGATGGCGCCAGCTCCTCGTCCAGCGCACCCCGTTTGGAAGAGACGGTGTCGCACCAACAATCGCGCTGACGGGACGAATGGTCCAAATGGAAGAACAGCAAGCTGAAATGTGAACCTCTTAAGGAACCTAGAAGCGGCTAGGGCTCCTGTAGAACCCCCGCACCAGTTCAAAATTATTCAATTCTTATATATATTTGAAAGAATTGACTTTAGTTCAAAATAAATTAATGAAATACATTTTAAATCCAAATTTTAACTTCAAACGCACACAAGCAAACAACCAAATTAACCCGGTACACAAAGCATCCCCCGCAACGAGGGTCTGGGGATGGGTCCCACCACAAGAGTGAAATGTAGGCAAATCTTACCCTGCATTTTTGGAAGAGAAACAACTCAACTGATGCACGTGCCAAGGCTACCCTTGTGCGGAAGATAGAATATAAAAACTTAAAATCAACAAAGATCTTAGCAAGTTTTGTCTTGAGTGCTTTGAGATACAGTTTACAATAAAGCTGCAACTACATTGGTTTGAGGTGAGAAAGTTAACCACGAAGCTATGCAAACTCATTTCTCCTTAACAAATCCAATTAGGATTTGCGAGTCAATGACTAAAATGCTAATAGACCATGATGGACGTGAACGCAGTGGTTATGAACCGACGTCCGTGAACGTCCAACCACACCTAAGAAACTCCATCCATTTTTTATGTTCAAAATTAGTTTTTGGTGTCGGCCGTAGTTGTTGTCATGCCACTCACCGAAGCAAAAATGATGTGCAAAATTGATGGCGGTTCGTAACCACCGCATTCACGATAGACATCGTCATGCCAAACGGACCCTTAATTGGTCCCAAACATAGACTTGATCGAGATATTAATGCTTTTGATAATCCGATTATGTGTTAATAATTAACTTCCGTTAAATATTCTATTTAATTTCTCCATCCAAATGTACATGTACAAGAAATTGGAGTATTATTAGTCAATCAATGATAGAGGCCAATCATACGTGCATATAATTAGCTAATACTCTTTTCTATAGATGGATCAAAGCAAGTGAACCTATCATTCATAGGATATGAGCTGAATCTATCTCGTGTCGTATTCAGGGGTCTTTTTGATTACTCGCACTCACTCATCGCCTATAATATTATCAATGAAATTAAAGATGGTCTTCTATTGTATAACCCGTAATTCGTCGGGATCAGAAATACGTAAGGAAGAGATCTCATGTGTTCAGTTTGGCATTGTTCAGCTCGGTGCCTGTCAGTAACCTCAAGAGACCTTGTCAGGAGACCTCGCTAGGAAACCTCGTCAGAGGAGACCTCGTCAAGCTTCAGTTTATCATCCTAACCTCGTCAGAGGAGACCTCGTCAAGCTTCAGCTTATCATCCTGACCTCGTCAGACTTCAGCTTATCACCCTAACCTTGGTATGCTTCAGCTCGTCATCATGGCCTCGGCAGTATTCAGCTCGTCATCCTGACCTCGGCAGGCTTCATCTTGTCATCCTGACCTCGTCATGTATTCAGCCCAGCTCGACAAAATTCACCTATTCGAGGGTGGCTATTCGCAGACCATGTACCCACCTTGGATTGCCTTTAAATAGGACCCCGAGGTACAAGAGAATGCACGTTGAACCCCTCCCTAAGGTTCCCTTTAGAAAAGTCCGTACCTTCCTCGTGTCGAGATCAGCCTCAGTTTGAGAGGGGAAGTATCAATAAATTTCTGGGGTACATAGCAAGACCTCCTCGATGCAGCTCTCGGGTTCGGTTTATAGGTAGTTCGTGATTAGTTCTAGCTCTCTAGTTCCTTCTATTTATAATTTGTCTGCATCGACTGCTATACAAGTAGCCTTTGGTCTCCCCTTAAGTCCGAACATTCAGAGTCGAATTTCTCGGTTCCAACACTTTGGTGCGGTGAGCGTGGACCGTGATCGAAGGAAGAACCTATAGTGCGAGGTCTAATCGCAAATGAAGATGAGAGGGAGTCGGAGATCAGCAACTAAAGAGCTCATTCCTAGCCCGGGCGAGCTCCTTCTGAGCTCAGAAGATCTCCTTCCGAGCTCAGGAGAGCTTCTTCCGAGTTGAGGCGAGCTCATTCCTAGCTCAGGCGAGCTCCTTACGAGCTCAGGCGAGGTCATTCCAAGCTCAGGCGTGCCCATTCCGAACTCATCCAGGTCTCATCCAGGAGAGCTCTTTCCAAAGTCAGGGTGAGCTCATTTACAACGAGTTCATCCAGGTCTCATCCAAGCAAGCTCTTTCCAAAGTCAGGGCGAGCTCATTTACAGCGAGCTCATCCATGCCTCATCCAGACGAGCTCTTTCCAAAGTCAAGGCGAGTTCATTTACAACGAGCTCATATAGGTCTCATCCAAGACTCATCCAGGCGAGCTCTTTCCAAAGTTTGGGTGAGCGATCATCTAGGTCTCATCCAGGCAATCTCAACTCGACAAGCCCCATCCATGATGGGCGGTATAGCCACCCAATTTATAGACATGGCAGGAGGATATGCGAGCCCACTTTTAGGTGAGCTCATTTCAGGGTGAAGCAAGATTTGGCTTGCTTAATCCAGAGAGTTCAAATCTACTCGCGAGTTCATTTTGAGTGAGCTCAGTTCAGGAGAGCCCGAGTATGGAAACTAAAAAAATTACGGGGGCACTTCCCCCAGACCCCGCAAGGGGAGCTGCCCTCTTGACCCCCATCCGTTGACCGGGCAGCGGAACCCCCAAAAACTCTGTGCAGGGGGTTATAATGTCAAAGGTAACAAGCTACGATATAGTTTCCTTATTCAATACTAATGATTTACATATAATTGCATACTTACGAGTGCTTTGGTAAAATCTGTGAGTTCTTTTATATGACTAACAAACATGGTGATTCACTATGAGTTCACTGTGATGGGAAAGCATATATTTCGCAAATTCAGGCTCTTGAGATGTTCTCTTATATTATGCGAGCTCATACTCGCAAGCATCTCATCTTTTGTAACGACGTATTCTCAAGCTTATATTCCATGAGGGTTCTTTATCGCGATGTCTTGAAATTTATATTCTGTGAGCCCTTACTCATGATGATATTCTTCAACAGCTGACATTTCCAGAGAGTTCTACCTCATGAGGTATTCAAGTTCATATTCTGTGAGCTCTTACTCACAATGATCTTCTTCGGCAATTGACATTCAATGAGAGTTCTTACTCGTGAGGTATTCAAGATCGTATTTTGCGACTCCATGCTCGTGATGATCTTATCTAGTAGTTTATATTCCACGAGAGTTATTACTCGCGAAGTCTTGAAGTATATAGTACACAAGCTCTTACTTGTAAGGACTGTATTCAGAACTTACATTTTGTGACTATGATCTTATGAGGTATTATCAACAATTCTTTTGTAAAATGCATGCGGATGTAACTCATATCGATAAATGTATGATCAACATTAATTGTTGCTTATTTGGTTCTCCTAATCATATCAAATCTAACTATTTATTGTTTGTGATTGTCTATCTTCTTTTATTCATGGATGACCTTGCCCTGGTAGAGTTTCCAGAGGATGGATCGGTTCCTCCCTTGGTGATTGCATCCCATAGAGGCTCTTTCGACCTCAACAAAGAGTTCCAGGATCTCACCACCGCTCTATAGGAAGAGATCAGGCGAAGGATGTCAAAATACTTTGACAAACATATCAGGATCATGTAGTTCCAGAAGGGCGGCTGGGAGATGAAGAAGGTCGACTTGGTGTGAAGCACTTGGGAACACCTAGAGTGGAGATGACTTGAAGTGGTTCTACCCGTGAACTAGCCGCTCACGATGAGCATTGAACACATGATGGGTCTAGGTAACCATGTACTTTCATACTATCATTTTTTATATAATCTTTTAAGCATTTCCAGAGAAAAAATCCTGCTTGCTTTTTCAATGTTACGTCAAGGAGTGTCCAATCTCTGCAAGAATTCTAGATCATGAAAATCTACCTCGTCATTGGGTACCCTTAGCTGAGAAATGAGATGATGTCTTGGGTTCTGTGAGTTCACCTAATTCCACGCCTCTACAATGGAGATCGAGATCAGCTCCCTCATTGCATACTGACCGACGACCCCCAAGAGCTCATCCTCCTTGCCCGCCTATTAGTTGTTAGAGTGGATGACAAAATCATCATCTAAAAGGTCTTGTAAGAGATTGAGTCGCCAACAGCTGCAAAATGGTAATCTAACACTAAATAGTCCACCTTAAATATCTGCAATTTGGTAGACATTGGAGCAGGTCAATCGGACATAGCTCACGTCAAGATTAATTAAAAGGAAGGTCACTAACACACGTGATTTTTCTCGACCTGAGTTTGATAATGATTACGAATCAGGTGTTGCATAACCACGTGTTTTTCCTTTTTCTAATAGTAGAACTTCTCGAAGGAGAAAGGTACGCTGGGAAAACATCTTTCTCAAAATAGGCCTGGGCCAGGGGAAGAGACGACATCTCAAAAGTGTGAGCCATCCTAAGCCCAGATCCCTGCGATAACAATCGAGATCAGTTCCCCCATCGCATGCTCGCTGATTTACCCCTCGAGTCTTGGCTTTCTTTGCCATACAGACTATTTTCGAGGATGACATTTTTGTAACCTACTATGAAACCTCGAATGCGTCTAAGCCCATGACTCCAGGCTGGTCGTTGACCCCTCGAGTGATGTTACTCGAAAGCCTCCAATATGTGAGTCAATCTAAGTCCATGCCACCAGGATTCCCATTGACCCCTCAAGTGATGATACTTCAAAATCTCGAATGCGTGAGTCGATTTATGTCCAGGTATCAAGGCTGGTCATTGAACCCTCGAGTGATGATACTTCAAAAGCTCGAATGCGTGAGTCAATCTAAGTCCAGGCCTCCAGGATGGCCATTGACCCCTTGAGTTATGTTACTATGAATCCTCGAATGCATGAGTCGATCTATGTCCAGGTCTATGGGTTGGTCGTTGAACCCTCGAGTGATGTTACTCCAAATCCTCGAATGCGTGAATCAATCTAACTCCAGACCTCCAGGCTGTTCGTTGACCCCCTCGAGTGATGATACTTCAAAACTCGAATGTGTGAGACCATCAAAGTCCCAGCCTCGAGGCTATTCGTTGACCCCCTCGAGTGATGATACTTCAAAACCTCAAATTTGTGAGTCAATCAAAGTCCAAGGCTCCAGGATGGTTGTTGACCCCTCGAGTGATGTTACTTCAAAGCCTTAAATGAGTGAGTCGGTCTAAGTCCAGGTCTTTGGGCTAGTCGTTGACCCCTCGAGTGATGTTACTCCAGAACCTCAAATGCGTGAGTTGATCTAAGTCCGAGACTCCGGGTTGGACGTTGACCCCTCAAGTGATGATATTCCCAAACCTTCAATGTGTGAGTCGATCTAAGTACATACCTCCTGGTTGGTCGTTGACCCATCGAGTGATGTTACTCTGAAGCCTCGAATGCATGCGTCAATCTATGTCTAGTGCTCCTAGGTGTCCGTTGACCCCTCAAGTGATGTTACTCCTAAGTCTCGAATGTGTGAGACGATCTAAATCTTGGCCTCCGGGCTTGCAGTTGACCACTCGAGTGATGTTACTCCAGAACCTCGAATGAGTTAGTCGATCTAAGTCCAGACCTCTATGATGGTCGTTGACCCCTCGAGGGAAGATGTTCCAAAACCTCGAGTAGGAGAGTCTCACTAAATCCATGCCTCCGGGCTGTCCATTGACCCCTTGAGCGATGATGTTCCAAAACCTCGAGTAGGAGACTCTCCCTGTCCATGCCTACAAGCTAGTCGTTGACCCCTTGAGTCAATCTAAAAACCTCAAATGCATGAGTTTTGATATTCCAAACCCCTTGAGCGATGATATTCCAAAAACCTCAAATGCATGAGTCAATCTAAACCCATACCTCCAGGCTAATCGTTGACCCCTCGGGTGAAGTTACTCTGAAGCCTCGAATGCATGAGTTGATCTAAGTATAGGCCTCCTGGTTTGTTGTTGACCCCTTGAGTTATGTTACTCCAAATACCTGAATGCTTGAGTCGATCTAAGTTCAGGCCTCCGGGCTGACCATTGAAAAATACACTCCAGAATAAAACAAACACAAAATTACAGAAATAATGAATGGACAACACAGAAAATTCACAGCACAGATTGAGACAAGATCTATACTGGTTCCCCAAAATATGAGTACTCCACTCTTCTACCACCTTGGTAGGAACACATTATCCAGTGCCTGAGTCTTTTCATAAGGAGACTCTTAGAACCAGGGTTTGTGTCTTTTGTTAAGGAGACTCTTAGAACCAAGCTAGATCTTTTGATAAAGAGATCTTGAGCCAAGGTCTGAGTCTTTTGTTAAGAAAACTCTTAGAAACAAGCTAGATCTTTTCATAAGGAGATCTTAAACCATTGAATCCTTTGAAGAGAGATTCTAAGGACTCTTTACTCAGTTTGCAAAAGTGAAAGAATGAGTAAAGAAGAAGAAGAGAAGATGATTCTTCTGATTGAGTCCTCCTACAACAGTCACTTAGGATTCATGCACTTAGTGTTTGTATGGATCTCTGTTCAGTAGATGAATCCTTGCTTGAGAGAGAGATGCAAGGATTGTGAAATTCCAGATCCTGAAGATGATCTTTGTATATCTGTATGCTTCTTATTGTGAGAGGAAGAAGAAGAAGATACCTTGTTGTGTTGTCCAGCACAAAGATCTGTTCTACCTTTTCTGTAAAAACCAGAAAGCTCAAGGAGAAGAAGACGGGCTTATTGTATGTTGATTCCTCTTGTTATCTATCTTTTTCTGTATATTTATTCTTTTGTTGAATAATGACTAATTACTTTCCTCTTTTATTATTTCCCTAATAGGAATTTTCAAGAGGTAGTATTGATCTTTTTCCATTTCTGTTGACAGCCCGTTCAAATCATTTTTGAATAACTTCCAAATATATCTTTATTATATCTTTGGAATTCTTCTTTCCCTTCTTGATTATGGACGAACCGTTAGACTTTAAGTAACTTCCATTTATATCATCTGAATAAGCTAATTCTAAATCTGTGTCTGTATTCGACGTTGCGTCGAATAACTTTGTCTTTTTATTGACGCACCTCTGAGTTTTTATTATAAGCTTCTTCGACATCTTCCTCAGCTTTGAAATGAACTCTGATATCGACGTTGCGTCGAGTACTTATCGACGTATCTGTCGAGATGAAGACCTGGACATTGAACTCCAACTTCTGCGTCGAATATAATTCGAAGTTGTGTCAACTTCAAATGTTGCTTTGACTGACTCTTCCTTCTGCGTCGAATACATTTCGATGTTGCGTCGACTTCAATTGATACATCGACTACTAGTCTGAGTTATCCTTACTTCTATTCAAAGTTACGTCGACTTGTAGTTGAAGCTGCGTTGACTTCTATTCGACGCAGAATTAACTCAGCTGAATTTTGTACTCCTTTGGACTGGTCTTTGACTCCCTAATGAGAGTGTGACATCCTAAGACATATAATGACCATATTCAAAGGCGGAACTAAATTAAGACACACCCGGGCAAGTGCCCGGGTGATATTTTTGAAAATTGTCTGACACCTAACACTGTCCCTAGGCTTAAAAGCATATTTTAGGGAAAAAGTTGGCAGCTAAAGTCATAATGTCATGGCTCTGGGCCTGTTAGGAAAGGCCAATGCTATCTTATAGAAGTGGAAGATGGAGAAGTAAGATTCATTTCTCTCTCGCCTCCGGAGAAAGATCAACGAAAATGACATGAAGAATCAACATGAGTTACTTGCTGGGGGCGCTCGAGCATTGTTAGTATTTAGTTGGAGAAACAGAGGAAGTTACTTGACTGAATTTTCTCACCACTTACCAATCTTGGGTTCTTGAAGAAAGCATGTAATCTAATAACCTATGTTGTTAGTTTATTCCTTGTGTTGAAGAAAGATCAACAGAAAAACAGGTTATTTTGTTGTTGATTTGCCTTAAACTAATAACCTCTGGTGTTGATTTATTCATTTTTTTGTTCCACCTTTTTGTTTTCATTTTCGACCATCTTCTTCATTTTTATCTTCTTCTCCCTCTTATTTTGTTTTTTTATTTTGTTAATTTTCTGGTTCTTATTAATCTCTTATCCCCATCTTTCTTGATATTTAGTTTCTCGCTGATATTTACTAGTACTTAAATAAATAAAAATAATGAGTTAAAATATTACTCAAATAGGCAAATTCCAAGTAAAATGAATATTGCTAACATTTCAATAGAAATTTATTTACCTTGATGATCATGTATGTGGTAATTAAAAATTTGTTCATTTACAATTTGTAGTATTTAATTGAAATATTTATGTTTTATTTTTTAAGTGTGCCTCGGTGGAGATAATTGTCTAGTTCCGCTATACAACATGGTAATGAATCCTAGATGATGAAATCACTTTTACATAATTTGTACGATAAATTCAGAGGATGTTTTTTCCAATAATCTTTCCATATTTATCTTAACAAATTTTACAAAATATTTTTAAGTGATTTCAACCATATTGAAAAATAAAGCAGAGTACATACAAGTATACTATAACAAAATGACATCATTTCATAAAGACATAGACTAGAATTATATGAGAAACTTCCAATTGTAATAGATCAGATTGCCTACCATAGCTGTATCTCAAATATGTGCACTGAGAACTTATAAGAGTAATTGTTCATTTTCTGATTACCTGATTTTCACTAATCTTTTGGGGAGGTTTTTCTTTTTCTAACAAAGACCTATTATGTCACTTTTCTTGGTGGAAATATAAGAGTCTCCTCTTCAACAATCTTGTCATCCTCTTTGTTAAGTTTCCCAGAAGTAATGCAATATCTTCAGTTATATGGGAAGCTTCTTGAGCAAGTTTGGTGACATCTTTTATGATATGCTTATTAATTATAAGGAGCTCCCCCTGGATTGATGCATGCATCTCCCCATGAGTTTGTGCTGGCCTCTCTTGATCATTAGTTATGAGGAGCTCCCTCTGGATTGATGCAGACATCTCCTCCTCTTGAACATTCTCCCCCTTCTGAACCTGCTGACAAGGAAGGTTAAGAAAGATTTTGTGATATGGGAGGAGGACATCAATGTCTTAATTGCCTGAATTGATCCCTGAACCTTTCCGTTCTGTCTCCATCTGAGAGTATTTTCCTTGAAATTTTCTTGATTGGCTCTGTAATAGGTCAGCAAAAGTTCCAGTGACCAGACTCACTGCTTTAATAATAGCTTGATCAATGTAAAAGGAAAGTGTAGAATGGGAGGTAGAAGTAGGGGTTGTATTAACAGGAGGTGTTGATATGTCAACTTGATGGAGGTGATTGGGGATAATTTGAGGGAGCTTAAAGGAGGACTGTGAGGTTATCTTCTGGAGGAGTGGCAGATGGTGGTTGTTGTAGGGAGGCAAATTGTGCTGTAAGTTCTGTTATTATATCTGGTAGGGTTGTCTCAAGATCTTGAGCCGGATGTTCACCTGTGATATCTATTATGACTGTTTCATGGTCTTGAGGAGATGGAGATGGAAGAGGAGATGGCGGAACTTGACCAGGCTTCAGAATCTGTTTGGTCCATTTAGAGAAGACTTCTATATTTATTCTTTTTCCAAGAGATATGAGCACTCCTTTTGATCTGCACACCATTAGATAATAGTGGTATAAGACTTGACTCATTATCCTCATTTATGCATTCTCCTTGTGTGTATACTTATGACCAATCAATTTCAGGAGGCACCTCCCCAGTGGATTCTCTTGTTAGGGACCAATATTCCCATTATCTGCAGTTGTTGTTTGAGAATTGCATCATGAGCAGAAATCTTACATAGTAGGACTTTGTCTACCCCTATGTCTGCCAAAAATCTGTATTCTTCTGAAACATCATTCTTATTTAAATTTATTATCTTTTCTTTATTGAAATTCATAATCTGCAGTGCTTATTGAGTTTTTGCCGCCGTTAGTTCAGATGAGTCATCGCCAACTGGTAGATCGAAGGTGATACTCAACATTTCCTCAGTCATGTCAATGTCATTTCAAGAAATTCGTCCATGGAGAGACCCATCCTCTCCAATATGAATGTTGTCCTTCAGTTCGTCTAATTCAACATCATATATTTTTCCTCTTGTCGAAATTAATTTGGTGAGTCCTGTATTTGGAAACAAGTTCATGATTCCCTTTAAACTTTCTGTCGCTGCACTGAATCATCAAATCCTGAATTTACTTTCGGAGGAGTCATTGATTCTTACAGCAGTACCTACAAAAATAAGACTTGAAAGAGAGCGGGAGTAAGGACACAAGAATGCAGGAAAACAAGAGAGCAAGGGAGAAAATTTAAAAGCGTAAGATGATCTAATGTCTGAGTTGCTTAAAAGAAGACGATTCGTTGTAGCTTGGGTTTTAATCGAAGCAATCGTCAAATGGAAATAGATGCATCGCGCCAAAATAAGTCGATGTAGCTTCTAGAAGAAAAACTGTATGCGCTTTGACATGTTGACGTGCATCGAGTGGTAATCAATGTGACTTCGAGTTCTTGCTGCAACTCTTAAGTCGACACTTGCGTCAATATGAATTTGACGCTGCGTCGAGTGCCTTTCGAATTAACTAACCCAGGCCGCTTTTGAAGCTAGCGTCGAGTAGAACTCAACGGTACGTCGAATTTTATTCGACGCGACTCTGAATTAGTATTTGTATTTTCTTCAAAGAATTTTGTTGTTTTTCTCAGCAATACTTTTTTATTAAAAGTATCATTTATAAGATAATATGTGTAGATTAGAAAGCATCATAGGAGTTTAGAGAAGAGATCACCCCTTTGATTATTTGTAGTTCCACATTGAAGATTTTGTTCTCCCTTTCTCTACATTTTCTCTAGGGAAGGGACCCTAAGTTTTCATGCACGTGTAATTCAAATATTAGAGAATACTCAGGTTACCTTGGGCCCTTTGCTTTTACCATTATAAGGGGTGATATTAAAGAATAGAATGGTCTTTTATTATACCCTTTTGGATGACAGAAGATAGGTTTATCAAACCTAAATTTGTTACCTTGGTACTGAAAATTTGCATAGAATGTATCTAGATATAATAAATCTGTAGAGTGCCTAATAATTTTCCTTTTGATTTTAGCTTTTTGATTGTGGTTTGTTAGTTTCTCTGAACTGTTCTTGCCTACAGTTCTCTTCTCATTATTAAGATTCACTCTATTAAATATAATGAGTTTATCAGGATGGTTGTTTTGTTCTTTACACACTAGACTGTTTTCATTTATTTGATGATCACTAGGTCTAACAAATATTATTGGATTTTTTTAGGCTGGTTTGCTGAATTTTGTTGTGCTAGTTAATGAGTCCGCTCCAAGGCCAAGATGCTTAAATCTCATGGAGAGATTTTGTGTAATATCCTTAAGCTTTTGACTCCTCCCATTGATGGATCAGTCTTCAAAGGCTTTTGCCTTTATAAGCTCTTCTTTTAAATTTGAGTTTTCATTAGTTAGTTTATTTAATTTTGTTTCTTTCCTATATATCTGATTTCTTAATTCATAATTAACAGAATACAAATTATCTTTCTTAAGGTCTTCTAATTCTTCTTTAATTGTTTTAAGTTTTTTTTACTGTTAAGATAGTCTTGACAAAATTTTTAAAACAATTTTTAAATTCTTCAGAAGAAAAATCAAATTCATTAAATAAGGATACCTGTTCTTCTTCAGTTGAATCTTCTAAAGCCATTAGACGGGCTTCTTCAGTAGCACATTCTTCATCACTATCAGATGAAGAAGAGCTTGACTCAGATTCTGAGTCACTCAAGGTTTCATATATGAAAACTTTTCCCTTCTTCTTGTCTTTCTTCCTGATGGACTTCTTTTTATGCTCCTTCTTGCAACTGCTTCTGTCATTTTGCTCTTCAGGACATTCAGGGGCAATGTGCCCGGGTATTCTGCATGCAAAGCAGATTATTTCCTGCTTTGGAGTCTTATCAAACCTTGGTTTGTTTGTGCTCCTTTCCTTCCTTCTGGAGTCTTTAGACTTGACCCATCTTCTGAATCTTCTGGTCAAGAGATTGAACATCTCTTCTTCAGAAGTGGAAGGCTCTGCTTCAGCTGCCTTCAAAGCTATAGTCCTTTCTTTGGGAGTTGAGACTTTCTCCTTGGCTTCTGTCTCAGCTTTACTCTTCAGTAGTTGTTCATAGGACTTGAGCTTGCCTTGCAAGGCATCAGTGGATATCTATCTATGGCATATGGACTCTCTGATGGCCCAGATCCTTGAATCCCAAGTGCTTAGGAAGCACATGAGAAGTTTGTCATTGATCTCAGTTAGTGAGATCTCTTTGTCTAGACCCATGAGCTTGTTGATGATTAGGCTGAATCTTTCATACATTTCTATCACATTCTCTTTAGCTTTCTTTTGGAAGTACTCATATGAGATATGACAAGGGACTTTCTATCCTTTCTTTCATCTAAGCTGCCTTCAACTAGTCTAGACAAAGATTCCCAGATTTCTTTTGCTGAGTTGCAGTCAGCCACCTTTTAGAATATGCCATCTGACATTGTTGACACCAGGATATTCATGGCCTTGGCATCACATGCCTTCACCTTCTTCTCAGCATCAGTCCATTCTATTCTAGGAACAAGTTCCTGTGTAATAGTCCCACTTGCATTTTTCTAAATGATACTGGAGGACCTGGTACAATGACATCAAATATTTCTTCATCAATAGAATTCATATAAAGTTTTATTCTAGCCTTCTAGAGTGTAAACTTATTCAGATTACACACCGGTGGTCTTGTGGATGCATAGTCCTTAGAACTCATTTTCTGAAAATAATTTTAAAATATACAAATTTGAGTGAGAGGATCTTTTGATTAATGTGTTAACCTTTTTGTGATCAACCTGCCTCTGATACCAACTGAAAGTGCACAGTGAGTTCTCCGAGTATTCTCTAGAGGAAGGTGAATAGAGTTTTAAAATTTTTTCTATAAATTATACACAGAACAATAAAATACTTTTAACAACTATGCATTCAGAAATCCAATCCAGAATAATACAAACACAGAATTAAAGAAATAAAGAATGGATAACACATAAAATTCTCAGCACATATTGAGACAAGATCTATAGTGGTTCCCCAAAATATGGGTACTCCACTCTTTTACGACCTTGGTAGAAATACACTATCCAGTGCTTGAGTCTTTTGATAAGGAGACTCTTAGAACTAGGGTTTGAGTCTTTTATTAAGGAGACTCTTAGAACCAAACTATATCTCTTAATAAGGAGATCTTGAACCAAAGTCTGAGTCTTTTGTTAAGGAGACTCTTAGAAACGAGCTAGATCTTTTGATAAGGAGATCTTGAACCATTGAATCTTTTGAAGAGGGATTCTAAGGACTCTTTACTCAGTTTACAAAAGTGAAAGAAGAGTAAAGAAGAAGAATATAAGATGGTTCTTCTGATTGAATCCTCATACAGTAGTCACTGAGGATTCAGACACTTAGTGTTTCTATGGATCTCTGTTCAGTAGATGAATCCTTGCTTGAGAGAGATGCAAGGATTGTGAAATTCCATATCCTGAAGATGATCTCTATATATCTGCAGGCTTCTTACTGTGAGAGGAAGAAGCTGAAGAAGCCTTGTTGTGTTGTCCAGTACAGAGATCTGTTCGATATTTTCTGTAAAAACCAGAAAGCTGAAGGAGGAGAAGACAGGCTTATTGTATGTTAATTCCTCTTGTCGTATGTCTTTTTCTGTTTACTTATTTTTCTGTCGAATAATGATAAATTACTTTCCTCTTTTGTTATTTCCCTAATAGGAATTTCCAAGAGGTAGTATTAATCTCTTTCCATTTTTGTTGACACCGTCCAAATCCTTTTTGAATAACTTCCAAATATATCTTTATTGTATCTATAGAATTCTCCTTTCCCTTTTGATTATGGACGATCCGTTAGAATTCAAATAACTTCCATTTACATCCTCTGAATAAGCTTCAGAATAAAATACAAGAAGAATTCTAAATTTGTGTCTGTATTCAACGTTGCGTCGAATAACTTTGTCTTCTTATCGACGCACCTCTGAGTTCTTATTAGAAGCTGCTTCGACATCTTCCTCAGCTTTGAAATGAACTCTAATATCAACGTTGTGTCGAGTACTTATCGACGTATCCGTCGAGATGAAGACCCGAACATTGAACTCCAACTTCTGCATCGAATATAATTTGAAGTTGTGTCGACTTTAAATGTTGCTTTTACTGACTCTTCCTTCTGCGTCGAATACATTTTGACGTTGCATCGACTTCAACTGATGCATCGACTACTAGTCTTAGTTATTCTTACTTCTATTCGAAGTTACTTTGACTTGTAGTAGAAGTTGTGTCGACTTCTATTCGACGCAGAATTAACTCAGCTGAATTTTGTACTTCTTTGGACTGGTCTTTGACACCCTAATGAGAGTGTGACATCCTAGTACATCTAATGACCATATTACCCTCACTATACACCATGAGTAATGAATCCTAGATGATGAATCACTTTTACATAATTTTTAAGATAAATCCAGAGGATGTTTTTCACAACACCATGCCTCTGGACTGGTCGTTGCAAGAACCCTCGAGAGGTGATGTTCCAAAACCTTGACTAGGAGACTCTCCCTAAGTCCACCTCCTCCAGTTGAGCTCGCTCTTCTAGCGAATGGCCTGGGAGGTGTCGACTTTCTCCACCTCCTTTAGTTGAGCTTGCTTGTCTAGCGAATGGTCTTAGAGGTGTCGACTTTCGCCACCTCCTCTGGTTGAGCTCGCTCGTCTAGCGAATGGCATGAGAGGTGTCAAATTTCCCCCTCCTTCAGTTGAGCCCGCTCGTCTACCGAATGGCCTAGTATGTGTTGACTTTCTCCACATCCTTCAGTTGAGCTCGCTCGTCTAGAGAATGTCCTGTGAGGTGTCAACTTTATCCACCTCCTCTAGTTGAGATCCACTCTTGAGAGGTGTCGAATCTTCTACACCTCCTCCAGTTGAGCTCCACTCCTGGGAGGTGTCAAATTTTCTCCACCTCCTCCAGTTGAGATCGCTCCTCCAATTGAGCTCGCTCGTCTAGTGAATGGCCTGAGAGGTGTAGACTTTCTCCACCTACTCTAATTGAGCTCTCTCATCTAGCGAATAGTCTGAGAGGTGTCGAGTTTCTACACCTCCTCTAATTGAGATCCACTCCTGGGAGGTGTCGACTTTCTCCACCTTCTTCAGTTGAGCTCGCTCGTCTAGCAAATGACCTAGGAGGTGTCGATTTTCTCTACCTCCTCTAGTTGAGCTCGCTCGTCTAGCGAATGTCCTGGGAGGTATTGACTTTCTCCACCTAGTTCAGTTGAGCTCGCTCATCTAGAGAATGGTCAGGGAGGTGTCGACTCTTCTCCACCTCCTCAAGTTGAACTTGCTCGTCTAGCGAATGACCTGATATGTGTCGAGTTTCTCCACCTCCTCTAGTTGAGCTCCAATCCTAGGATGATCCTTGTGTGGCATATCATCTCGTGCCCATCTTGACTTACCATATTTTCCAAGCTCGCGTCGAGATAAAAAAAAGTGGGGATTATGTATAACACGTAATTCATTTGGATCAGAAATACATAAGTAAGAGATTTCATGTGTTCGGTTCGGCGCCATTCAGCTCAGCGCCTGTCAGTAAGCTCAGCAGACCTCGTCAGAGGATACCTCATTAGAGGAGACCTCGTCATGAGACCTCATTAGGATACCTCGTCAGGCTTCAGCTCGTCATAGTGACCCCAGCATGCTTCAACCCATCACCCTGACCTCGACAGGATTCAACTCGTCTTCGTGACCTCGACAGTATTCAGCACGTCATCCTAACCTCGGTAGGCTTCAACTCGTCATCCTGACCTTGGTAGCCTGACCTCGTTCATCATTCAGCCCAGCTCGGCATAATTCACCTGGTTGGGGGTGGCTGTTCGCAGACCATGCCCCCATTGGATTGCCTATAAATAGGACCTCATGGTATAAGAGAAAGAAACGTTGACCCCCCATTCACCCAAGGTTCCAATCATACAAGTACGTGCCCTCCTCGTGCCGAGCTCAGTCTTAGTTTGGGAGGGGGGTTCCTATAAACTTCAGGGTACGTGGCGGAATCTCCTCGTTGCAGCTCTCGGGTCTAATTTATAGGCAGTTCGGGATCAGCTCTAGCTCTCCAGCTTCTTCTAGTTATAATTTGGCAGGGTCGACCGCTAGCAAGTAGCCTTTGGTCCCCCATTAGGTCTGAATATTTAGAGTCGAATTTTTTGGTTCCAACACCTATTCTATATTAGATTGTACTAGAAATTTGAATAAGTTTTTATAATAAATAAGTGGTGGGAAATAATTAATAATTTAGAAGTAGCATTTGAATGTAGAAATCACCTAGATGATCTTTATGATCCTTGATTCCCGCCTCTTTTCTCTCGAATTCTTCTAGACCGTGGAGATTTCCCGATTACACCAACTTCTCTCTCGAGCAAGTTAATGACTAAGTTTAGGTTGATTTGGATTTCTCCTAAATCAAAATCCTTAAATCTTGTTTTATCGATATGTAAACCTCTCTCTTAGTTTTGACATTAACATATGAGATTTATGTTTATCTATCTCTAGATTAGCATGCAAATTCCTTTATATTTACTGAATCTAGTCAACTCTAGGATTTCTCAATCACAAGAGTATGAAATCATAAAAGAGATAAAAATCTGGATTTAATAAATCTAGCGAATTCAATATGCATAGATAATTCGTTGAGAAAATCGAGAGATGAAAGAAGATCAAAATCAATTAGCACAACACATCAAGCTAAGGTTCATACATCCAATCGTTAAGGGAAATTTAGTTTCGACCCATAGAGATTACAAAGGAGAAGAAGGAAATGAAATCAAATGAAAACATTACAAGTGATCTTCAAGGTTTTTCTTCTCCAAAAGCGTTCTTCTTCCTTCGGTATTTTCGAAGTCAGTCCTCACCAAAAACTCTCTTTTTCAGAAATGAATTCCCTTTTAATACTCAAAATAAGATATGCAGAAAAATAATCTCACACGGCCTGATACATGGCCGTGTACCAAGCCCTGTGTATCAGCGCACAAACGGTTATGTCAAGAGGCGTGTCGGTTCAGCAGCCATGTTCCTGGACACGCCTTTTGGCTGTGTTCCGCCATGGGCTCTTCAACGACTGTGTATTCCAAAGGTGCACACGGGAGGAGTACCCTGCCATGTAAGGTCACGTGTCTATGGACAAGGCGGCACACACGATCGTGTTAATTAAATAAGCAAGTTGTATCGCTCCCTGGAGTTGGATTCATCTGAAAGAAGGATGCACATGATTATGTACCCGTCCGTGTGGATATGTGTGTTGGCAGACATGGCCTATCACATGACCGTGTCAATTAAATAGGCAAACTGTGTCGATCTTTGGATTTCTTCTTGGCCATAAAGAGGATGGTACACGACCGTGTCAGAAACCATGTAGGAAGTCGTGTAGAGTAAAATCTTCACACAAACATCATGTTTTCGTCTAAAATGCTCCGGAATTCATTTCTCCTAATAAGACCTCATAGGAGTTTAATAAGCATGGAATAAAACAACGTTTAACACAATATGATGGATGAATTGAATAAATTATTGGTGATAATGTGATTTTACAATGCTATAAATTGGACTAATATTGTATTATCAATCTCCTAATACCTCTATTCATCTTCGAGATGAAACGATGTCAATTACCCTTTTGTTTCACGTATAATTAATTTCGGGTGAGCTTTGAATCTAAATTATCAAGTCTGTCTCAACTCAAAACTAATTCGGGTCTGTCACGTACAACATCAATCACAAGGAATAAATGTCTATTATATGAATAAGAATAGGTCTAAAGAAGACAAAAATTAGGATTTACACTTCGATATTAATTCATAAAAGAAGCTGAGAACATAAGAATGAACACAATGAAGAAGACGAAGTCCCACTGCAATATTCCCGCTCTCGCAGAGTAGAAGAGCCCTTGAGAAAGGAGTAACTGAGACTTGGCAGGAGTGACCTTGACATGCAAGGTTAGGCCTCTAGGTCCTGCAAGAATAGTGACAGAGATGCAGACAAGTGAGGAGGTACTAAGAGAGTTTGGTTTATATCAAGATAAATTCCAAAAAGATTGAATGTCAAAACAAAAGGTGTTGGCTAGTGACACTATCTGATCAAAAACTCGAAATTGAAAGTTAATTGCCCTCTTTATAGACATGTGAGATGTCAAATTTCATAAAGTTAAGCGAGTTTAAAATAAATTTAGCCCACGGTATCATAGAATCCAAAGATTGATTTTTTTCTTAACAAATCCAATAGAAATTTGTAAGTCAAGTACAAAAAAGATAATTTTGAATATGTTTAGAGTCTCTCTTCATACCATCTCACAAGCATGACATTCATGCTTGTAGTGTATTATCTGAATGATGACAATAGACAAACCCCCATAATGGGGTTACTCAGAGAATTCCAACCACTGACCAGCTAAATATTTTGATTCGAGTCATCAGTGCAAAGCACCAAGTTAGCATTGAAATTCTCCTTCCTAGTAAATACGATGTACCTATTATTTTTTCCATAGGAGCTAACCCGAACGAAATACTATACAATTCTTTATATTTGTGAGCTTAGATGTCTTCATTGGTACTAAAACATAGACTTGATCGAGTTATAAATGCTTTTGATAACCCAATCATGTGTTAATGTCTTCTCTTTAATTATTCTATCACAATTCCTCGTGCAAATATACAATGTACAAGAAATCGGAATAACATTAATCAATGCTTTAACACCTCTATTCATCTTCGAGCTGAAACAATGTCAATTTCTCATTTTGTTGTTATATAATAGATAGCTGGTATGTTTGCCCATTATTAGCCTTTCAAAAAACACCACATATAAATGCCGTAATTGAGAGACGTAATCATACCATACTAGAAATGGTAAGGTCTCTTCTTCAAGCTAAGAACTTGTCGGGGGGATGAAGGCAAGTAAGTCGGAAGCAGAGAATAAAATGGAATAAAATCTAAGTCGGCAAGCAGCATCATGAGAACAAGATGGAATCAGTTCCAAGGCAATTAAAAAAAGACAAAATCTTGTACCACATATATATAAATCATATATCTAAATGTGTACATTGCACCAAATAGGTGCACCGCCTAACATAAATATAAATATTCGTGTACTCAAATGAATGTGTGTGCAGCAATAAAAATTAAAAACTATCAAAAATTAAAAAACTATTGTTATACCACCCATAAAGGCCTTGGGGTACGTCTAAAGGAAACCCCGCTTAAGAAAGGTGGGGGCAACGGACAACGCATAATCGCTTGAGTTGAAAAGACCGAGCCCGCCATTCCCGCCGCCATCCGCCAAAGTCAAGGCGCGCACGGAGCAAACCGCAGGTGCATGCACCACCGCGTGCACGGTAGCACGCGGGCAGCACCCCCCATCGCGGGGAAGCGGCCCGGCCGCGCACCGACTGCACCCCTCAAGGGGGCGCGGCTCCAGCCGCACCCCTTGGGGGGTGCGGCCCAAGCCGCACCCCCCTTGAGGGGTGCGGCCCAGCCGCACCCCTCAAGGGGTGCGGCCCAGCCGCACCCCTCAAGGGGTGCGGCCCAGCCGCACCCCTCAAGGGGTGCGGCCCAGCCGCACCCCTCAAGGGGTGCGTCCCCAGCCGCACCCCTTGAGAGGTGCGGCCCGAGCCGCACCTCCCTTGAGGGGTGCGGCCCCAGCCGCACCCCTTAGGGGGTGCGGCCCTAGCCGCACCCCCCTCAAGGGGTGCGGCCCAGCCGCACCCCTCAAGGGGTGCGGCCCAAGCCGCACCCCCCTTGAGGGGTGCGGCCAAACCGCACCCCCTTGGGGGGGATGCGGCCCAACCGCGCCGCCCTTAGGGTGCGGCCAGGCCTCCTCCCCGCGCTTTCTCCACAAGGGGGCTCGTAAGGGACCCCGCCGTATTCACGCCCCCTCGTCGGGCGCGTCGGATCCCAATTCCCCTTTGGGGGACAACTTCCCGTTCCACCGTTTGCTCAGAACGCCTCCGCGCTCATCCGCGCTCAGAACACTACTAAGCGCGCTCAGAGCGCTTCCATGTTCGTTGCGCGCTCAGAACGCCTCCGCGCTCACAAGCGCTCAGAACGCCTCTAAGCGCGTTCAAAGCGCTTCCAGGTTCGTTACACGCTCGGAGCACTTTAGCGCTCACGCGCGCTCAGAACGCTTCCGAACACGTTCGGGAGCGTTCTCACTTTTTGTCTTTCAGGCGTCTCACTTTTTGTCTTTCAGGCGTCTCACTTTTTGTCTTTCAGGCGTCTTGTAAGACCCCCCCTCCCAAATCGAAGGTCCGACCGGGGGATCTTATCGCACACCACCCTTTAGCACGACGCCGAAGCGACTCCGAAGGGTGAAGGAACTAGCTTCTCCAACCCTTTTCCTTGAACACTCCGAAGTCACGCCTAGGGGTGGTGTTAAGCGAAAGTCACTACACACCAACAGAGTAAGGAAGCAGTATTTTAGCGGAAGACATCATTAGAGAGTGCGCTTTGTTACCCTTAGCGGAAGACATTATTTATAGCGGAAGATTAAATATCACAGAAACCATAATTTCAAAACCTGTATGAGTAATATTGATTTCGCCGCCGCAATGAATCCTATCCATCAAGGCTTCATTGCATCATATATATATATACCCTGAGATAGGGCACAACAAAAGGAGATGCGGCTTAATAAACCTTTATACCTGACGTAGTCTGATCCGTGGCTTCATCCACACCTAGGTGCTGTCACTCATCCGCACCTGTCACCTGTGCTAGAGACAAGTTATTAGAACTACAAACAGAATCCAACTCCTACTAACACACAAACATAATATAACAATTATAAGGAAGGGGATGTCTGGACTCTTATTGGGCCGAGGCGGTCTTCCCGCGACCACCGCCTACGTACTCCGTATCATCCTGCATACGGCCTCAGACCCACGTAGTTCTATTAGTTTCGCACGGGTTGCCCTCCCAGACCGTCCATCGCGCGGGTTGCCTTAGAGTAAAACTCATAGGCCATCCGATTTTATCCCAAGGCACGATAGATTCCCGTAGGAATATTTCCCGAAGGCACAACTTATTCCCCGTAGGAATTACTTCCTCGAAGGCAACATTTCATTCCCGTAGGAATTACTTTCTCGAAGGCAACATTACATTCCCGTAGGAATTACTTTCTCGAAGGCAACATTTCATTCCCGTAGGAATTACTTTCTCGAAGGCAACATTACATTCCCGTAGGAATTACTTTCTCGAAGGCAACATTTCATTCCCGTAGGAATTACTTTCTCGAAGGCAACCTTTCATTCCCGTAGGAACTACTTTCTCGAAGGCAACATTTCATTCCCGTAGGAATTACTTTCTCGAAGGCAACTATTTCCATAAGAGAAGAAAAGAGACGCCCTTTAAGATCAGCAATATATCCACCCGCAACCTGTAGGAGGAGAGAAGACGAACTCTATATAAGCTTAGCATATCTTCATCCGAGAAGGTAACCCTATTTTAACCCGGCTGGCAATTAAATCGAGCCATCTACTTATGGCCCCTAGGCTCCCGTCAATCATTTGGATGCTTGGTGATCAAGCCCAAGACACCCATAAGATTTATAGGCACAAGAAGTAGCACAGTAGTGTGAAAGAGGGAAATAATGTGAAGAGAGGTGAGGTGTATATCATGGTAGACCATGAGTGGTCAACTCCCATAGTCATTCCATTCTCACACGAATTCGTTACCACATACAAGACGCCACTTTTATGTATAACCGACTCAACCTCTAATAGTGAGGCTCCTGGAAGAGTAAATTATGCAAATTCATTTAACGTTTGCCGTATGAAAATGGAGCTCATACGGTCATGTCAACAATCTAGTTCCCCATAGGGATTGCCGCATAAGATGGAGCTCACATGATCATGCCATCAATCTCATTCCATATAGAGATTTCTGCATAAGAATGGAGCTCACATGGTCATGCCAACAATCTCACTTTATATAGGAATTATTTTCACAAAACCCATCAAAGTGCGCCACTAGACACGGAACCAATGCGAGCCGGCAACCATTATCAGGAACTTCCCATATTTTCCTTATGGCTTCTAATTCGAGCTCTTAATAGGCACCACATAAACGAAATCATCCATTGAAGGGTACGTATTGCATCACCCCCGATTAGCCCAAGAGGAAACAAGAGAAGCCTCAAATCAACAAGGAACAAAAGCAGCCCCCATTTAATAAAGATAAGAAGCAGCCCCCCCATTAGCAAGGATAAGAAACAGCCCCCATTTTTAACAAGGAAAGGAGCAACCCAAAGCCACCAATAATTAAACCTGCAGTCCAAGTTAGCAAGAAGCAACCCCCAAACCAACAAGGAAAGGAGCAGCCCCATTTCAACAAACCTGCAGTCCAAGTTAACAAGAAGCAGCCCCCAAACCATCAAGGAGAGGAGCAGCCCCAACAATTAAACCTGCAGTCCAAGTTAGCAAGAAGCAACCCCCAAAGCAACAAGGAAAGGAGCAGCCCCATTTCAACAAACCTGCAGTCCAAGTTAACAAGAAGCAGCCCCCAAACCATCAAGGAGAGGAGCAACCCCAACAATTAAACCTGCAGTCCAAGTTAGCAAGGAGCAGCCCCAAAACAACAAGGAGCAGCCCCTAAACTAACAAGGAAAGGAGCAGCCCCAACACAACAAGAGAAGGAGCAGCCCCAAATAGAGTATATGAATATAGGAGGCAGCCAACAAACTTACACCAAACTGAAGTTTAAACCAGCCCCCAAGCAATGAATCCCATTCATAAATATAACCGCAATTAACATAGATATACATAACTTAACCCTCCAAACCTCTAAGGAAAAGCACAGAACAAGCATAGAAGTATGCATTTTATCCATCCAGATTTCTAAATGAAAGGAAGGATTAGCCAACTGATCGCCACTAGAAACTAGCCCAATGAACCGAGCATAGATAACCAAGAAAAGAGAATAGCAACCATCCCGATTTTAACTGGAATGCAAGACCAACCAGCTAGCAGGTATCACCAAAAATGATGATAACCATCCAGAAATTTCAAGCATAATAACCAAGAAGATCCATCATATATCTAGCAAAAAAAAACCGAGCCTCAGGAAGGGGTACTTTCAGCATAAACTAGGTAGAGCCCAACCTTCAGGAATCAAGCCATCAGGTAAAAGAGAAGAGTTTCACCACCAATTTCAGATAACAGAAGGAAAGTGGGGAGGGGAAAGAGGAGGGAGAGGAAGAGAATAGTACCAAATGACTCTCACAACCGCACCCCAAACATATGAGCAAACCCTCCATACCTTTAGCTAATTAAATGAGGAATATGCAGACTTTAACAAGTAACCAGGATTTGGAACTTAACCCAGATGAATCCCGCGAATAATCAAGATGGTCCCGACATAAATGACAACAAGAGCTTGGAGAAACCACTAGCACATCCCAATCATACATGATAACAGGAATTGTAAAAGCAGCTAGCATAAACCCCGGAACTAGCCATGTGAACCAAGCATATAACCGTCCGGACCTTTAGCAAAACCAGCCCGGAATTTGTTTAGCACAATTTAGGAACATTTTGATAACTTAACCAGGAAAACGGCCGGCGCACCCTCAATTAATCTGATACCAAGCACTAGGTAGGCTGCTAGCATAACTCCAAGCCTAAGTTAACAAGAGCTGGGAAACTACTTGCATAAACTCCAATTGATTGGTTAACGAAAGCTGGGAGAAACACAAGTATAAATCCCCATAATCAGTTAACAAAAACTGGGAGAAACCTGCCAACGTATTAGGAAAAACTGCCAGCAAAGATTATCCTAAAATTTGTTAACAAAAACTAGGAGGAATTTACCAACCTAATTAGGAAAAACTGCTAGCAAAATAATCCCAAAATTTGTTAACAACACTAGGAAAAATCTGCCAACATACTAGGAAAACTGCTAGCAAGTTAACCAACTAAAGCCCCCATAATGATCCAAGAAATTGCCAACAGAAATTCAAGCACATGGCAGCCCCCTATAAAGATCCAAACAAATTTGCCAACAGGAATTCAAACACATGGCAGCCCCCTATAAAGATCCAAACAAATTTGCCAACAGGAATTCAAACACATGGCAGCCCCCTATAAAGATCCAAACAAATTTGCCAACATGAATTCAAACACATGGCAGCCCCCTATAAAGATCCAAACAAATTTGCCAACATGAATTCAAAGGCAGCCCCCTATCCTGGCAAACAACTTAGGAAAGCAAACCTGCCGCAAGATTCAACATAAATATGCTAGCGGTAAGGCCCCTCCCCAACTTAATAATCAATTAGGAAGCAACAACTGCTGCAGTAATCGATTTAGGAAGCAAAACCGTTGCAGAAATTTGGCGAAAACTGCTAGCAAAAGTGCCTCCAAACCTGATAATCAACTTGGGAAGCAAGGAACTACTAGAATAAATTCCCCAACAAGGCAGAAAAAGGAAAACACAGATTGCCGTGAGCTCCCCTTGCCGTGAAACCCTCTGCCAGAACAGAGCTTCGTGGAGGGGAAGAGGAGGAGGAAGAGCGTGTAGTTAGTGAGAGGAAGAGGAGATCCTTCCTTGAAGAGGAAGAAAACCCAAACCTCTAAACCAGAGCACCATATATCTTTCCATTCTCATGATAACCCAAGATGATGAGTAAACGAAATTAGAGAAGGTTTAGAGTCTACCATTGCCGGAGGAGGAAGAGATGAAGCTGCCCCCCATCGAGTACCAAAACCAGCTTGATTTATGGCCATGGATGGCCAATCAAGAGCTCCCACGAGCCTCGGTGATGAGGACGTGGCCTTCATCCTATGGCCGATGAATCTCCCTGAAATCCCGTCTAGGAGGAGGTTCGAGCTTCGAGTCTTGCCGGAGCTCCGTGATCTCTCCCATGCCAGAGTTCGGCCATTTTCCGCCCTTCGATTCAGCCCGTCTCCTTCTCCCCCGTTCTTTTAGGTTAGGATATATATATTTATATATATATATATATGATTATTTATATTAGTAAGTATGTATATATATATATATATATATGCATACATATATATTAATAATTTCTAAATTAGATGCGGGAAAAAAGTGTGGGGTGTGTCTTTGTGTTCGTGTCCGCCATACAAAGCTAATGAAAGCATCCGAAGTTGATTCCGAGTCCGTTCGCCCTATATTTTAAAATGGCGTTGTGGGACACTCGAAATTACTCAAAATAGTCGTTTTCTCCAAACGACCTCGGATTGCAACGAAACGAGTCTCGTTGCACTCGTATAAACTATACGAGTCTAACGTAACTGACGGAAGTCGATTCGGAGCACGTATGCTCCATATTCTAAAACTGCGTCGTCGTGACGCGCTGCGATACTCAAAACGGTCACTTTCACCAAATGACCTCTGATTGAAACGAAACGAGTTCCGTTGCACTCGCGTCAACTATACGAGTCCAACGTAACTGACGGAAGTCGATTCGTAGTACGTATGTTCAATATACCACTTCCGTGTTATGGCGAAGCACAATGCTACCTAAAACAGTCATTTCTCTAAATGACCACCTCTATGTGGTGACGGTCGGGTCGTGATTGCCTTATGACCCGGCCTAGATTCCTCCAAGGGTTCAACTGAACCTGCTAGACCCCTTTTCAAAGTCGGGATGTTACAATCCAATAAAACAAAGAAAATTTTCGTCCCTGAAAATACGAGTGGGTCATGGGGATTCAAAACGGGACGTACTGTAAACCACTAGAGGTGTCGCACGATCCCAACTTTTAAGGATCTCTAGGTTTGGTTTTACCTAACGAGCTATGTTGATGGCTCCTGCCATGTAATATACAAGTAGCTTACGTAACTACGGGGTTGCTTGAACGATTCAAATTGATCTAATCGTGAGAAATAAGAAGCCCTTCATCACTCGATACCCCTCCCGTGAACCGAGCTTTACGGGAGACGAAGGCAACTCAACACCTTCCCAGGAGCCGAGCTCGACTGGAAGTGGAGGCAACTCAACACCTTCCAGGGTTTGCATATCTGAAACGCAAAATTTATGAGTTGTGTCCGAAAGGCACATAGTAAAAACTTATCAACATCTAGCTAATTCCCTTACGAAGGTTCTATGTTAGTGGAACAGATAACATTTCAAATAAGTAGTGAAAATCCATAAACATATAACCAACTCCCATACGAAGGTTATAGGTTAATGGTATATGCAGATATGTATGTTTTGATGCAAATGATGCATATGCAAATATGTATGTTTTGATGCATATGCAAGCCATGCATAACGAGTACTCATGACTCAATCACAACACACAATGTTGAAACAGTTTGACCGCTTTTCTTCCAGCAGGGTTGCGACCCCCGCGGGCCTCACCGATGTGGCCGTCGGTGACAGTGGCCGGTCCTGCCACTTCTGGGTGTGGACGTACCGCACTACCCAGGCCCTAATGTACAACCCAGTGTACTCCTGGATGTGAGCAACATCCGTCAATTACAAAATTCGGCTATCCAGCGGAGGGACCCTGCGGGGAAATAATCTCCCGGGGTTCACACACTCCCTAGTGCCTCATGAGTCGTCAACCTTCCCATTCATGTATGAATGGTCCTTAGGCACGATTGTCCTGCCACGGTACTCACATATAGTGTTTTATCAGTTTGCTCTTTAAGTTGACATATTTTGACCGCTTCTTTTTGCAGGGTAGCGAACCCCGCGGGCCTCACCGATGTGGCCGTCGGTGACAGTGGCCGGTCCCGCCACTTCTGGGTGTGGATGTACCACACTACCCAGGCCCCAACGTACAACCCCGTGTACCCTCGGACGTAGGAGACATCCGGTAATAACTGAATTTGGCCCACCAGCGGAGGGACCCAACGGGGCATATAAGATACAACCAAGCTCCCGGGGTGCACACCTCCCTGTTGCCTAGAGTCGTCAACCTTCCCGCACCGGTACGTACGGTCTACGGGCATGACCGACCCGCCACTTTTTCCAAAGCAAGCAAGCAATAAAATAGGTAACTATCACCTTCGGGTCCTCAGTGGCTTACCCTTTTTAACGAGGCTTCCCGGCTGGCTGAGTATGCAACCATCGCAAGTCAAATCGTACTTCATATTTGCAATCGCCGGAGCAATTCTCCATATACCCACAAAATTTCATTTGATTAGCATACCTCAAATGAAATTTTGGAAAACGAGAATTTTTAATCCCAATAAAACAAAGAGGCTTAAACCTGGGATTAGAAATTATTAGTGAAGTTCTTACATTTGTACACAAAATTTCATTTGATTAGTTCACTTGAATGAAATTTTGAAAACGAGCATCTACTCCCAATAAAACAAAGAGGCTTGAACCTAGAGTTCCAAATTTGAAATGATCTTTTGTGGGGTTTAAAGAGAGTGTTTTATGGAAATAAGATAGATGATTGTTCGAGATCAGATGTAGTAAAAGACATTTAAGTGTCGATCTGAGTTATAAAAAAAATATTTTGCACGACTAAAACTGAATTTGATGAGTTCGAGCGAAAATGTTCATATAAATGCCAAGTTTGTTGACAACTTTTACCTTTTAGGTCCACCACCGCTTCCGCTGCAGTGGTTCGTCCCGAACCACGCTACAGCGATTAGCGGAGCAATAGGTGTTTCTGTGATCATGAATAGGTCGACAAGATCGGTTGCGCTCTGATCCATTTGTAAGACCCCCCCTCCCAAATCGACGGTCCGACCGGGGGATCTTATCGCACACCACCCTTTAGCACGACGCCGAAGCGACTCCGAAGGGTGAAGGAACTAGCTTCTCCAACCCTTTTCCTTGAACACTCCGAAGTCACGCCTAGGGGTGGTGTTAAGCGAAAGTCACTACACACCAACAGAGTAAGGAAGCAGTATTTTAGCGGAAGACATCATTAGAGAGTGCGCTTTGTTACCCTTAGCGGAAGACATTATTTATAGCGGAAGATTAAATATCACAGAAACCATAATTTCAAAACCTGTATGAGTAATATTGATTTCGCCGCCGCAATGAATCCTATCCATCAAGGCTTCATTGCATCATATATATATATACCCTGAGATAGGGCACAACAAAAGGAGATGCGGCTTAATAAACCTTTATACCTGACGTAGTCTGATCCGTGGCTTCATCCACACCTAGGTGCTGTCACTCATCCGCACCTGTCACCTGTGCTAGAGACAAGTTATTAGAACTACAAACAGAATCCAACTCCTACTAACACACAAACATAATATAACAATTATAAGGAAGGGGATGTCTGGACTCTTATTGGGCCGAGGCGGTCTTCCCGCGACCACCGCCTACGTACTCCGTATCATCCTGCATACGGCCTCAGACCCACGTAGTTCTATTAGTTTCGCACGGGTTGCCCTCCCAGACCGTCCATCGCGCGGGTTGCCTTAGAGTAAAACTCATAGGCCATCCGATTTTATCCCAAGGCACGATAGATTCCCGTAGGAATATTTCCCGAAGGCACAACTTATTCCCCGTAGGAATTACTTCCTCGAAGGCAACATTTCATTCCCGTAGGAATTACTTTCTCGAAGGCAACATTACATTCCCGTAGGAATTACTTTCTCGAAGGCAACATTTCATTCCCGTAGGAATTACTTTCTCGAAGGCAACATTACATTCCCGTAGGAATTACTTTCTCGAAGGCAACATTTCATTCCCGTAGGAATTACTTTCTCGAAGGCAACCTTTCATTCCCGTAGGAACTACTTTCTCGAAGGCAACATTTCATTCCCGTAGGAATTACTTTCTCGAAGGCAACTATTTCCATAAGAGAAGAAAAGAGACGCCCTTTAAGATCAGCAATATATCCACCCGCAACCTGTAGGAGGAGAGAAGACGAACTCTATATAAGCTTAGCATATCTTCATCCGAGAAGGTAACCCTATTTTAACCCGGCTGGCAATTAAATCGAGCCATCTACTTATGGCCCCTAGGCTCCCGTCAATCATTTGGATGCTTGGTGATCAAGCCCAAGACACCCATAAGCTTTATAGGCACAAGAAGTAGCACAGTAGTGTGAAAGAGGGAAATAATGTGAAGAGAGGTGAGGTGTATATCATGGTAGACCATGAGTGGTCAACTCCCATAGTCATTCCATTCTCACACGAATTCGTTACCACATACAAGACGCCACTTTTATGTATAACCGACTCAACCTCTAATAGTGAGGCTCCTGGAAGAGTAAATTATGCAAATTCATTTAACGTTTGCCGTATGAAAATGGAGCTCATACGGTCATGTCAACAATCTAGTTCCCCATAGGGATTGCCGCATAAGATGGAGCTCACATGATCATGCCATCAATCTCATTCCATATAGAGATTTCTGCATAAGAATGGAGCTCACATGGTCATGCCAACAATCTCACTTTATATAGGAATTATTTTCACAAAACCCATCAAAGTGCGCCACTAGACACGGAACCAATGCGAGCCGGCAACCATTATCAGGAACTTCCCATATTTTCCTTATGGCTTCTAATTCGAGCTCTTAATAGGCACCACATAAACGAAATCATCCATTGAAGGGTACGTATTGCATCACCCCCGATTAGCCCAAGAGGAAACAAGAGAAGCCTCAAATCAACAAGGAACAAAAGCAGCCCCCATTTAATAAAGATAAGAAGCAGCCCCCCATTAGCAAGGATAAGAAACAGCCCCCATTTTTAACAAGGAAAGGAGCAACCCAAAGCCACCAATAATTAAACCTGCAGTCCAAGTTAGCAAGAAGCAACCCCCAAACCAACAAGGAAAGGAGCAGCCCCATTTCAACAAACCTGCAGTCCAAGTTAACAAGAAGCAGCCCCCAAACCATCAAGGAGAGGAGCAGCCCCAACAATTAAACCTGCAGTCCAAGTTAGCAAGAAGCAACCCCCAAAGCAACAAGGAAAGGAGCAGCCCCATTTCAACAAACCTGCAGTCCAAGTTAACAAGAAGCAGCCCCCAAACCATCAAGGAGAGGAGCAACCCCAACAATTAAACCTGCAGTCCAAGTTAGCAAGGAGCAGCCCCAAAACAACAAGGAGCAGCCCCTAAACTAACAAGGAAAGGAGCAGCCCCAACACAACAAGAGAAGGAGCAGCCCCAAATAGAGTATATGAATATAGGAGGCAGCCAACAAACTTACACCAAACTGAAGTTTAAACCAGCCCCCAAGCAATGAATCCCATTCATAAATATAACCGCAATTAACATAGATATACATAACTTAACCCTCCAAACCTCTAAGGAAAAGCACAGAACAAGCATAGAAGTATGCATTTTATCCATCCAGATTTCTAAATGAAAGGAAGGATTAGCCAACTGATCGCCACTAGAAACTAGCCCAATGAACCGAGCATAGATAACCAAGAAAAGAGAATAGCAACCATCCCGATTTTAACTGGAATGCAAGACCAACCAGCTAGCAGGTATCACCAAAAATGATGATAACCATCCAGAAATTTCAAGCATAATAACCAAGAAGATCCATCATATATCTAGCAAAAAAAACCGAGCCTCAGGAAGGGGTACTTTCAGCATAAACTAGGTAGAGCCCAACCTTCAGGAATCAAGCCATCAGGTAAAAGAGAAGAGTTTCACCACCAATTTCAGATAACAGAAGGAAAGTGGGGAGGGGAAAGAGGAGGGAGAGGAAGAGAATAGTACCAAATGACTCTCACAACCGCACCCCAAACATATGAGCAAACCCTCCATACCTTTAGCTAATTAAATGAGGAATATGCAGACTTTAACAAGTAACCAGGATTTGGAACTTAACCCAGATGAATCCCGCGAATAATCAAGATGGTCCCGACATAAATGACAACAAGAGCTTGGAGAAACCACTAGCACATCCCAATCATACATGATAACAGGAATTGTAAAAGCAGCTAGCATAAACCCCGGAACTAGCCATGTGAACCAAGCATATAACCGTCCGGACCTTTAGCAAAACCAGCCCGGAATTTGTTTAGCACAATTTAGGAACATTTTGATAACTTAACCAGGAAAACGGCCGGCGCACCCTCAATTAATCTGATACCAAGCACTAGGTAGGCTGCTAGCATAACTCCAAGCCTAAGTTAACAAGAGCTGGGAAACTACTTGCATAAACTCCAATTGATTGGTTAACGAAAGCTGGGAGAAACACAAGTATAAATCCCCATAATCAGTTAACAAAAACTGGGAGAAACCTGCCAACGTATTAGGAAAAACTGCCAGCAAAGATTATCCTAAAATTTGTTAACAAAAACTAGGAGGAATTTACCAACCTAATTAGGAAAAACTGCTAGCAAAATAATCCCAAAATTTGTTAACAACACTAGGAAAAATCTGCCAACATATTAGGAAAACTGCTAGCAAGTTAACCAACTAAAGCCCCCATAATGATCCAAGAAATTGCCAACAGAAATTCAAGCACATGGCAGCCCCCTATAAAGATCCAAACAAATTTGCCAACAGGAATTCAAACACATGGCAGCCCCCTATAAAGATCCAAACAAATTTGCCAACAGGAATTCAAACACATGGCAGCCCCCTATAAAGATCCAAACAAATTTGCCAACATGAATTCAAACACATGGCAGCCCCCTATAAAGATCCAAACAAATTTGCCAACATGAATTCAAAGGCAGCCCCCTATCCTGGCAAACAACTTAGGAAAGCAAACCTGCCGCAAGATTCAACATAAATATGCTAGCGGTAAGGCCCCTCCCCAACTTAATAATCAATTAGGAAGCAACAACTGCTGCAGTAATCGATTTAGGAAGCAAAACCGTTGCAGAAATTTGGCGAAAACTGCTAGCAAAAGTGCCTCCAAACCTGATAATCAACTTGGGAAGCAAGGAACTACTAGAATAAATTCCCCAACAAGGCAGAAAAAGGAAAACACAGATTGCCGTGAGCTCCCCTTGCCGTGAAACCCTCTGCCAGAACAGAGCTTCGTGGAGGGGAAGAGGAGGAGGAAGAGCGTGTAGTTAGTGAGAGGAAGAGGAGATCCTTCCTTGAAGAGGAAGAAAACCCAAACCTCTAAACCAGAGCACCATATATCTTTCCATTCTCATGATAACCCAAGATGATGAGTAAACGAAATTAGAGAAGGTTTAGAGTCTACCATTGCCGGAGGAGGAAGAGATGAAGCTGCCCCCCATCGAGTACCAAAACCAGCTTGATTTATGGCCATGGATGGCCAATCAAGAGCTCCCACGAGCCTCGGTGATGAGGACGTGGCCTTCATCCTATGGCCGATGAATCTCCCTGAAATCCCGTCTAGGAGGAGGTTCGAGCTTCGAGTCTTGCCGGAGCTCCGTGATCTCTCCCATGCCAGAGTTCGGCCATTTTCCGCCCTTCGATTCAGCCCGTCTCCTTCTCCCCCGTTCTTTTAGGTTAGGATATATATATTTATATATATATATATATATGATTATTTATATTAGTAAGTATGTATATATATATATATGCATACATATATATTAATAATTTCTAAATTAGATGCGGGAAAAAAGTGTGGGGTGTGTCTTTGTGTTCGTGTCCGCCATACAAAGCTAATGAAAGCATCCGAAGTTGATTCCGAGTCCGTTCGCCCTATATTTTAAAATGGCGTTGTGGGACGCTCGAAATTACTCAAAATAGTCGTTTTCTCCAAACGACCTCGGATTGCAACGAAACGAGTCTCGTTGCACTCGTATAAACTATACGAGTCTAACGTAACTGACGGAAGTCGATTCGGAGCACGTATGCTCCATATTCTAAAACTGCGTCGTCGTGACGCGCTGCGATACTCAAAACGGTCACTTTCACCAAATGACCTCTGATTGAAACGAAACGAGTTCCGTTGCACTCGCGTCAACTATACGAGTCCAACGTAACTGACGGAAGTCGATTCGTAGTACGTATGTTCAATATACCACTTCCGTGTTATGGCGAAGCACAATGCTACCTAAAACAGTCATTTCTCTAAATGACCACCTCTATGTGGTGACGGTCGGGTCGTGATTGCCTTATGACCCGGCCTAGATTCCTCCAAGGGTTCAACTGAACCTGCTAGACCCCTTTTCAAAGTCGGGATGTTACACGTCTCACTTTTTGTCTTTCAGGCGTCTCACTTTTTGTCTTTCAGGCGTCTCACTTTTTGTCTTTCAGGCGTCTCACTTTTTGTCTTTCAGGCTTCTCACTTTTCAGGAACGGCCAGTCGCCTTTTTTCGCCTCCAACAGAACTGCCCGAACTGCCCGAGCCGCCCAAGCTGCCCGAAGGGCAAGGTGGTCATTTACGAAAAATGGCGATCCGTGTGCCCCAAACCGGAAAATATGATTCGTCCACCGAACATTTATGGAAATTGCAAACGGCAAGATTACCGGACTACCCCCGGCCAAAGCTATAAAAAGGGCCCTGGGGCTTCATTTGAAGGGACCTTGACTTCTGGACCCGGGAGAGCTCCTTGCAGACTTTTGCGTAATTCTCCTTCGGCGCTTGAAGATCTCCTTTCCGGACTTGAAGATCTTCATCATCCCGAAAGGCGACTAGCCTTCTCACTTCCGAAAGGCGACAAGCATTCTCAAAAGGAAAAGGCGACTAGCCTTCTCACTTCCGAAAGGCGACAAGCATTCTCAGAAGAAAAAGGCGACTAGCCTTCTCACTTCCGAAAGGCGACAAGCATTCTCAGAAGGAAAAGGCGACTAGCCGTCTCACTTCCGAAAGGCGACTAGCGTTCTCAGAAGAGAAAAAGACTTAGTTTTTCCGAGAGGTGGCCTGTCACCCTCGAAGCTCGTTCTCTCTCTCTCTCTCTCTCTCCAAATATTGTGACGAGCAGCGGCCTGTCGCGCTCAAGTTCTAGCGTCCAAGTTGTAACCCCCAGAAGATAGTGAAGTTTGGTCGGCACCGCTCCGGCCGCGTGGGTTTTTACCCTTTCCGGGTTTTCCACGTTAAAAACTCCTTGTGTACTCATCAAATCTTTAATTGACTGTTTGCGCGCTTAGTTCGCTCACGAGCTAAGGTGGTTCAAGTGAACCGGTCTACCAAGAGCCCTAAGCGTTCCGCAACAACTATCTTTGTTGTTTGAGTAAAATTCTCTTCACTCTCCTCCGTTTTTCTTGTTATAATTCCATCACGTTGCTCTTAATTCATAAAAGAAGCTAAGAACTTAAGAATGGACGTAGCGAGGAAGAGGAAGGCAAAGTCGCACCGCAATATTCCCACTCTCATAGAGCAGAAAAGACTTCGAGCAAGGAGTAGCTGATCAGACTTATGAGGTGTGACCTTGAGCTGCAAGGTTAGGCCTCTAGGATCAACCACAATTGTCATGAGATGCAGATGAATGAGAAGATATTGAGAGTTAGGTTTAGTCCAATTAAGATGAATTCCAAAAGGATTGAAACTCAAAAGTCAAAAAGAAAGGTGCTGGCTACTAGCACTATTAAGTGAAAACTTGAAATCAAAAGATAGTTCTCCTATGTCAAATTCCATGAAGCAAAGAGTGTAAGAAAACTTCAACCCACAGTACTGAATAATCAAATGATTGAAACATTTTTCCTTAACAAATCCTATAAGGATTTATGAGTCATCGACGAAAATGCTAATTTTGAATACAAGAGTCTGACATTGTGAAGCACCAAGCTAGCATTGTAGTTGCCCTTCCAAGAAACCATGATGTACCAAATACTATAAAATTCTTCACATTTGTCAACATAGATGTCTTTATTTGTCCCAAACATAAACTTGACAGGTATATTAATGCTTTTGATTATCCGATTGTGTTAATGATTTCAATTGGACATACTCACAATGTGATCTTTTATGATGCTAAATTATGTCTCATGAGCATACTCAAAATACAAATTATATGCTTCATTTTCACCGAATATGTTATGCATAAGTGAAAAGGAAATATAAATCAGTCTTTTAAATTGATATGTACTAGAAGAATGAGTACGTAAATTAGACATAAATAGATGCAACATGCGTTATTGACTTTTATTTGCTTTCTTGAACCAAAGAACGACATAAATGTTCTTAAGATAGACATAATTAGTTGGATGTAAAATTATGTTCTCGTAGCCTCGACATGATACAAGTTTCCACCGATACACCCAACACCATGCATGCTCAACAACAAGCTCTCCCCAATGTCGTGGAGCACATTGCCCCGCATGATTTTGCGGTCGTTGGGCAAGATACCACTGTACCCGAACGGATCGAAAAATCATCATAGGGCGCAATGTGCTCCACGACATAGGGGAAAGTTTGTTGTTAAGCATGTATGGTGTTGGTGATGTAGACCACTACGATCACAACGCCCGTTCGTATCGTAATTAGTTAACCGCTACGAGACTAAAGAAGAATGATGTAAATGCAAGCCGCACAGTGCAAGCGCACCGGACTAGGCAAGGAGAAACACTTGCCACACGAAGGTTGTCAAACCTCTTAGATCTCCCAAGGGCTATAAAGCCAATGTTCAATCAAGCGAAGGGGACCCACCCGGTCCGATCGAGCTATGCGTTGTACCAAGAGAGAACCACCGAAAATACGATTCGGAAAGGGGTAAGTCTCTCCCAACAAAAGTCGGGGCTCGCCAAGCCCCTTTCGGAGATAAAACGGTGAAAATAAATATGTAATTACTCCTCGCCTAGCATGCATGCAGAAGGAAATCTGAACGGCATTATCTCTATCACAAGCAACTACCAACGTTAGCGGTGAACTCGCGGGCGCAATATTCGAGCGGCAAGATTCTTCCGGGTTAGGAGAATCCCAACAAAATTAAACAACCGTGCGCGTTTCCTTTCCGATCAATTGATCGGGGACGTGGCGACGAACGGAACTCACTCCGATTTGTTCTCACGCTATCCGTTCTCACACCAATTCAATCACTACCGCAAGAACAAGGAAATAGACGAATCACACAAGAGCTTTGGTAAGAAAGCGTTACCCAACCGGAGGTAGATCCGGTTCCACCACTCGCAACTCGCACTCGGGAGGGGGTCGGAGGTGCACCGACGGCAACGGAACTCCACGACACTGGGCGCCCTTGTTCTGGATACACCGGAGGAGGGGGGTCGTCGTCGGAAGGGGAGGTTCTGCCGGAGGACGGAGGCGGAAGTAGGGGTTGGCGTCGCACCGAGCGGTAGGGAGGTCGCCAGCGTCGCACCAGGCGGAGGGAGAGCTGCCGGCGTCGCACCGAACGGGAGGGAGGTCGCCGGCGTCGCACCAGGCGGAGGGAGAGCTGCCGGCGTCGCACCGAACAGGAGAATCGCTGGATCGGGGGTCTCGCACCCTAGCCGACGCACAGGGGAAGGATTTCAAAATTCAATTACTTTATCATTAGGGCTTTTGCCAAAATTGGGAGTATTTAAACTCCTCAAGTGGAGCACTCCTAGCCACACATCAACTAGACCAAATCCTAGCCATCTAAAATGTTTGACATAAGATAAAATGCAGGAAAATTAAAACAAAGCCGGCGCGAGACCACCTAACAATTCGGTCGCGCCGGACGGAATGCTGAAATTAAATTGTGATAATAACATAATTAATTAGTCAAGAGTTACGGAGCATATCGTGGTAAGATTTCCGCGTGTTGGAGCGAAGGTTGTAGCCGCGCGGTGCGTCGTCGGGTGGAACCGGGTCGCCGCCATCAATCCTCCCCCGCTCGAAATCACTCATCACCGGTGAGTGGTCCAAGCGGTAGCGATGCAGCATATCATTGTCGAGGCGCTCCATCTCCTCAGCGGTCACCCAAGTGGCATCGCAAGCGGGGCGGTCTTTCCAACGAACCAAGTAACGGTGCACACCGCCATTTGAAGAAGCCAAGACGTCGTCGTCCAATATGCACTCCGGGACGGAGATGGTCGTCGGAAACCTGGGAAAATCATTAGGAGCAAAAATATGATCGACCGTACCCCCATGTGAATGTGTGGTGGGTACGTCCGATGTGGCAACATTATAGGGTGGGGGGTCACTCACTATCCCATGAGAGTGGCCGGAAGGAGATGAAGAAGAAGAAGGGGAAAATAGTTCTTGCGGTGCTTCCTGAAAAAGTGTAAGATCGGAAACATTAAACACGGGGTGTATTCCCCAATCGTGAGGCAAGTCAAGCACATACGAGTTATCACCCAACTTCTTTAAAATCTTAAAAGGTCCGGCACGCCGGTTGGCCAATTTTTTTACGGCGCCGGTAGGAAGCCGCTCGGGAATTAACTTGACCAAGACTAAATCTCCGGCGTCAAATAGTTGTGCCCGTTTGTGTACGTTCGCGTCTGATTGATAGACCTTGTAAGTAGTGACTAGTCGTTGGTGGATCTCTTTGTGCAAAGCATGAAGGTGATGAGCAAAATCATGTGCAAATTGACTTGTTTTATATGTGGGAAGTAACGGAACCAAGTCAAGCGGCACACGTGCGTTGTAACCATGCACAATTTCATTCGGCGAGAGGTCCGTGGAGCGATTTTTGGAATTATTATACGCAAGTTGCGCATGGGGAAGGATGAGATCCCAAGTCCCCTTATGGTCGCCCACGAGACATCGTAGTAAATTACCTAAACTCCGATTTACCACTTCGGTTTGACCATCCGTTTGGGGGTGGTAAGCCGCGGAAAATAGGAGTTTGGTGCCCACCAAGATCCATAGTGTTTTCCAAAAATAAGACGTAAACTTGACATCCCTATCAGAGACAATAGTCTTCGGGAGTCCGCGATGACTAACAACTTATTTAAAATAAATTTTTGCATTGTGAGACGCGTCGTTGGTGCGGTTGCATGAAATGAAATACGCCATTTTGGAAAAGCGATCTACAACGACCAAAATAGAATCGTGTTTGCGTTGTGTTAGGGGAAGACCCAAAATGAAATCCATGCTAACGTCATCCCATGGGATGGAAGGTATGGGAAGCGGCGTATATAAGCCCGTGTTTTGCTTGGTGCCTTTCGCTAGTTGGCATGTGTTGCAACTACTCACAATTAAATACCAATTTCCAAGAGCCATCTTTTTTGGGGGCAAGAAGTGCCGGCACCGCACAAGGACTCAAACTATGTCGGATAAGGCCTTTGGAGAGCAAATCGGAGATTTGGGCTTGAAGCTCGGCGTGAGCACTAGGATTAAGACGATAATGAGGTAAATTGGGGAGAGAGGAGCCCGGAATCAAATCAATGGCGTGTTGGATACTCCTAAGAGGCGGTAATTCGGAGGGGAGTTCTTCGGGGTGGACATCCTTAAACTCGTCAAGTAACGTGATGATATCGGCGGGCAAAGATGAAGTGGGGAGTGGAATGCCGTTAGCTTGAAGTAAGACTAACGCATAGAGCATACCACCGGAAAAACTAGTCTTTTCAAATTCTTTAGGATGAATGAGAGTGAGTGGTTGCTTGACGGCGGGAACGGTCGTGTCCGTGGTTTTAAGGTCCTTAGGTGCGGCGGGACATAACGTGATGCGTTGGTCTTTAAATTTAAATTCATATGTGTTCGCACGTCCGTAGTGAGTGACATTGTAATCGTAAAGCCAAGGGCGGCCTAGAAGGACATGACATGCGTCCATAGAAAGAACGTCGCACCAAACTTGGTCGACATAATCTTTGATGACAAGAGGTACTAAACAACGCTTGGTAACCGGAATGGAAGTCTTATTGACCCAAGCGACTTGGTAAGGAGTGGGGTGTGGCTCGGGAGTCAATTTCATTCGGAGAAGCGCGGCTTCGGAAACCACGTTCATGCAACTCCCACTATCAATAATGAGCTTGCAAGACTTCTCACTGCTTTTAAAGTATAAGGAGAAGATGCTAGCGCGCTTCCAATCATGACTACTACGTGGGGTAGTCAAGATGCAACGCATAACCGCAAGATTGTTGGAGGTATAGTCCTCTTCCATGTCGCTAGAAATATCGGATTCCTCAACATCACTAACCTTCTCATAGATAAGATCGTCGGCGTCGGCCGTGGGTTCAATCAAAGTGACCAATTTCTTGCGGGTGGGACATTCAACCGCGTAGTGCCCGGGTTGGTCACAAGCGTAACAAGTAACATGTGTTTTGCTAGTTTTGCCGATGGGGAGACGCTCGCCCGTTTTATCATTGGCTTTTCTAGCGGTGATGATAACGGATTTGGAATTATCGTGCGAGGCATTTTTGTCCTTAGAAGTAGTGCGGTGCGTGGATGTGGATTTGGAGTGGAAAAATCCCTTGGAGGAAGATGCCCGCGAAGTGGCGGTCATTGAGAGTTGTCTTTCAACGTCAAGGGCGGCATTCATTGCCGAGTCTAGGTCATGGTGCTCATATCGCCGGATTTGATTTTGAATTTCCGAACGAAGGCCCTTTCGGAAGCGGGAGACGGTAAGCTCGGGCATCTCATTAATATCACATCGGATCATTAATTCATTCAACTCGCCCATATACTCACTCACCAATTTAGTGCGTTGGCGTAAAGAGGTGAAGTCGTCAAACATATTTGTTCGGTGGTAGGTGGGGACGAAGTGATTAGTGAGGATGTTACGCATTTGTGGCCATATATGTGGAATCTCACCGACACGGCGCACTTCATTGAGCCAAAAGACTTGAGCGCATCCCTCTAATTTCATACGAGCGACGATAACCTTTTGGTTATCCTCCAAACTGTGCCAATCAAAATAGCATTCCATCTTAATAAACCAATCCTTAAATTTGGTCGGGTCACCCATTCCATCATAAGTGGGGGCATCGAATTTTATTTTGCGGGTGAGGTCATTTTGCCAAGCGCCATTGTATTCCTCGTCGCCACGGTCAGTGTGTTGACGTTGTTGGCGGTGCGGAGGATTACGTGGAGGGTTATTAGGTTGGTTTTGCGGTGGAACACCGTTTTGGATCGTGTGGGTGAGGTTTGTAAAGGCCGCGGTGAGTTGAGCGATTTGATCGGTGAGATCACGTTGAACGGCCGCTAGTTGGGCTTGCGTAACCTCACGGTTATCCGGATTGTCGCCCATATTATTGGACGCGGAAGATTGCGGGGGATACTCGTTCCCCGAGCGTGTGTGCATAAAAGTGAATCAAGAGGACCGGCAAAGATTAAGAAATCTTTGCGCCGAAGTCTGATACCAAATTGATGTAGACCACTACGATCACAACGCCCGTTCGTATCGTAATTAGTTAACCGCTACGAGACTAAGAAGAATGATGCAAATACAAGCCGCACAGTGCAAGCGCACCGGACTAGGCAAGGAGAAACACTTGCCACACGAAGGTTGCCAAACCTCTTGAGATCTCCCAAGGGCTATAAAGCCAATGTTCAATCAAGCGAAGGGGACCCACCCGGTCCGATCGAGCTATGCGTTGTACCAAGAGAGACCACCGAAAATACGATTCGGAAAGGGGCAAGTCTCTCCCAACAAAAGTCGGGGCTCGCCAAGCCCCTTTCGGAGATAAAACGGTGAAAAGAAATATGTAATTACTCCTCGCTTAGCATGCATGCAGAAGAAAATCTCAACGACATTATCTCTATCACAAGCAACTACCAACGTTAGCGGTGAACTCGCGGGCGCAATATTTGAGCGGCGAGATTCTTCCGGGTTAGGAGAATCCCAACAAAATTAAACAACCGTGCGCGTTTCCTTTCCGATCAATTGATCGGGGACGCGGCGACGAACGGAACTCACTACGATTTGTTCTCACGCTATCCGTTCTCACACCAATTCAATCACTACCGCAAGAACAAGGAAATAGACGAATCACACAAGAGATTTGGTAAGAAAGCGTTACCCAACCGGAGGTAGATCCGGTTCCACCACTCGCAACTCGCACTCGGGAGGGGGTCGGAGGTGCACCGACGGCAACGGAACTCCACGACACTGGGCGCCCTTGTTCTGGATACACCGGAGGAGGGGGTCGTCACCGGAAGGGGAGGTTCTGCCGGAGGACGGAGGCGGAAGTAGGGGCTGGCGTCGCACCGAGCGGGAGGGAGGTCGCCGGCATCGCACCAGGCGGAGGGAGAGCTGCCGGCGTCGCACCGAACGGGAGGGAGGTCGCCGGCGTCGCACCAGGCGAAGGGAGAGCTGCCGGCGTCGCACCGAACAGGAGAATCGCTGGATCGGGGGTCTCGCACCCTAGCCGACGCACAGGGGAAGGATTTCAAAATTCAATTACTTTATCATTAGGGCTTTTGCCAAAATTGGGAGTATTTAAACTCCTCAAGTGGAGCACTCCTAGCCACACATCAACTAGACCAAATCCTAGCCATCTAAAATGTTTGACATAAGATAAAATGCAGAAAAATTAAAACAAGGCCGGCGCGAGACCACCTAACAATTCGGTCGCGCCGGACGGAATGCTGAAATTAAACTTTGATAATAACATAATTAATTAGTCAAGAGTTACGGAGCATATCGCGGTAAGATTTCCGCGTGTTGGGGCGAAGGTTGTAGCCGCGCGGTGCGTCGTCGGGTGGAACCGGGTCGCCGCCATCAGTTGGGTGTATCAGTGGAAACTTGTGCCAAAGGGAATATGTCTTTGTGAAATGATACATCATGCACGGGAAGAGAAATACCGTTCATCTTCCAAGTCATACAATTTCCACCCCTTCTTCTCACACGGGTAACCAATGAAATTACACTTTCTACTGTGGGTACCAAACTTGTCTCTTTACATATGGTGGTTGTGTGCATAGAAAAAGCAACCAAAAACTCTTACGTTCGTGTAAGTCGGCGCCTTTCCAAAAAGAATCCCACAATGGAATTTTTATGAAGGTGACCAGTGGAGTCCGGTTGATGAGATAGGCGGCAGTGAGTATACATTCTCCCCAAAATGTGTTAATTTATGGGTATTTTTTGGTCTTTTTAGTCTTTTCATGATTAATTTATTCTTGTAATATTTATGGTTTTTTCCCATTATTGAAACTAGTGAGAATGATGGAGTTATCAATTCATCCTTTCAACATGGTATCAGAGAGATCCAACAAACTATAGTCGTTGCTCTCCCACTTCTGTCGTGTGTCGTCCTCGCCGTGAACTCCCTCGACGGCGTGATATTCTTACACGTAGTTCATTCCTGATCCTTGAGGCACGAGCAAGTTCCAGCGGCTTTTATGCTTTCGTGGACGTTACTCCTTATCCAGTCGGTACTCCTTCATCCAGACTTCCCTCTTGCTTCTGATTAAAGGATATCTTGGTCGGTGCTCCTCCTTTATCCGAGATCTGGCAGTAGAGTATCTTCGGACGTCATGGCTCTACAGTCGGCTCCAAAGAAGGGTATTGACATTTCTTCGCCATTCTACCTTTCACCTTCAGATAATTCAGGCGGGATTATCACCGATTGTTTGTTCGCCGACGACAATTTTGACATTTGGGAAAAGGCCATGGTGAATGCTCTCAAGGAAAAAAAAATAAGCTTGGTTTTTTCAATGGGGCCTCACCAAACGGCGCCCATCACCGTGGAAGCCAAATGTTGGGAAACATGCAACTCTATGTTGATTTTGTGGATCATGAATTCCATCGACAAGGTAATACAACTCAGTGTGGCTTACTACACCAAGTTGAAAGGGATTTGGAATGAGTTGAGTTGTCACTTAAAAATTCTACCTTGCACTTGTGTCGTTACAAAAGAATTCCTACGAGAGAAAGAAGAAAAGAAACTTCATCAATTTCACATGGGTCTCAATGACGACATGTTCGGGACCATAGGCTCTCAAATCCTCAATATGGATCCATTACCCACCGTGAGCAAGATACATACTCACTTGTTACCCGTGAAGAACGCCATGGGGACATTATGCGCGGTCAAGAAGGTTGTGGTGAAACTGCTATCATGTCTATGCACACATTTGCCAAGCATCGCTCGGGGGTTCCAACAACACAAGGCAACGTGGTGGTGACCATCAACACATCACAAGAGATCCCACTTGGATTCTTGATAGTGGGGCTTCGAATCACATGACTGGCATGAAAGATCTGTTACATGACATGAAATTCAATGTGCATGTACCGGTTTATTTAGCCGATGGATCACAAATCATGGCCACCATGGTTGGTCGTGCCAGCTTGAGCCCATCCTTATAGTTGATTGAGATGTCCTTTATGTCCCCACTTTAACTTGCCATCTCATCTCCATTCGGCAATTAATTGTTGCTTTAAATTATCAAATCACCTTCTCTAATGATCATTTTGTGATATGTGACCGTACCTTGAAGACAGCAATTGGACCAGGTAAACTGAACGTCTATTACTACGCACTCACTCAGGGTCATGCAACCATGAATGTGGAGAGAGCAGATATTGGGTGCTCATGCACCGTCGGTTAGGAAATCAATCTGGTCACCATCTATCTTTTATTTATGATATTGGTGCTCATTTCCATTCAGCTCTTAGTATTCCGTGTGATGCTTGTTATCGAGTCAAACATACTCGATATGTTTTTCCTTTAAGTACAAACAATGCATGCTTTGGACTGTTTTGATTTGATTCGCTGTGATTTATGGGGCCCATATCAAACACATTCATCATGTAGCGTTATTTACTCACCCGTGTTGATGACTTCAATTGAAGTGTTTGAGTTTATCTTTTGTGGGAGGAGGCTAGAAAATGGTTAATGTCCTTTTGTAGTCTTGTAAAGACACAATTTGGCAAATCCGTCAAGTGCATTCGAAGTGACAACGGGCTAGAGCGCGATGGTCCGATGAGAGATTCACTACTAGAAAATGGACTTTAGCCAAGGTAAATTGTCGTGACTAACAATCCAAAACCGTGGCAAAAGGCTTTTAACCACGGCATGCCCACGACAAATGGGCATGAGCAATGCGAGCGTGACAAAAAGTATTTGCCACGCCCGTTCCATGGCTAATAACCTTTAGCCACGACTTTAAAACCGTGGTTAAAAGTCCCAGTTTATCGACTATTTGCCACGAATGCTCCACCATGGCTAAAAGTGCAGTCTCACCCTCATTTGCCACGACTTCGGTCCGTGGCTACAGCTTTTACATATGTGCAACTATTAGCCACGACAATTTGCCGTGGCTAATAGTTTAATTTTATAATTATCCACTACAATTTAGCCGTGAACAAAAAGACTGCCGGTCCGGTCCGGGACCGGTCTTTTGGCCGACCGGTCCCGGACCGGTCCCGTCTAAACCAGTCCCGGTCCGGGACCGATTTTTCCCCTCTGGAGGAGGACTGGCTGGGACCGGAGGACCGGTCCTAACCAGTCCTAACCAGTCCTAACCGGTCCTGGACCAGTCTTTTTTATTTAATTTTTTTTAAATATAAAAAGACAGTGGGTGAGAGAGAGTGATAAAGAGAGAGAGAGGGAGGGGGTCGGATGATAGGAGGGGGAGGGGGTTATAAATTTTTTTTTAATGAGAGAGAGAGGGGGGTATTAATTTAAAAAAAAAGGCTGCAACAGCCCAGCTGCTGCAGCAGGCCGACAGCATTAATTATTGTCGGTCAGGTAATAGTTGTTACCAATAGCTCTTTTAAAGAGCTTTTTTTACAGCTCTTTAGCTGATAACAGCTCTTTTAAGAGCTGTTTTAACAGCACTTCATGGGAGTCCCGGTTCCGGTCCTATCCCAGGACCGGTAAAAGACCGGTCTTTTACCGATCCCGGTCCGGGACCGGTCTTTTAGTGGTCTTTTACCGGTCCCGGTCCGGGATCAGTCTTTTACCGGTCCCGATCCCGGACCGGTCTTTGATGAAAAAAGGGGGACTGCTAGGGACCACTGGGACCGGTCCGGGATCGGACCGGTCCTAACTGGGACCAGTCCCTAGCCGGTCGTAACCGGTCCGGTCCCAACAGGACCGGTTAGGACCGGTTTTTTTGTACAGGACTACTAGTACAATTTTTATAATTTGATTAATTATTTGCCACGATTTTTTTCCCATGGCTAAAAAGCTAAGGTTATAGTATTTGCCACGATTCCACCCCGTGACTAGATTTTTGTGCATGTTTCATTATACATAATTTAAGAAAATTATAATTAATCAAATACAATTACCAATGATCATCAAATTACTAATAAATTAAGCAAACTAACACCCACAAATAAATGTTTGTACTCTTTTATTTTATCTCATTTTCTCCTCGATGAACTTTGCGTGTACTCCCAAAAACTATTAGCTCTTATCTAGCTAGACCATCAATACACAACTTTTTTGAGAAACATTTGGTACCAAAATAATGCATATTAAAAGGAGACAATTTTTATCTTAATATATATATTCAAAAAGCCCGAACGGGCCGGGTTGGGGCCGGGCCGGTCGGGCCTGGGCTTTTTGCCACCCGGGCACGGGCCGGGCCCAACTTGAGTCGGGCTCGGTCCCCTCTCAAAGAGGGACCGTGTCAAGGCCCCCAAGGCCGGACCGGTGGAAATCAAGGCCCCAAGGCCTGGAGACGGGATTTCCCGTGGCCTGGGTGCCGGGCCTAGGCTAGGCCCAGCGCCCGGGCTTATTCGGGCCCGGCCCGGGCCGGTCACCAGGCCGGGCACCGAGCCGATATGGGGGCCCTGTAAGGCCCCCAAGCCCAGCCTAGGCCCGGGCCTGGCTCGGGCCGGCCCCCCAGGCCCAGTCTTTTTGAACACGTTTAATATATATATGCATAAAAAGTACAATATTAATTCATATAAATTATCTTCAACAGTTTATACCACAAACCAAAATGAAATCATCCATAAACTCCAAATGTAATCATTCTCAAACCACAAAATAAAACCAATGAAAAAACTATAGCATATTAATTAATTTGTTGATTGATGCACCATGTCATCCAACTCTCCGTCTTCTAAAGCATCGTGTTCATCTCCAACCTATAAAATTTCAAATATTAGAAGTTTTTAAAAAAAAATAGTAATTGAAAAGTAACATTAAATTCAAACATGTCCAGTACTAGATGGAATGGAAGGATCATCACTTCTATTCATTGTTGGTGTTAATGGAATGTCAGCACACTCTAAAAGCACTTGCATATTTTGTTGAACACGTGTCATTTCATCCAATTGTGCTTTCATTTGAGTAATTTGAGAATCAAATTGAGATTGCACCTCCTCTCGAATTTGCGAACGAATTGCATCAATTACAGGAATGCCAGTTGCCTCATGTATCATTCCAATCATATCATCACTCAAATTTAAATGATGATTAATTGAGCAATCTCCACTATAATTTTGTGAATGACATGACTCCCCATGAAAACTCCATGTCTTGTACTTTTTTAGAAACCCATGAATAATTATATGTTCATGTGCAACAATTCTCTCTACAAGATAACGGTTGGTACATTTCTTGCAAGGACAGTAAATCCTAGTCTCAAAATCACTTGACTTGTTTTGATAAGCATAGTCCAAAAACTTGTCAACACCCTTAATATATTCATCTGAAGCTCTATTTTGCAAATCAATCCAACTTTTATCCATGTTATATGATAGAGTAACCTACATTTAAGCTCATAATAAGTGATTTACAAGGGGGGATTTTAAAATATAAATCAGTAAAACATGAAAAAGTACCCGCAAAGTAAATAAATATCTATTTACTCTGCTTGACTCTCTACCGGCCAATACTACGGAGCATACCTACAAACATCAATTACAGAATCTACTGTGTTTTGCTTAGCCACTACTTGACTAATACCTCAAAGCACACCTAGAATACAGGAATGTAAAAGGAGATAGAGATGAAAAGAGTAAAACCTTGGCCACAATCTGTAGCCGGAGAAGTGTCGTAAAACCAACGATAAGTCCTTCTTATCTTATTGCCTACAATTAAAAAAATTGAAATTAATCATTGATATTATAACTTCACATAACTTATATGCTAAGCAATTCTTATACGACTGAACTTGAAAAATTAGAACAAAAATATCACTGATTGGGTCAAAATTGAACATTAAAAACTAGTGAAATATTGAGTGTTTTATTTGGACATGCAAAAGCTACAAGCAACTAAACTTTGCATATTGCAATATATTATTAACTTGTTTATATTACGTCTATAAAAGCCGTAATATATTAATATCATGGTTGTCATTACTTAGATCTAAAGCAGATTATAGTTGGACTAAATTTTAGTTTTTGAAGTGAACAAGAATTTATAGAGAACAATTACTTCTGTAATTAAGAATAGCTTCCTATTTTTTAAGGTTATTAAGAATAAAAAATGAAAACAGACACTAAATTTTGCCGTAAATATGCAGCAACAGTAGGCAGAAGTGTAGGAAACTCTAGAATGGTTAAATAAATCCAGAATCTAATAACTTAACAAATTTATTGAGCGGCTACCAAAAACCAGATATCAAGCTCACTATCAAGAAGCATAAACCCATGCAAACTACACCAAATAAAAAAAACTTCACTATCGCCGGCGAGGAGTCGGGAACTGTGACCAATAGCCGGCGAAGAGTAGGCGTCGGCACCTGAAGCAGTGAGTCGACGAGGAAGCGGAAGCGCTGTTGACCAAGAGCCGGCGAGGAAGAGGAGGCACGGTGGTGAGACCCGGGCGGCTAGGGTTCGGAAGAGGGTTTCACGGGAGAGCTGGAGAGGTTTAGTACGGGAGAGGGTTTATTATGGGAGAGGGTTTATTCCCTTATTAATATGTTTATAATAATTATTTGTATATTAATAATATATTTTATATTAGTATCTGTATTCTCTAATTTTAAATACATATAATAAATCAAAGTTTTATTTTTAAAAATATAAAAAAAAAAAGCTCGCGAGCCGGCTCGTGAGCTCATGAACAAGAGATATTAGGCTCGACCTCGACTCGAAATAAAGCTCGAGCTCGACAGGCTCATTGATGTAGTCCTCTTAATTACTATCGCGACTTGACGCCTATCTTCTAACATTCACATTACGGCTCTAGTCAACTTCATCATTATCGTCACACAGCTCCATCTTTAGACAATTATCTCTCGTACTAATTTTTGTCACCGCAAAAAAACGTGGCTAATACTTTTGTATTTGTCATGAATTAAAAATTGTGGCTAAACTTTTAGCCACGAATTTGAAAACCGTGGGTAGTAATATCTTTTTAGCCACGAATTCGATAAACCGTGGCTAATGTGTTCTATTTTTGCCACGAATTTGATATCTATGGCTAATAGTTGTTTATTAGCCACGAATTGTAGATCATGACTAATAATTAAATATTAGCCATGATTTTTTACTGTGGCAAAAAAAGTGTGGCTAAAAGTTATTTTTCTAGTAGTGATTTTTACAACAATCATGATTCATGACATCATCCATGAAACCAGTTGCATTGAGACACCGCAATCGAATGGTCGAGTTGAATGAAAATATCAGAATCTCCTTGAAGTTGCACGGGCCTTGCGTTTCCAAGCCTCTCCACCCATACGGTTTTGGGGAGAATGTATACTTACTGCAGCCTATCTCATCAATCAGACTCCCACTGCTCACCATCATCAAAAATCTCCTTACGAGATTTCTTTTTGAAAGGCTCCAACCTACACCAACTTAGGAGTTTTTGGTTGCCTTAGTTATACACACAACCACCAAAAACAGAGCCACAAGTTTGATTCCTGCGGTAGAAAGTGTATTTTTATTGGTTACCGGCATAGGAAGAAGGGGTGGAAATTGTATAATTTGGAAGACGAACAGTATTTCTCTTCCCGTGATGATCAAGAAGACATTTTTCCTTTGACACAAGCTTTAGCTGATACACCAAACACCATAGATGTTCAAATCGTGTTTCCTCAGGTAAACCTTATCCCTTAGCTCAGTATGTATCTTTTAACAATTTCTCTCACCAACAACGACAATTTCTTGCCGCGTCTCTTCTCACCCGGTGCCAAAAACATACTCGGAGGCATTTCACGTCAAAGTGTGGCGTCAAGCCATAGCCACAGAAATTGCCGCTCTTGAAGCTAACTCGACTTGCACCATCGAGAATCTTCCATCTGGTAAGTGACCGATCCATTGCAAATGGGTGTACAAAATAAAGTACCACACCAATGGCACCATTGAACGGTGCAAGGCGCGCCTTGCCGCCATGGGTTTTACACAGATTAAGAGGCTTGACTTCCATGAGACCTTCTCCCCAATTGCCAAATTGGTTTCGGGTCGGGTCTTCCTCATTGTTGCCATTGCCCACGGTTGGAGCTTACATCAAATGGATGTTACCAATGCCTTCCTCATGGAGACTCAGAAGCGAAAGTGTTCATGTGACTTCCTCCTGATTTCCAGCCGCACGATCCAAGCCAAGTATGTCATTTTCGGAAATCCATTTACGGACTCCGTCAAGCTTCACGCAATTGGTTTACAAAGCTAACTACCGCGCTCAAAAGTTATGGCTTTGTTCAATCCTTAGCCGACTACTCGCTAATCACATATCAACGACACATTGTTCACATGAGCTTACATATCTATATTGACAATATCATCCTTGTCGGTAGGGATTCTGCGGCATACTCCACTTTCAAAAAATACCTTCATACTTGCTTTCATTTCAAGGATGTGGGACCGCTCAATTATTTTCTAGGTATCGAAGCAACAAGATCTTCTACCGGTTTATTCTTATGCCAACGCAAATATGCACTTGATATCATTACGGAAATAGTCCTCCTGATTGGATGCAAACCGCTTGAGGCACTGATGGAGCATGGCCAACAATTATCATTTGTCGTCGAGGAGGAAACTAACGGTGTCTCTTATCGCCGATTAGTGGGACGGTTGATTTACCTCACCATTACTCATGTGGAGATTTCTTACTCCATTCACGTTCTCCCTCACTTTGCTTAAGCCCCCAAGAAAGATCATTGGGATGCTGCCTTACGCGTTGTTCGATATCTCAAAGGTAAACCTGGACAATGCATATGGCTTCGGGCCAAATCGGATCTTAAATTGCGTGCCTACTATGACTCTGACTGGGCTACTTGCCCTATTACGCCCAAGTCCGTCACCGGATACTTTGTCACACTAGCTTGGGCATTCCCCCATCTCTTGGAAAACAAAGAAACAGAGTATTGTGTCACGCTCTTTCGCTGAAGCCAAATATCATGCTATGACGTTCGCTTGCAGTGAACTTGTATGGCTAAAATAATATCTTCTACTTGACCTTCGAGTAACTCAAGATAAACCTATGAAGTTATTTTGCAACAGCCAATCTGTCATCCACATTGCGGCCAATCCAGTATTCCACGTAAGGACAACACATGATATTGATTGCCACCGCATTCGTGAGCAAATCAAGTCAAGAAAATCACCACACTATACATCTCCGTTCAAAACTCCAACCGGCAGATGCCTTCACTAAAGCCCTTGGAAATTCCCACTTCAAATTCTTGACTGATCACAAGTTGAGCATTTACGATCCATATGCGCCAACTTGAGAGTGACTCTTAATTTATGGGCTTTTAGGTTCTTTCTAGTCTTTTCATAGTTACTTTATTCTTGTAATATATATGGGTTTTTCTCCCATTATTGAAAATAATAAGAATGCTGGAGTTATATAGCTTCATCCTTTCAACAACATTAGTTGGATGTAAGTTGAAGTCCAGAAGGCGAAGAACTTACTGCATACATGCAGAGCAGTTCCATATGCCTCCGCGCCTGCATCCATCGTCTTCCCACTTGTATCGAGGAGGTTGCAGGCTGAACGAAATCTTTTTATATTCGGGCTAAAGGCTTCGTTCGGCGTGGTGTTGGCTGAACAAAATTTCATGTAATTTATGCTCAAAACTAATTTATTTTCTTTATAACGGCCGCGCCAAACGACGCAAAAGTTTTCCCCTGATCAGTTTCCCCGCCTATAAGTAATAAAAATGAATTTTTTTTCTCCCAAAATGAGGCAAAAAGAACTTTTTTTTCCCACATTTTCTTGCAATCGCCTTGACAAAAAAAATCTACTTAATTTCTGCGTGCAGAGCTCGGGGATAAAGGTGAGCGGGGTGTCGTTCGCGAACATAAGGGGGACGTCGGCGACGGAGGTGGCCGTCGTGTTGGACTGCAGCTCCACCAATCCATGCAATATCATGCTGCGGGACATAAAGCTGACTTACGGGGAGAAGGCGGCCGCGCAGTCATTCTGCAGGAATGCACGAGGAAGCAGCTCCGGCTTCGTCATTCCTCCCAGCTGCAACTGAAATTCATTAGTTTCTCTTAGCTTGGTTTCATCTTTTACTCTTTTTTTTTTAAATAAAAAAACTTGATATTAATATTGTTTTCTCGTATTTTATCTTTAAATACCAGATTTAGCAAATAATTATTTTTGATGTATATGTTACGGAATAATATCATTGATGGACGTGTACAATTTTCTTTGGGTAGCCGGAGTACTAATTTATTCAAAAAAATAAGGCAATTGTTAACCGCACCCCAGTTTTGGCTATCCGCAACCATTTTATATGAAGTATTACGAGTTTTTTTTGGAAATATGCCTTCTACAAGCATTTTTAGGAAAAGTGTTCAACAGGAAAGTTATAGATATCGTCGAGATCTACAACTTTCGTGTTGAATATTTTTCCTAAAAGTGCATGCGCAATGCGTATTTCCAAAAATTCGTTATAGTTACGCCCATGCAATTCGGGCGGCAATACGTCTTGTGCGTGCATTTTTAGCAAAAATGTTCAACACGAAAGTTGTAGATCTCGACGATATCTACAACTTTCGTGTTGAACACTTTTCCTAAAAATGCTTGTAGAAGAAGTATTTCCAAAAAAATAATGTGTAATACTTCATATAAAAGGGTTGCTGATAGCCAAAACAGAGGTGCGGTTAACAATTTTTCAACTGAAATTCATTAGTTTCTCTTGGTTTCATCTTTTACTCTCTTTTTTTTTTAAATAAAAAACTTGATAATTAATATTGTTTTCTCGTATTTTATGATTTTATCTTTAAATACAAGATTTAGCAAATAATTATTTTTGATGTACATATGTTTGGGAATAATATCATTGATGGGCGTCTAAAATTTTCTTTGTGTAGACGCAGTAATAATCTATTTAAAAAATTATTATTATTAAATATTAAAAAATGTCTCACTATAGAAAAATATTTACAATTTTAATGATTTTTGTACAAAATTATAGATTTTTAGTTTTTTTCACTAAAAAGCATGAGACCATGACCATTATGCCAATAATATTTTATTAACAGTTTAACAAATAGTTACAATTGTTGTGGGTCGCTTCGTGCTCCCACGGACCGGAAGAATCGGACCGTCTTAGTTCGAAAGTAGCCAAATGTTGTGGTCAGAACTAATTCTGACGAAATCCACTAGTTGTGGCAGAGTACATGAGTTAGTGTTTCAGAGGATAATAACTGTTGCTCGTTTATAAATCTTTTGGGGTGTCCAGTCTTGAGTACAACCAAGTGCTAAGGATTGTTTGTTATAGCAGTCACCAAAGCACACTACAAGATATAGCCTCTACGACGACGTTTTTTTTGCGACGTTTTTGAAAGCGTCGTTGTTAGTTTTATATTTAGCGACGATTTTTTTCATAAACGTCGCTAATGCAAAAAAAATAGCATTTGCTACGTTTTTTAGGAAAAACGTCACCATATGTGTTTAGCTCTTGTGACGATTATTTTTAAAACTTCGCTAAAGTAATGTTTTTATTGCGACGTTTTTGAAAACGTCGTCGTTAGTTTACATTTAGCGACAATTTTTTTTAAAACGTCGCCAATATAAAAATTTAGCACTAGCCACGCTTTGCATGAAAACACGTCATCATACATGTTTATCTTTCGTGACGATTTTTTTTAAAAACGTCATCAAAACACATGATCTTCTATCAAAATTTGTTATCTAACATTTCAGAAGATCTTTTGTTAAAAGAGATATGAGTGATATAGTTGTCATTTATCAAATGATTGAACATGAATCACGTCATGTACTTAGTGAGCATGATGCATGAAATACATGAAGTACGTATACGACGCACAATATGCATGTTTAAGTTGATGATATATATCAGCCTTATCTATATGCACACACCCATAACCATACACTTGGTTAATTATGTGCGTACTCCAATGATATGGGTAGTTTGCTATGCACACATGCACCCATAATCATGCACTTGGGGCTATGCGCACCCCATGATGGTCGGATATTTTGCTATGCGCACACCCATAACTATATGCACACACCCATTCATGTACGATGGGGTATTTCGCTATACGCTATAACAATATGCTTGGCTATGCACACCCCCATGATGTGGTATTTAATTGCTATGAGCACCACCCATGCATAACTACGCTTGGCTATGTGCACCCTCATGATGGGGGTGTTTTGCTATGCGCATACCTATAATCATACGCTTGGCTATGCGCATCGCCATGATAGAGTATTTTGCTATGCGCACACCCATCACCATACACCTGACTATCCGCACTCCCATGGTCGGGAGACGGCTGCGGCAGACGGTGAGCCCGGCGTCATCAAAACATATACAATCTTCTATTAAAGTTCTAATAATGATATTTTTGATGGTAGTGAAGTTATATTGATGATAGCGACGATCTCGATCGTAAGCTTGATACGAGTAATTAAAAATATATAATATGAATGTGTTCACTGTGGATATTATATATGTCTCCACAAACGTACATAACTGTTAGGGTCGGCATACATACGTACATCATATAGCCATGTATTCTTTGGCCTGTAGCTCAATGATCTTGTCAAATGTTACTAGTTATGAAATACCCTGCAATCATACCAAGATATTTCTTTCTGTATGGAGAATATGTTTACATTGATCGATGAGGCGTTAGGTGAATGTTCTAATATTGTAAGTATCATGAGTTGCGTAACGATGAAGATGACTGCATCGATCAATGACGAGTCGATTAAACAAAGTCTAAGATGAGCGATCATAACCTCATATCAAATGCTCCTACATATATGAATTTTGCGTTTACCTTCAAAAATAGCAACTATTTTAGTTGGTGCAAAAATAACAATGAATTGTTTTGTTACAAAATACATGTTTTTAAATAAAATAAAAATATACATTTCCAAAATTTTCATGCTTTGCGGCACTTTTAAAAATAAAATATACATTTCCAAAATAAAAATAAAATATACAAAGTAGTAATACGAGACATTTTTTGCGGCACTTTTAAAAAGTCGTTATAGAATTTACAATAGGTGGAATTCACCGCTTTTTATTAAAAGCGTCAACAAAAACATAGGTCATTGCACGTCACTTCCCTTTCATTATCCACTCATTTTCGCTTTCCACCACTTCAATCCCCTTTCGTTCCCGCAAGAATCAAGACCATTGCAGTTTATCTATATTATATAACGGAATATGCATATTTGGTGGGAACACAAAATTTTTACTATTATAAAATAGAGATATGACTGCATTTTTATGCGCTTTTAAAAACACCACTAAAAATTATATTTTTGATATAAAATTGGCGACATTTTTATTAAAAAAAAATAAGCGGGAAGACCAAAAGCCACCCCTCGCGAAACGGCCACAAAAAAAAGAGGCAAAAAAAAGGCCAAAAAAATCTGCATCATTGGATATGTATTAAAGTGCTTTTGGCCATTGGATCCTCCATAAACGGCCACAAAAATATACTCTCCTTTCCTATTCCTCCACTTCTCTCCCCGTCTCCCGCTGGAAGACCAAAAGCCGGAAACCCCCGCGATGCCCTCGCCCTCACACAAACCCTCGACAAACCCCTCTCCAGCACTTGCCTCTGGCGTCGTCCTTGTTCGATGCCCTGGTCCTCTCCCGAAGTGATCATCCTCAGCCGAGAAACTGCGTCTCTTCCTTGATTTCGGCCCTAGGTCAGAACGCCTCCATTCTTTTTCGATTCAGTGCATAATGCCTCCATCCTTCTTCGGTTTCTCATTGTGATTTCGGCTCCAGGGCAGAGTTGCGTTTCTTCCTTGTGATTTTGGCTTCAGGACAGAACACCTCCATCCTTCTTCCATTGCCGACGCCAAACCACTCCGGGCTCGCTCTGTTACTCAATCCAAGTAATTCCTGATTCTACTCGCAGGAAGTGGGCTTACTTGATATTGCTCAAGGTCCTCATGTTTTCCCCCTATGATCTCTTTCATCTATATTACACATATTCAATGACACAAATATTAGGTTTACTATGCTCTTGGGGCTTAAATAATTCTCAAACAGCAATAAGGGTTGTTGGATGGTCTTTTAACTTGTGTAATTTAATCAAACATTAAGTTTAATAAGCTTATAACATATGAGTTAATAGTTACTCTTCTAATTTGTATGTTTTACTTAACTATTAAATTTAATATGCTCCTAGGGCTTAAATAATTTTCAAACAGCGATTAGGATTGCTGGTTGCTCTCATAATTTAAGAGTTTCACATTGATTAAGTGTGCATTTTGACCCCAATCCTTTGATATGATGAACCAAGGTAATGGTATTCATGTTCCACAGTTTATAAGCTCATTTAAAGGAGTATCACATTAATACATGGTAACTATGCGCATTCAACTATGTTGGCATCATAACTCATATGACTATGACTCTTCTTAATGTAATAATATCTCAATATCATAAAGAAAATTTTTTATATCCATTTTAATTTGGCACGCTTGCTAAAAGAAAATGACATGAGAACTAGCATGCAAATCTTCTGAAAATTTCAGAAAATTTCTTAATTAAATTAATGGTGAATACTAGAGATTACCAAAGCAATACACATGTAAACTCTCCAACATTTCACATAATTTAAACATTTAGATTATTTATGCATGCTAAGAATTATAGTGAAAATTGACTTAAAAATCTTCCGAAATTTCAATTCATGTTTGAACCTTCACACATTTGTATAAAAAATAAGAAAATGAAGCAAAATAACTTGCATCCAAGATTCTTTGACCCTTCTCCAAATTATTTCATGATATTCTATTATCTTCGTACATTGAGATCATGCGACCTTCACAAAAAGAAAAGTTATATCCCATCAAAGAGGTAAAGCTAGAACTAAAATTTAATCATAATCAAGATATCATAACTAAGTCTATTTTCACCATTCTAAAAATTTGGGGCTTTCAAAGATCATGATATTAATTGGCATGCTAGAAATGTTATAGACAATTAAATTCATGAGAGGTGATCTTGAACTCTTGCTTAAGTTTTCAAGGAAATTTAATTCGTTTGAGGTTATTATTTCATATCTAAAAGTAATCATCGATCGAAAAAACGTAAGCAATGATTCGCAGAGAGGGCATGCACATGCGAGACCATGAAATTAATGGTTTATGTGCCTTTGTTATAATTCTGGTTGCTTGGGATGTCCATCACAACTTCCTAAACAATTTCGCAGGTTAATCGAGTTGCATTAGGAAGTATCCGCACAACTGAGACCATACAGTAGATTGAAAGAACCTTATGGTGTTTTCCTGCTTTAGCATGCATGTGTTATTTTTACATATTTTTATATATTGTGATGGCTCATGGCTTTCCATCATGCTTGAAAGAGTGTGAAGTTGGGTTCTTCTTTTTGAGCTGCTTTTAGGAAAAAACTTGTTACTCCAACTGTCATGATTAATTTGATACACAAAGCAACCCAAGTTCAAGTTCAAATGAACTTGCTGCCGCAAACTAGGACACAAAATATGTGCTTAAATGGTGGGTGTACACTAGATGCCGCTTAAAAGGAGGAGATGCATGCAGCAATGTGATTAGAGGGATGATTCTTTGGAATGTCTCATGGAAATTATTTTACTTTATTGCTTGGAGTAGCACAAAAATCAAGTTCTTTGTTATCTGTATGAATTGCTAGTATTTTGAATTTAGTAAAATTCGGTCATGATAGGACTGCTGATTCTCCGGTAGTTTGCATTTCCACCAATCCTGTCATTTCTCTGCTTTATCAATTTGTTCAACTAGCCGTTTTTCCTCTACACCGTTCAATGTCCATCCCCATGGCAGAATCCAGATCTCATGTCAACAATTTGAAAAGTTGTCCTAGGTTCTGGAGCAAATAGTGGCTCTTACATCCTCTTGGTTGGATAGTGGTGATGATCACTGCCAAACTCATCGCCATGATTCACCAACTTCCTTAAAAAAACGCATGCACTTCCCAATCTGAAAGTTCCTTTCTCCCTCCCATTTTCTCAATATCATCATCCTGAGTAGCATTGGGATCATCTCCCATTCTCCCCACACTCACAACCCTTGCCATACCACTCGGTTGCTTAGATATTCCTGCCTTCAATGGCATTGACCCTTTTGGGTGGGTAGCCTGCATTGAGCAATTGTTTGAACTTCACAAAGCCCCCTGGTTATGGCTGACATGGAGGGATCTGCACTTCATCTCCTACGCTGGCTCTGTGAAGCTGATCCAAGAATGTCATGCTCCACTCATGTCACAACTCCGGCCAACAATATGATCCTCACCAAATCTGGAATGCTTACGAGTGTTTGTTTGTGGTTCTCCATTCTTGCTTCATCGACACTTATATTGATGAGTTCATAGCCCTTGGCTCGCATGTGCATGGCCTCTCTGCGAATCATTATTTGAGTTACTTCCTTCATGTTCTAGCTTTCCTTTTGTGCTGTATTACATTAGGAAAACATCTTTGCATATTTGATACAAGTTGAACCAAATGGTCCCAGTTACAAAAATGATACTGTAAACCCCCTTAGACATCTCTGATGGGTTACTGTCTCATAGAAGTTGTTGATTAGTTCAAGCATCATAGTTGAACACTACACTTTGTCTTTTTTCTGTTGTACATGCCCCCCAATTTTTTGAGATAGGGTCATGATGACTATTATCTTAGTTATATTGAATTAACTGTTCATATAAGCTGGCTAAATCAGTTGAAATGTTATTTGCAAAGCCGTTTCATTTGTTTTGTAGAGAAAGTGCCTTCTTTATCAAACTAGCTTTCCTTTTGTGCTTCCTTAGTTGCTTCTCGAATGTCATATCTTCTTTTTCCTTCCATTGTCGTATCTTCTTGCAACCATGTTTTACTTCATGAGAATATGGGTTTCACATGTTTCTTTTAGATATCGACTCTCATATGTATAAAAATATTCTCGAGGGATCTCGAGGGATATTTTTGAGTTTTAATATAAAATATTTTCAACTTTCCTTTTTGATTTCTTAACAGGAAATAAAAAAAGGTAAAATATGAAACAGAAGAATCTTATATTTGCATTTTGCTAGTTGAGATTGCTTACTTTCAAGTATTGAGATATAATCATTATTCCAGATTCATAGTTTCTTCCTTTCCATGTCAATTTTTTTTGCAACATTCTTTCTCCTACATCTTGGGGATTGAAGTGGACTGATAAAGATTTTTAGAATTGAAGAATAATCTTTAATCATTTTGTTGTTCTCTTATATAGGCACCAATCTGATTCATTATTAACAATGGACAGAAGATGGATGAGAGAGTTACGCCATTCGAAGAGTTATTTAGATGGCGTAAAATTGTTGCTAGATTCATACTATTCATATACACCAATTGATGAGAAGTGTCCATGTTCTTGTAAAAAGTGTGCAAATCTAAAAAAGTGGGATAGAGATGAGGTAGAGGGGCATCTTGTGTGGAATGGTATTATGGAGAACTACACAGATTGGATTTACCACGATGGACGTCTAGCTAACAGTGGGGTCTTACAAAGTAATAATTGTCCTTTTATTACAGACCCTCTGATCCATAACAACAACTCTAGTGATCTGATGAATGAACTTTTGCATGTCGCTATTCCTAATTTAACAAACAATGAGAGCTTGCATGGACAAGAATTACTCTATGGTGATATCGATGTAAACACACATTTTGAGAATCCTCGGGCTCCAATTAATGTAGATGCGGATAATCTATACACGACTCTCTTAGAGGAAAATAAGCCATTGTGGGAAGGATGCCAAGAGTACACAAAACTATCTTTCTTATTGAATCTCCTCCATATCAAGACACTTGGAAATTGGAGTAAGGTACATTTTGATATGTTATATGAAATTGGAGTAATCTACTTCATAAAGAATTCTCAGTATGGTTTAAGCAAAGAGTAAGAATCATCATATGCATGTTCATTCATTTGCGCATGCTTGTGCTCGTAACTAGATCTACAAATAAAGAATTCCAATGAAATGAATTGTTTCCATTTGATCATAACAGGTTAATCGTGATGGTGCGATTGTTGATGACCCCCAATTACGACAATTGGCTCTCGGACCAAACTCTATTGTTCATAACTACAAAGGATACAATATAAATGGATTTTCATTTCGAACAGTAGGCTGTGAGATTCATAAGAGGACCCAAAATAGTGGAGTTGAAGTTATGTCTAACCATGTCAGACTTCAAGAGGATATTAATTATTTTGGTAGAATAACTGAGATCGTGGAGTTGGATAACTTTGACTATGCAAAAGTGATGTTATTTAAATGTGATTGAGTGAATCCTACAAACAATGTAGGCGTGAAGAAAGATTTATATGGGTTCACATTGGTTAATTTCGCAAATTTAATACATACAGGAGTATCAATTGAACATGACCCATACATATTTCCTTCTCAAGCAAGAATGGTATATTATATTCGTGATCCTAAGCAATCAAATTGGGAATTGGTCATGAGGATAGTACCACGGGATGAGTACGAAATGGGAGAAATTGAAGCTATAAGTGTTGATGATCATGAAAACTTCATTCAATGTGTTGGTACTGACATACAAAATATTCAAAATTTATATCAAGATGATGAGGGCTTCGAGATGGTTAGAACAGATGTTGAGCCTAGAGTTGTGCAAAGAGAACTATAAAGTGCAAAGAGAAGTATAAAGTGCAAAGAGAAGTAGCTTGACAGGAGATTGATGTAGTTTCAATAATGAGATGCAAGGTGATATCAAGCAACTTCCACTCTTTTGCTGTAGCAACTTTAACTGTTTTGGTTGATGCATGATCACTTGTTTAATTCAAGGTTAAATTCACTCATTCTAATGTGTGGACCGTCACTTTTTTCAGTGTTGGCAGCATTCTCTGAAAATGTTCCTGCGCTATTCAGAAAGATATTTTCTACTGCAAACATTACTAAATTGAGCAATTGGTATGCTTTGATTGGTTTTAATAATTAATTATTGCTGATGGAAGCACATGTTTATAATCTTAATATTGCTTTTATATGTTTCTATGTAGTTATTCTTGTACAGATTCGGGCTAAACTACATTATTAGCCAATTGTAGTAAAAGCAAGGGACAAACTCTGGCAGAAGGCTAAAATACACTATTATTATTATAATTATAATCACAGCTAGAGCTAGAGGGAAGAATCAATTATTTTGTTTTTTGATGTTAGCACCCCCTCGCAAAATGATTTCTTTTTTAATGATATTATTACTATATATGAGTTTCTGGTTTACTTTCTAACACATAATTATTATTATTATTTATAATGAACAATTAATCACTGATTCACATAATTATACACATCACTATAATTTTTAGCAATGGAAATAAGTAGAAGAGGTTATCCCCTATGTAGACAAAGAGAAATCTACACTTTCTTAGAGATTTCTATACAGCTTTCTGTACTAGCCGTGGCACTAGTTTTTAGCAATGGAAATAAGTATCTGCTAGAGTCAGGCTATACATTGTCTTATCACTATTTTTGTGATTAGTGATATCTTTGGTTTCATTGCTTGATACCATCATTGCTTGTATTATATGCTTGTGCACCTAAGAGAAAATTATTATTATCATGCATATATTTGATCTTGTTATCATGCAAATATTTGATTTTTTTATCATACAGATTTATGATGGTTCCTAAGAGAACATTTGCTCCAAGAAAATTATTTGTTTCAAGGGATAACACTCTATCTAAAGATCAACACAAAGGTGTTAGCGGTGGCCCTCATGTGAGCACTTCAAATGCCCAAAAGGAACCACTACATGATCCAACAACTACACATTATTTTTCAACAGATGAAAGCTCTGATGATCGAGGATCAACATAGTGATCAAGAAGCTGTCAATCTTAGTAAGGAAGTCCTAGAGACTTCAGGTAAATAGTGCATGTTTTTCTTTATATGATTTGCAATAAATGCAAGTAGAATAATAAAAAATTTTATACGTAGGTAAAAATAGAAGTAAAAAGTTACGAGGAGCAACGACATGTAAGGATATTCATCTTATGCCATCAAATAAAGTTATCTTATTGGAGCGAAACAAACATGGGCAATTTGTTGGAAGTGGCGCACCTCTAAATTTCATCATTCTTAGGGACACTTGCACGAAATACATCATTATTTCCAATGACCCCTCTATCTTGGACGCATGTGTCTCGATATAGCAAAGAAACTGCATGGAGTATGGTTAAGGTGAGTGCACATAAACAAAAATCATGATTTCATTGAATATAACAATAATTTTATAAGCTTTATGTTTTATTCTTGCAGCAAAGATTTCTCGTATTTGAGACCGACAAAAAGCTTATCATGGAAATTATAAGAGAAAGTTTTAGGAATTGGAAGTCAACTTTTAGAAAACAATATTATGACCCATTGGACACTCCGGAAGCACTTATTGCACGAGGTGGTCCTACAGATATTTCAGAGAGCCAATTTGTTGACATTGTGACATATTGGTATTCTACAAAAGGAAAGGTATTGCATCTTTATTTGTTTATTCTTCCAACATTTTTGTTTAAATTTTCAACATATTAAAAGTTTGAGAGTATGACTTTTCTGATGCGGCAGAGTATAAGTGAAAGAAATAAAGCTTGTCGCAAAAAAATATTGGTGCACATACTCTTGGACGGATGAGCCTTGCTAATCGAAAAAAAGACTTGGTATACATACATACATATATATATATATTCTTTATTATTTCTTACTTTATTACAAAAAGCTAAATAATTTATTTTTTATAAGGAAATTGAATTGGGCAGAGAGCCAACTCGCATTGACTTATTCTTAGATAGTCGCACAAGCAAGAATAATGGGAAAACTTTGGTGAATGATGATGCAATATCAAAAAAGGTAAGTGTTTCGTTCTTTAACTAAATTATTTAAACGTTTAAATAATATCCAAATTGTTTATTGAATATTTCATTTGTGTACTTTTTAATAGGTTGCATTGGACAAGGCTATAGAGGCACAAATATCTCAGCATCCTCCTGACACACCAATAAATGAAATTCATGAAGATGCTTTAAGGTAAAAAATATTTTATTACACTTTATTTCAATTTAGAGTATTGTACAATATATTTTTATTTCTTCTTTAGATCTACATTTGGACCGGAATACTATGGCCGATGTCGTGGTATGGGAATGAGTGTCACTGCGATTCAGATATACCTTGATTTATCACGTCGCTCAAGAACAACTGGCTTGAAACATACAAATCCAGAAGAGTTGCAGGAGATTGAACAATTGAAATTACAAATGTATATCATGCAAAAGACCATAGATCGTCTTGTGTGGATGCCAGGTTGCAGCAAGATTCTAGGGAAGATTCATCTGGAACATCAGTGGGACAAGGGATACATCTATCACCAGACCAAGTAATAATTTTGTGTTTAAATCCAGTTAGTAATGCTTAATTTAATTACAATTGTTTAATAAATATTTATTATGTGTGCAGTTCTTGAGAATGATGACTTCTATTCAAAGATCAAATACAAATGTGTCTACCCCTAACAACAACCCAACACCATCTTCTACTACAAATTCCAATCCGAATCAAGGTTTGGTTTCTCTCTTCTATTTATTTTTTCATGATTGAGTGATGCATGATCAGTTTTCATTCTGATACCGCACGTAGAGAGTATTATTTAAAAGGTAGTATTATAGTTTACTTAGGTTACTTGAACTCAAAATATATTTTCAAAACTCACAAGCAGTCACTATCCCTGCCGTCATTCACTATTTACTGAGATTTGGACTAGATGTTTTTTGGGGTGCGAATAGCTAATTTTAAACTGCCTATAACATCACCCTTTGCAACCTGCTGCCAGCAGGTTTGCGCAACCAGCTGGCAGCAGGTTTGTGCAACCAGCTGCCAGCAGGTTTGTGCAACCAGCTGCCAGCAGGTTTGCGCAACCTGCTGGCAGCAGGTTTGCGCAACCTGCTGGCAGCAGGTTTGCGCAAACCTGCTGCCAGGTTTGCGCAAACCTGCTGCCAGGTTTGCGCAAACCTGCTGCCAGGTTTGCGCAAACCTGCTGCCCGCAGGCCTACTGCCAGCAGGTTGCACAAACCTGCTTCCAGCAGGTTGCGCAAACTGCAGGCCTGCTGCCAGCAGGTTGCACAAACCGCAGGCCTGCTGCCAGCAGGTTGCGCAAACCTGCTGGCAGCATGTTGCATCATTGCGCAAACCTGCTGCCAGGTTTGGGCAAACCTGCTGCCAGGTTTGGCAAACCTGCTGCCAGGTTTGGGCAAACCTGCTGCCAGGTTTGGGCAAACCTGCTGCCAGGTTTGGGCAAACCTGCTGCCAGGTTTGGGCAAACCTGCTGCCAGGTTTGGGCAAACCTGCTGCCAGGTTTGGGCAAACCTGCTGCCAGGTTTGGGCAAACCTGCTGCCAGGTTTGGGCAATCGTGCTGCCAGGTTTGGGCAAACCTGCTGCCCGCAGGCCTGCTGCCAGCAGGTTGCGCAAACCTGCTGCCCGCAGGCTGCTGCCACTGCCGGCAGCAGGTTTGCGCAACCTTGCCACTGCCGGCAGCAGCTTTGCGCAACCTGCTGCCACTGCCGGCAGCAGCTTTACGCAACCTGCTGCCACTGCCGTCAGCAGCTTTGCGCAAACTGCTGCCACTGCCCGCAGCTTTGCGCAAAGCTGCTGTTACTGCAGTTTTTTGCAAAGCTGCTGCCAGTACTACTGTTTTGCGCAAAGCTACTGCCATCAGTTTGCAATTAAAAATGTCTCATACAGTTTGTAATGACAAATATTCATTATATACACCTACTCATTACATTATATTATGTGGAAAGTTGACTAAATTTTTAAGTACCCCATCTACTTGTTTCATTTTGAGTTTGTTGTCAATATTGGATTGTTTGATTTGTCTTATTTTTATTCGTTCATGTGGATACATGTGGCCTCTTTATATTTTGTTCTCCACATTGTTATGGTGCTTTTCCTAGTTTTATTTATTTTAACCTTACTTTTAGAATGAATATTCAACTCGTATTACAATTTTGTTTGTTATGCAGGCAATAGATCAATTTTGTTTGTTATGCTTGAAGTTTGAAAAGATGGCGTGGTAGATGGTATATGAACAAAGTTGAATGCTCATCATGCATGTTTCAATACAATGCCAATGAAGCCAATGGTTAAAAAAGAAAATCTTCAAATTGTTTGGTGCTTGTTTTGTTTCATGAGTTTTTTTTTGTATTGAAAACAATGTATATATTGAATGATTATATGTTTTTTTGCAAGCTTATATTACTTGAAATAAGTTTGGTTTATTATTAATGTGATCTTTTGCAAGTTTACACTCTTTAATCTTAATGATAATGTATTATGTGAGTATTTTAATTAATATTTCATTCCTTTGCTATAATTAGAAATATATTATTTGGACAAGTTGCAGAAAATCACTCAATATTTATATTTTTAATTAAGATTTTTTATGCACAATTATTTTTTAGAGTTTAGATTATGATAAATTTCTATTTATTTTTTCTTAAAATGCAATGTTACAATATTTTTTTAAAGCGTTATTGTAGAGTTTTAGTTATAGTGACATTTTGAAAAAACATCGTGGTAGAGTAAATATTTTCTCTGATGTTTATTTAGAAAGTGTCACGATAGATAAATTATCTATCATGACGTTTTCTGGAAAAGTGTCACGGTAGAGCAACTGTCAATAATGACGTTTTTGAAAAAAATGTCACGATAGAACAACAGTCAATCATGACGTTTTTGAAAAAAATGTCACGATAGAATAACGGTCAATTATGACATTTTTTTGAAAAAGTGTCACGGTAGAGCAATTGTCAATCATGACGCTTTTTAGAAAAGTGTCATGATAGAGTAACTATCAACCGTGACGTTTTTTTGTAAAAGCGTCACAAAGAGCTACGTCGACGGCTGCAATCACGACGACTTTGTGGCGCTTTTATAAACGTCACGGAAACTATCGCGACGCTTAAAAATCGCCACTAAAGGCATAAAAAAACGTCACCGTCTAACGATTTTGTTGTAGTGGCAGAACTGACACGCGGGAAGCGCGTGTTGAGAGGGAGAGTGAGCAGTGACTCAAGTCGTCGCCGAAAAACCTTAGACTTCTCTCCTCTCCTTTTTTTCTTCCTCCTTGCAAATGAAGGTCTTGGGCCCTTTTATAATTTTCAGGGGAACACACTGGTAATTGTGCATTCTAAGCAATTGAACAGACAAATATAAATGCACAATTTCGGTCATCTGGATCACAAACTTTTGGGATATGACGATCATGCCCTTCGGGCGACCCAGGCAACACAAGCAGCCCGACCCGGTTAGATTCGCCGGAGACACGACGACGGCGGATGCGACGACGACGGAGGCTGCACGCGTGGGTGCGCGCACGCAAGGGCACGTGCGAATGCGCGGGCGCACGCGCTGCCGCAAGCACAAGGGCACATACGCGTGGGCCACCGAATGCGGGCACGCGCCCTTCCGGGGTGCACGTGCTGCAGTTTTTGTTATGGTGGGACTTCCGCGTCGGCCCGGGCTTGTTACACGATGAGGCGGTCGGGTCGCGGTAAAAAGTGTGTATGGTTCGACCACTTCATAACGCGTTATGGAGAACCATGTCAATTCTTCCCTCATTTTTGGCGGTCCTTTCTTAAGAAGGCAAAACTATGAATTCAGTCCCTGAACTTATGTTGCTTTATGAAATCAGTCCCTCAACATAAAATACGTTGATTTCGGTCACTAAAGTTTGATAATGGGTTGATTTAAGTCCCATTTAACGTTTCCGTTCCAAATTTAAGGGCAAAATAGTAAATTGTTTTTTATTTTAAAAGTAACCTTTCTCCTCCTGGCCCTGAACCCATATATTCCCGATTTTTTCTCGCTGCCCTAGTTCGCATCTCTCCCGGTGGCGCAGCCCTAGTTCGCATCTCTCACGGTGGCGCAGCCCTAGTTCGCATCTCTCCCGGTGGCGCTGCCCTAGTTCGCATCTCTCCCGGTGGCGCTGCCCTAGTTCGCATCTCTCCCGGTGGCGCTGCCCTAGTTCTCATCTTCCTCCCAGCGGTTCCATTTCGCAACCTCACCTTATTCACTGTGAGTATCGCCAGCCCCCAGTGACGGAGCCTCTGTTCACAACGATTATGACATTTCTCATTTTTTATAATCCTCTGTTTTGATAATTTTTGGTTGGGCTTAGGTTGTTGATGATGGATTTGCCCTGTTTTGAAATTGCAAGCCAACTTGAGGAATATAAATTGGTATAATTATTCTTCCTATTATTTATTTCTCATAAACATTGGACACAATCTGATATTAAATGTTTATTTTCATGTAAAAGTTCATGCAATTGTTGTTTCATTTTTGTGCAGTTGGACATCGCGACTTCGTGCAAGCTGACGTTATTTTGTACTAAATCTTACAGAACATGTGGCCCAATTTATGATGTGGTTTCATTATTTTTAAAATTTCAGTTATTTTAAAAATTTAAAGTCAAATGAACCTATTTTGTTAAATTTTAAGTCTATGTGCATCAATTAAGTTGCTTTCCGTTACTATTTTCGGACTGATTTCATTATTTTTAAAATTTCAGTTATTTTAAAAATTTAAAGTCAAATGAACCTATTTTGTTAAATTTTAAGTCTATGTGCATCAATTAAGTTGCTTTCCGTTACTATTTTCGGACTGATTTCAGTATTTTGCTAAAGGTGGAGACAGATTTCTTATTATTAAGACTTGAGGGACAGATTTCATAAAGCAACATAAGTTCATGGACTGATTTCTTAGTTCAGGGACAGTCGTATTTTTCTTGGTGTTGAGTTTGACGCAATTTTTGCGCGCAATTAGCATATTTTGTGTGACGCGCTTAATTCTTACATGATAATTATCATATTATCGAAGAGTATTTCTTTAATTACGGGTTTTATCATTATTTTTTGTTCATTTGTATAAAGATATTGTAATAAATGCGAGATTATATTCTAGATTTTAATCAAGTATATTGCCGTTTTTGTGAGAAGAGTATATTTTTATATTTTATTCCATTTTGGTTATACTTACCAATATAAACCATTTGAGTTCTATTATAAATCTCAGAGAAATATTTTTATATTAACTACAGTTGCAAAAAGCTGTATTTTCAGACATTTTTTGTAGTCAAAAATACAGTTGTATTTTGTGAGAATTTGAAAATAACAGAAATTTTATTTTCAAAAAACTAAGTATTACAAGTGTATTACCTCCTTTATATAGACTAGGAGGGAAACAGTAAAATACAAATATACGATGTGAGACTAAATACAAATACAAATACACAAGAGAGCTGAGCCTGAGCGGTCTGGGCGATCATGAATATTGAGACCGCAGCGACCTCTGCGATCTGGAGTGAGATCGGGCGGTCACACGACAGGAGGAAGGTCGTGTGACAGAGGAGACCGTCTGGTGGTTAGACCGTTGTGGCGAACACTCCCCCATAAGGGAGAGATCGGGAGGATCAGACCGCTTCTCTCCATAAGAAGCGATCTGGTATATCCGAGATGAACCGTCAGTCTTGTACTTGGAGACCACTGAGACCGCTGGCTCTAGACCGCTTGGAGAGGCGGAATGATGCTGACCTTCACAAGACGCGACCTCGCATACTTGAGGAGAAGTCGCGGTCTGATTCTGGGAGACCGCGCAGACCGCTGACTTGTAACCGCGCAGCTTCAACTTATCTTTATCTGGCGCGATCTGGTACATCAGAGGGGAAGCCGCGGTCTGATTACTGGAGACCGCACAGACCGCTGGCTTCAGATCGCGGGGCTTCAAACCTTCGAGACTGCTTGGCTCTAACACTCCCCCGCAAGCTGGAGCATATATATCAATCATGCCTAGCTTGTTACACACATCGGAGAAGGACGAAGATATAGGTTTGGTAAAGATATCAGCCAGCTCTTTATCCGAAGTTACGAAGATAGTGCAGATTTGTTTCTTCAAGATTTCTTCCCTGATGAAATGACAGTCCACTTCAATGTGTTTGGTTCTTTCATGAAAGACTGAGTTCTGAGATATATAGATTGCAGCTTTGTTGTCACAGAACATTGGTAATGGATGATTGTAAACTTCTCCTAAGTCAAGAAGGAGAGTTCGTAACCACTTCAACTCGCATGTAGTTTGGGCCATGCTCCTGTACTCGACCTCAGCACTTGATCTGGAAACTACTGCTTGTTTCTTGCTCTTCCAACTCACCAGATTTCCTCCAACGAAGGTACAGAACCCAGATGTGGATTTCCTGTCCCCTTTATCATCAGCATAGCTAGCATCTGAGTAGGCTTCTATCTTGAGACGGTTGTTCCTTTGGAACAGAAGTCCCTTCTCTGGAGATCCCTTAACGTATTCTAATATTTTTAAAACAGCTTGAAGATGACATTCCTTCGGAGCTTGCATGAATTGACTGACCTTCCCAACCGCATAGCAGATATCAGGTCTTGTTACAGTTAGGTAGATGAGCTTGCCAACAAGACGACGATATCTGGTGCTATCAAGTAGAGGAGGAGAGTTGCCAGTCCAGAGTTTGTCGTCTCCACTTGCCATTGGATACTTAGCGGGTTTAGAACCCAGAAGACCTGTTTCTTTTAGAAGATCAATAGCATACTTCCGTTGTGAGAGAACAATTGAGCTATGCTTCCTTGAGATCTCAATGCCCAGAAAGTACTTGAGAGTCCCCATATCTTTGGTTACAAAGTGTTGGAGAAGATGTTTCTTTGTAAGGGAGACACATTCAGCGTCATTACCTGTGAGAAGGATGTCATCAACGTATACAGCCAGAACAACCATTCCATGAGATGTCTTGCGAATGAAGAGAGAGTGATCCGCAGAACTTCGGACAAATCCAATGATCTTGATAATTTCGTTAAATTTTTCGAACCAGGCGCGAGGACTTTGCTTAAGACCATAGATAGCCTTCTTAAGCTTACATACACGAGTCTCCCCCGGAGCAACATACCCTGGAGGTTGCTCCATGAAAACAACCTCTTGAAGGTCACCATAGAGAAAAACATTCTTGACATCCAGCTGAGAGAGTTGCCAATCTTTGTTGACGGCCACAGAGAAGAGGACCCTGATGGTTGTAAGACGAGCGACAGGGGAGAAGGTGTCAAAGAAGTCTACTCCATATGTCTGAGTAAAATCTTTGGCAACAAAGCGAGCTTTGTAGCGGTCAACAGAGCCATCAGCACGATATTTTATCACAAAGACCCATCTACACCCAACAACATCTATCCCAATAGGTGGAGGAACAAGAGTCCAAGTGCCACAGTCCTGAAGGGTGGAGATTTCATCATCCATGACAACCTTCCACTGTGGGATGGCAAGAGCCTCCTGATAACTGGTTGGGGTGGCAGTATCTGTAATAGCAATAGCAAATGCCATAGCAGAGGGGGTAAGTTGAGCATAAGTTACAACATCGTGAATAGAATGTTGCGTACATGAGCGGACTCCCTTGCGAAGAGCAATAGGAAGGTCTTCAGTGGTGACTGTATCTGCAGGAGAGTCATCATCGGAAGAAGATAGTGCTGGCCCAAGAGTTGGGAGAGAAGGCCCCGGAGTAGGAGGGCAGGTGGAAGGAGATGCTGGAGGCGGTGGAGGGGAAGGAAGAGGTGGCGGAGTTGGGAGAGTAGGTGGTGGTGGTGGAGAGTAAATCAGAGGTGTCGTCGGACTAGGCGCAGGAGGCAGCGAGGTGGAAGAGGTAGAAAAGTATGGAATATTTTCAAAGAATGTGACATCAGCGGAAACATATTGTTTGCGAAGAATGGGGTCATAGCACCTGTACCCTTTCTGAGTTGGTGAATAACCAACAAAGATGCATTTAACTGCACAAGGAGAGAGTTTGTCCCGACCTGGGGAAGGAGTGTGGACAAACGCAGTACAACCGAACACCTTGAGAGGTAAGGAGAAGGGTTGTGAGGTGGGATATAGTATAGAGAAGGGGGTGGAGCCTTGAAGAAGGGTGGAGGGAATGCGGTTAATGAGATAGCAGGAGATGAGGATGGTATGACCCCAATAGGTTTTGGGAATATTCATCTGAAAGAGTAAGGTGCGAGCCATGTCGAGGAGGTGACGATTCTTACGTTCTGCTATCCCATTTTGTTGAGAGGTATAAGGACAATTAGTCTGATGTATAAGACCACGATTAATGCAAAACTCGGAAAATTGATGAGAAACATATTCCTTAGCATTATCAGTGCGAATAGTCTTGATAGACACTCCAAACTGAGTGAAAATTTCATTATAAAAGGTGTTGAAAACAGAAAAAACTTCTGAGCGTTCTTTTAACAGATACACCCAAGTACATCGAGAGAAGTCATCAATAAAAGTAACAAAATACAAACTGCCCCCACCTACAGTCTTGGTAGAAGAGGGACCCCATATGTCCGAGTGGATGAGATCAAAAAGACGAGTCGAGCTACGTCCAGGTTTGGCAGGGTAGGAAGCCCGATGGTGCTTTCCTATTTGACAAGCTTCACAGTTGAGAGGAGAAGTATCTTTGGCGAGGTGAGGTAGAAGTTGATACAGCAGCTGAGGTGGAGGGTGACCAAGACGGAGGTGCCATTGATGGAGAGAATTCGAGACGGTAGAGGCAGAGTGAGCAGCAAGGACGTCAAGGAAGTAGAGGCCTCCACTCTCAGTCCCAGTAGCAACTGCCTCCTTCGTATGAAGATCCTGAAAATAACAGTTAGTCGGAGTAAACATACTAGAGCATTGTAATTGTTGAGAGAGAGCCTTGACTGATAGTAAGTTGCACGGAAAAGTAGGCACATAAAGAGTGTTCTGAAGAGAGATAGTCAGAGTGACTTGAACTATTCCAGTCCCACACACATGTGAGGGAGAACCATCAGCGGTGAGAACCGGAGGTAAATTCTTGTGCTCTAGTAATTGGGAGAAAAGGTGAGGGTTCCCTGTCATATGATTTGTTGCGCCAGAATCAATAAGCTATTTACCTTCAGTAACCACGTGCACGCTACCTGAGGAGGTAGCAACAGAAGCAGATGGTGAGCTAATATCCGGGTGAGAGGCAGCAGCCAGAGGGCGAAGGTGAGGATGTTTGAGATAGCAACGATCAATTGGGTGACCCCTCCGACCACAATGAGAGCAGATGTGTCGCGGAGGTCCACGACCACCAAGAGATCCACCACGGCCACCAGGGTGACCACGTTCAGCCCGGTGAGCAAAGCTCTCTGGAGGAGGAGGGGAAGACAACAAGGGTCGTTGGAGAAGGGAGGTAACAGCAGAGACCCGAGCAGCGGTGGCATCAAGAGTCGGAGACTCAGCTTCTCCAAGGATTTGTTGTCGTATCATATCATAAGACTCCGGAAGACGGAGAAGGTAACATACAACCAGGAGCTCTTGGAAGTGTTTATGTTGTTCGGCAAGATCAGCAGAGAAGGGGCGATGCTGAAGGAGTTCAGCCCCAAGGGCCTGAACTGCTTGATATGCTGTGGTGGGATCCATGGTTGGGCGGGCAAAGAGATCAGCATACAAGGTGTAAATGCGGGAGGTTTTGGCGCCTTTGGAGTAAAGGGCCGCAAGATGCTTCCACGCTGCCTTGACTGTCTCATCATGACAAATGATAGGAAGACACTCATCAGAGAGACTGTTAGCAAGCCAGTTGCGGACAAGAGCATCGCTAGCATCCCAATCATCAAAGGTAGCAGATCCTGTGGGAGGAGGATCATCGGTGAGATGGTGGCGTTTGCGTTGAGAGCGTAAGAGAAAGGTGAAGGAGACACTCCAATCAGGATAGTTAGTTCCAGTGAGCTTTGACGTGGTGCCAAGGTTGCCCGAGGAAGAGGTAGAAATAGCCACAGGAGTGGGCGGGGGGGGGGGGGGGGGGTGGGGGTGGGGTAGCATTCACAGAAGGGGTACCCATGATCGCGCGGGCTCGTGGATATAAGGGAGACCGCTCGGTCTCGAGAATAAGAGAGATCGCGCGAACAAGAAGAGGAAGAGAGGAGATCGCACAGAAGGTGCGGTCAGAAGAAAACGAGACCGGTCGAATAGATCGATCCCTCTGATACCATGTGAGAATTTGAAAATAACAAAAATTTTATTTCCAAAAAACTAAGCATTACAAGTGTATTGCCTCATTTATATAGACTAGGAGGGAAACAGTAAAATACAAATATACGATGTGGGACTAAATACAAATACAAATACACAAGAGAGCTGGGCGGTCTGGGCGATCATGAATATTGAGACCGCAGCGACCTCTGCGATCTGGAGTGAGATCAGGCGGTCACACGACAGGAGGAAGGTCGCGTGACAGAGGAGACCGTCTGGTGGTTAGACCGTTGTGGCGAACACTCCCCCATAAGGGATAGATCGGGAGGATCAGACCGCTTCTCTCCATAAGAAGCGATCTGGTATATCCGAGATGAACCGTCAGTCTTGTACTTGGAGACCGCTGAGACCGCTGGCTCTAGACCGCTTGGAGAGGCAGAATGATGCTGACCTTCACAAGACGCGACCTCGCATACTTGAGGAGAAGTCGCGGTCTGATTCTGGGAGACCGCGCAGACCGCTGACTTGTAACCGCGCAGCTTCAACTTATCTTTATCTGGCGCGATTTGGTACATCAGAGGGGAAGCCGCGGTCTGATTACTGGAGACCGCACAGACCGCTGGCTTCAGATCGCGGGGCTTCAAACCTTCGAGACCGCTTGGCTCTAACATATTTAATACTATAAAAAACAATTTTTCTACACTAATATTTTTATATATTTTTTATCTAAAGCATATGCACATGAGATCTTAAAAAAATCGTAAAAAAATATGAATCAACAACAACAACAACAACGATAAACGTATAAAAAGATTTTCCGAGATGGGTCATTTCATCATTATCTTGAACTTGCCGCAAAATTCCTTGAAGAACGCGGACATATCAGAAGGATCTCTGTCATCATGTCACCGGCCAATGGTGGAAGAAAATCTCTTTTTCTTTCTCAGGACGATGGTGAACGTGTATGGTGGAGCGAGGAGTGGTGCAAAGGCGGAGCAGGGTGCGTGTGGGGCTGTCGTTGCGCACGTGGGAGACTGTGCGTGCGGGAGGCGGTGGCCGCCGCGCAGTTGCATAGCCGGGCGCGCGGACGATTATGCACGGGATGTCGAGCGTGTGTGCACATGATGTCTAGTGCGTGCGTGCGTGCGCACGTGATGTCGCGTGCACGGGGGCTGGTGTGGTTCTAGATCGCGGAGTGTGCGTATGGCGCAACGCGCCTTGTGCTTGCAGAATTAGTCATTTTTTGTTGCGCGTGATTTTATTTGTATTCGCCTTTGCTCACCGTTTCCTTTGTTTTTTAGGTCTCTCGACACCGTCAAAGTCTATGCGGTTACGCTTGACTTTAACTGACAATCAGATTGCGGTATGGGGGAAGCACTTTGAACTCCCATCGAGCATTGAGGTGAATATTCGATTTTTGGAGGAGTGCGCTCAGGTTCCCTAGACAGGCTATATCACGATTTCGGAGGGATGCCTTAAAGCGAGGTTTCAAGTTCTCCCTTCTAAGGAGGCTGTGGAGATATTCAAGTTTTGCGGTGTGCCAGTTACGTAGTTCTCTTCGACGAGCATGACAAGGGTCATGGGGATCGTCAGCTTCTTCCGGGAGCACGATTCTCGGTCCAGATTTTCATAGACTGGTGTAAGGTCTACCCTTGCACGGGTGACCGATTCGACGTCCGTGGCAACAAAAGATAGTTCTCCTTCGAGGAGAAAACTGACTAACGTCATGGGGGCATGCTTTACGGGTTCATTAGGAACCCATGGAAGTTACCTGAAGTGTGGAGAGCGCTTCCTGGACATTGTCGTCGTATATCAGGTCAGGAGGGCTTTTTTCTACCATCTTGGGTTTCGAGGACGCGAGGGATTTGTTGAAAATCCTTTATCATATCAGCTTGCTGTTAACGAGAAGTGGTTGACTCTAGCAGGTCTTTCCACGAATGTTGAGTACGGAGTTGCACCGCCCCTTTGGTGTGGGGGGGGGGGACAAAATAGGATATTGGTCTTCACCTTGAAGTGCAGAGCAGCGGGCCCGTCTTCCAAACTTCCTGAGCCGGACGACCAAGCAGGAGATGGGAGCTCTGGTGATTTGGCGAGGGAGGTTGCTCTTCGTGATCTTGATGTTGTGGAGATTCTCTTAGCCCTTCCAGCGGGGTGCTACCACAGGACTGTTGGACATGTGTGTCACATCCCTTTGTTTGAGAATAACAAATCTCATATTGTATTTGATATTGCTTGTAGTGTGTTTATAGTGTGCAGGAACTATATGTGCAATTCTCTACAGGTAGAAGGCAGCATGGAAACATTTTTTTGAAAGGAGCAGTACTACCGCCAGCGCTATCGCTAACGCCAGGCGCTAGCTCAGTTGGTTCCGTCTCAGCGGTTTCATCTCAGCTTCCGTCTCAGCGGTTAGCCTCGTCTCAGCGGTTCCTTAGCGCTACCGCCAGCGCTAGCGCTACCGCCTGGCGCTATCTCAAGTTCGTGCACAGCGCCACGCCTCCGACGGTTCCGCAACCGCTCAACACGACCGCTACCGCAGGCGCTATCAGCTACCATAGGCGCTAGCTCCAAGATTTATAAAACAATGTATTCTCTCTCGTTTTGTGTGAGAACTTCCAGAGACATTACTTGCGCCCAAACTCTCGTCTGCTACTCTACCGAAACATCATCTCCCACTCAAAGCCAAAGAAGAAATTCTGGAGAAGGAAGCCATCACGCTGCATCCGAAGAACGATCGCTTCGACCTCGCTTGTGCTTCAGCAATCCTTCATCCTCATCTCCAGAAATCTCAAGAGGGAGTTTGTTTGTTATTTACTTCATTTCTTTATTTGTATCTTGTAGTGAAATCGCCTTGTTTTTGGCGACTAGGTCCTTACACGGCTTAGGGGGATTTCGCCGCATAAGTTGGCGACTAGGTCTAGGGGATTAGATTTAGGGGGTGCTCGAGGCCATATCCGAGTTTGGATTGGCTAGTGCGGCTTGAGGCCTTATCCGGGGAAGGATAAGCTAAATCCAACCGGTTTCTGGGGATACAAGTCGGTATAGAAAAGGAAAAGAAATTTGCTTTTGTACGCCTCCGATTTCTAGCGATATTGAAATCAAATTTTGTAAACACCCTTTTTATATAATGCAATCATGATTATATTTGTGTTTATTTGATTTCTCTCAATTGGCATGAAATTTTATTATTGCAAAATAGTTATTACTAAATTGTCATCTTATTTCCTCTTAATAAAAAAAACTTAGTAATTATCTTAAAAATTATAAAAAGAATTTTATTCCCTTATTCACCCCCTCTCTAAGGGCGCCTACCGATCCAACAAGTGGTATCAGAGGGCAGGTTATTCCAAACGGTTTAAAAACCAGGAATAATGACGTCTTATGATCTTGCTTTTTCCGAGGGTCAGGGAATTAGTAGACCTCCACTCTTTACCGGGTCAGATTATAATTATTGGAAAAATAGGATGCGTTGCTTTCTTATGACCCTAGATATTGAGGTATGGAATATGGTAGAAGAAGAATACCCTCCTCCTACATTTGTAGTTGGAGAGATAATTTTAGATAAACCAAAAGATAAATGGGATGATAGGGATAAACTAAAATGCAAAAATAACGCCAAGGTCATGAATGCTTTATTTTGTGCGTTAGATAGAAATGAATTTAATAGAATTTCTGCATGTACTACTGCATATGAAATTTGGAATCATTTGGAAGTTACTCATGAAGGTACATCGCAGGTTAAAGATTCCAAGCTTTTCCAACTGGAATCGGAATATGAAAAATTCCGAATGGATGAAAGCGAAGATGTTGATGGTATGTACACGCACTTCACCAAGATCGTCAATGCCTTAAAAGCTCTTGGAAAGACCTTCTCAAATGGCGACTTGGTCCGTAAGATCCTTCGTTCTCTTCCTCCAAAATTCAACCCAAATGTGACGGCTATTTCGGAGTCGCACAACATAAGAACGCTCCAAGTTGAGTTCCTCATTGGGAATCTCAAAACCCATGAGGTAGAACTCAAAATCCAATTTGATGAATACAACAAGGACCCAAAGAAGAAGGCGTTGGCACTAAAATCAAAGAAAGAGTGCCAAGAGGATGAGGATGAAAATGAAGAAAGCCTTTTGGTGAAGAACTTCTGAAAATTCGTGCGCAATCCGGAAAGGAGAAACACCTTTCGAAAATATTTCCAAAAAGGTGAAAGATGGAAAGGGTCATCTTCAAAGAAGGAAAAAGAGACCGACAATGAAGAAGAGAGACCTTCACCGGAATGCTTTCATTGTAGGAAGACCGAGCACATTCGGAGCCAGTGCTCAAAGTTCTTGAAGGAGAAGAAAGAAAAACGGCACAAAGGGAAGGAGAAGAAAAAAGTGCTAAAAGCTAGAACATGGGATGACTCCTCCTCCTCCTCCTCCTCCGAAGAATCAAGTGGGTCTTCATCAAGCGAAGATGAGGAAGCAAACATGTGCCTCATGGGACATGGAAACGACGGCGACGACACCAGTGTTCCTAGTGACACTGAGATAACTCCTCCCACTTATGATGAATTGTTTAATGAATTCCTTGAAACTTGCAAAGCTTTTGATAAAAATATGAAAGATAGTATTTTACTAAATCGTGAATCTCTTATTAAAGAAAATCAAAAGCTTTCCAAAAAGGTAATTATTTTAGAAAAGAGAAAGGTTTCTTGCCAAGAGTGTGATCACTCCACTAAATTGGCAAAAGATATTGAAGAGTCACTTTCTAAAGCCCTCTCTCATGCCAAAACTCTTACAAAAGAGAAGGAGGAATTAGAAAGGAAATTAGAAGCCTCTCTTTTGCAAATCAAAAATAATAAAAAAGGTTTTGAAAATAGGTGTGTCATCCCTGTGAAAGAAAATTCCTTACTTAAAGCACAAGTTCATGATCTCACCATAGCCATTAAAAAATTTGGAATTGGCCAAAAATCACTGGAAATGATTTTAGGGAACTAGTGCCATGGTTCTGGAAAATTTGGGCTCAGATATCGAGGTAAGAGCTACCGCCCGACGCTAGCCACTAACGCCGGCGCTAGCACCTCATACCAGAAACCTGAATTCTCTTTTTCAAAATGTTTTTCTGTAAATCCAGTTTCTTCCAGCAAGAAAATTTTCCACAAAAGGGTCTCAACCCTCTTTATTTCGTGTGCAAACTGTTATAGGTTAGGTCACACATCTAGTTCTTGCAGGAAAATAAAACAAAATGCTTTAAAACAAATCTGGGTACCTAAGGCTTCCACTTATTCTATGGGTGGTACCACTTGGGTATCCGGATCTTTACTCTCATCTTCTTTCTAGATGTGCAGGCAGGCTAAGGACAAAGGAGACTTGTGGTACTTGGATTCAGGATGCTCCAAGCACATGACGGGGAATAAAGCAAAGTTCCTTTGTAATATCCCCCAAACAGCTAGACCTCCCAAGTGATTCTATCTTGACAAGGTCATGACAAAGCCTTGGTAGTGTAGAAATCCCTTTAACTTAGGCAAGATTAGGGTTGAAAGTGCCTTGGACTGCAAATAGCAATTTTCAGTGACCAAGCTTAGGGTTAGACTTTGTGGCCTCATCTTGACCATTTGAACCACAATAGTATCCCTAACCATTTAGGGGTCCCCTTAGAGCACCAAGGGCCCATTGGGGTCAACCAAAGAGGCCAGATTGACCAAAGTCAACCCTAACCCCAAATTGGTCAAAGTAGCCTAATTAGAGTCAATTGACCTCCACCATGCCAAGTTGACCATACCTCTAGGTCTAAAATATCATAAGAGACCTAGTAGACCTAAAAGCCCCATCATGGGACCCCCGGTGGTGCAAATTGACCAAAATGCCCTTTTAGGTCAAAATGGCAATTCCTCACTAAGTGCCCTAATTGACCACCACCATATTAAATTGACCCTACCCATAGTGTTATAATATCATAGGGGACCCAGTGGAACAAAAAGCCCCATGACTGGGTCAACCCTAGGGCTCAATTTGACCAAAGTCAACTTAGCCTGTTTTGGTCAAATCAACTCAAATTGGGTCAATTAAGGCTCAAGTGACCAAATTGGCCCAACTAGTAGTTTCTAAACCTAATTTGGAATCCAATGGACCCAAAAGCCCCATCCTAGGGTCACCCAATTGGTCAATTTGACCAAAAGTCAAACTTGCCCAAATTAGGTCAAATCACTTGGATCTTGCCCAATCCCTTTGGGCTAAGCCCAAATTGATCACTTGACCAGCATGCTTGACTGATAATTATCACAGGAGAGAGTGGAAAATCGGCCATGGTGATTAGGAGAGAGAAAATGGGGGTTTTCCCCAATTTTAAGGAGAGAGAAAGAGGCCATTCATGGCCATTAAGGTGATACACCCCTTGGTATCCCTCCATTACTCTTCCATTTATCTTCTCTGATGAATTTGAGAAGATTCCAGCAGTTCCCAGGAGTTATTGGGGGGTGGGGGAGTGAATAGGGTCGGCCAAGGGAGGGAGACCAAGAGGCCATTAATGGCTCTCTTGGTTAAAGCCTCCCTCCCCCTCAATTGAACCTCCCTTCATCTTCACAACCATCAGAGGAGTGAAACCCCTCATTTTCCCGAAAGGTTAGAGCCCCCTATGCACAAGAAGCCATGACACCCAAAGCTTGGAGAAGGAACAATGGAGGCCGGCAAACGGAGCCACGAATCACACCAAATAAGGTCCGATCCTCCTCCTCCTTACTTGTGCTAGCATGTTAGATCAAATTAGGTGAGAAATCGGGCTCAAAAGAGCCCGATCGGAGAGTTAAAAATTCAGTTTTTCCATTAAAAACCATGTTTCGAGTTCGCCGGAATCCGCCACTCCTGCGGCCGTGCTGCCTCCCGGCGATAGCCACCACCTCAACGGAGGTGGTGGTGGTGGTGGCCGGCAAGGGAGGTGGTTGGATGGCCGGCATTAGCCGCTGGAAAAGCTACAGGAAATGGCATTGGTTTTGATTGATTTCGGGCATTTTGGAGAAGATGAACAACGCCATTAATATATATTAATGTTTTATTTAATTATTTTATTCTTATCATTAGGTAGAATGGTTTTAAAATTTAAAAATATATAGATTCCCCTACTGAAAAAGTGCCCAACATAAAAGTTGTAGGCCTTGACCCCTAGGATCATACAAAATTGAGTTCACTCAATTTAGAGCCCTGGTTTGACCTCAGCACCCATTTTAGTGCAAGGTTTGACTAAACTCTGAATGGATGCCCACACCAAACCACAACTCCAAATGACTTGAAATTTTGGGTGTAGGTTATCCTTATATACAACTAAGACATATCCAAAAATCAGAATTTTTGGAGAATATTTTCCTATAGTTTTTGTAAAAATTTAATAATCTTTGCATAAATTATTTGGGGGGTCAAATGACCTCCAATCTCCACCAAACTTTGGTGGGGTGTCCTTAGGGATATGATAAGCCCCTGGTTAAAATGTCAACTCATTTGGAGTTCATTTGACTAGGTATTCATTGGGCCAAAAATTTGTCCAATAAGGGAAAAATTAGGGTTAGGAGTTATTTGGGGTTTTTCATGGTCAAACCACCTCCAATTGGAGTGGAATTTTGGCCACTGCCCTAACACCCCCCAATCCACCTCCAGGTGAGTTTTGGGGTCATGGGGAGTTGGATTGCCCTAGGACATGGAGTTGGAGCCCTTTGGGGTGCATTTAGCCAAGTAAAGATCCATTGGCCAAATGGGCCCATAGAGACTTGAGTCTTCTTGGGAAGGTCAGTGGGATCAATTTGAGACCCTATGAGGAAGATTGGTGAGCATTGGAGTTGATTTGCACAAGGCCATAGGGTTGATCCCTATGGAGTGGAATTTGGGGTTGTGAAGGACATAGGAGAGTTTGCCCTTGGAGAGGGGTGTAATAGACTCCTCTGAGTTCTATGATTGATATAACACCCTCACAAGAAGTTTCGGTGGATTTGGGGAAGTATAGACCATAATCTTAGGGTAAACCCTAAGGGGTACAATTAGAGGTCAATGAAGGAAGAGGGATCAAAACTCTATGGTTTGGCCTAGAATTTTGGGGAGATGGTCATGGTGACCAGATAGTCCTCCTATGAGAAATTGGTGGAGTTTGGAGTTGCCAACCCTAGGGAATAAACTCTTGGGTAGATTTATAAATATTTAGGTTTTTGGGATTTAAGAAAAATTAATACTTAGTGATGAACCATCTTCTGTCACCAACTTAGTTTTGAGGTTATTAATCCCTGGAGATTCTATTATAACCATTGGAAAACTTTTGGAGGTCCAAAATGTAATTACTCATATTATTGGCAATTTTTGGGATGATTAATTTTAGGGTCTTAATTTTCTGTAATTTCATGAAACTTTGCTGGATATCATATCATGCCACTATGAACCCTCAGTAATTTTCTCATAATTTTTGGATTGCTTTTTTGGTACTCTTAGTTCAATTTGGAATTAATTGCAAGTATGTCCTTGGTGGAAATTACAAATGTAACCTCTATGGAATATGGTCAAATTTGGTAGGGCTGAATATTTTGGTATGAAACACCTCTATATAAATTTGCATAAAGTTTGGAGTTCATATGAGGGTACCTCCTTTGGAAATAATTGAAAAGTAATGGGTTTTGGAATTTTTAATAATAGTGAACCTTGCTGGAATTTCCTACAAATTCATATGTACTGATTATTAGGTACCCTTGATTTATGTAAAAAGTTTGGTAGGCACTGGAAGTAAGAAAAGTGCACTTGTAGTTCAAACCTTAGGAAGTTGTATTTTGGAAAAATTGTTTTAATTATTAATAATATTGGAAAAATGTGATTCTCTGGAATTAATCTTATAACATCATGATAGACCTCCAGTAAATAGCTTGGGTCAGTTGGATAAATATTTGGAGCACCTATAGTTGAGAGCTTCGAATAATTAGTTTGGTCCGCGTATAGTAAAACCGTGAAATTTGAGAATCAAGTGGATCCTTAGGAGGGATGGGAGGTATGTAGTTTACCTAATTTGGTTGAGAAGGTATGATGGTCAACAAGAAGGATTATAGATGGTAAAGTGTGCTTGGTGAGTTGAGGGTAAAGTGGTGCTCGGGATTGACGAAGGATCGTCTTGGAAAGTCATAAGCCACCTAGGGTTAATACAATTGTAATAACAAGGAGGGTGTTCTTATGGGTAGATATCAACAACACTAAATGTCTTGAGAAAGGGAACCTTGGGGTGTCATCCCATCGTAGTTCCTAGTACCGTAGCGAGCCCCTCACGGGGTAACCCTCGGGAAGTCCAGGACTAACCCTAACTTATAGGAGTAAGACGATGCATAAGATTAACTAATAACACACTCACCCACACCCCGTGGTTACGAGAAGTTAGTTGGTTTGGTTTACGAGAAGTAGGCTCGGTGGATGAAGGAGCGGATTGCTGAGTCAGGTGAGCTTGTGACCCAGTAGTGTTTGAAGGTACGGACTGGTTGGTTCGTCGAGCCGATGGCTCGGCAGGTTATTGATGGCGGGCAGGTTATCCCGGGGAGCTTATGGCTCAGAGATAGGAAGTAGAACATGTTGCATGCGCATTGAAGGTGGTGAGTCTTCGGTATTGGACGTCGTTCACACCGATGTCAATACGTTGACCCGGCGAGTGTGGTATTTACACTTAGCCTTGAAAGTCTGGCGGTCCAGTCAGCAAGAGTACGCAGACGCTCCGCGGGTTTTGCGAGAGGCGTACGATAGCTCTAGGTTAGGTAGTGTGAATACCAACCTAGAGGTGGGCGAGGCCCAACCCACCGCTTTCGTTTGCCACTACGGGAGTATCCTGGGAGTCTAGCTCGCTCCAAAAAGGGGGAACTAAAGGTCTATGCGCATAGAGTCGTAGTGAGTGAGTTGCACTTGTATGAACATAGCATAACAGCATACTTTGCATGTCATAGCATAAACATTGCATTCTACCTACCCCTAACGTATAAGTCGGTTATGAGACTTCTTATACGGTAGGCCCTGCAAAACGACCCCTTGGTCTATGGGGTAATCCCTATAAACCAATGGTTTCTTTTCTTACTTACTTACTTACTGTTGTGCTTACTTTATACACGTTACTTCTTACCTTGTTACACCATGTACTCATGCTTACTTTAGCTGTAATCGTGTTACACTCTACTACTCTTGTTAGTTAAATTTATAAACCTTGCGAATCTTTTACTGTACTTTCTTTAGGATAGTTGTCACCTGCTTGTTTCCACTCCGCCCTTGGTCCTCCTCTTCACTCCTCTCCGCCCAGTGCCTAGGAGCCACGGGTTTAGGGGTGGGGGATTGTTGTCTGAGTCTAGTTTGACTGACGGTCGTTTGACCACCATATTTTAGGCGTACCGAATGGGAGAGAATCAGGTGCAGCAGGATCCGACAGGGTGGGCCCCATGGCCATGCTACCATTGTCACCAGCCGGGACATACTCGGGTTAGATGTCCCATGATGAGTGGAACCCCACCAGCTCAGCGACCAGGAGGCCGAAGGCGAAGACGTAGACGTGGTTTGCAAGGCAGCGACCGCAGGCCAAAGAAGAAGAAGCATTCAGTGTTGCAGCACCAGTGGAGCACAGAGTCTGCAGGGATGGGTCAGACTAGGTTGGGTGCTTCCGTTTCAGTGACGGTGGCGATTAGCTTTAGTTTTACCTTATGAGTGATCTTGTAGTGAGGACATGATGTACAGGGCACGAGCCCTTTATTATTGTACCCTTGTTATCTTTTATTCAGTTATATCATGTGGACATTTATATTTCATGTTGATTCTGTGGACTTATCTTCTTTAATGTACTTTTCTTCGTGATCGATTTGGCCGGTAGGATCGGCGTTTTGTAGTGGCGACCTTCCCGAGGGAAGGTGTCACCGCAAAGCGGCGGTTCTGGGCCTATGACCCGGTGTTTGGGAAGAAAAAAAATGGGGTCTTACAAGTGGTATCAGAGGTAGGTTCGATCCGAAGAAAAGAAGTCCACAAAACCCTGGGCCACCCCGCGCGAGCTTAGTTTGAGGACAAACTAGCAGCGGAAGCAGTGGTGTGCCCATATGGGGAAATCACATTGAAAAAGTCCACTTTTAACTGAATCTTCTTAGTTATTTTTTCCCATACGAGTGTCAAGTTTTCTTTTGTAGCCTGTGGCGAACCCTGCCCCCAGCAGGGAATACCTCCGGATGCAAAGAACTCTTTAGATAGTACTTTAATCAATGAGTTAGACTCAACCCCACTAGGACACGTGACTTACTAGGACAATTTATACCATGACCTAGTCTGAAATAGATCGTAGGTATAGCTTTTGTCGAAGGTACGAGGATACCCCAAAGAGACTAGAGAAAGAGAGATTGACACATAAGCAGAATGGCATGAGACAGATTCAATCCTCGTATCCGTGACGTGATTACATTAAGATAACCACCACGACAAACACCGAGGGTCGGATAAGAATCGAAGCTCAGAAGGGACCCGTTTGGGATTGGGTGACATATTGACCCTGATAAGGTTGTCATATAAGGTACCTAGAAGAGTCTAAGGTGTGGAGTACACCAGTGAGCCCCAAGATAGAACCCCAAGTCTAAGGTTGTATGCCCTAAGAATTGTTTGCATATTTGGGACGAATATAACTTGGTGATATTGAAGATACTCAGCCCAAAATAGATAGTGGCTTATCTTTTGTTTATTGGGGGCTTGTCTTTTGTTTATTGGGGCGTACCTTTTGTTTATTGGGCAAACTAACGCCGGACTTAGATTTCCCTTAGACCTAAGTTAGAAAATTTTATGTCGTGAGCATAATGATATTTAAGTCGATCTCACTCAATGTTACTTGAAAGAAGATGAGACGGTGTAACAGTATGTTGGGAATGATGATCGGTATGAGTACCAGGACAATGGATAGACATCATTGATCGAACACCAACTTGACTTTAGTTGAAATATTAGAAATGTAAAGTTGCTAGGTCTGGTTACTTAGGGATGCAGATACCCTTCTGGAAATTGGGAACCGAAATTAGGTCGAGCAAGCTCTAATTATAATTGGAAGTTCTTGTGGTTTGGGGCATTCGAAAGTGATCAACTTATGATTTGTTAGAAATGACGCTCTGTCATGGTAGAAAATATTAACTACAATAATAATGCTTAAACCTTGGAAGCTTTGATGATGAATAACCAGAGATCTTAGTCGATGACTTGTTGGATTTGGAATATAGTGTTTGATTTCACTATGGTAAGAATGATCTAAGTTTATCTTGCTTTGGACCATTCGAAAGTGATCGAGATTAGCATATGTGAAGTGATAGGAATTTGGTAAAATAAGTGTGAAGATATTTTTTTTTGATGAAATTGGCTTGTGAAAAATCTTAGGGTTTCAAAAGATTTTACCCGTATACCATATGAATCAAACTTCACGTAGAAAATGATCGGGAGTCATCTTACTATTACGATTGGTTAGCATATACTCATAAAGGTTCACAAGTGCACCTCCATTAATATTTAAGGATGATTGGGACGCTAGACGATTTGATTAGTTCCATCAATAGTAAGAACTAGAAAAGTTGTAGATTAGAGATGATTGATTATTCGGACGTACCTGAAAGAGTAAGAATTTGAACTTGAGAAGAAAACTTTAGAGGCTTAAGAGTCTGCCCAGGTTAGAGTGGAAGTTCAAGGATAGATTGACCAAGGTAGCTAGGTCACCCCGGTCAGGATAGATGATACGACGGTGCGGGTCTTGCGGCGCAAGAAGATTCCAGAGGTTAAGACATGTGGTAAAATTAGGTTCAGGAGGAGCACAACTTGGAGCCACTAGAGCTAGTGTAGCATAGGTAGTCGGTGCTCTTCGAGCCAGGAATAACTTCGATTCTTAAGGGATGTTACGTTCAGTCATTCGCGGTGAAAACCCCGCAAGCCAAACCTGAATTTCGAGGACGAAATTATTATTTTTTGTTTATTGGGATTTGTAACATCCCCCAAACAGCTAGACCCCCCAAGTGATTCTATCTTGACAAGGTCATGACAAGGCCTTGATAGTGTAGAAATACCTTTAACTTAGGCAAGATTAGGGTTGAAAGTGTCTTGGACTGCAAATAGCAATTTTCAGTGACCAAGCTTAGGGTTGGACTTTGTGGCCTCATCTTGACCATTTGACCCCACCATAGTACCCCTAACCCTTTAGGGGTCTCCTTAGAGCACCAAGGGCCCATTGGGGTCAACCAAAGAGGCCAGATTGACCAAAGTCAACCCTAACCCCAAATTGGTCAAAGTAGCCTAATTAGAGTCAATTGACCTCCACCATGTCAATTTGACCATACATCTTGGTCTAAAATATCATAAGAGACCTAGTAGACCTAAAAGCCCCATCATGGGACCCCCAGTGGTGCAAATTGACCAAAATGCCCTTTTAGGTCAAAATGGCAATTTCTCACTAAGTGCCCTAATTGACCACCACCATATTAAATTGACCCTACCCATAGTGTTATAATATCATAGGGGACCCAGTGGAACAAAAAGCCCCATGACTGGGTCAACCCTAGGGCTCAATTTGACCAAAGTCAACTTAGCCTGTTTTGGTCAAATCAACTCAAATTGGGTCAATTAAGGCTCAAGTGACCAAATTGGCCCAACTAGTAGTTTCTAAACCTAATTTGGAATCCAATGGACCCAAAAGCCCCATCCTAGGGTCACCCAATTGGTCAATTTGACCAAAAGTCAAACTTGCCCAAATTAGGTCAAATCACTTAGATTTAGCCCAATCCCTTTGGGCTAAGCCCAAATTGATCACTTGACCAGCATGCTTGACTGATAATTATCATAGGAGAGAGTGGAAAATCGGCCATGGTGATTAGGAGAGAGAACATGGGGGTTTTCCCCAATTTTAAGGAGAGAGAAAGAGGCCATTCATGGCCATTAAGGTGATACACCCCTTGGTATCCCTCCATTACTCTTCCATTCATCTTCTCTGATGAATTTGAGAAGATTCCAGCAGTTCCCAGGAGGTATTGGGGGGTGGGGGAGTGAATAGGGTCGGCCAAGGGAGGGAGACCAAGAGGCCATTAATGGCTCTCTTGGTTAAAGCCTCACTCCCCCTCAATTGAACCTCCCTTCATCTTCACAACCATCAGAGGAGTGAAACCCCTCATTTTCCCGAAAGGTTAGAGCCCCCTATGCACAAGAAGCCATGGCACCCTAAGCTTGGAGAAGGAACAATGGCGGCCGGCAAACGGAGCCACGAATCACACCAAATAAGGTCCGATCCTCCTCCTCCTTACTTGTGCTAGCATGTTAGATCAAATTAGGTGAGAAATCGGGCTCAAAAGAGCCCGATCGGAGAGTTAAAAATTCAGTTTTCCATTAAAAACCATGTTTCGAGTTCGCCGGAATCCGCCCCTGCGGCGGCCGTGCCGCCTCCCGGCGATAGCCACCACCTCAACGGAGGTGGTGGTGGTGGTGGCCGGCCAGGGAGGTGGTTGGATGGCCGGCATTAGCCGCTGGAAAAGCTACAGGAAATGGCATTGGTTTTGATTGATTTCGGGCATTTTGGAGAAGATGAACAGCGCCATTAATATATATTAATGTTTTATTTAATTATTTTATTCTTATCATTAGGTAGTGAATGGTTTTAAATTTTAAAAATATATAGAGTCCCCTATTGAAAAAGTGCCCAACATAAAAGTTGTAGGCCTTGACCTCTAGGATCATACAAAATTAAGTTCACTCAATTTAGAGCCCTGGTTTGACCTCAACACTCATTTTAGTGCAAGGTTTGACTAAACTCTGAATGGATGCCCACACCAAACCACAACTCCAAATGACTTGAAATTTTGGGTGTAGGTTATCTGTATATACAACTAAGACATATCCAAAAATCAGAATTTTTGGAGAATAGTTTCCTATAGTTTTTCTAAAAATTTAATAATCTTTGCATAAATTATTTGGTGGGTCAATGACCTCCAATCTCCACCAAACTTTGGTGGGGTGTCCTTAGGGATATGATAAGCCCCTGGTTAAAATGTCAACTCATTTGGAGTTCATTTGACGAGGTATTCATTGGGCCAAAAATTTGTCCAATAAGGGAAAAATTAGGGTTAGGAGTTATTTGAGGTTTTTCATGGTCAAACCACCTCCAATTGGAGTGGAATTTTGGCCACTGCCCTAACACCACCCAATCCACCTCCAGGTGAGTTTTGTGGTCATGGGGAGTTGGATTGCCCTAGGACATGCAGTTGGAGCCCTTTGGGGTGCATTTAGCCAAGTAAAGATCCATTGGCCAAATGGGCCCATAGAGACTTGAGTCTTCTTGGGAAGGTCAGTGGGATCAATTTGAGACCCTATGAGGAAGATTGGTGAGCATTGGAGTTGATTTGCTCAAGGCCATAGGGTTGATCCCTATGGAGTGGAATTTGGGGTTGTGAAGGACATATGAGAGTTTGCCCTTGGATAGGGGTGTAATAGACTCCACTGAGTTCTATGATTGATATAACACCCTCACAAGAAGTTTGGGTGGATTTGGGGAAGTATAGACCATAATCTTAGGGTAAACCCTAAGGGGTACATTTAGAGGTCAATGAAGGAAGAGGGATCAAATCTCTATGGTTTGGCCTAGAATTTTGGGGAGATGGTCATGGTGACCAGATAGTCCTCCTATGAGAAATTGGTGGAGTTTGGAGTTGCCAACCCTAGGAAATAAACTCTTGGGTAGATTTGTAAATATTTAGGTTTTGGGGATTTAAGAAAAATTAATACTTAGTGATGAACCAGCTTCTGTCACCAACTTATTTTTGAGGTTATTAATCCTTGGAGATTCTATTAGAACCATTGGAAAACTTTTGGAGGTCCAAAATGTAATTATTCATATTGTTGGCAATTTTTGGGATGATTAATTTTAGGTTCTTAGTTTTCTGTAATTTCATGAAACCTTGCTGGATATCATATCATGCCACTATGAACCCTTAGTAATTTTCTCATAATTTTTGGATTGATATTTTTGGTACTCTTAGTTCAATTTGGAATTAATTGCAAGTATGTCCTTGGTGGAAATTACAAATGTAACCTCTATGGAATATTGTCAAATTTGGTAGGGCTGAATATTTTAGTATGAAACACCTCTGTATAAATTTGCATAAAGTTTGGAGTTCATATGAGGGTACCTCCTTTGGAAATAATTGAAAAGTAATGGGTTTTGGAATTTTTAATAATAGTAAACCTTGCTGGAATTTCCTACAAATTCATATGTACTGATTATTAGGTACCCTTGATTTATGTAAAAAGTTTGGTAAGCACTGGAAGTAAGAAAAGTGCACTTGTAATTCAAACCTTAGGAAGTTGTATTTTGGAAAAATTGTTTTAATTATTAATAATATTGGGAAAATGTGATTCTTTGGAATTAATCTTATAACATCATGATAGACCTCCAGTAAATAGCTTGGGTCAGTTGGATGAATATTTGGAGTACCTATAGTTGAGAGCTTCATATAATTAGTTTGGTCTGCGTATAGTAAAACCGTGAAATTTGAGAATCAAGTGGATCCTTAGGAGGGATGGGAGGTATGTGGTTTACCTAATTTGGTTGAGCAGGTATGATAGTCAACAAGAAGGATTATAGATGGTAAAGTGTGCTTGGTGAGTTGAGGGTAAAGTGGTGCTCGGGATTGACGAAGGATCGTCTTGGAAAGTCATAAGCCACCTAGGGTTAATACAATTGTAATAACAAGGAGGGTGTTCTTATGGGTAGATATCAACAACACTAAGTGTCTTGAGAAAGGGAACCTTGGGGTGTCATCCCATCGTAGTTCCTAGTACCGTAGCGAGCCCCTTACGGGGTAACCCTCAGGAAGTCCAGGACTAACCCTAACTTATAGGAGTAAGACGATGTATAAGATTAACTAATAACACACTCACCCACACCCCGTGGTTACGAGAAGTTAGTTGGTTTGGTTTACGAGCAGTAGGCTCTGTGGATGAAGGAGCGGATTGCTGAGTCAGGTGAGCTTGTGACCCAGTAGTGTTTGAAGGTACGGACGGGTTGGTTCGGCGAGCCGATGGCTCGGCAGGTTATTGATGGCTGGCAGGTTATCCCGGGGAGCTTATGGCTCAGAGATAAGAAGTAGAACATGTTGCATGCGCATTGAAGGTGGCGAGTGTTCGGTATTGGACGGTCGTTCACACCGACGTCAATACGTTGACCCGGCGAGTGTGGTATTTACACTTAGCCTTGAAAGTCTGGCGGTCCAGTCAGCAAGAGTATGTAGACGCTCCGCGGGTTTTGCGAGAGGCGTACGATAGGTCTAGGTTAGGTAGTGTGAATACCAACCTAGAGGTGGGCGAGGCCCAACCCACCGCTTTCATTTGCCACTACGGGAGTATCCTGGGAGTCTAGCTCGCTCCAAAAAGGGGGAACTAAAGGTCTATGCGCATAGAGTCGTAGTGAGTGAGTTGCACTTGTATGAACATAACATAACATCATACTTTGCATGTCATAGCATAAACATTGCATTCAACCTACCCCTAACGTATAAGTCGGTTATGGGACTTCTTATACGGTAGGCCCTGCAAAATGACCCCTTGGTCTATAGGGGTTATCCCTATAAACCAATGGTTTCTTTTCTTACTTACTTACTTACTGTTGTGCTTACTTTATACACGTTACTTCTTACCTTGTTACACCATGTACTCATGCTTACTTTAGCTGTAATCGTGTTACACTCTACTACTCTTGTTAGTTAAATTTATAAACATTGCGAATCTTTTACTGTACTTTCTTTAGGATAGTTGTCACCTGCTTGTTTCCACTCTGCCCTTGGTCCTCCTCTTCACTCCTCTTCGCCCGGTGCCTAGGAGCCACGTGTTTAGGGGTGGGGGATTGTTGACTGAGTCTAGTTTGACTGACGGTCGTTTGACCACCATATTTTAGGCGTACCGAATGGGAGAGAATCAGGTGCAGCAGGATCCGACAGGGTGGGCCCCATGGCTATGCTACCATTGTCACCAGCCGGGACATACTTAGGTCTGATGTCCCATGATGAGTGGAACCCCACCAGCTCAGCGACCAGGAGGCCGAAGGTGAAGACGTAGATGTGGTTTGCAAGGCAGCGACCGCAGGCCAAAGAAGAAGAAGCATTCAGTGTTGCAGCACCAGTGGAGCACAGAGTCTGCAGGGATGGGTCAGACTAGGTTGGGTGCTTCTGTTTCAGTGACGGTGGCGATTAGCTTTAGTTTTACCTTATGAGTGATCTTGTAGTGAGGACATAATGTACAGGGCACGAGCCCTTTATTATTGTAACCTTATTATCTTTTATTCAGTTATATCACGTGGACATTTATATTTCATGTTGATTCTGTGGACTTATCTTCTTTAATGTACTTTTCTTCGTGATCGATTTGCCGGCAGGATCGGCGTTTTGTAGTGGCGACCTTCCCGAGGGAAGGTGTCACCGCAAAGCGGCGGTTCTGGGCCTAAGACCCGGTGTTTGGGAAGAAAAAAAAGGGGTCTTACATCCTTAACCTAGAAAAGAAGAATGGAGGGATCGTGACGTTTGGTGATAACGGAAAAGGAAGGATCATGGGAATTGGTACAGTTGGTAACAAATCCTTTACTATATCTAATGTTCTTTATGTGAAAGGATTAAAACACAATTTAATTTCTATTAGCCAATTATGTGATAAAGGATTAAATATGTTATTTGAATCTTCCACTAATCTATGCAAAATATCTAATCCTATTACAAACAATATTTTACTAACTGTACCAAGAATACACAATGTTTATATAGTTTCATTTCACGATCTTTCAAAATCATGTTTAAAATATTTTATTACCAAAAATGATGAACTTGAACTTTGGCATAGAAGGCTAGGACATGCTAGCACAAAGCTTATTGTAAAACTTGTCAAAAGAGATTTAATTAGAGGATTGTCTAGATTAAATGGAAATTTACCTTCACTTTGTTCACCATGTCAAAAAGGTAAAATTCCTAGATCCTCTTTCAAAAGTAAAAAATTCATTTCTACTTCAAGACCTTTGCAAATAATTCATATAGATCTTTTTGGTCCTGTTAGCACTCCAAGTCTTGGTGGTAGATTATATACATATGTCTTAATAGATGATTTTTCAAGATATTGTTGGACATTATTTCTCTCTTCCAAATCCGATGCATTTTGTGAATTTGCAAAATTATGTACTCGTATTCAAAATGAAAGTGATTTAAAAATTAAATGCATTCGCTCGGATCATGGAGGAGAATTTGAAAATGAAAAATTTACATCTTATTGTGATATGTTAGGCATAAAATATGAGTTCTCCGCACCACGCACACCACAACAAAATGGTGTTGTAGAAAGAAAGAATAGGACACTTCAAGAGCTAGCACGCACTATGTTATGTGAATATAAATTACCTAAGTCCTTTTGGGCCGAAGCCGTAAACATCATGTTATGTTATAAATAGAATCATGCTTCGCCCATCTTTAAATCTCACACCATATGAACTTTATTTTCAAAAGAAGCCTAATGTATCTTACTTCAAAGTTTTTGGTTGTAAATGCTTTATTTTAAATACAAAAGATAGCTTGGGAAAGTTTGATGAAAAATGTGATGAAGGAACATTTCTTGGATACTCTTCAGCTAGTAAAGCTTATAGAGTTTTTAATAAAAGAACTAGAAAAGTTGAAGAGTCAATTAATGTGAAATTTGATTAGCTTGTTCCTTGTATAGAAAGACTTTCCGCAGGCAAAGAGGATGATCTATTACCTCCTTTGGAGCATGGTGATGAAGAACCTTCCAAAGAAGAAGAAGAGGAGGCCAAGAAAGATGAATATGTACCTCCAAGCGTCTTAAAATTCACAAGGGATCATCCACGGGAACTTATAATTGGTGAACCATCCATCGGGGTAAGAACTCGCTCTTCTCTTCATGAATCTTTTTCAAATATTTGTTTTGTTTCCGAAATAGAACAAAAAACTGTTTCTACCGCTTTAAACGATGAATTTTGGTTTTTGGCTATGAATGAAGAGTTAGAACAATTTGAGCGACATAATATTTGGAAATTAGTAGAAAGACCATCTAATCACCCGGTTGTAGGCGTAAAATGGATTTTCAAAAATAAATTAGATGGTGAGTCTAGAATATCTAGAAATAAACCACGCTTAGTAGCACAAAGATATTCACAAATCGAGGGGATAGATTTTGATGAATCTTTTGCACCTGTTGCTAGATTGGAGTCTATAAGAATTTTTCTAGCATTTGCAAGCTTTAAAAGAATAAAACTATTTCAAATGGATGTGAAAAGTGTGTTTCTAAACGGGTTTGTAAAAGAAGAAATTTATGTTGAACAACCCCCCGGTTTTATTAATGAAAAATTTCCAAATCATGTTTATAAATTAGAAAAAGCGCTTTATGGTTTAAAACAAGCGCCCCGTGCATAGTATGAAAGACTTACATCATTTTTATTGAAGCACAATTATATTATGGGAAGTGCGGATAATACTCTCTTCATTAAGCACAATAATGATGATATGATTACTTTACAAATATATGTTGATGATATAATTTTTGGATCTACTAATGAAGAGATGTGTAATGAAGTTATTTTAGTGATGAAAAATGAATTTGAAATGAGTCTAGTAGGAGAACTTTCTTATTTCGTTGGTTTTCAAATATCTCAAAGAATTGATGGTATCTTTGTATGTCAAACAAAATATGTCCATGGTATGCTTAAACGTTTTGGATTTGAAAACCTTAAACATTCTTCTACACCAATGAGTGCGTCACTTAAATTAGGAAAAGATGAATCGGGAATTTCAATTGATCAAACCTTATATAGAGGTATGATAGGATCCCTACTTTATCTTAGTGCAACTAGACCCGATATTATGTTTATCGTATGCTTATGTGCTCGATTTCAAGCCAATCCAAAAGAATCTCATTTAAAAGCGGTAAAATGAATTTTTAGATATCTCATTGGGTCATCTAGATTAGGATTATGGTACCCACATAATGATTCATTTACATTGAATGGCTATTCCGATTCAGATTATGCCGGTTGTTCACTTGATAGAAAAAGCACTAGTGGTACTTGTCATTTTCTAGGACCTTCATTAGTTGCATGGTCTAGTAGGAAACAAAATTCGGTTGCACTCTCCACCACAGAGGCCGAATACATTGCATTAGGGAGTTGTTGTGCACAAGCTCTATGGATGAGCCAAACTTTAGAGGACTTTGGTTTTCATCTAAAATTTATTGAATTAAAATGTGACAACAAAAGTGCCATTGATCTCACAAATAATCCGGTACACCACTCTAGATCCAAAGATATAGATGTGCGTCATCATTTCATAAGGGATCACATTAAAAAGGAAAATGTAAGGATTAGTTTCATTGGCACGGACTCTCAACTTGCTGATATATTTACTAAACCTCTTCCCGATGTAAGGTTTCAAATGTTAAGGTTGGAATTAGGAGTCTTAGACATCTTAGGTTGAATAACATGTAAAACGCTAATATTTTATGCAATTTGAGCAATCAAGACATCTCTGATAAATACATAATTTCTGCATAAGACTACTCTTAAGACCCCTAATCAATATCAAAACTCAGATTTTTAAAATTCTTAAATAATCGTGTACTGTTTCCAGCGCTAGCGTTAGTGCCGACGCTAGTGTGGGTTTGTGATTTTTCTGTTTTTTAAAATTTCTAAAAATCAACAAAAATATGTTAGTTTATATGTACAAATTTATTTGTGTTTCTATTTATTTTATTTTTGTTTTATTTGCATTATGAAAAATTAACTACAAAAATTCAAAATTCAAAAATTACAAAAATATGTTTTTGTGATTTTCAGTTTTTATTTCACTAAAATTTTTCAAAACAATAAAAAAACGGTATGAACTTTATTGCTAATATCAAGCATGAATGAATTCTATTATTTAGAATTTTTTACAATGCTAAAATTTATTCCTTGACATTACTATGAACATTGTTTTGATTATCATGCTTTGATATATCTATTTAAGTGCATCAAATATTGAAAAATATGTGTAGAACCAAGCTTAGCATGCCTCTAAGTATGAGTAAATGTATTATGATTGATAATGATACCTTTCACTCACTTATTTTGGTAATCAACATGTGTGTTTAAATCTAAAAAATGCTTGCTTGTGTATTGTATTTGTACAATGAATTAAAACTTGCATAAGTTTATTGCCTACACTACATTTGAATTGCACTTATGAAATTTTAAAAAGTGGTTAAGTTTAAAAAATTGGGTTTGCAAAACAAGTGTATTCGGAGAATGTTGTCTCACAAATGTCAAAAAGTTATATATGTAGACAACTATAACTCCACCAAGCACTACTTGAACCTCCTGATAAGTCTTCATAAGCATTGTGAGGTTGAGCACCTTGGATAGAATAGTAAAGTGTCTTGTGCAACCCTTGATTAATACACCACTTTTTATAAAATAGTGTGCATTAAAGTGTGTAAAAGTAAATTTACTTGTGTTTTATTGTGCACTTTACTCTGCATATGTCTTGTATTTTGTGATTTAAATAAATTATTAACATTGCCTAAAATACACTTATGTGCACTTCATTATCTTTCATAACATTTCTTCTCATGAGTATTGGATTCTAATGCTTTATCTATACTACTCTTTACATAAGAAATGCACTAGATAACCTAGCATGATCTCTACAATGTTTTGGTATCTCTTGTACTTAAAATTAAGTAACATTGTAGTATATTCTCTTCGTGATATGTTCATTTCATGCTTCGTATCTTTATGAAAAATTTTGAGATTTCCAAAAGGTTACAACATCTTTACATTTTTAAACTTAAACTCATATTTATAATTATGATTTCCATGCTTACAAAAAGATGTTTCTAATAATCTTCCGCTATGCTAAAACTCTTATCTATTTATTTGAAATCTCTTCAATACTATACTTAAATTCTTTATCATTGTCTATATTACAAAAGCTCGATCATGATTTATCTTTTTAAAATGCCTCCTTACTACCCTCACCCCACCTTCTTTTGATAATACCAAAAGGGGGAGATTAATTGAAGAAATCTATATAGGAGAAATATAGAAAAATAAGGGGAGACTAATTCATGAAATCTATCATTTAGGGGGAGTAAAACATAAATTGCATTTATGTAGGGGGAGCATTAAGATAGGGGAGTATGCACATTATCATGCTTATCATTTACTATAGTTGCACTTTTATCTTGCTTATCATATACTATAAACACTACTGTTGATTTCTTGCTTAGAGGATTTGTTATTATCAAAAGGGGGAGATTGTTGGACATGTGTGTCACATCCCTTTGTTTGAGAATAACAAATCCCATATTGTATTTGATATTGCTTGTAGTATGTTTATAGTGTGCAGGAACTATAGGTGCAATTCTCTATAGGTAGAAGGCAGCATGGAAACAATTTTTTGAAAGGAGCAGTACTACCGTCAGCGCTATCGCTAACGCCAGGCGCTAGCTCAGTTGGTTCCGTCTCAGCGGTTTCATCTCAGCTTCCGTCTCAGCGGTTAGCCTCGTCTCAGCGGTTCCTTAGCGCTACCGCCAGCGCTAGCGCTACCGCGTGGCGCAATCTCATGTTCATGCACAGCGCCACGCCTCCGACGGTTCCGCAACCGCTCAACACGACCACTACCACAGACGCTAGCTCCAAGATTTATAAAATGATGTATTCTCTCTCATTTTGTGTGAGAACTTCCAGAGACATTACTTGTGCCCAAACTCTAGTGCTGCTACTCTGCCGAAACATCATCTCCCACTCAAAGCCAAAGAAGAAATTCTGGAGAAGGAAGCCATCACGCTGCATCCGAAGAACGATCGCTTCGACCTCGCTTGTGCTTCAACAATCCTTCATCCTCATCTCCAGAAATCTCAAGAGGGAGTTTGTTTGTTATTTACTTCATTTCTTTATTTGTATCTTGTAGTGAAATCGCCTTATTTTTGGCGACTAGGTCCTTGCGCGGCTTAGGGGGATTTCATCGCGTGAGTTGGCGACTAGGTCTAGGGGATTAGATTTAGGGGGTGCTCGAGGCCATATCCGATTTTGGATTGGCTAGAGCGGCTTGAGGCCTTATCCGGGGAAGGATAAGCTAAAGCCAATCGGTTTGTGGGGATATAAGTCGGTATAGAAAAGGAAAAGAAATTTACTTTTGTATGCCTCCGATTTCTAGCGATATTGAAATCAAATTTTGTAAACACCCTTTTATATAATGCAATCATGATTATATTTGTGTTTATTTGATTTCTCTCAATTGGCATAAAATTTTATTATTGCAAAATAGTTATTACTAAATTGTCATCTTATTTCCTCTTAATCAAAAACAACTTAGTAATTATCTTAAAAATTATTAAAAAAAATTTATTCCCTTATTCACCCCCCTCTAAGGGCGCCTACCGATCCAACAAGGACAATCAGGTTTCGACTTCTGCAGCGACTAAGTCTAAGAAGTGTGTGTCCTCTTTTCTTCGTGCTACTATGTCAAAGGTAAGTTGTATAACCCGTATTCAACGAGTAGACTGAAGGTCTGTCCTAGTGGATCACAGTGAGAGCCAGACCAACCTCAACGCTCTATGGGCAAGTCTGGGCAAGCAAGCTGGACATGCTGTCATGCAAGGCGGTGAGGGGGGAGTTCGAGCAGGATAGCAAACTTGCCGTCAAGTAGGAGAGGCGAGTCTGGGCCGATCCAACCTGAGGACTCGCCTAGGTCATCTTGTAGTAATCTCTTGAAGGTCGGAATGGCTACCCGCACCTTATTTGGGTCTGTAAATAGCATTTTGCTTAAGGCGGGGAGGGTTATCTGCAGGTTATTTGGGTCTGGGAATAATATTTTGGTTAAGGTGGGGGAAGATATTCGCAGACCAATATATCCCAAGGATGTTTTGCTATAAATAGAACCGCATAGCACTTCGAAGAAAGGAGACCCACCTCAAGAGCTCGCGCCTTCTGAGTTGTTTTCTCAGTGTCGTTCGAGGTGCTTATCTTAGCTTTTGTATTAGGGAGGGGAAGTTAAAAAGAGAACTTTTGGGTGTGTGGTGTGACCTCCACGGACAGCCTGTGGGTTTGTGAGTGAGTTTTACAGCTTTTAATCGGTGAGGGTTTGTTCTAGGCTCGACATACTCATCCTTTGGAGTCTGACTGTGGGTCAAGAAACTCAAGCTACTCACTCTTTGTCTGAACTCAGTTGAACTGGTATCCGGGTTTCAACATTAGAGATAATTAATTATTTAGTTATGTTGTTGCCCAGACGTGGAACGATCATTGTGTGGCCTTGAAGGATGAGTTTCTGGCTCTCCAGGTGAAACTTCGCGATACGAAGGACTCCTTAGTGTCGGAAAGGAGTAGGAAGGAGAGGGATGCTTCTCGTTTGGAGCGGTTGGAGTTCGACCATGTCTTTGACTGGGTAGAAACTGAGAAGCTGCAGGAGTAGGTTATGGTGACCGCGACGACTTACGAGGAGGCCCTTAGCACACTCTGAGTGACAGAGGTGGGGATGACCCGACAGGAAGTCGAGATGTCGTATTTGAGGGATGAGGCGGCCAAGCTTGTTTCTATGTAGCCGGATATGGACTTGGTCAGAGCGTTTGCGGTCACAGAGTATAAGCATTCCCTCGTATTCATGGAGGCGCGTTCTCAGATCATGGAGGAGACCCGAGCATAGGTCATGACTACTGTGGTGAACCAACTCCTGAATGATGAGTGTGAGATCGCTTTCCGAAGGGGACTTAATAAGGACCTTCCCATAGCGCGGAGGAGGCCAGAGTGTAGTGTTGCAGACCTCGACGTGGATGATGCTTCAGAGGATGACTGCTCTGACGTCGATATTGAGGGGTGACCCTGGTAGCTGGTCGACCTTGTTTTTTCCATGTTTCACATTATTTCTTGTTTGTTGCTTTGTATTTGTTGTATGAGGTGCAGTGTAGCACCATAGTATGTTGATATTTGCTCTTATATGTAGCACAGATTGTATGTTTTTGAGTAATGAATCCACTCCTTTGTGTTGGAATTTTATGTTATGGCCGTTTTTGATGCGTTCTGAAACCCTCATCTCCCTGCTAGGGTGATTGTAGGATGTGGGCTCGCTGCATCGTGTAAGGTGAAAGCCCTTTTTCTATCGGAGTTCATAGCCTCTATTATTTATGATCATGAGTTTGCTATTCGGTGTAAGCACCAGATGTCGTCGCTCTGGTTGTGAGCTCACTGCTCGATTTAAGACTTGGAGGTCGTCGCTCTAGTATTGAGCTCGCAACTTAGTGTTGGCACTGGAGGTCTTTACTCTAGTTGTGAGCTTGCTGCTCGGTGATGGCACAGGAGGTCATCGCTGTAGTTATGAGCTCGCTGCTCGGTGTTGGCACCGGAGGTCATCGCTCTAATTGTGAGCTCGTTGCTCGATGTTTGCACCGAAGGTCCTCGTTCTAGTTGTAAGCTCTCTGCTAAGTGTTGGCACCGGAGGTCGTCGCTCTAGTTGTAAGCTCTCTGCTCCATGTTGGAACCGGAGGACATCACTCTAGTTTTGAGCTCGATGCTCAGTGTTGGTACCAGAGTTCATAGCTCTAGTTGTGAGCTCTGTGTTGGCACATGAGGTCGCCGTTCAATGGGGAACCCAATTTGTACCCGCTTGTGGAGGGAAGAATGTCCTCCATGGCCTTTGGGCGTGGACACGCTGCTCGGTGTGGGGGGCTGGCACCATTATTACCGAAGGTCGTGGTCTTACCCTTTGGAGATTTGTTGATGGGGAACCTAGTTCCCACCCGATCGTGGCTGGGGGCAGGCACTCCATGGATGTAGGGTGCGGGATCGCTGCTCGGTGTGTGTGTGTGGGGGGGGGGGGGGATGGCCCCTTTCTTATTGCAGGTTTTATCCTTACCTTTTGAAGATTCGTTTCCCGAGTCCTGCATGAAGTCAGAAAATAATGATAGTTATTTATTATAGATATGTGCAAGTTTGACTTGCGAGTTATTGTCTCAAAGCAAAGAAAGCGGAAAAATGAGGATTGCTGAGGCGCAGGCTCTGCGCGCTTCAGATACGAGGGAGAATCTCTTTGCCCTGTTCCCTTGGCTTATTCGTATCAGGCTTCAGCAATGCCCTTCACTAAAGTGTCATGTTGTGGTGTGGGTTCATCCTGCAGACTGAACGCGTCAATGTAGAGGATTGTTCCCTGCACCGGCTAAGCTTGTCGCATATAACAGGAACGAGCTACCTCTTAGATCCCATGTGCAACACCCACTCCTCCAAAGTGATGAACCTCATTGCTAGGTGTTGTATGGAGAGAATAGCCTCGAACAGGGTTTGGAGGGGAGGCCAAAGATGGCATTGTAAGAGGAGTCAAATTCCACAACTACGAACTAAATGTCGTTTGTTGCTTGTCTTGGAAACTCCCCAGAGTGACTAGGAGAGTGATCATTCCTTGCACCGGAACGAGGATGCTATCGAATCCTTGCAACGACCTCGTCGCCGGGCTGAGTTGTTCGTTTGCGATCTTCATGCTCTGGAGGGCGGACATGAACAAAATGACCACTGAGCTCCCATTGTCTACCAAAATCCTCTTGACGTTAACGCAGAGGTCCTCGATCACCGCACTGATGATAAGGGGGTCTTGGTGAGTCAGACAAAATCCTTTCAGGCCCTTGCCTCTGAATCTAAAGACAGCATTCTACGATGGCTTCTTGTCTTCAGGCCCCCTCTCAAGTTGGGTGGCGAAGTAAATTCGATCAGAGAGAAAAGGGGACCCAGCTATAGTTTCTACCTCTCCAATCATTTGCCTTCCCCCAAGCGCACCTTGTTGCGCGGAAGGTTGATCTCTTGAGAGCTCAGCGACGCTGGCTGGTTCGTGACTGGATTCGATAAGAATCTCCCGAGGAGCCCTTAGCGATCAAGGCACTCGATCTCCTTCTTCAACAAAGTGCAGTCTTCGGTACTGTGTCCATGTTCGATATGAAAGTCGCAATACTGCGACTAGTTGCCTTTGTTTGGAGTGAGCGGCTTGGGCCTGCAGAGCACGTTGGTCCGGGTGGTGTTTAGTGGAGTGAAATTATGATGTTGATAGGGTCCTTAGCCTCGATAGGGGTTATCGTGATGCTCGTCGTTCCACCCAGAGCTCGGCGTTGACTCCTTCCTTCTCTTCATCTTCGAACTTCCTTCAAACTGCTGTCGATGCGCTTCTATCGCTTCGTCCGCTGCAATCTGGGCCTCGACTCAGTGAGCAAGGTCGAGGTAGCTGAGCACTATCTCTCTTATCATCTCCGAGTAGAAGCCTATGGGACAGAGCCCCCCGAGTAAAACGCCACGCAGAAGCTCATAGTCGACCCCCAGAATCTGTCGCGCCACTATAATGAAACGACGGAAGAAATCCTTAAGCGTCTCCCCTTGTTATGAAGGATCCTATAAAGGTGAATGTACAACCCTGTATTCGCCGAGTAGGATCTCGAGACACAAGAAGCATTTTTAGAACATCATTTCTCAGCATGATCTAGGGTAGGGGGAGAATAGAGCTAGCGGTGGAGGTTGAGGCCTCTCGCTCCCCCGCCCCTTGCAGGGGGGTGAGCTCCACCCGCCCCTGGCCCAAGTGGGGGGGGGGGGGGGGGGGGGGCGAGCTCCACTGGCCCCCCGCGCCCCCTGCAGGAGGGGGCGAGAACCCCATGTGTGTGTGGGGGGGGGGGGTGAGCTCCATTCGCCCCCGCCCCAAGTGGGGGGGGGGGGGGGGGGGGCGAGCCCCTGGCTGGGTCTCACCCCGCCCCAGCAGAGTGGCGAGACCAGCAGGGGGGCCGCCCCTAGCTGGGTCTCGCCCAGCCCCAGCAGAGGGGCGAGACCAGCAGGGGGGCCGCCCCTGGCTGGGTCTCGCCCAGCCCCAGCAGAGGGGCGAGACTAGCAAGGGGGCCGCCCTTGGCTGGGTCTCGCCCAGCCCCAGCAGAGGGGAGAGACCAGCAGGGGGGCCGCCCCTGGCTGGGTCTCGCCCAGCCCCAGCAGAGGGGCGAGACCAGCAGGGGGGACGCCCCTAGCTGGGTCTCGCCCATCCCCAGCAGAGGGGAGAGACCAGTAGGGGGGCCGCCCCTGGCTGGGTCTCGCCCATCCCTAGCAGAGGGGCGAGACCAGCAGGGGGGCCGCCCCTGGCTGGGACTCGCCCAGCCCCACCAGAGGGGCGAGACCAGCAGGGGGGCCGCCCCTGGCTGGGTCTCGCCTAGCCCCAGCAGAGGGGCAAGACCAGCAGGGGGGCCGCCCCTGGCTAGGTCTCGCCCACCCCAGCAGAGGGGCGAGACCAGCAGGGGGGCCGCCCCTAGCTGGGTCTCGCCCAGCCCCAGCAGAGGGACGAGACCAGCAGGGGGGCCGCCCCTGGCTAGGTATCGCCCATCCCCAGCAGAGGGGCGAGACCAGCAGGGGGGCCGCCCCAAGCTGGGTCTCGCCCAGCCCCATCAGAGGGGCGAGACCAGCAGGGGGGCCGCCCCTGGCTGGGTCTCGCCCAGCCCCAGCAGAGGGGCGAGACCAGCAGGGGGCCGACCCCCGGGTCTCGCCCCACCCCAGTTAGGGGGCTCGCCGAGCCCCTAGCCAGTTCGGTCCGCGTTTAGCACCTCAGAACAGTGGGATTTGGCTATTCGCAGGTCAAATCCAGGGTATTTTGGTAATTTCCCGGACCAGTTTTTGGCTATTTGCAGCCCAACTTCAGAAATCCTATAAATAGGACCAAGGGGCACCATTTGAAGCGGATGATTCTAGGCTAGCTCTCTCCCTCTCTCTCCCTCCCCAAGTCTCTCTAGGGGGTGAGGAGAGCCTCCAGTGGTGCCCAAGCTTAGTAGTGGCTTGGGAGGGGAAGTTCCTAAGGGGCTTTCGGGTATGTGGCGGGACCTCCCCACTAAGCCCATGGTCCAGTCCATAGTTCCTCAACCTTCAACCTAGAGCTCTCCCTTGGGGGGAGTAAGTGTTGGTCGCCCCTCATCTCGCTGAGGGCCCCAAACTCCACAGAGACCGAGAAATCGGTTTCAACATTATGTTGCGGTGAGCGTGACCGATTCAAGAAACTCTCAAGATGAGCTCCATGGACGGAGGTGGAGGAAGATCCGACCCACGTCACTCGCAGCCCCCGAAGGCTGGGGTGACATTGGAGATGTTCAAAAATTTCAAGCAAGAGGTCTCGCAGACTTTCCAGGTTGCTTTCGCCATGATAGTCGAAGGCAAAAGAAGAGATGGTCCGGAGGTCCAGCCCCAGCAGGTGGACGAGGGAACTCATGGCCAACGGTCCAGGAAGGAGGTACCGGTGGGGGGGGGGAGGGGGGGGGGGGGGGGGGGGAGTGGGGAGGTGCCATACCCCCACTCGCCCGGCTTCAAGGGGGCGAGCTCTGGAGGGGGGCGCCCTCCCAGCTCGCCCGGGCAAGGGGGCGAGCTCAGGAGGGGGGAGCCCTCCCAGCTCGCCCCGTCCCTGCTAGGTGGCGAGCACAGGAGGGGGCGCCCTCCCAGCTCGCCCCGTCCCTGCTAGGGGGCGAGCTCAGGAGGGGCACCCTCCCAGCTCGCCCCGTCCCTGCTAGGGGGCGAGCTCAGGAGGGGGGCGCCCTCCCAGCTCGCCCCATCCCTGCAAGGGGGCGAGCTCAGGAGGGAGGCACCCTCCCAGCTCGCCCCGTCCCTGCAAGGGGGCGAGCTCAGGAGAGAGGCGCCCTCACAGCTTGCCCCACCCCTGCTAGGGGGCGAGCTCTGGAGGGGGCGCCCTCCCAGCTCGCCCCGCCCCTGCTAGGGGGAGAGCTCTGGAGGGGGCGCCCTCCCAGCTCGCCCCGCCCCTACAAGGGGGCGAGCTCAGGAGGGAGGCGCCCTCCCAGCTCGCCCCGCCCCTGCTAGGGGGCGAGCTCTGGAGGGAGGCGCCCTCCCAGCTCGCCCCGCCCCTGCTAGGGGGCAAGATCTGGAGGGAGGCGCCCTCCCAGCTCGCCCCGCCCCTGCAAGGGGGCGAGCTCAGGAGGGAGGCGCCCTCCCAGCTCGCCCCGCCCCTGCTAGGGGGCGAGCTCTGGAGGGGGGCGCCCTCCCAGCTCGCCCCTTCCCTCCGGGTCCGGCCCCAAAGGGGGGCGAGCGGGGAGGCATCTGGCCCCCACTCGCCCCACTTCAAAAGGATTCGAGTGAAGGGTGGCGGGCGAGACAACCCCGGGAGGTGGCCATCCGATAGCCCGACGGGCGCAGAGGCTTGCAAGTTGACTCCGCGAAAGCTTGGAAGGGAGGACTTCCAAAGGAAAAGATCCAACCGCCCGAGGTGGAGGCAGGGGCAGGGGACACCTCCTCCCCCGCTCTAGCAAACCAGGGCGATCGGCCAAAGAAGAAGAAAGAACCGCACGGGAGGAAGAAGGAGCATCCGAGCGGAGTTACCTTACTGTGCCTTCCGCGATGAGGAGGGTCATGCGACGTCCGCCTGCCCCAAGTTCTTAGAACTGAAAAAGGCAAGGGGTCCAAGGCATCAACATCAACAACCAGAGGAGGACGAGGAAGACCAGGCCCGGGAGTAGGAGACCAAGTTTGATCCCCATAGTTAGTTTTTCTGCCCTTAAGCCCATGTAATGCGGTGTTTCGTTTCCATGCCTAGTTTTCTCACGTGTATTAGGATGATTAATGTAATGAAAGTTTTTCAAAAAAAAAAAAATACTTAGCCCCGATGCTGTCCCGCTGACCAAGCTCTTACCTAGCTGGCAGGGCCGGGAACCGCTCGGCGGTAGGAAGTTCTCAAGGTACTTATCCCCGATCAGAGACCGCTGACCGGGCTTGTTGATGCCGGCAGGGCAGGAGACTCACTCGGTGAGGCAGGTGATTCATGTTGGTTAAGGCCCCGAGCAGAGACCGCTGACCAGGCTTGTTAATGCTGGCAGGGTAGGAGACTCACTCAGCGAGGTAGGTGATTCATGTTGGTTAAGGCCCCGAGCAGAGACCGCTGGCCGGGCTTGTTGATGCCGGTAGGGCAGGAGACTCACTCGTCGAGGCAGGTGATTCATGTTGGTTAAGGCCCCGAGCAGAGACCGCTAACCGGGCTTGTTGATGTCGGTAGGGCAGGAGACTCACTCGGTGAGGCAGGTGATTCATGTTGGTTAAGGCCCCGAGCAGAGACCGCTGGCTAGGCTTGTTGATGCCGGCAGGGTAGGAGACTCACTCGACGAGGCAGGTGATTCATGTTGGTTAAGGCCCCGAGCAGAGACCGCTGGCCGGGCTTGTTGGCAGGAGACTCACTCAGCGAGGCAAGTAATTCATGTTGGTTAAGGCCCCGAGCAGAGACCGCTGACTGGGCTTGTTGATGCCGGCAGGGCATGAGACTCAATCGGCAAGGTAGGTGATTCATGTTGGTTAAGGCCACGAGCAGAAACCGATGACCGGGCTTGTTGATGCCGGCAGGGCAGAAGACTCACTCAACGAGGCAGGTGATTCATGTTGGTTAAGGCCCCGAGCAGAGACAGCTGATCGGGCTTTGAAAGTGCACAGTTAACCTCACTAGAATTCTCTAGAGGGGGGGGGGGGGTGAATAGAGATTTAAAAATACTTTGTGCAATTATATATATATGTGTAATTATCACAGATTTAAGCTTCCCACACACCAACAAGAATTAAGCAAGTAAAGAAGGAAAATAACAAGAAGAAAATCATAGCACAACACAAAGAAATATAGTGGTTCTCCAAACTTTGGGTAGTCCACTCTTCTACCCCCTTGGTAGGAATTCACTATCTTGCACTGAGTCTTTTGATAAGGAGACTCTTAGAACCAGCCTGAGTCTTTTGATAAGGAGACTCTTAGAACCAGTACAACGGAATTTTTTGAAGAGAGATTCTAAAAACTCTTTTACACAGTTTAAAAGTGAAATAAAGATAAGGAGAAGAAGTAGAAGAAGTAATTTAAACAAGAAGTAATCTTCTTCCTAGCAAGAAGATTATAAGCACAAGAATAGTGAATATAATCTCTCTTCTATAGTGATCGAGAAAGAGATTGTAAGATTTTCTCTCTTTTGTGAGAGCTTTTAGAATTTGTAGTAGAATGGCCTCAGGAGGAGAAGATGAAGGCTTGTTCTTTGCTGCAGCACACTATCTCTTTTCTCAGCTTTCTCTCTCTTCACTTGGGAGCTCTTCCTTTTTTTCAAATGTATATGGTGGATCACTTCTTCTATTCTCTGTCGACTTGCTTCTTATTTATAACTCTGTTTGAAAAGATATTGCTAAAGGAGAATAATCAATTAGCAATTAGAGAGAAAGAGTTTCCATAATAATCAAATCTGTAGAAGGAAAGAATTCATTCTGATTTCAAATAATATCTATAATAATCTTAATCAAATTAGCCAAGAATCAAATAGAAGGAAAGACTGATTTAGAACGACTATAAAAGAATAATATCATTCCATAAGAATCAGATCTACAGAAAGATGGAAAGAGATCTGGCGTGTTTTTGAATTTCTTATAGAAATCGACGTGCGGCGATTACTATTCGACGTGAACGTCGAGTTCATCCTGTCTGGACGTCGAGAGGAGAATAAGGAAGGTGCGTCGACTTTATTAAATGCGTCGACTAGAAGTCAGAGTTACGTCGACAACGATTACGTCGAATTCTTCTTAGAGTTACTTCGACTTATTCTGAGAGAAACGTCGACTACATTTCGACGTTGCGTCGAATTCTATTCGACGCATATTTACTTAGACTAACTTTTCATTCTTAGAAATTATATTCTTCTTAATTCTAGGGGTTAAGATAAATCATTTCCCCAACAATCTCCCCCTATTTGTCTTAACCATATTGTATCAGTATTTAATCAACTCAGCAAGACATTCATATAGGTTAGAAATAATCAGAAGAAATCATATAACAAGTAATTGTCTTTTACAAGATTTAAACTAGAAACTTCTTGTTATACATGAAATTGACAAATGCAGAATAAAGTTTTCTAGATAAAATTTCAATAGCATCAAAAATATAGCCCCTGACTTTATCAGGATGCTCCTGGACATTTCTGATGATTGTGTGCAGTTTCTCTAGGACTTTATCAGCATTAGGGAGAGTGTCATTTATAGAATAACCCTTGCTGATGATAATTGCTGCCTTTTCAACAATCATCTCAATTGTAATGTTTTGAGGTTTCTTTTGTGTAGGCTTGGGCTCAGGTGGTCCTTTGTTGTCAACCTTTGGCCTATATTTTCTCTTCTCTGATTCCTGTTTCTCAGGGATCTTAGGCATTTTTCCTTTCCCTTTCCAGGGTGAGTCATGCCATTCGTCTAATCTTGCAGGTCTTTTTGGCTTCTTATAGGGAATGTAAATATCTTCTGCACACCCTACACCCCTCTTGTGCTTTTGTCCTTTTTCTAGTATGAGCCCTGCCTGAGGATTTTTCTTTTGATAAGCTTCAACATCAAACAATTTCTTGGGAAGTTTGATGGAAGATTCAGCAAGAATCTGTTCTTTAGTCATCCCTTTCTTGATCTTTTCCACCCAGATATTCCTTTTATCTTCTACTTCTTTCCTAGCTGTTTCATATTCATACAGCTCTCTTTCTCTTATTTCTTCATGCCTCCTTTCCATGTCAGGATCATGGTATTCCTTTACAGGACTGTTAGGAGTGATATTAGGCATTCTTTCAAACCTTTTTATCTCCTCAACAGCCTTTCTATATTTCTTTTCCTTTGCATAGTCTTTTCTTTCTTCTTTGGAGAACTTTTGCCAATGAGCGATGACTTCTCTTCTTCTTTCCATTTGTCTTCTTGGTTTTTCCCTATATAGCATTTGTGGAGGTAAAGGTAGCAGAGGAGGTAGAGATGGAGGTTGAAGTGGTGGAAGAGGCAGAGGTGGAGATGTAGTTTTCTTTTTAGAAGGAGAAGGTGGAGAAGGAACCTTTGTAGGAGAGGGAATTTGTTCTGTAACAGGAGGCAAAGTGTCCTCTGGAGGAATATCTTCAAGTAAGGGTGTCTTGAGTTTGATATAGCTAGCAGAGAAGCCAGGTGAATGATGTTGATATTCTTCCACACACAAGGGTGCCTCAATCCAGACTTGCCCTTTTAGGTCATCAGAAAAAGTTGTTTCTTCCTCCCCCTGGACTTCTATATTTTGTACTGCAATAATCTCCCCCAGAACGTATGGGGCATCCACTCTGAATGCTGAATCCACAGCATGGCCTCCTTCTATATGATAGGAGGAGGATTCACCAAGGTGCTTGTTGAAGGTGTAATCAGAGTGATTGGAGAAGATTTGAGCCTAAGGTAAAAGAGAAAATGAAGTTGGTTTAATACTTAAAGATAGTATTTAGAGATTGGAGAAGAGTTAGTCCTGAGCTTTAAGAAAAACCTGGATATGAGGGTTTCTGGAGCAGCTCTCCCCCTGGTTTATATCCTTCAGAAAGGATGTAAAACCTTTTGGCGACAGAGGTTGTTCTTGAAGAAGAACATGAAGCTCATGAAGAGAAGCAGAGAGGTTGGCCAATTTGGCTTCACAGGTGGTGAGCATGTCCGCACACTCATTGGAGAAGTTGGTCAGACGTGTCTGGAAGTCATTCAGAAGTTGTTCCAGAGCGTCGTTTATTGTTTTGATGAGAGCATATTGAGCAGGGGTTGGCGCCATTGATGTAGAGAGAGAGGTAGAAGACGAAGATTTTGGCGGTTTGGGAGAGTATGAGTTATGAAATAAGATGTGTTATTTAAAAGGAGGTGAAGCGTCGAAAAGGAAACAGAAATCAAGGTATATTAGGTAACCAATCGTCAAGAGAAGAAGGGAAGATTTGTTTCCAGTTTTATTATGAAGTCGACGTTACGTCGAATTGGAGTCGACGCATGGTCGATGTGTTGAAGCATCTGTGACGTTGGTCATTGATGTCGACGTATGCGTCAATATGAAGTCGACGCTCCGTCGAAACATTGTCAGCCTAATGTCCTGTCGACGTGGTCGCAGACTTGCGTCGAGATTAGATCGACGGTGCGTCGATAAGGGATCGACGCATCTTTGTCTTTAAGAAATCAATGCTAGCGTCGAGTTCCTCTCGACGGTGCGTCGATAGGTAATCGACGTGTCTTTTAAATACTTTGCTTAGTTTTTCTAATCTCTTTTAGATTTCCCCAACAATGGTGTTTACAAGCTTCCATCAAGCATTCCCATTATGCTTAGTTTCATCTAAGGGTTTGGTAAAGATGTCTGCTCTTTGACTATCTGTAGGAATATATTCTAAGGTTATCTTACCTTTTTCTACATTGTCTCTAAGAAAGTGATGTCTGATCTCTATATGTTTGGTTATACTATGAAGGACTGGGTTGGATGCTATGGATATAACACTAGAGCTATCACAATAAATTTAAGAGTTATTGACTTCTAGTTTATAGTCAAGAAGCTGATTTTGCATCCAGAGCATTTGTGAACAACAGCTCCCAGCAGCTATATATTCAGCTTCAGCTGTTGAGGTTGAGACTGAAGTTTGTTTCTTACTGAACCATGATATTAATCTGTCACCTACGAATTGGCAAGTACCAGATGTGCTTTTTCTATCAACCCTACATCCAACATAGTCTGCATCTGAGAATCCTATTAATTCAAAATTTGTTTCTACTGAGTACCACAGACCTAATTCAGGTGTTCCCTTTAGGTATCTAAGAATTCTTTTTACAGAGGTGAGATGAGATTCTTTTGGATCAACCTGAAATCTAGCACATATGCAGGTTGCAAACATAATGTCTGGTCTGCTAGCTATTAGATAGAGAAGGGATTCTATGATTGCCCTATATGTCTTTTGATCTACTGATTTTCCCAAATCTACATAGATTTGAACAAGAAGGAGTTTATTTTTATGGGTTCTAGTAAAAAGTGTTTTATCTACTTTTCCTCTTTCAAAAGAATTTTCTAAAAGGAAGTTGGAGAGAGTTTCATACCAGGCTCTAGGTGCTTGCTTAATACCATAGAGTGCTTTGTTAAGTCTATAAACAAAGTTAGGTGAGGAGGAACTGACAAAACCTGGTGGTTGCTCTACATACACCTCTTCTTGAAGGTCACCATTCAGAAAAGCACTCTTGACATCCATCTGGTAGACTTTCATCTTCATGAAGGCTGCATAGGCAAGAAAGAGTCTGATTGCTTCCAATCTGGCTACTGGAACAAAGGTTTGATTGTAGTCTATTACTTCTTCTTGTCTGTATCCTTGTGCCATAAGTCTTGCCTTATTCCTGACAATTACTCCAGTGGAATCTAGCTTGTTTATGTATACCCACTTTGTACCAATAACTGGGTAGTTTCTTGGTCTCTCAACTAGGTTCCACACTTTGTTTCTCTCAAATTGGCTTAGTTCTTCTTGCATGGCTATAATCCAGTGAGGATCACAATTTGCTTCCTCAAACTTCTTTGGTTCAACTTGAGATAAGAAGCATTGGAGCATCTTCCCATTGGAGACTTGGTGTCTTGTCCTTACTCCAGTATTGGGGTCTCCAATTACTTGGGATTGTGGATGATTTTTCATGTTGATCCCTGTCCTGCTTGGATTTGTCAGATGCTCTTCTCCCTCATTAACAATGGGATCATTGCCCAACTGTTCTTCCTGAACCATGTTCTCTTGTGGGAGTTGGTTTTGATTGCTCTTCTCCGAACCTTCTTCATGCTCTTGTTCAGACTCCTCACTTGGTTCCTGTAGCTAGTTTTCTTTCTCAGTGTCTCTGTTCTCTAGAGTCAGTTGTTCAAGCTGAGTCTCTATGCTGCTATCTTCCTGTGGAAAAGGATTGGTGGAAGTTTCCTCCCCCTTAAACAGCATGTTAGTTTCATCAAATATAATGTGCATAGATTCCTCAATTCTGAGAGTTCTCCTGTTATAACATCTATATGCTTTGCTAGATGATGAGTACCCCAGAAATATTCCATCATCAGACTTCTTGTCAAACTTGGCTAGATGATCTTTCCCATTATTTAGAATAAAGCAAGAACATCCAAAAATTTTAAAGTATTTAACAATGGGTGTTTTTCCCTTCAGAAGTTCATATGGAGTTTTTGCCTTAGTTTTGTGAATGAGGCTTCTATTTAGAACATAGTTTGCAGTGTTGACTGCTTCAGCCCAGAAGGTTTTTGGCAATCCTGATTCTGCAAGTAAGGTCCTTCCTGATTCAATTAAAGTTCTATTCTTTCTTTCAGCAACTCCATTTTGTTGAGGAGTTCTATGGGCTGAAAAACTTTGTTTAATACCTATATCCTCACATAAATTACAAATTTTCTGATTTTCAAATTCAGTCCCATGATCACTCCTGATAATTGAAACATGAGTATTGAACTCAGATTGAATCTGTCTTATGAATCTTGAGAGAATCTTATGGGTTTCAGACTTGACCCTTAGAAAGAATACCCAGCTGAACCTAGAATAATCATCTACAATCACTAATGTATAAGACTTTCCACCTAAGCTCTGAGTGGATATAGGACCAAAGAGATCCATGTGCAGTAAGTAGAGGATCCTAGGGGAGTCATCCTTACCAATTGGTTTGAAGGATGACTTGGTCTGTTTTCCTAGTTGGCAAGGTCTACATGGGGAGTCCTCAGAGAATCTACCCTTTGGTAGGCCTCTTACTAGGTTATTCTTTGATAATTTACTAATGGTTTTGTAGTTTAGATGACCCAGTCTCCTATGCCATAATTCACTTTTATTAATAATATTGTTGAACAAACAAACTTCTGTGGGTGAGGAACTAAAGTCTACTATATATACCTTCCCTTTTCTAATTCCATTAAGTACTATGGCACCAGTCTTGATATCAATAATATGGCAAAGTAGTGTGGTGAATTTTACCTCATACTTACCACTGTCACATATCTGACTTATACTTATCAGATTGTGCTTCAGTCCTTTGACTACTGCCACATTCTTGAAGGTAATTTTCCCTTCTTTGAAATCTCCAAAGCCCCTGGTTTGGCCACAGCTAGAGTCTCCAAAAGTCACTGGTGGTCCAAGTCTATCCTCAAAATTGATTAATAGGTTTTTGTACCCTGTCATGTGCATGGAGCATCCACTGTCCAAGTACCACACCAGCCTGGAGATGTGATACATCTGCACATAAAATTTTAAACATTAGTTTGGACCCTCCTAAGCCGGGGTCCATTCCTCCCAACAGTGAAAGATTTAATGAAAGAATAAGTGGGGTTTTCAGAATATCCTTCCTCCTTTAGGGGTATTGGCTTATCATACCAATTGTCTTTAGTAATGTTGCAGAAATAGTGTTCATAATAAAAGGAAATAGATTGAGAAGACTTTTTGGAAAAGGAGACTTTTCTGTTAGATTGGTTGCGTCGATATGAATTCGACGTATGGTTAAAATTGCGTCGAGTAGAAGTCGACGCTTCCTTCATTCTGTGGTTACTTTTAGTCGAAGCATAGGAAAGATTGCGTCGATTGGAAGTCGACGTATTTTGGTGTCTGCGTTGATTAGAAATCGATGCATTATTTGAGTTGCGTTGAGTAGAATTCGACGCACGTCGATAATGATTCGACGCAGGTTTGTTTCTTTTCTGAGGATATTTACCTAGGATTCCTTTATGCATAGTGAGATTATTTCTGTTAAAAATAGTGGTTGTTTCTGGATTTTCTTGTGATCTTTCTCCTGTCAGATGATTCTCCCTAGTGAAGTGAATAGGATGTCTCCAGACAGATTTGCTGGGTGATTGAGGTTTGGGTTCTAAGTCAGTGTTATTTTCTAGTTGTCTAAGTCTATCAGTGAGATTGTTAGAGATATTCTTGAGCTTCTGACTTCTGCCATTTAGAGAGTCTTCAAAGGCTTTTGCCTTTGCTAGCTCATTTCTTAGTGCTTGATTTTCAGTATTGATTTTATCTAGTTGCTCCTCTGAGAGTCCTAGACTGAGCTTATAGTTTTTATGTTGTGTATTTTTTTGTTTGAGATTGTTTAGTTCATTTCTTAGTTCCTTTACTTCTTTCTCAGATTTGACTAGATCTAAATAGAGTTCTTTGAAACTATTTTTGAAATGAGTGGAAGAGAAATCTATATCATCAAATATATTTACCAGAGATGTATCTTCAGGCTTTTCAGTGGCCATCAAGCAGGTTTCCTCTTGCTTAGCCTTTTCCTGATCATCTTCAGATGATGTACTTCCTTCAGATTCTGAATCACTCCATGATTGAGTAATGAACCCTTTCTCTTTCTTCTTCTTCTTCTTTAGATCTGTTCTTTTCAGGTCTTTCTTATTGCTGATCTCTTTAGGACATTCAGGTGCAATGTGTCCAGGTTTCCTGCAAGAATAACAGATAATCTCTTTATTAGGAGTTTTGTCATACCTGGTTTTTGAGTCTCTCCTTCTGGATCCTTCTGTTTTGATCCACTTCTTGAACCTTCTGGCCAATAGGATGATCAGCTCTTCATCATTTGTAGAGGGTTCACCTTCAGTAGCCTTCAAAGCAATGCTCTTTTCTTTTGAGAGTGGAGGAGCCTTTTCTTTCTCTTCTTTCTCAGCTCTTGATTTCAACAGCTGTTCATAAGATCTTAATTTACCCAACAGGACATTTGTTGAGATTTCTTTTTGACTTCTGGAGTCTTTAATTGGCCAAATTCTTGAGTCCCAAGAGCTAGGGAAGCAAGTTAGCAGTTTGTCATTTATCTCAGGAGAGATATATCCTTCTCAAGTGTTCTTAACTCATTTATTATGAGGCTGAATCTAGCATACATGTCAGCAACACTTTCATTTTCTTTCTTCTGGAAGTTTTCATACTGAGAGATGAGTAATGCCTTTTAATCCTTCCTCTCATCAGCACTCCCTTCTACCATTTTATTGTGGGCTTCCCATATTTCCTTAGCTGACTCATATTCAGCAATCTTTTGGAAGATTTCATCTGAGAGGGTTGAGACTAAGATATTCATAGCCTTGGCATCACATACTTGAGCTTTCTTTTCTTCATCTGTCCATTCAGCCTTTGGAGCAAGTGTTTGTGTGACCTTTCCACTTGAGTCCTTCTTGAATGGCTTGGGAGGACCTGTCATAATAACATCAAATAATTCTTCATCAATAGAGTTGAGATAAATTTTAATTCTTGTTTTCCAAAGTGCAAACTTTTCAAGATTGCACATTGGTGGTCTGGTGGAAGCATAATCCTTGATTTGTGCCATGTGAAAAATAGTTTTTAGAAATATATAAATATATGAGAGGTAGGATCTTTTTGATCAAGGAGTTAACCTTTTTAGATCAACCTGGCTCTGATACCAATTGAAAGTGCACAGTTAACCTCACTAGAATTCTCTAGAGGGGGGGGGGGGGGGGGGTGAATAGAGATTTAAAAATACTTTGTGCAATTATATATATATATATATGTAATTATCACAGATTTAAGCTTCCCACACACCAACAAGAATTAAGCAAGTAAAGAAGGAAAATAACAAGAAGAAAATCACAGCACAACACAAAGAAATATAGTGGTTCCCCAAACTTTGGGTAGTCCACTCTTCTATCCCCTTGGTAGGAATTCACTATCTTGCACTGAGTCTTTTGATAAGGAGACTCTTAGAACCATCCTGAGTCTTTTGATAAGGAGACTCTTAGAACCAGTACAACTAAATTTTTTGAAGAGAGATTCTAAAAACTCTTTTACACAGTTTAAAAGTGAAATAAAGATAAGGAGAAGAAGTAGAAGAAGTAATTTAAACAAGAAGTAATCTTCTACTTAGCAAGAAGATTAGAAGCACAAGAATAGTGAATGTAATCTCTCTTCTATAGTGATCGAGAAGGAGATTGTAAGCTTTTCTCTCTTTTGTGAGAGCTTTCAGAATTTGCAGCAGAATGACCTCAGGAGGAGAAGATGAAGGCTTGTTCTTTGCTGCATCACACTATCTCTTTTCTCAGCTTTCTCTCTCTTCACTTGGGAGCTCTTCCTCTTTTTCAAATGTATATGGTGGATCACTTCTTCTATTCTCTGTCGACTTGCTTCTTATTTATAACCCTGTTTGAAAAGATATTGCTAAAGGAGAATAATCAATTAGCAATTAGAGAGAAAGAGTTTCCATAATAATCAAATCTGTAGAAGGAAAGAATTCATTCTGATTTCAAATAATATATATAGTATTCTTAATCAAATTAGCCAAGAATCAAATAGAAGGAAAGACTGATTCAGAACGGCTATAAAAGAATAATATCATTCCATAAGAATCAGATATACAGAAAGATGGAAAGAGATCTGGCGTGTTTTTGAATTTCTTATAGAAATCGACGTGCGGCGATTACTATTCGACGTGAACGTCGAGTTCATCCTGTCTGGACGTCGAGAGGAGAATAAGGAAGGTGCGTCGACTAAGGTGCGTCGACTTTATTAAATGCGTCGACTAGAAGTCAGAGTTACGTCGACAACGATTACGTCGAATTCTTCTTAGAGTTACTTCGACTTATTCTGAGAGAAACGTCGACTACATTTCGACGTTGCGTCGAATTCTATTCGACGCATATTTACTTAGACTAACTTTTCATTCTTAGAAATTATATTCTTCTTAATTCTAGGGATTAAGATAAATCATTTCCCCAACAGGCTTGTTGTTGACGGCAGGGCAGGAGACTCACTCGGCGAGGCAGGTGATTCATGTTGGTTAAGGCCCCGAGCAGAGACCGCTGACCAGGCTTGTTGATGCCGGCAGGGTAGGAGACTCACTCGGCGAGGCAGGTGATTCATGTTGGTTAAGGCCCCGAGCAGAGACCGCTGACCGGGCTTGTTGATGCCGGCAGGGCAGGAGACTCACTCAGCGAGGCAGGTGATTCCTGTTGGTTATGGCCCCGAGCAGAGACCGCTGACCGGGCTTGTTGATGCCGGCAGGGCAGGAGACTCACTTGGCGAGGCAGGTGATTCTTGTTTGTTAAGGCCCCGAGCAGAGACCGCTGACCGGGCTTGTTGATGCCGGCAGGGCAGGAGACTCACTCGGCGAGGCAGGTGATTCATGTTGGTTAAGGCCCCGAGCAGAGACCGCTGACCGGGCTTGTTGATGCCGGCAGGGTAGGAGACTCACTCGGCGAGGAAGGTGATTCATGTTGGTTAAGGCCCCGAGGTGGCTCCGCTAGCTGGGCTCTCGCTAGCCGGCAGGATAGGACGACCTCTCGAGGAGGCTAAGTGTTTTTCTGCCGAGATGGCTCCGCTAGCTGGGCTCTCGCTAGACGGCAGGGTTGGAGGACCTCTCGAGGAGGCTAAGTGTTTTTCTGCCGAGATGGCTCCGCTAGCCGGGCTCTCGCTAGACGGCAGGGTTGGAGGACCTCTCGAGGATGCTTTATGTTTTTTCTCAAAGTAGCTCCATTAGTCGGATTTCCAGCGTCACTCATCGAATATACAGGGTTAGACATTTCTTTCCGAGCGTGTACCTCGCTCGAAAAGAGCGGGGATTGTGTACAACCCTGTATTCGTCGAGTAGGATCTTGATACATAAGAAGCATTATTAGAACATCATTTCTCAGCATCATCTAGGGTAGGGGAGAATAGGGCGAGCGGTGGAGGTTGAGGCCTCTCGCTCCCCCGCACCAAGCAGGGGGGCGAGCTCCACCCGCCCCCGCCCCAAGTGTGTGTGTGTGGGGGGGGGTGAGCTCCACTCGCCCCCCGCACCCCCTGCAGGAGGGGGCGAGAACCCCAGGTGTGGGGGGGGGGGGGGGCGAGCTCCACTCGCCCCCGCCCCAAGTGGGGGGGGGGGGGGGCGAGCCCCTGGCTGGGTCTCGCCCCGCCCTAGCAGAGGGGTGAGACCAGCAGGGGGGCCGCCCCTAGCTGGGTCTCGCCCAGCCACAGCAGAGGGGCGAGACCAGCAGGGGGGCCGCCCCTGGCTGGGTCTCGCCCATCCCCAGCAGAGGGGCGAGACCAGCAGGGGGGCCTCCCCTGGCTGGGTCTCGCCCAGCCCCAGCAGAGGGGAGAGACCAGCAGGGGGGCCACCCCTGGTTGGGTCTCGCCCAGCCCCAGCAGAGGGGCGAGACCAGCAGGGGGCCGCCCCTGGCTGGGTCTCGCCCAGCCCCAGCAGAGGGGCGAGACCAGCAGGGGGGCCGCCCCTGGCTGGGTCTCGCCCAGCCCCAGCAGAGGGGCGAGACCAGCAGGGGGGCCGCCCCTGGCTGGGTCGCTCCCAGCCCCAGCAGAGGGGCAAAACCAGTAAGGGGGCCGCCCCTGGCTGGGTCTCGCCCAGCCCCAGCAGAGGGGCGAGACCAGTAGGGGGCCGCCCCTGCTGGGTCTCGCCCATCCCCAGCAGAGGGGCGAGACCAGCAGGGGGCCGCCCCTGGCTGGGTCTCGCCCATCCCCAGTAGAGGGGCGAGACCAGCAGGGGGGCCGCCCCTGGCTGGGTCTCGCCCAGCCCCAGCAGAGGGGCGAGACCAGCAGGGGGCCCGGCCCCCCGGGTCTCGCCCCACAACAGTTAGGGGGCTCGCCGAGCCCCTAGCTGGGTCGGTCTGCGTTTAGCACCTCAGAACAACGGGATTTGGCTATTCGCAGGCCAAATCCGGGGTATTTTGGTAATTTCCCAGACCAGTTTTTGGCTATTTGCAGCCCAACTTCAGAAATCCTATAAATATGACCAAGGGGGCATCATTTGAAGCGGATGATTCTAGGCTAGCTCTCTCCCTCTCTCTCTCCCTCCCCAAGTCTCTATAGGGGGTGAGGAGAGCCTCCAGTGGTGCCCAAGCTTAGTAGTGGCTTGGGAGGGGAAGTTCCTAAGGGGCTTCCGGGTATGTGGCGGGACCTCCCCACTAAGCCTTTGGTCCAGTCCATAGTTCCTCAACCTTCAAGCTAGAGCTCTCCCTTGGGGGGAGTAAGTGTTGGTCGCCCCTCAGCTCGCTGAGGGCCTCGAACTCCACAGAGACCGAGAAATCGATTTCAACAGTGAAAGGGGTCTCAAACGTTCCAGCGGTTGGCAACGAACTGATCGGTGAACAACTAAGTTAACTCTGCAAAGTTTTTGATTTCCCCTCCCTTAGAGAATGAAACCAAGTTCGAGCCTTCCCACTCATAGTTGCCAGGAACACCTGACACATAAGTTGATCAGGAGTGTTGTAGATTCTTATAATCGTCGTGAAGTGATTGATTCCGACGGATCGTCTGTCGCATCGAAAGTCTCAAAATTTGACAGCTTGAACCCATGCGGAACAGGATGAGCCAGAATTGTGGAGTCAGCGGAGAGCCATGGAGAAAGGGGTGTCGTACGTATGTGACCCGCCACCCGTCGTGCTTGTACTCCTCTTCAATCATGTTTCTCACTTACTCGCGATTGAGCCTTCTATCAACATGTCGTCGTCTTCCACTGGACAGGGGTTATGTTGTGCACACCCGGAAAGTCCGTCGAGCAGTGTGAGATGCATGGAGCTGGTAGCATCAGACAACTCATCAACATTGGGATCTTCAAAGAGTGCAGGGCTTTCGGGCAAGACACGATTTGGGATCAATGATGACTGGCCGCCTGGAGCGATGACCGGTTTGGGGTGTGAGAGGCCCTTAAATTCCTTAGCATGGTGAGCACCTCAGCCTGGCGTTCCTTCATCATGCGCACATGCTCTTCCATAGATGTTGTTGGCACGACTACGACTTCCTCGAGAAGCGACATGTTGCTACCGGGTGAGTTAGCAGGGGCTAGATCGACACGCTCCTCATTATTGTTAGTTGGGAGTACTCCACTAAGCGAGTATGGTCTTCATAAGTTCTTCAGAGTATTGAGAGCACATTTCACACAGACTGCGTCAAAATGTTGTGGGTTTCTTCGCGCTCCCACAGACCGGAAGAATCAGACTGTCTTAGCTCGAGAGTGAGTCAAGCGCGCAAACAGTCAAAATGAAGAATTAACAGTAGACAACAAGACCTTTTCGTGGAAAACCCAGAAAGTTAAAAAACCACGGGTCAGACCCAGTTCTGACGAAATTCACTAGTTGTAGTGAAGTACAGGAGTTAGTGTTTCAGAAGGTGACATGTCACCACTCGTTTACAAGTCTTTTGGGGTGTCCAGTCTTGAGTAGAACCAAGTGCTAAAGAGCGCTTGTTGTAGCAGTCACCAAAGCAGAACTAACACGCGGGAAGCCACGCGGGAAGCGCGTGTTGAGCATGAGAGTGATCCAAGTCTTCGCCGGAAAACCTTAGAACTCTATCCTCTTCTTTTTTATTTTTCCTCCTTGCAAATGAAGGCCCGGTGCCCTTTTATAGTTTTTCAGGGGTCCGCACATGCAATTGCACCTCTAAGCAATTGAACGAGCGAATAGGAATGCACGATTCCGGTCACCCGAATCACAAACTTTTGGGATATGACGACCATTCCTTTTAGGCGGCCCGAGCAACTCGGGCATCACAGTCAAATTTGTCAGAGAGGCGACGACGACGATGAAGAGCAAGGGCGCACTCACGCGCAAACACGGGCGTGCAACGTTACGTGTGAGCCGCGCGCCCTTCTGGGTTTCACATGTTTGCAGTTTTGATTGTGGTGAGACTTCCGCATCGGGCCGAACTTGTTATGATGAGCCGGTCCGGATACCACTTCAACATTATGGGGAACCCACCCAATCAACAATATATAATATATAGAAGGTAAAAATAATATTAATTTAATTTTTATTAGTGTAAGATATTTTTGCCCTTGAATAATATAATTTCTATTTTTTAAATGTATTCCTCAAGCGGGACGTACATCAATTTGGGACTTCTGGATTCTGGAAAGCTAATTAATAAAAAAATGAAAATAAGAAGAATGAGTAAAATAGAGTAAAATAGAGTAAAATAGTGGAGATCGAACTAAATAAAATAAATAAATATATAAATAAATTAAAATAGAAATATTTTTTTATTGAATAAACTGTACAATGGCTAGAGCTGTCACCGTTCCGGTTCGGTTTCGGTTCTACTAAAACCATGAACCGAACCGTTAAGGTAACAGTTCTTCAAATTAGAACCAAAACCGTGTTTGGTTTAACCGGTTCTGGTTCTGATTCCGGTTCCAGCATAATTTTTGAAACCGTGGTTTTAACGGTTCTGGTTACGGTTCAACAAGAACAAAAACCAAACCGGCCACTAATGGTTCGGTCCGGTTCTATGCGGTTCAGTCCGGTTCCAATCGTGTAATGCTGATGCAATAATGTTCATGTTGCTGGAGACCACGACTCCACATAAGGTAAAGAACTTTGAATTGTTGCTCTTAAAATCTTATTTTACAATTAAAATTTTGTTTGAAGAATATATTAGTTAATTTAATTTGACTAATTTATCAACTACAATTAGATTTGTTTTCATGATTACTATTAAATAATAGTTGTATATTATCTATATTTTTAAAACAAAATATTTCAAAAAAATATGTGAGAAAAATTAAAAATATATTATATGACTGTATAAAAACCGAAAGTACACCGCAAAAACCGACTTCAAATCGCACCAATGTCAAACCACACAGCACGATTTTGGTGCGGTGCGATTTTGTTCAGTTCAAAACCGTCCTTTTTTTGTTGCGATTGCGGTTTGGGTTCAAACCGCACCAGTTTCGCCCATAATAATAAGTATAGATATTATAGATATATTATAAAAATAATAATAATATAATAATAATATAATAATAATAATAATAATAATAATAATAATAATAATAATAATAATAATAAACAGGTTGCGGTTCGGTTCTGCTTCGGTCCGGTTCGAATCGGTTCCAAAAATCTTGAAACCGCTTGAGACTTGTATATTGCGGTTCCGGTTCCTGTTCCGGTCCGGATAATAAAATGAAAGAACTACACCCGGACCAATGTTGTTCACGGTTCCAAAATTCAAACCGGAACCCAAATAATTCGCGAACGGTTCGGTCCAGTTCTTTGTGGTTCCGGTTCGATTCCGGTTCGGTTTACAGTTTTCGGTTTTAAGTGACAGCTATAACAATGGCCAATGGAGTAGGCGCCACTAGACAATTTGCACGTGCAATATACGGGAGTTGGATTATAATCATAGTCATTCTGACCAGAATATCTTTTTTTTATTTGTAAAGTATATGTGACATCTCTATATTATAAAGAAAAAATATTTAATCTTATACAAATTTTAAAATGACTGTTATAATCTCAACTTTTTTATAACCGTGACATTTGACCTATACAAATTCTTTCGACATGGAGTAAAATGTCTTGGTTATGAAAAATTAAGGATTACAACCGTTCTTTTAAACTTACATGAGATCAAATATCTTTTCTCTAAAATATAGAAGTGTCACCGGTCAATTAACTTTTTGTTATTTTATTCAATTATTTTCACTCAAAACCAAGAATTTTATCATAAATGTTATAATTTTCAAATTTTTTACCAATAAACCATCCATTTGGGACTTCTATAAAGTTAGTTTGTCAAGCATTTCAAATAGTTCACAGAACAAATTAAATTTTAAAAAAGTTATTTGGTATTATAACATTAACATTTTCGGATGTTGGACATTTTGAACGATCTTACAATTCTATGTTTTAACAAATTACATTAACCTCTAGATTCTTTTTCTATCAACACAAATCTCACCGATGTTGATCCTATGGTCACAAGCAACAAACATAGCCTTAATTTAAGGGTGGTGTTAAAGGCAAACCAGAATTGGCTATTGGCAAACCAATTTCTATGAGTTATTACGCGCCTTTTGAAAATACGCTTTGTACATACCTTTTTAGGAAAAGTATTTACACGAAAATTGTAGATCTCGTCGAGATCTACAACTTTCGTGTTGAACACTTTTCCTAAAAATGCACGCACAAGACGTATTGTCGCCATGATCGTAACTATAGTGATTTTTTTGAACATACGCCTTGTACATGCATATTTAGGAAAAGTGTTCAACACGAAAGTTGTAGATCTGGATGAGATCTATAATTTTCGTGTTGAACACTTTTCCTAAAAATGCATGTACAAAGCGTATTTTCAAAAGGCGCGTAATAACTCATAGAGATTGGTTTGCCAATAGCCAATTGTGGTTTGCCTTTAACACCACCCTAATTTAAAAGATGAAAGCGTATTTGTTACTTCTAGTGATGTTATATATAGACCATGTTTGGCTATATACAAACCAATTTTTATGAGTTATTACGCGTCTTTTAAAAATACGTCTTGTACATGCATTTTTAGGAAAAGTGTTCAACGCGAAAATTGTAGATCTCGTCGAGATCTACAACTTTTGTGTTGAACACTTTTCCTAAAAATGCACGCTACGCCGCCCAGATCGTAACTATAACAAATTTTTGACGAATTTTTGAAAATACGTCTTATCCATGCATTTTTAGAAAAAATGTTCAACACGAAAGTTGTAGATCTCGACTAGATCTACAATTTTTGTGTTGAACACTTTTCCTAAAAATGCATGTACAAGGCATATTTTTAAAAGTCGCGTAATAAGTCATAAAAATCGGTTTGTATATAGCCAAACATGGTCTATATATAACATCGTATTACGTGTAAAGTAGAAGGAATCGTATCTCGTACGATAAGATATATTATATATTGAGTGTCGTAAAAGTCAAGTAAGAAATTTTATCTTGTACGATAAGACATAAAATTATTTTGGCGTAGAAGTCAAGAAAGGAATAACTTGTGGTGGAAGAAAGAAATCATACCACTGATGATAAGGTAACGAGTGATGTAAGTTGTCCCCGCCATGACTACTATAAATAAGGGTCAGTTGTAAGGTTTGAGGCATCTCAGTCTTGACCAATATTTCTAAGCAATAAAATTTGAGTGTTCTTCTTGTGTTCTAATATCTTGTGTTCTTATTCTCTTGTTCTTCCGCAATCTCGTATCCCTCCTGTGTGGTTGTATCTCTATTCGTGAGTTGCAATCATGGTATCAGACGCGGTTGTCATGGAAGCTTAAAAAACTTTCACTTATTTTTCCTGATGATCTGGAGGTGTTCATGATATGTTCATGATGGTATTTGCATGATTTGTTCATGCTGGCTTACATTTGGTTGATGATAGAAAGTATGTTCTGTGACTGCCCTTTCCAAGAGATCCTCCACATCAGAAATCTTAAGCCAGAACCTGAGGTTAATTCTTGTTGTGATCAGGAGTTGTGGCCCTAGAGGCTGCTAAGGAGTGCGGTTGTGGGTATATGCTCAGATTATCACAAGAATTAGCGACGGTTGTATCATTCGGTATGATAGCAAGTCACCTTAACACTGAAGGAGATTCTTGAGAAGTGAGGATTCTTACATCTATGGCAAATCCAAATCATGTTACATGTCCCTCTTCTTTCTCTTATCCTCATAATTCCTTTAGTTCACCCTCTACATCAAAAAATTCTGATTCGCTCTATAAGGTCGATTACCTCTCTGAAGATAGTCGAATTCCAATAATTGACCTTCCCTTGTTAAATTCGTACAAAACCTTCACTAAGAAACATCATCCTGTTTCTCGAGTCTTCAGGCAAACACTCACTTCTAGCAAGACACTCACTGCAAAGAAACTTGTCTTAGCTTCAAGGCTAGAACAAGTACTGTTGACGCCAGGAAAATCCTGACCTCAAGATTCGGACCGATGCAGCCGGAGGCTACTCGCCCAGCAGCCCGACGAGATGGCTTGGCTGGCAACGACGAAGAAGCTAGAAGAGCAACAAACAGGACCCCAGGTGCTGCGGCAGGGAGGTCCCACCACGTACCCGGAAGCTCGAAGGAGTCTTCCCCTCCACAACCAAGAATGGCCGAGCAAGGTACGAGGAAGGCACCGACTTGGCTAGCAAGCAGGGGTGACGGGCTCAAGAATTCGGAAATGGGGTTCCAGAAGCTCAAGCACAGGTGCCAATCCAAGTACCCCTGGGGTCCTATTTATAGGCAACCAAGGGGTAGGGGGGGGGGGGTTTATAGCCCAGCCCTGACCTGGCGACATATGGGATACTCGGCGAGCATCTTCGACCATAGTCGCCCATCTGGCGAGTATCTGCTGCTGCTCGCACAAGCCCGGCTGATACTCGCTCAGGTCTTCTGTGGTTGCCGGACACTTTGGGGCGACATACGGGATACTCGGTACGTATCTTCGACCATAGTCGCCCTTCTGGCGAGTATTTAGTCAATACTCGCCAACCTTCTTTTGCTCCTGCTGGCTGATTTGTCTTGCCTCTTTGACTTTGACCTGCCTACGTGGCCTTGAGTGGGTCCTACCTCGGAGAATGAGGGTTGTACACAATCCCCGCTCTTTGCGAGTAACGTAGTTGCTCGGAAAGAAACATCCAACCGTTATTCGACGAGCTTCTGCCTTGGCGAGTATAGGGAGATACTCGGATCTTGACTGTCCGACGCCTGGACTCTATATAAAGGAGGGGGGGGGGGGGGGGGGTCTCTGATGGAACCACCTTTCTGTACTCGCTCACAATGTCGCTAGCTTTTGCTGAGGCTGCCAAAAAGGCCAAGGCCGACCTTGCGAATCTGATCGGCGTGCCCCTTCCTCCTCCTCGCATGGACGCCGAGGTATACGCCTTCCTCGCGAACAAGAAGAGGAAGAGGGCGGCGAAGAAGAAGAAGAGAGAGAGAGAAAAGGAGGCGACTAAGGAGAACGTCGCCGATCCTCTGAGTGAGCAGCGTCAGCAGCTGCTGGAGGATTTGGGCCTCGAAGGGCTCTCGCCTGCTCTCCCCCCTGCTCCTCTCTCGGCAGAGGTCGCCCCGGAGGCGAGTAGGGATGAAACCCAAACTCAAACCCAACCGGACCCTCCCCCTGCCCGAGGTGAGCTCCTTGCTCGCCCTTTTTCGATCTATGCTGTCTTCCGGCGACATTCTGACGTCTTTGTTGCTATCTGTAGATCCGCCGAATACTGAGGCTCGGGAGGAGCCTTCGACTGCAATACCGCTGCGATCATCCCCGATGATCTCGCCTGAGGGTGGGTCTCGGAGTGGTCGCGCGGTAAGGATTCTCCACAGCTCCTCTGTGGAGAAGAGGCCGATGAGCGAGCATGGGGCTCCTCTGGCGAACATCGCTCCTCCTCCGCCTCCTCCTCCACCTAACTCGCGACCAGAGCCGGCGAGCAACACACAGCTGCCTGTGATCGCGCTGCCGCCTCCTCCTCCTGGACTCCCGCCGCCAGTGAATCCTCCAGGCGATCAACGTCCTTCTACCTCAACTGCTCCCTCTTCCCACCAGGGGGAGTCCTCGCGCAGGGGCGGGACTGGAGGGTCTTCGGCCTTCTTCGCTCCAAGGGGTGGAGGGCGACCAGGAGATGGTCGCGGTCGAGGGGACCTGCCCTCCAACCGGGATCATTCCGGCAACCACTCTACTCGCCGAGATGGCGTCTATCATTCTCCCTCCCCACACCGAGGAAGGTCTTCTCCTCGCCGACGATCTCGCAGCCCTCCTCGCCGACGATCCCGTAGTCCTCGGCCAGGTATTTGATCGCTGCCTTCGGATAGTCGCCACTGTTTTCTGAATTCTGCTGAAGTTCTGACCCTTTTTGCCTTCTTTCGCAGGTCGCGCGCATACTCCGGTGGGAGCTCTGATCGATGCCGTTGGGCTCCCTCCTCGCGAGTACCAGGAAAAGGCTACTCGCGCTATCTTGGACTTGGAATCAAGGATAGAGCGGCTATCGATCTGTGAACCTCATCGCCGTTTGACTGAGGTGGAGTCGCGGGTTGAGCGCTTGGCGGCTAGTGACCCTCATCGCCGCCTAACTGACTTGGAGGTGCGAGTATCCCGGCTGGAGGAGTTTGATACTCGCCTGTCGGGTACTGAAGCTCGCCTCCAGTCTGTCAGCGACTTGGAGCGCAGGGTGGCGAGGATCGAGCATCGGCAACAGCTGCATCATGACGAGCTGGTCGGGATGCGCGCGAGCATGGGCTCGGTGGGGAGGCTGGCGAGGATCGAAGACCAGCTGCGACAAGGTGAGGACGCGATGTCCCTGGCTTCCGAGCATTTCAGGCGAGCTCGTGGCTTGTGATGGGTCGGGCGACAACCTCAGATCCAGGATCCCCAGGCGAACATCCAGGCGCAACCCTAGCTGCCGCTCTTCTTCATCTTTATCTTCCATGTAACTTTGTAGCTCCTCGCGAGCATTATTTGAATCTTTTGAACGATTTGTTTGAAGCAGTGTTGATTTGCCGAGTAATCGAATACTCGCCCTTCAATCTTGTCTTTGTTTTACTTGATCTTCTTTTGTTTTGCTTTTTCTTCTCTCCTTTTTGCCGAATATCTGTTTGAATGTCGCCTATATTTTGGCGAGCTTCTTCATGTTTCTGTGATGTAGGTATTCGCTAGATGAAGGTCGGCGGTTGGCGCGCTCTGAACTTTGGGCGACTTTTCTTAGATACTCGCCACCCCTAGTCGTGCTCGCGGCGTCGTGTTCGACAAGCCAGACTAACCGACTAGTATAAATATGGGGGGTGGGTGAGTCTTAAATACGCCTTTAGCGATCTCCAGCTTCCTTGAGCGAGCATCTTCCAGGCTTCCAATCCTCGCCTTTCTACGATACTCGCTCTCTTCCCTTTCTTCCCAAGATGATCGACGAGGCGGCCATCAGGCGAGCTAACCATGCGAAGAACTTCGATGAGAGCTCATTCAAGAAGCCGATCACGAATCAGAAAGACTTGGACGAGTTCAACTCCAAGTTCGCGACTCTAGGATATGTCGCCAGGCTTCCTCGCCCGTCTGAGCGACTAAACACCTCCTCGCAGATGGCGATGATCTTCCCAATCCGACACTTCGAGGTCGGCCTGCGATTTCCCATATGGCCCGAGTTTCGGAAGATACTCGTGTTCTATGGGATAGTGCCCGCCCAGATCAATCCCAACGGAGGGGCGATGATCATGGGGTTCCTGTGCTACCTTCGGGAGCAAAACATCGTCTTCAACCTTTCGGTCTTTAGGCGAATATTCACCATCATGGCGACCGGCGAGGGCGTCATCTTCTTGTGCAGTCACGTCTGTACACTGGCGGGGACTTTAAATAAGAACCATCGCTGGGTCGAGCGGATAGTCGCCATTGAGGGCGACTTCGCGGGCATCTCCAGCTCGCCCATTCAACCTTCAGAGAACGTCTTCACGGTTCCCTGGCTCACCGAGGACCAGATGAAGCTGCTCGCCTGCTTCAGGAATCGTCGCTTCGACGTGATACTTTGGAGGAGGCGAGTAGACGAGCTCACGGAAGTTCGCCCAGGGGAAGGTATCTTTCGCGCGAGCATCAGACATACTCGCCCTAGGGCTTCGTTCTGGCGACTAATCTTCGATCTTCTTGCAGGCGTGCAGGCTCTTCCGCGTGATGCTCTCCCTCTCGCGGCGAAGGCGACCGCTGTCGCCCAAGGGGGTGCGAGAACCTCGGCGCGCGAGGTTGGGGACTCCTCCCCAATCGACTTGTCGCCAGGAGGCGACGATCTGGATGTCGCCGGGACTTCGAAGAAGCGAATAGTAAAGGGCAAGGTTCCCGAGCCCAAGAGAAGGAAGAAGGAGACTGCCCACAAGGATTTGGGACAGAAGGTGGATCCCTCGGAGGCTGGCGAGCCGAGCAGCCATCCTTTCTTCAACGAGGGAACCCGTGGCGAGGACGACTTTGGTCGCCCATTGGTGACCTGGTCTGATCGCGCTCACGAGGTGACTCTGAGCTCGAACCTCCCCGTTTGGTCCGAGGACTGGGAGGACAAGGGGGAGGCCTTCGATGTGCTTCATGCGATCTATAGTCGTACTGACGCCGAGCTGCTGCAGGAGGCCTCTGCCGAGCATCTTGCTCATCAAACCTCGCGCTCAATCCTGCGAACGGCCGAGCTCGCACATTCAACAACGAAGCAGCTGCTGATGTACGAGGAGGCGATCAAGGTGCAGGGGCCGAAAATGATCGCCATGGCGGAGAGGATCAATGGGTTCGAGGTACTTCGTCTTTGCGACTTTTCGCGCTTTCTGGAATACTCGCCTCTTTATACGATGTCAAGCTTACCTTCTTTCTTTTTGTCTTCTATAGGCTGCCGAGCTGGAATCGGCGAAGAGACTGTCCCAGGCCGAGAAGGAGCTGGAGGATACTCACTCGGCCTTGGAAGCCGCCCAAATCCGCATCGCCGAGCTAGAAACTCGGCCTGCCGAGCAACAGCCGGCGGGGTCGGGCCCTCATCGGTTCGTCAAGCAGGTCAGGATGCATGGCGACGACATGCCCCATATTCGCCGGGAGATCGCGCGAGCAACAGGAGAGGTCATCCTAAATCAGCTGAAGGCAGATGATCTTTTGAAGCCGGAGGCTATGGGATTGACGGTGGGAGACCTTATCCCGGCCATACTCGCCGAGGAGTCCACCTCCCCCCTGCGAGCATCATCGCCGCGACTTAGCGATGCCGAGGACGACGATGATGAGGTTGATGATGATGATGATGACGACGACGATGGCGACGAGTCAGATGTAGATATTTGATGGCGAGGATGCCGCCTAGTCGCCCGGGCTCCTTTTTTGCTCGCCCGGCGACCTTTTTGTACACCTGCAGCATGTACATATTTTTTGTAAAAATGAAAAAGGAATTTTGACAAGTTTCTTACTCGCCTATTCCTTCCTTCTGTGCTTTTACTTCCTTGCTTATATGTTGCTTTAGGCTTCTAGGTTCGAGGCGAGGTTGAGTGCTCGCTAGGCTCCTAGGATTTCCGCGAGTATGGATACTCGCACCATCATACTCGCACCTGCAGACTTCAGCTTGAGGCCTTGATCTGTACCTGGTGACGAGTGTTATTAGGTTTTTACGCCAGAATCTAAGGAGCTCTTCAAGGGAAGGAAGGAGTAAGGTTTAGCAGTCGGGGAGCCCTGGGGGAATATTATCCCGAGGCCTCCCTCCTACTCTAAAACCTGATGTCGACGGAGAATGACGCCAAGTAAGGAATGGCAGCTGGGCAGGTCTCGCGGGGACACAACTCCCAGGGCCTTCATCCTATAACTTGGATGCTTGCTGCCTTCAAAGGCCGACGTCAAGTAAGGAAAGGCCGCCGGGTCGATCCCACAGGGGCACAACACCCAGGAGCCTTCATCCTATCACTGGGATGCTTGGATGCCTTTGTCTTTTGGTCGATTGAGTCGGTCTCCTCCTCGTCTCAAGTCGGAGTATCGGCTTCCAGACTTTACCCTAGTAATTTCTACAGCCGGACGAGAAATGCAGTCGGTGGGAACCGCGGCCAACATGCAAGGGGGGAGCTGATCTCGACCGTCATTGCAGAGGCTTGGTCTTAAGGGAACGCACATCCGAGGCACTGTCCCATCATCTGCTCTGAGTTTTTACAAGGGTCAAGTCGGAGGCTCGTCTTCCAACCTGCGGCGGCGAATGTCGATGTAGGACGACGTCAAGCAGGGAGTGGCAGTCGGGGAAATCCGAGGGGACACATCATCCCGTAGCCTCCATCCTACTTGGATGCTGGATGTGGATCGGACCTGCTTCCTGTTGCTCAACGAGTTTAGCAGGGAGTTAAGCACACTTTAGGCACAACAACTCATATGATCTAACATAATAATTTAGAAAATGAAATGCTTTGCTGCGAGCTTTGTAGCTCTCGAGGGTACATGACGCCTTTTTTCAAGGGTTCCCTGAGCTAGTGAAATCGACCATCCCTTCGCCGAATCGGAAGGTCGGCGTCCAGACTTCTTCCTGGTAATCTCTATAGTCGGACGAGAAATGCAGTCGGTGGGAACCGCGGCCAACATGCAAGGGGGGAGCTGATCTCGGCCGTCATTGCAGAGGCTTGGTCTTAAGGGAACGCACACCCGAGGCACTGTCCCATCATCCGTTCTGAGTTTTTACGAGGGTTAAGTCGGAGGCTCATTTTCCAACCTAGCGTGGAGATTGACTTCACCTGACTTCTTTATTATGAAAACTTTGTTGATGCGAAAGAAGCTGCCTCGTCCCATGTTTCAGGGAGATGCAGATTTTATTCAAAGAAATGAATTTACAAGGATGGGGTACACACATTCCCCCTCAGGGATAAAACCTTTTCAGGTCGTCGCCGCTCCAGGTGCTCCCTAGCAGCTCGCCTTCCTGGTTCTGCAAGCGGTATCCTCCTGTTAGGAGCGCTTCCTGGATGATGAAAGGTCCTTCCCAGTTCGGGTTGAGCTTCCCGACGGCCGCAGACCTTCCTGCTGCGTCCACCTTTTTCAGGACCAGATCACCTGCTTGGAATTGTTTGAGGCGAACATTTTTGTCAAAGTGTTTTGCCATCCGGCGCTTGATCTCCTCTTGCCTGGCTGAAGCTAAATCTCGGAGTTCCTCGATGTAGTCGAGAGATAACTTTTGAACCTCTTCATTCTCTAGTCGCCATTCTTCACTTCCGTCCTCCGCAGCTATCACCCGTGGGCTTCTGACTTCGAACTCTACTGGAATGAGAGCTTCCGACCCGTGAGAGAGTTTGAACGGCGTTTCCCCTGTGGCTGAGCTGGGAGTGGTCCTCAGAGCCCACAGGACCGAGGGGAGCTGGTCCGCCCAGTTACCTCTCAGGTTCTCCACCTTCTTCTTCAGTAGGTTGATGATCAGTCTGTTGGCGGCCTCCACTTGGCCATTGCTCCTTGGGTGATGTACGGAGGCGAACCGAAGGTCGGTTCCTAGCTGCCCACAAAAGTCTTCCAGTTCTAAGCTGGCGAACTGGGGACCATTGTCGGTGATGATAGCGAGAGGGATCCCGAATCTGCAGATGATCTCTCCCCAGATGAAGTTCTTCACGACTTGAGAGGTGGTCTTGGCCAGGGCTTTGGCCTCGATCCACTTGGAGAAGTAGTCGATCATGACGAGAACGAACTTTCGTTGTCCACTGGCTTGAGGGAAAGGGCCGATCAAGTCCATCCCCCAGATGGCGAACGGCCATGGGGAGATGATCGATCGGAGCTGCTGGGCCGGCTGCAACTGAAGGGGGGCGAAGAGCTGGCACTTCTGGCACTTCTTCGAGAAGACCTCAGCATCCTTCCGGATAGTAGGCCAGAAGTAACCATGCCGCAATATCCTCTGCTCCAAAGTGCGAGTCCCAGAATGACTTCCACACTCTCCCGAGTGGATCTCTTCCAACACTCGGGGTACTTGGTCTTCGGAAACACATCTGGCCAGGGGGCCCGAGATGGTCTTGCGGTACAGCTCCCCATCTTGCAGGAGGTAGTATGCCGCTTTGTACCGAAATCCTCGCTGATCCCCTCCGTTTGCCGGAAGCTGGCCGCTGGTCAGGAAGGTTACAAAGGGATCCATCCACGAGGGGCGTTGCTCGATCTCCATTATCTCTCCCTCTTCAATGGATGGGTGGAAAAGCTCTGTGATAGTTCCTCCAGCCCTCGGCCCGTACTTGGCGAGGCGATCTGCTGCCGAGTTCTCCTCTCTTGGCACATGTTCGACGAAGAAAGACTGAAAGCCTCCAATCAGTCCTTTTACTTTTACCAGGTACTTCTGCAGGATGGTGTCGCGCACCTCGAACTCGCCTCGAATCTGCGACGCGACCACCATTGAGTCCGTGAAAGCCCGGACATCACGGATCCCCAGCTCCTTGGCAAGGCGTAAGCCTGCCACTATGGCCTCATACTCTGCCTGGTTGTTTGTGACGGGGAAGAGGATCTCGACGGCTTGCTCGATCCTTGTTCCCTGTGGGCTGACGAGCACGATGCCCACCCCCACAGAACTTTTGCCCGAAGCTCCATCAACAAATAACTTCCAAGGAATGGGATTGAGCACCTCTTCTCCTGGCTCCGCTTCCACCGAGAAGTCAGCCAAGAAGTCTGCTACTGCCTGGGCCTTGATCGCTACTCGGGGAGAGAAGGAAATGTCGAACTCGCTGAGTTATACCGACCATTTCGCCCCAACTTGAAGAGGCCTTGATTGATGCCGAATGTCAGGGCCAGCAACAGGATGTTGCTATCTACCTCCTGGATTTGCAGAACCTCCTCCTGGAAGCGCTCGATGTAAGGGCCCAATGCCTCATCCGGCCCTTGCACGAGGTAGAACAGGGCCGTGGCCTCCTTCTTTAGCTTCCGTGCCGTGTCGAACCGGGTCGTCAGCCCACGACACAGGTCTTCGAAGCAGTAGATTGAGCCTGCGGGCAACTGATGGAACCAGTCCCAGGCCTTTGCGCGGAAGGTAATGACAAACAACCTGCACTTGAAGGCGTCCGACATGGTTCGGATAGAGACTATATCCTCGAACCATTGGATGTGCCTGACGGGGTCCTCCTTCCCTGAATAGTAGTTCAAGGCAGGGTCCCTGAACCCCTCTGGCACTGGCGCGGCGAGAATCTCCTCGCAGAAGGGGCTCCTCCCTCCTGCCCGGCGACGATCCTCAACCTGGCGAGTATCACCACCATACTCGCCATATGGGCGAGTATCCGGGTATCTCCCCTGCTCGCACGGCTCGCGGAAGCGAATACCTTGCGAGGTTGGCTGGTAGAATTGCGACCTCCTTGGTCGCTTGGTTTCGTCCTCCATGTGCTCCTTTCCTGCTCGCCGGGGGGGACTCCCTCCCTCGGATGGAACTGGGCGATGCGGCGAGGTCGCCGTGACCTCGGCGCGCGGCTGAAGCGCTGCTCGCATGGCTCCCTCCATGCGCTGCGCGAAGGCTTCGAAAACCTCCAGCGTCACGAACCTGCCAGTTCCCGTCGAGTTGCCGACCTCCTCCTCATGGTCGCCACCTACGACCATCTCGCCTTCTTGCCGAACTTTCTTCCAACGACTACGGTCCACGCTCACCGCACCAAAGTGTTGACGCCAGGAAAATCCTGACCTCAAGATTCGGACCGATGCAGCCGGAGGCTACTCGCCCAGCAGCCCGACGAGATGGCTTGGCTGGCAACGACGAAGAAGCTAGAAGAGCAACAAACAGGACCCCAGGTGCTGCGGCAGGGAGGTCCCACCACGTACCCGGAAGCTCGAAGGAGTCTTCCCCTCCACAACCAAGAATGGCCGAGCAAGGTACGAGGAAGGCACCGACTTGGCTAGCAAGCAGGGGTGATGGGCTCAAGAATTCGGAAATGGGGTTCCAGAAGCTCAAGCACAGGTGCCAATCCAAGTACCCCTGGGGTCCTATTTATAGGCAACCAAGGGGTAGGGGGGGGGGTTTATAGCCCAGCCCTGACCTGGCAACATATGGGATACTCGGCGAGCATCTTCGACCATAGTCGCCCATCTGGCGAGTATCTGCTGCTGCTCGCACAAGCCCGGCTGATACTCGCTCAGGTCTTCTGTGGTTGCCGGACACTTTGGGGCGACATACGGGATACTCGGTACGTATCTTCGACCATAGTCGCCCTTCTGGCGAGTATTTAGCCAATACTCGCCAACCTTCTTTTGCTCCTGCTGGCTGATTTGTCTTGCCTCTTTGACTTTGACCTGCCTACGTGGCCTTGAGTGGGTCCTACCTCGGAGAATGAGGGTTGTACAAGTACCAATTCCTGCTACGAAAGCAGAATAGATCTTCTTTATACGACTGGACGAGGCACTGCCAGAGCAATGGAGATCCCATGGTTATTCCCATATCCATTTTGGAGCAGTTAGAATGGCTCTCACTTTGCATGCTTGGAAAGGCCACCCGGTAGTTGCTAGATTAGCTCTACCAGACACAAGGTTTCAGCAATACATCCATGCATGCATTGCAACTATTCAGACTACCTTGAATGCTGTCACTGTATTTGTAACGCTGTTTCCAAACTTCAACCTGAGGCTTGATGATCCGTTTATCTACAACAACCTTAAAATTCAGCTTCATAATGTCGGGGCACCTCAAGTTGCGGGAACATATGTTGCTACACTCAACTATCAAATGGCCTATCGGGTTCAAAATCATTCATTCGACTTATCACTTCCTCAAGACACTGATAAAGCCCTCTACCTGGAGATAGATGTCTGCGCAGGCTCCTCATGCGTTCATTTCCCGATGCAACTTCCAAATGATGAGCTTATTAAAATTCTTCCTGAATCATGGGTCACACACTATGAGAAAATACAGAGTGATAATCAGCTGATTCACTATGTAAAATCTTCCTTTACAAGAAAAAAGGACGACTCGGTGGAAATCATGTTCAATAAAGAAGACTCCTCTTCCAGCACATCCCCCATCTTCACCTCGTAGGTAAACATGATTGAAGACAAAATTCGGTCTCGATGCGCCCATCCTATTTTTCAGATCATAAGGACTACATTTCTATCAATTTAAAGACGAAGATGGTCATAAGTTCTTTGACGTCTGCTCTTATGCCAAATGTGGAGCATAATGTAATGATGATGATTTTGATCAAGATGATTCACTTAGAAAGAGAAGAAACAAAAGGAAGTCGACACAACGATTATTTAAGGAGCGCTACGAAAAGGGAGATCCAAAAGTCGGATTGCTTGGCGAGCCATCTGGAAAGTTTGACTATTATGTTCTTTATTCTAAAGAATCAGAAATTAACATGCTCCAACCAACATCCTATCATGAAGAATTCCCTCCAACAGAGTTTGATGGAGATAGAACTTCTCATGCTTGGAAGATAAAAAATCCAAGCACTAAAAATCCTGACAGAACAACAAAGCATGTAACTCAGGCTGAGGCCACATTGAATTGGCAGTCTGAAAATGCATTGGCACAAAACAAAGTCTTGAAGTAAATAGTGGCAAGCCAACAGACGATAGAGAAAAGACTCGACCATGAGCTTTCGACCATCACCGGAGTCAGGATGCATCTCCAAAATGAGATAACAGTTGTGCATCATGAATTACTCTAGTTGGTTAGTAATGTCTTTCAATTCACCAATTTTGGCCTAAAAGGTGGTGGAGTTAAAGAGTCTCAAAGCCCAACTTCATTCTATTCAAACCCAAAAGCAATATCATTCCTGAAAGTATCTAGTTGCTACCTAAATCACCTAGAGAGGGGGTGAATAGGTGAATTCTCTGGCTTTTAAGCGAAATTAAAATATTGAAAGAAAACACACAGAAAACAAAGAGCACACACAAACACAAGGATTTATAGTGGTTCCCCAGTGTAACGACCCAGCGCAAGCACCGTACCACGCTCGATGCAGGCCATCACCATTCCAGATCCATTAAAGGGCTGCAGCCCGTGCCACCCCAACCAAATCACTGAGCATGTTTCTCAGCAACAGTAGGTTGTTGATGGCGGGTCTCGATCCCCCACCACCCTTGATAAGGCACCTTCAACAGTCCTCATAACCAATTGAGCGACTCAGTGATTTGGTTGGGGTGGCATGGACTGTAGTCCTATAGCGGCGTCGGATGCACTCGATTGAGCTGACCCAGGTCATTACAAAAAAGTTGCTCAGTTGGTGATGAGGACTGTTGAATGTGCCTTATCAAGGGTGGCGGGGGATCGAGACCCGTAATCAACAACCTACTGTTGCTGAGAAATAGGCTCAATGATTTGGTTGGGGTGGCATGGGCAGCAGTCCTGTAGCGGCGCCAGGTGCACTCGATTGAGCTGGCCCGGGTCGTTGCACCCGGTATGGGTACTCCACTTTCCCGCCTCACCTATCTAGCACGCCCGACTAGACTAGGCTACTTCACTAATCTCAGATTAAAAATAATCTTACAACTCGGAGTATACAACTCCTACAAACTCGGAGAACAAACTCTCTTACAAAAACTCGAAGAACAAACTCTCATACAAACTCGGAGAACAAACTCTCCTACAAACTCGATCCTCTAAACTAGGATCTATAAGAACTCGGAAGATAAACTTCCTACAAAGTATGTAAATGTATTTTACAAAAAATTTTAGATTGAAAATCAATCTCTTAGAATCTCAAAGAGATTTAACTTCTTCAGATCTGAAAAAAATAGATCTTCTTCTTCCTTGAATGAGATGAAAGCTTGAACTTGAACGGGGAAGAAGAAATCTTTGACTTGAACAACTTGATCTAAAAACTTATCGAGACAACAAGATCTATAAGGCACTTGAATGAATCTTAACTCAGTGATCTTGTTGAATCGAATCTTGGAGAAGAATTGTGCAGAAAACTTGTCGGCGACAGAAAAGCTTCTTTGCGAGAACGAGAGTGGCCGACAGAGATTACGATCTTTCTTTTCAAATGAGCACGATTAGGGTTTATTGAAATGTCCTTTAAGTATTTATAGGTCCTTCTTAAACGGCTATAAATGAGACTTAAGGAATAAAGTCCACGTGTATTGTACATGGAAGAAACCCTAAAAAAACCGGCGACGAATTGAAGAAAACACGCTTTGTCAGCATTTGTCAAATGAACTCGTGGAATCAGATATTACTCGACGAATTCACTTATGACTCGACGAAAAGGACTTAGCAAAAAGCACTGAGACGGGAAGAAAGAGTTCTAAGTCCATTCGAGAATTTCACGAGAGCACTCGATAAATTCGTCGAGTGTTCATGAGAAATCGACAGACCACTCGATGTATTCGCCGAGTGTTCTCGAGTGAACAAAACTTTACTCGACGAAAAATACTTGTCAATTTTCTCTGAGACCTCTCGAGTAAATTCAAAGAATAACTAAGTCTTCTCGAGATGTCTCGACGAATTCAATTTGATTTCTCGAGAGCACTCGATGAAAAAAACTTAGATAAAAATTCTTCCAATTCTGAATCCAGCAACAACTTCAACTTGGCCAAATCAAAAAAAGTGCAGAATATGAATGTTGAAGATCTTGGTCTCTACTTTATTTAGGGACTTGAATCAGCCCATTTGGAGCATTGTAGCTCCCTGTAGGGCCATTTTAGTGGGACTAGTCCTTAGAGTAGGACACCCACTATTTCTTGAATAACTTTTGATTGGATAAAGATATTGACTTAAAATTTGAAACATAGGTTGTTTATACCCACATCCTTGTCATGTCCAAAAATGAGAATTTTTGGAGGACATTTTTCTAAGGTTTTTGCAAAAATTTAATAATTCATGTATCAATTAATTATAGGGTCTAGTGACATCCAAACACCACCAAATTTTGGTGGGTGGTCCTTAAGGTCAGGTTATGACTCTGGTACAAATTTCATCCCATTTGATTTGATAGGGTAATTAATTAACCCAAGATTGGTCAAACTAGAGGTTGTTAGGTCAAAAGTGCACATGTTGGGTTTGAGTAGTCAATACTCATCCAAAAGTGATAAAATCTTGACAACTAATTTAATGTCACATATAACACCCCCACAAGGGGTTTTGGGTGATTTGGAGTAGTTGTGCCCTAGAACCCTAGTTCAAACCTTAGGGTTATATATTGAACCCATTGAAGGGCATATGCTCATATGTCCTTGAATTGACCTAAAATTTGGTAGAGGGGTTCATAGGGTGTTTTCAAGCCCTAGGAAATTTATTTGGAATTTTTGGAGACTTTTTTCCCTCAAATTTAATTATGAATCATTTAGGGCACCTCCTTACTAAAAGGAATTACATGTTCATATAACCTAGGATGATTATAAAACTTTGCCAGTTAGCTTGTGTTAGTGTTAATGTTCCCCGATATTTTTTTTGTGATTTTTAGGATGATCTATATGGTACTTCATTCACAAACCGTTTATGTGAGCTATTTGTGAGAAAAATTAATTAAGGGTTTATTATTTTCTGAAAAATCATGAAACTTGGTGATAGGACTTTTTATGGCAATAATGTGATCTGTAAATTTTGGTATAGTTTTTGGAGCAATTTATATATGGTTTCCTTCCTAAAGTGCCCTTAGGCTTGATTATTTAAATAATGAAATTACATGGTCAACACTAAATAGAAAATTATGGAACTCCACCAGTGAACTTTTCAGACCATCTTGGACACCATCAAATTTTCTTGGAATTTTTGGATAAGAGTTTCTTGTACTTCCTTTGTTAATAATTGATCTTGATTAATTAGTAAATATTTCAATAGGTGGTCAACACCTTTCTGGAAAATTGTGAAATTTAGGTTTGGCTGTTATCTAGTTGTATAAATTTTAGTGAAGCCATACCATGTCAAAAAACCATACTTGGTGTACAAAATCATAGGATCCCTGATTTTGGAGAAATTATAATAAATACCAAATTAAGTTGAAAAATTGTAAATTTCTGGATATGGTGTTATAATGGCATAACTAACCCCCAATAAAAATCTTGAGTCAATTGGATGATTATTTGGAGTACCTCCTCTCATGCATATCATGTAGCTTATTTGGTCTGCGTATAGTAAAACTGTAAAACTTAGAGTAAATTGTAGACCATTAGGTGGGAATGGAAGGTAGATGGTTTACTTACTCTGGTTGTGGAGATTTGAGGTCATCAATAAGAGCCTCTATGTTGAGTGTACCCGATAAGCTAAGGGGCAAGGTTGTGCTTGGGATTGACGAAAGATCGTCTTTTCCTTAGGAGTCACAAAATACTTAGGGTTAATCCAAGTGTAACGATAAAAGGGGTATTCTATGAGTAGTTACCAATAACATTAAGTATCTTGAGAAATGGAGGTTTGGGCTATCATCCCATCGTACCTCCTAGTACCGCTGCGAGCCCCTCACAGGGTAGACCTCGGGAAGTCCAAGATTAACCCTAAACTACAAGAATAAATTATTGTGCAAGATTAACTTAATAATACACACACACACACCCCGTGGTTACGGGAGGTTAGTTGGTTTGGTCATACGAGCGGTAGGCTCGGTTGTAGTAGGAGCGGACTAATTAGTCCTGTGAGCTTGTGACACAGAAATGGTTCTTGGACGGGCAGGTTAGCCCGAGAAGCTTATGGCTCGGAGATATAAATAGTATTAATAAATGTATGTGCATAAAGGTGGTAGGTCTTTAGTATTGACAGTCATCACACCGACGTCGATACTTTGGTTCGGTAAGTGTGGTTAACACTTTACCAAGAAAAAGTCTGGTGGACTAGCCAGTAAGAGTACACAGGAGCTCCGTTGTTGTGTTCTTAGCATTGAGGCGTACGATAGTTCTAGGTTAGGCAGTGTAGATACCAACCTAGAGATGGGCGAGGCCCAACCCACCTCTTCTGTTTGCCACTACGGAAGTATCCTGGGAGTCTTGCTAGCTCCAAAAAGGGGGAACTACAGGTATGTGCGCATAGAGCTGAAGTGTATGAGTTGCACTTATGTGAACATAACATTTAACTGCATAACTCTGCATATCATAGCATAAGCATTGCATTTCAACCCCTACCCCTACGTATAAATTGGTTATGGGACTTTTTATACGATATGCCATGCTAAACGACCCCTTGGTCTATAGGTTTATATGGGCATTCCTATAAATCAAGGTTACTATTCCTTACTACTGTTTGCTTATTACTGTTTTCCTTATTATTGTTTTCCTTAATTATTACTGTTTTCTTATTGTTGTTGTACCTATTACTGCTTTAATTGTTACTGCTTTACTCACTATAATATATATACTGCGTAGTGATAGACATTTCCTGTAGATTAGATTCACTGTCACCTGCTATTGTTCATACCCCTTGTTGTCCTCCGTTTCATTCCTCCCGCTCGGTGCCTAGGAGTCACCGGGGGAGGGGTGGGGGATTGACTTAGTCTTTTGATTAACGGTCAGTGGACTTTATCATTTTAGGGGACCGAGGAGACGCAGCAGCACCAGAGGCCGGTGCAGATGGAGGTTGGACAATCTAGCACAGGTGCACCAGTCTCAGTATCCGTGAGTGTTACTACTAGTTTTGCTTCCGTGAGAGAGCTGTAGTGAGGATTTGATGTATCGGGAAGGAGCCCTTATTATCGTTATCTTTTATTCAGTTACTTTATGTGGACCTCTTTTATTATGAGATATTATATTACATGTGATGTGGAATTGAATTCTATATATTCAAATGTATATCTTTCTTCTGTTGTGATCGATATGGCCGGCAGGATCGATGTTTTGTAGTGGCGGCCTTCCCGAGTGATGGTGTCACCACAAAGCGGCGGTTTTAGGCATAAGACTCGGTAGCGAAGCAAAAAAAGGGGTCTTACAGTTAATGACCTAGCAGTGGTTATCTCTTTGATGGGCCGGGGTGAAGCTATACCCGCATCGTGTTGGTTGTTCACGATGATTGAGCCGGGCAAGGTGGATCCGAACCCGTTCCATGCTGGTCGGTGAAGAGGTCGCCCTTCGGTGCACCATTTGATCTTGGAAAGGAAGTCCCGGAAGCCTAGTGGCTTGACCGACAGTCGCTAAATTACCATATAAGTTTTCATAACTGAGGATGGATGTGGGACTCGGGGAGTACACCGAAAGTGTGTCGTGAGAGCACAAAATGTGTGGTCATGCGTGCCAACGTTTGTGGTGATTGTGCATATATCGATTGTGTTAGCTGCACTTTCCTATTTTAGATATATGTTGCTATACTACTGACTTGAAGGGAAGGAGTGCCACCGCCCCGAGAATGGGGTGGGTCGTTATTCCATTGTGGTCAGCTAAAGCTGACCGCAATTTTGTTTTCTCACGTCTTTGTGGATTGAACCTGTGCAGGTGCTGGCGAGGCGAGCGGGAAATAGCCGAGTTGAAGCCCATTGCTGTGCTGGCCCTCGAAGGCCAATATTTTGTGTGCTTATCATTCATGTGTTGCCGACCTGCGTGCTGATGTCTGTAAATCATGTAGTGAGATAAACACTTGTTGTGTACATCATGTATGGCCTTAAGGCCAAACATTTTTTGTATATATACATATATATATGTCATTCCTAGTTGGTGTTGTAGACATATACTGGTTCAAGATTTATTAAAATGCTTCCGTTAGCTTTTAGCTCTGTGATGTCAAGTTGGTTGATGAAACTATTTCGTAACTCTTTAGAGTGTTCATTTAATATGGCGTGGGGTACCGACCGAACCTACCGTTGTATTACTTGGAACGTGTAAGGTGTTACACCAAAAATTAATGTTGATAACCACCAAACCATAATCAAGAGCTCCAAGAGTTAATGTTGATAACCACCAAACCATAATCAAGAGCTCCAAGAGTTAATGGTGATAACCACCATATGACTGAAATTTTTGGGCTCTTGATAAATCTTAGTGAAGAACACAATATATGTCAATCTATCTCTTTGGCCGTTCTTATCTATAAGTTAATATATGTTTCCATTTTGGTTCTTATCTATAAGTTAATATATGTTAAAATGCTTCCGTTAGTTTTTAGTTCTGTGATGTCAAGCTGGTTGATGAAACTATTTCGTAACTCTTTAGCGTGTTCATTTAATATGGCGTGGGGTCCCGACCGGACCTACCGTTGTATTACTTGAAACGTGTAAGGTGTTACTTGTCTATCAGACTCATCTATTGAATCTGATTATGATGTGGTTCTCTTTGATGATAGTATGTAAACTCTCACGACTTGCGACAATCTTCCTTGCTAGCCAACTCCTTCTGCAAAGATCCATATTTTCCCAAGGAAATGGGATAGACCTATCCCTGTGATAGCATTCTTCGACACATGAACCACATCTTCCATCATGAAGCCAAACATTCTACCAAAGGAATGTTGGAAGTCCTGCTAAAGATCATTCCGAGCAGCCAACAGTGACTCCATTAAAATCACTTTGATTAGCAAACCCATCAACATTCAAATCTTTCCAGGATACATTATCAAGCATCAAGATTATGGATCAGAACTCTCTGCAAAAGACCTACTCATTGGGTTTGACATATTGCACTCCCTGAAAAGAATCTCGTGGAACAGGGAAGGACTAAAGTATAAAAATTATCTACTGCCTTGGATAAAAACTCTGCATCTTTATCCAATTTAAATCATAAGCCCCATTAGGGATGATATTTCCCACACCTCTTGCGCAGAATCACACACATAATTTCTGCAGAAGTGTGATCATCCTCTATGGAAGAATCCTGAATTCATCGTCTCTCTACTGTTCAAGAAGAATGAAGATATCAACCCCACAAAGGTATGAATCCAGATCATTATGCACTTGCTATAAAATAAGTTGAGCAGTTGCATCAAGAAGGGTTAATTGAGCCCATAAAGTCACTGTGGGATTGTGAAGCCTTCTATGTGAACAAGAGGTCCGAGCAAGCTAGGGGAAAGATGAGACTAGTGATTAAATACCAACCTCTCAACCATTTTCTTGAAGATGATAAATTTCTTTTACCAAAAAAAGAGGTCCTTTTCCAGAAACTTCCTCAGGAAAAGATATTCTCCAAGTTCGGTCTTAAATTTGGATTTTGGTAGCTTGGTATTCATCCTAATGATAGGCAAAATACTGGATTTTGCATCCCTGAAAGACACTACCATTGGACCGGTGTAGCTTTTGAGCTAAAATCGGCTCCTTCATTATTCCAGAAGGCTATGTCAAGGATCTTTCAGCCCATCATGGATAATGCATTAGTTTACGTCGACGATATCCTACTATTCTCTCCAGATGTTGACTCTCATCATACATTGCTCTCACATTTTTATGATTTGGTTAAAAGATATGGCCTTATGTTACCAGAGAAAAAATGATTATTGGAGAAACTAGCATTGACTCATTGGGAATGCATATATCAAATAGCCAGTATCAGCTCCAACCATATATTGCAACTCAATTGGATCATTTTCCAGATGAGAACTTAACAATCAAGCAGGTTCAACAATTATTGGGCATTGTTAATTATATGGCAGAGTTCATCATGATTTGGTCAAATTCAGGACTCCTCTCACTAATCAGCACAAGAAAGAGGCGCCGCCCTGGAATGAGGCGTGCACTGATGCTGTCAGAAAATTGAAGTCTCTAACAAAGAATTTTCCACCGCTCAAGATCCCATCATCAGGCAGGCGAGTCCTTCAAACTGACGCCAGCGATCATTTTTTGGGAGCTATATTACTAGAAGAAATAAACGGGAAGCGACAAATCTGCAGTTACAAGAGCGGAGCCTTCAAGAATCAAGAGTGGAGAACTTCACTACCACTCCACATACAAAGAAATCTTAGCCGTAAAAAGAGGTATCGAGAAATTCCAATTTCATCTTATTGAACAACATTTTCTAATAGAAATGGATATGCCAGCATTTCCAAAAATGCTACAATTCAAACCAAAGATGCTGCCCCAGGCCCAACTCATACGATAAGCTAATTGGTTCTCTCAGTGGAAATTTGAATCCTGGCACATCAAGGGAAAAACTAATTTTCTTCCAGATTTCTTATCAAGAACTCAGAGGATGATATCAATGGTGTTCTCAGTCATCTACTACTTTCAAACAGAAGATCTTCCAGCGCACATAAAGGACAAATTACTTTATTTAGTCCTCCAAAAGAGATATGTGCCCTGTCTACTTGCTTTCCAGAAAATCTATATCAGACGATACATCTTAAACGAAGGTCCTCTATCCAGCTTTCCATTACATCTTGGGTTTCCTTTTCTAACCATACTTGCTTGTAAGGAAGAATTCTACAATGGTTTTCCTAAAGAAGCCTGCATGGCCCTATGGTACTTCATGAAAACCTGTGCCTTTGGAATTATCTTTGAGAAAGGATGACTACTTCAATAGAACGCCCTAATCAACATGCAATCATACAAGAAAAACCACAAACAACTCTTTAAATGGCTCAACTTATTTGTCAACACCAACTTTTGGCACGAAAAATTAAGGCCCAGAGGAAACAATCTAAATGTAATCCGTGAACAAAAATATATTCTTATTCATTTCGAGTGCCAAAAATCTTTGAGCATTATGGACGATGGTATCATCATTAAAAGAATATATTATTGTGCATTCTGGCATGAACAAGAATACAACTGCCCGGTTCCAATGATAGATCACAAAGCACTCCTCTGTACTATTAATGGCGTGCCCATCATAGATGTTCCGCTGGACCTACCTACAGCTTAATGGTGCAATCCCACGGTCCTTCCACTCAGGTATATTAAAGAGATCTAGCATTGCCACTTCCAATTGAGTCTGGAGATGATAACTGCCGATTCAAACAATCAGGATCACCCGGACTACAGGCTCCACAAAAGAACTCGTCCAAAACTTTCTTCTTCTGACAGTAGCGATGAAGATGACGTAAAGTCATCACCTTTTTTCACCAGGGGAAATGATGAAATCATATTTGTTACTTCTAGTGCAAGGAAATAATATGTGTGGTGTGTAATATATTTGTCTTAAAGTGAGACGTGTAAAGTAGAAGGAATCTTATCTTGTACGATAAGATATATTATATGTTGAGTGTCGTAGAAGTCAAGTAAGGAATCTAATCATGTACGATAAGACAAAGTTATTATGACGTGTCGTAGAAGTCAAGAAAGGAATAACTTGTGGTGGAAGAAAGGAATCTTATCTCTGATGATAAGGTAGTTAGTGATGTAAGTTGTCCCCTCCAGGACTACTATAAATAAGGGCCAATTCTAATGGTTTGAGGCATCTCAGTCTTGACCAATATTTCTAAGCAATAAAGTTTCTCGAGTCACACTTATTGATATTGCATACAAGGAAAGAATATGTGTGGTTGCAATAAAGTTCAGGATGAAAGCATATTTGTTACTTCTAGTGCAAGGAAAGAATATGTATGGTGTGTAATATGTTTGTCTTAAAGTGTTACGTGTAAAGTAGAAGGAATCTTATCTCGTACGATAATATATATTATATGTTGAGTATCGTAGAAGTCAAGTAAGGAATCATATCCTATGTGGTTACATCTTCATCCTTTCCCCTGGTGAAAAAAAGGTGACAGCTTCACGTCATCTTCATCGCTGCTGTTGGAAGAAGAAAGTTTTGGACGAGTTCTTTCGTGGAGCCCGTAGTCTGGATGATCCCGGTTGTTTGAATCGGCAGTTAGCATCTCCAGACTCAATTGGAAGTGGCAGTGCTGGATCTCTTCAATATACATGAGTGGAAGGACCGTGGACTTTTAGGATTGCGCCAGTAAGCTGTAGGCAAATCCAGTGGAACATTTGTGATGGGCATGCCATTAATAGTATATGAGAGTGCTTTGTGATCTATCGTTGGAACCAGGATGTTGTATTCTTGTTCATGCCAGAATGCACAATAATACTTTCTTTTAATGATGATATCGCCGTCCATAATGCTCAAAGATTATATTTCTGGCACTCGAAATGAATAAGAATATATTTTTGTTCATGGATTCCATTTAGACTGTTTCCTCCGGGCTTTAGTTTTTCGTGTCAAAAGCTGTTGTCGCCAAATATGTTGAGACATTTAAAGAGTTGTTTGTGCTTTTTCTTACATGACTACATGTCGATTAGGGCAATATACAGAAGTAGTCGTCCTTTGTCAAAGATAATTCCAAATGGGCAGGTTTCCATGAAGTACCATAGGACCATGTAGGCTTCTTTAGGAAAATCATAGTAGAATCACTACTAGAAAAATGATTTTTAGCTACACATTTTTTTCTAGGGTTCAAAAACCGTGGCTAATACATTAGTATTAGCCACTGTTGGAAAGGCCATGGCTAATAGTGAGGTTTTTGCTAGGGTTGTAAAAAGGGTGACTAATATTTAAGTATTATCCACGACAAGCAAAAAGAGTGTGGCTAATACCTAAATATTAGCCACGAAAGGCAAAAATTGCGGCTAATACCTAAGTATTAGCCACAGCCCTGAAAAAAACTGTGCCCTATACCTTTCGTAAAAACCCAATACAACGCGACTGCTCCCCGACCGCTCACAAAATCGATGGTGTGATCTCTCATGCCCTTCTCCAAGAAGAACTCCACCGAAGTCGGCGATCGCTCCCTCCCCAAACTTCTGTCTCTCACGCCCTTCTCCAAGAAGAACCCCTCACAAAATCGACGGCTCGAGAGTGAGCGGCGCATAAATCTTGCCTCGCAGGGGTTGGTGGTGAGCATGTTCAAGATTCAAAAAGCTTAGGTTTCCCAATGTTCTTTGGAATGATAGCTCCTACAACAACTTCAGCTTCCCATTGTTTTTTGGAATGATTACGGTGAGATTGTTGAACTCCATCGTCAACAGATTCAAGTTGGCGAGGTTCTCTATTTCAGATGGGATGCTTCCTGATATATGGTTCCGACCAATTGATAATTTGCTCTTGAACACGGTATGCATGCTTGCAGATTCTTCTACTTTAATGTTTGATAGATATAAAGTTGAGTGGAATGGGAATGCAATTTTAATTTGAGACCCATAAACTTATTGAGATTCCTGAGTTCTCTTCAATTCATCCAAATCCTTTTTTTTGCAATTTCAGGTTCTCGACCATGACTGCGGAATTATTTGGGCCATTTTGTTTCTGATCCTTCCTTCTAGAGACATGTAATTGTTTTCGACAAAAATTATCATAAATAGTCTATGATTATCTAAATAAGGGTATGCCTCATTTCTTTTGATTCTTGTTTGACTTTTTTCTAGTGAGATATTATAGAACTGACAAATTAGTAAATTGTTGGAAGAATTTTTTTTCCGAGTAGCATTTTAATTTAGCTTGTGGGGGCAATCTTTTGTGGAGATATTTCTTTGTTGGTTCTTTGTTATGAATGATGAATTGTTATTTTTTGATTTGTTGGTTTTTATGATTCTAGGAATATAGGCAAATAATTTTACATTATTTGTATTTATTGGTATCTTTAGGTTTTATGATTCTAGAATAACACTACCTTTAAGTCTCATCATGATAAAATACTGAGCATACATCTTGGTAGCATGTTGGGTTACCCATATTTTGGTATGGTTGGACTTGATGTCCTTACATGCAAGTATGGTTAGAAAAGGAAACCCGGGATGTAACGGAAAGCTGGTAAGAGGACTTCAGTTTAAGTCGTATCGTGTGATATAGATTTTCTGGAAAGCAAGCAGACAGGGCAAAGATCACTTTTGGAGGACTAAATAAAGTAATTTGTCCTTTATGTGTGCTGGAAGATCTAATGTTTGAAAGTAGTAGATGACGGGAACACCATTGATATCGTCCTCTGAGTTCTTGATAGGAAATCTGGAAGGAAATTGGTTTTCCCTTGATGCGTCGGGCTTCAAATTTCCACTGAGAAAACCAATTAGCTCATCGTATGAGTTAGTTCTGGGGCAGCATCTTTTGTTTGAATTGTAGCATTTTTGAAAATGCTGACATATTAATTTCTATTAGAAAATGTTGTCCAATAGGATGAAATTGGAATTTTTCGATACCTCTTTTTACGACAAAGATTTCTTTGTATGTGGAGTGGCATTGAAGTTCTCCACTCTTGAAGGCTCCACTCTTGTAACCGCAGATTTGTCGCTTCCCGTTTATTTCTTCAAGTAATATAGCTCCCCAAAAATGATCCCTGGCGTTAGTCTGAAGGACTCACATGCCTGATGATGGGATCTTGAGCGGTGGCAAATTCTTTGTTAGAGACTTCAATTTTTTGACAGCATCAGTGAACGCCTCATTCCAGAGTGGTGCCTCTTTCTTGAGTTGATTAGTGAGAGGAGTCCTAAATTTGACCAAATCATGAATGAACTCTGTCATATAATTAACAATGCCCAAGAATTATTGAACCTGCTTGATTGTTAAGTTCTCATCTGGAAAATAATCCAATTGGGTTGCGATATATGGCTGGAACTGATACTGGCTATTTGATATATGCATGCCCAAGAAGTCAATGCTAGTTTCTCCAATAATCATTTTTTCGAATAACATAATGTCATATCTATTAACCAAAACATGAAAATGTGAGAGCAAGGTATGATGAGAGTCAACATCTGGAGAGAACAGTAGGATTTCTTCGATGTAGACTAATGCATTATCCATGATGGGCTGAAAGATCCTTGACATAACCTTCTGGAATAATGAAGGAGCCGGTTTTAGCCCAAAATCTACAATGGTCCAATGGTAGTATCTTTCAAAGATGCAAAATCCAGTCTTTTGCTTATCATTATGATGAATACCCAGCTGCCAAAACCAAGTTTTAAGATCGAACTTGGAGAATATCTTTGTCTGAGGAAGTTTCTGGAAAATGACCTCTCTTTTTGGTAGAGTAATTTTTTCATCTTTTTGAAAATGGTTGAGAGGTTGGTAGTTAATCACTAGTCTTATCTTTCATCAAGCTTGCTTGGACCTCTTGTTCATTGTTCACATAGAAGGCTTCACAAGCCTATTGTGACTTTGTGGGCTCAATTAACCCGTCTTGATGTAACTGTTCAACTTCTTGTATAGCAAGTACATAATGATCTGGATTCATATATTTGTGGCTTATCTTTGTGAGGTTGATATCTTCATTCTTCTTGAATGATAGGGAGATGAAGAATTCAGGATTCTTCCATAGACGATGATCACACTTATGCAGAAATTCTTAGGGGTGTGCAAAAATAACCGAAGAACCGAGAACCGAACCGGAATCGAATCGAACCGAACCGAACCGAATGATTTGGGTCGGTTCCAAATAGGCTCGGTTCGGGTCCGGTTCTCATAATACCAGAACCGACAATTTGGTTCGGTTCCTGGTTCCAAGGGTCGGGTACCCAGAACCGACCCGAGAACCGAATATCAATGCTAACAAAATATTTTGAAACAACTACTATAGTCATATCACTTGATACGAGAAAATAATTGAGAATATAGTCGTGTAACTAAAGAGAATAGGTATTGTACTCATGTAGTTGTATGACTTCAATATTATAGAGAATCATGATACAATTATTTTGAGACATTGGTAGTTGTATTACAAATAATCATGAGTTGAAAGAGACATTTTTTTAATTCTTTTGAGACAGGTAGAACCGAGAACCGAACCGAAGCAAGCGGTTCGGATCCGGTTCTATACTTTAGGACAGTGGGTCGGTTCCGGTTCCAAAAGTTTGGAATCGAACATACATGGGTCGGTTCTTAGTTTTGGGTGGAACCGAACCGAATCGATCCGAGTTGCACCCCTAGAAATTCTGTGTGTGATTCTGCGCAAGAGATGTGGGCAATATCATCCCTAATATGGCTTAAGGTTTGAATTGGATAAAGATGCAAAGTATTTGTCCATGACAGTAGATGATTTTTATACTTTAGCCCTTCCCTATTCCACGAGATTCTTTTCAGGGAGTGCAATATGTCAAACACAATGAGGAGGTCTTTTGCAGGGAGTTCTGATCCATAAACTTGATGTTTGATATTGTATCCTAGAAAGATTTGAATGTTGATGGGTTTGCTAATCATAGTGATTGTGAAGGAGTCACCGTTGGCTACTCTGAATGATCTGTAGTAGGAGTTCCAACATTCCTCCAGTAAAATGTTTGGCTTCATGATGGAAGATGTGACTCCTGTGTCGAAGAATGCTATCACAGGGAAAGGTCTATCCCATTTCTCTGGGAAAATGCGGATCTTTGCAGAAGGAGTTGTCTGGCAAAGAAGATTGTCGCAAGTTGTGAGAGTGTACATACTATCATCAAAAAGAACCACATCATCATCAGATTCAATAGAGGAATCTGATAGATCAACTCCAAGGGCAAGGATTGTGTCAGGGCTTGCTTCATCATCAATAGAAAAGAGTGACTCAATGTCATCGTTCTCTATGTATTCAACTTGAGAGAGCCTTGCAATGAGTCGTGAGCTCTTCTCTTTGCCTGGACATTCTTTGGCACAATGTCCCTTCTTCCTGCATATATAGCACCTTGATGATTTTGTATTCCCCTTCTTTCTTTTGAAGAAGTTTCACTTCTTCTTCTTCTTGGAAAAATAATCGTTTCCTCCATCTTTTTATATTTGAAAGATCTATCTTTTTTCTTCTTGTTGCACGCACAAGATTTGTCTTTTCCACACTTGATCTGAAGATCATGGCGATCACAAGCCGATCCAAGGTTATTACTTTGTGCTTGAACTTGCTTGAGGAACCTCTTCTGGTTGCACAATTTTTCAAGTGAAAGTAACACATGCTGGTATAGCTCACCAATAGATGTATGACTGATCGGAATGTTCTTTACTTGGAGGAGTTCTGCTTCAAGTTCTGGAAGCGAATTTAGAAAATTCTGCTTCAAGTTGACGTCATCGATTCCATTGATGGCATATAATCGTTTAGACATCTTCTCATAATGATTTTCCAGATCTTTTCTTTTATACGAGCAACATCTCATGCTCAAGTATTCTTCTCTGGCTTGATTAGTATATTGATCTCATGCTCCCAAGAATTCATTGTGGACATGCATAATCAGGGCATCCACATTTGGACTTTGTTTGCTCATCTGTTATCTGTACGCTCCTAGAGCGATCCACCATTGCCCCAGTCTGCCATGAAACTTTAACACAAATCTGTCTAAGACGGCAACCATTGTCGTTCCTGGTTGTAACAAATCTTCAGTGCAAGCATGCATTTCATAGATTCTATTACGTCATTTTGATGGTGGAATATTGCCAAACGAGAAGCCACTCAAGGGGTCATTCTAGAACTGTCCTGATTGCTCAGGTCCTTTATGGGGTGTTTGACCAGGCTTGTATGCTTCATCATCTTCAACAATTTGATCTTCTGTAGGTGGATCAATCATTAAAATGTCGAGGGACATGCTTTCATCATCTGAATCTTTAGATCACTTCTCCTTTAGGGATGGTGGCAGTTCTGAAGACTGTGGCTGTGTTGATATCTGCTTCAGCAATGAGGATATATGATTTTCAACCATAAGTTGGGAAGACGGTTGAGTTGTAAGCAACTCTTGAGGGGAAGATTCTTTGGATGGTGATTTTTCTGGTTTTCTTTTTGAAGATTGGGGTGCTTCATAGCGCGTCCTTGGGAGGAATGTCACACTATTGAAAGGATTGTGATCAAATGGGTAGAAAGTTGATAGTGGTTGGGAATACATTGGGAGTGGAGGTAAATAAGAGGAGTGAGATGGGGCTTCGTAATATCATGGGGAATGATATTGCTTTTGAGTTTTAATAGAATGCGTTGGATCGGTAGGCGCCCTTAGAGGGGGGGGGGGTGAATAAGGGTTTTAAAAACTTATAATATATTTTGAAAAACTTTGAAAAACTTTGATTATTAAACTAGAGAAGATAGAGACAAATCAAGTGAAGTAAAAGTAAAGACATGATTTTATTAACTTGAGAAACATGATTACAAAACTTGATCTCTTATCGAAGCTAGAAATCAAAGCTAATAGAAAGACTCTTTTTGTTTTCTATACCGACTCGTATCCCCACGAACCGGTTGGCTTTAGCCGATCCTTCCCCGGATACGGCCTCAAGCCGCTCTAGCCAACCCTTCCCCGGATATGGCCTCGAGCACCCCCTAGACATACTCCCGAGACCTAGTCGCCAACACGAGGCGAATATTAGCCCTAAGTCCTACCCAGACCTAGTCGCCAACAGGAGGCTAATTTCACTAAACGATTACAGAAAAGATATGAAATGAAAAGACTATAATATAAAAACTCCCTCTATGTAAATCTCTTGGAGAAGTAGACGAAGACGCAGAGTATGATCGTAGTCGATGCGGTCTTTCATCACGATGATGATGCGTGTTGAAATCTTCTCCACGGATCTCCTTTAGTCTTTATGGATTTGTGGGAGTATCTCTCTGAAACTTCCTCTCTATGTTGTGGCACGAAGCTCTGGAATTCTGGATCTCAAGAGGCTTAGGAAGTCGGAGCCATGATGTCCTTTTTATAGACTCAGCGCTAGCGCCTGCGCTATCGCTACCGCCAGCGCTATCCCAGTTTAGGAAATATTCTCCGCGTGAGAATCCTTCATTTTAAGCAAGCCGGTCACCTTCCTCTATTGCTTTGCGCTATCGCCGGCGCTATCAGCTACCGCCGGCGCTATCCCAATTTAGGACATATTTTGAGCGACAGAATCTTCAATCCGAGGAAACAATTTCTTCTTGCCAAACGTGTGCGTCGCTACCGCCTGCGCTATCGCCTACTGTCAGGCGTTATCTCCTTCCATATATGCTCCCAGAATTGCGCTATCATCGCTAGCGCCAGGCGCTAAGTGCTACCGCCGGCGCTAGTGGGAGTACTGTCTTCTGTTTTCATTCGTCAGAATTCGTCGGGAGTTCTCGAGAACATTCGACGAATTGACATAGCCGCACAATTTCCTTTACAGGTCTGCCTTTTTGACTTCTGTCTGCGTCCGTCGATATTCGTCGGGAGTTCACGAGAACATTTGACGAATAGACTTAGACGCTAATAGTTCATCGAATGACAGCTAGCGCCTGCGCTAGTGCTACCGCCAGCGCTAGTGGAAGATTTGATTTGACGGCTCAACTTTGGGGGCAACCTTCTTATGTAATCCTTGAGTCATGTGGACTTTGTTATCCTGCACACTTAAAGACACAACATCAAATACACATAGGTTTTGTTATTCTCAAACCTAGGAGATGCGGAAGACCATGTTCCAACAAACTCCCTCTTTTGATAATAACAAAACCATTAATGATAAATCAGAGCATTAATATATATAAGCATGAAGAAACATACTTGTGTGTGTGTGAGAGTGATGACTTAGGATAATTATTGATTTTACATTTAGAATTGCTCCCCCTAAATACATGCTCCCCCTAAGTCAATGCTCTCCTAATATGTAAGCTATCATTTTAATTATGCATTATATTTTGATAGCAGATTAATATTTATCATGCTAGTTCTCCCCCTTTTGTTATTAGCAAAAGCGGGTAAGGGGACACCACTAAAAAGTTGATAAGAAGATAAAAACATGATCGAGCTTGTAGAGAAGGAAATGATAAGGAGTTTTAGAATACTTTCGTTTAAATAGATCAGAGTTTGAGTATCACAACATTTTCATAAATTAGAGTTTGTAGCATAAACAAAATGTAATGATTTCCAAGTAACTAAGCTACCCAGACAATATGTCTACACCCTAGCCCCAAACTAAGTGACGGATGGGCATGAGGAGCTGCAAAGATGCCGTAGGTTGGGGTGTTAGTCCCATATGCAAACACTAGACACAACTTAACCTAGCACTCTTTCCCCCCAGTGCCTCGCAAGGCCCCACTGGAACCCTCCCCGGTTAAGGACAAGACATGACTAGAGGTAAAGGTTATCTAATGTCTACAACCCTACGCCCCTGCTGTGGTGAGAAATGAAGTCATGGATAATAATTATTGGAAACATATAAGCGTTTTAAATCTAATGACATAGCCTATGGATTTATATTTTTATTTGAATTTATGAAAAACACTCTCATAGCTATTTTGAAGTCCATTAATAAATCAGAGTTTTTAGCGTAATAATATTTTCATAGAAATAAATCAGAGTTTATAGCAAAGAAAATATTCATGTGTAGAGTAACCAATATATAAAATCTACAAAGCAATTCTACCATTTGTTGAAAGAAAGGAATTTTGGTATTTAAGACTTTGATATAAGCATGAGAGCGCAAGGTAGACATATATGGTGATGATGCGGAAGACTTATAGAAATACAAGAAACATCTTATTGTAATGATGATCCATAAAAAGATATATGAGTTAAATTTCATAAAGAAGATGTTTTTGTAAATCATTGTTCAATTAATTTTTTTTTTAAGTTTGATAATAAAGTAACCAAACATGAAATAATGTTATCGAAAAGAGATTACTACAATGTTACTTTAATTCACAATTTCGAAACATACCAAACATTGTAGAAAGCATGCTAGGTTATCTAGTGCATTTCATAAATAAAGAGTAGTATAGAATTTGCATTAGGATCCAATACTCATGAGAAGAAGTGTTATGGAAGATAATGATGTGCACAAAAGTGTATTTTGAATAGAGTAAACAAATGTTTTAATCAAAAATACAAGTAATATGTAAAGTAAAGAGCACAATAAAACACAAATAATTTTACTTCCACTCACTTCAATGCACACAAAAAATGTACAACTACCAAGGTGCTTTGCACACACAATGCTCATTAAGACTTATCAGGGTGCAAAGTAGTGCTTGGGGGATCACATAATTTTATTCTTCAATATTGATTTTTTTATTGTGATCTGGTGTACTTAAGAATAAGTGGTTTTTATTTTGAAAGAAAGTTATGGTTTGCACAAGATACTTTATTATTCTTTCCAAGGTGCTCAACCTCACAACGCTTATTAAGACTTATCAGGAGGTTCAAGTAGTGCTTGGTGGAGTTACCTTTGTCACTTTATTTTATGATTGTTGTTTTGTACAAAGTTCTCCGAATACACTTGTTTTGCAAACCAATATAATTTATAAGAAAGATAACCACTTCTCTTAATTTTTAAAAGTGCAAATAAAGGAGTGTAGGTAAGATACTTGTGCAATTTTAATTCATTGTACTAATACAAAATATACACAAGCATTCTTAGATTAAGCACATATGTGGACAATGCCAAAATAAGTGAGTGAATAAAGATCATTATCAAACATAAAACATTTACTCATACTTAGAGGCATGCTAAGCGTAGTTCTACACAACGTTTACAATATAATTGATGCACATATTAATAGATATATCAAAGCATGATGAACGCAATGTTCAAAGTAGTTTGAAAAGATAAATTGCAACATTGTAGAAGTTCTAAATAATAGATTAGATCATGCTTGATTTTCACAGAAAAGTCCATACAGTATTTTTGATATTTTTGCGAAATAATTTTAATTTATAGTTTGAACTCTTATAATTTGATCTTGGACTTCCCGAGGTCTACCCTGTGAGAGGTTCGCCCGGTACTAGGTGATATGATGGGATGATAGCCCAAATCACCCTTTCGCAAGATACAAGTGAGAAGTTAAGTTCAAAATAATAATTTTTGATACTTGTTTTTGTTTTATATTTTTGTATCTAATTTTTGCATATAGAAATAGAATTTAAACAAATATCCAAAGACAAAACAAAATATTTTTTTTTGTAATTTGGCTTTTGTAATTTTGTATTTTAATTTTTCAAAAAACAAGTACAGGCAGAATTGCAAAAATGAGTAGTACATATAAAATAATATATTTTTATTAATTTTTTAGAATTTTAAAATTTCAGAAAATCGGAGACTCGAGCTAGCGCCGGCATTAGGTCCTAGCGCATGCGTTAGCTCACAGAGAGTGCTTATTTTAATCATATGACCTAGATTTTCTTTGATTTGGCTTCCGATTTTTCTTAATTATGTTTTTGCAATGTAAGGCCTGTCAAATGAAGTGATGAGATGAGAAGAAATCGCAAAAAGTTGCGGAAGTTAAAATTAGTACATGAGTTTCATCTTCATTAGGGTTTCATATTTATTAAACCTTAATTATTGAGTTTTGCACAACATATGCATGAGTGAAATAATCATAAATAAGTGAAATAATATTCATGCAATTATTCAATTCCGATTTAAACATGATTATGATTAAACATACTTGGGGTAATTGAAAATGACGCAAATATATTAACTACCTAAGCAAAACTTGCGCATTTTATAAATTTAGCCTAATACCCCTAAAATACACCTTTTAAATCCATTTTGACACTTATTTCATTTAGTCTTAATAATATCATATAACAAATTTAGTTTTTCAAATTTTATAAGACTTTTAGGAAATGGATTTAGAAGGATAGAAATAAAAAGGATAAGTAGATCACTTGAAAAATGACATGACTATTATTCAATTTATGAGAGAGTCATATCACAAGTCATATAAAGTGATCATATCATGATGGTTCAACAAAAATAAAAACAAACAACAAAAAAGGAATTAAGCATATCATGAAGTAGATAATTGATATTTTATTTTTAGTTGATTTCTACTTCATGCAAATAATTGGATACTAATGAATGAGAAATTTAGGTATCCAAAGAGGACCGGGTGTGACGGTTCCTTTGGGTACCCAAATACATCATGCTTGCTTTTGAGGAGATGGAAGTGAATGAGCCCTTTTGAGTGGAGTTTGTGTTTCATCTTTAACTTTGGGTCTCCATTCAAATCTTGGTTTAACATTATTTTTAGTTTTCAAATTTCCATAATCATTTACTTGAACATTTGGATTAAAAAGGTTTTTGAATTTATAATTTGAAGGAAATTTGTTTGCATTTAATTTTAGGTTGGGAGAAACATGATTTTGTAAATTATGGTGATTTTGATTTTGATTTACAAATCCTTTATGTTCCTTACTCCCATTTTTAAACTTAGGTAAGATGTTCATATTCATATTCAACTTGTTTTTAGATATAGTTTGATATTGTGAATTTGTATTTACAATTTTCATAAGCAAGTTGATTTTTGATTTTAATACATCATTCTTAATCTTTAAATTATGTATAGCTTTATTATAAGCGATTGTGCTATTTTTAAGAGTTGAAACAATTGAATCTATATGATCTTGATAGTTATTTCTATATTCATCAAATGTTTCATCCATCTTTTTAATTTCAATTTTATAGTCTTTGCACTTAGCACAATCATTTATCAAAGATGAATTTTCTAAACATAATTTTTCATTTTGTTTTTTTACTAAAATAAAATCCTTTTCAAGTTTCTTGTGCTTTTATTTTAATTCATTATATTCTACAAAAGTTGTGGTGTTTTCAACTAAGGAGCCATGTGTAGAACTAGATAAATTAGAATTTGATTCTTCATTAATTTTTTCCTTTAAATTTTTATTTTCTAAGCGCAAATGTTTATTAGTATTTTTTAATTTCTTAATTTTGCGCTTAGTAATTTGTAGCACTTGTAGCGTAGAAATTGAATTGCAAATGATAAGGGATTTTGATTTCCTTACAGTGCAATTGGAAGAGGCAAGATTTGAACTAATAGTTCCTTTGACATCCTTTTGGCACTCCTCTTCCATTGATGCCATAACATCGTCCCTTTCGCTTTATGTGACTTCCATGGATCCATCATGTGTGGAGCTTTCTTGAATACCTGTGCATGCTTGCATATTCTCCGGTTCTTGTGATTGTTCTATACCTACAGAAGGAGAATCATAATTTATTTCAAGAAAATTCCACATCTCGTATGCAGTAGGAAAAGTATGAATGAGTTTGGAAATATTAAGATCTAACGCACAAAATAGACTATTCATAGATTTTGCATTTAAAACCATTTCGTTTTTATTCAATACACTAGGTGGTTTTTTGATAGTAATATTCCAAACTTTTTCATCTAAAGCTTTAAGAAAATTTTCCATTAATATTTTCCATCCTTTAAAATTTCTTCCTTCAAATAGAGGTGGTGCTAGTGATTTTCCTTCTTCATAAAAATTTACCCCACTAGTAGAAGCGAGATCATGAGACGCCATTATTCCCGGTTGTTAAGCCGATTTGGAAAAACCTGGCTCTGATACCACTTGTTGGATCGGTAGGCGCCCTTAGAGGGGGGGGGGGGGTGAATAAGGGTTTTAAAAACTTATAATATATTTTGAAAAACTTTGAAAAAGCTTTGATTATTAAACTAGAGAAGACCAAGACAAATCAAGTGAAGTAAAAGTAAAGACATGATTTTATTAACTTGAGAAGCATGATTACAAAACTTGATCTCTTATCGAAGCTAGAAATCAAAGCTAATAGAAAGACTCTTTTTATTTTCTATACTGACTCGTATCCCCACAAACCGGTTGGCTTTAGCCGATCCTTCCCCGGATACGGCCTCAAGCCGCTCTAGCCAACCCTTCCCCGGATATGGCCTCGAGCACCCCCTAGACCTACTCCTGAGACCTAGTCGCCAACACGAGGCGAATTTCAGCCCTAAGTCCTACCCAGACCTAGTCGCCAACACGAGGCGAATTTCACTAAACGATTACAGAAAAGATATGAAATGAAAAGACAATAATATAAAAACTCCCTCTATGTAGATCTCTTGGAGAAGTAGACGAAGACGCAGAGTATGATCGTAGTCGATGCGGTCTTTCGTCACGATGATGATGCGTGTTGAAATCTTCTCCACAGATCTCCTTTAGTCTTTATGGATTTGTAGGAGTATCTCTCTGAAACTTCCTCTCTATGTTGTGGCACGAAGCTCTGGAATTCTGGATCTCAAGAGGCTTAGGAAGTCGGAGCCAAGATGTCCTTTTTATAGACTCAGCGCTAGCGCCTGCGCTATCGCTACCGCCGGCGCTATCCCAGTTTAGGAAATATTCTCCGCGTGAAAATCCTTCATTTTAAGCAAGCCGTCCGCCTTCCTCTATTGCTTTGCGCTATCGCCGACGCTATCAGCTACCGCCGGCGCTATCCCAAATTAGGACATATTTTGCGCGGCAGAATCTTCAATCCGAGGAAACAATTTCTTCTTGCCAAACGTGTGCGTCGCTACCGCCTGCGCTATCGCCTACCGCCAGGCGTATCTCCTTCCATATATGCTCCCGGAATTGCGCTATCATCGCTAGCGCTAGGCGCTAAGTGCTACCGCCGGCGCTAGTGGGAGTACTGTCTTCTGTTTTCATTCGTCGGAATTCGTCGGGAGTTCTCGAGAACATTCGACGAATTGACATAGCCGCACAATTTCCTTCACAGGTCTGCCTTTTTGACTTCTGTCTGCGTTCGTCGATATTCGTCGGGAGTTCACGAGAACATTCGACGAATAGACTTAGCCGCTAACAGTTCGTCGAACGACAGCTAGCGCCTGCGCTAGTGCTACCGCCAGCGCTAGTGGAAGATTTGGATTTGATGGCTCAACTTTGGGGGCAACCTTCTTATGTAATCCTTGAGTCATGTGGACTTTGTTATCCTGCACACTTAAACACACAAGATCAAATACACATAGGTTTTGTTATTCTCAAACCTAGGAGATGCGGAAGACCATGTTCCAACAGAATGAAGTTGGGCTTCGAGTGTAACATTCCAACTTTAAAAAGAGGGTATAACCGGTCCAATTGAACACTTGGAGGAGCTTAGGCCGGGTAATAGAAAACCATGACCCGACCTCCACCCCAAAATGATGGTCATTTAAAGAAATAACAGGTTTGGGTGGCATTGTGATTCGCCAAAACATCGAAGTAGTATAATGAGCATACATGCTCCGAATTGACTTCCATCAGTTTCGTTAGACTCGTATGGTTGATACGAGTGCAACGGAACTCGTTTCGTTCCAATCCGAGGTCATTTAGTGAAAGTGATCATTTTGAGTACCGTAGCGCGTCACGACGATGCCATTTTAGTATATTGAGCATATGAACTCGGAATTGACCCCAGCCAATTGCGTTGAACTCGTATGACCGAAACGAATTCAATGCTTTTTGTTTATTTAATTCTGACATAAATCAAGAAAATTGACCAATTAGGTCATAGCTGAGCTATGAATAGATCTGAATAGATAAATATGTGCGAACGACCTCAGATTTGCCCGCAGTAGTTGAGTTGAACAAATATGACCTATACAAGCGCGATGAAATTCGTTTCATTCAATTTCAAGGAGAGTTGAGAAAATCAGATGAAATAAGTCGTTTCGAGTTACGCGTCATTTCGAGCAAATAACTACGAGTAAATGTACTCGGAATCAACATTGGTTGATTCCATTAGATTCGTATTGTTGACACGAACAAAATGACATCCTCCGCGAATTTTCTCCCACGATCATTTTGGGAGTTATGAATATTATATATATAAAAAAGATAAGATATATTTATATATATAACATCTATAACAAAAAAACAGCAAACGCGAACCTAGGGGCGGAAAGAAGGGGGCGGCTAAAACTGGACGGCGAACTCCGGTTGCAGGATCGCGAGCCGGGAAGGAATTGCGAACCAAGCTCGATCTTCCTCCATGAACGAGTACCCATGGGACAAAGGCCACCTGTGCTTATGGATTCGGAAAGGGAGCTTCATTGGGAGCTTCCGATTGGCCAATCATAGCTATATAAGGATGGCATCACCTTCGTTTTCATGGCGGAAGGGAATTCACAGCAAGGTCCCCTCTTCTCCATCTCCCCTTCTCCTCCTACCTCAATTCTCCCTCCCATGGCAGGAATCTGCCACTTTTTTTGCTATTTTTCTCGAATCTTCGATTCGGTGAGGAATGGAGTCGTGCCACTCCGAATTGGTAGGAGACTAAGAAGGCGATTATATGCGTAGGCATGGAATTTATAGGAGACTCTTCACACCATAATCATCACCAAAGAGGAACCAGTCACACAATCTTCTTAGCTAAAACAATCCATTAATTCCCCTTAAACTGTTGCTTCCTCTTGTTTGGTGATGAAACAGAATGGCTTAAAATTTTGATATGACAATGGCTTCCCCTCCCCCATCTGCTTCTCCCCCCTCCTAAAATTATCGGTAAATAAATTCATCACTAATAACTATCTAGGTTGATGATGGGGGAGTACGGAACATGAAAAATATTCTGATTTTATTGAGGGAGGATGCTGTTGATTTGAGGTGCCAACTAAGGCTGAGCATAATATTCGAAACTCGAAAGTCGCTCGAAAATCGCTCGAATTTTTAGCCGAATCGGAATCGGTGACAATTGATTCGACTCAATTTGACTCAAATTTGATTTCGAGTCGATTTCGAGCCAGCCCTGAATCGCTCGAAATATGATTTGAATCAACTCGAGTTGATTAAAAATATTATTTATTTATTAATATGTTATTATTTGAAAATTAAAAACTCTAAATTTTAAACCTAAATAAAAATATTGAAGGTTTTAATTGTTTCATTTGCTAAATTTAGATGTTTCTCAATTTAATTTCGAGCCAATTACGAATAAAGAGAAAAATTGCTTAATTTCGAGCCAGCTTGATTCGATTTTGAATCAGCTCAATTTGATTTCGAGCCAGCTCGATTCGATTTCGAGCCAGCTCGGAATCGAGCCATTTCGAGTCGAGCCGAGTCGACTCAAAATCGATTTCGATTTCGAGCCGAGTTTGACTCGAAATCGATTTCGATTTCGAGCCGAGTTCGACTCGAAAATTTTGATTTCGAGTCGAGCCAAAATCGCTCGAACTCGACTCGATATCAACCCTAGTGCCAACATCTCTCTCTCTCTCTCTCTTTCCCTCTTTCTTTGTCTATGCACGGTTTAATATATATATACACACATATATATATTTATACATATATATACGAGTGACAGTCCGCCCCTACTGCCAAGCGCGACAGTACGCGACCGGCGACGGCGGTCTTTGCCCGCCCCCGACGGACTTTGCCCGCCCCCGACGGACTTTGTGCAGACTACCTTCGCCCGCCCCCGGCGGGCTCCGCGCGGGCGGCCTTCGCCCGCCCCCGGCCAAGCGCGATAGTACCCGGCCCGCTACGACGGGCTTCGCCCGCCCTCGGCAGGCTACGCCCATGACACTCCGAGTTGCGCTTGCATCAAGTCGGTTGCGCCCACAACATATACACAGGAGTACTCAAAATGACCGCACAAAAAATTTATTTAAAATTTTATAATTATTTTTTCAAAAATATTTATATTTTAACAAAAAATTATTTTAAAGTAGGTTTATGAGGTCTAATGATTGCCTACCATAGTAGGTGTAGGAGGTCTACTAAAAAGCTTTTGGATTTTATGAATTTCCAACATTATTTTTATTATAGGGATATAGTGAAATTACACAAATAGCAATTATATTTTATGAATTTACATTTTTTTCATAATATATGTTAAGTTATTGGAGTAAAAGAATGAGGTTATATTTGTCAATTTTGAATGTTGCACCAAAGACAACTTCTTGTATATAATAATTAAGGATATGCACATATGAGGGGGGCTTCACAAGAGAAGGTGGATGAGCATAAGGCTCTAGTTCAATTCGTGTATGCTTCATGTGCTCCTACTCTCCTTCTAAGAGCTTTATATATGATTTTGTATTGAAATGAATTGGGTAGGAAATGAAGATCATTTCTCCATCTCTTATCGAGGAAGGATTTTCCCTTCTCCTTGAATTTTGTTTCCTTCTTATTAAAGGTGGAGTTGATGCCACCATAACTAACTTTGTGGTAGAGATTTTTTGAGATGTTACTAAATTCTCTAAGGTAAAGGGATGAAGTTGCTAAATTTTGCTTCCTTATTATACTAACAAGAACATGAATAGTTGAGAAGTTGAGATCTCTTTTCTCATCATGCTAACATGAATATGTTTAGTTGAGAGATGAAGTTGATGCCACAATACCAACTTTTGGGGCTTCACATGAGGAGGTTGATGTGCATGAGACCAAGGTGCGATTCTTTCAAAAAAATTAATTATTTAATTTTGAATTGAAATGGGTATCAATGAATTGCTCATCAACACCCTCTTCCCCCATCTCTCTCTCACCATCTTCCTCTGTTTGTACAAGTTCTAATACATATACTCATACATATGTTTACACATAAGAGGGTCTATATTAGGGCATTGGGGATGGACTGAGGAGAAGCTTCCAGGCAACCCATCCAATTAACATTATTGTTAGGGAGGAGGTTGGAAGATGAGAGCTTCTCCTCAGCTTGATTTGTTTTGTCACTACTGTGGGAGTCCCCTGAGCCTTGGGTTTCTACCCTGTTCCAATTTATCCTTGTTCCTCAAACCACATGCAATTTATGAGGATCCTTTCCTCTGGTTTTTGGGAACAGGTTGATGATATAAGAATTTAAACTGTTGTTGGTGGACTGGATTCGGTTCAAAAATGCTATACGCACACTTTTTTCTCTCTTTCTCTCTCCCTCCTTCCTTCAATCTGTGAGGGATTTTGATAAGTTTGGGGTGCGGGATTTCTTTTTGACCCAGCTAGGAGACTTGAATTTCTAATTCAAACTTGTGATATACTTATGGATATTGGGTTGATATTGAAAAGTTATTATAAGGTTCATTATTTGGAAATATTTTTCACCCGATATTATTTGTAAAGTTTATCATTTGCCGAAAAACCACTGACCAATTTAGTGTTTGTGGAAGGTTTTGGAGTTATCTCAAGCAACCAAGACTCACTATATATTTCAGAAACGTTGGGCTTCTCTGGGAAACATGTGCCATAATAGAGGGATGTGCTCAAACAAGCTTAAAATAATTTGAGAAAACTATGGGGATTCTGTTACGGCAAATGCAACATCGGGTTCAAGTTTCTTAAAAATCCAACTCTCTTTGGCATTTTTTTGAATAAAAGAGGTTTAAATCGGAAGAATTAAGATCGATCGTAATACAGGAACTTGATTCGCCCTGGTGCAAGCAATTGAGGTTAAAAGAGCTTTTGTTAAACCTCTTACGGAGATTTGGAATCTCAATGATTAAATCGGGTGTTTATAATAAGGAAGCTTGGTATTATGATAAGGCTCGATCGAAATCTTATAGTTTGATGGATCTATAAAAACGGGGCAACTAAAAGTAATAATCGTATGCAATAAAACTGAAGGACACTAACACGGTAAAATATTAAGATCTCACCGCAGAATTGTGAACTTGCCTCCTTGGAATGGAGAAGCCTCTTATAAACGAAGTTGCCTCCTTGGAACAGAGATGCCTCTTATAAATGGAGTTGCCTCCTTGGAACGGAGATGCCTCCTTGGAACAGAGATGCCTCCTTGAAACGGAGATGGCTCCTTGGAACAGAGATGTCTCCTTGGAACGGAGATGCCTCCTGGGAATGGGGATGGCTCCTTGGAATGGAGATGCCTCCTTAGAACGGAGATACCTCCAAGGAACGGAGAAGGAACTGCAGTTATAGGAATTTAAACTGCTTCTTATTGTGTTCTTATGAATTCAGTATTTCAATTACTGCACTTCTTTTCAGTAGTTCAATTACTGCATTTCAGTCCAGTATTTTGATTTCGACACCCTATTTCAGTGTTTCAGTTATTTTATTTCATTATTGTATGTGATTTAGAGTTGACGTGAATATGAGAAATTTCTTTAGGGTCAATCATAAATAGTGCCGAACTGGCCATCTCTCTTGAAGTAGAGCAGACATATTGATGTTTTGGTTTTTATTTCTTTATTGCATGCAATTTAGAGTTGACGTGAAGATGAGACATTCCTTCAGGGTCAACCCTAAATAGTGTCGAACTGGTCGCCGCTCTTGAAGCATAGCGGACAGATCGATGTTTTGGTTTTTATTTCTTTATTGCCTGTAATTTAGATTTGACGTGAAGATGAGACATTCCTTCAGGGTCAAAACTAAATAGTGTCGAACTGGCCGCCGCTTTTGAAGCAGAGCGGATAGATCGATGTTTTGGTTTCTATTTCTTTATTGCTTGTAATTTAGAGTTGATGTGAAGTTGGGAAATTTCTTCAAGGTCAACCCTAAATAGTGCTGAACTGGTCGCCACTCTTGAAGCAGAGCGGACAGATTGATGTTTTGGCTTTTATTTATTTATTGCATGTAATTTAGAGTTGACGTGAAGATAAGACATTCCTTCAGGGTCAACCCTAAATTGTGCCAAACTGGCAGCCGCTCTTGAAGCAGAGCGGATAGATCGATGTTTTGATTTTTTTTTCTTGCCTGTAATTTAGAGTTGACGTGAAGATGAGACAGTCCTTCAGAGTCAACCCTAATAGTGTCGAACTGACCGCCACTCTTGAAGCAGAGCAGACAGATCGAGGTTTTGGGTTTTATTTTGTATTGACTGTAATTTAGATTTGACGGGAATATATTGTGCCTTCGAGAATTATCCCTACGAGAATATATCGTGTCTTCAAGAATTATTCCTACGGGAATATATTATGCCTCCAATAATTATTCCTACGGGAATATATTGTGTCTTGGAGAATTATCCCTACGGGAATATATCGTGCATTCGACAATTATTCTTGCGGGAATATATTGTGCCTCCAAGAATTATTCATATGGGAATCTATTGTGCCTCCGAGAATTATTCCTACGGGAATATATTGTGCCTTCGAGAATTATTCCTAGTGGAATATATTGTGTCTTCGAGAATTATTCATACGGGAATATATTGTGCCTTCGAGAATTATCCCTACGGGAATATATCGTGCATTCTAGAATTATTCCTACGGGAATATATTGTGCCTCCGAGAATTACTCCTACGGGAATATATTGTGCCTTCGAGAATTATTCATACGGGAATATATTGTGCCTTCGAGAATTATTTCTACAGGAATATATTCTGCTTTCGAGAAATATCCCTACTGGAATATATCGTTCCTTCGAGAATTATTCCTACGGGAATATATTGTGCCTTCGAGAATTATTCCTACGGGAATATATTATGCATTCGAGAATTACTCCTATGGGAATACATTGTGCCTTCGAGGAATTGTGTCGCGGGGAGAAAATCGGATGGCTGATGAGTTATACTCTGAGGCAACCCACACGAAGGACGGTCTGGGAAGACAACCCGTGTGAAACTAATAGAACTACGTGAGTCTGAAACTGTATGCATGATGATATGGAGTATGTAGACGGTAGTTGCGGGAAGACTGCCACGACCCTATAATAGTACAGATATTCACTCCCTTAAATGTTATATTATGCTTGATGCTAATAGGAATTGGATTTGATTCGTGGTTCTAATAACTTGTCCTTAGCACAGGTGACAGGTGCGGGTGAGAGACAACACCCAAGTGTGGAGGAAGCCATAGAGCTGGCTACTTCTGGTATATTCTAATTAGGCCGCATCTTCTTTTCGGCCCTAGCTCATGGTATATATATATGCATTAGTACTGGAGTTTTAATGCGGTAGAGAGGATGACGCTACTCATACATGTCTTGAATAATGGGTTTTGTGATGATTAATCTTCCGCTATAAATCATGTATTCCGCTAAGTGATATAAAGTGCACTCTATAATGATGTCTTCCGCTAGAATACTGCTTCCCTACTCTGTTGGTGTGTAGTGTCTTTCACTTAACATCACCCATATGTGTGACAATGGAGTGTTCAAAGAAAGGGGTTGGAGAGGGAATTACATTCACCCTTCGTGATCGCTTCAACGTCATGCAAAAAGGGTGGTGTGCGATAAGATCCCCCGGTCGGACCAACGATTTTGAAAGGGGGTCATGCATCGAGACTCTTTAACTCCGCCACCATTTAGGCCAGAATTGGTGAATTGAACCAACTAGAGTAATTCATGATGCACAACTGTTATCTCATCTTGGAGATGCATCGTGACTCCGGTAATGGGCGAAAGCTCGTGGTCGAACCTTTTCTCTACTGTCTGTTGGTTTTCCACCATTTACTTCAAGACTTTGTTTTGTGTCATTGCATTTTCAGACTGTCAATTCAACGTGGCCTCATCATGAGTTACATGCTTTGTTGTTCCGTCAGGATTTTTAGTGCTAGGATTTTTTATCTTCCAAGCATGAGAAGTTCTATCTCAATCAAACTCTGTTGGAGGGAATTCTTAATGATAGGATGTTGGTTGGAGCATGTTGATTTCTTGTTCTGTAGAATAAAGAACATAATAGTCAAACTTTCCAGACGACTCGCCAAGCAATTCGACTTTTGGATCTCCCTTTTCGTAGTGCTCCTTAAACAGTCATTGTGTCGACTTCCTTTTGTTTCTTCTCCTTCTAAGTGAATCATCTTGATCGGAATCATCATCATTACATTGATCTGCTCCACATTTTGTACAAGTGCAGACGTCAAAGAACCGATGACCATCTTCTTCTTCGAATTGATAAACAGGTAGTCCATATGATCTGAAAAAAAAGGATGGGCGCATCGCGACCGAATCCTGTCTTCAATCATGTTTATCTCCGAGGTGAAGATGGTGGACGTGCTGGAAGAGGAGTCATCTCTATTGAACATGATTTCCACCACATCGTCCTTTTTTGTTATAAAGGAAGATTTTACATAGTGAATCGACTGATTATTGCTCTGTATTTTATCATAGTGTGTGACCCATGATTCTGGAAGAAGTTTAATAAGCTCATCCTTTGGAAGTTGCTTCAGGAATTGAACGTATGAGGAGCCTGCGCGGGCATCTATCTCTAGGTAGAGGGATTTATTAGTGTCTTGAGGAAGAGATAAGTCGAAGGAATGATTTTGAACCCGATAGGCCCTTTGATAGTTGAGGGTAGCAACATATTTTCCCGCAACTTGATGTGCCTCGACAATATGAAGCTGAACTTTAAGGTTGTTGTAGATAAGCGGATCATCAAGCCTCAGGTTGAAGTTTGGAAACAACGTTACAAATACAGTGTCAGCATTCAAGGTAGTCTGAATAGTTGCAATGCATGCATGAATGTATTGCTGAAACCTTGTGTCCAGTAGAGCTAATCTAGCAACTCCCAGGAGGCCTTTCCTAGCGTGCAAATTGAGAGCCATTCTAATTTCTCCAAAATGGATATGAGAATAACCATGGGCTCTCCATTGCCCTGGCAGTGCCTCGTCCAGTTGTATATGGAAGATCTGTTCTGCTTCCGTAGCAGGAATTGGTACTTGTTCTAGCCTTGAAGCTAAGACAAGTTCCTTTGCAGTGAGTGTCTTGCTAGAAGTGAGAGCTTGCCTGTAGACTCGAGAAACAGGATGATGTTTCTTAGTGAAGGTTTTGTACGGATTTAACAAGGGAAGGTTAGTTACTGGGATTCCACTATCTTCAGAAAGGTAATCGACCTTATAGAGCGAATCAACATTTTTTGATGTAGAGGGTGAACTAAAGGAATTACGTGGATAAGAGAAAGAAGTGGAACGAGTAACAAGATTTGTATTTGTCATAGATGTAAGAGTCCTCACTTCTCAAGAATCCTCTTCCGTGTTAAGGTGACTTGCTATCATACCGAATGATACAACCGTCGCTAATTCTTGTGATAATCTGAGCATATACCCACAACCGCACTCCTTAGCAGCCTCTAGGGCCACAACTCCTAATCACAACAAGAATTCACCTTAGGTTATGGCTTAAGATTTTTGATGTGGAGGATCCCTTGGTAAGGGCAGACACAGAGCATACTTTCTATCATCAACCAAATGTAAGTCAGCATGAACAAATCTTGCCAATACCATCATGAGCATATCATGAACACCTTCGGATCATCATGAGAAATAAGTGAGTTTTTTATGCTTTCATGACAACCGCCTCTGATACCATGATTATGTGACACCTTATCATGCACATATGTGATAGCTTATCATGTATTCCACAATGAATGTAGACTTGCTTCTCAAGTCGGGCACTATGTATCCCACGCCAAGAACCGAGAATCGATGGGGGGGGGGGGGGGGGGCTTCAGACCCAATCTGGATGGTCGGTTCTTATTGTTTTTGGACCCTCACACGAACTGATAATTTAAAGAACCAAAATAAATTCAACAATTTTGTTCAATACCTCCTTAACCTTTTGATTATTTCTGCTCCCTCATAATGTAAATAATGAATTGATGGAGAAATAAATTTCTCCAAATCATAAAGAATATACGATAAAAATATGCAAGTAATTGGACAAGTCTTAAAAGATTCATACATTAAGAAAGGAAAATATAATTCTCTAACCTTACCAAAACACATATACCTTTCCACACCACATTCATCAAGAAAGGAAAATAAAACACCTAGTCCGGCCAGCGATAAAAAAAAAGCATAATATCTGCATGCCAAACGCATCGAGGGCCGCAACCTCCCAGGCAGAAAGCATAAAGGTTTCGTTTGGTGCGGTGGTGGCGGTTGTGAACGCGGTGATCATGAACCGTTGTTCGTGAACGCCCTACCTCACTTAAAAAATGTCATGCATTTTGTGCACAGAACTAGTTTATTTTCTTGGTAGCGGTCTTAATCTTTGTCATGCCAAACATACATTCTATGATAATTGCATTTTTGATCAAACTCACCGGCGCAAATAAGCAGCGCCAAACGAAGCCAATATCCCCAAGCCGCCGAAGAACGACCCAATTACACCAAGTAGGTAGGCGTCCCAAGCAAGTTTATCCGCCACCGCATTGCCCTCGCGAAAGATGTGAGTTCTAGAATTTCGTGACCAAGGGAAAACGTGGGCCAGTAAAATGATTTATCGGATATGGAGGAGCAAAGAAGTAAGGAGTCAATGTAGAGGTGCACTCCAAACCAGTTCATGGCATGACAAAATTTGATGCCCGTGCATAAAGCCCAAAATTCAGCACGCAGAGCGGAAACAGACAGAAGTGAGAAAGAGGAGGCGCATACCAACTCCCCACTAGATTTACAAATGATGAAGGCTCTAGAGGCGGATGAGGGAACCCAAGAGGCATCAAAGTATAAGAAAGGAGTCCCAGATAGATCAAGCGGCCAATGAATTACTAGGAAGCGGGAGCCGGTAACGAAAATCTTGAGATTGAAGGCGATGATTATTTCGTTGATGAGGTTTGTTATGATTTGGTTTTTATGATGGGATATACCATAGTAAAGTCGGGAGCAGCGCTCCTTCCAAATTCCCCGGAAATAAAATATGAAAGAAGCAAAGAAAACATGAGATTTGTGTTCAACGGGGAGGGAAGTTGTGGGAGATGGCAGAAGTAGCGTCTCAAAATAGTCCCAAACAACCCTGACCAAGAAACTAGATCAAAATATGTGATCCCGAGATTCAATATTGGGCTAACAATTTTGCCTCTTATTCAAACTCATTCTTATAGCTTTCAAAAATGCGGTTGTGAAATGTCATAAAGAAGCGTGGTTTGATTCTATAAGCATCCTAGAATCTCATTCTCATAATGATTTCAATTGCATGCATGAAGATACAACTATAGTTGAATCTCTTCAATGTACACCAAAATATAAAAAAAAACTAAGTTGATAGACAAAAATAACAAATGTGGATATGTATGTTAAGAGCAAGACACCACTATTTTATAATCATACCGTTATAATTCACTCAGAAAAAATCTTCAAATAAATGAAATCTAAGATTATGTGGAGCTTCCAAAGTAATTCACAAGAGCAAGGAGATTTCATATAATTGAGGGTATCATGTATTAATTTGAATCAATTCTACAAAAAAATGATTTGCCCTTCTTACCGCCACACTAAAATGTAGGAAAATTGTGTGATAGGAAACACAAAAGAATAATGACCCTGATGTCTTGCTCCAAAAGTGCGAAATGAAAATTAAATATTTCTTTAGAGACGGGGTGAATAGATAATAAAAAAAAACCTTCATAAATCACACACAACTACAGCAAAAAATCACAAAGAAATAAAAATATATGACAGAAAATCTAAACTATAAAGCGTAGACACAAGAACTTTTATATGTATTCACCAATCAAATCTGGGTACTCCTTCTTTCCACATCATATGGGATAGCACTGTCTTTAAAGGCCTTGGAGCCGTTTCCACCGAAGACTCAAGAGTCCAAAGTGAGCATTTTGTTCCTAGAAGTTCAAGAACCCAAGGAGTCTTTTGCATTGGTGACTCAAGAACACATGCTAATCATTTGAAGAGATGTTTACTAACCCAATATAGCTTTAGTGAATGTTTAGTAATGAGAAAATATCACCACAAAGAAGTTCATGATTTAATATGTGGCTCAAGAAAGAAGAGAAGCACAAGTTACATAGATTTTTTAGTCGCCAGAGAGAACGAAAGTGATAAGGGGTCGTAGAAGGGTTGTTTCTTTATTGTAAAGAGAAATTTTATAATCTTCTTTAATTTCTATCCAAGTACCAACAAGGATGCACAACAGAAAGCGGTGCCTTCCTTTTTCTAATCAATACCAACTCTATTTTGAATTCATAAAAAACTTCTTTTCAATGAATGGTGATCAGATATCTCAGTTCAACTAAGGAGATTCTTCCCTATATAAGCATTGATGGATGGACGACCCAGTCGCAGGACCTCGGTCGGTGAACGATGATCGTAGATCTTTGTTCTTCAAGAGGATGAACATTCTTCTATGAGTGCTAATAAAGGGATGACTCGGCCTGAGAATGTGGGACACACGGTTGGCGAACGGTGATGACAAATCTTTGTTCTGTTAGTTGTAAAGGGAGGGTTTTGGGATCGCTTCAAATAGAAAAACAAAGGTCGGCGATTCTTTTGTCTAGATGGCGAACGACAAGTCAAAAAGCTCAAGCCTCATAATGAATAAGTCTTTAGTCAATGAGCTCCGAGGAATGAATTTGAGCTTTATTCGGGTATCCAATAGGCGAATTCCAATTTGTTTAACGGACATCCGATCGGTGATCAGAACTTTGATCTCTGAAGTATTTGACAAGGCAACATCTTCTTTGGCAAGAGGTTTAAAGAGATTAGACACAGAGACATATTTGTATGAGACTCTGCCTATCAATTCTTGTAGATCTTCCTCAACAGATAGTGCTTCATCATCAGAGTCGAAGGAGGGAGAATCAAGTTCAAAATAGGGGAATTAGCAATGAGCTTAGCAAGATTGCCCTCAGATAATTAGGGGTAAAGAATAGTTGATAAAAAATGATAGGGGCGGAGGAGAGATTCCCAATACCATCCTTGTAAAAGGAGAAGGATGAACTAGGGAATGGATTAGGTGGAGTATATCTGGAGATAATACTCCTTGTCAAATATTGCAGAAGGTGGTGGAAAACACTCCACCAACAGAGGAAGGGATGGAGAAAAGGGGAGGAGTGTGTAACACCCCAATTTTCACAAGTCAAAGTGTGAAACATGGGAGCTACCGCAGAGCGGGAGCTAGTTCCGCTGGCTGAAAATTAATTCAGAAACTAGTTCAAATTTACCCACTCTCTATTTGCTGCCGGGAGTCGGCTGGTAGTGCTACTATTGACGGTAGCAGTCGTTTTGAGTGGTCTGGGTGGCCTCGGAGATACCGCCGCGTGGTAGTGCTGCCAGGGCACGATAGCTCCTGTCATGTTGGAAATCTTGCGATTTCGTCCGTTCGATCATATTGATGGCCAATCTAATGGTCACGGTTTGGGCGCCCGAGGGTAAATAGGCTGACCACCGAAACTCACTTCATTTCTTCCCCTTTTGGCTAGGTCACGAGCGAGAGCAAGAGGAGGGCAGTCCCGTACGTGAGGAAGTAGGAGAGGTTGTCGAAGCTCCGTCGTGAGGATCGACGAGCCAATGCCGAAAATTTTTTTCTTAGATCATTGCGGTCGTCTTCAACACATTTTATCTAAGGATCATGACTCCAAAGCACGCACCAAGGGTAACAAATTTTTCCTTTCGGTCAATATGATGCGTATTTATTTTCCTTGATTCTTCCATTGTATTTTCCCATAGATTTAATTTTGTTTGTGAAGCCAAAACCGTGGTGTGTAACCTATTTTGGTGATATTTAAATGAAATTGTTTGTGAGGGGCTTCATTAGGGAGATACTTGATACCCCAGTGCCATTAGGAGGCATGTACATGGAGTAGGAAGGCCTTGTGATGAATGGAAACTAAAATTTCATGGCTTTTGGGAGATACCACCAGACGGTAGTGATACCGCCGGTGATAGCTCCCAGATTGCCTATGTTGGGCACTTCCAAGCAGTGTAAACATTAATGTGGAATATGTTTATGCTTGCATGCCATAATAGGAAATTGATTGAAGTGCTAAGATGTGAGTTCTTGGATTATGGGAGGTACCTCCGGGCTTTTGTATATGTGAAGCACCGTGGTCATTGTACTTGTGTATGAAGTAGTGGAAGTAATTTTACTTTGTATAGTTTTTTAGTGTTTGTGTACACTTCATTACATAATAATGTGTAATCTTGTTTATTCCTCATAGTGATAAATTGTTGTTTCTTCAACATGTACACTTCATTATTTCACATAACACTTTGGCACATAAAAATCGGATTCTTTAGCATCATTTTGCACTGCTTACATTCAATTTATTGTACTGGATTACGTGTTATGATCCCCATAATGTGAATATGTACATCGTGCAAATCTCTTAATATTGTTGCCTTTCTCAAGTGTCTCTATATATTTAATGCTTTTAAGTGCATTTATTTTTCGTACTTCCTTATTATATTCTCCTCATGATTCTTTTGTTTTACTTCCTTACCACATGGTCCTCATGATTATCTTTTAATTAGGTTTTCTCTTTTTTGTGATAATTAGCTTTTGCTAATAACAAAAGAGGAGAGAAAATTGAGATTGTGAAATATAACACACTTAGACTTCGTTTGGCGCAACTTATTTGCTTCGGTGAGTTGGGTCAAAAATGCCATTATCATAGATTGTATGCTTGGCAAGACAAAGGTTATGACCGCTACCAAGAAAATAAACTAGTTTTGAGCATAAAATGCATGAATTTTTTTAAGTGAGGTCAGGCATTTACGAAGGACGTTTCATGACCACCGCGTTCACGACCGCCACCACAGCCCCAAACGAAGCCTTAGGGGGAGATATTGGTTTTAGAGGGAGTAATCATCTAGGAGAGTAGTCATATCTTTGTATCAGACATTCATGCATACTTCATGTTTACATTATTTGCCACTATGAAAATAATTTCTCATATATGCTTTATTTCCGAATCATCCAAATTTGTTATTATCAAAATGGACAGTTTGTTGAGACATAGTTCAACACTATTTTTATTTGAGAATAATAAATCAAGATAAGTCTCTAACACTTATTTGTAGGTTTTTCATAGTATGCAGGTACATGAATATGTGCTGATACAAGTAATGGCAGATAAGAAACTGCTTGAGCTAAGCGAATATATAAGGGTAAAAAATGAGCATTACTTACTAACAACAGTTGATGTCATTAAACGGTAGCTCGGTTGGAGATTGGCAGAATCCAATCATTGATCACTAACTTATGACAGTGGTAAATAATAGGTAAATGAAAGCTTTGTTAGGCACGCGATCGGCAATCGCTTCACTTATTAGCGATCGGTGATCCAGAGGCCCAATCATCAATCAACGTTACTCTCAAGGTCAGCGATCAATTATTCACCTGCATGCATATTTGAAGATCTACACTATCCGGCAGTTGCGCTAGCGCCCAACGGTGGTAGCTCTGAAGAATGACCTGAAGCACTTCCTGAAGATTTTTTGACGTCCTGGATGAAAAACAAATTTTGCACACTACCGACCTGCGGTATCTACTAGTGCTCTGCCATACAAATATGAAATTTTATGGACTAGGAAGTTGTACACTACCACCAGGCGGTAGTGGCTAACGCCAGGCACTATCTCTTGCTCTAAGAAAAACCCAACGGCAGAAAGAGGTAGAAGGAGTGCTATTTTGAAATTTTGCACACTATTGCCCGAGAGTAGAGACTAATGCTCGACGGTAGCTCTGAAAAAATGATGATTTATATTTAAACGTGTGTGATTTATTTCCAAGCTAAAGGTTTTTACGAGAAGGTTCGCCCTAGCATACTTGAATTGCCGAGGAACTCCCTCTGAAGGAACGAAAGGACGGCGGCTTCAATAGCGATCATCAAAGCAAATAATTTTCAAAGAGCAACACGCAAACTCAAGCCACCTTTCATCCTCTTCCTACTTTTTTGGTTTGAGGAAGTTTTTTTTATAATATTCAGTCTTATGTATCGATCTTCTTTGTATTTCTCTTGTGATTTTTATTCTACTTGAATATTGTAATCATGGTTAATTCGTCGACGTGATGGCGGCTAGATTGAAATAGATTTTGGGAGGAAATTTGGCACATTCAGGGAAATTAGATCGAGGTTAGGTCTAGGGTGATTGAGGCTTATCTGGGGGTGGATTTACTTGGGTCAATCGGTTCAAGATACATCGTCTTAATCTTTGCATCACATACATGATCATTTTTTGTATACACTCAGATTGATAAATATAAAGACGGTTTTCTTTTATTTGTGTTCTTGATTTATATATTCTATTATTATTTCCACTCTGTAACTTTAATCATTTCTAAAAGAAAATTAGAAACTTGAAAGAAACCTTATTCACCCTCTCATCTGAGGTTGCCTACTGATCCAACGGGATGGAGATAGGAAGTGGATGGGTGAATGCTCATGGTGAAGAGGAGAAGAAGGAAGGCCCAACAAGTTGAAGGAACGACCTTCTAGAGGGTGGCAATGAAGGTGGGGAGCAGAGTGGGTTCGATGTTGGAGGCTGAATCCATTGGGGTGGAGACAATGTTGGATGTTGAATCCATAAAGGCGGATGATGTAGGTGTGATGGTATTGGGGGTAGTGATGGTGGGTGGAGATGCAGTGGTAGAAGGGGCAAAAAAGTAGATGGTATAGGAGATGATGGTGCAATGGAGGAAGAAGACTTTGGGATGACTTTCTTCTATAACTACAAGATCCTAACTAATAAGATCTTATCACTGCTCATGGCAACTATAGGATACGAAAGGGGAGAGGGGGTGAGTGCGGAATGATACTTGAGACTTACTCTAGAGGGGGTGAATGGAGTTATAAAATATTTTAACACAATCAATCACAGTCAATGCCACAGATTATAAACAGTAATAATGATTATGCAAAAAAGTAAATCTAAACTATAGAGCAAGCATCCAGATGACACAAATGTTTTATAGAGGTTCCTCAAATCTGGGTATTTCTTCTCTTTTATCCCTTGGTAGGAATTCACTAAACAGTGTTGAGTCTTTTGATAAAAAAACTCTTAGAATGACTACTGAATATTTTGATAAAGAGATTCTTAGAACCATTGAATTCTGTTAAAGAAGGATTCTTAGGACTCTATCACTGAATCCTTTTAAAGAGTGATTCTTAAAACTCTATCATTGCATCATTTAAAGAAGGATTCTTAAAACTCTATCACTAAATTCTGTAAAGATGGATTCTTAAAACTCTATCTTTGAATCCTTTAGAGAGATATTCTTAAAACTCTTTGAAATGGATTGATGATGCAAATGGATTTTATCTGATCAGTTATTCTTGATAAGAGGAAGAAGACAGAATACCAATCAACAAGGCATAATACTAATCAACAACTTATTTTCTTTTCTAGGGGCTTGCAGCAGAATAGCCCTTTTTCATATCAAGAGAGAAGAAGAGAAGGATGAGACTCAGAGAGAAGATAAGTCTTTCTTGATCGTAAGAGAGAAAAGAGAAGGCAATCAACTCTTTTCTGTTTAAATCATATGCATATTTAGAAGACCATCTGATTCAATGCTTTCGTTTTCGTCTCTGATTCGTTATAATCTCTTTCTGTAAGTGGAGCATCAACAATTAGATTTGAACTACAATCACAATCTTAATTTGCTCACTGTCTTAACTAGCATTCTGAGAGAATTTGACGTAAGCTTATAAAAACGTCTATTACTTCTTGATGTTCGTCGATTTTTAATTATATAGGAAATTAACTTAAGTTGAATTCTTTTGTACAGAACTTCAACTTCTTCTGTTATGCTTTAGAGAACTCGACGTAAGTTGTCTTAGCTCTTCGACGTACGTCAAATACTTCTCGACGTACAGAGCTTTCTCTCAACATTTTTCCTTTGCTTTTTCAGCCTTCAATTCTGACAGCTTTTTCCTGTTTAATCACATTACATATATAGCCTTTCTATACTGAATTATGTGTTATGATCCCCATAATGTGCATATGTACATCGTGCAAATCTCTTAATATTGTTGGCATTCTCAAGTGTTTCTATATATTTAATGCTTTTAGTGCATTTATTTTTCGTACTTCCTTATTATATTCTCCTCATGATTCTTTTGTTTTACTTCCTTACCATATGTTTCTCATGATTATCTTTTAATTAGGTTTTCTCTTTTTTTTTGTGATAATTAGCTTTGGCTAATAACAAAAGAGGAGAGAAATTTGAGATTGTGAAATATCACACACTTAGACTTCGTTTGACGCGACTTATTTGCTCTGGTGAGTTGGGTCAAAAATGCCATTATCATAGATTGTATGTTTGGCAAGACAGGTTATAACCGCTACCAAGAAAATAAACTAGTTTTGTGCAAAAAATGCATGAATTTTTTTAAGTGAGGTCGGGCATTCATAGAGGACGTTTCATGACCACCGCGTTCACAACCGCCGCCACCACCACAAACGAAGCCTTACGGGGGAGAAAATGGTTTTAGAGGGAGTAATCATCTAGGAGAGTAGTCATATCTTTGTATCAGACATTCATGCATACTTCATGTTTACATTATTTGTCACTTTGAAAATAATTTCTCATATATGCTTTATTTCTGAATCATCCAGATTTGTTATTATCAAAATGAGCAGTTTGTTGAGACATAGTTCAACACTATTTTTATTTGAGAATAATAAATCAAGATAAGTCTCTAACACTTATTTGTAGGTTTTTCATAGTATGCAGGTACATGAATATGTGGTGTTACAAGTAATGGCAGATAAGAAACTGCTCGAGCTAAGCGAATATATAAGGGTAAAAAATGAGCATTACTAACTACAACAGTTGATATGTCATTAAACGGTAGCTTGGTTGGAGATTAGCAGGATCCAATCATTGATCACTAACTTTCGACGGCGTTCAGTGATCGGTAAATGAAAGCTTTGTTAGGCACGTGATCTGCAATCACTTCACTTATTAGCGATCTGTGATCCAGAGGCCCAATCATCAATCAACGTTACTCTCTAGGTCAGCGATCAACTATTCACCTGCATGCATATTTCAAGATCTACACAATCCAGCAGTAGCGCTAGCGCCCAACGGTGGTAGCTCCGAAGATTGACCTGAAGCACTTCCTAAAGATTTTTTGACGTCCTGGATGAAAAAAAAATTTTGCACACTACCGACCCGCGACATCTACTAGTGCCCTGCCATACAAATATGGAATTTTATGGACTAGGAAGTTGTACACTACTGCCAGGCGGTAGTGGCTAACGTCAGGCACTATCTTTTGCTCTAAGAAAAACCCCGCGATAGAAAGAGGTAGAAGGGGTGTTATTTTGAAATTTTGCACACGATTGCCCGAGAGTAGCGGCTAATGCTCGGCAGTAGCTCTGAAAAAATGATGATTTCTATTTAAACGCGTGTGATTTATTTCCAAGCTAAAGGATTTTAGGAGAAGGTTCACCCTAGCATACTTGAATTGTCGAAGAACTCCCTCTGAAGGAACGAAAGGAAGGCGGCTTCAATAGTGATCATCAAAGCAAATAATTTTCAAAGAGCAACACGCAAACTCAAGACACCTTTCATCCTCTTCCTACTTTTTTGGTTTGAGGAAGTTTTTTTATAATATTCAGTCTTATGTATCGATCCTCTTTGTATTTCTCTTGTGACTTTTATTCTACTTGAATATTGTAATCATGGTTAATTCGTCGATGTGATGACGGCTAGATCGAAATAGATTTTGGGAGGAAATTTGGCACATTTAGGGGAATTAGATCGAGGTTGGGTCTAGGGGGATTGAGGCTTATCTGGGGGTGGATTTACTTGGGTCAATCGGTTTGAGATACATCGTCATAATCTTTGCATCACATGATCAATTTTTTATACACTAAGATTGATAAATATAAAGATGGTTTTCTTTTATTCGTGTTCTTGATTTATATGTTATATTATTATTTCCACTCTGTAACTTTAATCATTTCTAAAAGAAAATTAGAAACTTGAAAGAAACCTTATTCACCCTCTCATCTAAGGTTGCCTACTGATCCAACAGGATGGAGATAGGAAGTGGATGGGTGAATGCTCATGGTGAAGAGGAGAAGAAGGAAGGGCGAACAAGTTGAAGGAACGACCTTCTAGAGGGGAGGAATGTGTAAGATCCCTATCCTGCACCTGGAGAGCTCCCGGATCTTATGCCCGGAACCTCCATCTTACGGTGACACTAACACACGAGTTAGCTGCCTCCGCAAGACGCCGATCCTGCCGGCAAGAACGATCAACAGGCCAACAAGAGATAGGAAGAAAATTAAGTAAAAATAAACCAAGTCCACAATCACACATATATACATCATAATATGACAAGTCCACCAATGAGTACAATAAGTGAAAGAGAGAAAGGGCTTATGCTCGGTACATGTCGAAAATTAAGTAAAATAACTCTCTCACTCTACATCTATGCGGAAGCAATCAAACTTTGTCAATCTGTAGTTAAATAGTGGTGTTGCGCGGAAACTGCTCCTCAAGTCTGCCATCACGTCCTGCTGGTCGAACCGCTACTCCAGCTCCTCGGAATCCTACGGTCATAACCAACCGTTAGTCATAAAGACTAAGCTACTTTTGTCCTCGCCTCCCCCCGCGACTCCTAGGCACTCTGCGGGAGGATGAAGCGGAGGACAACAAAGGGTATATCAAACAAGTAGGTGATAGTGGGTCTGGCTAGCATAAGTATAGACCAAAAAGGAATATATTCTAGCAGTTCTACTATACAGTCTATAAAGAGAGCAATAGACAAGAAAAAGCTATAGCAGTAGTAACAGAGAGCAACGAGCAGTCAATAGCATTCACAGCAATATAAGTAAGAAATGTAGTGTATATATAGAGAAGCAGCTACAAAAATAACCCTAACTTATACGAATGCCCATACAAACTTATAAGTTAGGGGATCAGGCACTAAGGTAAACTCATCATATAAAAGAGCTCATACTAATTTATACGATGAGGTCTTATTTATGCAAGGATGTTATGATATGTTGTGCAAACCTTTTGTTAGTTCCCTCTGTTCGAGTGTGTCAACTCAGGTACCCGGTTGAGGCAAACAGGGCAGTGGATCGGGCTTGTCTACTTCTAGGCTTATGTCACACATCTCACAGCCTAGACCTTATGTATGCCCCTAATAACACACAGGGTATCATCGTACTATCTGGTAAGCACCACCTCAATCTCGATTTTCGAGTCTCCGCTCAGTTACACCCTGTTGAGGCAAACAAGGGCAGTGGATCGGGCCATCCATTCCTAGGCCAGTATGACACCTCCCAGCCTAGACCTTACGTACGCCCCTAAGAACACACAGGGTATCTGCGTACTACTTGATACAATAATGCCTCTAAGTGACTGAACCCTCAGCTCAGAGGACTTGACTAGTCCTTCCTTATATAACACCGAGCCTACCGCTCGCAGGACTAACCCGTCCTTCTAATATACCAAGCCTACCGCTCGCAGGACTTAACCTGTCCTTCTAATATACCGAGCCTACTGCTCGCAGGACTTAACCCATCCTTCTAATATACTGAGCCTACCGCTCGCAGGACTTAACCTGTCCTTCTAATATACCGAGCCTACCGCTCACAGGACTTAACTCATCCTTCTACTATACCGAGCCTACCGCTCACAGGACTTAACTCGTCCTTCTAAAATACCGAGCCTACCGCTCATAGGACTTACCCCGTCCTTCAAAAATACCGAGCCTACCGCTCGCAAGACTTAACCCGTCCTTCTAATATACTGAGTCTACCGCTCGCAGGACTTAACCCGTCCTTACTTGAGCAATACTAATCCATCCCAAATTTGGGACGGTGATTATCCTATCAAGTCCTCCTATTTAAACTACTCTTGTCTACCGTTTAGTTGTACTTAGAAGTTTAGGGTGAATCCCGGACTTCTCGAGGGTTACCCGACGAAGGACTCGCAACGGTACTAGGGTATACAAAGGGCTGAAGCCCAAATCCCCTTTCTCCAGGATATTTAATCTTATTGGTGGCTACCCATTCCTTCATACCCATTTCCTCTCTAGTTACTCTAAAGTCCTAAGGCGGATTACATATAGATCGGGCAAACATGTGTCAATGTTCAATTGAACATCGAACCCTACCTTCTTAGTGACCGATCATTTTGTATGTCATAACTCAATACCTACTTAAGGTCCCCATTTCATACATCAATCACACTTATACTTGTTGACGGGTCATTCCTCCCATCTGCTATCATATCATTGCCAATTCCCGAAATGGTAGATTACTACACGCACCCCAATCTCTTTCTTCTAATAAATGTCACTAATGGTTAGTCCTTTAATCCATCTATGCCTCCATAATGATCAATGAGATAATAGTTCTATGTGTGGTGGTCAGGGGTGCTCTAAATCACGTAATACATTTTTTACTAATCGCAGGCTGGTTGCCTTTAAGTGAAACCACCTCTCCTATAAGGTTGACTATATGATTACTAACTAGTATGAGACCATTTTAATTCCAGATATTCATATTAATGTCTAAGTTCTATGAACAAATTTCTATGATATTACAACAATAATAAATCAAGAATTAGTTTCTAAAATCGTAAGTCCAAATGTCACTTTGTGAAGGAAGTATGAAGTTCACTCAGAGATTAATTCTAATAAAATTTCCAGAGCTTCATACTAATATAAAAAAGACCATATACAAAATTTCATAACAATCCACCATCAGTAATATAGGGAATCAATTTCTCAAGTTATAGGTCCAAATACTACTTTGTGAAGGAAGTATGAAGTTTACTCGGAGATTAATTCTGATAAAAAATTTTTAGCTTCAAACTGATATAAAAAAATCATATACAAAATTTCATAACAATCCACCATCAGTAATCCAGGGAATTAATTTCTCAAGTTATAGGTCCAATTACCTCTTTGTGAAGGAAGTATGAAGTTTACTCAGAGATGAATTCTAATAAAATTTTGATAGCTTCATACTGATATGAAAAAACAATATACAAAATTTCATAACAATCCACCATCAGTAATCCAGGGAATTAATTTCTCAAGTTATAGGTCCAATTACTACTTTGTGAAGGAAGTATGAAGATTACTCAGAGATTAATCCTAATAAAATTTTTTTAGCTTCATACTGATATAAAAAGACCATATACAAAATTTCATAACAATCCACAATCACTAATCCAGGGAATTAATTTCTAAGTTAAGGTCCAATTACTACTCTGTGAAGAATTATGAAGTTTACTCAGAGATTAATTCTAATAAAATTTTCATAGCTTCATACTGATATGAAAAGACCATATACAAAATTTCATAACATTTCAGTAAGCTTTGACCCTATAAATACTCACTTGGGGTCTATGTGACCAAATCATATGAAATCAACTTTCCTAGGAAATTAACCCAAAGGTGGATGGTTTTCACTATAGAGTATTGTCCTATGTTCCTAAGTGCATGTTTATAGTTTCATGAAAGATGACCAAGGGAAAACATTTAAATCCTCAAAAACATTATTACTTAAGAACCTTATTGTTCACCCTTTATCACCTAGATTTTTGGCATGAGACTTTCATTCATATACAAGATTCCAATTGGGATCAACCACTAACTTGGGTACATTCATGATCTTGTTGTCATTCCACCCAAAATTGGGTTAAGATAAGTTGATTTACACATGTAAATCTAATACTACATGGTTATGCTATATGCACACCAAATTTCCTTTATACATGCATGTGGAACAAACCAACATGCATATGTCCAAATGACCTTAAATTTTAACCATGGACTAAATTAGATCTGATTTGTAGAAATGCTACCTAAAACATGGGCCCATTTGAGTTGATTTACACATGTAAATCTAATACTACATGGTTATGTTATACGCACACCAAATTTCCCCTTCACATACATGTGGAATAAACCAACATTCATAGGTCCAAATGACCTTAAATTTTAACCATGGACTATTATTTACATAACCAACCTCCCAAAGGAGATTTGGGGTGATTTGAGTCCAAATCACCCATAATTTACACCATGCATGATTTATTAAATTCCTATAAATACTTTAGAAAAATGTGCCCAAAAATTCTAATTTTTGGGCACATAGTAGATCTAGGGTGCATACACACATGGTTAAATTTTCAACCTCATATCATCTACTATATAAAATTTATTTACAATTTAAGATCTGTCCTTCTCTAAGACCAGCCTTACTAAATTTGCCCTATAGAGAGTTGTATGGAACCAAATGATGTGATATCATTTCCTACAGATAGTAGACACAAAGGCCTACAAAAGTTGTCTCTGCCTATTTTTCATTTTAAGGCCTCCAAGGGCCTCAATTTTTTAGTGCAAAAGATCTATTTCACTATGGCAAAACAACCTTTAGTCTGACCTAAACAAAGGTTTTTCTATGGTTCATTAAGACATAGATCTACTCAAATGCAAAGATAATTGAGTCAAAAAATTTACGAGAGACTAATATACACATTTTCAAGCCCTCAAAGGAGATTTCGAGTGGTTTAAGTTCATATAATCCAATAATCATGACATGCATGACTAATTAAATTAATTCTAAAACCATAGAAAAATATTCTCCAAAATTATTGATTTTTGGATAGGTGGTGTATTATATCATAGCAAAAGTGTGGCTAAAATTTCAGAGACTAAAACCAAGCCAAATGAGCTAGGTCCACAAAATACTCAATTGGGTTATATGCACACCACACTTCAACCATGTCAAGACATGCAAGTGGGTTAGCCCAACATGCATTAGTACAAATGTTCTTACATTTTTACCATGGACTATAATTGGTCTGGTCTACCATCCATAGAAAATTTGAGTGAATTTGGATTTATATAACCCTAGATTTAAGTCATTCAAGGAAAATGAAATGTTGAATAAAACCTTAAAAGAATTGTTTCAAAAAATCCCCAATTTTTGGCGGGGGGTATTTTAGGGTATAACACATGCTTGCCCCAAATTTCAAGTCATTTAGAGTTATAAATCTCCCTAAATTAATTTCTAAAGTTCTAGGGTCCCATATGTACATGCTTCACCAAAATGGATGCCCAGGGAGCATTACTCTTCATATTGAGTGATTAAAAGCTCATTAGGAAGGTGAGACCTGCAGCTACAACTTTTATGTTGATCTCTTAAACTATAGTTGTCATTACGTAGTTCAAACACCAGTTTGAATGCACTGTCCAGAATGTGACAATTATTAAAAAAACATCCAATATGAATTATTATTTGGTCTGCGACTATCAGATCATCCAGATCGGACGGCCACCAGTCATCTTCCTTGATGGTTTAACGTCCACAATTTCGCCATCTCAGAGCCCATTTGAGCTGATTTCTGGCCGATCCCGACGGTCTCCGGCGAAACCCTCCCGCCACCACCTTCAGTCGACATTTGGCCATCGGCTGGTGGTGGCCGATTGGCCTGCGGTTTCAGGAGGAGGGCTCCGACATCTTGCATTTTTATCAGGTAGGAACATCAAAACTTTGATGGTGATCCATCATTTTCATCACGAAATTGAACAGGAAGAGAGGGGGAAGGCTATCACGGGGGAGGGCAGGAGAAACCGGTCCTTAGTTGGGCTTGAGGGAGGCTGTTTCCTCGGGGCACCATTTTTGTCTTCTCCGGCGAGCTCCTTGCTCAACTCCGGCCACAACACTCGAACTCCTCAGCGAACTTGGGGCTTCTCTTCCTCTGGAGATTCTGAAGGTGATGATATAAGTGATTGGGGCTGGGGGTGGCAAATAACAAGAGGGCCATTAATGGCCTCTTTTCGGCCACCCCTAATTCTCTCAATTCATACACTTGGCCTCCCATGAGCTGAGAAAAGGAGCTGGAATTACAGAGGGTGCTCAGTGCCAGGCATTGGGAGGAGAATTGAGTGCCAATTGGCACTCAATCTATGCCTCCCTTTTTGTCTCTTCTCCAATATGGGGGAAAACCCAATTTTGATCTATGTTGAATCCCTCCTCCAATCTGAGGGCATGCATGGTCATAAGCTATTGGGTTGCAGGGTGGGCCTCCTATTGAGGCTTTAACCCATAGGGCTTGGCTTAATTGATCCAAATGCCCATTTAACCCAATTTTGATCTATGTTGACTTTTGGGGTTGACTTGGTCAACTTATGAGTTGACTAGTCCAATGTGTTGGTCTTGAGTCCCTTGACACCATCTAATGTTGATTGGGTCATGGAGATGCCCCAATCGGGCCAATTTAGCCAATATGTGTGATTTGACCAAAATTGGGGAAAGGTTGACTTTGGTTAAATTGAACCAATTGATGACCTCTAAATGGGGCTTTTGGGTTCGCGAGGGGAGGGAGCGCCGTCGCGCTGGGACACTGTAGAGGCGGGGTACTTCCGCGCGGGGCATGGGGGCTACACATGCACTGTCAATTGACAGAGCGTCTTAGATGTGGAAGGCAAGGTGTCTTGAAATGAGTACTCTGGGTTCCTTTCACAGCTTTGGTCAGGGGTAGCCCGGTAATTTCGCCGTCGTAACCACCGTAGCCACCTGATGGGCGAATCACGCTGGTCGATTTGGAGCACACGGATCGTCAGTTTTCGTAAATGACCGTCTCGCCCTTCGGGCAGTTCAGGCAGCTTCGTTGAAGGTGAAAAAGGCGACGAGCGAGTCCTAAAATCTAAGAAAAATGGTTAACCGCAAGCGTGTCGGGAATGCAGAAATGCTTCTGAGCATGCTCAGAAGCGTTCTGAGCGTGCTCAGAAGCGTTCTGAGTGTGCAACAAACACAGAAGCATTATGAGCACGCTCGAAAGCGTTCTGAGCGCGTAATGAACAGGGGAGTGTTCTGGGCGCGCTACGAGTACGGGAAAAAGGGGGAGTCGCGCCTCCTAAGGGGAAAGCGAACTTCGACCTCTCCTGCCGAGGGGATGCGGTTTCAGTCGCATCCCCTGTGGGAGAGGGTCCGGCCGCCCCCCTCCCCCCCCCCCCCCCCCCCTCCATGGGGGTGCGGTTTGGCCACACCCCATGGGGGTGCGAATAGGCCGTACCCCCCTATGGGGGTGCGGTTTGGCCGCACCCCCCATGGGGGTTGCGACTTGGCCGCACCCCCCCCCCCCTATGGTGGGTGCGGTTTGGCCGCACCCCCCATGGGGGGGGGGGGGGTAGGACTTGGCCGTACCCCCCTATTGGGGGGGGGGGGGTGCGGATCGGTTTGGCTGCACCCCACCTAAGCGGGGTGCGGGCTATCCGCACCCCGCTTAGTGGGGTGCGGACTAACCGCTCCCCGGTAATGGGGTGCGGTCTTTGATTTCGCCTGACACTGCTCACAGCGCGAAATGCACGTGCTGTGGAATTATGGTCATGGGTTTGACTCTTGACCCCACTAACCCCACTCCCACTTAGTGGGGCTTTCTCTAACCGCGCCCCGGAATTCCTATAAATATATGAGTGCATATCATTAGCCCCCCAAACCTTCGGAGTCTGAATCATCGTGTGGAGGAGTTCGAAGGTTTTGATTTTCCTTCGCGACAATTTAGATCACCGTCATCTTCGTGCGACGTGCCGGAAGTCGTCGCTTGGCTCTAGTTGTGGGAGAAACTTTTACATCGTATTGATCGGCTGTAGGCTTGTTGCCCAGTGATTGCATCGGAGATCGCGGCAAGCTTGTCGCCCCGTGATTGTGTCGGATATCGTGATGAGCTTGCCATTTAGTGTTGAGTCCTGGGTAGCTTGGCGGCAAGGTGCTGAAGAAGCGCGGTGGCAAGGTGCCCATGCAGCGCGGAAGCAAGGTGCCCAAGCAGCGCTGAGGCCAAGTGTCCAAGCAGCGTTGGGCGAGGTGCCCAAGCAGCGCTGCGGCGAGATGCCCAAGCAGCACTGAGGCAAGGTGCCCAAGCAGCGCTGAGGCAAGGTGCCCAAGCAGCGCTGAGGCGAGGTGCCCAAGCAGCGCAGAGGCGAGGAGCCCAAGCAGCGCGGAGGCAGGGTGCCCAAGCAGCGCGGAGGCAAGGTGCCCAAGCAGCGCGGAGGCCAGGTGCCCAAGCAGCGCTAAGGCAAGGTGCCCAAGCAGCGTGGTGGCGAGGTGCCCAAGCAGCGCGGTGGCGAGATGCCCAAGCAGTGCGGTGGAAAGGTGCCCAAGCAGCGCAGTGGCGAGGTGCACAAACAACGCGGAGGCAAGGTGCTCAAGAAGCGCGGTGGCGAGGTGCCCAAGCAGTGCGGAGGCAAGGTGCCCAAGTAGCACGGTGGCAAGGTGTCCAAGCAGCGTGGAGGCAAGGTGCCCAAGCAGCACGGTGGTGAGGTGCCCAAGCAGCGCTGAGGCAAGGTGCCCAAGCAGCGCAGAGGCAAAGTGCCCAAGCAGCGCGCTGGCGAGGTGCCCAAGCAGCGCTGAGGCAAGGTGCCCAAGCAGCGCGGTGGCAAGGTTGTCTTTTGTGCTGACTTGGTTAAGATTGTCGTACTCGACGCATGTCCTCCACTTGTGAGAGGCCTCTTCTCTTCACCACATTAGCGATTTTGCTGCTTGGTGATAGTTCTGAAGGTCGTACGCAGCCTTAACTTTTGGAGCCTTACTTTAGAAGATTCTTATCGCTGATAGAGCCAGAAAGTAGCCGTAATAATTTTAAATAGACAATGGATACATGCACATTAGTACAATCTTGCGGCTTACTGTTTTTTTAAAGCAGAAAACTGGAAGAAGCGGTAAATTGAAATTGATGATTGATGAAATGCCGGTTGTGTGCGCTCTACTAGGGGGAAAGTTCCCTGCCCGGTACCTCTGGCTCATCCGCGTCGGGGTACGACGTTGTCCTCTATTAGATTGTCAGCTTGTGGTCCGTGTTGGTTCGGGACTTGGTTTAGTAAAAACCTTCTGAGGAGGCCTTGTTGGACAAGACGCTCGATTTCCTCCTTCAACCTGTTGCAGCCTTCAGTACTGTGTCCATGCCCGCGATGGAAGTTGTAATATTGTGATTGGTTTCCTCTACTTGGCGCGAGCGGCTCAGGCCTGCATAGCGCGTTGCTATCATGGATGGTGAGGAGAATGTAAGTCCTGGTAGTGTTCAGGGGAGTGTAGTCCTGACGCTGGTGACATCCTTGGTCTTGGCTGGGGTTGTCGTGATGCTTGTTATTCTTATTGGGAACTGATAAGAAAATTATTTTCCAAAAACTTGATAAGAAAATAATTTTACGAAATTGCTAGAGGCAAGCGCACCTATCGCGTGTAGTATATATATGATAAAAATATCATAACATAGTCGTATTAGTCCTGGGTCCCGTCGAGTATTGTTACTTCGAGCTACGCTATTGTTTTATCGGATTAAAAATAAGTGATGAAAGTGATAATTAAAAACAAAAACAAAAATGATAACATAACGATAATAACAAAAATGATAACAATCGCGGGCTTGGTGTGCGTTTAGCAAAAACCAAGAAAAGCGATAGAAAAGACAAAAAGGACGCACTAAATTAAAACGCACACACTCTACGAAATTGAAATGAAAGCGATAAATTGCAGGAATTAAAGAAATGGAATCCCTACCCAAATAGGTAGAGGGGAAAATAAATGCGTGAGCAAGTTCTACCCAAATGGGTAGACGGGAAATAAATGCAGTGCAAGTTTTACCCAAACGGGTAGGCGGGAAATAAATGCAGTGCAAGTTCTACCCAAATGGGTAGACGGGAAATAAATGCATGACGATAATGAAATAAAACTAAGCTATTAAACGAAATAACGAAAACAAAAACACGAATTAAAAAAGGTGATGACAACGAAAAAAATGACGGAAACGAAATTGATTAAAACATAAAACAACAAAAACACGAATAATAAAAACATAAAGTGAGAATACGAAAACGAAGAAAGCATTACGAGAGAAAAAACGCTCGCTTTGAAGCGATTTTAAACGCAGCCCGAATATCCCATTCTAAACTACCGTGTCAAGGAAGAAAAGAATGAAAAATTATGACGACGCATAAATTCGAATCTAAGCGAGAAAACCGATTTTATGGCGACGAATAAATCTAGCTAAAGAAAGAAAAATTGCGAAAATTGAAGTGCGGAAATAAAGCTAAGTTATGAATTGAAATACGGTGCAGAAATAAAGCTAAGTTATGAATTGAAATACGGTGCAGAATATGAAATTGCAGAATTTGAAATTACGCTACGAATGCACGAAAAAACTAAATTTATTTATTGCCATAATAACGGGGTTTACAGGAAATAAAATTACAAAATTAAAAAACATTTAATTTCAACATTTATATTACAAAAAGAAAATAAAATAAACACCTAATTAATTACATAAAAAAGAAAATAAAAAAATACAAAAAGTGGACAAAATATTGTGGAAGATCACCCAAAAAGGGCAATCCATTAGGAGCCAAGAGGTTCCAAGAGGAGGGATTGATGAGGGGGTCGGCCTCTATTTATAGGCAAAAATTTGGAATTACACGCCCTCGGTCACGGGCGTGACTGAGGGCGTGACACGGCTTGGGGTGCGAATAGCCAGAACAGCTGGATACAGGCTGGCATCTGGAAGGCTTGACCGGCGACTTTGGAAGTACACGGGCGTGTTCTAAGGAACACGGGCGTGTTCGATGTCGGCAGGCTTGAGCTTGAACTGGGCGTGACACCTGGCGTGTCCTTTGGTTTTCTGGAAGCTTTGTTGAGTCACGGCCTCGGTCACGGGCGTGACCCGACCACGGCCGTGACATTGGGCGTGACATTGACATTTGGGCTCGAATCTGGCTGAACATCCAACACGGGCGTGACCAAGTACACGGCCTCGGTCACGGGCGTGACCGAGGGCGTGACTTGATGTTTGAGCTGGAAAAAAGACAGAAATGAAAATTATCAGAAATTATTGAACACGCCCTTGGACACGGGCGTGTCCGAGGGCGTGACTTAACAAAATTACAGAAAATTTATAAAATGAAAATAAAACTAAGTTAAAAACAAAAATAGCAAAAACAAACATTTTATTCATTAATTTACATATATTATTTACAAATTTAATTAAAACTATACTAAAAACTATATAGAAAAATGCGTATATTTTCTATTTATCAGGAACTGTCTGCGGTAGCGGCTCCTCTCTCTTCCTTTTCGAGCTCCCCTCAAACTGCTGGCAGTGTGCTTCGATTGCCTCATCTACTAATATCTGTGCCTCGACTCGGTGAACGAGGTCTGGGTAGCTAGGCATAGTTTCCCGCATTAGTGCGGAGTAGAATCCACCGGGGCGGAGCCCTCCAAGAAAAACTCATCGCAGAAGCTCGGGGTCCACCCCTGGAATTTGTCGCACCTCAGTAGTGAAGCGGCGGAAGAAATCCTTGAGGGTCTCTCCCTCGCTCTGGCGTATTCCTGAAAGGTGGGAGGGGTCCCAGACGATTCTGCAGTTGGCGATGAATTGGTCGGTGAATCGCTGACTTAGTTCCGCAAAATTATCGATGACTCCTTCTCTCAGAGAGTGGAACCAGGTGCGCGCTTGTCCCTTTAGTGCTGTCGGGAATGCTTATCACAATAGTTGGTCAGTGGCGCTGTAAATCCTCATGATGGTGGCGAAGTGGCAGATATGCTCTAGCGGAACGTCTGTTCCGTCGAACGTCTCCATGTTGGGGAGCTTGAAGCCATTTGGGATTGGTTGCGTCAGGACCTCAGGTGCTAATGGTGATCTGTGGTGGAGAGGGCGGCGAACTGGAGCGGCTCGTTGCCCGACTTGTTCGTATTCCACCGCGATCACGTCGCGAATTTCCTTGCGAGTGAGCCTTTCTTCTACACACTCGAAGCCTGCTGCTTCCGGGCGGTGGTGGTGATGACGAGTTTCAGGTTCTCTGGTCGGACGGATTGGGCATGTTGGGCTGTCCGCGTTGGAGATCTCTTCTTCCGGAATGTCGTGCTCGCGAGCGATGCGCTCAGCCGGAGCACGATCCAGAGCTGGAGGAGGCAGACTGTCTTGCTCGCGGGCATGATTAGAAGCTCGTGATGCACCTCCATTCCTTAAGAGCGCGAGCATCTCGGTTTGGTGTTCTTCTACCTGGCGCACGCGTCCCTGCAGTGACACAATGGTTGCGTTCATGGCCCCTTCCACGAGAGGAGCGTTGATGAGCGAGTGGGAGAGTGTTGGATGAACATGTCCCCCGGGGAATGATTCTTCGATAGTACGAGCGTTTCTTCTTTCCATTGTGATCGATAACGAGTACTGCCTTGAAGCAAATACTTCCTTTCGAGAGTCTTTGCGGAGTATTTGGGAACACTTTTCCCACAAACAGCGCCAAACTGTTGCGGTCGCTTGGGTGCGTTCGGTATACCGGTCGACTTGAACCACCTTAGCTCTGAAGCGAACCAAGTGTGCTAACAGTCACTTAGAGAATCATTAAGTACACTGGGACTTTTTAACGTGGAAAACCCGGAAAGGGTAAATAACCACGCGATCAGAGCTGTGCCAACCAACTTCCACTATCTTCTGAGGGTTACAATTAGAGACTTTGAACTCGAGCGCGATAGGCCACTGCTCGTTACAATGGTAGAGAGAGAGAGAGAGGGCTCTGAAGGTGACAGACCACATCTCGGAAAGCTAAGTACTTTTTCTTCTGAGAACAATAGTGAGAACAAAAGTGAGAATGTTGGTGAGAACAAAAGTGAGAATGTCGAGTCGCCTTTCGGGAGAAAGGAAATCTCCAAGTCCATGAAGGATATCTGCAAGCCCCGAAGGAGATCTTCAAGCGTCGAAAGTGAATTCCAAAGAAATCTTCAAAGGAGCTCTCTCGGGTGCAGAAGGCAAGGTGTCTTGAAATGAAGACTCTGGGCTCATTTTATAGCTTTGGTCGGGGGTAGCTCGGTAATTTTGCCGTCGTAACCACCGTAACCACCTGACAGGCGAATCACGCTGGTCGATTTGGAGCACACGGATCGCCATTTTTCGTAAATGACTGTCTCGCCCTTTGGGCAGTTCGGGCAGTTCAGGCAGTTCGGGCAGCTTCGTTGAAGGTGAAAAAGGCGACGAGCGAGTCCTGAAATCTGAGAAAAATGGTTAACTGCAAACATGTTGGGAACGCAGAAACTCTTCTGAGCATGCTCAGAAGCGTTCTGAGCGCGCAACAAACACGGAAGCGTTCTGAGCGCGCTCGGAAGCATTCTGAGCGCGTAACGAACACGGGAGTGTTCTGGGAGCGCTACGAGTACCGGAAAAGGGGGAGTCGCGCCTCATAAGGGGAGAGGATCTCGCAGGAAGCTGGCTCGGCAAAGTCTCTGCATTGCCCTCGAAGTGGGTAAGGCGAGGCGGACCAGGAATCTCACTCGCGAGTAGCAAGCAGTGACGGCGAAGCGCGTGTTAAGAACCGTTAGGGGGTGCGCCTAGCCAGAGCGAGCCCGGGGAGGTCTCGCAATTTCAGACTGGCGAGACGAGTGGGCGCTCGCCGCCACTCGTAAGAGGAGATCTCGCGGGCCCAGCTCGCGGCGAGGCTGGCGAGTGGCGCCCTCACGGGCCACTTGCCCAGCAGGGGTCTACAGATGAATTTACCCTGATATCCTTGGTGGGATGCCAATAGCCCTCCAGAACAGCAGAGTTTGGCTGTTGGTAGACCATTTTGGGGTGCGTATAGCAAAACCAAAAGGAGGAATTGCACTATTTGCAGACCAGACTTGAAAGGCTATAAATAGACCCTTTGGGGCACCTTTGGAGAGCATTCCAGATGTTGCGCCTCTTCTTAGGACGCCTTCGGTTAGCTTCTTCAGCTCTCCAAGGTGCCCGACTTCAGTTTTGGCTTAGAAGGGGAAGTGCTCTAAAGATCTTCCGGGTGTGTGGTGGGACCTCCACGTTGTAGCCAAGGGTCTGTGCCTAGCTCCAAGTCTTTGGTCAGATTCTTCCGTGGGATCAGTAGGTGCTAGCTGCCCCCTTTCAGGGATCCGAACTCCTCGTTGGACCGGTTGCCAGTTTCAACATTTATGGTGCGGTGAGCGTGGAAGCAGCTAGTACAAGAAATTCCCAAGAAGAGGGCATGACGGGAGACGATGAGCGGGATACCGGCCTCGGCGGTCCACCACCATCTGGCTCTCCAGTGATGGTGGAGATGCTGGCAGATCTTCGAAGGGAGGTGCTCGAGACCATCCATTTCGCATTCGCATCGGTGCGCGGCAGTTTCGCATCCCCATCCTCCCAGGCGGTTCCGCCATCAAGAGTCGGCGAGAATGCCCCAAGGGAGAGAGCAGGCAAGGAGGCAGCTGCCGAGGCGCCAGGGCGAGATCTCGCTGGGCGGGAGCTCTTCCCCAACCCGGCGAGTGCCGACCCGGCGAGTGGGATCTCGGCAAGTGCCAGCCCGGCGAGTGATGGCCCGGAGAGTGCACGTCAAGTCAGGGACCTCGCGGGAAGGGTTGAGCAGGCGAGAGCGACGGGTGGAGGAAGCCCGTTTTGTGAGTTGGTGCTCTCGGCACCACTCCTGGAAGGGTTCAGGGGGCCAGAGATGTCATACTACACCGACAAGGATGATCCCGTCCAGCACTTGCAGTGGTTCTAGGACATGGTCTCCATCAGGCCCATGTCGGACACTTTCAAGTGTGGACTCTTCGCGACCACTTTGAAGGAAAAGGCCTGGGACTGGTTTCACCAGCTGCCCATGGGATCGATCTATGCTTTCGAGTACCTACGTCGTAGCCTTTTGCTTCGCTTCTTGACCTCGAAGAAGAGGAAGAAGGATGTTGAGGCGCTCTTCAAGATCAAGCAGTAGCCAGGGGAGTCGTTGGCCCATTATGTGGACAGATTCTAGGAGGAAGTCCTACTCGTCCAGGAGGTACCCTGGTTCACCCTCCAGCTTGCCTTCATAGTGGGGCTGCGGAAGGGGTTCTTCAAGATGAATCTGAAGCGGAAAACCCCCTTGTCCTTTGAAGAGTTGATGGAAAGGGCGGTAAAGGAGATCGAAGGGGAGGCGGCCAACCCGGAGTTCGCAAAAATATTGGCGAAGCTGGGTGAGTCGAAGACGAGACCGCAGGAGGTCAAGAAAAGGGATGAGCTGAGGGCTCCGGAGCCAGGGTGGAGGCAGGGCCCGAGACCACTCCTCCCCCTGCCCCAGCATGCTGTGGAGATTGGATGGGGAAGAAGGAGGAGAGCCAGAAAAGTAGAAAGAAGAGGAAGAGGAGGGGACAGGGTGGCGTTACCCTACTGTGACTTCCACCAGGAGGAAGGTCACGCGACGTCTGTCTGCCCAGAGTTTTTGGAAATGAGGGGGACAAGGGATCCGATGCAGCAATAGCAACAACCGATGGGGATCGAGGAGGACTATGCCTGGGAGTAGGAGACGAAGAAGGGATGTCCCGAGCTAAGCTGTGACGACCAAAAACATTTCTACCCTTAAGTCCATGTAGTATGATGGTTTACTTTCAAGCTTAGTTTTTCTTGCATGTAATATGATAACTAATGTGATGAAAGGTTTCAAAAAGTACTTAAACCCCGATGCTGGCCCGCTGACCAGGCTCCCACCAAGCTGGTAGGACCGAGGATCGCTCAGTGGCAGGAAGGTTTCAAAAAGCACTTAGCCCCGATGCTGGCCTGCTGACCAGGCTCCCACCAAGCTGGTAGGGCCGAGGATCTCTCGGTAGCAGGAAGGTTTCGAAAAGTACTTAGCCCCGATGCTGGCCCGCTGAACAGGCTCCCACCAAGCTGGCAGGTCCAAGGATCGCTCGGTGGCAGGAAGGTTTCAAAAAGTACTTAGCCCCGATGTTGGCCCACTGACCAGGCTCCCACCAAGCTGGCAGGGCAAGGATCGCTCGGTGGCAGGAAGGTTTCAAAAAGTACTTAGCCCCGATGCTAGCCCGCTGACCAGGCTCCCACCAAGCTGGCAGAGCCGAGGATCGCTAAGTGGCAGGAAGGTTTCAAAAAGAACTTAGTCTCGATGCTGGCCCGCTGACCAGGCTCCCACCAAGCTGGCAGGACCGAGGATCGCTCGGTGGCAGGAAGGTTTCAAAAAGTACTTAGCCTCGATGTTGGCCCGCTAACCAGGCTCCCACCAAGCTGGCAGGACCGAGAATCGCTCGGTGGCAGGAAGGTTTCAAAAAGTACTCAGCCCCGATGCTGGCCCGCTGACCAGGCTCCCACCAAGCTAGCAGGGCTGAGGATCGCTCGGTGGCAGGAAGGTTTCAAAAAGTACTAAGCCCCTATGCTGGCCCGCTGACCAGGCTCCCACCAAGTTGGCACGGCCGAGGATCGCTCAGTGGTAGGAAGGTTTCAAAAAGTGCTTAGCCCCGATGCTGGCCCGCTGACCAGGCTCCCACCAAGCTGGCACGGCTGAGGATCGCTCGGTGGTAGGAAGGTTTCAAAAAGTACTTAGCCCCGATGCTGGCCCGCTGACCAGGCTCCCACCAAGCTGGCAGGACCGAGGATCGCTCGGTGGCAGGAAAGTTTCAAAAAATACTTAGCCCCGATGCTGGCCCGCTGACCAGGCTCCCACCAAGCTAGCAGGACCGAGGATCGATCGGTGGCAGGAAGGTTTCAAAAAGTACTTAGCCCCGATGCTGGCCCGCTGACCAGGATCCCACCAAGCTGGCAGGGCCGAGGATCGCTCAGTGGCAGGAAGGTTTCAAAAAGTACTTAGCCTCGATGGTGGCCCGCTGACCAGGCTCCCAACAAGCTGGCAGGGTCGAGGATCGCTCGGTGGCAGGAAGGTTTCAAAAAGTACTTATCCCCAATGCTAGCCCGTTGACCAGGCTCCCACCAAGCTGGCATGGTCGAGGATCGTTTGGTGGCAGGAAGGTTTCAAAAAATACTTAGCCCCGATGTTGGCCCGCTGACCAGGCTCACACCAAGCTGGTAGGACCGAGGATCGCTCGGTGGCAGGAAGGTTTCAAAAAGTACTTAGCCTTGATGCTGGCTCGCTGACCAGGCTACCACCAAGCTGGCAGGACCGAGTATCGCTCAGTGGCAGGAAGGTTTCAAAAAGTACTTAGCCCCGATGCTGGCCCGCTGACCAGGCTCCCACCAAGCTGGCAGGGCCGAGGATCGCTCAGTGGCAGGAAGGCTTCAAAAAGTACTTAGCCCCAATGCTGGCCCGCTGACCAGGCTCCCACCAAGCTGGCAGGGCCGAGGATCGCTCGGTGTAAGGAAAGTTTCAAAAATTACTTAGCCCCGATGATATAGTTGGCTTGGTGTAGACCCGACGGTCAGGATCTCACATAGCTGGCAAAGGACGGGCAGCACTCAAGAATGGGTAAACTTCACAGGAAGGAAATAAAGGAAAGAGCGAGTGAACTTCAACATTTATTTGCCGACCGAGATCTCACTCACTCGCCAATGTAGTATAGCTCGGCGAGTGGGAAGCGAGTCTCGCGCGAGTAGTGGTGAGGTCTGTAGTTCAGTTTAAGGCAAATTTAGCAGGCGAGTGTTGGCTTCATCAGGCACTCACCCAGAGGTGAAAGGATAGCAGGCGAGTGTTGGCTCCATCAGGCACTCGCCCGGAGGTGTAAGAGAAGTAGGGGAGTGTTGGCTCCATCAGGCACTCGCCTGGAGGTGTTAGAGAAGTGGGGGAGTGTTTGCTCCATCAGGCATTCGCCTGGAGGTGTAAGAGAAGCAGGGGAGTGCTGGCTCCATCAGGCACTCGCCCGAAGGTAAAAGAGAAGCAGGCGAGTGTTGGCTTCATTAGGCACTTGCCCAAAGGTGAAAGGATAGCAGGCGAGTGCTGGCTCCATCAGGCACTCGCCCATAGGTGAAAGAGAAGCAGGCGAGTGCTGGCTCCATTAGGCACTCACCCGGAGGTGTAAGAGAAGCAGGGGAGTGCTGGCTCCATCAGACACTTGCATGTAGGTAAAAGAGAAGCAGACGAGTGCTGACTTCATCAGGCACTCGCCCGGAGGTGAAAGAATAGCAGGCGAGTGCTGGCTCCATCAGGCACTCGCCCGTAGGTGAAAGTGAAGCAGGGGAGTGTTGGCTCCATGAGGCACTCGCCCGAAGGTGTAAGGGAAGCAGGGGTGTGCCGGCTCCATCAGGCACTCGCCCAGAGTGGTATGTGCTCCGAACCACGGGTTCTCCATTATTTTTTCTGACCTTGTGCCAAGTCCGAAAAAAGCAGGGATTGTGTATAACCCGTAATTCGTCGAGGTCAAAGAGGATCAAGGGGGCTTGAGAGATATCGCCCACTTGGAGCGAGTAAAGAGGATCTCACAGGAGTAGAGAGGATCTCGCAGGAAGCTGGCTTGACAAAGTCTCTGCAGGGCCCTCGAAGCGGGTAAGGCGAGGCGGACCAGGAATCTCACTCGCGAGTAGCAAGCAGTGACGGCGAAGTGCATGTTAAGAATCATTAGGGGGTGCGCCTAGCCAGAGCGAGCAGGGGGAGGTCTCGCAATTCCAGACTGGCGAGACGAGTGGAAGCTCGCCTCCACTCGTTAGAAGAGATCTCACGGGCCCAGCTCGCGGAGAGACTAGTGAGTGGCGCCCCCACGGGCCACCCGCAAGAGGAGATCTCGCGGGCCCAGCTCGCGGCGAGGCTGGCGAGTGGTGCCCTCACGGGCCACTCGCCCAGCATGGGTCTACAGGTGAATTTACCCTGATACCCTTGGCAGACTGCCAATAGACCTCCAGAACAGCGGAGTTTGGTTGTTAGCAGACCATTTTGGGGTGCATATAGCAAAACCGAAAGGCGGAATTGCGTTATTTGCAGACCAGACTTGAAAGGCTATAAATAGACCCTTTGGGGCACCTTTAGAAAGCATTCCAGATCTTGTGCTTCTCCTTAGGATGCCTTCGGTTAGCTCCTTCAGCTCTCCAAGGTGCCCGACTTCAATTTTAACTTAGGAGGGGAAGCGCTCTAAAGATCTTCCGGGTGTGTGGTGGGACCTCCACGCTGTGGCCAAGGGTCTGTGCCTAGCTCCAAGTCTTCGATCAGATTCCTCTGTGGGCTCAGTAGGTGCTAGTTTCCCCCCTTTTAGGGGTCCGAACTCCTCGTTGGACCGGTTGCCGATTTCAACAGACACTTCTTGTACAAATTGATGATTTTCCCTAAATATTAAGAAGTTGGATTATTTGGCCCAAACATAATCATAATCAAGTAAAGAGAATGGAAATTAGTAACTTATCATTTGTTCATCTCTTAAGATTACGAGGACCTCTTGCCCAGTTCCACTCTTAACCAATCCATATCCAACTTAGACATGCACTAAATTCATAATTCATATCGATTCTCTCTTGTTCTCTTCATGAGTTAATTAATTGAATCCTCTACCGACAATATAATCACTAATCGTATGACACCACAATTGAGTAAAGATGGTAGAGCATCTAGGAATAACTTTGATGAGGCAATAGTATCACACCACCTTAATTGTATATAAAACTCTTTCTACAACCAACACCGCCTCGAGTTTAGGTTCTAATCAGAAAGGGTCGGCCCCACAAATATGGGCGCCAATGTTGTACGACAACCTTGGCCAGTCCAATCATCTCCTGCTCATAAGCTTGAAGCTTCTGATGATGAGGGACGGTCCGACGACTGAAATATGTGATTGGGTGGCGCTCCTATCACTACAAGAAAATTAGGTTTTAGCTACACTTTTTTTAGCCACGGAGCAAACATCGTGGTTAATGCTCATGTATTAGCCACACCATTAAAATAGTGGCAAAAATAATTATATTTTAAATAGGGAATAAGAGATTCATGGCTAATACTATAGCATTAGCCACAAAAAATTATAATCCGTGGCTAATACATCACTATTAACCACGGTTTTCATCCACGCGCCTAAAATTTTGCTAAATCCCGCTCACGAGGAAAACCTAAATCCCACTCTTATTCCCGATAGCGCTCTCAGACGTCATTCCCCTTCGCTCTTGCTCACTCGCCACAATCAAAGCCCTCTCCAACGCCGAGGACGGGGAAGAGCGCTATCAGGAATAAGAGCGAAGGGGACTTGAGCTCTTCACTCTACTGCCATCAAAGCCCTTATCTCTGCCGCAGACGCTAGAACATCGGAGCCCTCACTCTCGTCGTTCTCTGGAGGGCTCGATGGGCTGGGGAAACACTAGGGTTTGGCTGCAACTTCTTCCTCTCACTCGACGACTGCTTCTTCTCCTGCTAGTCGGTGCTGAGGGAGTTTAGAAGGTGGTTACCTTCTCCTTGCTGCATTTCTGCAGCTAGACTTGTGCGATTTTCGGCAGCTTTGGGCTGAAACTTCCCCACTGTGAGCTTCTCTCACTCTTCTGCTTCCTCTCCCCCTCTTATTCTTCTTAATAATTGATGAGATCAATATTGTTTAATTTCTGAAATCTAGTAAAGGTTTGGCCATCTAGGGTTCCTATTTGGGTTTTTTGCTGATTTGGGATTTTTCCTCCTCTTTTCTTACTCCTATCTTCAATTTCTGAAATGAAAGTACTTATTCTAAACTATTATGATTTGTCAGTTGTCTTAAGCTTAAATGGGAGATGATTGTCTTGAGAGGATAATTCATACAAGGGGTTCTATTCTTACTCTCCCCTTTCTCTATTTTTTCTTCTCCCACCTTCTAAAAGTTCTGAAATACTAATTAATATGGGAACTTAATGTTTGTCAGCTGTAACTTTATATTATATGAATGGATTCTGGTTAAGGAGATATTTCATAAAATGCTTAACTCTCTCTCCCTCTTCTTTCCATATCTCCACTTCTTCAGATTTATGAACTTGACTTTTGAAATGTATAATGGCTAATTAGTAATAGCTGTCTGGAAGTAATTTAATAGTATATTATTTATATATATGTTACGGTCCGCGCAGGGTAATCTTTTATATTAGTAATAGCTGTCTGGAAGAAATGTAATCTTTTGTATACTCATTATTGTTTTTTGTTAATTATATTATTATAGAAGCGCCGTCTTGTAGGCTTTGTGCGAGCCATTTTCTCATTGTTATATTTTTTCTTTCTATATTAAGCATCCATCATATTCATTTTCATTGATATTATAGTGTCAAAGATTAGTGTTAAACTCAACATAATATATTTTCATTCTTCATCGTCTATTTATATAACCCTAATTTTTTATTTATTTATTTAGATTTCTCTGGTATTAAATATGGATAAAAGTTGGATTGATTTGCAAAATAGAGCTTCATTTGAATACATCCAAGGTGTTGACAAGTTTCTGGATTATGCATATCAAAATAAAATAAATAATTTTTAGACTCGAATTTACTGTCCTTGCAAAAAATGTTGTAATACTTATCTGATGGAGAGGGTCGTTGCTCGTGAACATATAATTATAAATGGGTTTCTATCTAAGTACAAGATATGGACACTTCACGGGGAATCATATTGTTATATATCTTGTAGTGGGGATGAGCAGCGTTCTGATTTTAGAGATGATATGATGGGTATGATATATGAAGCAGTTGGAATTCCACCTATTGGTGCTAGTTTGTATGAGAATCCACCATCATTAAGCAGTCCAATAATGAATGGTCCTAGCGAAGAAGATGCCAAATTTATAAAACTTGTTGAAGATGCAGAGTGTCCACTGTACCCTAATTGTGTCAAGTATACATCATTGTCTTTCATAGTTAGGTTACTGCAAGGTAAAGTCATGCATGGATGGACAGATACCTCATTCACATGGCTATTGGAGTGTCTTATAGATGCTTTTCCGAACATTAAAATACCTAAGTCTTATTATGAATCTCAAAAGATTACTAAAGATTTGGGATTTTCTTGCGAGACTTGGGATGCATGCCCCAACAATTGCATGATACTATTTGCCATGGCCAAGAGCCGTGGCAAATACTCCTTTTTAACGTTATGAAGAACTTTTTTCCAGGGTCTAAAACCGTGGCCAAAAGTTGAGGTATTAGCCACGGTAGTTTTTTTGTGTAGCTAATACTATTTGCTACGGCCAATCTGTGGCTAAAAACCTTTCTCCACGCGACCTTTAGCCACGAATTTTTTCCGTGGCTAGACCGTGGCTAAAGATCTTTAGCCACAGTTTTGGACTTTTTGCCAGGGCAATTTGCCCTGGCAAAAAGTCTGATTTCTTGTAGTGTATTAGAGCACAACACCACACCCCTTCCTGGAGGCATCGCACTCCACATAGAACTTCTGGTCGAAGTCTGGTAGGCTCAGTACTACAACTGAGATGAGGGCTTGCAGAAGCACGCAAAAAACCGTCATCGCCGAGTCCTCCCATGCAAAGTACTATCTCTTCAAGAGGGAAAACAATGGTGCTGCAATGATAATGTACCCCTCGATAAATCATCGGTAGTAACCCGCCAAGCTGAGAAAACTCCGGAGTTCCCGCTGGGACCGGGAAAGGGGCCAATCCATTATGCTATGAAGCTTGAGGGGGTTAGCGGACACCCCGACACTATCAAGCACATGACCCAAGTATGAGATCTTGTCCATCCCAAATGAACTGAACTTAAAAAATAATTTGTGAGTTCGGACTAACTGAAAACTGCTTGGAGGTGGTCCAAATGGGACTCTCATGTCTCACTGTAGACTAAAATGTCGTCAAAGAAAACAAGCACGCAACGACGTAAAAGGTCATGAAATACCTCATTCATGAGGGCCTGGAAGGTGGAGGGGAGTTGGTGAGCCCGAAGGGCATCACGAGGAACTCAAAGTAGCCATGGTGGGTGTGGAAGGTGGTCTTCTCCACATCCTCGGGGGCCATGTGCATCTGATGGTACCCAGAGCAAAGGTCCAACTTGGAAATACATCCTGTGCGTGCATTTTTAGTTAAAGTGTTCACCACGAAAGTTGTAAATCTCGACGAGATCTACAACTTCCGTGTTGAACACTTTTCCTAAAAATGCATGTGCAAGGCGTATTTCCAAAAGGCGCGTAATAACTCACACAAATAGAGTGCGGATAGCCAAAACTGTGGTGCGGATATAAACGCCCTTTTTCTTCACAGGTGTACAATAAGGGGGTAAAGTTGTAGCTTTTATCAAATTTGTGTTTTATCATACATAAATGACAGTGAACCTCAAACAGATCTGCTACCTGAGAGCTGAGTTGGAAATGGTTCAAACTGGCTCACCAATGCGGTACAAATTTAGCAACTTTTTTATATCATACTTGTTGGATCGATATGCGCCCTTAGAGTGGGGGTGAATAAGGGAATAAAAATCTTTTTATAAAATTAACCAATTTAATAAATTGTTTTAAAGCAAACGAGAACGAAATAACAGTTTAGGTGAAAGAAGGAAATAATGTAATTTGCAATTTAGGAATTAACGACAAATGAAAGAAATCAAGTAAACAAAAATAGAGACATGATTATATTATATAAAAAGGTGTTTACATAATTTTGATTTCAATATCGCTAGAAATTGGAGGCGTACAAATACAAATACTTTTTCCTTTTCTATACTGACTCGTATTCCCACGAATCAGTTGGCTTTATCATATCCTTCCCCGGATATGGCCTCAAGCCGCTCTAGCCAATCCTTCTCCGGATGTGGCCTTGACCACCCGCTAGATCAAATCACCTATACCTAGTCGCCAACACACGCGGCGAATTCCCCTAAGCCGCGCAAAGACCTAGTCACCAACACAAGGCGATTTACCTATAAAAATTCACAATAAAGAAATAATACAAATAAAAACTCCCTCTGTGAGATTTTCTGGAGTTGATGATGAAGGACCGTTGTAGCATAAGCGAGGTTGAAGCGGTCGTCCTTCGGATGCAACGTGATAGCTTCCTTCTCCAGAAACCTTCTTTTAGCTTTGAGTGGGAGAATACTTTTCGGCAGAGTAACAACACTGGAATTTTGGCACTTGTATTCTCTCTGGGATTAGATGCCAAAATGAGAGAGAAAGCTTCAATTTATAGAGCTTCGAGATAGCGCCTGCGCTAGCTCCTAACGCCTGCGGTAGCGTTCGTGTAGAGACAGTTATGAAACTGTCATGGTGTGGCATTGTTCACGATCTGGAGATAGCGCCAGGCGGTAGCGCTAACACCTGCGGTAGCTCTTAGCGCTGGCGTTAGTGCTCTAGTTCAGAAATGTGGTTCCATGATGCTTTTTATCTATGAAGTATTGCACCTATAGTTCCTGCACACTATAAACACACGACAAGCAAGATCAAATACAATATGGGATTTATTATTCTCAAACAAAGGAATGTGACACACATGTCCAACAATCTTCCCCTTTTGATAATAACAAATCTCTTAGCAAGAAATCAACAATGGTGTTTATAGTGTATGATATGCGAGACAATAGTGCATACTATAGTATATGATAAGCATGAGAATAGTGCATACTCCCCCTATCTTAATGCTCCCCCTACATAAATTCAATTAATGTTTTTCTCCCCCTAAATGATAGATTACATGAATGATTCTCCCCCTAATCTTCTAGATTTCTCCTCTAGATTTCTTCAATTAATCTCCCCATTTTGGTATTATCAAAAGAAGATGGGGTAAGGGAAGTAAGGAGGCATTCTTTAGGAATTATAAATTATGATCGAGCTTTTCTAATATATGTAATGATAAAGACTTTAAGCATAGTATATAAGAGATTTCAAATAAATAAATAAGAGTTTTTAGCAAGCGGGAGATTATACGTAACATCTTTTTGTAAGCATGAAAATCATAAGTATAAATATGAGTGTAAGTTCAAAATATAAAGATGTTTTAACCTTTTTGAAATATCATAGTTGTCCATAAAGTTACCAAGCATGAAATGAACATATCAAAAAGAGATTATACTACAATGTTACTTAATTTCAAGTTTTAAGAGATACCAAACATTGTAGAGATCATGCTAGGTTATCTCGTGCATTTCTTATAGAAAGAGTAGTATTGATAAATCATTAGAATCCAATACTCATGAGAAGAAATGTTATGAAAGATAATGATGTGCACATTAGTATATTTTGAGCAATGTTAACAAATGATGTAAATCAAAAAATACAAGACATATGTAGTGTAAAGTGCACAATAAAACACAAGTATATTAATTTTCACACACTTAATTTAATGCACATATTCTAGAAAAAGTAGCATAATAACCAAGGTTTGCATAAGTCTCTTTACTATTCTTTCCAAGTAGTACTTGGTGGAGTTATATTTGTCTATATTTTTTGTTCACTTTTGTGAGACAACATTCTCCGAAATGCACTTAGATAAAGTTGAGATCCTTTCATACCTCTATATAAAGTATGATCAATTGAAATTCCCGATTCATCTTTTCCTAATTTTAGTGATGCACTCATTGGTGTAGAAGCATGTTTAAGGTTTTCAAATCCAAAGTGTTTAAGCATATCAAAGACATATTTAGTTTGACATATAAAAATATCATCATTTCTTTGTGATATTTGAAAACCAATAAAATAAGAAAGTTCTCCTACTAGACTCATTTCAAATTCATTTTTCATCACTAAAATAACTTCATTACACAACTCTTCATTAGTAGATCCAAGACTGTATCATCAACATATATTTGCAAAATAATCAAATCATCATTATTGTGCTAAATGAAGAGAGTATTATCGGCACTTCTCATAATATAACCGTGCTTTAATAAAAATGATGTAAGTCTTTCATATCATGCATGGGGCGCTTGTTTTAAACCATAAAGTGTTTTTCTAGTTTATAAACATGATTGGAAAATTTTTCACTAATAAAACCGGGGGGATGTTCAAACATAAACTTCTTCTCTTACAAACCCATTTAGAAAAGCACTTCTTACATCCATTTGAAATAATTTTATTCTTTTAAAGCTTGCAAACGCTAGAAAAATTCATATAGATTCCAATCTAGCAACGAGTGCAAAAGTTTCATCAAAATCTATCCCCTCGATTTGTGAATATCCTTGTGCTACTAAGCATGCCTTATTTCTAGTGATTCTAGACTCACCATCTAATTTATTTTTAAAATCCATTTTACACCTACAACTGGGTGATTAGATGTCTGATGGAAAATTTCAAAGCACTAAAATTACGAAACAATATAATAAACAGTCTATGAGTGAAGTTAATTTAGTGCAACAAAATTCCAAGTAATAAAAAACGCAAGTGCACGGTGCACGATTGTAGTACCTATGCAAATACGAGTCGATCCACAGAGAAGGTCTAAATTCTACTCTAATCTAGGCGAATTATAAATAAAAGGTTGGATTGATTTGTTTAAAAATGAGATCTTAATTTGAGAAAAATAATATTTGATAAATATATCTCGGGTGCAATTTTATTAAAATATTTAATATATGATTCAAGGAATAAGACCTCATCGTGATATAATAATGATATATAAAAGTTGGGGTGCGCATAAAGATCTTGTTATTTTATAATTCACAAAAATATTTTTATATTAATCGCTTTCCACATATTACATCAAAATTTCTTAAGCATGTGATATATGCGAGCGAACTAAGACAAAAACTTAAGTGATAAAACATGATTTAGAGCTTCAAGAACGAGTCCAAAAGTTTGCTTAAATCACTAAGAATATTTTGTATGCACTCACGCTATATAACAACGAACTTTCATTGAAATGCAATATGCGCCTTAGGCTACACAAAATATCAAAGCTTCTCTTTATAAATTTCGGATATAAATAAGGTTGAGCGATGAAGAATTATAACAATCATATAATTAAATAAATAAATATGTTGCACCCGAAACAAAAATAAACTACTCACGCATGATATGTTTTACAAATATTATGGGAGAGATCATCATTAAAGAACAAAGAAGAAAATTAAGAATTTTATTGATTCAAAAATAAAAACTTACAAACTTGCGCGAAGCGCATACATAAGCTTCCTCCTCTTAGACAGTACCTCTTATAAACTCACAAAAACAATGCTAGTAGAATATATTTTCAGCTTCCCAAAAAGTTCTCCCCCTCCTCACACAATACAATGACTTTATAGGAAAAACTTAGGCGATGATTTCCATTCAAAAGAGCAGGAAAAAATTAAAAAAATGAAATAAAAATAATATTAACGCCAATAAACCTTCAAGGCGTGAAAGTTGAAACACATGCAATAGGGTGGCGTTTTCTTTTCATTAATTGAGGCGCTGAGTCACAAGCCACCATTATGGTGCTAATTTAATCATAGCCCATGAATAAAAGCCCATGTATGGCGCTGAATTTTAATTCAGCGCCATCAAGGCGTTGACTAAATCAATTCCAAGGGCTCAGGGATTATTCAGCAGCCAATTCTAGCGCCCATTCTAGCGCCTTTGTTGGCGCTGACTTGGTAAACGACGCCACTATGGCGCTAAGGCCTGATTCAATTCTGCATTATGTGTCATTATTCCATGGCTTCGTGAAAATGTTGATGTGGTTGTATGGCTTGATGCGGTGCACATCATAGACGATCATCCAAATTTACACTTTTGACGCATTTGTATCAATATTTTCTGAAGCGCGTACTTTTATATTATGCACGCACAAACACAACATACCTTGAAAAATACCAATATAAATAAAAATAATAATGAAAATATGATTAAATTAAATGTATTTTCATGCTCTTATTACTCCTCCACACTTAAGCTTTTGTTCGTCCTCGAGCAAAGTTAATGGATAAATATTCTTTTTTGTAGAATAAACGATTGCACTTAGCACGTGCAATAAGCCTTTAAACCCCTAGGTGACCCCAGTGGACGAGTTGTGTCTCGTGAGGTTTTTCAGTGAATTACACCCACAAAATTCAAACCTCAGTTTGCAAGTACGCGAATATATAAATATTTTATACGAGGACATAGAAATTCATAAACAAACCTGGACAAATAATTTCATTTTTAAGGTTTTAGATCTAAACACACTTTGATAAACACACAGTCAAATTTTCTCACCCTTTAAATAAATATTAATTTAATATATATCTTAGATATTACGTCCACAATTCTATGTGAAAGAGCTAATTTTTATAACATTAGTGATTCACTTTTAGATTAATTGTTTTTTATTCAATCTCATAATCTAGAGGTTATAAATAAGCTCAATTTTTGAGAAAAATAACCTAAGTTAGTGTAAAAGACAAATTTCTAAAGACATGTTAAGAAATCTCTTAATTTTGAAATCGTAGAATAAGTATATTAAAGTCACAGAGACGATCATCTTATCACGTGAGCTTCATGAAGACATTAACGTAAGCTATGATTCCAGAAAAAAGATAAAAGCAAAATGTTCCCCAATAATAATATAATATAGCTCCCTAGGTGCCTCAACATACAATGCCCATTAGGTCTTATCAGACACTGATGTGGAGCTAGTGAAGGAGTAAACCAAAGAGTTCTTATAACATTTATTTAAGTTCTCAAAAATAATTCTTAGGTGCTATAACCCACAATGTCTATTAGGGCTTATCAGGGACTAGAGTAGTGCTAGGAGAGATCTTTTAATTACCTAGGTGCCATAGCCCACAATGCCTATTAGGGCTTATTAGGGACCATGGTAGTGCTAGGACTTTATCAAAAAAAAATTTGATCTCATATTATATTGAAAACAACAGACGAAGAACAATTATAAGGGAACAAAAAGCCAAAGAAATTATTTAACTGGGATAGCTAACTAATGTAGTCGTGGAGTCAAGTGACAGGTTGTTTTCTTTATGAAAAAAAATATAATTGTTCTCAAAATCAATCTTAAGTGGATTAATCAACACGATTTATTATCTTCATCTTAACAATAACCGGGATTACACAACTCATAAAAAGAATTCAAATAAGTGTCTGCTAGAAGTAAAAGATATCATAATATTCAATTGATTATTTCAATTAAAATCATCTAATGGGAGCTCTAAAAATTATGTACACATACATAAGATACATATTCCATTAATACTTGGTTACTGATGATTATTATCAATTGTATATTTGCTCAGTGTTATCAAATCTAGCCGTAATAATAAAAATTAATGTCCATGAATAATTGAAATCATATTTATTTATTTTTTGAAACCATAAAATGATAAATAAATTAAAATAAAATAAAAAGATACATTTTTTTAAAATAAAATGATTATTTCTATGGTGAATTATGCAGGATCATAGAATGTATGAGCCTTCACATTCAATTATTCATAAAATTTAAAAGATAACCTTAACACGAAAAGGACCTGTCCATAATATTAGCTGCATTTTTGATCGATACAATCTAAATTTTCCAAACATTTTCAGAATTTTATTTATAATAATATTATTATGAAAGTCTAATATTTTTTATTATTAATTCTATAATTTTTATTTTCTACTTTATCTAAATAAATCTCTTGTTTTTCAAAACCTATGACATTCCTCATTTTTAAGTTTAATAATTTAGTGTCTTTCGAGAATTGATGCTCAATTAATGACTGAGATGAAGAAATTAGCGGATTAAAGATATCGACCACTCATTCCAAGCTAAGATATCTTTTCTTACATAATTTTTCCTTATCAATATGATCAAACTCTTCTAATAATTTTAATTCCTCATAAAAAAGTTCTTCAAAACTTTTATCAAAAAATTTAAGATCTTCACGAGATATATTAGAGTATTCTGTATCATAAGAATTATCTTTAAACACTCTTTCAAAATTATTCTCCAAAATTCTATTTTCTAATTCCTCATGATCTTCAATAAAATTTTCTTTCAAATTATTTCTTTCAATCTCTTCAAAATCATTAATCAAGTTTATATCATAAGTTATAATACCATCAAAATGATTTTTTAAATTTTCCTTGAATCCTACATCATTGTCATCATCATTAATCTCAACACCTAAATTTTCATCATTATATTTGGTTTGATGATCAAAATTTTCTTCATAGATCATCTTTGATAATTCTTTGTTATCGAGGTTTTGCCTAATAATTTCATTATAAATACTCTCAACTTTTTCAATTTTTGTTTCTTCAATATCTTCTTCAAATTTTTCGATAAAATCATCATTTTCTTTATCAATCAATTTATCAATAAAATTTTGAGCTTGGATTTTATATATATAATAGTGATGTTCTATCCAAATCGTCTTCTTTTATATCATTAAACTAGTCACATTCTAATTCTTCCTCAGAATCATTGAAGTAAAAATTATTAGTTGTTTGTCCATTTGAGTTATTTAAGATATTATTATTATTATTATTAATTGAAGAAGTTATTTTTTCGGCATGTATATCTAATCTAGCCATGACTTGAGAATTTGGAATTATTACACGTTCGGCAGATTGTTGAAATCTCGATAGATTCTCGGAAACTTGCGCGCTACTTCTAATTAAATTTTGAACTTCTCTTTTGAAATTCAAATTTGTTTGATCATTATTATAATATTGTTCACTATGATAATGATCGAATCTATATTCTTGAAGATTATATTCATTCTTATGTTCTTGATAATAAAATTGATTTTGATAACAAGAGTCGTTAATATTATTAACTTGATTAATTGAATGTAATTCAAAATTAAGCAAGCTAGCTAATAATTCATCTTGCTTAATTTTTAAAAAATCCATAGTTGCTTTCACTTATAATTTAGAACAAAATAGATTTTGAAAAATTATGAAATAGTTAATTATATATAATTATAATTTTTTCTATAAATACTTAATCTAAATAATCCGAAGAATTAAGCAGAAAATAGAAACCTTCCCCGGCAACGGCGCCAAAAACTTGATTGGAAATTTCAAAGCACTAAAATTATGAAACAATATAATAAACAGACTATGAGTGAAGTTGATTTAGTGCAACAAAATTCCAAGTAATAAAAACCACAAGTGCACGGTGTACGATTTTAGTACCTATGCAAATACGAGCCAATCCACAGAGAAGGTCTAAATTCTACTCTAATCCAAGCAAATTATAAATAAAAGGTTGGATTGATTTGTTTAAAAATGAGATCTTAATTTGAGAAAAATAATATTTGATAAATATGTCTCGGGTGCAATTTTATTAAAATATTTAATATATGATTTAATGAATAAGACCTCATCATGATATAATAATGATATATAAAAGTTGGGGTGCGCATAAAGATCTTGTTATTTTATAATTCACAAAAATATTTGTATATTAATCGCTTTCCACATATTACATCAAAATTTCTTAAGCGTATGATATATGCGAGCGAACTATGACAAATACTTAAGTGATAAAACATGATTTAGAGCTTCAAGAATGAGTCCAAAAGTTTGCTTAAATCACTAAGAATATTTTGTATGCACTCACGCTATATAACAACAAACTTTCGTAGGAATGCAATATGCGCATTAAGCTACATAAAATATCAAAGCTTCTCATTACAATTTTCGGATATAAATAAGGTTGAGCGATGAAGAATTATAACAATCATATAATTAAATAAATAAATATGTTGCACCCGAAACAAAAATAAACTACTCACGCATGATATGTTTTACAAATATTATGGGAGAGATCATCATTAAAGAACAAAGAAGAAAATTAAGAATTTTATTGATTCAAAAATAAAAACTTACAAACTTGCACGAAGCGCATACATAAGCTTCCTCCTCTTAGACAATGCCTCTCATAAACTCACAAAAAACTATGCTAGTATAATATATTTTTAGCTTCCTAAAAAGTTCTCCCCCTCCTCACATAATACAATGACTTTATAGGAAAAACTTTGGCGAAGATTTCCATTCAAAAGAACGGGAAAAGATTACAAAAATGAAATAAAAATAATATTAACGCCAATAAACCTTCAAGGCGTGAAAGTTGAAACACATGCAATAGGGTGGCATTTTCTTTTCATTAATTGAGTCGCTGAGTCACAAGCCACCATTATGGTGCTAATTTAATCATAGCCCATGAATAAAAGCCCATGTATGGCGCTGAATTTTAATTCAGCGCCATCAAGGCGTTGACTAAATCAATTCCAAGGGCTCAGGGATTATTCAGCAGCCAATTCTAGCGCCCATTCTAGCGCCTTTGTTGGCGCTGACTTGGTAAACGGTGCCACTATGGTGCTATGGCATGATTCAATTCTGCATTATGTGTCATTATTCCATGGCTTCGTGAAAATGTTGATGTGGTTGTATGGCTTGATGCGGCGCACATCATAGACGATCATCCAAATTTACACTTTTGACGAATTTGTATCAATATTTTCTGAAGCGCGTACTTTTATATTTTGCACCCGCAAACACAGCATACCGTGAAAAATACCAATATAAATAAAAATAATAATGAAAATATGATTAAATTAAATGTATTTTCATGCTCTTATCAATGTCTTTCTATTAAGTTCCAAATATTATATTGCTCAAATTGTTCTAACTCTTCATTCATAGCCAAAAACCAAAATTAATCATTTAAAGTGGTAGAAATGGTCTTTGGTTCTATTTCGGAAACAAAACATATATTTGAATAAGATTCATGAAGAGAAGAGCGAGTTCTTACCCCAATAGATGGTTCACCAATTATTAGCTCCCGTGGATGATCCTTTGTAAATTGCAAGACGCTTGGAGGCACATAATCATCTTCCTTGGCCTCCTTTTCCTCTTCTTTGGAAGGTTCCTCATCACCATGCTCCAAAGGTGGTAAGAGATTATCCTCTTTGCCTGAGGAAAGTCTTTCTACACATGGAACAAGCTCATCAAATTTCACATTAATCGACTCTTCAACTTTACTAGCTCTTTTATTAAAAATTCTATAAGCTTTACTAGTTGAAGAGTACCCAAGAAAAGTTCGTTCATCGCAGTTTTCATCAAACTTTCCCAAGCTATCTTTAGTATTCAAAATAAAACATTTACAACCAAAAACTTTGAAGAAGGATACGTTAGGCTTCTTTTGAAAATAAAGTCCATATGGTGTATGATTAAGAGATGGGTGAAGCATGATTCTATTCATAACAAAACATGAGGTATTTACGGCTTCGGCCCAAAAGGACTTACGCAATTTATATTCACATAGCATAGTGTGTGCTAGTTCTTGAAGTGTCCTATTCTTTCTTTCTACAACACCATTTTGTTGTGGTGTGTGTAGTGCGGAGAACTCATGTTTAATGCCTAACATATCACAAAAAAGATGTAAACTTTTCATTTTCAAATTCTCCTCCATGATCCGAGTGAATGCATTTAATTTTTAAATCACTTTCATTTTGAATATGAGTACATAATTTTGCAAATTCGCAAAACGCATCAGATTTGGATGGGAGAAATAGTGTCCAACAACATCTTGAAAAATCATCTATTAAAACATATGTATATGATCTATCACCAAGACTTGCGGTGCTAATGGGACCAAAATGATCCATATGAATTAATTGCAAGGGTCTTGTAGTAGAAATAAAATTTTTACTTTTGAAAGAGGATCTAGTAAATTTACCTTTTTGACATGATGAACAAAATGAAGATAAAGTTCCATTTAACCTAGGCAATTCTCTAATTAAATCATTTTTGGCAAGTTTTACAATAAGTTGTGTTCTATGCCAAAGTTCTAATTCATCATTTTAGTGATAAAACATAGATAATTTAGAAAGATCATGACAAGAAACTAACTAAACATTATGTATTCTTGGTGCAGTTAATAAAATATCTTTTGTAGTAGGATTGGATATTTTGCATAAATTAGTGGAAGATTCAAATAAAACATCTAATCCTTTATCGCATAATTGGCTAATAGAAATTAGATTGTGTTTTAGCCCTTTCACATAAAGAACATTAGATATAGTAAAGGAATCGTTATCAACTATACCAATTCCCATGATCCTTCCTTTTCTGTTATTGTCAAACGTCACGATCCCTCCCTTCTTCTTTTCTGGGCTAAGGAACTTTGCTTTATTGCCCGTCATGTGCTTGGAGCATCCAGAATCCAAGTACCACACATCTTCATTGTCCTTAGCCTTCCTGCACATCTATAAAGAAGATGAGAGTAAAGATCTGGATACCCAAGCGGTACCACCCATAGAATAAGTGGAAGCTTTAGGTACCCAGATTTGCTTTAAAGTAGTTTGTTTCACTTTCTTACAAAAACTGGACGTGTGACCTAACCTATAACAGTTTGCATACGAAATAAAGGGGGTTGAGACCCTTTTTTGGAATTTTGTATTATTCTTGCTGGAAGTAATTAGATTTACAGAAGAAAAAGATTTTGTAAAAGAAAATGCTGGATTTTTGTATGAGGTGCTAACGTCGGCGTTAGTGGCTAGCGCCGAGCAGTAGCTCTCACCTCGATATCCGAGCCCAAATTTTCCAGAACCGTAGCACTGGTTCCCTAGAATCATTTCCAGTGATTTTTGGCCTATTCCAAATTTTTTAATAGCCATGGTGAGATCATGAACGTGTGCTTTAAATGATGAATTTTCTTTCATAAGCATGACACACCTATTTTCAAAACTTTTTTTTATTATTTTTAGTTTGCAAAAGAGAGGCTTCTAATTTTCTTTCTAATTCCCCCCTTCTCTTTTGTCAGAGTTTTGTCATGGGAGATAGCTTTAGTAAGAGAATCTTCAATATCTTTTGCTGTTTTAATGAAGTGATCACACTCTTGGCAAGAAACCTTTCTTTTTTCTAAAACAATTATTTTTTTGGAAAGCTTTTGATTTTCTTTAATTAGAGATTCATTTTCACGATTCAATAAATTACTATCTTTCATATTTTTATCAAAAGCTTTGCAAGTTTCAAGAAATTCATTAAGAAGTTCATCATAAGTGGGAGGAGTTACCTCAGTGTCGCTAAGAACACTGGTATCGTCGTCGTCGTTTCCATGTCCCATGAAGCACATGTTTGCTTCCTCATCTTTGCTTGATGTAGACCCGCTTGAATCTTCGGAGGAGGAGAAGTCATCCCATGTTTTAGCTTTTTGCACCTTCCCCTTTTCCGTCCCTTTGTGCCGCTTTTCCTTTTTCTCCTTCAAAAACTTTGGGCACTGGCTTTGAATATGCCCGGTCTTCCTGCAATGATAACATTCTGGTGGAGGTCTTTCTTCTTCACCGTCGCTCTCCTTTTCCTTCTTTGAAGATGACCCTTTCCATCTTCCATCCTTTTGGAGATATTTCCGGAAGGTGTTTCTCCTTTCCGGATTTCTCACGAACTTTCGGAAATTCTTTACCAAGAGGCTTTCTTCATCTTCATCCTCATCCTCTTGGCACTCTGATGAGTCCGATTTATTTAGTGTTTTTTGGACTCATCCGGGCTAGTTTTCACTCTTGTGCACGTCCTATTCGAGCTATTATTGCTTATATTTCTCTTATAATCACTTTCGCGCTATGTGCACTATTTAGGCCCTTTTTGGTTTGCTTTTGTGCTTCTTGTTGTTGGGGGTAAGCACATGGTGCTCCCAAATCTTTTATTTTGTATGTGTATTGAGCTGGAAGGGTATAACCAGCCGTATTGATGTTTATGCAGGTGGATGGATCATCCCATTATGCCCAGATTTCATGTCTGCACGAATCACACCGTCGTGCGTTTCCTTGACGCACGATCGCTCCGACCGTGCGCGTTCATTTATGGCCCAAAATAGAGTTCTTGATTTGGTCGTGCGTTTTTACGCATGGTCGGCTTCGATCGTGCATGAGTAAAACGCACGAGCTCCTCTTTTGTCTAAAAAATTATTTTTGGACTCATCCGGGCTAGTTTTCACTCTTGTGTATGTCCTATTCAAGCTATTATTGCTTATATTTCTCTTATAATCACTTTCGTGCTATGTGCACTATTTAGGCCCGTTTTGGTTTGCTTTTGTGCTTCTTGTTGTTGGGGGTAAGCACATGGTGCTCCCTAATCTTTTGTTTTGTATGTGTATTATGCTGGAAGGGTATTCCCAGCCTTATTGATGTTTATGCAGGTAGATGGATCATCCTATTTTACCCATTTTTCATGTCTGCATATATCGCACGGTCGTGCGTTTTTCCTTGACGCATGGACGGCTGCGGTCGTGCGCCCTCACCCGGGGTAGAAAATGATGTTCTGTCGTTGATCGTGCGTTTTTACGCACGGGCAGTTGCTCGTGCGCGAAGAAAACACACGATCGCCTGTTAAACCTAGTTTTTCAGCCATTTGGAATTGGTCGTGCATTTTTACGCACGGGCGGCTTCAACCATGCGTGAGTAAAATGCACGGGCGTTGCTGCTTCTTCTGCAAGGCACTGCTCCTTCGTTAATATTGCATGGTCTACGCATGGTCGTGCGTTCGACCGTGCGTGACTTAATTTCTGCTGTTTTTGTTTATAAGCCAGGAAAAGAGGACGGGAAAGAGGACTTCCATTCCGCGGTTTTAAGCTCCGCCCAACACCGTTTTCGCTCCTCCTCCATCTTCACTCATCTCCTTCATCCGGGAACCATTCTCCGGTGAAACCCTAGCGGATTCCAAGAGTTTGGAAGCATTCTCGGCCGTCAACAACACCATTGTCTATGAATGAAAGTGCTTCTTGTTTTGCTTAACCTTGGATAATGTGTTGTGTTGCGCTTCATCACCACTCACCCGCATCCACTCCATTCACTCACTTGAGACTCACGTTGTAAGATCCCTCTCTCGCACCTGGAGAACATCCAGATCTTATGCCCAGGACCGCCGCCTTACGGTGACACTAACACCCGAGTTAGCTATCTCCGCAAGACGCCGATTCTGCCGGCAAGAATGATCGACAGGCCAACAAGAGTTAAGAAGGAAAATAAACAAAACCAAGTCCACAATCACACATTTATACAACAAAATATAAAAGTCCATCAATGAGTACAATAAGTAAAGGAGAGAAAGGGCTTAAGCCCGGTACATATCCAAGTAAAGTACAAAAAATCTCTAACTCTACATCTGTGCGGAAGCTAAACAAACTCTCAACTCTCGAACACATGTCTTGTAGTAGAAGTAATGCGCGGCATAAGCTCCTCAGGTCCTGTCTCCTATTCTAGCTGGGGCTCCATCACCTCGTGTACCTACGGTCACAACCGACCGTTAGTCATAAAGACTAAGCCGATTTTGTCCCCGCCTCCCCCCGCGACTCCTATGCACCGTGCGGGAGGACGAAGCGGAGGAAAAACAAGGGGTAAAAGAAACAAGGCAGGTGACAAATGTCGAGACTAGCAGGGTATATAAATACTAAGCAAGTAAAGGTAACCATTCTATTCTAACCAGAGTAAGTACGACATCAGATAGTAAAAGACAATGCAATATAAAGAAGCAGGTGCAAGAAATAAGAGCAGCTACGAAAGTAACCTTAACTTATATGCACACACAAAAGCACATAAGCTAAGGGATCTGGCAAGAAGTAAACTCATCGTATAAAAGAGCCCATACGGATTTATACGATGAGGTCTCTGTTTGTGCAGAAATGCTATGCTATGATGTGCAATGCAATGATGCAATGTTTGTATTATTATTTCATACACATGCAACTCACCCACACGACTTTGTACGTACAGACCTTTAGTTCCCACTTTTCGGAGGTAGCTAACCTCTCGGGCACCTCCCGTCGTGGTCAAACGGTGGCAGAGGAGCGGGCGTCTCCTCACCTAGGTGGGTAAGTCACACTACCAGACCTAGGCCCAAACGTATGCTGTGATACCGGTACCCGGTACTCACGAGCTCCTGCGTACTAAACTGAATTGGCCAGGCAGGGTTTAGGGAATTTGTCCCGTCGGACGCGCAGTAAAACAACCTGGCCCCAATAAAACCACTAGCACCGCCGAGTCAACGAACTGCTGTCGGTGTGACGACTAAGACAGAACCGAAAACCCACCATAAGCAACAAGTATTAGCCATTTACTACCGAGCCTCCAGCTCGCAATTCTGTATCAACATTTATAAAGTAGAGCCTGCCGCTCGCCAGACTATACCAGTCTTATATTTAAACTACGAGTCTACCGCTCGCTAGACTACAGTAGTCTTATATTTAAACTACGAGCCTACCGCCCGCTAGACTACACTAGTCTTATATTTAAACTACGAGCCTACCGCTCGCTAGACTACACTAGTCTTATATTTAATCTATGAGCCTACCGCTCGCTAGACTACACTAGTCTTATATTTAAACTACGAGCCTACCGCTCGCTAGACTACACTAGTCTTATATTTAAACTACGAGCCTACCGCTCGCTAGACTGCACTAGTCTTATATTTAAACTACGAGCCTACCGCTCGCTAGACTGCACTAGTCTTATATTTAAACTACGAGCCTACCGCTCGCTAGACTACAATAGTCTTATATTTAAACTACGAGCCTACCGCTCGCTAGACTGCACTAGTCTTATATTTAAACTACGAGCCTACCGCTCGCTAGACTATACTAGTCTTTCCTTATATATCCTGAGCTTACCGCTCGCAGGACTATCCCAGTCCTTCCTTATATATCCCGAGCTTACCGCTCGCAGGACTATCCCAGTCCTTCCTTATAACCCGAGCCTACCGCTCGCAGGACTATTCCAGTCCTTCCTTATAACCCGAGCATACCGCTCACAGGACTATCCCAGACCTTTCTTATAACCCGAGCCTACCGCTCGCAGGACTATTCCAGTCCTTCCTTATAAAATATTCTGATTTGGGATGAAAGTTAACTTGTCAAGTTCTCTTACTTAACTAGTCTTGTTTATAATTTAGTTGATCTTAGAAGCTTAGGGTTAGCCTTGGACTTCCGAAGGGTTACCCGGTGAGGGGCTCGCAGCGGTACCAGGAAGTGTGGCGGGATGACACCCCGAACTTTCTCTTCCCAAGGCACTTAATCTTGTTGGTATCTACCCCATTCTACTTGATCCCCATTATCCTCTCCAATTACATTAAATCTTTATGATGAGTTGAACTTGGCTCTTAGGAGTGGGGGAGTTCTTTTGATCTCCAACACCACCCATTGTGATCGGGTGCTGACTCTCCCGTCGTCACATTCTAAGCTCGAGTTCCCTTCTTCACCAAGGAACTGCACACATTCAATTAGCCTCCTCAACCTTACTTTGACCCACACTCCTATTCTTCGTCATCCTTAATCCAGGGTTTGCCTTAGATATTTCTCGACTTCTCTCTTGAGTAGTTACCTTAAGATGGCTCACCCGGCTAAGGGTAGTTTTACTTCCATATAATCATTTAGCACAGATGAGTTGTCTGTGGGGCCCTTGATGAGGTCTAACCTCCTTTTTATATCATTATAAATTCCTGCACTTATAGCTTCGCTAAATGCACCCCAACCCTAATTTCCCATGGTGCCCCTTAGAGGTGTTCTTCCAAATAATCTGAGCCTTCATAATAATCAAAGAGTTAAGTTCTATGTGTGAAGGTCAGTGGTGGTCTAAATCATATAAATCTGTTTTACTATTCGCAGATCAAAATAAGATTGAGCTAGATTTGACTCCTAAGGTGCAATCTTGATCACATCATATCCAAATGAGTTCCATTTTATTACCATGGGTTCGGAATGAGTAGTGATCTAACAACATCAAATCCTAATTTCATAAATTCTCCAGGGAATCTTAAATCTTAGTCTCTATTAAAATAGAAGATGTGCAGATAGTAATTTATACATCGACTGTCAACTAATGATCTCCATAAATTCTGATAAATTCACTGTAGCATAATATTGGTCTAAAAACCTCAAACCTCAAATTTCACATTTTTACAGGAACTATTTAACCATAATTTCTATTTAACATAAATGGGGTGCAAATGGGGATTTACACTACAGGTGCTATGTTAAGACTTCAATAAATTCTAGGAAAATTAACCTAGTACAATAATCATCTAGAAACACCAAATCCAAAGTTTCATAATTTACCACGGAGTATTTATCCATAATTACTATTTATTACAAATGGTGTGCCAATAAGGGATTACACTACAACTACCATTTATATGTCTCTATAAATTCTGAGAAAATTAACCTAGTAAAATAATCATCTAGAAACACCAAATTCAAAGTTTCATAATTTACCAGGGAGTATTTATCCATAATTACTATTTATTACAGATGGTGTGCCAATAAGGGATTACACTACAACTACCATTAATATGTCTCTATAAATTCTGAGAAAATTAACCTAGTACAATAATCATCTAGAAACACTAAATCCAAAGTTTCATAATTTACCAGGGAGTATTTATCCATATTTACTATTTATTACAAATGGTGTGCCAATAAGGGATTACACTACAACTACCATTTATATGTCTCTATAAATTCTGAGAACATTAACCTAGTAAAATAATAATCTAGAAACACCAAAGCCAAAGTTTCATAATTTACCAGAGAGTATTTATCCATAATTACTATTTATTACAAATGGTGTGCCATTAAGGGATTACACTACAACTACCATTTATATGTCTCTATAAATTTTGAGAAACTTAACCTAGTACAATAATCATCTAGAAACACCAAATCCAAAGTTTCATAATTTACTAGGGAGTATTTATCCATAATCACTATTTATTACAAATGGTGTGCCAATAAGGGATTACACTACAACTACCATTTATATGTTTCTATAAATTCTGAGAAAATTAACCTAGCACAATAATCATCTAGAAACACCAAATCCAAAGTTTCACAATCTACCAGGGATTATTTAGCCATAATTGCTCAATAATCTAATAATTTATCCATGAAAGACATTTCAAAACTTGTAAAGGAACTAAGCTAAATTTTCATCTAGGCCACATGAGATTACTCCTACTGATGTGCCTCATCATAAAGCTACACCTTCTAGAGAATCAACATTTTCTATATATAAATTTCTCAATAATTAATTAAATTGCCCATGGAGGGCATTTCATAATTTGTAAAGGAGCTACCCTAAATTTTCATCTAAACCACATGAGATTGTTTCTAAGATTATGTAATGTCATGGAAAGACTATGCCTAGAAGGTGGGATTTTTGCTAGTTGTTTTAATCTCATAAATTTCATTAATTTACAAGTGTGACAATTTGAATTTACTTAGAAACCATAAGAAAATAATTTCCAAAGGTCATGAGACTTATGTCAAAGATGTATATCCTCATGACATACAAAAACCCCAAGGTTTCAGAGGCATTCAAGGTGATTCCCACCTTCAATTCCATCAAAAAGTTCAAAAGCCCAAATTGACTATTAGCACCCCAATATAACTCTTAAGTCCCAAAACTTCAATTTGAAGCTCAGAGAAATCCACTCATGCACATGTGATGAAATTTTAACCAGATCCCATACATGACCCAAAGAAGCTCTCACCAAAATTTGGGGTCATTAGGAGTTATATAACTCCATATATTCCATTTATTTAATTTTCTAAGTTTTGAACAAAACTATAGAAAAATTATCTCCAAAAAATCTGATATTTAAACCTAAGTTAGGTATGAGGCACATGCATGCATGGCTAAAATCTCAAGTCCATAAGACTTGGCATTAAAAAGTTACACTAGTTCAAAGATCTGGTTTGTATTTTGACCAGCCTCACGAGAATGAGTGCTGTGGGCCCTAGATTTAACCAAATGGCCTGATTTTACTTTCATTTGAAAGTAGACACTCAGATCTACAATTCCTATCTCTTGTCATTTTTCAAAATATGGCCTCTAAAGGCCTCAAAATCAGCATACAAAAATACAAATAAAATGTGACAGAAAAACACATTGTATTAATACATATATATATATATATATATATATATATGTTTGCACGAATCCTGAAGCACAAACCGACGGCATCCTATCGTCTTCCCCAGCTCGCCAACGGCTAGGATTCAATCTCGCTGGGTGACCTTGTTTCTCCATTCCCGGCAACCTACGACCCACCACCGCCTCCACCACCTCCGTTGAGGTGGTGGCCATCGCTTGGCGGCGACACGGCCGCCGGAGAGCCCGTCTCCGGCGATCCTGAGCAAGAACAAAAGCTCGGCAAAGCTCCCTCTAGCTCACATGGGAACATGCTCAATTGAGCCAGATTTCTCTCCTAAGTGGATCTAAAATCTAGCACAGAGGGAGAGGGGGAGAAACCGGACCTTAGTGGGGCTTGGCGGCGGCGGCGGCGGTTGGCCATGGATCTTCTCTCCTCTGGCGAGCTTGCTCCCAACCTCAATTCTCCACCTTTTTCTCCTCTGTAAAGCTCCAGCCTGACTCCTTTCCCCCTTCTAAAGCTAATGGTGGCATCAATTCGAGATGGGGAGGGCTGTATAGAGAGTATTTGAAAAGTGGTGGTCGGCCTCCCCTTGGTTGCTCCTCCCTGCTGCCAAATGGCACCCCTCCAGCACCAATTCGGCTGGGAATTAACTAGGGGGGCAGATATGGCCTTGGGCAGAAGTGTGGAGTGCCACTTGGCCTTCATTCCCAAAATTCTTCTTGTTTCTTAATGGAGGAAGGGGGATTTTCCACTTTAGCCCCCATGCATGTCTTTGCATGTTGAAATCAGTGGGCAAGGTAGGTCATTATGCATGTGGGCTTCAGAATGGGCCTTGTTTAAGGCTTTATTCCATTTGTATTTGGTTTGAATCTAATTTAAGCCCAATTTAGGTATAATTGACCCTATGTTGACTTTTGAATTGACTTGGTCAACTAATGAGTAGGCTGACCCCACATGGTGACTATGGGGTCCATAGACTCCCTTTGGGGTGATTCACGGCTTGGTCAACCCTCTTTGGGCACTTTTGACCTATTTAGGTCAACTTAGGCAAAATGGGTCAAATGGTGCTTTTGACCCAAACCCTAGATTTGTCTTGACCCATTGGGTTATTAGTGACCCATTGAGTACCCTAGAGGATTAGGAAGAGTTAGGTGAGGTCAATTGGATCATTTTGAGGCTTAGACATCAAGCCTTAAACCTTGAAGTCATTTTTTCTATTTGCACACCAAGGTGTTTTTCTCCTTTTCACCTTGGTTCTAGGGCAATTCTTGGTCTCTTAGAGCAATGTCATGATCTTGTCATGACAAATTGCACCTTAGGGGTCTAGTAGTTCTGGGGATGTTACACATGTTAGCAAAGGCTAACAGTGATTAGCGAAGAGGTGATTGCGACCCTCGCATTCCACACTTGCTTTCTGTCCACTGGCCTAACGAAGCCCGACATAGCGGAGGATGCATTCATCTCGCCAAGCGAAGCGGTGACCTCGACCCGCATCTTTATTTTCTTGTTTGTTAGTTTAGTCCAACCAACCTAAGCCCCCTTATTTTAGTTATTTCGCTCGTTGTAACAATCGTTTCACGACACGAATCACTTCATCACAACCTGCATTCCTCAAGAGATCGACATTCGGGGAAGCTATTCTCATTATTACTTGACAGCGACTGGTGCACTTGCCGAAATCGCATCAAGTTTTTGGCGTCGTTGCCGGGGAACACAGTCGTGTGAGTTTCTAGAGAGGGAGTCGAGAGATAAAAGCCCTTTTTCATTTGTTTACACCGTTTTTTTCTTGTTTGTTTGTTTGTGTTAAGATACTTTTTATTATTATTATTTCATCCTCTCATGTTTTAAAGTTGTAGGCAGGTTTACTCCAAGGAGGTTTTAATAGTTTGTGTAAATTTTCTTGCAAGGAATTTCAGTTTCGTTATATCTGCTTTAATTGTTGAAAATGTCTTCTTGGGATATTTCTCCTAGAACTTACGACAAGATGGTCTATTATATAGACCAAATGAAGGAGTTAAATGCTAGGCAGTATAGGAACTTTGTTTGCTTGTTGTGTCGAAGTGAGGGTCATGAATTGAAGGACTGTCCTAGTCTTTTCAATCCTGACTGCTGCTCTTTCACTCATGACAACACTGTCCTTATCGCTCATTCTTTACCCATGGAGGCAATTATGCCCTCTACCCCCGAGCTTATTTCGTGCATGGACTCCTCACTCCCTATGTATGGATCCACCCCTAGTGATGACGATGACTCATTTGATAGCCAAAATGGAGAGGAATGGGAGCTCCTAGATGCACCTGAGTGTGATGAGGAAAGTATTCTCTCCATCGGGGAGGCGTTAGCGGATCTTTTTGCGGTGGAACCAAATCTTTTTGTTCCTCTAGTTTCTTTGCAAGATTTTTCTACACACATTTTTTATGATCCTGTCGAAGTAATTGAGCAGGGTGATGATTCTGAGCCTGAGGCTGCTCCAAGGTGGGATGATGAGGATACTCTTTCTGATGAGGAGGTTTGCACTTCTTCATGGGACGAGGAGGTTCAACTCACCACCGAGGCCCTTAAGTTCTCGGGTTCCCCTTGCTATGATACTTATGATGATGATAGTGATTTATCCTTGGATCCTGCTGGGAGTGAGACCGGGACCACTCCCCTAATTTTTTATTATTTAAGTCATTCTTCTCTTTTATTACCTAACCCCCTTCTTCATCTGAGCCTCTGCAGGTTGAGTCTTCACAGGTACTTCAGGAGGACTTGGAGCATTTTGCTCAAGTCAATGAGGAGTATATCCTCTCTTGTGAGGAGGTTGATCCCTCCTCCATAGTTGAAGACTCACTCATTACCTTTTCCTCCTGCCGCCTCCCTGAAGACGACACCTTGCTGGGCAAGGATATTTTTGGTGAGTTGAGTGAGGATAGCTCCTCCTCCACTTACATTCTTTTCCCTCTACCTGTGACGAGTAGGTATTACTACTATTTAGGTAGAGGAGTAACTGTTCTGTCACCGTATCGGTACCCGCTACCGACACGGATATTAGAACAGTTACCTATGCACTTTTCTTTTCATACTCCCATTAGCTAGAACTTTTTGCTTTCAGAATAAGTCGTGTTGGGGAGGACAATAAACCTCAGTAGTTATCTTCCTTTTTCATGCATTTTCATCTTATCTAGTTTAGTTAATTGTTTTTTCAATTCAGCTTTTCTATTTTCCTGTTTTTTTGCGGAGCTTACCCCTGCAGGTGTACATTTTTGGATGGCAGAAGTCGCGGCTTTGCCCTAGTTTTACACGCCAATCTTCTGGTATGCTCACTTCTGAGCATGGGGTACACTCTAAACCTCTCCCTCCATATTTTTAGTTTACGATCACATTTCTTTATATAGTTTCATGTAAGTCTGGGGGAGAGTGAATTCATGTAGTTACCTACTGTGCACCAATCACATTATATTAGGAGCATGCTATAAGATTGATTATATCATTTTAATTTTTCTTTGTCATGTGCACACAACACCCACTTAAGCGCACACTTATTTGTCGATGCGTCTCGGGTAAAATTTATTTGTTGTGTGTGATTGGAAGATCTTTATGCTGGCATAGGATTGAGTGGCGGAGTAACATGTTGACTCTGGTAGTGCTCCTAGTCGAGTGCTCGCGTCTCGTGTTTAAATTCTTGTAGAATTAGCTTTTTCTCATGCATTTAGTTTTATAATTTTCTACTTGTGTGAGTGTTGTTTATTCTACTCGTAATTCGTGAATCCAGTAGAATCTAACGGTAATGTAGGTGAGTGTGTAGACGATCGCTAGTGATGTATTGCTCGAGTCGGGAGGATGGATATTCTTTCTTGATGGCTAAGAACTTGCCCCTAGCAACTCTTGAAGCATGTGTATAGGTTATTTCATTTGTGCAAGTGTGATATAGGCCATTCTTTGGCCCGGTTGAGCCTTTGCACCATTCCTAAATGCTCTATCTTTGCTTAGCCCTTTTGTGCATAATCCCTACCATTTGATTCAGCTCCACCTTCAATTCACGAAAGCCAAAATGACTATCCTAATCGCACACCAAATTCTGAGCTCAAGCAATTTGTGCATTTAAAAGTTGGGTGTTGAGGCTGTGTATATTTGTGGTTGTGGTGGCAATGCGTTATTGAAAATATAGATGTATTTGTTATTATATGTGCAAAGTTATAATTTTGAAAAGAGAAAAGAAAAAAAATTGTGAAAAGAAATGAAAAAAAAATTGTTGTAAAGAAATGTATTTGGGATTAGGTGATGTACACACCCCATAGTTTCATGTTTAAGGTTGGGGGTGTGGTCTACACGATTTCATTATTGCCTTGGGATAGTGATTTTATTGTGAGCTCATTTGGGTTAAGTGTGCTAAGCCCCCACATTTATCACTGTTTACCGCATCGTAGCCTAACCCTAAATCATAACCTAAAGTCCTATTGATTCGCACTCTGAATGTAACTAGTGTCATGGAGAGAGTGTGAACGGGCAAGCTTATGGTCATCGTCATTGATGGATTTCTTTGGAGGTTGTCCCGATCCTCGATCTCTGGAAATATTCCACTTAGTGATCGAGCTACTTTCCCCCTACACGTGATTGAAGGATTAACCGCGATTCAAATTATGAGTAGCAATAATAAGTAGAAACGCAATTTAGAAAATTCTAATCTATTTCGCACGTTTAAAAGAATTTTCTACTAAAATTTCAACACGCGCGTGTAAGCGACTTCGCATAGTACTTCGCATATTCAATTACATCGCCAGCTCTTGATTTTTTCTAATCCGCATGGGAGATAGTATGCTCGGGACGAGCAAACTAGTAAGTCTGGGGGTGTGATGAGTCCGATTTATATAGTGTTTTTTGGACTCATCCGGGCTAGTTTTTACTCTTGTGCACGTCCTATTCGAGTTATTATTGCTTATATTTCTCTTATAATCACTTCCGCGCTATGTGCACTATTTATGCCCATTTTGGTTTGCTTTTGTGCTTCTTGTTGTTGGGGGTAAGCACATGGTGCTCCCTAGTCTTTTATTTTGTATGTGTACTATTGAGCTGGAAGGGTATTCCCAGCCGTATTGATGTTTGTGCAGGTGGATGGATCATCCTATTTTACACATTTTTCATGTCTGTATATATCGCACGGTCGTGCGTTTTCCTTGACGCACGGACGGCTGCGGTCGTGCGCCCTCACCCGGGGTAGAAAATGATGTTCTGCCGTTGATCGTGCGTTTTACGCACGGGCAGTTGCCCGTGCGCGAAAAAAACGCGCGATCGCTTGTTAAACCTAGTTTTTCGTCCATCTGGAATTGGTCGTGCGTTTTTACGCACGGGAGGCTTCAACCGTGCATGAGTAAAACGCACAGGCGCTGCTGCTTCTTCCGTAAGGCACTGCTCCTTCATTAATATTGCACGGTCTACGCACGGTCGTGCGTTCGACCGTGCGTGACTTAATTTCTGTTGTTTTTGTTTATATGTCAGGAAAAGAGGACGGGAGAGAGGACTTCCATTCCGCAATTTTAAGCTCCGCCCAGCGCCGTTTTCGATCCTCCTCCATCTTCACTCATCTCCTTCATCCGGGAACCATTCTCCAGTGAAACCCTAGCGGATTCCAAGAGTTTGGAAGCATTCTCGGCCGTCAACAACACCATTGTCGAGTTGTGCAACCTCAGTTTGGAAGAAGAAGAAGAAGAAAACCTGACGAACGAGACGACGAAGCAAGATCGAAGATAGTGACGGTCTCTTGGTCCCGGAAGCATAAATCGACCGAGCCCGGAAGCGGTTTGACAACCCACTATTCCGGCCGAGATCGACGGCTAGTCTTCTCTATTGGTTTATTCTCCCCTTTTCCCCTTTGTGGATGTATTAGTTTGTAATGAACATGATTACTCTCATTTGTCTATGAATGAAAGTGCTTCTTGTTTCGCTTAACCTTGGATAGTGTGTTGTGTTGCGCTTCATCACCACTCACCCGCATCCACTCCATTCACTCACTTGAGACTCACGTTAGCAAAGGCTAACAGTGATTAGCGAAGTGGTGATTGCGACCCTCACATTCCACACTTGCTTTTCGTCCACTTGCCTAACGAAGCCCGGCATAGCGGCTGACGCATTCATCTCGCCAAGCGAAGCGGTGACCTCGACCCATATCTTTATTTTCTTGTTTGTTAGTTTAGTCCAACCAACCAAAGCCCCCTTGTTTTACTTATTTCGCTTGTTGTAACAATCGTTTCACGACACGAATCACTTTATCATAATCTGCATTCCTCAAGAGATCGACATTCGGGGAAGCTATTCCCATTATTACTTGACAGCGACCGGTGCACTAGCCGAAATTGCATCACACTCCTTCTATGATTTTAGTGCCAACGTCTTCTTCTTTGACTCCTTGTTGTATTCATCGTATTGGATCTTGAGTTCTACCTCATGGGTTTTGAGATTCCCAATGAGGCTCTCAACCTGGAGCGTTCTTAGATTGTGCGACTCTGAGATAGCCGTCACTTTCGGATTGAATTTTGGAGTTAGAGATCAAAGAATCTTTCGGACCAAGTCGCCATTGGAGAAGGTCTTTCCAAGAGCTTTGGAGGCATATATAATCTTGGTGAAGCGTGTGTACATTGCATCAATATCTTCGCTTTCATCCATCCAAAACTTTTCAGATTCTGACTCTAGTTGGAAAAGTTTTGAATCTTTAATCTGCGATGTACCTTCATGAGTAATTTCCAAATGATTCCAAATTTCATATGCAGTAGTGCATGCGGAAATTCTATTAAATTCATTTCTATCTAACGCACAAAATAAAGCATTCATCGCCTTGGCGTTATTTTTGTATTTAAGTTTATCCCTATCATCCCATTTATCATTTGGTTTTTCTAATGTTATCTCTCCAACTACAATTGTAGGAGGAGAGTATTCCTCTTCTACCATATTCCATACCTCAATATCTAAGGTCATAAGAAAACATCGCATCATATTTTTGCAATAATTGTAATTAGACCAAGTAAATAGTGGAGGTCTACTAATTCCCTGACCCTCGGAAAAAGCGAGATCATAAGACGTCATTATTCCTGGTATTTAAACCAATTTGGAATAACCTCCCTATGATACCACATGTTGGATCGATAGGCGCCCTTAGAGGGGGGTGAATAAGGGAATAAAAATCTTTTTATAAAATTAACCAATTTACTAAATTGTTTTAAAGCAAACGAGAGCGAAATAACAATTTAGGTGAAAGAAGGAAATAATGTAATTTGCAATTTATGAATTAACGCCAAATGAAAGAAATCAAGTAAACACAAATAGAGACATGATTATATTATATAAAAAAGTGTTTACATAAATTTGATTTCAATATCGCTAGAAATCGGAGGCGTACAAATACAAATACTTTTTCCTTTTTTATACTGACTTGTATCCCCACGAACCGGTTGGCCTTAGCATATCCTTCCCCGGATATGACCTCAAGCCGCCCTAGCCAATCCTTCCCTTGATGTGGCCTTGAGCACCCCCTAGATCTAATCACCTAGACCTAGTCACTAACACACGCGGCGAATTCCCCCTAAGCCGCGCAAGGACCTACTCGCCAACACAAGGCGATTTACCAATAAAAATTCACAATAAATAAATAATGCAAATAAAAACTCCCTCTATGAGATTTTCTGGAGTTGATGATGAAGGACCGTTGTAGCATAAGCGAGGTTGAAGTGATCGTCCTTCGGATGCAGCTAATGGCTTCCTTCTCCAGAAATCTTCTTTTAGCTTTGAGTGGGAGAAGACTTTTCGGTAGAGTAACAACACTGGAATTTTGGCACTTGTATTCTCTCTGGGATTAGATGCCAAAACAAGAGAGAAAGCTTCAATTTATAGAGCTTCAAGATAGCGCTTGCGCTAGCTCCTAATGCCTGCGGTAGTGTTCGTGTAGAGACAGTTATGAAACCGTTGCGGCGTGGCATTGTTCACGATATGGAGATAGCGCCAGGCGGTAGCGCTAACGCCTGTGGTAGCTCCTAGCGCTAGCGGTAGTGCTCTAGTTCAGAAATGTGGTTCCAAGCTGCTTTCTACCTGTGGAGTATTGCACATATAGTTCCTGCACACTATAAACACACGACAAGCAAGATCAAATACAATATGAGATTTGTTATTCTCAAACAAAGGGATGTGATACACATGTCCAATAATACTATCATGCAATTCATACTTAAAATTTCAATACTTATGGCTCATGAATATGAAATTATTAGTGCTGATTAAATTAGTTTTTGATCAAAGAATGGGAAGAAAATGGAAGAACTGTGAGCTTTGATTGATTGCATTCATATATTTAGGAGGACCTGCTTGATTTCTTCAAAGAGATGATCAACCTTGAAAAAATGACATCCCTAATATATACTAGCAGTTAAGAACATGCAAGGTAGACTATCATTTATATTAAAGTACAACAGAAAATGAATAATTAGGATAAAAGACCAAGAAACAAAATTGATATTAATTCCAGTTGGAGGAATATGCCATGTTTCATGTTTTTATCTGTTTTTTTGTATTTTTCTAAATAACAGTTCGGAAGCTCTATAAAAACTGTCCAAAATCAAAAAATTATGTGCAACCTCACAAGTTCTTCAAAATTCAGGGTATGAAGCTCTCGCCCATCGGTGCATAGAGAATTTGTTAGGCCCCATTTGGGAGACCGGTGTCGGTGCCTCCGGTGAGAAATGAAGCTCATGCCCATCGGTGGGATCAAATTGGAAATTTTAGCCTTTCTCACTTCACCGGAGCTCAATAAAGGATATTACCAGAACATTTTCATTTATTGAATCAAAAAACACCACTTGAGCAAAAATAGAATACAAAACAGAGCTCAGAAATGGCACCATTAAAGGCATGAAATTTTCAAAAGCTTTTCCTACTTACCTTCTTGTATAGATTTACAACGTTATTAACATCAAAAGGTAAGAATCGTGCTAGTAATACAAATAGGATAACCCCACATGACCATAGGTCAGCAGTAGCTCCATGATAGCCTCTACCATTTAGAATCTAAGTAAAAAAAAGTTAATGAGGAATAACTTATGTCAACAATATATCCTCTTAGAGTTGGTTAACAATTAAATTCATAATGACCAAGGAATAATTACGCAAAGTTGACTGGAGGAGAAATGGTAAATGTCATGCATGTTGTAAACAAAAGTGACAAAGGTGAAAGCGGGAAAGGGATTTTACTCTTGATTTTACTGATAATGTTTTGTTACAGTTTGATGCAGGAAAAGAACCGTGGCTTTATAGAGGAGCCAGGAAGAATCTAGATTACAGCAGTAATTGTTATTAGGAAGCAGTTACAAAAGTCATTAAGGTAATTAACCAAAGGCGGCTAATTAAAGACTGGTGGTGAGGAGTTTTATGGCGCAGATTTCTCTTCCAACACCCCCCAAAATCTGTGCCCGGGAGAACTCTGATTCGTGCCCTAAGCTCCTTGAAGCGTTCACGCGGCAGCGGTTTCGTCAGATTGTCGGCGACCTGAACTTCGGATGAGCAGTGGACAAGCTCGATCTTCTTCTTCTCTACAATCTCTCTGATGAAGTGGAAGCGGACATCTATGTGTTTGCTCCTTCCGTGATGGACGGGATTTCTTGCGAGCATTATTGCCGATGTATTGTCGCAGTAGAGGGCGGTTCCTTCTTCAATTTCTTTACCTTCCAGTTCTTCTATCATCCTTCGCAGCCAAATGGCCTCACAGGCGGCGGAGTTTATAGCCATGTACTCCGCCTCCGTGGTGGACAAGGCTATAGAGTGCTGTTTGCGTGAGCTCCATGAAATCAGGCATGTACCTGCAAAAAAGATAAACCCAGTTGTGATTTTCCTATCACAAAGATCACCACCCCAGCCGGAGTCACAGAAGCCCACCAAACTCAGTCCTTCTCCTTTCTTAAAACTGATCCCAAAGCTTGTAGTTCCTTTTAGATAACGCAGAATCCGTCTTGCGGCTTGAAAGTGATCTCTGGAGGGATTACTCATGAACCTTGCAACGATGTTAACAGCATTCTCTATATCCGGTCTTGTGTGAGTGAGGTAGAGGAGAGACCCAATTAAGCTTCTATATTCTTGAACATCTGTTCCTTCATCTTGGGCTGTTTTACTGATCAGTTTATCTCCTACTGACATTGGAGTCACTGTTGGATTGCATTCAGCCATATTAAATTTCTTTAGAATAGCCTGAATATACAGCTCTTGGCTGAGGTGGATCATGTTGGGGCTTCTTTTGATTTGCATTCCAAGGAAAAAAGTTAATTCCCCCATGTCTGACATCTCATAATCTTCTTTCATTTTTTCTCTGAATTGATTTATAAGAGTAGATTTGGTCCCTGTTACAAGGAGGTCATCAACATAGAGACTTACAATCACTCTTCCCCTTTCTTCCTGCTTGATGTACAGTGTAGGTTCACTTGGACTCTTGAGAAAGCCTTCATTCTGAAAATATCTATCGATGTTGTTGTGCCAAGCTCTTGGAGCCTGCTTAAGCCCATAGAGGGCCTTGTGGAGTTTGTACACCTTTTGTTCTTGGCCGGCAGCTTCAAAGCCAGGTGGTTGAGAGACATAAACTTCTTCACTCAATTCCCCATTGAGAAAGGCAGATTTCACATCTAGATGGTATATAGGGTAATCGAATTGTACAGCAAGGGATAAAATCAATCTGATGGTAGCTTGTCGAGCAACAGGCGCAAATGTTTCAGTGTAGTCTTCTCCAGGCTTCTGGCAGTACCCCTTTGCAACTAAACGGGCTTTATACTTCACTATTTCTCCTTCCTGATTTTGTTTGGTTTTATACACCCACTTCAGGCCAATGATCTCCTTGTTGCTAGGTCTGGGGACAAGTGTCCATGTGTTGTTTTTTTCAATACAGTTTAATTCTTCTCTCATGGCTGATCTCCATTCTTCTTCTTTCACAGCTTCAGCAAACGTTGTGGGGGATGAAACAAGAAGGGCAAACTCATTATTTTGGTATATCTCTTCTAGTGAACAGATGTTTTTAGACGATGATGATTCTGGGTCTGATCCATCAGGATCTGGGACAGGATCAGGTCCCTTGCCATGGAGGGGGCTGGGTAGAAAACCCAGCTCAACCGGCACTGCAGGAACAGTAGATAACTGAGAAGAATCTGAGCCCCAATCCCACTTGTTAGTCTCATTAAAGGTGACATCTCTTGAGACAATGATATTGTTGGTGGTTGGTATTAGAAGTCTATATCCCTTGCTTTCTTCACTATAACCAATGAACACACATTTCTCACTTGTTGGTTCTAATTTATCTCTTTTGGTGGTATTTTTGTGTGCATAGGCAACACAACCAAAAGTTTTGAAATGGGAGATGTTTGGTTTGATATTGAACAAGGCCTCATAAGGAGTGGAATTTGGTAAGCCTTTTGTAATGCTTCTGTTCAAAATATAGATGGCTGTAGATGTGGCCTCACCCCACAGAGACTTGGGACATGAAGTGTGAGTTAGCAAGGACCTACCCATTTCCACTAGAGTCCTGTTTCTTCTTTCGACTATCCCGTTCTGCTGAGGTGTTCCTGGAGTGGTGAGCTATCTTGATATTCCATTTTCAGAACATAACTTGTTGAATTCTGCTGACAGGAACTCACCCCCTCGATCACTTCTTACGGCTTTGATTCTTCTTTCACAATGGTTTTCTATTTTAGCTTTAAATGCTTTGAAAAAACTGAGTGCTTCAGATTTAAGTGTTAAATAAAAAATCCACATGTATTTGGTGTGGTCATCAACTACCAGCATGTAATATCTTTTCCCCCCCAGTGTTGGTGTGCTTGCAGGTCCCCACAGATCAATATGGAGGAGATCTAAGGGTCCTGAAGCTTTACTAACAACATTTTGTGGAAAAGGTAGCCGGTGAGACTTGCATTGGGCACAGGTGTCACATTGGCCTGTTATGTTTCTAATTTTGGGGAGCCCAACAACCAAATCTTTATCATGGAGTTGTTGAAGGGTTTTGAAATTTATGTTCCCAAGCCTATGATGCCAAATGTGTGTGAGATCATGTCGATGCCCCTCTAAGACAGTGAGGACCTTTGGAGCATATGGTCTTAAAATGATGGTGTAAATGTTGTTTTGATTCAAGCTGGCTGAGGCAATGACAGCTTGTGAGTTCTTATGAACTATGACACAAGTTTCTTCATCAAATATTACTTTGAAGCCTCTTCTTGTCAACTGTCCTACACTCAGCAGATTCTGTGAGAGGGTAGGGACAAACTGAACATCATTAACTAGCCTTTTTCCAACACCTGTTTGGACAGTAATAGTACCCTTGCCTTCAACTTTCTCCCTCTTACCATCCCCCAATATTACTTCTGATTTAAAGTTTTTGTCTATTTCAACAAAGTAGGCTAACTCATTAACCATATGGCTTGAACATCCGCTATCGATGAACCAAGTTCCAGGTTGTGTTATGGTGGAGGAGGTACGAGTGAAAAGATATTCTTCTTCTTCCTCTGATTTTGTTGTTTTGGCTTCTTCATGTGTATTAAACCAGCATCTTTGGGCAGAATGATTTTGTACTTTGCATTTTTTACACCGGAAAAAGCAATCCTTGGTCTCATGGTTTGTTTTCTTGCATATTTTACACCCATTGATATTTGAGATGTCTTTGGTGTGTTTATTCTTAAACTGATGTTTGGTGTTCCCCCCCTTCTCTATCCTTCGACGTGTTTCAGTTTTATTTTCAAGGTTCATTTTGGTATGTAGGACTTTGTCCAGGCTTTCTTCCTCTGCAGGATACAGATCCTCATGGGATTGAAGAGATCCTAGGAGTTCAATAACAGTTAATGTCTCCAAGTCATGGGCTTCCAAGATGGATGACACAATGTGTTTGTGTGTTTTAGGCATTGAACGAAGGATTTTCTCAACCACTTGTTGTTCTTCTATCACGCCACCTAGTGATCTCATTTGATTTACTAGACTTGTGATTTTTCCACAGAAAGTTTGAGAGGACTCACCTTCACCCATCAGCAGGGCATCAAACTGTCGACGGAGGGCTGTTAGCTTCATCTTCACCACTTTCTTAGAGCCCTTGAATTCATTCACCAGCCTCTACCAAGCTTCCTGGGCCGTCAAGGAGCCCATGATTCTTGGGTAGATAGCTGAGGATACCCCTTGCTGTATGAGGTGAAGGGCCAGGGCATCCCTCATTCCTTCTTCCTTGGTCATTGTTGGTGCTGCTCCATCAGTCTCCTTCCCTGTCGATTGAGGGCCAGTGGAGACAATATCCCAAAGGCCCTGAGACCGGAGGAGGGTCGCCATGCGGTCGCTCCAGAATTCAAAAGATTCTCCTGAGAACACTGGAATGGAGGTGTGTGTTATGGTTGGGATGTTGGTAGATGATGACGCCATGCCTGATTAGTATAAGTGATGATCACAGGTCTCAGGCAAGAGAAACGGTGCTCTGATACCACTGTTGTAAACAAAAGTGACAAAGGTGAAAGCGGGAAAGGGATTTTACTCTTGATTTTACTGATAATGTTTTGTTACAGTTTGATGCAGGAAAAGAACCGTGGCTTTATAGAGGAGCCAGGAAGAATCTAGATTACAGCAGTAATTGTTATTAGGAAGCAGTTACAAAAGTCATTAAGGTAATTAACCACAGGCGGCTAATTAAAGACTGGTGGTGAGGACTTTTATGGCGCAGATTTCTCTTCCAACAATGCATGCATCAGGTAGTTTACCATTAAGTTCCTGTGGTAAAAATCAATGGCATTAATTAACTGATGAAAATATCCACTTGCTTCAGCTTCTCCCATTTTCCTTGATTAATCTTTAAAATTAATGTATATAAAAGACTATCAGAATAGATTAATTTGTTTGTTTGGACAGAATCGGGGCTTCGATATTAGAATTGGAGGTCTAATTTCAATAATGAATCTTCAATTCTAATTTTAAGGCTTCAATTCAATCCTTAGAACAAAATGAACTATGAAATCATATAAATAACATGATAGGAACCATCGTTCGTGAAAGTCTTCTTAAGGCTCCGTTTTGCGCGGCGGTGGCATTCGTGAACGCGGTGGTTACGAACCGTCGTTCGTGAATGCCCGGTCTCACCTAAGGAACTTTAGTTGTTGTCATGCGAAACATTCATTCTATGACGTTGGCATTTTTTGTCTAAACTCACCGGAGTAAAAACATCGTGCCAAGCAGAGCTTATTTGTTAGAAGATTATCACAAGAAAGTTAAATTGCTTATAGGTGTAAAGAATATGGAATAGTGGAATAACAACATCCATTAATAACAGAATTCAAAACAAATATAAGACAGTAAAATGGAGACATTCAATAGCTCAAAACTATGGGTTGAATTTCTCCAACTGCCAAACAACAGATTCATTTCTACTATGACTTGATTTGAAAAACAGCCTCTCATTTCTTTTTAAGTTCAGATAGACAACCTGAATCAATTTACAAACTTAAGAAAGTTAATATCCAAGTTGACTATGACGGAATTGAAAATTCTAAAAAGGCTAAAAATTATCATTCGGAACACAAGGGCAATAATTATAGCGGGGAAACATAACCTGTTCTGGGTAAAAACCAAAAAACAGAATGTATCAACTGGCCCCTTCAATGGATCAAGTTCATGATTTGTGCTGGGTTCCTCATGGAGAACAGGAAGGCGAGAAGAAGACCCCAGGTACTTCAACCTTGACCTGAGAAAACTTGCGAACCAAGTTTTCTCTCTTTACTGCATATGAAATAAGGATTATTGTGAAAAAAATAGTTTGTTTGCAGAAAAATAATAGCTTCTATATCAATAAAGAATGGGTGGAGATTATATTGGCAGAATTTCTAAGATGAGCCAGCTTGATATGCATGCCAGGAAACAATGATCATTCTGGGTTTGAGAATTTTTGGGGAAGAACAAGAGAATTCATACCAGGACTACGAGTTATGGATGTTTTAATGGAGAAGGGGGTAAACAGAAAAGCTTGTTTATGATGTAACATGTTGTTTAGTCTGGTCTCTGGTAGAACTATCAACTACGTCGATCCTTCCATTTATGTGGAATTGCTCACAAGATTCAGTGATAGAAGAACAATGCCCAAAATCATCGACAGATAAATTTAAGGTAAAGGAATCAAAACGAATCAAAGAAAGAAACAAGATGCATCAAGAATAGAGAGATAGAAGAACAGATCTTCACCTGCAATTCAAAGTTTAGCAAATATATTGGATCTTTCTAGGGATTATCCGGCAACCAATGATTCTCCTCGGAAATGGTCAAGCTTCATTGTGGAGGAGGTATCGCATTCTCGCATCCATCGTCGGAGATGAAGATGAGGTGGGAGCAGAGGGAAACTCTTGGCTTGTGTAGAGGCTGAAAAATTATAGGTATGTTATTTAATTCACCTAGAGGGGGGTGAATAGGTATTTTGATTTTTACTTAGATGATATAGATAGTTAAAACTATTCTAAACTAGTAATCAAGCAAACCAAGAAAACACACAAGTGTTTATAGTGGTTCCCCAAGACAGTGTGTCAATGGGTAGTCCACTTTCCCCCTTCATCTTTCTAACAGAGTGTTAGACAAGGCCAACTTCTCCAATCTCAGCTCCAAGAGCCTACAACACAGATCCCACAGGATCTCTTAGGTCTCCTTAAACCCTACCTCATGCACAGTAGCCCTACCTCAGAGGAATCCACCTCCTACAACTCAGACCACCTCCTGGTCCTACAACCTCAGGCCAAACTGCCCTACAAACTCAGGCCAAATAGCCCTACAATCTCTGGCCTAACATCCCTACAAACTCAGGCCAATTAGCCCTACAGTAAAAGAGTGTTTATGCTTACTACAACAGACAGTACAGAGAAGGTGTCTTCTGTAGTTCTAGCACAGCTTGTGCTTTCTAGTAGCTTGACTGGATGATGATTTGTGAGCCAGCTACTATCTGATCTTCCTATTCAGTTGAAGGATGAAAGATCACCTTGCTCCTTCTTGTAGAAGAGCAATCTTTTTCTCCCAGTCTCTTCTTGCTTGTTCAGTGAGCAGGAGGAAATAAGAAGTTCTTGGTCGTCAATGGAACTGTTGTAAATTTATCTAGCACTTGACCACGCACTTCAAAAGTGTCCTAACTTCTTCTTTTATACTTTGTACATCTCCAACGACACTCAAGGGAAAGCTCTGACACCTTGGGACCAGATGGTTGGCTCTAATCTCCCTTTACAGCTGTTTGCGCCAAAGGCGTGTCGCGCCACTGTTTTCTTCAGTATTTGAATCTGTCTCAGCGGTGGGGCTGAGACAGCTTTCAGTCTCAGCGGTTGAGCAGTTGTCTTCCCAGTGGATCCGCTGAGACAGTTTCTCTTCTCAGTGGATTCTTTCTATCTGCAGCTCAGTAGAGATATGCTGCTTCTCAGTGGCACTTGTCCTCGTCTCAGCGGTTCAGCTGAGACAGGGAAGCTATCTCAGCTGATTAATCAACAAACCTTTGAACCTATTCCATTGTATGGAATATCATCTCCCTGTACAAACCTTGAGACAAAATAGATTTTATCAAATGCAATATGTACTTAGTATTGTGAGTGATGCCTCTTCAAATCAAAGGAACATTGAGGGCAATATTCTCAATAATCTTCCCCTATTTGAAGAAGGCAGAACATTCCCAATGCTAAGGTACATAGCCAACAAAGACTTATCATGCAAATGAACTATATGGCATTCATGATATCATAACATCCAGAAGATAACATTGTTTAAGCATTCCAACAAAAATCATGACAGATTATACAAAGTGAATATGATACCAGCATTGTATGTTATTAAAAACTTGGCATCACAGACCATATGAAGCAAAAGTACTGAAAAGAGAATCTTAAGCTTTGACTAATTTATCTCATAACATACACATTTAATTTTAGCAGAATTTTCATTGTCATTTCAGTTTAAGAGTAAATACATAGATCTAGTTCCACTTTTATTAACATAAGCAATTTATGTTTTCCTTTTCTTGGAACTTTCAGATTTATTGACATCAACAGCTTCCTTCCCTATGGCAGCAACAGTCTTTAGCTCGGCCACTTTCTTCTTGTTTTCCTGTCTTTTGAAATAGAAGAAGGGTTTTGGAATATATTTTGAAGGTATTCTTTTTGGATTGTCCTTCAGCACAAGGTTTTCTTTGAAGATCACGTCCCTCAAAGAATTTCATTCCAGATGTTTTATCCATTCTTCAGCTGGGTAAATCCTGTCAATATCTTTGCATATCTGCCCATGGTTTACCCAAGCATTCAGAATAATGCTTTTGGATTCATCACTCCAATACTCAAAGTCAGGAGCATTGTCCTGCTCCTTTCTTTGCATAGCCATAAATTCTTTAGCTAGCATCACATGTTCTCTTTTTCTCTTCTTTGCTAGGTGAGCATTCTGAGCTAGTTTGGCTTGCCCCTCAAATTCAAAATCTTCTTTGCTGAAGATGTTCAGTAGAGGAAGATTGAGGGTTATCCTTGTACCCTGTCGCACTTGTAGAGCTAACTATGAGTTGGTCTTAGCATTGGCCATCTCCCCCTTTCTGGCTTCTTCAACTATTTTTCCTTCTAGGGATTGGGAGGCAGCAGCTACAGAGCCTGAGAGAGTTTGGAAAGCATTTTCCAAGTCCCCCTTTAGGTCATCCTTCATCTTCTCTGACTCACCAAGCATAGTGGTGGCTGTTTTCCAGACAAAGTCTTCAATGTGATTGGAGGCTTGTTCTATGACTTCATCTGTCTTGCTTACATAATTCTTGGCATATCTCATATCTTCCTCTGCCATTTGGCGGTGTTTGTCCATTGATCTCAATATAGTGTTCTGAGCAATCACTGTGGGTTCTGCTAGATTAAACCATTTGGTCATTTATTTGTTTAGGATTGTTGAGTCTTCCTTGATTTCCTGTATTTCAGCCATAATCTCTTCTTTCAAAGACTGTAATCCATTGTCAATATAGGTCGTTATTGAGAGCATATGACCTTCAATTATGGTATTAATAGAGCTGAGGAGATTGTCATCAGTTGTTGTAGTTGTTGGACTTAGCTCCGTTTCTACTTGAGCATGACTTTGCTCCCCCTCAACCTGAGCAGGGACTTGCTCCCCCTCAATGTGAGTTCTATTATCTTTATTAGCTGATAACTGCTCTTGTTCCTTTTCAATACACTTGTCTTGCTCCCCCTCACTTGGAGCATTTGTTCTTATTTGGTGATGTGTTGAGCTGCTCCCCCTCTGAGTCAGGATCAACATTTGCCACATCATCTTCCCAGTAACCTGTTGGTTCAAGAAGGATTTGATTAAACCTTTTGTTTAGGTTGAGGATAGTTGAATCAATCTCACTTTGAAGATCAATAGGGTCATTGTCTTCTTTATCCTCTTGATGCACTATCTCAGGATCATCATGTCTCTCAGGTTCAGGATTAATGCCTGCATGACTTTCAGTGTTATGATTATTTCCTTGGTTATCCTGTGGAGGACTGCTTGCTGGAACTTGATTATCCAGAACTTGTATATCTTCTTCTGGCTCTTATTCTGAGTCTGAGTATATCATTCTTCTTCTCCCCATCTCCTTCACCAGAACTTCCTTTTTCTTTTCCTTCAATGGAGAAGGTTGGCTCATTGGAAGAACCATAGTAAATCTGTCTAGAGTTTTGATGTCCATTCTTTTTAGATAATGGAGATTGAATCCTTTGGATTTGTTAAAGTAGTCTGGGTAGGTGTTTAGAAGATAGATAGATAGGATTCTTCCTAAGTTAGGGGGCTTGCAGACATTCTATAGTTCTCTGAAACAGTACCTTTGCCCAGGAAGTCTTCTTCTAAAGGATAACTCTTGACATCAATTCAAACATGTGTTTGGAGATTGTGTCATGAGAGCCTGGTTTGCACAGTATGGCCTTCCCAACTATGTCAGAGAGCAATTTGCCTCTTTGGTTGAAGAACTTCCTCTTAAGAGAGCCAAGTTTGGCATCAGAGTAGGCACACCACTGTAAGGCGGTGACTTTGTCTTCCTCAGAGACAACATCCTCTTCTTCTTTACTGCAGGAGGGCAGTTGAAGAGCATTTTCAATTTTCTTATGGGATATCTTTATCCTTCTACTTCCTATCTTTCCCTTAATGGTTGACTTTGAGGTGGACAGCTTAGCACTGGAGAATAATTCCAGAACTTCTATTTTGAGAATTATTGAGGGCTCAGATAGGGTATATTCTGGACCTTGGGCAGATAGAAGATCAATCACAGCTTTAATTTCCTCTGGAGCATGCAAGAATCCATCCCTAACTATTTCCTAGCCTTCTTGCATCTCCTTTGCCATCTTTGGCGCCATTTCTTTTGAGTGACAGGTCGCTGAGTCGTAGGGGAGAAGGGTTTGTCTCGCCGGCTAGGTTGAAGGAAAGTGTGATATGTTAATCAATCATTAAGCAATTTATATGGCTTAAGATTTAGGTAAAATTAAACCTAGTAATTGGATTTGTTTGCTCTTATAATTGTAAGTGTAAATGAAACTACATCATAAGGCTGAGTTCGTCGAACTCAAACTGAGTTCGTCGAACACAAAGCTGAGTTCGTCGAACTCAAACTGAGTTCGCCGAACACAAAGCTGAGTTCGTTGAACTCAAACTTGAGTTCGTCGAACACAAACTGAGTTCATCTAAAACTACATCATAAGGCTGAGTTCGTTGAACTCAAACTGAGTTCGTCGAACATAAACTGAGTTCATCTAAAACTACATCATAAGGCTGAGTTCGTCAAACTCAAACTGAGTTCGTCGAACTCAAACTGAGTTCGTCGAACTCAAACTGAGTTCGTCGAACACAAACTGTGTTCATCTAAAACTCCATCATAAGGCTGAGTTCGTCGAACTCAAACTGGAGTTCATCGAACACAAACTGAGTTCATCTAAAACTCCATCATAAGGCTGAGTTCGTTGAACTTAAACTAAGTTCGTCGAACACAAACTAAGTTCGTCGAACTCAAATTGGAGTTCGTCGAACTGAAGACAAAATCTGCTGAACTGGCTGGAAGACTGAATTCGTCGAGCTGAGGAGCAATTTTGTCGAACTGAAGCACGACGTTCGTCGAACCCAGGCAAGAGTTCATCGAACTAAGACTTTTCCCAGCTGCCTAAGTGCAACCTGAAGCTCAGCTGAAACAGATTGTTCTGGTTAAGTTGATCATACTACTTTAAAATCATTAGAGATTGGATTACTTGAATGCCTAATCATGTCTTTCATAGGGTTGACATTTTAAATTATATCAAATCAAGATTGGAAGAATGAAGTGTTTTACATTATTCTACATTTAACATTCCTAGTTCAATCTTGAAGGCATTAAACTTGGCGTCATCGAATGGCTTAGTGAAGATATCAGCCACTTGACTGTCAGTGGGGATAAATTCAAGGCAGATATCTTGAGATTCTACATGTTCTCTTATAAAATGATATCTTATTTTTTATATGCTTAGTCCTGCTGTGAGAGACAGGATTCTTAGAAATAGAGATAGCACTAGATGAGTCACAATAAAGAGGAGAGTTACTTACCTTAAGGTTGTAGTCCTCTAACTAGTGTTGAATCCACAATAGTTGTGCACAACAGCTCCATGCAGCAATGTGTTCAGACACAGCAGTGGAGATAGTCACACTTGTCTGCTTTTTGCTGCTCCATGATATCAACCTTCTTCCTAGGAATTGACAAGTGCCACTTGTGTTTTTCCTGTCTTCTTTGCAGCCTGCAAAATCTGCATCTGAAAATCTTGTTAGTTCAAAATCATTGTTCTTAGGGTACCAAAGGCCAAGATGTAGGCTACTTTTAAGGTATCTCAAAATCATCTTTGCAGCTGAGTAGTGAGATTCCTTAGGACATGCCTGGTACCTAGCATACACACATGTAGCATACATAATATCTGGTCTACTAGCAGTTAAATATAACAGGGATCCAATGATGCACCTGTACATGGATTCATCAAAGGCCTTGCCCTTCTCATCCTTGTTCAGGGAAATATTAGACCCCATGGGAGTTTTCATGGTGGAAGCTGATTTCATCCCAAACTTCTTGATAAGCTCCCTAGTGTACTTGGTCTGAGAAATGAATATACCTTCATCAGACTATTTTACTTGGAGGCCTAAAAAGTACTTGAGCAATCCCATACTGCTCATCTAAACTCCCCCTGCATTAGGTTGGCAAACCTTTTGTATAGGTTGTCATCAGTAGACCCAAATATTATGTCATCAATATATATTTGGATTAGGAGACACTTGCCCCTTGTTTCCCTAAGAAATAATGTGTTATCTATCTTTCCCCTCAAGAACTTGTTCTTGATGAGAAAGCTAGACAAAGTCTCATACCAAGCCCTGGGGGCTTGCTTAAGACCATAAAGAGCTTTCCTAAGTAAGTAAACATGACTAGAGAGGGTAGGATGTACAAAACCTGATGGTTGCTCAACATATACTCTTCCTTCAAGTCACCATTGAGGAAGGCTGATTTGACATCCATTTTATACACTTTGAACCCTTTGTGGGCAGCATAGGCAAGGAATAGCCTAATTGCTTCCAACCTTGCAACAGGGGCAAGGGTTTGATCAAAGTTTATCCCTTCTTCATGTCTATACCCCTTGGCTACTAGTCTTGCCTTATTCTTTATGATTGTGCCATTTTCATTTACCTTGTTCCTGTAAATCCATTTGGTACCTATGATGTTGTGTCCTTGAGGTTTTGGCACCAATTTCCATACCATGCATCTCTTGAATTGTAGAAGTTCTTCTTGCATAGCTTGAATCCAAAAGGTGTTCTTGGTTGGCTTCTTCAACCTTCTTGGGCACCATATGTGATAGGAAGCTCAAGAATAGGGCTTCATAATGAGCCCTGCTTCTGGTTAATACACCTTGATTCTGATCTCCAATTATTTGTTCTCTTGGATGATCCCTTAGATGTCTTACAGTTGTAGGCAGTCTGTTCTCAGCTTGATGTGTTGTTTCTGCTGGTTCATTAGTGTCTTCATCAGCATGGACTTCTTCCTCTTCAGGGATGGCAGCATCAGAAGAAGCTTTGTTGCTGCTGGGTGTGTATTGTATAGACATCCTTTCCAAATCCTTTTCATTTCCTGCCAAGACAGAGGATCTAGACCAACCCTTATATATTAGGCTGGCCTCATTAAATACTACATGCATAGACTCATCTACAACATGAGTTTTCTTGTTATACACTCTATAAGCTCTACTATGTGAGCTATAGCCAACAAGAACACCCACATTGCATTTCTCTGCAAACTTTGTTAGCTGAGATTTTCCATTGTTTAAAATGTAGCATTTGGAGCCAAAGATTATAAATTATGAAATTGTAGGTTGTTTGCCTTTTAGAATCTCATAGGGAGTTATTTCATGAACCTTATTGATGGAAGCTCTATTGAGAACATTACATGCAGTATTGACTGCCTCAGCCCAAAAGTATTCTGGGAGTGAGGAGTCACTAAGCAGTGTTCTCCCAGCTTCTATCAAGGTCCTATTCCTCCTCTCAGCCACACCATTTTGTTGTGGAGTCTTTGGGGAGGAGAACTCTTGGGTGATACCATATTCTTGACAAAACTTTGTCATAGCTTCAGATTGAAATTCAGTGTCATGATCAGTTCTAGTCCTGACCACAGCACATTGCAAGTCATTCTGAATTGCTTCGAAATGAGTTATAAAGATATTTAAAGTATCAGACTTCTTCTTTAGGAAGAATACCCATGTATATTTTGAGTGATCATCAACAATCACCAAAGTATACAACTTCCCACCTAGGCTCTGAATTGGCAAAGGACCAAACAAGTCCATATGCAAGAGATAAAGACATCTTGCAGTGTCTTTGGAGCCAATACTTTTAAAGGTGGCCCTTGTTTGCTTACCCATTCGGCAAACATGACAGGGACCACTTTTAATACATTTTATATTAGGAATATTCCTAACAAGGTTTTTAGAGAATAGTCTATACATTGTTTTGTAGTTAATGTGAGCAAGTCTTTTGTGCCATTGAACACAAAGGGACTCATTCTCATTAGCTACAAGACAATCAGATGTAAGAGAATTACTACATATGAAGTCTAAGCAATAAACATTCCCACTCCTAGTGCCTGAGAGAATGGTCTCTAAGTCTTTAGACTTTTTAATCAAGCACTTGTCATTGTGGAATTCAATGACATATCCTAGATCACATAGTTGACTTATGCTTACTAGGTTGTGTTGCAACCCTTCAACATAAGCTACCCTTGTAATTGAGACTATGCCATTGGAGATCATACCATATCCTTTGGTGATTCCCTTTTCTGACCGCCCCCCCCCCCCCCAAGATAACTTTGGGTCCATTCTTCACAGCCTTGTAGTCCTGTAGAAGATTTCTTGTTCCTGTCATGTGTCTTGAGCACCCACTGTCCAAATACCAAATCTGCCCAAGGCTGGTATTTGAACTAACCTGCATGATGGAATTTAATTACCCTTAGGAGCCCAAGTGATTTTGGGTCCTAGGTTCTTGTTAGTCTGAAAAGACTTCATACCTGCTCCAACTTTTGCAGGAAGGCTCATCCTTGCAGTTGGCACATTGGGATTATGCCAACAATCTATGGCAAAGTGTCCCACCTTACCACAGTACCAACACTCATGAATATTATATCTCCTCTTCTGAATATTTCTTGTGGTGATATGAGCCTCAACATGCTTGTGTTCAGGAGTGGAGACAGTACTCTTCATTTTGTTCCTTTCAGCAATGATTTGGCTGAAGGTCATCTTGTGGACAGGCCTAGCAGCCTTTGTCATTATGACATCACCTTGCTTTGACTTGGAAGTTAGGCAAGATTGGATGGCATAGGACACAGGGCAGCAAGGATTATCTACAAGTTTGACAGCAGACAAGGTTTTTGCTGGAGAGAATTTTTAAGATCTAGTTTCCTTACATATGAGTGAGGGGGCTGGGGTACCAAAAACAAATGGTCCTTGATGGGCCATTTGAATTTCTTCATGGGGAGATTTCATGGCACTCATCCCCATGCCCTTTCTTCTACTATGGGAGGGAATGTTTTCCTTCCTATAGGAGCACTCATTCTTCCAGTGACCATACATGAGATCATGGTCAACCTTGTTGGAGGGAAGAAACACTTTTTGAAAGGTGGTATGAGGCATAATCTTTTCCATTCTCTTTTCTCCACTTCCCTCACCAATTTCCCATTTATTGAACCCAAGACCTCTCTTATTGGTTTGAAAGGAAAATGTATCAATAATTGGAAGCACTGATTTGGGCTTTGAGAATTGATCCACTAAGCTCTTCTCTTTGAGAAGCTTTTCCTCAAGATCCTTGAAGATCTTATTCTTTAGAGAAATGGAGCTCAATTGGACAATTGTTATCCCCTTGAGTTTGCTTATTTCTCTACTCATCTGAGCCACCAAGGTAGGAGACTCAGAATAATTTCTTTCAGCCATTTTAAGTGAGTCAATCTCTAGGGCTTGGTTTTTGGCAAGCTTCTTGCTCTTTTTCAGAGCATTAACTAGAGCATCATATTTGTAAATCAATTGATTGACACTCACTTCAGATTCTGAATCATAATCATCAGTTGATGAGTGTGCATCAGATTATGGAATTGATTCATCCTTAGAGGAAGAGAGAAGAGTAGGTACCTGGTCAGGTGTGTCCTGACAATCTTCATCATCTGATGTTATGGACATTAGGCCAATATATTCTTTAACATTTTCATCCACTTCCATATCACTGTTTGAATGTGATAGAGGGGCCCTGATGCCCACCTTTGTTGCAGGAAAGTCCTCATCTTCCTCAGCAGCAAACAACCCAATATAGGCCTCTTCTTCATCATCTGAATCTGAGGATGATGACTCAGATTCACTCCAACTTCTGTCCTTCTTGGCTAGGAAGGATTTCTCACCCTTTCTTCCCTTATGGTGATAAGGCTTCTTGTCCCCCTTATCCTTTATTTTGACTAGACAGTCAGCAATAACATGTCCAGGCTTACTGCAGCAATAACAAATCACATTTGCTAAACCATGTTTAACATGTTTAGAATCATACCTGTCCCTTTTGGGGTGCTGCTTGTCAGCCCTGTTTGAATCCTTCCTAGGATGTGAGGAGGAGGAAGGCTTATTCTTCCACTGCTTCCTTCTCATCATCTTTTTGAATTTCCTTGAGAAGGCAGCAAATTCCTCATCAAAAGAGCTGCTATCAGATGAACAGTGTTCAGAGTTTTCTGAGTCAGTACCCCTTCTTGGAGGGGTAGGAATTCTTGTCTTGCTCTTCTTAGACCCTTCAGCCATGAGAGTCATAGACTTCTCCCTAGCATGAGGCCTGAAGGAGGTGTCTTCCTCCTTTCTAGCAGATAGTTGCATCTCATATGAGAGCAACTTTCCAAACAGAGTGTGAGGAGGAGTTTCACTCAACTTTGCCACTTCCCTGATGGCACATATTTTGGTATCCCAGTCTCTAGTTAGAGATCTTAGGAATTTATCATTTAACTCATAATGAGTGAAGGTCCTTTCATAGGTCCTCAACTCATTTACTATTCTGAAGAATCTTTCATAGCAGTCAGCTATGCATTCCTGGTTTTGTTGCCTAAAAGATTCATACTCCTGATTGAGGAGGGATTTCCTATCATTCCTCACTTCTTCATTCCCTTCCATGTAAACAATCAATGTATCGCACATTTCCTTTGCAGTCTTACAGTGCACCAAGTTTTGGAATGTTGAATCGTCAATAGCATTGACTATAATATTGTGAGCCCTTTTATCCATTGTAGCCAATGCTATCTCATCCCTTGTCATTTCAGTGTAAGACTTGCCTACCTGCCTAGTAGGATCAATGGTGGAGGGCTTTGTGATAAGAAAGGGGCCTTCCTGAATAGTGATATTGATCCTAGGGTCTGAAGCTTCCATGTACAGCCTAACCCTTTGTTTCCAAATGCCAAAGGTTTCCTTTTTGCATATAGGGAGCTTCATGGAACCCATTTCCTTCTGAACTCCATTAGAAGCCATTAGATTCAGAAATAACAGTGCCTATGTAGGATCTGGTCAGACAGTTAAGCCCTTTATGACCAACCTAGCTCTGATACCACTTGAAAGATTATAGGTATGTTATTTAATTCACCTAGAGGGGGGGGGGGTGAATAGGTATTTTGATTTTTACTTAGATGATATAGATAGTTAAAACTATTCTAAACTAGTAATCAAGCAAACCCAGAAAACACACAAGTGTTTATAGTAGTTCCCCAAGATAGTGTGTCAATGGGTTGTCCACTTTCCCCCTTCACCTTTCTAATAGAGTGTTAGACAATGCCAACTTTTCTAATCTCAGCTCCAAGATCCTACAGCACAGATCCCACGGGATCTCTCAGGTTTGCCCAAACCCTACCTCAGGCACAGCAGCCCTACCTCAGAGGAATCCACCTCCTACAACTCAGACCACCTCCTGGTCCTACAACCTCAGGCCAAATTGCCCTACAAACTCAGGCCAAATAGCCCCACAATCTCAGGCCTAATAGCCCTACAAACTCAGGCCAAATAGCCCTACAGTAAAAGAGTGTTTATGCTTACTATAACAGACAGTACAGAGAAGGTGTCTTCTGTAGTTCTAGCACAGCTTGTGCTTTCTAGTAGCTTGACTGGATGATGATTTGTGAGCCAGCTACTATCTGATCTTCCTCTTCAGTTGAAGGATGAAAGATCACCTTGCTCCTTCTTGTAGAAGAGCAATCTTTTTCTCTCAGTCTCTTCTTGCTTGTTCAGTGAGCAGGAGGAGAATAAGAAGTTCTTGGCCGTCAATGGAACAGTTGTAAAGTTTTTTAGCACTTGACCACACACTTCAAAAGTGCCCTAACTTCTTCTTTTATACTCTGTACATCTCCAACGGCACTCAAGGGAAAGCTCTGACACATTGGGACTAGATGGTTGGCTCTAATCTCCCTTTACAGTTGTTTGCGCCAAAGGTGTGTCGCGCCACTATTTTCTTCAGTATTTGAATCTGTCTCAGCGGTGGGGCTGAGAAAGCTTTTAGTCTCATCGGTTGAGCAGTTGTCTTCCCAGTGTTTCCGCTGAGACAGTTTCTCTTCTCAGCAGATTCTGTCTATCTGGAGCTCATTTGAGATATGATGCTTCTCAATGGCACCTGTCCTCGTCTCAGCGGTTCAGCTAAGACAGGGAAGCTATCTCAGCTGATTAATCAGCACACCTTTGAACCTATTCCATTGTATGGAATATCATCTCCATGTACAAACCTTGAGACAAAATAGATTTTATCAAATACAATATGTACTTAGTATTGTGAGTGATGCCTCATCAAATCAAAGGAACATTGAGGGCAATACTCCCAACAGAGGCGGTGACAGAATTCGGTGGAGGCCAGAAAGAAGAACAGCGAGGGAGAGGCGGGCTGAGCAAAAGAATGATCTAGGGCACGGGGCGCGGAGTGAAGAATAAATCGCAAATAAAGTGCCCAACCGTGGCTAATACTTAAGTATTAGCCATGACTTTTTTCTTGCCGTGACTAATACTTTAGTACTGGTCATGAATTTTTGCTTGTCGTGGCTAATATTTAAGTATTAGCCACGATTTTTGCAATCGTAGCAAATACCTAGTGTATTAACCACGGTTTTTAAATCCTGGCAAAAAATGTGTAGCTAAAAGACATTTTTCTAGTAGTGATGACTTGATCCCCTCGTTTCATGTTTGTTAATTCTACTCTTACATATCTGAATCAGTAATTTGGTAACATATTTTAATACACTATAAATCACCAAATTATAAATCATTTAATTCATTAATAACATAAGCAAACAATGAAAGGTGGTGTTTAATTGATCCAACTTCTTGACTTGGGTTCTCTCTTGAATCCCTAACAGGAACAAAGGACCGATCATAGCGAGCATGAACTACCTGGCTCAAGGGTGAGGGCTCGCAAGAGCCACCCCTTAGAGACCACGGGCATCAACTCGGAATCTCTGACAAGTCTTGAATCTAAATTTGAATCCTTCTGAATCATGAATCATGTGCATCAACTAATGACTCATACACCTTTCATTTGTTCCAGCTTATGTCATTATCGTGATCGAATCTATGCTTTACTCCGGAGTAGTCTAATAATTCTAGATATTTTTGCTTGACTCATTTACTTGTTTGTCTTGTTAACTTTGCTTCATGAATATTAGTACACAAATATTTCTATTTCTCCTGCTCGTACTTTATTTTACTTTGCTCATGTTCATTTCAATGTTCTGATGCTTTTTTCTTCTTGTTTTAGAATTAGCATTAGTGTATGTGACTGCGCCGCCTGCTTCCTGAGCCCGATCTGCTTCAAGCTCCAGCTTCTGGATGTTTATCTTCTTGACGTGACAGGTTCTATGCTTATGTTCCATTTCATTTAACTGCCGGATATTTCTTTTATATAATAATTACGATCAACCATTTTCTCTGTTATCATGGACAACTGCTAGGCTAAATGATATATGTATAAGAATTTGACATGATTTGCATGTTCATTTCTCTGGATTTATCATTATATTAAAATCGGTATCTGAACGTATATCATGAGTTTTATTAAAAATAATCTATTTTACTCTAAAATAATTATTTTAAAATTAATTATCGGTATCTCAACTTCCGCCTAACAGACGTGATTTTTTTCTTTCCTCCCATGTCTGTGGCACCACGACCCGCCCGAAGCGCACTCTGACTTTTGTTTAGACAGGTCATGACACCTTTATTGTCCATCGTTGGAATGACATCAACTCAACAAACATTATTCTCCGCCTTTGTATTTTATCGGATGAAACTGAGGGCAGTTATAGGTGGGCACTTGAGCATTTCAAAAGCATTTTAGATCCAAAATCATTACCCTTGGTGCTTGCAACCTCAAGATGCTCACATTTTGGGAACCTCGAGATGCTCACATTTTGGGAACCTCAAGATGCAAGGAATAATTGACCGATTCACTACATTGACTTATCGTTCCCGCACCTTTAAAGAAGTGGATGTGTAACGTCCCAAGGCCCTGGACTTACAATCGGGACAATGTCCACTGACTGCCTCACCTGGCGACCGTTACCGGGCTGCAGCCCAAGCACCCCAAAGCCTCTCCACGCCACTATTTCTCAGCAACGGCGCATGGTTGAGGCCGGGTCTCGAACCCGCAACCTCCTTGATAAGGAGTTTTCAAACCACTCCTCATCACCAATTGAGCTGCAGCTCAATTGGTGATGAGAAGTGAAAGAACTATATAGTTAAGCGTGCTCGGGCTGGAGTAGTACTGGGATGGGTGACCTCCTGGGAAGGCTCCGTAGAGGCTCTTAACTGGATCACTTCTCACCAAAGGGAGGTTGTGGCCACCAATAACCCGCCTGTGGGCTGGATAGGGGTTGGGGTGCTTGGGCTGCAGCTCGGTAACGGTCGCCGGGCGAGGAACTTGGTGGACGTTGTCCCGATTATAAGTCCAGGGCCTTGGGACGTTACAGGATGTCCATGCTGAATATGGAATTGATTATCTCATCATGCTATAATGTTGAGGTAGTTGTATCAAATGGTCAAAATATAACTTTTTTCCCATTGGATTCAATGGTTCCTTCCATTCATAAGCTCATTTTCATCAGATTTATAAATAATAATCACTGTGTGGGGCTACCAATGAAAGATGGATGTTCGTTACATCCAATCTATTCTACTTGGATGAGATTTCATCATCCCCTTGCAAATTATTGGGAAAATGCTCATGTTTCACGTTTACAATGCTAAAACCCCAAAAAGTCAATCTTAATCTCATATTCACACTTTTTAACTTTAATTTTGACATGTGCACAATGTTGCTAACATTTTATTTTCGCATAATATAACGTTATTTTGGAGAGATCAAAAGACTTTCACTTAAATAAGGTGAAAAATCTCATCAATTCCTTCAATATGGTAAGACTTACTCTCATATTTGAAATTTTAATGAAGTGTGCATCATGTTCAAACTATGTTTTTTTTTTTTGCAGAATAAGTGATTATTTTAGGGACTGTCCCTCGTGCGGCTGCAACTAGTGGATTTCGTCAGAACTCGGCATGACCCCATGGGTTTTTTCCCCTTCTGGCTTTCCACATAAAATTCTTGATGTCTGTTGTTGGTTCTTCATTTTAACGATTTCTGTGCTTGGCTCATTCTCGAGCTAAGACGGTTCAATTCTTCCAGTCAATGGGAGCGCTAAGCGACCCGCAATAGTTTGACACCATATGTGGGAAAGGTGATCCCAATACTCTGAAGAACTTCTGAATATCATACTCGCTCTGTGGAGTACTACTGACTGACAGAAATGGCAAGAAGAAGTACTCGCACAGCCAACAGGGCAGTTCCTGAGGAATGTACCCATCTCGTGTTCCCCATATAGCTGTAAGGGTTTGTCCCTCGTGCGGTCATCCTAGGTTTGAATACAAATGCTATTCACCGTCGACTTCGGGACCAGTTCCCCATATTTCGTAAGGGTCTGTCATTCGTGCGACCATCCTCGGTTTGAATACAAACGCTATTCACCGCCGACTTCGGGACCTGTTCCCCATGTAGCTGTAAGGGCCTATCCCTCAAGTGGTTGCCAACGGTTTGAAGATTAACACTCCTCACAGTCAAAAATAGGGCCTATACCCTCATGGAAGGTAGCCAAAACAAGGGAGTCACGAGGTCGGCGCAGCAAAACGAAGGCAGAAAGTACAAATCAACTCTCGACAACGTCCAAATGATCCTCCTCCTAAAGGTCTCCCGATCCAAGACACCGCAAGGAAGGTGACGAAACCTTTGAATCCCCCAAGCGACAATATGGACTTCAAAGGCTTGGGGGCAATTGATATATACCCAGTGAGTTATAAACTGCCACGAGAGGTGCGATTAGCAAAAACCCCTCTAACGTCTGGTACGACCAAAGTTGCATAGCCACACCCCATTAACTGGATGTGGCTAAGCGCACCCCCTCATAAAAAGAGATCGACCCGCACCCCTCTCATGGAGCGCGGCCAAGACTGCACTCTACGTAGTGATGGGCGGCCGAAACCGCACCTCACTTAGTGGGGTGCCGCCAAGGCCTCACCCCACCAAGTGGGGTATGGCTTTAAGGGGTGCGGCCAGGGCCGGCGCCGCACTCCCTTCGGGTGCGGCCGGCGCCACCGGCAGTACCCCCCCCCCCCCCTAGGGGTGCGACTGGGCCCCGTACTCCCTTAGTAGCGTGTTCGATGTCGCGCTCCTCTCGGGGGGCGACTGGGCTGCAGACACCCCTCCTTTTTTAGGAGGTCGTACATCCCCATCTTGTGAGACGCGGGGTTAAGCAGACGCGTACGATAGCATTTTTGTCCATCCACCCGCAAAACGAGCTAAGCGCGCTCAGAACGCTCTCGTGTTCGTTGCGCGCTCATAATGCTCCCGTGTTCGTTGCGCGCTCAGAATGCTCTCGTGTTCGTTGCGCGCTCAGAATGCTCACGTGTTCATTGCGCGCTCTTAATGCTCTCGTGTTTGTTGCGCGCTTTAAAAAATGCTCTCGTGTTCATTGCACGCTCAGAATGCTCTTGTGTTCGTTGCGCGCTCAGAATGCCTCCATGTTCTTGATGCCCGCGTCAATTAATATTTCGTAATTTCCTAAATTGCAGGTCCAGTTCACTTTGCTCGACGCCATCAATGAAGCTGCCAGATTTGCCCGAGCTGACCGAACTGCCCGGGGGGGGCAAGACGAGAATATCCAAAAAGTGGCAATTTGCGTGCTCCAAATCAAACAACGTGATTCGTCCGTGAGGTGGTTATAATGGTTACGACAGCGAAATTACAAGACTACCCCCGACCAAAGCTATACAAGGAGCCTTCATTTCAAGATACCTTGTCTTCGACGCCCGAGAGAGCTCCTTAAAGATTTTCTTGGAATTCTCCTTCGACGCTTGAAGATCTCCTTCATTCTTCTCCGAATCTGTAAAGAACTCCTTCTAGCCTTTGAAGGTCTAATTCATGCCTTCGAAGATTTTCCTTCGCTATGGAAGATAGTATTCTAAGCGGATTGAGAATCCTCCGAGTTACGAAAGGCGACTCGAGAATCTCACTTTCATTCCTGAAAAATACTTAGTCTCTCGAGAGGTGGCCTGCCACTCTCGAGGTTTACTCTTTTTACCATTATAATGAGCAGTGGCCTGTCGCGCTCGAGTTCTTAGATTTCAATTGTAACAAACCAGAAGATAGTGGAATTTGGTCGGCACAGCTCCGACCGCGTGTTTTTCACCCTTTTCGAGTTTTCCACGATAAAAAGTATTCTTAGTATTTAGAAACTCTCTCATTGACTGATTGCCGCTCGGCTCGCTCGCGAGCTAAGGTGGTTCAATTCGACCGGTCTACCAGAGAGCCGAGCGACCCGCAACAAAATCAACTTTAATGATTCTTGTTTTGAGTACAATTATATATATACATATATAAATATATATATATATATATATATATATATATTTGCATGATTTTGCTAATAACAAAAACATTTGCGAATAGCTATTGGCAAAAAGAAAGATTTGCTAATAACCAAGGTTTACTAATAACCAATATTTGCTTATAACCAAACGTGATTTCCCTATAACATTGCCTACATGTCTGAAAGAGAACAATGACAAAGATAAATCGTGTTTTCATCAATGTTGAAACCAGAGAACCGGTCTCGACGTTCGCAACGGGTATGCAGCTTGTAACATCCTGACTTTTATTGGGTCACTAGACCCTAGTGGACCCAATAAAAGTAACACCAATAGACAGAAAGTGACCCAAATATAGGATATTATGCTAGGAAACCCCAAATTGACTTCTGTCAGTTTCGTTAGACTCGTATGACCAATACGAGCGCAATGAAATTCGTTCCATCCCGATCCGAGGTCGTTTAAGGAAAATGATCATTTAGAGTATCGTAGCGCGTCACAACCACATTATTATGGAATAGTGACCAAACGTACTCCAAATTGATTTCTGTCAGTTCTGTTAGACTCGTAAGACCAATACGAGTGCAACAGAGTTTGTTCCATCCTGATCCGAGTTCGTTTATGGAAAACGACCGCTTTGAGTATCGTAGCGCATCACAACCACATTATTGTGGAATAGTGACCGCATGTACTCTAAATCAATTTGTCAATTTCGTTAGACTCGTATGACAAATACGAGTGCAACAGAATTTGTTCCATCCAGATCCGAGGTCGTTTAGGGAAAACGACCGTTTTGAGTATCGCAACGCATCACAACCACATTATTGCGGAATAGTGACCAAACGTACTCCAAATTGATTTCTGTCAGTTTCGTTATACTCGTTTGGCTAATACGAGTGCAACTAAATTCGTTCCATCCCGATTCGAGGTCGTTTAGGGAAAACAACCGTTTTGAGTGTCATAGCGCATGACAACCACATTATTGTGGAATAGTGACCAAACGTACTCCAAATTGACTTTCGTTAGACTCTTACGATCTATAAGAGCGTGACGGAACTCGTTCCACTCCGATCCGATGTCATACGGGAAATATGTCTGTTTTAGGTTTTGTAGGGGGGCTCTTCCCTAACCCTCAAGGGAGGGAGCTGACCCATGGGTGGGTAGCCCACCTTAGGTAGTGGAGGGAGGGAGGGGGAGAAATATCTCCCCCCACACGCCCCTCCCTTTAGTCCCACATCGGCAAAAAGGGAGGGAGGCCCCCTCCTTCCCTATAAAAGGGACCAACCCCTCCCCTCCCTAAACACACTCCCCCCAGCCACCTTTCCTCCCTGCTTGCGCCCTACCCCGGTGGAGAAGCCCCTCCCCGAGCCACCACCGCCACCCCCTCATGGCCGGACGTCCCTCCTCCTCCCGAGCCACCCATCTCCAGGTGGACAGCCCTCTCCTCCTCCTTCCCTCTCCCCGGGGGCATGTCGCCCCCCCCCCCCCCCCCCCCTGTCGTCAGAGCACCGCCAGCGCCACCCGAGCCTTGCCCAAGCCCGGGTGGTGGCGTGGCCATGAGATCTTCCCACCTCCCAGTGTCGGTGGTGGCGCTGGGGGAGTAGGTCCCCACCCGTGGACATTGGATCCGACGAAGGGAGGGTAGGGCCGCCGGAGAAGGCGTCTCCGGCGGCACCCACAAGCCCCCCTCCCCTATCACCTTCATGTACCGCTTCGGTGGCCACCCTCGGTGGAGGTCGGCGGCCCCTGGCCGTCGGACCATCACCGGAGGTAAGCCCCATCCCCCGCGAACCAGCCAGGGGCGGGGGGGCCTTTAAGGATACATGGTAGGCTCACCAATTATTGCGACAAAAACGATTAAGTTACAAGCATCGAAACACCCACGATCGTGAGACGATATTTTGAATCAATAACGACTCGATAAATAAAGTTGTGAACTCAAAGCACACAATAGTAAGAAGTCCTATGGAATTTAAGCCAACCCCGAACTATAACTAAATTAAATAGACTCCTATGAACGGAGAAGAGACTCCTATGAACGGAGAAGGAACATAATTTTTTCCTAAGAACGGAGATGACGCTGAAGCCTCCTGATTATGGAGTGATTGGACAACAACTCTGTTTATTTATTTATGTTCTCCAGTCTCATACTGGTCCTGTATTTACTGTTGTCGGTTCATTCTTTTCGATACTCCAGTCTCGTATTGGTCCTGTATTTACTGCTTTCAGTTCATTCTTTTCAGTACTTCAGTCTCCTACTGGTCATGTATTTACTGCTTTTGGTTTATTCTTTTCAATACTCCAGTATCGTACTGGTCCTGTATTTACTGCTTTCTGTGGTTCTTTCAATGCTCCAGTTTCGCACCGGTCTAGTTATTTCGGCCCCTGTTTTCGGCCTTCCCTTCCGTTAAATGCCTAATTATTCAACATTGCAGTTTATGTTGCACCATAATAGACTTACATTGCTAACCCAGGTCCTGCGCTAGCAAGCGGTTCTTTCCGTGTTTCTGTGAGGCCTTAGTTGGGGATAACCAAGTACCTCCTTCAGGGTTGGCCCAAAATAAGGTGCCCCACTCCCGCTGTGTCTCCCAGCCAAAAGTTGAGTAACCGGTTGAGTCAAAAAAGTCGCGACGGACCTGAAGTACTTGTTCTCTTCTTAAGCTGTTTATAAATTGGTTGCTGTGAAAGTGGCGGGTCGGTCACGCCCGCAGACCGTTCTTACCGGTGCGGGAGGTTTGACGACTCATGGCGACAGGGAGATGTGCACCGCGTGTTATCACCAATTCGTACCCGCTGAATTGCCTCCACTTGTCGTCCTAACTATCAGAATTGTTGGATGTCGCTCACATCCAAGTAGTATATCAAGTTGTACGAGAGGGCCTGGGTGATACTGTACGACTACGCTCAGAAGTGGCAGAATTGGCCACTATCACCGACGGCCACATCGGTGAGGCCCGCGGGGTTCGCTACCCTACTGGAAGAGAAGCAGTCCAAATTGTGTCGACACAGTGTTTTGTGTACAGGTTTGAATACCTGTTGTGTGTGTGCAAGATAGGGTTACTAATGTTGTTATAAGCTGTGCACTCCACTTATTTAACTAATAATATCGCTGGAAGGCCCTACAGTGATATATACATACATGTTGCTAACCCTCTCCTTGCTTCGGCTATTTATTTCTGGTACTTAAGCCCGCCCCCAGGATATGGATCCGGGGAGGGAATGTGTTTTTCACTTAGCTCTGTGACTAACGGTTATTCTTATAACCATTCACATGAGATGGGACAGCACGAATCCACCGCACCGCTGGATGATTTACCGTCCCTCGAGATTGCCCAATCGGATACTCCAGCCTCTCCCCCTGTCTCCCGTGACGTGAGTCCTAGAGTGTAGGGCTAAATAAGGAGTGTTTTGTTATAGTTATTTGTATCCCACGAGGCAGTTTATATAAACAGTAGGCTACGACCTTTTTGTTAGATATATATATATATATATATTTGTGGCCTTGTCTATTTCCCTTACTTCTGCTACCGCTATGTGACTCTGATGTGATGCAATGATTTTTGTGCCTGACAAGGCGATCACTTAGTGCTTGAGAGGGTGGGTTGTTGCCACCTGGGAAGCGCTAAGTGGTCGTCTTGGGCAGTAAGACCCCTTCTCCCTGAACCGGGTTCAGTTTTTTTTTTGTGGGGGGGGGGGGGGATCATACAAATGGATCAGGGCTACCACGATCCGACCACATGGGGCAGTCTTCCGATCCTCCCTTCCCAGTTTACGTTTCTTTGTTTGGGACGAACCACGCAGCGGAAGCCTGGTGGACCCATAGGTTTAAAGTTTAAGGATCCTAGACTGCACAGTAGTACACCCACACGCATTACGCTTCCATTTCATTCAGTTTTTGCAAAATTCCCTTACTTTTGCAGTACTGATGTTCGTCTGTTAATTCTCCAGATACCTGAGTCCAGTAATGGAAGGTGGATCAGTGCCATCCTACCACTCCACCACCAGCCCCGACCGCTCCAGCTGCAGTCCCTTTTACTGAGACCGACCTGGGACAGACACTGACAGCGCTGCTGGCCCCCTTCCAGACGGCCATCCTATAGCCACCCGAGCAGCCTACCATGCCCACAGACCTTCTGATGACCTTTCGGGGGCTAATGCACCCTATCTTCTGAGGCACCGAGTCCACCATGCAGGCGGAGGAGTGGGTAGAGAGTGTCGAGGAGCTTCTAGTCGGTATGATGTGCCCCACCGTGGCCGCAGTGTCCTTATTAGTGACATTACTGGAGGGTTATGCCCGAGACTGGAGGAGGGCATCCAGCCGCTCCACGTTTAGAGGGCGACCTCTCAGTGCGATTCTCTGGGGAGAGTTCTCTAAGGCCTTCCTAGAGCACTTCATCTCAGATGCCGACCGAGTGGCACTCCGGCCAAGAACGGTTCCTGCACATCTGTCAAGGAGATAAGACTGTGCCGAAATACTAGCGGGAGTTCATTCGCTGGGACTCTGGCAACCACAGATAGAGACAGAGCTGTTAGGTTCTACCGAGGACTGTGTGACGGCCTCCAACAGGCCTATCATGATCTCATAGTCTACCTTCCACACGATCACCACACATGCCGCAACATTAGAGATGGATCAGCGGATGGTGGCCTAACAGCTGAGGGGACATGTGGAAGTTCCCCGGACTCAGGGATGGGAGAGAGGAACGACCCCTCGAAGGCAGGACCGAGATAGGAGGCAGCGACACCGCCACCAGCCCTACCGGCAGGCACCTCAGCCTCGACAGGCACCTCCAGCCCCAGCACCTCGACCAGCCCCAGCACCCCAGCCCGCACCGGTTGCCCGACGTGATGTTCCCTTTGCAGGGAATTGCTTCCTTTTCAGCAGCCTGGGCACATTAGAGCTTTCTGACCTCAGGCTATAGGTAGGCCAGTCTTAGGAGCAGTGCAGGGAGCAGCGGAGAGAGGACGAGGATGAGGAGGTCGCAAAGGATGACCTGCAGGCAGGAGGAACCAGGCCAGACAGGGCAGAGCAACACTGCTTGAGTCTTACGCACTAGATCTTCAGCATGGACCTGCACCGGACGTAGTGATAGGTATATACTTTCGTTAGTGATAGTAAACGTGGATGATATGATCTAGTAAGAGATGTTTGATATAGCCTTTTGGTTTAAACTATGTAATTACTTTATCCGTATACCTGTAAAAACCTTGTGATCATAGTATATACATATATGTTACCAGTTTACTTTTGGTAGAAGGTCATCCCGCTAAAATGCTATTCGATACTGGTGCAACACATTCCTTCGTCTCTCAGGATCTCATCGCAGACAAAGAAAATATTGTATGATCGTTTGGAATGTCACTACGAATACGACTCCCAGACGTATCAGACATGATATCCACAGAAAAGTGCTCATTCCAGGCAATGCTGGGAGACATGGAGTTCGAAATCTTCGCAACTATTCTAGCAAAAACCGGGCTCGACATCATCCTAGGAATGGACTGGTTGGCCAAGCACAATGCCCAAATCAATTTCTCGACCCAAGAAATCAACCTCCAGAACCCAAATGGGCAATCTATCACTCTAGCAGGTATACCATCTGTCACCCGCATCATTCTAACGTCCGCACAAATAGTCAAATTAGTCTGACGAAAGGATGAGATGTACATGATCTACTTCGAAATGGAGGACAAGACGCAAGTACTCACCAAAGTGCCCGTAATCCGAGACTTCCCAGACGTCTTTCCCAAATCCCTTCCAGGGTTTCCCCCGCAACGAGAAGTGGACTTCCAGATTGAACTTGCGCACGGAGCTCGACCAGTGTCCTGAGCACCCTACCAAATGGCCCCAAGGGAACTAGCCGAGCTTAAAATATAACTATATGAGCTAATTGATGCAGGTTTCGTTCGTCCGAGTACCTCACCCTGGGGAAACCCCTGTATTGTTCGTCAAGAAGAAAGATGGATCCTTACATTTCTGCATCGACTACAAGGAATTGAATAAACTTACCATCTGAAATATATATCCGCTACCTCGGATAGACGAGTTGTTCGACCAATTGCAAGGCGCGTACATTTTCTCCAAAATGGATTTAAGGTCGGGTTATTACCAGCTTCGAGTGTGAGAAGAGGACATCCCCAAAACAGCCTTTAGCTCGCGCTACGGGCTCTACAAATTTATGGTAATGCCATTTTGACTAACCAACGCCCCGTCTGCCTTCATGGCTCTAATGAATAAGGTGTTTGAACCCTTCTTGGACCACTTTGTGATCGTCTTCATAGACGATATACTCATCTACTTGAAGAGCAAGGTAGATCATTCCAGGCATCTCCAAATGGTGCTACTCAAATTACGGGAACACTCACTCTTCACAAAATTCAGCAAGTGCGAGTTTTAGATGGAGGAAGTCGGCTTCCTTGGGCACACAATCAACAAGAACGGGGTAGCAGTAGACCAAGCCAAAGTACAAGCCGTATGAAATTGGCCGCCACTTAAGTTTGTCGCAGATATCAGGAGCTTCCTTGGTCTCGCCATCTACTACCGCAAGTTTGTGGAAGGTTTTTTCAAGATCGCTTTACCCCTCACCACCCTTACCAAAAAGGATACAGTGTTCCAATGGACACCTGAATGCAAAGCAGCATTCGTGGAACTAAAGAACCGTCTAACATCCGCCCCGATTCTGACACTCCCCTCAGGCACCGAGGGCATTCAAATCTACACAGACGCATCACTAAAAGGATTAGTAGTTGTGCAAATGCAGCATGACAGAGTAGTCGCATATGCATCACGACAGTTAAAGTCGCACGAGCTGAACTACGCAACCCATGACCTGGAGTTGGGTGTTGTAGTGTTCGCATTAAAAGTCTGGAGACATTATTTATATGGAATAAGATGTGAAATCTTCTCAAATCACAAAAGTCTCAAGTATATCTTCATGCAGAAGGAGTTGAACCTTCGACAGTGCCGGTGGTTAGAATTCTTGTGCGATTACGACTTCGCTCTCCAATACCACCACAGCAAGGCCAATAAGGTTGCAGATTCTTAAGTCGGCAACCTCCGGTGACCGGAAATTGGCTAGAAATGGTACCAGGAGAGTTGGTCAAGTCCTTGGCAGACTTAGACATCATCCTTATTACCCGCAGAAACCCAATAGACTACCAAGCTCAGCTATATTGGATGGAGATACAATGTGATATTAGGGACAGAATACGAGAGGCATAGAAGGTCGACCCAGAAGTGGCTCCAATCATCCAGACCCTACAGCACGGCGCTCGAGAAGACTACAACTTATATGATGGTATTCTGCAGTACAGACACTGTATATTCATCCCCTCCGCAGAAGAGATCCGAGAAGAGATACTTCGCGAAGCACACCAATCAAGGTACTCTATACACCCAGGAGTGGTGAAAATGTATACGGATTTACGAAGGACGATGTACTGGCCAGGTATGAAAAGGGGCGTCACCGATTATGTGGCGCACTGCCAGACCTGTCAAATGGTCAAGGAAGAATGGCGTAGTCCAGGAGGTTTGCTACAACCCCTGCCCATACCAGAATGGAAGTTTGATGATATCTCTATGGATTTTGTCCAGGGCCTGCCCCGGTCTCATGCAGGAAATGACTCTATATGGGTCGCAGTGGATCGCCTCACCAAGGTGAATCGTTTCATCCCAAACCGACAAGGCGACGGTGTCGACATTCTAGCATGACTTTTCATAGAGCATGTAGTCTGATTCCATGGGATACCAAAGTCAATAGTGTCTGACCGCGACGGGCGTTTCACTTCAAAAGAACAGAGGAGGGTACAAGCCTATCTGGGAACCATGTTAGCTTTCAGCACCGCTTTCCATCCCCAAACAGATGGGCAAATAGAAAGGACAAACCGAATGATGGAAGATCTCCTCCGACTATGCATAGTAGAACACAACGAACCTTGGGAATAGGTGTTACCCTTGGTAGAATTCTCATACAACAACAGCTTCCAGGCGAGAATCAAGATGACACCATACGAGGCCCTCTACGAAAGACATTGTCGAACACCATTATCATGAGCACAGGATGAGGACCCAGAGGCTCTGGGGGTCACCTACATAGAAGACACCACGGCGGCGATAATGTTAATCCGAGATCGAATGTTGGAAGCACAGAGACGCCAAGCAAAATATTACGACGCACGCCATCGACTCGTGGAATTCGATGTGGGGGATATGGTATTCCTAAAGATGAAACTGATGCACGGGATCTCCCGTATAAAGAAGCAGAAAAAGTTGGACCCTCGCTACTAGGCCTGTATCAGGTCATAGAAAGGATTGGCCCTGTTGCATACAGGCTGGCCCTGGCAGCTGAACTGGGAAACCTCTGCGACGTCTTCCATGTTTCATCACTAAGACGTGTTCTTCGCCAACCAGAGCAACATCTTTCTAGACCACCAGCATCAGTACAATCTGACCGATCCATCCATCTCCAACCAGTGAAGGTAGTAGATTCCAAGTTCAAGGAACTACGAAACAAGACCATTACGATGGTCAAGATCTTATGGTCAAATTGTGGACGCGATGAGTTTACATGGGTGCCAGAGACACTTGTTCGAGAAAGGTACCCGACACTCTTCCCCTAGGTATGTCACAAAAAACCCCTACCCTTAGGCAATTTTCGAGGATGAAAATCCCTTTATTTTATTGGATTGTAACATCCTGACTTTTATTGGGTCACTAGACCCTAGTGGACCCAATAAAAGTAACACCAACAAATAGAAAGTGACCCGAATAAGGGATATTGTGCTAGGAAACCCCAAATCGACTTCTGTCAGTTCCGTTATACTCGTATGACCAATACGAGTGCAACGGAATTTGTTCTATCCCGATCCGAGGTCGTTTAGGAAAAACGACCGTTTTGAGTATCGTAGCGTGTCACAACCACATTATTGTGGAATATTGACCAAACGTACTCCAAATCGATTTCTGACAGTTCCGTTAGACTCGTATGACCAATATGAGTGCAACAGAATTCGTTCCATCCCGATCTGAGGTCGTTTAGGGAAAACGACCGTTTTGAGTATCGTAGCGCGCACAATCACATTATTGTGGAATTGTGACCAAACGTATTCCAAATCGATTTCTGTCAGTTTTGTTAGACTCGTATGACCAATACGAGTGCAACAGAATTCGTTCCATCCCGATCCAAGGTCGTTTAGGGAAAACGACCGTTTTGAGTATCGTAGCGCGTCACAACCACATTATTGTGGAATAGTGACCAAACGTACTCCAAAACGATTTCTGTCAGTTTCGTTAGACTCGTATGACCAATACAAGTGCAACGGAATTCATTCCATCCCAATTCGAGGTTGTTTAGGGAAAACGACCGTTTTGAGTGTCGTAACGCATCACAACCACATTATTGTGGAATAGTGACAAAACGTACTCCAAATTGACTTCCCGTCAGTTCTGTTAAACTTGTACGACCATATAAGCGCGACAAAACTCGTTCCACTCCGATCCGAGGTCATACAGGAAATATGTTCGTTTTAGGTTTTGTAGACCGCCACGGCGTAGCATACGAAATACGAGCATACGAACCCAGAATCACCTTCAGTAAGTTTTAATGGACCCCTTGGACCTTGACCTACATGGGGGCCCCACCATAGAGTTGACCTTGGTCAACCCCCCCCCCCCCCAAGCTTAATTCTTTTAGAATTTTTCCTAGGGGGATCTCTTCCCTAACCCTCAAGGGAGGGGGATGACCTATGGGTGGGCAGCCCACCTTAGGTAGTGGAGGGAGGGAGGGGGAGAAATATCTCCACCACCACTCCCTTTTGTCCCACGTCGGGAAAAAGGGAGGGAGCCCCCCTACTCCCTCCTTCCCTATAAAAGGGACCAACCCCTCCCCTCCCTGAACACACTCCCCCCAGCCACCTCCCCTCCCTGCCCGCGCCCTACCCCACCGGAGAAGCCCCTCCTGTTGGACAGGTGTGTCACATCCCTTTGTTTGAGAATAACAAATCCCATATTGTATTTGATATTGCTTGTAGTGTGTTTATAGTGTGCAGGAACTATAGGTGCAATACTCCACAGGTAGAAGGCAGCATGGAATCAAACTTTTGAAAGGAGCAGCACTAACGCCAGCGATATCGCTAACGCCGGGCGCTAGCTCGTTCGACGAACTTGAAGCTCCGTTCGACGAAAGTTTTCGTTCGACGAAAAACTTCGTTCGACGAAATTGGAGCTCCGTTCTACGAAAATTTCGTTCGACGAAAATTTCATTCGACGAAAGTTTGTTCCGCCACGCCATTGATGTTTTCGCAACCGCTACTGCCAGCGCTAGCGCTACCGCCTGGTGCAATATCAACTTCGTGCCCAGCACCACGCCACCGACGGTTTCGCAACCGCTCCATACGAACACTACCGCAGGCGCTAGGAGCTACCGCAGGCGCTATCGTCAAGTTCTATAAAATGATGGGCTCTCTCTCGTTTTGAGTTAGTGCTTCCAGAGAGATTACCTGTGCTATATTTCCAGAGCTGCTACTCTGCCGAAAGTTCATCTCCCACTCAAAAGCCAAAGAGGATTTCTGGAGAAGGAAGCCACCACGCTGCATCCGAAGAACGATCGCTTCAACCTCGCTTATGCTACAGCGATCCTTCATCCTCAACTTCAGAGATCTCATATAGGGAGTTTCTTTATTGTTATATTTATTTTCATTCCATAATTTTTGTAATCGTTAAGTTAATTCGCCTTGTGTTGGCGACTAGGTCTGGGTAGGACTTAGGGGGAAATTCGCCTTGTGTTGGCGACTAGTTCTAGATGATTAGATCTAGGGGGCTCGAGGCCATATGCGGGGAAGGATTGGCTAGAGCGGCTTGAGGCCTTATCCAGGGAAGGATAGGCTAAAGCCAACCGGTTTGTGGGGATACAAGTCGGTATAGAAAAGAAAAAAATTGTATTACTTTATTCGCCTCCGATTTCAAGCGATATTGAAATCAATTTTTGTAAACACCTTTTTTTATATAATATAATCATGTCTCTTTTTTTGTTTACTTGATTTCTATCATTTGGCATAATTTATAAAATTGCAAATTACAAATTGTTTCCTCCTTTAAGTTAAATTGATTATTTCATTCTAATTTACTCTAACAATTTAGCAAAAAATTATAAAGAATTTTATTCCCTTATTCACACCCCCCCCCCCCCTCTAAGGGCGCAGTAAGATCCAACAAGTGGTATCAGAGGATAGGTTATTCCAAACGGTTTAAAAACCAGGAATAATGGCGTCTTATGATCTCGCTTTTTCCGAGGGTCAGGGAATTAGTAGACCTCCACTCTTTACTGGGTCAGATTATAATTATTGGAAAAATAGGATGCGTTGTTTTCTAATGACCCTAGATATTGAGGTTTGGAACATGGTAGAAGAAGAATACACTCCTCCTACTTTTGTAGTTGGAGAGGTTATGTTAGAAAAACCCAAAGATAAATGGGATGATCGGGATAAACTCAAATGTAAGAATAACGCAAAAGCCATGAATGCTCTATTTTGTGCGTTAGATAGAAATGAATTTAATAGAATTTCTGCATGTACTACTGCATATGAAATTTGGAATCATTTGGAAGTTACTCATGAGGGTACATCGTAGGTTAAAGATTCCAAGCTTTTCCAGCTGGAGTCGGAATATGAAAAATTCTGAATGGATGAAAGCGAAGATGTTGATGGTATGTACATGCGCTTAACCAAGATCGTCAATGCCTCAAAAGCTCTTGGAAAGACCTTCTCAAATGGCGACTTGGTCCGTAAGATCCCTCGTTCTCTTCCTCCAAAATTCAACCCGAAGGTGACGGCTATTTCGGAGTCGCACAACTTAAGAACGCTCCAAGTTGAGAGCCTCATTGGGAATCTCAAAACACATGAGGTAGAACTCAAAATCCAAGTTGATGAATACAACAAGGAGCCAAAGAAGAAGGCGTTGGTACTAAAATCAAAGAAAGAGTGCCAAGAGGATGAGGATGAAGATGAAGAAAGCCTTTTGGTGAAGAACTTCCGAAAATTCATGCGCAATCCGGAAAGGAGAAACACCTTTCGAAAATATTTCCAAAAGGGTGAAAGATGGAAAGGGTCATCTTCATAGAAGGAAAAAGAGAGCGACAATGAAGAAGAGAGACCTCCACCGGAATGCTATCATTGTAGGAAGACGGTGCACATAAGGAGCCAATGCCTAAAATTTTTGAAGGAGAAAAAGGAGAAACGACACAAAGGGAAAGAAAAGAGGAAGGTGCTAAAGGCAAAGACATGGGATGACTCCTCTTCCTCCTCCTCCGAAGAATCAAGCGGGTCTTCATCAAGCGAAGATGAGGAAGCAACATGTGCCTCATGGGACATGGAAACGACGGCGAAGACACCAGTGTTCCTAGTGACACTGAGGTAAATCCTCCCACTTATGACGAACTCTTTAATGAATTCCTTGAAACTTGCAAAGCTTTTGATAAAAATATGAAAGATAGTATTTTATTAAATCGTGAAAATGAATCTCTTATTAAAGAAAATCAAAAACTTTCCAAAAATGTAATTGTTGTAGAAAAGAGAAAGGTTTCTTGCCAAGAGTGTGATCACTCCACTAAATTGGCAACAGATATTGAAGAGTCACTTTCTAAAGCCCTCTCTCATGCCAAAACTCTTACAAAAGAGAAGGGGGAATTAGAAAGGAAATTAGAAGCCTCTCTTTTGCAAATCAAAAATAATAAAAAATGTTTTGAAAATAGGTGTGTCATGCTTGTGAAAGAAAACTCTTCACTTAAAGCACAAGTTCATGATCTCACCATGGCCATTAAAAAATTTGGAATAGGCCAAAAATCTCTGGAAATGATTTTAGGGAACCAGTGTCATGGTTCTGGAAAATTTGGGCTCGGATATCGAGGTGAGGGCTACCGCCCGGCGCTAGCACCTCATACCAGAAACCTGAATTTTCTTTTTCAAAATGCTTTCCTTATGTAAATCCAATTTATTCCAGCAAGAAAATTTTCCAGAAAAGGGTCTCAACCCCCTTTTATTTCATGTGCAAACTGTTATAGGTTGGGTCACACGACTAGTTCTTGCAGGAAAATAAAACAAAATACTTTAAAGCAAATTTGGGTACCTAAGGCTTCCACTTATTCTATGGGTGGTACCACTTGGGTATCCGGATCTTTACTCTCATCTTCTTTCTAGATGTGCAGGCAGGCTAAGGACAATGAAGATGTGTGGTACTTAGATTCAGGATGCTCCAAGAACATGACGGGAAATAAAGCAAAGTTCCTTAGCCTAGAAAAGAAGAAGGGAGGGATTGTGACGTTTGGTGATAACGGAAAAGGAAGGATCATGGGAATTGGTACAGTTGATAACAAATCCTTTACTATATCTAATGTTCTTTATGTGAAAGGATTAAAACGCAATTTAATTTCTATTAGCCAATTATGTGATAAAGGATTAGATGTGTTATTTGAATCTTCCACTAACTTATGCAAAATATATAATCCTACTACAAAAGATATTTTACTAACTGCACCAAGAATACATAATGTTTATATAGTTTCTTTTCATGATCTTTCTAAATCATCTATAAAATGCTTTATCACTAAAAATGATGAATTAGAACTTTGGCATAGAAGACTAGGACATGCTAGCACAAAGCTCATTGTAAAACTTGCCAAAAGTCATTTAATTAGAGGATTGCCTAGGTTAAATGGAACTTTACCTTCACTTTGTTCACCATGTCAAAAATGTAAATTTTTTAGATCCTCTTTCAAAAGTAAAAATTTCATTTCTACTACAAGACCCTTGCAAATAATTCATATGGATCTTTTTGGTCCCGTTAGCACTGCAAGTCTTGGTGGTAGATTATATACATATGTTTTAATATATGATTTTTCAAGATATTGTTGGACATTATTTCTCTCTTCCAAATCCGAAGCGTTTTGTGAATTTTCAAAATTATGTACTCGTATTCAAAATGAAAGTGATAAATTAAATGCATTCGCTCGGATCATGGAGGAGAATTTGAAAATGAAAAATTTACATCTTATTGTGATATGTTAGGCATAAAACATGAGTTCTCCGCACCACGCACACCACAACAAAATGGTGTTCTAGAAAGAAAGAATAGGACACTTCAAGAGCTAGCACGCACTATGTTATGTGAGTATAAATTACCTAAGTCCTTTTGGGCCAAAGCCGTACACATCATGTTATGTTATAAATAGAATCATGCTTCGCCCATCTTTAAATCTCACACCATATGAACTTTATTTTCAAAAGAAGCCTAATGTATCTTACTTCAATGTTTTTGGTTGTAAATGCTTTATTTTAAATACAAAAGATAGCTTGGGAAAGTTTGATGAAAAATGTGATGAAGGAACATTTCTTGGATACTCTTCAACTAGTAAAGCTTATAGAGTTTTTAATAAAAGAACTAGAAAAGTTGAAGAGTCAATTAATGTGAAATTTGATGAGCTTGTTTCTTGTATAGAAAGACTTTCTACAGGCAAAGAGGATGATCTACTACCTCCTTTGGAGCATGGTGATGAAGAACCTTCCAAAGAAGAAGAAGAGGAGGCCAAGAAAGATGAATATGTACCTCCAAGCATCTTACAATTCACAAAGGATCATCCACGGGAACTTGTAATTGGTGAACCATCCATCGGGGTAAGAACTCGCTCTTCTCTTCATGAATCTAATTCAAATGTTTGCTTTGTTTCCGAAATTGAACCAAAAAATGTTACAACTGCTTTAAACGATAAATTTTGGTTTTTGGCTATGAATGAAGAGTTAGAACAATTTGAGCGACATAATGTTTGGAAATTAGTAGAAAGACCATCTAATTACCCGGTTGTAGGTGTAAAATGGATTTTCAAAAATAAATTAGATGGTGAGTCTAGAATATCTAGAAATAAAGCACGATTAGTAGCACAATGATATTCTCAAATCGAGGGGATAGATTTTGATGAATTTTTTGCACCCGTTGCTAGATTAGAGTCTATAAGAATTTTTCTAGCATTTGCAAGCTTTAAAAGAATAAAACTATTTCAAATGGATGTGAAAAGTGCTTTTCTAAACGGGTTTGTAAAAGAAGAAGTTTATGTTGAACAACCCCCCGGTTTTATTAGTGAAAAAATACCAAATCATGTTTATAAACTAGAGAAAGCGCTTTATGGTTTAAAACAAGCGCCCCGTGCATGGTATGAAAGACTTACATCATTTTTATTAAAGCACGGTTATATTATGGGAAGTGCGGATAATACTCTCTTCGTCAAGCACAACAATGATGATATAATTATTTTACAAATATATGTTGATGATATTATTTTTGGATCTACTAATGAAGAGATGTGTAAAGAAGTTATTTTAGTGATGAAAAATGAATTTGAAATGAGTCTTGTAGGAGAACTTTCTTATTTCCTTGGTTTTCAAATATCACAAAGAATTGATGGTATCTTTGTATGTCAAACTAAATATATCCATGATATGCTTAAACGTTTTGGATTTGAAAACCTTAAACATGCTTCTACACCAATGAGTGCATCACTAAAATTAGGAAAAGATGAATCAAGAATTTCTATAGATCAAACTTTATATAGAGGTATGATAGGATCTCTACTTTATCTAAGTGCAACTAGACCCGATATTATGTTTGTCGTATGCTTATGTGCTCGATTTCAAGCCAATCCAAAAGAATTTCATTTAAAAGCGGTAAAATGAATTTTTAGATATCTCATTGGGTCATCTAGACTAGGATTATGGTATCCGCACAATAATTCATTTACACTTCACGGCTACTCCGACTCGGACTATGTCGGTTGTTCACTTGATAGAAAAAGCACTAGTGGTACTTGTCATTTTCTAGGACCTTCATTAGTTGCATGGTCTAGTAGGAAACAAAATTCGGTTGCACTCTCCACCACGGAGGCCGAATACATTGCATTAGGGAGTTGTTGTGCACAAGCACTATGGATGAGCCAAACTTTAGAGGACTTTGGTTTTCATCTAAAAAATATTGAACTAAAATGTGACAACAAAAGTGCCATTGATCTCAAAAATAATCTGGTACACCACTCTAGATCCAAACATATAGATGTGCGTCATCATTTCATAAGGGATCACATTAAAAAGGAAAATGTAAGGATTAGTTTCATTGGCACGGACTCTCAACTTGCTGATATATTTACTAAACCTCTTCCCGATGCAAGGTTTTAAATGTTAAGGTTGGAATTAGGAGTCTTAGACATCTTAGGATGAATAACATGTAAAATGCTAATGTTTTATGCAATTTGAGCAATCAAGACATCTCTGAATATTACACAATTTCTACATAAGACTACTCTTAAGACCCCTAACCAATATCAAAAATAAAAAATAAAAAATTCTTAAAAAATTGTGTACTGTTTGTCGCGCTATCACTAGCTCCGGCGCTAGCCTAGGTTTGTGATTTTTCAGTTTTTTAAAATTTCTAAAAATCAACAAAAATATGTTAGTTTATATGTACAAATTTATTTTTGTGTTTCTGCCGATTTTATTTTTGTTTTATTTGCATTATGAAAAATCAACTACAAAAATTTAAAATTCAAAAATACAAAAATATGTTTGTGTGATTTTTTTGTTTTTATTTCATTAAAAAAAATTTCAAAGCAACAAAAAAACTTTATGATCTTTATTGCTAATATCAAGCATGAATGAATTCTATCATTTAGACTTATTTATAATGTTAAAATTTATTTCTTCAAATTTCGATAAACATTGTTTTGTTTATCATGCTTTGATATATCTATTTAAAGTGCATCAATTGTATTGAAAATATGTGTAGAACCAAGCTTAGCATGCCTCTAAATATGAGTAAATGTATTATGATTGATAATGATACCTTTCACTCATTTATTTTGGTAATCAACATGTGTGTTTAAATCAAAAAATGCTTGATTGTGTATTGTATTTGTACAATGAATTAAAACTTGCATAAGTTTATTGCCTACACTACATTTGAATTGCACTTATGAAATTTAGAAAAGTGGTTAAGTTAAAAATTTGGGTTTGCAAAACAAGTGTATTTGGAGAATGTTGTCTCACAAATGTGAACAAAGAATTATATATATAGACAAATATAACTCCACCAAGCACTACTTGAACCTCCTGATAAGTCTTCATAAGCATTGTGAGGTTGAGCACCTTGGAAAGAATAGTAAAGTGTCTTGTGCAAACCTTTGTTACTACACCACTTTGTTAAAAACTATGTGCATTAAAAGTGTGTGAAAGTTGATATACTTGTGTTTTATTGTGCACTTTACTTTACATATGTCTTGTATTTTGTTGATTTAAATCAATTGTTAACATTGCCCAAAATACACTTATGTGCACATCATTATCTTTCATAACACTTCTTCTCATGAGTATTGGATTCTGATGCTTTATCTATAGTACTCTTTATATAAAAATGCACCAGATAACCTAGCATGATCTCTACAATATTTTGGTATCTCTTGAACTTAAAATTAAGTAACATTGTAGTATAATCTCTCTTTGATATGTTCATTTCATGCTTGGTATCTTTATGAAAAACTTTGAAATTTCAAAAAGGTTAAAACATCTTTCAATTTTGAACTATAACTCATATTTTTACTTATGCTTTTTCATGCTTACAAAAAGATGTTTCTTATAATCTTCCGCTTGCTTACAACTCTTATCTTTTTATTTGAAATCTCTTATATACTATGCTTAAAATCTTTATCATTATCTATATTAAAAAGCTCAATCATGCTTTATCATTTATAAGAAATGTCTCCTTACTACCCTCACCCCACCTTCTTTTGATAATACCAAAAGGGGGAGATTAATTGAAGAAATCTATATAGGAGAAATATAGAAGATTAAGGGGAGAATAATTCATGTATTCTATCATTTAGGGGGAATAAAACATAAATTGCATTTATGTAGGGGGAGCATTAAGATAGGGGGAGTATGCACATTATCATGCTTATCATTTACTATAGTTGCACTATTATCTTGCTTATCATATACTATAAACACTATTGTTGATTTCTTGCTTAGAGGATTTGTTATTATCAAAAGGGGGAGATTGTTGGACATGTGTGTCACATCCCTTTGGTTAAGAATAACAAATCCCATATTGTATTTGATATTGCTTGTAGTGTGTTTATAGTGTGCAGGAACTATAGGTGCAATACTCCACAGGTAGAAGGCAGCATGGAATCAAACTTTTGAAAGGAGCAGCATTAATGCCAGCGCTATCGCTAACGCCGGGCACTAGCTCGTTCGACGAACTTGAAGCTCCGTTCGAAGAAAATTTTCGTTCGACGAAAAACTTCGTTCGACGAAATTGGAGCTCCGTTCGACGAAAATTTCGTTCGACGAAAGTTTGTTCCGCCACGCCACCGACGGTTTCGCAACCACTACCGCCAGTGCTAGCGCTACTGCCTGGCGCTATCTCAAGTTCATGCCCAGCGCCACACCACCGACGGTTTCGCAACCGCTCCACACGAACGCTACCGCAGGCGCTAGGAGCTACCGCAGGCGCTATCGTCAAGTTCTATAAAATGATGGGCTCTCTCTTGTTTTGAGTTAGTGCTTCCAGAGAGATTACCTGTGCCATATTTCCAGAGCTGCTACTCTGCCGAAAGTTCATCTCCCACTCAAAAGCCAAAGAGGAATTCTGGAGAAGGAAGCCACCACGCTGCATCCGAAGAACGATCGCTTCAACCTCGCTTATGCTACAGCGATCCTTCATCCTCAACTTCAGAGATCTCATATAGGGAGTTTCTTTATTGTTATATTTATTTTCATTCCATAATTTTTGTAATCGTTAAGTTAATTCGCCTTGTGTTGGCGACTAGGTCTGTGTTGGAGTTTCTGAGGTGATCTCAAAGCAATCAATAGTTAGTCTTGCTGCCAACGCAATATGAGCCTATAGGGTCGCACATAAAAGCGTTTGGAGAAATTGGAGAAAGGATTGTGTTGGTCTTACTCATATTAGATATGAGTGAAGGAACAATCTTGTGACTTCTTGGAATCAAGTTGAGAATGTCTCAAAAGGGAAATCGTTTAAAGTGTTTAAACGAACGGATTTACACTAGATAATTCGGCTAAAGGCATTAACCGAATTCGGCTAAAGGGTTTAGATGAATTCGGCTAATGGCATTAACCGAATTCGGCTAAAGGGTTTAGACGAATTCGGCTAATGGCAAATTCGGCTAAAGGGTTTCGCCGAATTTATATAGCCGAATTTATATATAGTCGAATTCGTCGAAATAGTTTCGCCGAATTCGATTATAGTGATTAGTCGAATTCGGTTAATTTGATTAGTCGAATTCGGCGAATGTAAGTCTGGACAGTTTTTCCTCTGGTCTGCGGATAGCCTATTTATACCTTGCCTATAAAAGGGAATGCGATTAGGTCTTCGGTATGACTTCATCTTTCCACGAAGACGAGAACTGCCGACCGGAACCGTTTCGCGCGAGGGCACGTTCTTCCCGTCCGCCGATCATTTTCCCACCGCCGCTAGTCGCCGCCGTCGGTCGCCGCCTCCCCTGGATCGGATCTAGCAGTCCGTGGGGACGTTGAGAGCATCCTTCTCCGACCTAGTTCTTGTACGACAAGAAGCTAGGGTTCTCCTTTGCTTGTGTGGACTTCTGTAGAGGGATCGATCTATTTCGATCCTTGAAGAACTCAAAGGCAGATTTCAGATTTATCTTTGGAGCATCTTGGTTGAGTATTGACTCAATCCCGCGAAGGTACATTGTATTCTATTTGCTTATTCTCTTGAATCATGAAAACCGCAAGATCCGTTGATCTCTTTTTGGGTTGTTCTTGTTCATTTCCGCTGCGCATATTTGATATGTCATCCCTTATGAAGGGGCATAGAAAATCCAACAGTGGTATTAGAGCCAGGTTGCGGTCAAGTGCGTGTAAATTGGGACATTTAGAAGCCTTCTAAAAGCCCTAATTTCTTCTTGGAATATCACATTTGATGTGATTTTGTGTGGTTTCTGGTGGTGGGATTTCAAAATTTTGGTCGGGGCTCCGCCCCACACCCCGCAGGGGCTCTGCCCCTTGACCCCGCTCGCTGATCGGTCAGCGAGACCCCTGCCAGGGGCGCGGCCCCTTGGAACCCCGCCAGGAACGCATGTGATTGCGTTGCGATTTTCATGTTTCAGAGATTGTTTCTCCTCTGCAGTAATCGTCCCTCAAAATGGTTTGTGAAACCAAATGTTTATATTATTGAATCTGACATGAGAGACGAGCTTGTCTACTGCACAAGTGGAATTGCTTTGCTTATGTTCAATGCATGTAAATCTGAAGATCTAGAAGTGTTCTAAGTATTCAGATTTAACCCCCTTTTATCAAACTGTTGATAATCCTTTTATGTGCACATAGGGGATGCATTTGTTTTGTGTATGTGCATGGTGATTAAAAGTTAATCACGATGAAACGTTCATCTATTGAAAAATAAAATCACTTATTCAATATTAAGTATTCGGATGCCTTCCGATGGATGACACTCTTCCTGCCTCGATCGATAAAGTGTGGGCTTGCCAAAGCAAGGTGCATTAATCTATCTTGGTAAGGGTGCGAGCGGATAATTGTGATATCCCACTGTCGACATCGGGTCAAACTTAACTAGGTGACCTCAAAGGTTGAGTGCCTAGAGGAATAGGGTTGGCATGCTCCATATGATGGATGCGAATAAAGAGTTATTCACCAACCATACAAGAGTTGCATAGTGATGCAATTGACAAATGTTGTCTACCTAAATAACCGCATTATGAGAGGAACGCTAAAGCGGACTCGTGGTGTTGGTGAAATACGGATCTTGTCCACTAAGAGAGTAGCTCGCATAAACTCTCCGAATCGATATCAAGGGTTATTGATTTGAATAAAATAGTGGGAGATCTTTAATAAAAGTCCTCATTAAAAATATAAAATGTATTTTGAAATATAGTACTAAATTTTTACTTTGCAAAATTTCTTGTAGAATATCCATGGCAAGTGGATCTCACTCCGCCTTGTCCCTGAGAGCGATCCTTGAGAAGGATAAGCTAAATGGGACAAATTTCCTTGACTGGTATAGAAACCTGAGAATTGTTCTCAGGCAAGAGCGCAAGCTCTATGTCTTGGAAGAAGATCCCCCTGAAGAGCCAGCCTCTAATGCAACTCGTGCAGATAAAGATACTTATAAGAAGTATGGAGATGACTCCTTGGATGTTGAATGCCTTATGCTCGCGACTATGAACTCTGAGCTTCAGAAGCAACATGAGAACATGAGTTGTTATGAGATGGTTGAGCACCTGAAAAAAATGTTTCAAGGGCAAGCTCGCCAAGAAAGGTTTGATATATCCAAGGCGTTATTTCAGTGTAAGATGGGAGCTCGAAACCCAGTAGGAACTCACGTACTCAAGATGATTGGGTATATAGAGAGACTTGAAAGACTGGGGTTTCCTTTGAGCCAAGAGTTGGCCACTGATCTGATCCTGCAATCATTGTCGGAAAGTTACGAGTAGTTTGTCTTAAATTACAATATGAATGAAATTGACAAGACACTGCCCGAGCTCCTAGGCATGTTAAGAACTGCCGAGATCAACATGAAGAAGACCAAGCCTGCTAGCCCTATACTGATGGTGCATAAAGGCAAGGGCAAGGTCAAGGGAACCAAGAAGACTAAGGTAGGACCTAAGTCATATCTTGATCCCAAGTCTTCAGCACTGAAAAAAAGGATTGACTAAGGAAGGGAAGTGCCACCATTGTGGTAAGGCAGGGCACTGGAGGTGGAACTGTCCTCAGTATCTAGAAGATCTGCAGAAGAAGAAGGGAAGTATGACTTCCACTTCAGGTATTTTTGTTATAGAAATAAACCTTTCTGCTCCTTCATCCTGGGTATTGGATACCGGATGTGGTTCTCACATTTGTATAAATGTGCAGGAACTGAGAAGGAGAAGAATGTTGGGTAAAGGGGAGGTAGACCTGCGCGTCAGGAATGGAGCAAGAGTTGCTGCCGTCGCCGTTGGTGTTTACTGTCTTTCTTTGCCCACAGGGCTTGTAATAGAACTAGATAATTGTTATTATATTCCCTCCATAACTATAAACATTATTTCTATTTCATGTTTGGACATGATTGGTTTTTCTTTCATAATTAAGAACAATTGTTGTTCTATTTATAAGAATGATGTTTGTTATGGCGTAGCCCAAATGTTTAATGGTTTATATGTTTTGAACTTAGACCATCTGATCTATAACATAGAAAATACTAAAAGACTAAAAACAAATGACTTGAATCCTACGTACCTTTGGCATTGTCGTTTAGGTCATATAAACGAGAAACGCATATCCAAGCTCCATAAAGATGGACTACTTGACTCATTTGATTATGAATCATTTGAGAGATGCGAGTCATGTTTATTAGGCAAGATGACGAAAGCTCCTTTCACTAGTTGTAATGAGAGGGCTAATGATCTCTTGGGTATAATACATAGTGATGTATGCGGACCCATGAGTTCTATGGCTAGAGGTGGGTTCTACTACTTCGTTACATTTGCTGATGATTTCAGTAGATACAGATACGTGTTTCTTATGAAGAACAAATCTGAGACCTTTGAAAAGTTCAAAGTGTTTAAAAATGAAGTGGAGAACCAACTGGGAAAAAGGATAAAAGCACTTCGATCTGATCGAGGTGGCGAATATATGAGTCATGAGTTTCGTGATCATCTAAAAGAGTGTGGTATTGTATCACAGCTCACTCCGCCCGGTACACCTCAACATAATGGTGTTTATGAGAGGAGGAATCGTACCTTGTTAGACATGGTGCGATCGATGATGAGTCATGCAGATTTGCCTGTTTCCTTTTGGGGATTTGCTTTAGAGACTGCTGCTTTCACACTAAATCGAGTTCCAACGAAAATGGTTATAAAGACACCATATGAGATATGGACTGGGAAGCGTCCTAGTATGTCGTTCATCAAGATTTGGGTTTGTGAGGCATACGTGCGACGTCAAATGCCTGACAAGCTGGAACCCAAATCGGATAAATGTTATCTAGTGGGGTATCCTAAGGAAACCAAAGGATACTACTTCTACTTACCGTCTGAGGGCAAAGTGTTTGTCGCAAGGACTGGTGTCTTCTTGGAGAAAGAGTTCTTATCCAGAAAGACTGCAAAAGTAGAACTTGAAGAAGTTCAAGAGCCACTAACAATGAACGAACCAGAATTGGAACCTGAGCAAGGACTACAAGAAGTTGTAGCTGGAGAGCCTGCTCAAGAAACACAAGTCTTACGTAGATCTGGTAGACCAAGATTTGAGCCTGAGAGATATGGATTTCTCATGACTCAAATAGGTAATGTGTTACTTATGGATCATGATGATGAGCCTGCAACCTACCAAGAGGCTATGAATGGACCCGACTCCGAGAAATGGCTTGAAGCCATGAAATCTGAAATGGACTCCATGTATGCAAACCAAGTTTGGACCTTAGTGTAACCGCCTGAAGGGGTACGACCCATAGGGTGCAAGTGGGTCTTCAAGAAGAAGACCGACATGGATGGGAATGTACAGACATTCAAAGGCCGGCTGGTGGCTAAAGGTTTCAGGAAAATTCATGGTGTTGACTATGATGAGACCTTTTCCCCTGTGGCCATGGTCAAGTCCATCAGAATTCTACTTGCTATTGCTGCGTATTATAACTACGAGATCTGGCAAATGGACGTCAAAACGGCTTTCCTTAATGGAAACCTCCTTGAGGAAGTGTGCATGACACAACCCGAGGGTTTTGAATCTCCAAGTGAAGCCACTAAAATATGCAAGTTGAATCGATCCATTTATGGATTGAAACAAGCTTCTCGAAGTTGGAGTCTACTTTTGATGAGAAAATCAAAGAGTTTGGTTTCATCAAGAACGAAGATGAGCCTTGTGTTTACAAGAAGATTAGTGGGAGCATTGTTGTCTTCCTGATATTGTATGTAGATGACATACTGTTGATCGGGAATGACATTCCGACCCTGCAAGTTGTTAAGAACAACCTAGGGAAGTGCTTTTCTATGAAAGACTTGGGTGAAGCGACTTATATACTTGGTATTAAGATCTAGATAGATAGATCGAAGAAGTTGTTGGGTTTGACCCAGAGTACATACATTGACAAGGTGTTGAAACGGTTCAACATGCTTGAGTCCAAGAAAGGATTCTTACCCATGTCACATGGTGTGAGTCTCTCTAAGGACCAGTGTCCTAAATCTTTGGAAGATAAGGACCGCATGAAGATGATTCCATATGCTTCGGCAATTGGATCAATCATGTACGCAATGTTATGTACTCGACCCGATGTCTCATATGCTTTAAGCATGACTAGCAGGTATCAGTCTGATCCGGGTGATGGTCACTGGATCGCAGTCAAGAATATCCTAAAGTACTTGAGAAGGACTAAGGATACATTCTTGGTGTTTGGTGGAGAGGAAAAGCTCGTTGTAAAGGGTTACACGGATGCAAGCTTCCAGACTGACAGAGATGACTCAAAGTCACAGTCAGGTTTTGTGTTTTGCCTTAATGGATGAGCTGTAAGCTGGAAGAGTTCCAAGCAAGAGACAGTTGCTGATTCTACAACTGAGGCCGAGTATATCGTTGTAGCGAATGCGGCGAAGGAGGCTGTATGGATTAGGAAATTCATCAGCGAGCTTGATGTAGTTCCTAGCATTGTTGATCCCGTAGTTCTCTACTGTGACAACAACAGTGCAATTGCACAAGCTAAGGAACCTAGATCTCATCAGCGCTCCAAGCACATACTTCGGCGCTTCCATCTTATTCGAGAGATTGTCGATCGAGGAGATGTGAGCATATGCAGAGTACCGACTGAAGAAAATATAGCGGATCCACTGATAAAGCCTCTTGCGCAAAAGAAGCATGATGGTCATGTTAGATCAATGGGTATTAGATACCTAAATGATTATCTTTAGTGGGAGCCTTGTGGATTGCATATTTGTTGGTTGTTTGTTCATTGGATGAATTGTAAAATGTACTATGTATTTCATTTTATATTTATGGCAAGTTCTTTTATTATGTCATTTATATCTGTCTGATAAGATTAATTAGCATAATAAATGCCTTTAGAGTGTTTGCTTCCATAGGAATTCAAGTACGTCATGACTTGAATGTGAGAGCCTATGTTTATAAGAAGCTTCATTCTTAAATGGTCCCTGGTCGAAGTATCATCTTTGAAGCTAAGGGAGATTATGATACATTGAGACCAGCATGTGCTTTGACCGATGACCGGTTCTCATAGGTCATGATATTGTGATATCAAGTCATCACATGGGTACTTGTTAAGAACAAGTTGTACTGGACAGACCCCCCATGAGACTACTTTGTGGATTATTATATGAACGTGTCACAAGTAGGTCTCATATGACAATGGTGTTTGTGGTCCTTTGACCTGAAGTCATAGCATTCATCATGTGAGGAAGAGCGTACTTTGATGCCATCTAAAGTCTTCTCTTGAGAAAGGTTGACGATAAGGGTGGTTGTTGGGTATTTTACGAATCATTTGGATGTTTGTGTGTGAGCAGATATGGGATTTGTCCTCCTGTATGACAGGAGTTACATCCATGGGTCCCTTGATGGAATGAGACTGAGAAATGCATGGTCATGCTTGGTAGAGTCAATATGTGATATTGAGCTCACCAATTTTTCAGACAGTCTATTCTGGATCAAGAAACTAGGATTGAACAATTATGAGGGTGACACGGTCCATGCCTCTAGTTCTATCCGGATGTAAAGGACAAAGGGACATGACAACACTGATACATTGGTCATGACAGACTTATATGAGTTATGAACTCTTATTGCTTGGGTAGCAATGATGTATTGTTAGATGCCGCTCATTGTTTGTGAGACTTTTGTTGATACTTTGTGATCAAGTGGGAGACTGTTGGAGTTTCTGAGGTGATCTCAAAGCAATCAATAGTTAGTCTTGCTGCCAATGCAATATGAGCCTATAGGGTCGCACATAAAAGCGTTTGGAGAAATTGGAGAAAGGATTGTGTTGGTCTTACTCATATTGGATATGAGTGAAGGACCAATCCTGTGACTGCTTGGAATCAAGTTGAGAATGTCTCAAAAGGGAAATCGTTTAAAGTCTTTAAACGAACGGATTTACACTAGATAATTCGGGTAAAGGCATTAACCGAATTCGGCTAAAGGGTTTAGACGAATTCGGCTAATGGCATTAACCGAATTCGGCTAAAGGGTTTAGACGAATTCGGCTAATGGCAAATTCGGCTAAAGGGTTTCGCCGAATTTGTATAGCCGAATTTATATATAGTCGAATTCGTCGAAATGGTTTCGCCGAATTCGGTTATAGTGATTAGTCGAATTCGGTTAATTTGATTAGTCAAATTCGGCGAATGTAAGTCTGGACAGTTTTTCCTCTGGTCTGCGGATAGCCTATTTTATACCTTGCCTATAAAAGGGAATGCGATTAGGTCTTCGGTATGACTTCATCTTTCCGCGAATACGAGAACTGGCGACCGGAACCGTTCCGCGCGAGGGCACGTTCTTCCCGTCCGCCGATCGTTTTCCCGCCGCCGCTAGTCGCCGCCTTCGGTCGCCGCCTCCCATGGATCGGATCTAGCAGTCCGTGGGGACGTTGAGAGCATACTTCTCCGACCTAGTTCTTGTACGACAAGAAGCTAGGGTTCTCCTTTGCTTGTGTGAACTTATGTAGAGGGATCAATCTATTTCGATCCTTGAGGAACTCAAAGGCAGATTTCGGATTTATCTTTGGAGCATCTTGGTTGAGTATTGACTCAATCCCTCGAAGGTACATTGTATTCTATTTGCTTATTCTCTTGAATCATGAAAACCGCAAGATCCGTTGATCTCTTTTTGGGTTGTTCTTGTTCATTTCCGCTGCGCATATTTGATATGTCATCCCCTATGAAGGGGTATAGAAAACCCAACAGTCTGGGTAGGACTTAGGGGGGAATTCGCCTTGTGTTGGCGACTAGTTCTAGGTGATTAGATCAAGGGGGCTCGAGGCCATATCCGGGGAAGGATTGGCTAGAGCGGCTTGAGGCCTTATCTGGGGAAGGATAGGCTAAAGCCAACCGGTTTGTGGGGATATAAGTCGGTATAGAAAAGAAAAAAATTGTATTACTTTATTCGCCTCCGATTTCAAGCGATATTGAAATCAATTTTTGTAAACACCTTTTTTATATAATATAATCATGTCTCTTTTTGTGTTTACTTGATTTCTATCATTTGGCATAATTTATAAAATTGCAAATTACAAATTGTTTCCTCCTTTAAGTTAAATTGATTATTTCATTCTAATTTACTCTAACAATTTAGCAAAAAATTATAAAGAATTTTATTCCCTTATTCACCCCCCCCCCCCCCCCTCTAAGGGCGCCATAAGATCCAACACCTCCCCAAGCCACCACTGTCGCCCCCTCATGGTCGGACGGCCCTCCTCCTCTCGATCCCCCTATCCTGGTGGACAGCCCTCTGCTCCGCCTTCCCACTCCCCGGGGGCATGCCCCCCCCCCTCCCCTGTCGTCGGAGCACCGCCAGCGCCACCCGAGCCTTTCCCAGGAACGGGTGGTGGCGTGGTCGTGAGATCTCCCCCCCCCCCCAGCGCCGGTGGTGGCGCTGGGGGAGTAGGTCCCTACTCGGAGACCTCTGCTCCGACGAATGGAAGTGGCAAGGCCGCCGGAGAAGGCATCTCCGGCGGCACCCGCAATCCCCCCCTCCCCTATCACCTTCCTGTACTGCTTCGACGGCCACCCCCGGTGGCGGCCGGCGATGCCTGGCCATCGGACCACCACCGGAGGTAAGCCCCACCATCGGCGAACCAGCCAGAGGAGGCCCTTCCAGTAGGGGTGGCGCAGCACTGGCCTGCATGGCCCATGCAGGCCGCGCCCCTGCCCCTGCCTCCTCTTCCTCCCTCAATCCGATGGTGGCTGGCGGCGCCAGGCCTCCGGACTACTGCCGGAGTGGTCGCCGGCCCCCGGCGAGTCAAATAACGGGGGTCGTCCGATCTCCACGATGAGATCGGACGGCCCCTGATTCCTAGTCCCCCCCCCCCCCCACGTGAAACTGTGTGTCCCCACAGCGGATCGGCTCCAGATCCGCTGTGGGAATCGAAACCCCACGCGCGGTCCGGCGCCCCTCAGCTCCCAGGAAACCCTTACCCGCACCCTAAATTCCCCCCTCCCTTCCTGATTTTTCTGAGGCTAACCCAGGCCCCTAGGGCAAAAACCTCCAACATGAAAATTGTGCCTCATTAAGAGGGCTACTCCCAGTAATTTTTTGGGAATGTTTGGAATTTGTTTGCCATTTTTAAAAGCCTTTGCAAGATTTAAATGGGGGAATTAAATGCCCAAATCACCTTAAAAAATTCATGAAAAACTATAGGCTCAAATTTAGGCCATTTTACAAGCGCTATCAAAGTTTGGAATTTTTATCAACTCTTTTGATAATCTTAGGAGCCTAAATAAGATTTCTCGAGCAAAAATAAAACCCTAGAGTGGACGGACATACTCGGGGAAGTTGGTGGGCCCTTGACATGTATTGTGGAGCATATTATAAAATATTGTGAGTCCGTTAAGGATACATGGTAGGCTCACCAATTATTGCGAGAACTCGATTAAGTTAAAAGCATCGAAACACCCACGATCGTTAGACGATATTTCGAATCAATAACGACTCGATAAATAAAGTTGTGAACTCAAAGCACACAATAATTAGAAGTCTTACAAAATGTAAGCCAACCCCGAACTATAACTAAAATAAACAGACTCCTATGAACGGAGAAGAGGCTCCTATGAACGGAGAAGGAACAGAATTTCCTCCTAAGAACGGAGATGACACTGAAGTCTCCTGATTTTGGAGTGATTGGACTACTAACCTGTTTATTTATTTATGTTCTCCAGTCTCGTACTAGTCCTGTATTTACTGCTTTCGGTTCATTCTTTTCGATACTCCAGTCTCGTACTGGTCCTATATTTACTGCTTTCGGTTCATTCTTTTCCATACTCCAGTCTCATACTAGTCCTGTATTTACTGCTTTCGGTTTATTCTTTTCAATACTCCAGTCTCATACTGGTCCTGTATTTACTGCTTTCAGTCGATTCTAGCAATACTCCAGTTTCGCACTGGTCCAGTTATTTCGGCCCCTGCTTTCGGCCTTCCCTTCCGTTAAATGCCTTATTATTCAATGTTGCAGTTTATGTTGCACCATAATAGACTTACAGTGCGAACCCAGGTCCTACGCTAGCATGCGGATCTTTCCGTGTTTCTGTGAGGCCTTAGTTGGGGATAACCAAGAGTTGAGTACCTCCTCCAAGGTTAGCCCCAAATAAGGTGCCCCACTCCCGCTGTGTCTCCCGGCCAAAAGTTGAGTAACCGGTTGAGTCAAGAAAGCCGCGACGGACCTAAAGTACTTGTTCTCTTCTTAAGCTGTTTATAAATTGGTTGTTGTTAAAGTGGTGGGTCGATCACGCCCGCAGACCGTTCGTACCGGTGTGGGAGGGTTGACGACTCATGGCGACAGGGAGATGTGCACCACGGGTTATCACCACTTTGTACCCGCTGAATTGCCTCCACTGGTCAGCTTAACTATCGGAATCGCTGGATGTCACTCACATCCAAGTAGTACATAAAGTTGTATGAGAGGAAGGCACTATAGTTGGAAGGCCCCTTATTTAACTAATAATATCGCTGGAAGGCCCTATAGTTATATATACATACCTGTTTCTAACCCTTTCCTTTCTTGGACTATCTATTTCTGGTACTTAAGCCCGCCCCCAGGATATGGATCCGGGGAGGGAATGTGTTTTTCACTTAGCTCTGTGAATAATGGTTATTCTTATAACCATTCACAGGAGATGGGGAAGCGTGAAGCCCCCGCACCGCTGGATGATTTACTGGCCCTCGAGATTGCCCGATCGGATACTCCAGCCTTGCCCCCTGTCTTCCGTGACGCGAGTTGTTGGAACAACCCTATTACTGATTTGGGCTAGGATCACTATATGTTGATTAGGACCTGCATTGACCCCATTGTATAGTCTTAGGGTCAAGTTTTAGGCTGATTAGATTAGTCAGAACTTAAGAAAATTCAAGCTCAACAAATGGCAAGTGGCGCTCGACGAATGACCAGCTTCGTCCGACAAATTGTCTCCAGCAGACTGAAGAAATATAGCCAGTTCCAGCACTCGACATTTTCTGAGCCGCGCTCGACAAATGGCTAGCAGCGCTCGACGAATTCTAGCCAGCGCTCGACAAATGACTAGCGGCGCTCGACGAATTCCAGCAAGCGCTCGACAAATTCCTTTCTGAAGCTCAGGTTAATATTCTCAGTTGGATAACAGTTCTCTGAACACAAATCAATGGAATAAATGATATATTTATTTTCTCCTTTGACGTATTCAGTCAGTCATGTAAGGATATCTCTCTTATTTATTATATCCTTATATTCTTTCTATTCCAAGAAAAAGAATAGCCGTTGACATTTAATGTCAAGGCATCTTTCTCGACAAAAGGAATTGAAAGGACCTGCCAAGTTGTTTTTTTGGTGGCTACTTAGTTCCAAGAAGGATTTAAGTCAGAAAAATATATTCCTTAAAAGGCAGAAGATTTGAATTTGAATATACAGAAGTTATCAGAGAAGAAGATTATCAATTGAGAGAGTCGATTTTCTTATAGAGAACAGAGAAAAACTTCACCATCTCTTAGTCTCTCTGTTATCACAGAACAAGGAAAACAGAAGAAGCATTAGAGAAAGAAGAAGAAGAGAATATACTATTCTTTCCTGTTTTTCTTCTTCATCATGGCAGCATCCTCATCACTTTGAGAACAAGATTCAATTTCTCAGATCTGCTTGCAAGATAAAGTCTTTCAAAGAGCAACAACAATCTGAAGATTAATTTCTTCCAGATAATCTTCTACAAAGACTTCTGGTTGAGAAAGCTCTGTTCACAAACTGTCATCAACTCTCATCAGACAGGGGGAGCTTTCTGCTTCAACACCATTTGTCTTCTCTCAGATCATTGACAGAGAAGAACATTCTAAACCTTTTATCTCATCTTGTACAGGGTTAATTCTCGCTCCAAAAGTTTTCCCAGTGGTGGCAAGACACCTTATCAAAAAATCCTTGTGTGGTTTTTAAGCACTTTATCAAAAGCTTATTGGTGTGTGGACACCTTATCAAAAACCCCTTGGTGCCTGGGCACCTTATCAACCCTCCTAGTGGATTCCTACCAAGGGTGGTAGAAGAGTAGACGTACCCAGATTTATTGGGGAACTAGTATAGATCCTTGTGTCTTCTGTGCTTGCTTATTTCTATGTGCTTGTGCTGTGTGCTTTTTATTATTTCTGTCTTTATCTTTAACTCTCACGATTACACATATACTTAAACAGTATTTTAAATTCCACTATAAAACTAAACAAAAAGTTTTTAATACTCTATTCACCCCCCCCCCCCCCCTCTAGAGTAATTTAAGATCTGACCTACACTTTCAATTGGTATCAGAGGAGTGTTGATTCTTTACAGGCTAACACCTGAATCACAAAGATCAACCAGATCTTAATTTTTCTAAGACTTTCATTCTCTCCACTTTTATCTTATTTAAAAACTCATGGCACAAAATAAGGAATATTCTAGCACAAGACCTCCCATGTGCAATCTCAATAAGTTTGCATTATGGAAAGCAAGGATTAGGCTCTATATGAACTCCATTGATGAAGAGATTTTTAATGTTATTCTAACAGGGCCTCCAGCACCTACAGCATCAGCTAGCACTACAGCAACAACAGACAATACTACTGTTCCACCTCCTGAGTGGCCTGAAGCTCGGAAGAAGCAAAGAATTGCAGATGCAAAGGCCATGAACATTCTGGCGCTAACTATGTCAGATGACATATTCCAGAAGGTTGTTGAGTGCACCTCAGCAAGAGAAATTTGGGAATCTCTCAACAACATGGTGGCAGGCTCAACAGATGAAAGAAAACATAGAAGATCTCATCTGATTTCTCAATATGAGAACTTCAAGAAGGGAGAATCAGAAAATGTTGCTGATATGTACAATAGGCTCAGCCTCATAATAAATGAGCTGAAGTCTCTGGATAAAGTGATCTCACTCACAGAGATTAATGACAAAATTCTTTGTGTGCTTCCCCAGCACATGGGACTCCAGAATCTGGTCAATCAAGGAAGATAGAAGTCTCAATGAGATCACCACTGAAGCTTTGTTGGGCAAGCTCAAGTCTTATGAGCAGCTTATCAAAGCTAGGGAAGCTGAAGAATCTACTTCATCTCCAGCACCCAAGAAGGAAAGAAGCATAGCCTTCAAGGCTGCTGAAGATAATGGAAAAGCTCCTGACAATGAGGAGTTTATGAATCTGTTTGCCAAAAGATTCTACAAGATGTCTAAGATAGACATCAGGAAAAAGCTATCAAGGAGCCATGACAAGCCAAGGTATGACAAAAACTACTCTAATGAAATTATATGTTTTGGTTGCAGGAAACCAGGACACATTGCTCCTGAATGTCCAGAAATTCAACACAAAAAGGACAAGAAGGAAAGAAGAAAAGAAAAGGAAGAAAAGAAGGGCTCCAGCAAATCTTCCTCCCATTCTCACAAAAAGAAGGGAAGGGGATTTGTAGCAACATCCTGGATTGAAACAGAATCTGAATCAGAATCTTCATCTTGTTCTTCTGATGAAGAAGAAACAAAAGAAAACAGCCAATGCCTAATGGCTATTTATGACTCAGACAGTGAGTCACAATCAGCATCATCATCCAGCTCCAGTGATGATGAAGAAGAAAAAAATTTCTACATGATGGCAATCAATGCCTCAACCAACAATTCTGATGAAGAGAAATCAGAATCAGAAACAGAAGATGATATTGATCAGGTATTATCTAGCTTTGATTTTACTTCTATTGAATTCAAAGATGATTTCAAAATTCTTTGTCAAGACTTAATATAATCTGAGAAAGAAGTAATCTCTCTCAGAAATAAGTTAGTTGAGATGAATAATATAAGTGAAGAGAATGCAAGTCTTAAGAAAGAGTTGGCTACATCCAAAGAACACATTATTCTCATTAAGAATAAGTTGTCTGAAGCCAAGAAATTTGAAGAATCTCTCAATGGGAGAAGCATCAAACTGATGGACATCACAAGCACTGTCAATACTAGATTTAACAATAGCAAACTGAGCTTGGGTGCTTCATCAAGTGAGCCATCTCTGATTAAGAGAAACATCCTCTCCACACCCATAAAATTCATTTCTGCTAAAAGCAAAGAGGCTGCAGAAAGAAATAAAGATATTTCAAGCAAGTCTGTTAAGGATAAGAGAATTCAGAAGAATTCGTCGAACGAAGCTCGACAAAAAGATTCAAATCTGTCAAATGGGGTTCGACGAAAACTGAGAACAGACTTTCAGTATAGTTATAATATGAACGGCGGTCGATGAATTTATTCAAATTCTTCGAACAAGCACTATACAGAAAACTCTAAGAATTCTAATCCTAAATATACTAAAAATCCTTTTACTGAGTGGACTATACCTCCAAGGAGATATCATCCACAAGGCTATAAGGATCAGCCTGAAATGTCATTTATCTCTGAATTTTGTGGTAACATAAAAGGACCCAAGGTAGTTTGGGTCAAAAACAACTAGTTTATGTTTTTGTGGTTGCAGGTACAAAGCTATCCAAGAACAAATCAAAAATGGTATTTGGATAGTGGCTGCTCAAAGCACGTGACAGGAAACAAGGTTAACCTGAGCAACTACAAGGCAAAGCTTGGACCCAAGGTGATCTTTGGAGACTCCAACTGTGGACAAACCAAAGGCTATGGCCAAATTAAAGTTGGAGCAGTGACATTCAAGGAAGTAACCTATGTCAAGGGTCTGAAGCACAACCTCATCAACATAAGTCAATTATGTGATGAAGGTTATCAGGTAACATTCAATAAATCATAATGTATTATTAAGTCTTCTGATAATATTATTGTTTTATCAGGTTTTAGGCAAGGCAATATATATTTGGTAAATTTCAATTCATCAAAATCAGAAATTTGTATATTTAATGAGTTAAGCAAACCTAGTGAATTATGGCATAAAAGATTAGGACATGTAAACCTTAGGACCATTGCCAAACTATCTAAGGACAATCTTGTTATAGGTCTACCATCAGGATCATATAAGAAAGAAGGTCTTTGTAGAGCATGTCAATTAGGTAAGCAAACCAAAAATAGCTTTAAATCATTATCTAAAAGTGATTCACCTAGAATCTTATACTTGCTTCATATGGACCTTTTTGGACCTATAGCAATAAAGAGTTTAGGGGGGAAGTCTTACACTCTAGTTATTGTAGATGACTTCTCTAGATTCACTTGGGTGTTCTTTCTGAGAGAAAAGTCAGATAACTTTAAAGTTCTTACAGACTTTCTTAAGATCATACAGATTGAGTACTCTACTGTAGTTGCATTGATCAGAAGTGATCATGGCACTGAGTTTGAGTCTCTTCTCATGCAAGAATTCTGTGAGATGGAAGGTATCAGGCATTGCTTCTCAGCTCCTAGAACTCCTCAACAAAATGGGGTAGTTGAAAGGAAAAATAGAACTCTAATTGAATCAGCAAGAACATTGCTTGCAGATGCTAACTTGCCCCTATCTTTTTGGGCAGAGGCTGTCAGCACAGCAAATTATGTTCTGAATAGAAGTTTGATACACAAACTTAAGGGTAAAACTCCCTATGAATTGCTTAAAGGGAAGAAACCTAAAGTTGATTATTTTAGAACTTTTGGATGTAGATGTTTTGTTCATAACAATGATAAGAAGTACCTTAGAAAATTTGAACCAAAATCTGAAGAAGAAATCTTCTTAGGATATTCAATAGTTAGCAAAGCATATAGGGTATTTAACAAATTCTCTCTTAAAATAGAAGAGTCTATGCATGTTTCCTTTGATGAAACTAGCATGTTTTACAAGGAGAAGAATTCTTCTACCAAGAACACTTTGCAGGTACCTGCTCTATGTGAAGAGCTTAAAGAGTTAAATTTATAGACAGGAGATTCACTGCATCCATCACCTCAAACTATTGAAGACAGTGAAGAAGAAGACCATCCAGATCTTGTTGATAACCTAAATCAAGTAACAGCGGAACATCCTCCACAGGATGTAACAGCTGAACAAATTCCCAATGTGGATACTGCTGCTGAACCAACTCCAACTGTTGACCACATCACAGTTAGAGATCATCCAATTTCACAAGTGATTGGTGATATCACAGCAGGTGTTCAAACAAGGCATCAACTACACCAAAATCAGATGCATACTAGTTTCCTATCACAAGTTAAACCTCAAACCATAAAAGATGCAGAACAAGATCCAAATTGGATTCTTGCAATGCAAGAGGAACTCAACCAGTTTGAAAGAAACAAGGTTTGGGATTTGGTTCCAAGACCAAAAGGCCATCCAGTTATTGGCACCAAGTGGGTCTTCAGGAACAAGCTTGATGATCAAGGCAATATTGTGAGAAACAAAGCAAGATTGGTAGCTTAAGGATATTCACAGGAAGAAGGCATAGATTATGATCAGACATTTGCCCATGTTACAAGGCTTGAAGCTATAAGGATTTTCTTGGCCTTTGCTGCATTCAAAAAGTTCAAGGTGTATCAAATGGATGTGAAGAGTGCTTTTCTCAATGGAGACATCAAAGAAGAAGTCTATGTGGAACAACCACCAGGTTTCATCTCCCCAACTCATTCCTCCTATGTATTTAAGCTTAATAAAGCTCTTTATGGTCTAAAACAAGCTCCCAGAGCATGGTATGAGACTTTAGCTAATTTTCTCTTGGAAAACAATTTCTGTAGAGGCATGGTAGACAAAACCTTATTTTACAAAGTACATAAAAATCAAACTCTACTAGTTCAAATATATGTAGATGACATTATCTTTGGATCTACTGATTCAAATTTGTGCAAAAGATTCTCCAATCTAATGCAATCAAGATTTGAAATGAGTAGTATGGGTGAATTATCATACTTCCTTGGTCTTCAAGTGAAGCAAACCCCATCGGGAATCTTCATTTCCCAATCTAAGTATGCTAAGGAATTAGTGAAAAGATTTGGAATGTCTGATTCTTCTACTATGAAAACACCCATGGCCTCTAATGTTATTATTAACACTGATAAATCAGGGAAACCTGTGGATCAGAAAATGTATAGGGCAATTGTTGGCTCTCTACTCTATTTAACAGCTAGTAGGCCAGATATAATGTTTGCTACATGTATTTGTGCTAGGTTTCAAGTTAACCCTAAAGAATCTCGTCTTACTTTTCTAAAAAGAATTTTAAGATATATAAAGGGTTGCCCTAATCTAGGACTTTGGTATCCAACAGTATCTGAATTTGAATTATCTGGATTCTCAGATTCAGATTATGCTGGATGCAGGGTAAACAGGAAAAGCACATCAAGAACTTGTCAGTTTCTTGGTGATAGGCTTCTGTCTTGGTTTTGTAAGAAACAAACATCTATGTCTACATCAACAGCTAAAGCTGAATACATAGCTGTTGGCAGTTGCTGCTCACAGATATTGTGGATACAAAATCAGCTCTTAGACTATGGTGTCAACTTAAATAATTCAATTATATTTTGTGACAACACTAGTGCAATATCTATAGCACAAAATCCAGTTCTCTATAGTAGGACTAAACACATAGAAATTAGGCACCACTTCCTTAGGGATAATGTGGATAAAAACAAAATTTGCCTACAATTCATTTCTACTGATTTGCAAAGAGCTGATATTTTCACCAAGCCCTTGGATGAAAAGAAGCACATCTTCTTTATAAATCAACTAGGAATGATAGATGGAGACTCAATCTGATAAAAATAAAATATTTCTATTTATCCCACAAATTCGTCGAACGGAGAACGACAAATTTGAATCATTTGTCAAACGGTGGTCGATGAAACCTCTTAACCGCAGAATCAGTTAAGGTAATCTCATTTGTCGAACGATGGTCGACGAAAAAGATGTTCTCATCGAACGCATTCAGACAAAGAAATAAAGCCTTTTCGACTTCTAATTTTATTAGGTTTTGACGAACAGCAGTTTACGAATGCGCCCTCAATCTTCGACCCTTCTATATAAGCTTTATTTTATCTTATTCTAAGGTTGCGCCTACAGAAATCGTCTTTCCCTCCAGTTCCACTCTGCACTTGATCTTTAATTTTCTTTGCAGGAACAATGGCGATTCCTCAGGCCTCTCTGCACGTAATGAAGTTTGACGCAGGTTTCGATATTGACATGGACTCTTTTGCACAGTCTGACCAAATCTTCAAAGATATTCTTCAAATGCTGGAAGAACAACATCTAAGGAAGTTTCTAAGCACCAGGCAAAAGATAGTTGTTGCGGAGATTAAAGAATGGGTTTACACTGCAAAACCAGTCGATGAAAGCTTGTCTGGAACAATCTCAGGTCATCGAGTCTCTCTCTCCCACCATTCTTTCTGAAATTTTTGGTTTTGAGAATGGTGAAGATGACTTAGACATAAGCTCAAATGAATTTGATGAAGCTTTAGTCAAAATGGGCCATTTGACTGGAAACCCTAACCACCTTCTGAAAAAGAACTTGTCTCGGGACTACAAGTTCTTAGCAAACATTGTTAGAAAGGTCTTGCTGGGCAAGACCTCTGGGCTTGACTATATCAATAGGCACCAATTTCTGTTGATGGTGGCCTTGATGGAGAAGAAGAAAATCAACTGGGGATCAATTCTTTTTGAATTGATTAAAAAGAAAAATTCTAAAGATAGTGTAAGTTTTGGAAGAGTTATCCAGATTTTCCTGCAGGAAAGGCATCCAGACCTTCTGGTGTCACCAAAAGTGACCATAAATGCCAGCAAGAGGCTGACCTCAGCACTCTTTGCTAAGTGGGATAGGGTAATTCCCAAGAAGAATACAGGAGCTGATGCCTCTAGGAAAAGGAAAACTTCTGAGGACACAAGGACTGACCAAGTACTCCCTCTACCCTTCCAGAAGCTCCTCCATCAGTTCCTTCTCCTTCTCATATCCCATCTCCACCTGCTCAACAGTCTCCTGCACATTCTCATTCTTCACCACCTCCTTCAACTGTCATATCACCTATCAATGATATTCCACCTCTATCTCCAGAACCACTACCTACCACACCTCCATCTCTAATACATAATGAATATCAATCACCTACTCATCCACCAGATTATCTATCTCTCAACATTACCTCTATTGCTGATCAGATTTTTGATCATATCCTTCCTAGAATAAGCCAACTCCTGGATGCAAAATTTGCTCCAGTTCTTCAGGCAATTGCTGCTCTATCTGCTAAGATAGCTTCTCTTCTTTCCTCTCTTGTTTTCCCTTCTTCTAGGGGCCTAAATTCAGGCTGTCCTGAAGCTAGGCAGGGGGAGATGTCCTATGAAGAAGCTCCAGAAACAGAAGCTACTCCAGAAGATACATAAGTTACAGTTTTTGATACAGATATAGTGGATTCCTGTATAGTATCAGATACACAAGTTATAGAAGAAATAAATAGTATATGCATTCATCCATCTTGTGACCTATAAAGTTTATTATCAAATTTGATGTCAAATATACTTCAAGGGTATCACCAAAAGTGTACATAGAGGATTTATCAAAGGCTCTGATATGCCTTCCTCAGAAGACTCATTATGATATCAAAAAACGTTAAAACTCCTCTATTCCTTCAATCACTGATCAAGACATTCAAATGAAGGATCTTTCTACAGAATATGAAGATGATCTTGCAGAATTCCTTGATGATATAGAAGATCACCCTACTCCACCAGATACAACAGTCTCAAAAACTGTTTCCTCACCTCCAATTCCTGTATGGAATGAAGAACCAATGCCAAGTTTTGATGAAATTTGGAAAGAGGCAGATGCAGAATTTGACAAAGCTGAAGAAGAAAGATTAAAAGCTCGTGAAGCAATCAAAAGAATTGATGATTTATATAATAAGCCAATTTCTTCTTCTGACTCTGAAGATGATGATGGTGATAACAGTGATTCTGATGATACATCATCAAGGAAAAGAAAGAAAAGAACAACAAAGTCAAAGGCTGTTCCCAAGCCTCCAAATCCAAAGAATGACATTCCTCTGTATATTTTGTATAATGTTCCTCTTGATGAGAAAACTCCTCACTGGATGAAGCTCTCCAGAAATGAGAATAACAGGAGGAAGAAATTCAAGAAGACTGGCTACATCCCTGACAAACCTGTCAAACACAATCATCCTCCTCCTCCTCCAGCAGCTGGTGCAGCAGGATCAGCAGGTGTATCATCCTCTTCTCAGAAGCAAAGCCCTCAACAATCAAGAAGACCTGGTAGTTCTAGTGGTTCTCAAACCTCTGGATCAGTCAGTGCTCCTCCTTCTAATAAATCATCACTTGCCTTACAAGGAAGTCAACCCATTACTTCATCTCAAATATCTTCAGAATACAAACTTCATATTTTTGATGGATCTCTCCACAGAGACAAAGCACCTCAAAGGTCACTCAAGATACAAATGATTCAGAAGATATTTATTATTCTCCAGATCCAGAAGAAGAGAGAATCTGTCAGATGGCAAGACTGAAAGAAATAATTGCAGCTGCACAGATTAACAAGGCAAAAGCAGAAGGCAGAGATTTCTCAAATATCTCAACTATGTCAGAATACAGAAGGAAGGAACTTGAAAAGATCAAACCATATAAAGCATTCAATGCTGGGGAATATATTGATATGCACCCAGAAGCATTTGTTCCTCATGTCAGAGAACAGAAAATCATTGGAGCTCAAGATCTGTTTATCAGCAAAAAGAAATCAGAAGATCCTAACAGGAAGATCATATTCAAGCCATCTTCTCAGGACAAAAAGTCTTAAATCATTGCTTGTTTATGACTGTAAAGTTTCTAAACTCAGAGCATCTTATTTTTATCTTATCTGATGATCTATTTAATTCTGTCAGATATATTTCATTTTATCTTGCTCTGTTGATTATACTCTTTGTTGTATTTATTCAATTACTTGTCAAATAGTATCCTAACCCAAATAGGGGGAGATTGTTGGAACAACCCTATTACTGATTTGGGCTAGGATCACTATATGTTGATTAGGACCTGCATTGACCCCATTATATAGTCTTAGGGTCAAGTTTTAGGCTGATTAGATTAGTCAGAACTTAGGAAAATTCAAGCTCAACAAATGGCAAGTGGCGCTCGACAAATGACCAGCTTCGTCCGACAAATTGTCTCCAGCAGACTGAAGAAATATAGCTAGTTCCAGCACTCGACATTTTCTGAGCAGCGCTCGACAAATGGCTAGCAGCGCTCGACGAATTCTAGCCAGCGCTCGACAAATGACTAGCGGCGCTCGACGAATTACAGCAAGCGCTCGACAAATTCCTTTCTGAAGCTCAGGTTAATATTCTCAGTTGGATAACAGTTCTCTAAACACAAATCAACGGAATAACGGATATATTTATTTTCTCCTTGGACGTATTCAGTCAGCCATGTAAGGATATCTCTCTTATTTATTATATCCTTATATTCTTTCTATTCCAAGAAAAAGAATAGTAGTTGACATTTAATGCCAAGGCATCTTTCTCGACAAAAGGAATTGAAAGGACCTGCCAAAGTTGTTTTTTGGGTGGCTACCTAGTTCCAAGAAGGATTTAAGTCAGAAAAATATATTCCTTAAAAGGCAGAAGATTTGAATTTGAATATACAGAAGTTATCAGAGAAGAAGATTATCAATTGAGAGAGTCGATTTTCTTATAGAGAACAGAGAAAAACTTCACCATCTCTTAGTCTCTCTGTTATCACAGAACAAGGAAAACAGAAGAAGCATTAGAGAAAGAAGAAGAAGAGAATATACTATTCTTTCCTGTTTTTCTTCTTCATCAAGGCAGCATCCTCATCACTTTGAGAACAAGATTCAATTTCTCAGATCTGCTTGCAAGATAAAGTCTTTCAAAGAGCAACAACAATCTGATGATTATTTCTTCCAGATAATCTGCTACAAAGACTTCTGGTTGAGAAAGCTCTGCTCACAAACTGTCATCAACTCTCATCAGACAGGGGGAGCTTTCTGCTTCAACACCATTTGTCTTCTCTCAGATCATTGACAGAGAAGAACATTCTAAGCCTTTTATCTCATCTTATACATGGTATATTCTCCCTCCAAAAGTTTACCCAGTGGTGGCAAGACACCTTATCAAAAAATCCTTGTGTGGTTTTTAAGCACCTTATCAAAAGCTTATTGGTGTGTGGACACCTTATCAAAAACCCCTTGGTGCCTGGGCACCTTATCAACCCTCCTAGTGGATTCCTACCAAGGGTGGTAGAAGAGTAGACGTACCCAGATTTATTGGGGAACTACTATAGCTCCATGTGTCTTCTGTGCTTGCTTATTTCTGTGTGCTTGTGCTGTGTGCTTTTTACTATTTCTGTCTTTATCTTTAACTCTCAATGATTACACATATACTTAAACAGTATTTTAAATTCCGCTATAAAACTAAACAAAAAGTTTTTAATACTCTATTCACCCCCCCCCCCCCCTCTAGAGTAATTTAAGATCTGACATCCACTTTCATGAGTCCTAGAGTGTATGGCTAAATAAGGAGTGTTTTGTTATAGTTATTTGTAGCCCACGAGGCATTTTATGTAAACAGTAGGCTACGACCTTTTGGTTAGATATATATATATAGTTATGGCCTTGTCTATTTCCCTTACTTATACTTCCGTTATGTGACTCTGATGTGATATGATGATTTTTATGCCTGACAAAGCGATCACTTAGTGCTTGATAGGGTGAGTTGTTGTCACCCGGGAAGCGCTAAGTGGCTGTCTTGGGCAGTATGACCCCCTCTCCCTGAATCGGGTTTAGTTTGGGGGGGTGGTCTTACACAGCTGACCCTTACTTGACCTGAGCTAGAACCCTGACTAGTTGCTGAGAACCGAAAGACCTTATCCCTTAAGAACACTCGGGACTTGAAACGAACCCCTTAAGCTGCAGCGAGGAGGTCCCACCACACACCCGGAAGTTCAAAGAGAACTTCCCCTCCCAAGTCAATGCTGAGCCTGGGCACCTTGAAGGGCACTAAGGACCACCTCACCGTAGACCTTAACTGACAAGGAGGAGGGTAGTGCTTGCTCACAAGACACACGCGAGGGAGAGGAGAGTCCAGCCCTTCCCAAGGTGCCCATGGGGGTCTATTTATAAACTTCCCAAAATTGGGTTGTGGATAGCCAAGATTCTGCTATCTGCAGCTCAACTACTAACCTGAATGACCAAAACATGAGGGGGCGAGTGGAGGTTGAGACGTCCACTCCCTCCCTTGCCGGGGGTCGGGAGAGTGGACCAAAAGGTCCACTGCCTGGGCTGGGCGAGTGGACCACTCGGTCCACTCCCCTTAGGGGCGAGTGGACCCATGGTCCACACGCCTGAGTGCCCGGGGCGAGTGGACCACAGGTCCACTCGCCCCTCACCCTGGGCGAGTGGACCATGGTTCACTCGCCACCCCTGGGCGAGTGGACCATAGATCTACTCGCCCCTGCCTTGGGCGGGTGGACCACTAGGTCCACTCGCCCAGGTGAGGAAGTGGACCTCCGGTCCACTTCCTCCCCCCGGGTAGGGGTGAGCATAAGAAACTGCAAAAACCGCCCGCACCACACAAACCACACCGATTTTTAAACTGCACCTTGTAGTTTCGGTGTGGTTTTGAACTTCTAAAAACCGATCGCGGTTCGGTGCGGTGCGGTTTTTGGATCTTGAAACCCGCAAAAACCGCAATGCACCGACTTACAACTTTTTTTTTAATATGACATATCACATACATCTAAATAAAAGTATAACTTATAAATTATTAATAATAATAGTAATTAACTAATTATATTAGTGTATATAGTTTTTTTCTTGCTTTAGTTGATTTAGGTGCTTGTTCTCTATCGATTTATTGATGAATTTGCTGATTTGTAAACTTTTGTTAAGTGTAAATAGTATTATAATGGTTCATTTAACTATAAATGCGTATTTACTTGCCTTCTCTTAATACTTCCTTATTTGAAAGATAAATGAAGCTACAATTATGTGTGTTATGCATATCTAAGACTTAAAACCATTCAGATTCATTATATTTGCATTTGATTTGTCATTTCATATGCAACTAAAACAGTCATATCATGAGGATTGTAGTATCTGAAGATCTATTTTTAGCTCGTGGTTGATTTTGTAGCACTTGTCTTTTAAAAATATATGTATTACAAGTTCCCCATTTTCAACCAAGGAGATCCTTATGCCCAGGGCGAGCGTCCCCCCAAAAGGTTCGCGTGTCTGAAGAGGTTCACCCTCTTACCTGACCCATGACCCAATTGGAGGAACTTTCGCCATGTAAGGCTATTGCATCATTACAGAAAATCATTCACAGAGTATTAAAATTTGTGGAAGCAAAATATCACAGTACATCCCAGCATGATATATATAATAAATCATAAATGAAAACCACGAAGGGTTATATAAAATCTCACAGTAATATTCATCCTAGTCATATGACGACAAAACATCTAGTCAAAAAGAAATCTCTCATCCTTTCCTCTCCCAAAGTAGTACTCTCACATCCTCATAGATCGTCTGTGTTGGCTCAGGGAACTCCTCGTCATGACGGGTACATCTACGCTCGCCCATCCGCTCCTGCTCCGTCGGTAGGCGCATCGGTTCCTAAAATGATAACGTGCAAGAGTACGTTAGCCACGACGGACCAAGTAAATCCCACGCTCCTCCCCAGCCACCTAATGGGCACCAGGGAGAACACCTGCATGGAAAGTTAGCACAATAGCCGAAGCAAATATACATATATATATATAAGCAGTAATCCGAAACAATACGTAAAGAGGGGAAACAACTAAAGTAGTAAATTCACCCTCCATCGTATAACCCTTCCTAACGGCGGTTATACGATGTCGGACCAAGGTGAGAGCATAAGTAATGTATATATATGATATGATGGCATGTATGGTTATCCTCCCTATCACTCGAATGATGTGTCTCAATCACTTTCCCCTGTGTCGACATAGTGACCTGCTAAGAGAAGGAGCTCACTTCCCAGGCCTCACCGTCGTGTCCAGACGGTGACAGCGGTTCGGTCGCTCCCACTTCTAGGTTATGGATACACCCCAACTTCCTAGGCCTCCGTACCTCTATGAAGAATATGTACTCTCGGTGGGAACACATCCTCACCTCGTGCGAAGATCCTCTTGGCACATAACCAAATAGGTGTGAGACGGACCTGTGTGGAAGGGGTAGCTAGCCCCCGGTCCTCTTCACTACCAGAAACGAAAGAGTTCGTCGTCACAACTTCTCCCATAGTGTATATTATGGGGAAGCCGACGAACCCGCCACCTTGGTGACCATGCACCCTCCCATGCCCTCATGCACAAGGTGATGAATGAAACAATTATATATATATCAATATTCAAACTTGAGCAATTGCTTTATGATGCACATCATAATCCAAAATCATGTGGCTGGATTTTATTATGGAGGTAAGCAAGCAAATTCAAATAGCATTGGGGAGGGCTACATTTAAATTACTTAAAGGCTTCAAATAAGGAAGTACTGGAGATGAAAGTTATAGTAAGTATGTTTAACTACAATATCATATCTCGCATGCCTTGTCTAAAACAGACTCTAAGTTCACCAAAATGAGGGTTGAAGTTCACTAAAAATACTGTTTACAAGCCAAGACAGTAAAATAGAACCATTTTGAAATGTTTGAGGCCAAATTTAATTTATCTAGAGACTTCAAATCAAAAACATTAAGACATGAAAGTTGTTTATAAAACATCGCTAAATAATAGAGTGTCTCACATGCATTCCCTAAATCATAACCTAAGGTCTCCAAAACAGGGGTTGAAGATTGCCAAAAATATCTATTTTAGATCTGAACAGAATTCTGGATTTGTCAAAACGATTAAATATACTTTTCGGGTGTAAAAATAAATTAGCTATGTGATCCAAACAAGAAGTTTCATAACTTGAAAGTTGTAGTATGGATAAAGATCTACAATGTTCTGTCTTACAAAGTTTTTCCAGATCGGTATGTAAGATAATTAAAAATCCATTTTAAGAATGAAGAATATTTCCCAAAACTGGCCGAATTTCTGGCTAAGGAAATAAACCCCTACACACGGATCTTGGCGCAGATCCGATGGTGCCAGGTCAGTTGGACCAGATTGAGTCCAACCAGCATTGCGGGGAATTCCGTCATCTTCTATATGCAAAACGCCATGCATGTGTAGCTTTTACGAGGCATCCCCAAAGCGGTCGGAGGTCCTTTTGCTCCGACCACCACCTCCATTAGGCACGCCCGGGGAGGGACCTCCGGTGGGGAAGGCCTGTCGGCGGCCGGCCGCCACCGGCGGTGGCCGGAAAATATTATTTTTATTGTTTCATTTTTTTGTTCCGTTTGGAAGGAGGAGGCCGCCAGAGCGGTTTCCGACGAGTCTCCTCGCCTCAAGGGCCTTGAGGGAAGGTCGAGGGGACCCTCCCTCCCCTTCACACGTCCCATGCAAGGCCGAATCCCGTAGTGGTGGCGGAGATTGAAGTGGTTGGTCTGAAGCTTCTAAGGTCGGGATCGCCGTCTCCAGTGATCGGAGACGGAGAAGGTTGACGAGAAAAGATCTAAGGGCAGGGAGGAGTCAGAGGAACTTACATTCGTGCTGTTTAGGCGGGGGGATCATCGCACGGCCATTGATAGTGGTGGATTTTGCCGGAGTTCATGGAGGAGGCTCGTCGGAAGGTCACCGGGGCTTGGTTTCTTGCTGGTTGGGGAGGTAGGGTGTAGGAAAAATGAATTCCTAAGGTGGAGGGAGTTTATATAGAAATGGGGGTTTTTTTTAGTGTTTGGGGAGGAGTTAAGGCCTCCTCCCTTGGTGAATCCGCCCCCTCTTCACATTCCAGACGGCCAAGCCCTTCCCAAGGCATTGGGAGTGGATGAGAATTAATTCCCATGGCTGCATATTAATGGTATTGATGAGGGGGGGTTTAAATTCATTCATGAGGCTTAAAAAACGAAATATTTCACTAATTAAATTTTATTTTTAATTCAAATAATTATGGCAGCATACTTAGTCCATTCATGATTTCCATAAAAGAAAAATAATAATTTTTTTGATATCGTTTTCTATCTATTTTATTTATTTGGTGTTTTAAATATAGTCTAAGTGTGTCCGGGTAGCTAGAACTTAGGAAAAATTTCAAGTTTCTGTGTTCGACGAACTTCAGTCTGCGTTCGACGAAATCCGTTCTGCGTTCGACGAACGTCATGCTTCAGTTCGACGAACTTGCTCTCCAGCTCGACGATTTCAGTTCTCCAGTCAGTTCAACAGATTTTATCTTCAGTTCGATGAAATAATTCAGTTCGACGAACTCCAGTTTTCAGTTCGTCGAACTCAGCTTGTGTTCAACGAGTTAATTCAGTTCGACGAACTCAGCTTTCAGTTTGACGAACTCAGCTTTCAGTTCGACGAACTCAGCTTTTAGTTTGACGAATTAATTTAGTTCGACGAACTCCAGCTTTCAGTTCGTCGAACTCAGCTTTGTGTTCAACGAGTTATTTCAGTTCGACGAACTCAGCTTTCAGTTCGACGAACTCAGCTTTCCGTTCGACGAACTCAGCTTTCCATTCGACGAACTCAGCTTTGTGTTCGACGAATTAATTCAGTTCGACGAACTCCAGCTTTCAGTTCGTCGAACTCAGCTTGGGTTCAACGAGTTAATTCAGTTCGACGAACTCAGCTCTCAGTTCGACGAATTTTCTTCTCCAGCTTGACAAATTTCTGAAGGATCAGTTATCAATCTTCTCTAAATTCAGATCGAGTCGGATAATTTGGTGTGCGTTTATACTAATTAGGATAATTTGAATTTTGTGCGATTCATGTTGATCAAATTGACGAGTTTGTGTGATAATGGGTCAATTTGATTCGTTTAGAGTATTTGTGCACTTTTAGGTAGTATTTGGCCTTACTAAGACCTAACAGGTCAATTCATACACCTAGGGGGTCTATTGTGTGCATAAGTCGAAAATTTTCCATGTAGCCTGGTGGGTGAACTGAGTGACTTATTGGGTCAACAACACCCAATAGGGTGTCAACCCACCATTTGGGTGTCAATGAGGCCCACAAGACCCTAGCAGTTCAATTAATCACGAAGGGGCCTAGAAATTCAAAATTGGGATGTTACAATGATAATACAACTCATGTACTTAATTTTGTACCCAAATTTTACTTCTTATCTTACCTCACATTATCATTTTGGTGTCTATGAATATCACATGCTAAAAGCCGCACCGAAATCGCAACCGCACCGCAAAAGATCGCATCAAACCGAAACCGCACCGCATAATTACGATGCGGTGCGGTTTTGCTTTGGACAAAACCACGCCCTTGCAGTGCGGTTGCGGTTTGGGCCAAAACTGCACCAAACCGCACCGCACACACCCCTACCCCCGGGACTTCTTTTTTGGTCTCGACGGCCTTGATTGCCTCCAACTAGTTGATTCACTGTGTCACAGCTATTTTCTCTATTACTCAACTACGTTTGGTCACACCAGCTCGGCAAATATGAGGGTTGTGCACAATCCCCGCTCTTTTCAAGCGTGTCTCAAGCTCGGAAAGAAAGTTCAACCCACCTATTTGACTAGTAGGTGGGGTTTTTGAATAATCCTCGGAGGACCCTGCCAATGGGTTGCTCTTGCCGAGCATTTCAGCTGAACTAGACTTGAGGCGAAAGACAAACCTTTCTCCGAGCACAACTAGAGGTGGAGAAAGCTAAACACCTTTGGTCGAGCTAAACTCGACCTGAGGTGGATGAGAACTCAACACCTCTAGTCGAGCCGAACTCGACCTGAGGTGGAAGGCAAACCTTTCTCCCCTTAACAACCCTCCTGTGAGACGAGCTCAACTGGTGGTGGAGAAAGCTCAACACCTTTGGTTGAACTAAACTCGACCTGAGATGGAGGAGAACTCAACACCTCTAGTCGAGCCGAACTCGAAATGAGGTGGAAGGCGAACTTTTCTCCACTTAACAACCCTCCTGTGAGTCGAGCTCAACTGGAGGTGGAGAAAGCTCAACACCTTTGGTCGAGCTAAACTCGACATGGGGTGGAGGAGAACTCAACACCTCTAGTCGAGCCGAACTCGACCTGAGGTGGAAGGCAAACCTTTCTCCACTTAACAACCCTCATGTGAGCCGAGCACAACTGGAGGTGGAGAAAACTCAACACCTTTGGTCAAACTAAACTCGACCTGAGGTGGAGGAGAACTCAACACCTCTAGTCAATCCGAACTCGACCTGAGGTGGAAGGCGAATCTTTCTCCACTTAATAACCCTCCTGTGAGCCGAGCTCAACTAGAGGTGGAGAAAGCTCAACACCTTTGGTCGAACTAAACTCGACCTGAGGTGGAGGAGAACTCAACACCTCTAGTCGATCCGAACTCGACCTGAGGTGGAAGGTGAACCTTTCTCCACTTAACAACCCTCCTGTGAGCCGAGCTCAACTTAAGGTGGAGAAATCTCAACACCTTTGGTCGAGCTAAACTTGACCTGAGGTGGAGGAGAACTCTACACCTCTAGTCGAGCCGAACTTGACCTGAGGTGGAAGGCGAACCTTTCTCCACTTAACAACCCTCCTGTGAGCCGAGATCAACTGGAGGTGGAGAAAGCTCAACACCTTTGGTCGAGCTAAACTTGACCTGAGGTGGAGGAGAAATCAACACCTCTAGTCGAGCCGAACTCGACCTGAGGTGGAAGATGAACCTTTCTCCACTTAACAACCCTCTTGTGAGCCAAGCTTAACTGGAGGTGGAGAAAGCTCAACACCTTTGGTCGAGCTAAACTCAACCTGAGGTGGAGGAAAACTCAACACCTCTAGTCGAGCCAAACTCGACCTGAGGTGGAAGAAAACCAAACACCTCTCCAAACCAACTGGGGGCGGAGAACCAGTCCACGTCCTAAGAGCTTAGCTCACCTAGAGGCAGAGGAACACAACACCTTCCCAAACCACCTGGGGGAGGAGAACCTGTCCACGTCCTAGGAGTTGAGCACACCCGGAGGCAGAGGAACTCAACACCTTCTCAAATCAACTGGGGACGGAGAACCAGTCCACGTCCTAGGAGCTCAGCTCACCTGGAGGAAGAGGAACTCAACACCTTCCCAAACCACCTGGGGGCGGAGAACCAGTCCACATCCTAGGAGATTAGCTCACCTGGAGACAGAGGAACTCAACACCTTCCCAAACCACCTGGGGGCGGAGAACCAGTACACGTCCTAGGAGCTTAGCTCACTTGGAGGCAGAGGAACTCAACACCTTCCCAAACCAACTGGGGGCGGAGAACCAGTCCACGTCCTAGGAGCTTAGCTCACCTGGAGGCAGAGGAACTCAACACCTTCCCAAACCACCTGGGGGCGGAAAACCAGTCCATGTCCTAGGAGCTTAGCTCACCTAGAGGCAGAGGAACTCAACACCTTCCCAAACCAACTGGGGGCAGAGAACCAGTCCACGTCCTAGGAGCTCAGCTCACCTGGAAGCAGATGAACTCAACACCTTCCCAAAACTACCTGGGGGCGGAGAACCAGTCCACGTCATAGGATCTTAGCTCACCTGGAGGCAGATGAACTCAACACCTTCCCAAACCAATTCCTCTTCCTGAAGCCTTACCAACTTCTGCTTTCACGGGCTAAAGTAACTATTACAAGCTGGAGTAAGAGATCTTTCCGAGAAGAAACTCAATATTCATTAGGGATAGAAACGTTTGAGATCATCTTCACTCCAAGTATTGCCAAGGTGAATTCCCTCAACATTTTGAAAGCGATACCCCCCTGACCTCAGGGCTTCCAGGATTACATAGGATCCCTCCCAATTGGGCTGGAGCTTTCCTACGTTCGTCGACCTTCCCGCGACGTCGATCTTTTTGAGGACCAGATCTCCTGGGATGAATTGCTTGATTCAAATGTTTTTATCAAAATACCTGGCCATCAGGCGCTTCACTTCCTCTTGCCGAATCGCTGCAAGGTCTCGAAGCTCCTTAACCACATCCAGCGAGAGTCGTTGTTCCTCCTCATTGTCTACCCTCCAGTCTTCGCCACCCTCCTGGGTGGCCACGACCCGGGGGGACTTGACCTCGAATTCCACTGGGAGTACGGCCTCGGATCCGTGAGAGAGCTTGAACGGTGTTTCTCCCATCGTCGTATTGGGTGTCGTTCTCAAGGACCACAAGACCGAGGGAAGCTGTTCCACCCAGTTCCCCTTCAAGTTCTCCACTTTTTTCTTCAGCAGGTTAACTACGACTTTGTTTGTCGCCTCCACCTGCCCATTGCTCCGAGGATGATGAACGGAGGTGAAGCAGAGTTCGATGTCCAACTGACCACAGAAGCTAATGAGTTCCCCACCAGCGAATTGTGGTCCATTGTCGGTCACTATGGCGAGGGGGAGCCCGTACCTGCAAATTATTTCTCCTCAAATAAAATTCCTTATTACCTGCGAGGTTGTTTTTGCCAAAGCTTTAACCTCCACCCACTTTGAGAAGTAGTCTATCATGACCAACATGAACGTTCTTTGACCGCTGGCCTGAGGGAATTTTCCGACCAAGTCCATTCCCCAGATGGCGAAGGGCCAGGGTGCTGTTATTGTCCTGAGCCTTTATGCGGGTTGGAGTTGGAGTGGTGCGAAAAGCTGGCACTTCTGACACTTCTTCGCAAACTCCATGGTGTCATTTCGAAGGGTCGTCCAGAAGTATCCCTACCTCAGCACTCTCTTCTCCAAGGTTTGGCTTTCGGAATGGCTTCCGCAATCCCCGGAGTGGATTTCTTCCAAGACCTTCGGAACTTCATCTTCCGTTACACACCTTGCTAGAAGCCCGGTCAGGGTCTTCCTGTACAAGCTTCCTTCTCGCATCAGGTAGTACGCTGACTTGTACCTGAATCGCTTCTTATCTGGGACCTCCTCCGGGAACTTGCCTGAGGTCAAAAAGGTAAGGATCGGGTCCACCCACGAGGCTCTTTGATCGATCTCCATCAGCTCCCCTTCCTCGATGGAAGGGCGGAACAACTCGATCACCGTTCCTCCCGCGCGAGGGCCGTATTTCGCCGACCGATCTGCTCGGACATTTTCCTCTCTCGGGATATGCTGGACGGAGAAAGTGCTAAACCACCCGATGAGATCCCTAACCTTCACCAGATACCTCTGGAGGGCCGGCTCCTTCTCCTCAGACTCTCCTTGAACCTGGGAGGCCACCACCATCGAATATGTGAAAACCTTCACATCTCGGATTCCCAGTTCCCTCACCAGACGAAGCCCAGCCACCACTACTTCATACTCAGCCTGGTTGTTGGTCACGGGGAATCGAATGTCTATCGCTTGTTCGATCCTTGTCCCCTGCGGATTGACCAGGATCACCCCTCCGCTGAGGGAGTTCTTTCCTGATGCCCCGTCTGCGAGCAGCTCCCATGCTATCAACCTGGTGGGTTCCGCCTCATCCACCTCGGTCACATACTCTGCCAGGAAGTTTGCTACCACCTGCGTTTTCATTGACAGTCGGGGGACGAAGGTGACATCAAACTCGCTAAGCTCGACTGACCACTTTGCCAACCTACCTGAGTGCTCCACTCCTTCCATAATGTTTTGAAGGGGGTGATCGGTCACCACTCTGATCGAATGAGCCTGGAAATAGGGACGGAGTTTCTGGGCTGAGATGATCAAAGCGAACGCCAACTTTTACAGGATGGGATACCTGAGCTCTGCCTTTTTCAGGACTCGGCTAACGTAGTTGATCGGCATCTGCTTCTTTCCATCCTCTCGGACCAGGACCGAGCTCACCGCCTCAACTCCTACCCCCAGGTAGAGAAAAATGTCTTCTCCTTCTCTCGGTCCCTGGAGCAAAGGAGCCCGCGTTAGTTGCTCCTTCAATGCCTGAAAGCCTTCTCACATTATGGCGTCCACTCAAACTTTTGACTCTAGCGCAGGGCTCTGAAGAAGGGAAAACACTTCTCCCCTGCTCTGGAGAGAAACCGACTCAACCCAGCTAACTTCCCTGTCAGCCTTTGAATCTCCTTCGCACTCCTCGGCGACTCCAACTCCAGGATGGCTTTGACCTTGTCCGGATTGGGTTCGACCCCCTCCGGGGTGAGTAGGTGACCTAGGAACTTTCCTCGGCTTGCTCCAAAGACACATTTAGAAGGGTTAAGCCTCATCTTGAACCTCCGAAGGGTAGCGAAGGTCTCCACCAAATCCTGCAGGTGGGACTCTACGTCCCTGCTTTTGACCATCAAGTCATCTATATAGACTTCTAGGTTGCGCCACTTCTGCTCCTTAAAGACTCGGTCCATCGTCCTTTGGTAAGTTGCTCCTGCGTTCCTCAGTCTGAAAGTCATCATCTTATAGCAATAACATCTGTCGTCTGTGATGAAAGAAACATCCTAAACATTGGGCGGATGCATTCGAATTTGATGGTAGACGGAGAACGCATCCAAGAAGCTCATCACCGGGAAGCCGACAGCTGAGCCTACTAACACGTCGATCTGAGTCAAAGGATAACAATGTAAGACCCCTTCCCCCGGACTTCCAAAAACTTGGAAGGACGGAGGGAACATGAAGAGGAATGGGCCCCGATAATAGGCCACATGAAGTAGTCGAGGCCCTTTTAGCCTTACTACGGGTCTTACTGCCCAGAACCGCCATCTCGTGGTGGGCAGCCACCACTTAACGCCGATTCTGCCGGCCAAATCTAGAGGAAGCATCCATAGTTAACATTACATAAGAGATACATATCCATCCAAAAACCAAAAGACATAGAAAGGTAACATCATAGTCTGGTACAATTCATAAGAGAGTACCCGGGAACAAACCCGGTCAAATAAAGCTGAAACTAAAACTCCTCGAAAACTAAAGTGACTAAGACATGGTCCTCATCACCAAGTACTAAGAATCTAGGACGAAATCTCACGGTAGTACGGTCGCCAACAGGAGGGGCTCCGGGATCTGTAGTTCCTGCCGAATCAGGTCCTCCTGTCCTCTGGTGCTGGGTCTCCTGGTGCTGCCTCCCCTGTGTTAGGTCACAACTGATCGTCAGTCTAAAAGACTCAGCCACAACCTCCCCGCCTCCCCCCGCGACTCCTAGACATCGGGTGGAGAGGAGGAAAAGGAGGGACACAAGGCAGTATAATTTCAAGCAGATGACAAATGGCAGGTAGATTAATTATAGCACATATTTATACAAATGAGCACGGTATAAGAACTGGCGAGTATATAGTAAGGCAAAAACCATTGTGCAAGGTTACTAACAACATAACCAGTGTCACAATATAAGAGAAGCAATAGAAAGTGTAACAAATTGCAGTAAATGGAGCATCCACTAAAAGTAAACAAGCCACAGTTCATAGGGCAACAGTGAGGTTTTCATAATTTAAGTAAGGAAAAACCTTAACTTATCAATTCAAAAGATAAGTTAAGGGATCGTTTTGCAAGGCCCATCATATAAGGCATCCCATACTACTTTATATGATGGGTGGGAAAAAGGGGAAAGATGAGTGATGTGATGTATGCTATGTTATGCAGTGATGCGCATTATTATGAAATGATGATTTACTCACACACACGACTCTGTACGTACAGACCTTGTTAGTTCCCCATTGTTCAAGGTGTATCTATCACCCAGGGTCTCACTACTGTGGCCGTAGTGACAGTGGGTCGGTCTCCCCCACTTCTAGGCGGGTACACACACTACCAAGCCTAGACCTCTCTACACTCCCTCCGAGACCCACGCATGGGCGGACTAGTCGTGCTTTTTGCTGCGCGTCAGACTTAGATAGGCCAAGTGTGAGTTTTAGGGATGGAGGCTTCTCCACAACTTCCACTAAGCCAGATCCCTAATCCTCTCCACTTGCCTGAGTCAACGTATGTTCGCCGGTGTGCCAGCCCAGACCATACCGAAGACCCGCCACAGATTCCAATTATTCATACAAGTTTACCCCGAGCTTATCGCTCGCTAATAATCAAATAAAACACGGGCTCAGCCAGCCTCTCACTAGGCCTCAGAACAAATTCATTTCCAAGGTAGGTATGTGGAAATTGTTTAATAATGTATTCAATTGACTCTAAATTACAAGTTCTTTCCCCGTTGACCCTATCCTAGATTAACCTACCAAACCTCACCTTATATGTGGGGTTGCTTACGTTGTAGCATGATCCGATCGACACGGTGCTCTTACCTTAGCTTATAGACCTAGGGATTTAAAATTTTTACCTTGAGCTTCCCGAGGCAGAGACCTAAGTGCCTTGGGGTAGGTTAAGTGATGTGGAATCACTTATCTGAGATCTCCTCGGGACTCGAAGTCGTTTTAACTCGTCTTGATTATACTATCTTAAGTGATCACCTTAGATCCTCCTCGTATTGCTTAGTTCTTGACCCAACATGGACAAAGTGTTCTATTTACCCGATGCGACCTCGAGTGATTACCTTCTAATGATTTGAGTCTATTATTTGACGAGTACCCAGAAGATTTATATTAACTTAAACTCCAAGTTCCAAGAGGTTAAGTTTCTGGAGGAGATTGATTTGTTTAATTGGAATCTTAGTAATTATATTCCTTAGAGAAGACATCAGTCGACCCGAGTGTACGAGCTTTATAAACGAGCCTTATATGAACAAGGTTTGTACCTCTCCAGCTTTGTGATGTGCAACGATTTGGATCATTTAACGAGTATTCAATTTATTCTGGTTACTAAGGGCATTTGCTACTCACCGGAGGCTTGCCCAATTCTATTCTTGATGGGGGAAACTTCCTTTCATTTTACTGGACCAAAGGTTAGGAAACCTCTCCCTACCCAAAATCCTTACTTAATTAAGTTGCTCACCCGAGTTGAGGTGGTTCCGAGGTGTGTATCTTCCAAGTTTTACCCCTCTTTCAATTTAATCCCCTAGGAGTATCCTAAGGTAAATTATGTCTAAAGCTTATGATTTATGAACCTGGGTTGGGTCTGAGGGTGTCCCTAGTCCTGTGAAAGTTTGGGGTCAGTCGGGTGTCTTAATAGGTATGGGGGTCCACCTTAGTGAATTGGCTCATTCTAAATTAGGCCTTGGTGAGAATGAATTTCTGGGGATTCATCAGCTCTTTTTAGTCCTATTTCAATTCTGAACAGTAGAGGGTTGCCTCCACTCTAGTCAAGGTTTGGGGTACCCTTTTCTTATAGAGATCCTAACGGAGGTGAATTTTTGTCAAAACTTGTGGTGGTTTTGGGGACCACCTAGGAGTTACCATTTCACAAGTGTATCCTTCTCGTTTTCACCCAGATTAATTTAATAGCTTCAGTGGGGGCTGCTGGTCGTCCTACCATTTTATTACCATGATTTATTTGGTATCATGTATTAAGAAAATTGGTTCATGCCTTCAATTGATAACATCCGCTCACTAGAAATCTCTATGGATATTGGGGTGGACTAAAGTATGATCTTGAGCCTTGGGACATTTTAGACTCCTCGGATCTATTCAAGACTTCTGGTTATCCCATGTATGCTCACTAGAATAAGGTGAATCATCGTTGTTTCTAGCTAACTCTATTTTTTCTATCTAGCGAGGCTAGTTTAACTATATTCCCTCCAGATGCCCTATGCTAAGTCACTCTCAGGGTTAGTGAACTCCTATCAATCTAAGTTTTTAGGTCATGTAATTCTTATGTTCACTCTATATGTTATACTTGAAGTATGATCAGGAGATCAACTAATTCACAAGAACCATTTTACTTAAGACATCAAATACTCAGATACATAACCTTATACATGCTTTACTAGAATGGGTCTATAGGGGACTATACTGCACCAAAAATTCTTTATAACAAATCAGTAGAAAGGTAAGAGCAAGAGCTACAACTTTTATATTGACCACATGTTCTGAATTTGAGTGTAAGTCATTCAATTTACCGCTTAAAGTTTCAGCTTGGGTGTGACCTTTAATTACTACAATTACATGGTTTACTAAAAAGGGTCTACAGGGAGCTACACTTCACCAAAAATTCTGTATAACATATCATTAGAAAGGTAAAAGCAAGGGCTACAACTTTTGTATTGACCACATTTTCTGAATTTGAGTGTAAGTCATTCAATTTACTGCTTAAAGTTTCAGCTTTGGGGTGTGACCTTTAATTACTACAAATACATGGTTTACTAAAAAGGGTCTACAGGGAGCTATACTTCACCAAAAATTCTGTATAACATATCATTAGAAAGGTAAAAGCAAGGGCTACAACTTTTGTATTGACCACATTTTCTGAATTTGAGTGTAAGTCATTCAATTTACTGCTTAAAGTTTCAGCTCGGGGTGTGACATTTAAATACTACTCATTTATTCAATCTAGTGATCACAAATTCCAACCTTCCTACCTTCATATCTACTTAGCCAAACCTCATAGATGGCTTATCATGACTTGTGGTGAGACCCCTTGAGATTTCATTGGAAATTAATAATTAATATTCTCTAAACTCACAAAATTCATAGAATGAAATATCTAGCAAAACCATAGAAAAGTGTCTTACAAATATTCTAAATTTCTCACCAAGCATAGGTCATACATGGATACATGCATGGCCTGAAAATCATTCATGTTGCATGCAACAATATTCCTAAATTTCAGAAAATACTAAAACCTTAATCCAAGAACATGTATTACTAAATATGAACATGAATACCACTATTCACTCCTCTTCACTTGGAGTAATCAACATGCATGCCTAGATTACTCACCCAAATCAAGTCCAAATATCATAAAATTTTGTACAGAGGTGAGTCAACACATGATAAACATGTCACCAAAAATTTGGGCCAAAACTATAAGTTTATGCCTCATAAGTTATTACAATAATGAAATTTAAATTATTCCAAAAACTATAGAAAATTTTTCTCCTAAAATCACCAAATTTGGACAGTGATTTAATATAGCCATCACACACCTTGGGTACAAATTTCACATGCATGCAAAGAATATTGAGAGAAAAATACACATTATACACATGCATGAACATATTGTACGTCCTGCACTAAAACAGATGCATAGGACTGTACAGTCCTCCAAATCAGTTGATTTCAAGCTCAGATGAAAGTAGACATCAAGGTCTACAAATCTTGTCTCTGGTGAAATTTGCAAATTCGGCCTCTAAGGGCTTCAATTTCCTGCTTGAACATCTTAAATAAAGTGTGACAGATTGAATACTATTCATTTATTAAAATCATGTGGTCTGCGTTTAGGGATCTAATCAGATCCAACGGCCAGGGCATCGTCTTCCACCTCTCGCCAAGGGCTGAGAATGAAAGCGCCTGGGCTACCTTTGAGCCCGATTTCCCGGCCACCTACTTGACTCCACGGCCGACCACCACCACCACCACCTACACGAAGGTGGGGGCTATCGAGACGGCGGTCTTGATCGGCCGGCGGCGACCGGAATAAGGAAAGAGGGGAGGATGATTTCGACGGAAAAACCCGTGAAAACCAGTGGTGGATCTCGCTCAATTGAGCTCGTCTCACCTCCTAATTGATCTAGATAGCTAGCACGAGGGAAGAGGGAGAGGTACGGGCCTGAGTTTGTGGTCGGAGGCGCGGATTTGCCCTTGTTCCCATGCGTGAGTTGTCGCCGCCGGAAGCCATGGCCGAATGGGGGTTCTGAGCTCGAAAGCTTCGCCGGAGTTGGGGGTTTGGCCTCGTGGAGCTTACTGAACGTGAAGGTGGCCTCAAATGAGGCTGAGGGGGAGTTTAAAGTAGGGGATTCAAAAGGGGGTTCGGCCATTAATGCCACCTCTCCAACACCCAATGCATGGCTTCCAGCTCGATCCAAACCAGCTGGGCATCAAGACTGAGTTCGGGTGAGGAGAGAGAGGTGGAAGAGAGGTGCCAATTGGCACTCTAAACTCACATTCAAGGTGGGTGAAATCACTCCTTTGTAAAACACTATTCACCCGATTTTTCACCCCCTTCATGGCTATGCATGGTTGCCACCTCAGCTCAAAAAGGGTGGGGGTTTACTCTCCAAGGTCATCTGAATATATTGGGTTAAGGTGGAGTGTGCCATTTGGCATGGTGCTCAAAACTTCCTTTCTTTCTCTCTCTTCCTATTTTGGCTTTTTCCCAAAAATGGCCCCTTTAATTAACCACCCATTTAATTCATTATTTAAAGGTAAATCAGCCATGTCATGGACTGATTGTAGGCTTGACGTTGGGCTAGGGCCCAAAGGGGAAATCAGTTTAACCATGATGACTTAATGGGTTACTTGAGATTTGGTTTCGCTTAAGCCCTCCTAGGTTAATGTGAGTGATTCAAATGAATCCAATGGACTCTATGGGTCCTAGATTGGTGGAGCTTTGTGGAGGGGGACACAAGGAGGTCTTAAGTTCTCTTATTGAGCTTGGGGGGCATAATGGGGCCCTTAGGGTTTTGCCCTAATTTTTAGGTTAAAAGGGCTCATTAAATGAAACCCTAGAGGTCAAATCCTCTTAATAAGTTAATTGCTCTCAACCTTAAGGTTCTGTACATTGGTTAGGGAGTTTACCCTAGTGTCCCCCAATCTCCTGTTGGTCTAGGGAGCTTGTTTAGAAAGGGAGAGTGTCAAAACTTGACTAAGGGGGCCTAGTAGTTTTGGGGATGTTACAAACAATCCTTAGGACATGCCTTGTTCAACAGGGAGAAGTCCACACACATTCTCCACCTCCCTTCCCCCTTCTTTACCATCACCACATTAGAAACCCATCCTGGATATTGGATTTCTTCTACAAACCCTGCCTCTAGTAGCTTCCCCACCTCCTCTCTGATCGGCCCGGCGAGGGTGGTCGGCACAGCTCTCTTCTTTTGGCGGATGGGGTGGATGCTTGAGTCGAGGTTGAGGCGATGACATGCTACATTTGCATCGACACCTGGCATCTCTGCAGCGCTCCACGCAAAGATGTCCACATTCAGCTGGACACATCTTCGGATCCACTCTTGATCCTGCTCGCTCAGCCTCACGCTTATTCGTATCTTCTTCAGCCTTCCACTGTCGCAGATGACCTCCCTCTCTTTCACCTCCTCTGCCACCTCCAACTTGGTCAGATCATCCGACACATGATCTGCCTTCTCTGCTTCCTCTTCCCTTGCCAATAGTCACGGCTTGTTGGGAGGAGGTTAGTTCCTTGGCTCTTCGCTTCCAGCCATGAGACTTGCTCAGAGCTTTCCGAACTAGCTGCTTCCACGCTCACCACACCAGAATGTGGAAACCAGAGAAACAGTCTCGACGTTCGCAATGGGTTTGCAGCTGACCCTTACTTGACCCGAGCTAGAACCCTGACTAATTGCTGAGAACCAAAAGACCTTACCCCTAAAGAACACTTGGGACTTGAAACGTATAACATCCCAACATTTATTGGGTTACTAGACCCTAGTGGACCCAATAAAAGTAACCCCAAAAGATAGAAAGTGAACCCGAATAGGGGATATTGTGCTAGGAAGTCCCAAATTGACTTTCGTCAGTTCCGTTAGACTCGTGTAATCAATTCGAGTGTAATGGAACTCGTTCCATTCCAATCTGAGGTCGTTTGGAGAAAACAACCATTTTGAGTATCGTTGTACGCCACAACTAAATCGTTGGGGTACGGTGACCAAACGTACTCCAAATTGACTTCTGTCAGTTCCGTTAGACTCGTATATCCAATACGAGCGCAACGAAATTCATTGCACTACAATTCGAGGTCATATGCGGAATACGTCCGTTTTAGGTTTTGTAGGCCGCCGCGACATAGTTTTCGAAATACTAAGCATACAATCCCGGAATCAACTTCAGTAAGTCTTGGTGGACTCCTAATGTCAAATCAAGGCCAATGAAGTTCGTGGTAACCAATTCCGACATCAAAAAGTCAACACACGGTCAAATTAAGATATATGTCACACTAAAAAGTGTGCATGCACCCATATTGATTTGATACCCTGATAGTGACCCCCCACCCAACAAGATGGACCCCTTGAGCCTTGCCCCACATGGGGGACCCACCCTAGGATTGACCTTTTGAAAGTAACCTCCGATAGAAGTTGAAAGGAGGTTTAGATCTTAGATTTACTCTAGAGGGGGTGAGTAGAGAGTATTAAAAAGTTTTTCATTATTTTTATAGCAAAGTTAAAATAGTGATAAATATATGTGTGTACTGAGTGAGTTATAAAAACAAAACACAAAGAGATCACACAACACAGCACAGTACAGAAAATAAACATAAACACAGAAGACACAAGGATCTATAGTAGTTCCCCAATAAAACTGGGTACATCTACTCTTCTACCACCCTTGGTAGGAATCCACTAGTTTTTTTATCACGTTCCCTATCACCAATGGGCTTTTGATCAGGTGCTCAAACACCACTGAGCTTTTGATCAGGTGCTCAAACCAAACACAGGTTTTTGATCAGGTGCCCTGCCACCAAAGGGGTAACTTTTGAAGGGAGTTAGAACCATGTACAAGATGGGATAAAGAGGGTTTATGAAGTTCTTCTCTGTCAACAAGCTTAGAGAAGACTAGTGGATTTGTTGTTGTAAAGCTCCCCCTGTCTGATAGAAATGGTTGACAGTAAGAGGATGGAGCTTTCACTTGAAAGAGATATCTTCCTTGATAGCTGATGAATCTGAGAGACAAAGTTTCTCAGATTTGTTGTTGCTCTTGAAGATTTGAACTAGCAGCAGAATACTGAGAGAATGATCTTGTGTTGTTGTTCTCAGAGATTGAGAGTGCTGTTGTAGAAGAAGAAGATCTATAAACTTTTTCTTTTTCTAATTCTCTCGACTGTTTCTTCTCTTTTCTTCATATCTTGCTGTGTTGCTGTAAATCTTCTTCTTCCTTTTTCTTAGAGATAATCTGACTGATTTGAAAATCAAATCTTTTGAATAAGGAATAGAATAATCAGGAGGATTATTTCTTGGAACTGCAAGCAAATCTTTAACTCCTTTTCAATAAATGTATCCTTTTCTAATAAGCCAAACGGCTACTTTCTCGAGAGAAGATAATGGAAAGGAATAAATAAAAGGAAGGATATAATCCTTGACTTATCTGGAATAGATAATTGAATAGATCCGTTGCTGATAGTTGATCTGAGTTCAGAGAAAATATAACTGATCCTTCTGAAATTTGAGCTGAGGAGAAAATTCATCGATCTGAGAACTGAGTTCGTCGAACTAAATGTTGAGTTCGTCGAACTGAATCTGGAGTTCATCGATCTGAATAAATTGATACTTATTCTTCGAACGCAGAGCTGAGTTCGTCGATCTCAAACTGGAGTTCGTCGAACTGAAGAATAAACTGCTAGACTTGCTGGAGAACTGATTGCGTCGAGCTGGAGAGCAAGTTCGTCGAACGCAGAGAGAAGTTTGTCGAACGCAGAATAGAGTTCGTCGAACGCAGAATAGAGTTCGTCGAACGCAGAACCTTGGCAAGTTCGTCAAACTGGAGCATGTCGTTCGTCGAACGCGGGATGGAGTTCGTCGAACGCCGTGTGGAGTTCGTCGAACGCAGAAACTTATTCTTTTCCTTAAGTTCTAGCAGCCTAAAACTTGACCCTTAGACTATACATTGGGGTCAACTTAGTCCTAGTCAACAGATAGTGATCCTTGTTGGATCTGTAGGCACCCTCAGAGGGGGGATGAATAAGGGTTTTAAAAACTTTAAACTTTAATGGAAAACTTTTGAGATTTTGGTGGAAGTAAGTTAAATCAAAAGTAAAGAGATAATGAAATTAGACATGAAATCAATTTTATTAAACAAGAAAAGACATTATTATTATTTAGAAAATTGATTACAAAATCTGATTTCAATGACGCTAGAAATCGAAGCGAATAATATGAAAAAACGATTTTGTTTTCAATACCGACTCGTATCCCCATGAACCGGTTGGCTCTAGCCGATCTCTCCCCATATACGGCCTCAAGCCGCTCTAGCCAATCTATCACCAGAAAGGCCTCGAGCACCCCCTAGATCTACTCCCTAGACCCAGTCGCCAACACGAGGTGAATTCCTCCCTAAGTTCTACATAGACCTAGTCGCCAACACGAGGCGAATTTCCCCTAGTCCCCGCAAGGCCCTAGTCGCTGTGTGGCGAATTCCTCTACCGAACAAAAGATTTAAAGGTTACAATTAGAAAATAAAACAAAACACAAACTAAAAACTCCCTCAAAAGAAGAACTTGATGTCGATGTTGATGCGATCGGATCGGTCTTCAAGTTCTTTGCGTTCACGAACGTTGACGGAGTTCTTCGGGGTGCTTGGAGAAGGCTCTCACAAGTGCTCTGAATATAAGGCTTCAATTCCTTCAGCAACAGCAAGCAACAACGGAGGAGGCGCGCTTCTTTAAACAGAGTCAGCCACTACCGCCTGCGGTAGACCTACCGCCCCGTGGTAGCCACATTAGGCAATGATCAAGCACGCGGATCGTGGCAACTTAGGCAACTTTTGACCGCCAAATCTTGAGCTCCGACTAGCGCGCCGCGGTAACGCTAACGCTCCGTGATAGCGAGATAACCTTCCTTCAGTCAATATCTCCTTCCATATTTGCTCCTCAATCACATGCGGACGGGAGGATTCCAAAAGCTATCGTCGGGCGTTAGTCTTTAACGTGTCGCGATAGTACTTGCTAAAATAGCGTCCTGTCGACATTCCTTTTTCTCCAATGTTTCCTTCTCGTCAAATGTTTCCATTTATGTTAGCGCCGGCGGTAGTGCTAACGCTCCGCGGTAGAGCACATTTCTTTTCGTCGGACAGTATCTTCGTCGAGCTGGCCTCACACTTCGTCGAGCGCTGCTTTCACTTCGTCGAACGAACACTAACGCCAGCGGTAGTTCTAATGCGCTGCGGTAGAGCATGCATTTCGTCGAGCGTCGCGGTAGAGCATGCAGTTTGTCGAACGCCGCAGTAGTGCATGCAGTTCATCGAATGCAATTTCGTCGAACTCCAGTTCGTCGAACGCAGTTTCCATTTCGTCGAACGCAGGTTCCGTTCTCAGCGGTTTCCTTCTCAGCGGTTTCATTTCGTCAAACGCCAGTTCGTCGAACGCAGCTTTCATTTCATCAAACGTAAGTTCCGTTCTCAGTGGTTTCCTTCTCAGCGGTTTCCATCTCGGCAGTTGTTAACGCGGGGCGTTAACAACTAACGCGAGCGGTAGTTCTTTTTTCAGATAATCGTCATCAATTAGCATCCTGTTCATAGGGTTATATAACTATAGTACCTGCACACAATAAACACAAGCAAGATCAAATACAATAGGATTGTTATTGTCAAACCAAGAGATGCGGAAAGCATGTTCCAACAAACTCCCCCCTTTTTACAATAACAAAACCCTTTAGAAAGAAATAGTTCAAAAGATAGGAATTGTGTTTATTAAAAAGGATAGGCCTGAAATTTAAGACATGTGCAAATGCTCCCCCTACAACAAAACTTCCTTTGAATCTACTCCCCATATATGTGAATTTCTTTCAAATTTATTCTCCCCCTTTTGGTATTATCAAAAGAGGGTGGAGAGAAAGTCAAACGTTAATGTGTGCAATAAATGAGTAGAGAGGGGATGAACATAATAAGGATTTAAACGCTTAGGAAAACATACAATATATAGGAGTGTAAGAAAGGAATGTGAAGAAATTGTCATACGGAAACCACTTGTTGGGAAAAAAACGTATTCATGATCGAGCGTACAAGTAGTAAAGATGTGGAAAGCATGAAGAAATATATTTTTGAGGCGAACATCTATATAAGAATGGTGAAGCATAGTAGATGATTAAGAATTTTAGAAAAAAAATAGATGTTGAAGCAATTGAAGTACCAAAAAAATAGATGTTGTTGCAACATAACCATACACTTGTTTTGAAAGGTAAGCAATAAAGAGTACACAAGGCGTAGCGGAAAAAAATATGTAAGCATGATACAACATATCAAGTCAAGATAGAAGAATACAATGTCGTAAATTGAGAAATCAAGTACACTTATACATTGTATTGATCATGCAAAGCTATCTAGTGCATTTACTTAAGAATTTAGAGAATACATGTAGATATGCAATAGACCCCAATTCTCATGAGTAGAAGGCTTACAAGTGATATTGATGTGTACAAAATAGTGTGTTTGATAAAAGTATGCATATGAGTTAATCAAAACACGTGACATGTATAATGGGATAAACACAATATTATTGAAAAAGCATTTTTAGAGTTACTTCTACCCACAAAGCTATATAAATTATTCAATGCACATAGAAAAATAGTACAACTACCAAGGTGCTCTGCACACACAATGCTTATTAAGATTTATTAGGGTGCAAAGTAGTGCTTCGGGAATCACAGATATTATTTTGAATTTTAGTTATTTGTGATCCGGTGTACAAGATTGTGCTTCACCAATGCTCTGGATGCTGAATGAAGGAAGCATGGTTATGTGCACATAAATCAAAATGGATTCTTGGGTCTGCCCTCTCTGATGTCTTTGGCTTTGATTTGAGGGCATGATTCCGCAGCAAACGCGATGGTATAGGGGGCCACTATTTCAGTGGTACTCTGTGAGCAGCCACTTTAAGCATTTATTGTCAAAGGTTAGGTCTTTCTCCTCTGAGAGAAGCCACTTTGTGCATAGTGCCAAAGGTTAGGTCTGTTTCCAATCTTCCCCCGCCCATACCCCCAATGATTGGGGACTATATGGGTTCTGTTGTTGTTGTTGTTGCTGTTGTTGTGATCCGGTGTACAAGAAGTAGTGTAAGAAGAAATGTTTGCAACAAGGCACTTTACAATTCTCTCCAAGGTGCTCAACCTCACAATGCTCATTAAGACTTATCAGGAGGGTGAGTAGTGCTTGGTGGAGTTATCTTTGTCAATTAATCATTTTAATTTTTGCTTAACGACAAAGGTCTCCGAATTCACTTGTATGTGCAAACAAAAGATTTTTGAAAAGACACACTTCTTCAATAATAGGTGCATGAAAAAGATTTTTACTTGTGGTGTAGGTAAAACTAAGCATGCATAACAATAATATTAGGTTGTTACACTACACAATCATGTAAGAGTAGATTAAATTCATATGTAGTTTATCAAAAATGTGAGTGAGTAAATCATTATCAAATATAAACCATTTACTCATACATAGAGGCATGCTATGCAATACTACACATGATTTCAATAATCAATTTCAAAGCACACATAAGATAAAGATCAAGGCATGAAACAAAACAATGTTATTAAGATACTTGAAATAGACAATGAAACATTGTATACTAAACTTGGCAAGATAAACCATATCATCCTTGTATAATTGAAAAGCACATCAGTTTTTTTATATAAAAATTTTATGTTTTTTTTTAACAAAAATAAAACAAATAAAAAGCATGTTTTTGTTGTTTTAATTGGTTTTTCGATTTTGTAGTTGTTTTGATATATAGAAAAGCAAAGCATGTTTTTGGTTGGATTTTGATTTGTTTTTTTTTTGAGGTTTTCGTGAAGAAAATAATATAAAATAAATAAATGCATAAAGGTAAATAAAAAGAAAGCAGCAGAAAAAAGAAAACATGAAAGACAAAAATAAAGAACGAAAGAGATTCACTAACGCCAGCGCTAGAGTTACCGCGCCGCGGTAGCTCGCGTGAAATAAAAGGATTTGACCCGGTCAGATTTCATTTGGTCAAGGGTTTTGGATCTCGTATTTTCCTTCAGCTTCCGCCGGCGTTAGTAAGAGATAAGGATTTTCTTTTGTTATTTTACTTTCATTTATGCTTCATGTTAGTGATTCAAGTTAGGATCTAGCGGATTTGAAGAAATTTCATGGAAATGTAGTCATAGGAGGATTTTTGACAAATTTTTTAAGTCATTTTGGTAGATCTATGAGTTATTGTTTTAGTATTCATGTTAGATTAGTTGAGATATCTCAGATCTGGAATTTTCAAGCATTTTCGAATGATTTGGAGGATTATTTGGGTGAAATCTGAGGAGGAAGACGAACAGTAGTTTCGTCAGCTACCGCTCGGCGGTAAAAGCTACCGCGCCGCGGTAGACCTCGTGTCCAGATTTTTGATGTTTTTCCTTCAATTTTATTTTGGTTCAGATTTGAGAATGGCTGCCTCCAGTAGTCGCGCTCGACGATCAAATGTAGATCAGAATCGAGAGGGTGGTAATATATTTCCCGGTATTGAGGATGCCACCATCGGAGTGGCTATGATGGTGAGGGTAGACTTACCCATTCATGCGCATATCTACGAATATTTGGCTGATGTGAGTGTTCTCTATGTGATGATAGAGGATAGCTTTTCCTCAGTTTTAGTAAGGGAGTTTTACATGGGATTAGAGGATCTGGCTCGGACAAATCTCGAAGGAGGAGTACGTTCCTACGTCCAAGGTCATGAGATAGTAATAACGCATGAAGATTTACGTGCAGAGTTTGGTCTTGAGTGGAGTAGCAATTTCTTGAATATCGTAGAGAGGTTTCGAACACTTCGGAACTGGACTCGAGTGAATGAAGTGTTGCACGGTCAAGGAGATGTGGAGGAATTGATTTCATCGGTCACAACACTAACTCCTGACGCGTACATGATATAAGAGATCCTGCGACGAACGATCATGATAAAAGGGGGTGATACAAAGATGATCACAGCACAATTAAGTATGGCCACGTACCATATTTTAAAAAGAATTCAGTTTGATATGGCAGATCTCCTTCTATCAATGATCAGGTATACATATAAACTGAAAGATCCAAGGAGACAGCGATTGAATACTCTTCCGTTGGGAGGAATAATTCAACGAATTGTATACACGAAATGCCAGTCTCTCAATCGGGAGGTTTATCATCTTGATTGTCGCCCAACCAGATTATCTATACTATCAATTCATCCTCCACGATAAGAAAGGGCTCCATCTCCACAACCTCCAGTTCGACGAGGTGGGTCAATGAGAGAGACCCAGCGAGAACTACATGAGTTAAGGGAGCAGGGAGCGGACATAAATAGGAAAGTGACACGAATGTCGAAGAAGATATCCAGTGTTGAGAAGATGGAACGGAAGATAATGGTGGCACTCAAGCTAACTCCATCACCGACAAGAGAGGAGAGTCCTGAGGAGGAGCACCCACGACGATTGGTTCGTCGGAAACGACGTGGAGGTGATGAAGGGGAGAGCAGCAGTATGGGAGCTAGAGATTGAATAATTTGATTTTATTTTTGTAATAATACAGGTTTCAGAAACAGCAAGACACACTTATGTTACAACCGCGCAGCGATAGTTCTAGTGCTGGCGTTAGTACCAATGTACTATCTGGGTTCATGTTTTTCATTTTGAACTAATTTCTGGCTTATTTTAAGTGTTCTTTATGCTTATCTTGCTGAAGTAGTTTACAGATGTCCTGCATGGTTATGAACTTTTTTCTTACTTCATAGTTTGATAATGTTTTTGGTTAAGCATGATAAGGGCATACAAATTACGCAATTATAATAGATAAGCAAAACTTGCGCATTTTATAAATTTAGCCTAATACCCCTAAAAACACCTTGTAAATCCATTTTGACATTTATTTCATTTAGTCTTAATAATATCATATGACAAATTCAGTTTTTCAAATTTTATAAGACTTTTAGGAAATGGATTTAGAAGGATAAAAATAAAAAGGATAAGTAAATCACTTGAATAATGATATGACTTTTTATTCAACTTTATTCAATTTGATTTATTTATGAATTTTGGTTTAATATGTGAAAGACATATCACAAGTTATATAAAGTGATCATATCATGATAGTTCAACAAAAAAGGAAAAATAAGCAAAAAAATAGGTTAGGCATATCATGAAGTAGAATAATGATATTTCATTTTTAGTTGATTTCTACTTAATGCAAATGATTGGATGCTAATGAATGAGAGATTTAGGTATCCAAAGAGGACCAGGTGTGACGGTTTCTTTGGGTACCCAAATATATCGTGTTTGCTTTTGGGGAGATAAGATTGAATGGGCCCTTTTGATTTGAGTTTGTGTTTCATCTTTAACTTGGGCCGCCATTCAAACCTTGATTTAATATTGTTTTTATTTGTCAAATTTCCATGATGATTTTGCAAAACATTATTTATAGGAAACTTGTTTATCTTTAAGTGTATGTTGGGAGAAAGATGATGTTGTAAATGATAATGATTTGGAATTTCATTTTCAAGCATTTGATATTTTTCATTTCCTTTGTAAGGCTTAGACATATTATGAAAATTCACATTTAACTTGCTTTTGGAATTTGCTTGAAATTTTTTATTTATGTGTTGAGAATTTTTCTTTATAATTTCCTTAAGCAAGTTAACTTTTGTTTCCAATTCATAATTTTTAGCTTTGAGTTCATGTCTAGCTTTATTATATGTCATTGTGCAATTTTTGAGAGTGGATACGATAGACTCAATATGATTGTTATATTCGTTTCTAAAGTCATCAAAAGTTTCAGCCATCTTTTTAATTTCAATTTTATAGTTTTTGCACATAACACAATTATTTTTTAGCGATGAATTTTCTAAAGACAGTTTTTCATTGCGTTCTTTTACACAAATAAAATTCTTTTGAAGTTCCTTGTATTTTTCTTTAATATCATTACAATCAAAACATGATATAGAGTTTTCAAATGAAGAGCATGATGGAGATACAAACATTTCATTTTTGGATTCTACATTCACATTTGCTTTCAAGGTTTTATTTTCTAAACGTAGTTTTGCATTAACCATTTTTAGTTTCTTAATCTTACGTTTAGTTGTTTGTAGTAATTGCAATGTAGAAATAGAGGTACAAAAAATAGAATTTGATTTCCTTACATTGCTTTCGGGAGAGGCACGATTTGAACATATAGTTTCTTTGACATCTTTTTGGCACTCCTCTTCCGAAGACAGTACTTCTTCTTCTCTTCCATTTGATGTGTGCTCCATTGATTCGTCATGAGAGGAGCATTCTTGAAGACTTGTGCAAGCTTGCATACTCTCAGGTTCTTGCGATTGCTCCATACCTATAGAAGGAGAATCATAAGTTCTTTCAAGAAAATTCTAAATCTCATATGTCGTAGGTAACGTATAAATAAGTTTGAAAATATTTTTGTCCAACGCACAAAATATATTATTCATAGATTTTGCATTTAAAACAATTTCGTTTCTAGTTAGTACGCTAGGTGGCTTTTCAATAGTAATATTCCAAACTTTTTCATCTAAGGCCTTAAGAAAATTTTTCATTAATATTTTCCACCCTTTAAAATTTTTGCCCATAAATAAAGGTGGTGATAATACTTTTTCATTTATATTAAAATTTCCCCCACTAGTATAAGCGAGATCATGATCAAGAGACGCTAGTATTCCCGGTTGTTAAGCCGATTTGGAATAACCTATCTCTAATACCACTTGTGTTGAAACCAGTAAATGGTCTCTTTGGAGTTCGGGGCCCCCAACAAGTTGGGGGGGCAGCTGATGCTTACTAATCCTTCGAAGGGACTGACTGAAGCTTCGGAACTAGACACAGACCCTTAGACTCAGCAAGGAGGACCCACCACACACCCGAAAGATCTTTAGAGCGCTTCCCCTCCCAAGCCAATGCTGAAGCCTGGGCACCTTGGAGAGCTCTGAAAATGCCAACCAAGAAAAGCCTGAGGAGAGAAGCTCCAAAAAAAGAAGTCCTCTCCAAAGGTGCCCTTTGGGTCATATTTATAGATTTTCTGAACTGGCTTGCAAATAGCAGGATTCCGCCTCTTGATTTTACTATACGCACCCCAAAATTGGTCTGCTAACAGCCAAACTCCACTGTTTGAAGAGGCTAATGGCAGACCACCAAGGGTAAAAAGGTAATCCTTCCTTATCCACCTACGGGCAAGGGGTCTGCGAGAACATTACTCGCGGGAGCTCTCGCTGCCTCCTTGCGGATCTCTCCCGTGACCTCCCTCCTGGCGAGCGCGTCATTAAGACCTCATTTGGGACCTTTCTGGCGATATCCACTGAGACCTAGTCTCGCGCGCCTTCCTGCGAGCTCCCCATGGTCCCTCTGAGATGACTGCATATCCCAGCAGATCCGCTGGGATGAGACTGAGCCGCCGAGACAATAGGCCCTCCCAGCCCAACCGCTGAGATAAACTTATCTAGTTGAACTTGACGTTCGTCGAACTGAGAAGCGAGTTCGTCGAACGCAAAACGGATTTCGCCGAGCGCGCTTGATTTCGTCGAACGCCTTTTGTCGAACCCAGAAAACTACTGTAAGCAGTCCGCGAGCGGTTGGCTCGCCAGCCCCTCTCGCGTATGCACGGTGAGTAACCATCTCACCGACCTACCAACGAGCAGTCGGCGAGGGCTTGTCTCGCCCACCCGATTCTTGCGAGAACTTATTTGGTTTGTCCCCCTTATTACTTTCTTCACAATGTTGACCTCTCAAAACGCTCACCCCTGTCTGGCGAATATCGGGGTTATACACAATCCCGCTCTTCGTGAGGCTATCTAGGCTCGCGACGAAACATCCAACCCCTGGTATTCGCCAGCTTCTTGATGATCTGTCAGGAATCTTTGGTAGGACCCACATGAGGGCTATAAATATCACCCCGAGCCACCGCGACACGCACCATCATTTCCTTCTTCTTTTCACTTTTTCCCCTTACTGTAGCTGTCGAAAGATGCCGCTCTCCAAGGAGCTGGAGACTCGCCTACAGGCCTCCAAGGCCGGCGAGCAGTCTTCCATGGCCAAAATTCCTGCATGGGCGAATCGCCCGCCTCCCGCTCCGGTGCCGACAATTAAGAAGGCGAAAACGGTTCGGCGAACCGGGGATGAGTCAGAACTGTTGGAATCTTACCCAGAAAACCGTTCCCCCAAGAAGGTATGAGTTATCCCCCTAGCTAAGCCGATAAATTAGCTTCTCTGAATCTCGCTTGATCGCAGGATCACGCCACCAACGATGGCAGTGGCGAGCCCGAAACTGGGTCTCGCAACGTTCCGCCAGCGAGCACAGCCCCCGCTGGCAAAAATGTTGCAGGTACGCCGCTATTCTCGCTCGCCCGCACTCATTTTGTTGACTAATGGCTCCTGGTTTCTCGCTCTTCGCAACCTCGCCTCAGAAAACCCCGCCTCGTCAAGACTCACGACCTCTGTCACCGGTCCTCCCTGACACGGCCTTAAAAAACGTCGGGGTTCAAACTATTGTCGAGCGAGGACTCTGGTGGCTCAAGATCGCCAAAAATTCCCCCCATCAACAGCGCGACATATCCTCCCGGCTTAGGCAAATCTCTCTTGCCCCACTACGGCAATGTTTTTGAGGGTCGGCCTGGATCTTCTCGCCCTGGGCCTTCTCTCCCTCCTCCGGGTAAGGTTTTCTGGACCCTCGCGATATATGGGGATTTCCCACAACTACTAAAACTACATATTCTCTTTCGCAGGGAATTCTGAGACCCCGCACACCGACTCTGATTTCGGGGACGAAGAGATGCCCCCCTCCCAGAGCAGATTGAGGACTTCTTGGGTGATCCGCGAGATCCCGAGGCGATGAAGCGGCGAACTGCCGAGCTATTTCATAAGCAAGGTCGGATGCTGCTGGACCTCAACCTTCAAGCGAGACGAGATAGAGAGGCTGCCGAGGAGAGGCATGCTGCCCTGATGGATGAGTGCGCGAGACTCCGAGCCGCGTTACCTCGTGACCCTGACGAGACTTTCACGTCGTCGGAGGTGCATACCTAATGGATAAGGAGGGCCGGGCTGCCGAGGATTATTATAACTCCAGGGTACCGCCGCGGTCCGGATCGCGAGGTGGCAGCAGATGGAAATGGTTGCCCCATTAGTCTCGCGAACCCCCCCCCCCCCCCCCTTTATCTTCGAACCCTTTATGTTTGTGAATGTTTACTTTTAAGTTGAACAGCCCCGCGACCATTTGCTACTTATGTTTATGAGTTTTCACTGAACAGTAGCTATTGACAATTATTTACGGGTTCTTGCTCGCGGTTCCCATAACAACGCCCTTTTATTATTTTGTTCTTGCAGTAAGCGATTCTGTTCTTGCGAGATATTTGCTCATGCTGACCTCGCAGGTTGTTCTCGCCCGTATGTTATTTTTGAAAACCATGTGCGCTTTCGCACGCGTTCATGCGGTGATGTTTTGCTAACCGCACCCATCGGCGCTTGAACTTCTTCCCGCCTTTTTTGTTTTGCTATAAATAGGGTCTCATAATTGAGAGCCACCTACCACGTTCATCATCAACCCTCCTTCTTCCCTTGCTTGAGAGATCTCGCCGACTCTCCCTCTTGCTCCTTTCTTCTCTCGCAGGCTTTCAGGATGGTCGCTGATGCTGCCGAGGCCGAGGGTCGGCGAAAGTGTGCATGGGCCTTCTCCGACCACACTTTCTTCAACTGCAATTTGACTGAGGAGGAGTACTTCACCGCGGTCGTCGACTTCGTCCCCCCATGGTTCACGGCTCGTCGCCCTTGCGAGGACGACGTGATCAACACCCTCCTCGTCGACGAGCTAGCCATCCCCACGGCCCACTTTGCGGTTGGCCTGCGCCTGCCCCTGTGTCCTGAAATCCGCCAGGTACCGATTAATCTCGCTTACCTCTCCCTTCTGCTGAATTAATCTCGCCCGCAGTGTATTGACCTCGCTTTATATTGCTCGCTAGGTGTTCAAGCATTATGGCATCGTTCCAGGACAGCTCACCCCCAACGCCATGGCGGTCATCATATCCTTCGCCTGCTATATGCGCGAGGAGCGCATTGAGTTCAGCCTGCCGGTTTTTCGGAAGCTGTTCTCCTTCCGAGCCTACAAAGATGGCACCGCCTACTTTGTGGGCTCGGGTCCCAAGGTCGTCGAGACCGTGAATAAGGCCCACTACTGGGCCCAAAAGTTCATCTTCGTGAAGGGGAACTTCGGCAATATCCCCTTCTCGCCAGTTCAGCACGGCGAGACCACTTACCGGCCGCCGACTCTCGGCGGCCACGATGCTGCTTTATACCAATTCTTCTGCAAGAAGAACTTCAAGGTGGTCCATCTTCGCCGGAACCTTGGCTTGCTGCTTCCAGTTCTTCCTGGGGAAGGTAATAATCCTGCTCGCTAACTCGCATCCTTTCAACTTTTTGTCATGTCTTAACTTTCACCATTACAGGGGAGCGAGATCTGCACAACAACCCCCCTTACTCGAGCAGCAGGAAACCTTCCTCCACCCTCGCTCTCGCGACCATGGGAGCGGAGGCTTGCCGCGAGACCATCACCCCGGCTCCGTCGTCTTATCGCAAGAGATCGGGGGCCTCCAGCAGCCAGGGCCTACCCCCAAAGTCCCCTCCAAAGAAGAAGGCCAAGAAGAGTCGGGGCCCGCTCCCCTCCGCGAAGGGAAAGGAGCATGCAGAGGTTGCCCTCGGAGAGATCAACCTCACCTACCTCTCTGAGGAGAGGGAGGTTGATGAGCAGAGCGAGGAGGCCGCCCGGACCTCCGACCCGCCCATTCCAGTTAACCACTGGAACTTTGGCCTCGGCCAAAAACGCAAGGATGAAACTGGCGAGCTCCTGGTGTGCTAGAGGCCGGAGGTTAACAAAGCTGACATCTCCACCATCCTCCCTTCATGGTTGGAAAAAACGACCGTCAGCGGTCATGCCTTTGACTTTTCCTTCGCCCTCTATGGACGCGAGGATATGATGCTGGGGCCTACAAGGATGAGACTGCGAGGACCCTCTCCTATGAGTGTGCAAGATCCCAGCTGCGATCCTTGGAGCTCGTCCACATGACGGGAAGGCGATGCAGCTGGAGCGCCAAAACGTGGAGCTTGCAAGAGCCTACCAGGGGCTCTCTGCCGAGAATGCGCAACTAAAGGAGAAGTTGCTCGCCGCCGAAGGTGGTGTGGTGAGTCCTCTAGACCTCGCCACTTCTCTCCCTTCCATTATTTTCCTCTCTAAAACTTCTCTTTTCTTCTCTTTATGTAGGATGCCGAGACTGTCGGGAGGTCGGAAGCCCGCATCCTTAGTTTGGAGGGCGAGATCGCCGGCCTGAAGGCCCACAACCGCGAGCTGGCCTGCGTGTGCGTCCCCCCTCTCCTCGCCTCCTGAAGGAAGAGAGGCGAGCTCGAAACGAGGAGATCCGCGAGGAATCTACCCAGTCGGCGCTCTACATTTTTCAAGCGATAAAGGGGGCCGGCCTGCTGTCTGCCGATGCGGCCGACTTGACCCTTGAGGATATCATCCCCGAGCTCTTCATCCCGCTTTCGCCGGTAAAGAGTAGCGACATTGAGGGGGAGTCTGCGAGCGACCTCTAAATCTTTGTAGTTTTGTTTTAATTTTTGTTTTTCGTTACATTTTTTGGCTGGCGAGATCGCCGCACCTTGTAATTAAACTGCGAAGTGTAAATGCAGATTTTTGTCATTGTATTGTGTTCATTCTTTTTGCCTTATTGTCTTTTCTATACTTACATCTCGTTCTCGCATATTCTTTAGTGTTCTCGCGGTATTCATTCTCGCGCACTACGTAATCGGATAGCTCTGGTATAGAACCTATTTTCGACTGCCTTCGCTTTTCATTATTTACCCTTGGGCTGCATGTTCTTCAGACCACCCTTTCATCCCGAACTCGCGAGGGGTGATCACGTTTCTTAACCCTCTTTAGCCTTTGGGAGAGATACCCCTTGCGGGACCCCTAGCCCTGCTTGATTCTAGCGAGTACTCTCTTGTCGAGCACTAACCGCCGAGAACACACAGGTAGGGTTCTCGCCCCCTCTTGTCATGCGAGATGTTTTCCTTCTGTCGAGCGAGAAGGCTCTGGTCAGTACTAAAGATTTGCCAGCCAGATACCTGCCCCCCTGCCATCATAATGAACTTCGCCACCTTGCCAGCCTCTCCGCGAGATCAACCTGACCCACCGGCTAGCGAGAGCCCGGCAGCGGAATCATCCGGGGCAATCCAGTATAAAGAATTTTCCAACCTTGCCAACCTCTCCGCGAGATCAACCTGACCCACCGGCTAGCGAGAGCCCGGCAGCGGGATCATCCGGGGCAATCAAGCATAAATAATTTGCCAACCTTGACAGCCTCTCCGCGAGATCAACCTGACCACCGGCTAGTGAGAGCCCGGCAGCGGATTCATCCGGGGCAATCCAGCATAAAGAATTTGCCAACCTTGCCAACCTCTCCGCGAGATCAACCTGACTCACTGGCTAGTGAGAGCCCGGCAGAGGAATCATCCGGGGCAATCCATCATAAAGAACTTGCCAACCTTGTCAGCCTCTCCGCAAGATCAACTTGACCCACCGGCTAGTGAGAGCCCGGCAGCAGAACCATCCGGGGCAATCCAGCATAAAGAACTTGCCAACCTTGCCAGCCTCTCCGCGAGATCAACCTGACCCACCGGCTAGTGAGAGCTCGGCATCGAAATCATCCGAGGCAATCCAGCATAAAGAACATGCCAACCTTGCCAGCCTCTCCGCGAGATCAACCTGACCCACCGGCTAGTGAGAGCCCGACAGCGGAATCATCTGGGGCAATCCAGCATAATGAATTTGCCAACCTTGCCAGCCACTCTGCGAGATCAACCTGACCCACCGGCTAGTGAGAGCCCGGCAGCAGAATCATCCGGGGAAATCCAGCATAAAGAACTTGCCAACCTTGCCTAAATAGCTACAATCAACATGCAAAAAATAAGACATTCAGTAGGCAAGATGATAAAACTCCTTAAGAATAAAATCGCTTCAGGTCATCCCCATTCCTGGCTCGGCCGAGGGGTACCCCTTCCACATCCCAGAGGTGATATCCCCCCGACTTGAGCACCTCGCTTACAATGTATGGCCCCTCCCAATTGGGGATAAGCTTACCAACCGCGACCCCTCTCCCGGTCGCATCGACCTTCTTCAAGACCAGGTCTCCTTTCTGGAAATGCTTTACTCGGATGTGTTTGTCAAAGTACCGAGCCATTCGCCGTTTGATTTCCTCCTGTCGAACAGCAGCGAGGTCTCAGAACTCTTCTACCAGGTCCAGGGACAACCTTTGTTCCGCGTCGTTTGCCATCAGCCATTCTTCATCCCCTTCGCCCGCGGCGACCACCCTGGGGGATCTTACCTCGAATTCTATCGGAAGGACGGCCTCGGACCCATGAGAAAGCTTGAAGGGAGTCTCCCATGTGGCCGTGTTTGGAGTAGTCCTTATGGCCCAGAGGACCGAAGGTAGCTGTTCCACCCAATTCCCCCTGAGGTTCTCCACTTTCTTCTTGAGTAGGTTGACGATGATCTTATTCGCCGCTTCCACCTGCCCATTACTCCTAGGGTGATGGACTGACGCAAACCGGAGATCGATGCCTAGCTGGGTGCAGAAGCTAACAAACTCCTCGTTGGCAAACTGCGGCCTGTTGTCCGTGACTATGGCTAGAGGGAGCCCATGCCTGCAAATGATTTCTCCCCAAACAAAATTTCTCACTACCTGGGATGTTACCTTAGCGAGCGCCTTCACCTCGATCCATTTAGAGAAATAGTATATCATCACCAGTAGGAACTTCCTTTGGCCACTTCCCTGGGGGAAAGGTCCCATCAGGTCCAACCCCCATATTGCAAAGGGACAGGGGGCCGTGATGGTCCAGAGCCTCTGAGCTGGAAGGAGCTAGAGGGGGTGTAGAGCTGGCACTTGGAGTACCTCTTAGAGAACTCTGCCACGTCTTTGCTGAGGGTGGGCCAGAAGTAGCCTTGCCTTAGTACTCTTCCCTCCAGGGTCCTGCCCCCCCCCCCCCCGAGTGACTGTCTCACTCCCCCCAAATGAATCTCTTCCAGGACCCTCGGGGCTTCCTCCTCCGAGAAACAATGGGCTAGGAGCCCCGAGAGAGTCTTGCGGTATAGCGACCCTACATGCAAGGAGTAATATGTCGATTTGTACCTGAGCCGCCGCTTGTCTACCCCCTCCTCGGGGAACTTCCCTGTCGTCAAGTAGGTGATGAAGGGGTCCATCCATGACACCCGCTGATCCACCTCCATCAGCTCTCCCTCCTCGATAGACGGTCGGAAGAGTTCCGATACTGTTCCCCCTGCCCGGGGGCCAAACTTGGCCAGGAGGTCTGCCCGGGTGTTCTCCTTTCTTGGGACGTGCTTGATAGAAAAAGTGTGAAATTGCCCGACTACCCCCTTGACCTTCTCCAGGTACCACTGGAGAGTTTGCTCCTTGACCTCAAACTCCCCCTTGATCTGGCAGGCTACTACCATGGAGTCCGTCGAAACCTCCAAGTCCTGCACTCCCAACTCCCGAGCTAGGCGGAAGCCTGCTACCACAGCCTCATACTCAGCCTGGATGTTGGTGAGGGGGAAGTGAATGTTGATCGCCTGCTCTATCCTGGTGCACTGCGGACTTATCAATACCACCCCTCCCCCGAAGGAACGCTTTCCTGACGCGCCATCAACCAACATTTTCCAGGCCACTGGGTGGGGTAATTCGGACTCTTCCAACTCGGTCACATAGTCAGCCATGAAATCCGACACTGCCTGCGCCTTTATGGATACCCTGGTCACGTAAAAGATATTGAATTCACTCAGCTCCACTGACCACTTAGCCAATCTTCCGGAATGCTCCACCCCCTCCATGATGTCGCGAAGGGGATGGTCGGTCACTACTCTGATTGAATGTGCTTGGAAGTAGGGCTGGAGCTTCCTAGCCGACACCACCAATGCAAATGCTAACTTTTCCAAGATAGGATATCTGAGCTCGACCTTCCTCAATACCCTGCTAACATAGTAGATGGGGAGTTGTTTCTTCCCATCTTCCCGGACCAGCACCGAGCTGACCGCTTCCGACCCTACCCCTAAGTACAGGTATAGGTCCTTCCCTTGCCTCATCCCTTGCAGTAGCGGGGCCTGGGTCAGTTGTTCCTTTAGTGCTTGAAAAGCTTTCTCGCACTCGGGGGTCCACTCGAATTTCTGGTTACCCCTCAGCACCCTGGAAAAAGAAGAACATTTTTCTCCTGCCTTGGAAAGGACCCTACTTAACCCGGTTAGCTTCCCCGTCAGACGTTGAACCTCCTTCGCATTCCTTGGAGACCCCAACTCGAGGATCGACCTTACTTTGTCTGGATTAGGCTCCAACCCGAGGGGGTGAGCAAATGACCTAAGAATTTCCCTCAGCTTGCCCCGAAGACACACTTTAAGGGGTTAAGCTTTATTTTAAACTTTCTCAAAGTCCCAAAGGTTTCCTCGAGGTCCTTGAGGTGAGACTCAAGGACCCGACTTTTGATCATCAGGTCGTCCACGTAGACCTCCAGGTTCCTGCCTTTCTGTTCGCGAAACACTCTATCCATCATTCGTTGGTATGTTGCTCCTGCGTTCTTTAAACCGAACGGCATCATTTTATAACAATAGCACCCATCCCCGGTGATGAAGGATACATCCTTGATGTCGGGGGGTGCATGCGAATTTGGTGATAACCTGAAAAAGAATCTAAAAAAGACATCATAGAGAAACCGACGGTTGAGTCAACCAGCGCGTCGATTCTAGGCAGGGGGTAGCAATCCTTGGGGCAAGATTTATTAAGCAAAGAGAAATCAACACACATACGCCACTTACCATCTCCCTTCTTTACCATCACCACATTGGAGACCCAGCCTGGATATTGGATCTCCGATACAAAACCGGCCTTGATAAGCTTGTTCACCTCCTCCCGGATAGGAACCTCCAGCTTGTCTGCGATGGACCTCTTCTTTTGGTGAATGGGGCGAGTGCCGGGATCGAGGTTGAGGCGATGGCACGCCACATCCGCATCGATCCCCGTCATCTCCGCAGCACTCCATGCGAAGACATCCACATTGTCTTGAACGCAAGCCGAGATATTTCTACGGTCCTCGGGGCTGAGCTCCCCACTGATCTTGATCTTCTCGATGGTTCCTGCCTTGGTGGTGACCTCCACCTCCACTACTTCCTCCACTGCCTCCAACCTGGATTGCTCCCCTCAGGCACTCTCCTCCTCCCCGCCACAAGCGATCGCTTTGGCTCCTTCCCCCATCTCTTTCTCTCCCATCATCCTCGACTCCTTCACCCCCCCTCTCGGGGCCTCCTCTTCTTTCTTTCCCTCTTCTCTCTCCTCCGCACTGGGCCCTTCAATGACCCCTCTTTGGGCATGAACTACTCCTTCATCCGTCCTCCCTTCCAACCTCTCCTCCTCTTCTGCCTCGGCCACCTCTTCCATCACCTCATCCGCCCCTCCCCCTTGGGTCTGACCCTCTACTCCTTCTTTCTCCTCCTCCATCGGCTCCTCCGAACTTTCCTCCCCTTTCTTCTCCCCGTCCTCTCCTCCGAGTCTCGCCAGCTCTCCCATCTCCTGGTCCCATTTCTCTGCCTCGGCCATCCAGGAGATGGTGTTGACTGCTGTCATGTAGCACTGTCTTGCTACCTTCGGATCTCCCCTAATCCAGACTTGGACTCCCCCATCATTGACTTTAAGGAACTGGTGGAATGTGGAGGGGACACACTGGAAAGCGTTGATGAGCGGCCGTCCGATGATGGCGCTATAGCTGATGGGGCATCCACTATGACAAAGCGGCAGTTCCTGGACTGCCCTCCCAAGACTACATGGAGTCCTACTCCTCCTTCGACCTTCTTCCTCTCCCTGGAGAATCCAAACAACGGACCGTCCGAGGCCAACACCCTTTGCGCCTCCGCCCCCATCCCATCGAACGCCTTCTTAAAGATGACGTTGACTGAGCTCCCGTTGTCCACAAGGATTCGGGAAACGGTGAAGTTCTCGATCGCCGTCTGAATGACCAGCGCATCGCAGAACGGGTCTTCATAACCCGGCATGTCCTTTTGGGTGAAGGAAAACTTATCTGCAGGGGGCGGGGATAGGGATGTCGAAGCCACACTACGACGATAGATGGTATGGAGGCTCGCCTTCCAGGTTGCCTCAATCCCTACCCCCCCCCCCCCCATGGATCACCCTGATCCCCCCTCGGGACCCCAAATCGGCCCGGTCCTCGCACCTTTCATCTTCATCCTCCTGGGGTGGAATCTCCTCTATCCTCACCGGTCGTTGCTGTGGTTGCGGTGATGGGACCCTTGCATTCCTTGCTTCTAAGAACTCTGGGCAGGTGACTGTTGCTTGACCTTCCTCCTGGTGGAAGTCACAGTACGGCAGCGTCACCCCCCTCTCCTCACCTCCTACTCCTATGTTCCTTCTTCAGGGCCCGGCTACTCCAGCTCCTGCCCCTCTTCCTCTTCCTCTTCTCCCTCTTCCTATCTCCATTACTTGCTGAGGTGGGGGAGGAGGTGGTCTAGGACCTTTCCTCCACCCCAACTGATGCAGCCTTCCCTGCCCTCCTTGGAAGTTACCACCTCCGTGGGGGAACCCCCTTCCTGGACCCTGCATCCCCCCACCTTGCTTCCTCCACCCCAACTTTGGGGCCCTCGCTTCTTCCCTCCTTCTCGACTCTATCTGTCTGCCTTCTGGCTCGCTCATCCGTGCTAACCTCTTCGTGAACTCGGGGTTTGCTGCCTCCCCGTCTACTTCCTCCGCAGCTCTCTCCATCAACTCCTCATAAGACAGAGGAACCCTCCTCTTGAGATCCATCTTGAAGAAACCCTCCCGCAGCCCCAAAGTGAAGGCAAGTTGGAGGGTGTACCCTGGCACCTCCTAGACGAGGAGAACCTTGTAACACCCCAAAGATCGTGGTTCAGCGAGGTAGGCGGAATGGTGGTGTTGCGCTCGGGATAGGCTCAAGATTCCAGATCAGGTCAATGCGCACGACCATTGTCCTCTTAGCGCACGACCAGTGAGCGTGCGCCAATGATCGTGCGTAACCCGCAAAGAATCGGAGTTCTGTCTCGTCTTATGCGCACAACCATTGTCCTCATCGCGCACGACCGGTGATCATGCGCCAGCGACCGTGCGTTAATTTAGAAGAATATCGAGTTCTATCTTGGACAGTGCACACGACCATTTCCCTCTTCGCGCACGACCACTGATCGTGCGCCTGTGATCGTGCGCCTGTGATCGTGCGCCCTGTTTATTCTGTTCCGCGATTTTGAGCGGAGAAGAAGATCGGACCATCCAAATCTTTTGGGATTTGATCCAACGGCTAGGTTTAGTTGCGGGAGACCTTTAGGGCTGATGAGAGGGGGTTAAACCTCATATTCTCTAAGTCATTCTCTCTCCAAACCCTAGAGAAAGAAGGAGGAGCCAAGGAAGAAGAAGGGAGATTCCGCCATTGACGGAGCTCCGGAGCTCCGTTTCGCGAACCGTTTCCAGATCTGGAGAGTGCAGCCCGGTGCGGTCATTTCCCTCCGTCTAGAATCTCGGATCCATGGCGAAAAAGAACGCTCTTAGGGTAACGATTTCTTCTCCCGTTGTTTGGACTTGTCTTTTGTCCTCTCCTTCGTTTCTCTATACTTGCATGAGGGATCCCTTTCACCAAATGGGTGAAGTGTAGGATTCTCTCAAGTTCTCCGGAACTCTGGGTCGATTGTGTCCGTCCCCGGCATATTGCATGTAGAAAATCCAGTAGTCGTGCGGATTTAGGCATTTTGTGTGAAGCCTATTCGTGGTCGTGAGCCCGAATCGGTGATGCTTGGATTGCGACGTTGCATTTAGGTTAAGCCTAGAATGCGTGCCGGAGAATGACTCCGTGAAATCATCTATGGTAGTGCGGGATTTAAGTGTAGGCGTCTTGTGAAGATCCTAACGAAAGCCCCATGCTTTGAGATTGGATGAAGGCAAACCTTCACCGCGAAATTGATGCGGAGCGTATTATACCTCCCCTTTTTGAGTATTTGTGAAGCCTAGATCCTTGTGAAGGGATTAGGTGCGTAGCTTATATTTGTGTAGCACTTGAAGGTGCTAAACCCTTACGGGCCGAGGCGAAGCCGTACCCGCGTCGTGCGACAGATCGCGACGATTAGAGCACGGGCAAAGCTAAACCGAACCCGTTCCCATGCAGATCGGTAAGAGGTCCCTACCTCCTGTAGTCGTGTGATCATGGGAGAGGTCGTGGAAGGTGGTTTACCTAGACCGACCAAAAGCTCTTTTTCCCACATAAGGCGATGGCCCTTACGGTGGAGTGTTTGTGGAATTGATGTTGTTAGCCTCATGCGGTTGTTTAGGCGGTTGCGGGGAACCTTCGGGTGAACCCAACCAACATCATGTGCATACCTAGGTTCCCTCCTTTTTGATGCTCAACCTAGAAGATTGAATGTGCTTGAAACCTCACCTTGTGTAGTTGCACTTTCTTTATTTTAGTACTTGTGCTAGTATGGCTTGCTTGCAGGGTAGAATCTCCGCCACCCCGGGAAAGGGGTGGGGTCGTTATAATTTGGTCAGCTGTGCTGACCGTTACCTTGTTGCCACCGCTTGGTGGAATGTTCTTATGCAGGTGCAGGTGAGCCTAGCGGGAAATAGCGGGCGGTGGCCCCTTTTGCTGAGTTGGCCCTTGAAGGCCAACCTCCTTTTTAGCTTTCTCATGTATTGCCGGTCTGCGTGCCGATGTATGTTTTGGAGTTTTTGGTACATTTGCTAAATGTAAGGCCTTAAGGCCATAACTCTCTTTCTTGGTTTCATTCCTATGATAGTCGACAATTCTAATGGAAATGTTAAATTTTTATGCTTCCGCTAGTGTTTAGTATACTCTGTTGTAGTTTCTTTCTGTTTATCACCTTTTAACTCCTAGCTAGTGTGGTTAGTATGGCGTGGAGTCCCGGCCGGACCTACTGTTATATTATTCGTACTGGAAGGGTGTTACAATTTGGTATCAGACTTAAGGCGTCGATCCGTAGTTTAGCGAATTCGGGATGAATTCCTTTTAAGGGGTGGTGTGCACGGGATGTGCATTCACCTAAAACGACAAAAACTAATAAGAATGTCCACTTAGGAATGGGAAAACATACTTGTTTGCGGAACCTGAGCGTTCCATGATTGTTGTTTGCTATGTTTTCAGTCACTAAATTGTGTCTTACACGATTATAGGCGACTAGAAGTGGTGCGGGGCCGTCTCAACCCCGTAACACCGCTGAAAGTAGTGGGTCGGCTGAAGTGCCAGCGACCACTCCTCCTGCTGAGATGATCAGGTTAATCGCAGAAGTTGTCTTCGCGATGATCAATGCTCAACCGCAAAGGCTTGCACAGCCTGCTACGCCTAATACAGATGCGGCCCCGGTGATCGAACCTGCAGTGGAACCTGCGGTGGAACCGAGGGTTGAGGCCCCTGTGCCAGTGGCTGCAGCGGAACCTGCGGCGGTGCAAAGGGTGGAGCGTCCGGTAGAGCGTGTAGTTGTTGCGCGAGCAAGTGATCAACAGCTGCAACACTTTCTAAGCTTCCATCCTCCAACTTTCTCGGGGACCGGATCCCCAACGGAGGCGGAGGACTGGCTGTCAACGGTTAGGAAGATTCTAAGGGCGACAGCAACAGAAGAAGTTATGATGGTCACTTTAGCCACCTTCCTCCTTAACGGAGAGGCAGAGCGTTGGTGGGCCGAACAGGAAGTGCACAAGTTCGGAGGCAGGGAGATTACCGAGATCACGATAGCGGAGTTCTCAAAGTCTTTTCTTCAAAGGTATATTCCTTCTGCCCAACGCATTGCGTTGCAGAACCAGTTTCTGAAGTTAACTCAAGGCGACAGCTCAGTGGATGAGTACTTGCACGAGTTCACTAAACTGGGCCGTTATGCGGGGCCTATGATGGAAGACGAAGAGACAAAGACGAACAAGTTCTATGAAGGTCTTCGGGACGAGTTGAGGCTGCTCCTTGCAGGCCCAATGACGTTAGGTTTCCAGGTGATGGTACAAACTGCCAGATCCCTAGAGTTGGACATGAAGAGGGTACAAGCAAAAGCCGTGGCAAAGAAACCTGAGTTTCATGTGCTGGTCTCTCAGTCTAAGTCAGAATTCAGAAAGAACAAAAGGAAGTTCAAACCGGCGGAGCAAACCCGCTCAAATGTTTCGGGAGCAACGACGGTGCGGAGCCCTATCACGTGTTTCACCTGCGGGAAGGTGGGACACAAGGCCGCAGTGTGTCGAAGTGGTCCCCCGAAATCAGAGAATCGAGCTTTGGACTATGCTCGAGCTGCGGAAAAGGGTAAAGCTGCGGAGTCTTCGGCTTCCCAGCACATTACTCCGACTCAGACGAGAGTCTACTCGCTTAGCCAGCAAGAAGCCATACGACAAGCTGATGTTGTCACAGGTATGAAATAAAAAAAAATTAAATTAGCTTTTCGTAGCTATTTGTGATTATACCGTTGTACAACTGTATGTTTCTTTTTGTGTGCAATTAGGCTTTGTCCTAATTCTCAACTATCCGGCGAGAGCTCTATTTGATACGGGTGCATCGCACTCTTTTCTGTCTGAGGACTTCGTGGTGCGAATCGGAGTGCCATCTACCTTCGTAGAGGACAGATTAGAAGTAGTGCTACCCAATGGATCTCTCATGTCTGCGGATAGGAAGAGCCGTGTGAAGGTGCGGATCGGAAATCAAGATTTCGATTTGGAAGCATCGTTGTTGCCGTTAGCTGAATTCGATGTGATCTTCGGCATGGACTGGCTCTCGGAGCAGCGTGCATGCATAGATTGCAATTCTAAGGAGATCACTCTGGGAAGGAACGCCGATGGAGAAACCACGTTTGCCGGTATGCGAGGAGCGAGCAAGACGCTGATGTCTGCTCTCCAAGTGGTTAAGGCGGTAAGAAAAGGCGCCGAGTTGTTCTTCACCTTGTTGGAGGCTTCGGAGCCAAAGCCCAGGTTATGTGATGTCCCAGTTGTAGCGGAGTACGCCGACGTGTTTCCTAACGAACTCCCTGGGGCTCCGCCTCAGCGAGAGATCGATTTCTGTATCGAGTTGGTGCCAGGTGCCAAACCTGTGGCCCGCTCACCGTACCGGATAGCGCCAAAGGAATTGGCAGAGCTGAAGGTTCAATTGCAAGAGCTGCTAGAGCAAGGCTACGTACGTCCAAGTTCTTCGCCTTGGAGTGCACCGGTCCTCTTTGTGAAAAAGAAGGACGGGAGCTTGCGTCTATGTATCGATTATCGAGAGCTAAACAAGTTGACCGAGAAGAACCGATATCCGATTCCAAGAATCGATGATCTCTTCGACCAGCTGGTTGGGTCGACGGTATACTCCAAGCTGGACCTAAGGTCCGGCTATTACCAACTGCGAATTAGGGAATGTGACATTCCAAAGACAGCTTTCAGTACCCGCTTTGGGCACTATGAGTTCACGGTGATGTCGTTCGGTCTGTCTAATGCACCGTTGGTATTCATGGACTTAATGAATAGGACATTCCGTGAGTATTTGGATCAATTTGTGATCGTCTTCGTCGATGACATTTTGGTATACTCTCAATCGGAAGAGGAGCATGTAGGGCATCTGCACGCAGTTCTGGGCACCTTGAGGAAGAGTCAGCTATATGCCAAGTTCTCCAAGTGCGATTTTTGGCTACAGTCAGTAGCATTCCTTGATCACGTCGTTAGTGGAGATGGAATTGCGGTTGATCCGTCGAAGATAGAAGCGATCCGAGCCTGGCCTTTGTTGAAAAATGTAGCGGAAGTCCGAAGTTTCTTAGGACTTGCCGGCTATTATAGGCGCTTTGTGGAAAACTTCTCGAGGATTGCACTTCCTCTCACTAAATTGACTAGGAAAGATCATAAGTTCGTTTGGTCGCCCGAGTGCGCACGAGCTTTTGAAGAACTGAAGAGCCGTCTGACCACGGCACCCATTCTATGCTCGCCATGTGGTACGGAAGGCTACGAAATTTACAGCGATGCCTCAGGGAGTGGTTTGGGTTGTGTCCTAGTGCAGTTCGGTAAGGTAATTGCCTACGGCTCCCGTCAGTTGAAGGTTCATGAGAGGAATTACCTGGTCCATGATTTGGAGCTAGCGGCCGTGGTATTTGCTCTTAAGCTTTGGAGGCATTATTTGTATGGCGTGAAGATCGACATCTTTACCGACCACAAGAGCCTCAAGTACTTGCTAGATCAAAGGGAGTTGAATATGCGACAGAGGAGGTGGTTGGAGTTCCTTGAGGACTACACCTTCGACATCAAATATACTCCTGGAAAGGGAAATGTAGTTGCGGACGCGTTGAGTCGTCGGGCTCCCGCTCAAGCAAATTGGATTTTGATGCACGATGAGCGTCTAATCCGTGAGCTAGAAGAAATGGAGATCATTTGCGTTGATCGAAGAGCGTCTACTTCAGCATGCTTGAACTGGGCGGAGGTTCAATACCACCTTGCCGACCGAGTTCGACAGGCTTTGGAGCTGGATGAGAGCTTGAAACGCTACAAAGCGGAAACCGTTGACGGGTTAAACGCTGATTTCTCTTTCGAGGATGGCCTTATGTGGAAGAATGGCAGATTGTGCGTCCCAAACGTTGGTACTCTACGGGATGAATTGATGTACGAGGCTCATCATACCAAGTACTCTATCCACCCGGGGAGCACGAAAATGTACATGGACATGAAAAAACTTTTCTGGTGGCCGGGTATGAAGAAGGACATTGCCCTCTACGTGGCCAAGTGCAACACTTGCGCGTTGGTGAAGGTGGAATGTCAACGTCCCGGTGGATTTTTGAAGTCCTTGCCGATTCCGGAATGGAAGTTTGACGATATTTCGATGGATTTCGTGCACGGATTGCCGAGATCGCAGCATGGAAACGACGCCATCTGGGTGATCGTGGACAGACTGACAAAAGTATCGCATTTTATTCCGAATCGGAAGGATGATTCTGTAGAAAAGCTAGCGAAGCTCTATGTCGATAGTATTGTGCGGCTGCACGGTGTCCCTCGTAGCATCGTCAGCGATCGTGACGGGCGTTTCACATCGAAAGATTGGAGGCTTATCCATGAACTGTTGGGCACTAAATTGAAATTCAGCACGGCCTTCCACCCGCAAACGGACGGACAGACCGAGAGGACCAACAAGACTATGGAGGATATGCTCCGAATGTGCGCTCTAGATTTTGGAAAGAAGTGGGAAGATCATCTCTATATGATCGAATTCGCCTACAATAATAGCTACCAAGCCAGTATAAAGATGGCTCCTTTCGAGGCCCTCTATGGTAAGAAGTGTCGTACGCCGTTGTCTTGGGCAGAAACGGGCGATACTAAGCTATTAAAGCGAAAGGATGTTGAGGAAGCAACTTCGACGATCCGAACTATTCGAGAAAGGCTATTGATTGCCCAGGATAGGCAAGCAAAGTATTACAACGCCAAGCATAGGAACCTAGAGTTCGCCGTCGGTGACCGGGTTTACTTGAAGATCAAACCGTTCAAAGGGGTATCAAGGATCCGACGCTTGAAAAAGCTCAGTCCAAGGTACTTAGGACCGTTTGAGATTGTGGAACGTGTTGGTGATGCGGCTTATCGGCTTGCACTATCTGCAGAGCTGAGCGGTCTGCACGACGTGTTTCACATATCAGTTCTGAGGAAGGCAGTGCAAGAGCCTACTCATATCGTTGCGGTCGGCAAAGTGTCGGTGGATAGTGGGTTGTCGACGAAAGTCAAACCCTTACGCATCGAGGATACCGAGGTAAAGCAGTTGCGGAACAAGTCCATTCGGATGGTAAAGGTCCGGTGGGATAATTGCGGCCGAGAGGAGCTAACTTGGGAGAGAGAGCAAGCGATGCTTGCGGAGTACCCCGAGCTATTTCCCTCAGGTAAATTTTCTTTAAAAACTGTAATTTCCTGCTATTACTGTTTTCGAAATTTCGGGACGAAATTCTTTTAAGGGGGGTGGAGTTGTAACACCCCAAAGATCGTGGTTCAGCGAGGTAGGCGGAATGGTGGTGTTGCGCTTGGGATAGGCTCAAGATTCCAAATCAGGTCAATGCGCACGACCATTGTCCTCTTAGCGCACGACCAGTGAGCGTGCGCCAATGATCGTGCGTAACCCGCAAAGAATCGGAGTTCTGTCTCGTCTTATGCGCACGACCATCGTCCTCATCGCGCACGACCGGTGATCGTGCGCCAGCGACCGTGCGTTAATTCAGAAGAATATCGAGTTCTGTCTTGGACAGTGCGCACGACCATTTCCCTCTTCGCGCACGACCACTGACCGTGCGCCTGTGATCGTGCGCACTGTTTATTCTGTTCCGCGATTTTGAGCGGAGAAGAAGATCGGACCGTCCAAATCTTTTGGGATTTGATCCAACGGCTAGGTTTAGTTGCGGGAGACCTTTAGGGCTGATGAGAGGGGGTTAAACCTCATATTCTCTAAGTCATTCTCTCTCCAAACCCTAGAGAAAGAAGGAGGAGCCAAGGAAGAAGAAGGGAGATTCCGCCATTGACGGAGCTCCGGAGCTCCGTTTCGCGAACCGTTTCCAGATCTGGAGAGTGCAGCCCGGTGCGGTCATTTCCCTCCGTCTAGAATCTCGGATCCATGGCGAAAAAGAACGCTCCTAGGGTAACGATTTCTTCTCCCGTTGTTTGGACTTGTCTTTTGTCCTCTCCTTCGTTTCTCTATGCTTGCATGAGGGATCCCTTTCACCAAATGGGTGAAGTATAGGATTCTCTCAAGTTCTCCGGAACTCCGGGTCGATTGTGTCCGTCCCCGGCATATTGCATGTAGAAAATCCGGTAGTCGTGCGGATTTAGGCATTTTGTGTGAAGCCTATTCGTGGCCGTGAGCCCGAATCGGTGATGCTTGGATTGCGACGTTGCATTTAGGTTAAGCCTAGAATGCGTGCCGAGAATGACTCCGTGAAATCATCTATAGTAGTGTGGGATTTAAGTGTAGGCGTCTTGTGAAGATCCTAACGAAAGCCCCATGCTTTGAGATTGGATGAAGGCAAACCTTCACCGCGAAATTGATGCGGAGCGTATTATACCTCCCCTTTTTGAGTATTTGTGAAGCCTAGATCCTTGTGAAGCGATTAGGTGCGTAGCTTATATTTGTGTAGCACTTGAAGGTGCTAAACCCTTACGGGCCGAGGCGAAGCCGTACCCGCGTCGTGCGACAGATCGCGACGATTAGAGCACGGGCAAAGCTAAACCGAACCCGTTCCCATGCAGATCGGTAAGAGGTCCCTACCTCATGTAGCCGTGTGATCATGGGAGAGGTCGTGGAAGGTGGTTTACCTAGACCGACCAAAAGCTCTTTTTCCCACATAAGGCGATGGCCCTTACGGTGGAGTGTTTGTGGAATTGATGTTGTTAGCCTCATGCGGTTGTTTAGGCGGTTGCGGGGAACCTTCGGGTGAACCCAACCAACATCATGTGCATACCTAGTGTAACATCCAGACGTTTATTGGGCCACTAGACCCTAGTGAGCCCAATAAAAGTAGGCCCGAGCAGTAGAAAACGACCATTTCGGGTATCGTAGCGCGCCACTACCTCATTATTATGAATAGTAACCGTACGAACCCTGAATTGACTTCCGTCAGTTCTGTTGAACTCGTATGGACAATACGAGCGCAACGGAATTCGTTGCACTTCGATCCGAGGTCGTTTGGAGAAAACGACCATTTCGGGTATCGTAGCGCGCCACTACCTCATTATTATGAATAGTGACCGTACGAACCCCGAATTGACTTCCGTCAGTTCCGTTGAACTCGTATGGACAATACAAGCGCAACGGAATTCGTTGCACTTCGATCCGGGGTCGTTTGGAGAAAACGACCATTTCGGGTATCGTAGCGCGCCACTACCTCATTATTATGAATAGTGATCGTATGAACCCCGAATTGACTTCCGTCAGTTCCGTTAAACTCGTATGGACAATACGAGCGCAACGGAATTCGTTGCACTTCGATCCGAGGTCGTTTGGAGAAAACGACCATTTCGGGTATCGTAGCGCGCCACTACCTCATTATTATGAATAGTGACCGTACGAACCCCGAATTGACTTCCGTCAGTTCCGGTGGGCTCGTATGAACAATACGAGCACAACGGAATTCGTTGCACTTCGATCCGAGGTCGTTTGGAGAAAACGACCATTTCGGGTATCGTAGCGCGCCACCACCTCATTATTATGAATAGTGGTCGTACGAACCCCGAATTAACTTCCGTCAGTTCCGTTGGACTCGTATGGACAATACAAGCGCAACGGAATTCGTTGGGCCTCGATTCAAGGTCGTATGGAGAGTATGCCATTTTAGTCCTATGCAGATCACCTCAGTGCAACACACGAGATATAAAGCACACGAACCCGGCATCGGCCCCGGCAACTCTTATCGTGCCCCGGGAGCTAAGGAGGACCCCGCCCTAAGTTGACTTGGTCAACCCCCCCCCCCCCCCCCCCGGTCTGAAATTAGTTGGAAGAAAGACGAAAAGAAAAGGGGGGGAGAGAGAGAGAAGCCCCTTCCCCAAAAGGAGGGGCTGTTATTTGGGCAGGGGGGGGGGGGCAAGAGAGAGAGAAGGGAGGAGAGGGGGAGAAAAATATCTCCCCCTCCCTTATCCCCACGTGGGGGATAAGGAGGGGAGCTCCCCCTTCCTATAAAAGGAAGGGGCAGCCCCCCTCAAACCCACCCCACTCCCTCTCAGCTCCCTTCTGCCGGCAGCCCCCCAGCCAACCCTCCTCCTCCTCCACCTTGCCGGAGCAAGCCCACCCCAAGCCGCCACCTCCTCCTTCCTCATGGCCGGCCACCACGCCCCCACCACTCGAGCCCCACCTCACCTCCAGGTAGAAGGACCTTCCCCTCCTCCTTCCTACTCCCCTGTACCAGGCCGACCCCCTCCCCGTCGCCGGAGCGCCGCCAGCCGCCGCACCGAGCCTTGCAAGGCTCGGGGAGGAGGCTCGACCGTGGAAGCCCCTCCCCCAGCGCCGGTGGTGGAACTGGGGGGGGGAGTAGGTCCCCTCTCGGGGACCTCGGCGCCGGCGCAAAGGAGGCGGCCGGGCCGCCGGAGGAAGCAGCCCCGGCGGCGCCCATGGTCCAGCCCCCCCCCCCCTCTGCTCTCGTTTCCTGTACAGGAAATAAGCCCTCCCCCGGCGGCGGCCGGCGGCGCCAGGCTGCCGGGCCACCGCCGGAGTAGGCGCCGACCCCCGGCGTTCCGACCGGGGGCGGCACCAGGGGCCCCTCGGCAGGAGGGCGGCGGCGCAGCGGGCCTGCATGGCCCATGCAGGCCACGCCCCCGTCTCCCGCCCTCTGTTTCACCTCCCCCGGCGGTGGCCGGCGGCTCCAGGCCGCCGGACCACCCCCGGAGGAGTCGACAGCCCCCGGCGCACCAACCGGGGGCACTCCCCGCACCCCTCCTGGCAGAGGCGGCGGCGGCTAGCATGCACACTGCATGCAGGCCGCCACCGCCCCCGTGCTGCTTTCAGCACTAACCCCGGCGGTGGCCGGCGGCGACCAGCCCGCCGGACCACCACCAGAGTGGTCGCCGGCCCCCGGCGCACCGACCGGGGGCGGCGCCGGCCCCAGCCGGACGCTGCCCGGCGGTGGCAGTGGCTGCCACCCGCGCGCGAGCGGGGGGCCGCACGATCTCCCCCAGGAGATCGAGCGGCCCCCATTACCTGGTTTCCCGCCCCCCGCCTCCAAATGTGCACCCCCCCGCAGCAGATCTGCACCAGATCCGTTGTGGGGGCCGCGGGAGGGTGCAGGGTGCAAGACCCCTGCGCCTCTTCCCTTTCCCTAATCGCACCCCAGCCGCCCCCTTTCCTTTTTCCTAACCGCACCCCAATACCCTTTCCCCTTCCCCATTTTTTTGAAAAAAAATGGGGCAATTTCAGAAAGAGTTTCCTAAATAGAAAATGTGCCCCACCCTAAGGGGCACCCACTGTATTTTTTTGGGATTTTTGGGAAGAGTTTTACTATTTTTAAAACCCATTATAAAGTTTATTTTATGAAATAAAATGACCAAATGAGTTTCTAAAATTCCCCAAAAATTAGGGGCTCTAAGTATAGGTATTTTGCAAATACTATCAAAGTTGGGAGGGGTGAACTTTTGATTTGATCCCCTAAAAGCTTTTACGAGCAAAATTAGACGCCCGGAAAAGAGCGGAATTCATCGGAGTGAATCGGCGCCCCCTCGACGCATATGTTAAAATGCTTATGAAATTTTGCGTATCAATCTAAAAGAATCGACTAAGCTCGGAAAAGTAACTCAAAAATCGAAGCGACATCGCGGCGCGGCGCCGAAAATTTAACCCCGCCGCGACGATAATAAAAGAACGAGTGGACCACTAACCATTTCCTTATGCTGTATTTACTTACTGTAATTTCCTTTAAATCCAGTCTCGCACTGGTCCCCCGCATTTACTTACTGTAATTTCCTTCGGTATTTACCTCCTGTACTTCCCTTTAAATCCAGTCTCGCACTGGTCCCCCGCATTTACTTTCTGTATTTCTCTTTAAATCCAGTTCCGCACTGGTCCCCCGCATTTACTTTCTGTACTTCCATTTAAATCCAGTCTCGCACTGGTCATGTTATCATGGCCTCTGCTTTCGGCCTACTTTTCTGTTATCATGGCCTCTGCTTTCGGCCTACTTTCCTGTTATCATGGCCTCTGCTTTCGGCCTACTTTCCTGTTATCATGGCCTCTGCTTTCGGCCTACTTTCCTGTTATCATGGCCTCTGCTTTCGGCCTACTTTCCTGCTTAGTATTATGGCCCCTGCTTTCGGCCCATTTTAATTGCTAATGCAGAGCTGTCATGGCAACCATGCGGTGCTTATCCTCCCTTCGGCGAGGCCTTAGTTGGGGAAAACCCGGAGTTGAGTCCCTCCTCCCAGGTTAGTCCCAAGCAAGGAGCCCTCATACCGCTAATCCTCCCGGGCAGAGGTTGTGCAACCGGTCGAGTAGAATTGCCACGACACTTACGTGTTTGTTTATATAAAACGGGTGAAGATTGATTGGAAGTGGCGGGTTGGTCACGCTCGCAGACCGTTCGTACCGGTGCGGGTGGGTTGACGACTCATGGCGACAGGGAGATGTGTGCAGCGGGTTATCACCCTCCGAACCTGCAGTTTTGCCTCCGCTGGTCGGCCTACAAATCGGCTCGCCGGATGTCGCTCACATCCAGTTGGTACACCAAGTTGTACAGGAGGGCCTGAATGATACGGTACGACTACATTCAGAAGTGGCAAGACTGGCCACTGTCACCGACGGCCACATCGGTGAGGCCCGCGGGGTTAGCTCCCCTGCTGGAACATAAGCGGTCTAAACTGTGTCGACACAGGGTCTTTTGTGTGCGTACAGGTTTGAATACCTGTGTGTGTGTGTCTGCGCGTTATAGTGTTGTATACTTACTATACGGCGCGATTACAAGCTTAGGGCGGGAAGCCCTATATATATACATATATGGGGATATATAGATGTTTACCTGTGGCTAACCCTCTACCTTGCTTCGGCTATTTCATTTCTGTTCTTTAGCCGCCCCCTGGATATGGATCCGGGGAGGGGATGTATTTTCTACTTAGCTCTGTGACTAACGGTTATTTCTTATAACCAATCACAGGAGACGGGACAGCAAGGAGCCCCCACACCGCAGGATGAGTTACGAGCCTTGGGGATGGCCCGTTCGATTACCCCAGCCTCTTCTCCTATCTTCAGAGACGTGAGTACGATAGAATAAAGACTAGCCTAGGGACCCTCGTTGTTTGGGCTATGTAGCCTTCGGGCAATATTTTGTAAAACGATAGGCTCCGGCCATAGTTAAATGTATAATATAAGCAGTGTGCTTGTTTTGTTATATTATCTGCTTCCGCTGTGCGATCTGATGTGATATAATGATTCTTGTGCCTGACAAAGAGACCGCTCAGTGCTTGAGTGGGTGGGACGTCGCCACCCGGAAAGCGCTGGGTGGTCTTCTTTGGGCAGTAAGATCCCCCCCCTCCCGGAACCCGGTTCAGTCTGGGGAGGGGGGGGGGCCTTACAAATGGATCAGAGCTACCACGATCCGACCACATGGGGCAGTCTTTCGATCCTCCCTTCCCCGGTTCCATTTCTTGGTTCGGGACGAACCACGCAGCGGAAGCCTGGTGGACCCTTTAGGTTTAAGATTAAGGACTCGAGACTGCACGATAGTACACCCACACGTTTTCCGCTTCCTTTTCTTTCAGTCCTGCAAAATTCCCTTATTTTTGCAAGTTCTGACACTCGTTTGTTACTTCTCCAGATACCGGAGTCAAGTAACGGAAGGTCCTCCTCCCGAGACCAGTACCACCCTACCACCCCACCACCAGCTCAGACCGCTCCAGCCACAGTTCCGTTCGGAGAGATAGAGCTCGGGCAGACCCTGGTAGCCCTGTTGGCCGCCTTCCAGACAGCCACCTTACGGCCACCCCAGCAGGCCACCGTACCCACCGATCTGCTGACGACATTCCGAGGGCTAAGGCCCCCCACCTTTCGGGGTACAGAGTCAGCCATCCAGGCCGAGGAGTGGGTGGAGAGGGTAGAGGAGCTTCTTGTAGGGATGATGTGCCCAGTAGTAGCCGCAGTGTCCCTAGTGGTGACCATGTTGGAGGGCTATGCCCGGGACTGGTGGAGGGCAGCTAGCCGCTCCACTTTTAGAGGGCGACCCCTCAGCACCATTCTCTGGGGGGAGTTCTCTGAGGCCTTCTTAGAGCATTTCATTTCGGATGCAGACCGGATGGCACTCCAGGAGCGGTTCCTACAGATCAGGCAGGGAGATAGGACGGTTCCAGACTACCAGAGAGAGTTTATCCACCTGGCCCGCTTCGCCGGGACCTTAGCAGGTACGGATAGGGACAGGGCGGCCAGATTTTATCGGGGATTACGAGACGACCTCCGTCAGGCCCTGATCATGATTTCCCAGGCATCCTTCCACACGATCGCCTCACATGCCACCGCTCTAGAGATGGATCAGCGGATGGTAGCCCAGCAGCGGAGGGGACACGTAGGTGTTCCCCGGACTCAGGGCCGAGAGAGAGCGGTAGGTCCTCGCAGGCAGGGCCGAGACGGGAGACAGCGTCAGCGTCACCAGCCATATAGACAGGCACCCCAGCCCCGACCAGCACCCCAGCCCCGACCAGCACCCCCAGCCCCAGCACCTCAGGTCGTCCCAGCCGCACGACGAGATGTTCCCTTCGCAGGGAACTGCTACCTATGCCAGCAGCCTGGGCATATACGAGCCTTCTGCCCACAGGCTACTGGGAGACCCGGTTTAGGAGCAGTACAGAGAGCGGCAGAGAGAGGACGAGGTGGACACAGAGGACGTCCCGCAGGCAGGAGGGAGCCGGCTAGGCAGGGCAGAGCAGCCCCGCTCGAGGCATACGCGTTGGATCTTCAGCACGGTCCTGCTCCTGACGTAGTGATAGGTATCTACTTCCGATAGTACGATATCCTAGGAGATGTTATAGCTTTATATATTGGGACTTTTGTATATGTCATCCCTACTCCTGTATATGTGTGAAAAGCTTATGATTATGATATATATACATATATGTTATCAGGTTTACTCTTGGTAGAAGGTCGTCCCGCTAAAACACTGTTCGATACCGGCGCCACACACTCTTTCGTTGCACAAAACTTCATCGCTGACAAAGGGAACACGGTGAGATCATCCGGGATGTCGATCCGAATACGACTCCCGGATGGGTCAGACATGACTTCCACCGAGAAATGTTCCTTCCAAGCAATGCTGGGAGGCATAGAGTTCGAAGTCAACGCCACCATCTTAGCAATAACCGGATTCGACATCATTCTGGGGATGGATTGGTTGGCAGAGCACAGCGCCCAAATCAATTGTTCGACTCGAGAAATTCGCCTCCATCCGAATGGGCAATTTATCACACTAGCAGGTATACCCTCCGTCACCCGCATTATCTTAACATCTGCACAAACCGTCAAGGCAGTTCGACGGAAGGACGAGATATACCTAATCTACTTTGAAATGGAGAACACGACGCAAGTACTCTCTAAGGTACCTGTGATCAGGGACTTCCCAGATATCTTCCCAGAGTCACTCCCCGGGTTGCCCCCGCAACGGGAAGTGGACTTCCAAATTGAACTTACTCAAGGAGCCCGACCAGTGTCCCGAGCACCGTACCGGATGGCCCCGAAGGAACTGGCCGAGCTCAAGATTCAGCTACAAGAGTTAGTCGACGCAGGATTCGTACGTCCTAGTACCTCTCCCTGGGAAGCCCCAGTACTGTTCGTTAAAAAGAAGGATGGATCGCTGCGTCTCTGCATCGACTACAGAGGTTTGAATAAACTCACTGTCCGGAATACCTATCCCCTACCCCGGATAGATGAACTGTTCGATCAACTGCAAGGCGCGTCCGTCTTTTCCAAGATGGACTTAAGGTCCGGCTACTATCAACTTAGAGTGCGAGAAGAGGACATTCCCAAGACCGCCTTCAGCTCTCGCTACGGACTATACGAGTTCATGGTAATGCCATTTGGGTTAACCAATGCCCCGTCCGCCTTCATGGCTTTGATGAATACGGTATTCAAACCCTACCTGGACCATTTTGTAATAGTCTTCATAGATGATATTCTCATCTACTCAAAGAACAAAACCGATCACTCCAGGCACCTCCAAATGGTACTACTTAAGCTAAGAGAACACTCGCTCTTCGCCAAGTTTAGCAAATGCGAGTTCTGGATGGAAGAAGTCGGTTTTCTGGGACACACCGTCAACAAGAACGGAGTAGCGGTGGACCAAGCCAAGGTGCAAGCGGTACGAGATTGGCCGCCTCTGAAGACAGCAGCAGACATCCGAAGTTTCCTTGGCCTCGCCGGCTACTACCGTAAGTTCGTCGAAGGTTTCTCCAAAATCGCGTTACCACTTACCTCTCTCACCAAGAAGGATGTGACTTTCCAATGGTCTCCCGAATGCGAGGTGGCGTTCATCGAACTGAAGAACCGGCTGATATCAGCCCCGATCCTAACCCTCCCCTCCGGTACCGAGGGATTCCAAATCTATGCTGATGCCTCTTTGAAAGGATTGGGGGTCGTGCTTATGCAACATGGCAAGGTGATTGCCTACGCCTCACGTCAGCTCAAGCCGCATGAACTAAACTACGCCACCCACGATCTGGAGCTGGGGGCGGTAGTTTTCGCATTAAAAGTCTGGAGACACTACCTCTACGGGGTACGATGTGAAATCTTCTCCGATCATAAAAGCCTCAAATACGTCTTCACCCAGAAAGAGCTGAACCTCCGGCAACGCCGGTGGTTAGAATTTCTCTGTGATTATGACTTCGCCCTCCAGTACCACCCCGGCAAGGCTAATAAGGTTGCAGACGCCTTGAGTCGGCAGCCTCCGAGGACCGGGAGCTGGTTAGAAATGGTGCCAGAGGAGTTAGTCAAATCATTGGCAGAAATGGATATTATCCTCATCGCCCGCAGAAATCCGATGGAATACCAGGCCCAGCTCTACTGGATGGAAATACAGTGCGACATCCGGAATAGGATAAGAGAAGCTCAGAAGATTGACGTAGAAGCAGCCCTGATCATTCAAGCCCTGCAACATGGTGCGCAGGAGGATTACAACTTGTACGATGGCATCCTGCAGTTCAGACACCGCATATTCATCCCCGCTACAGAAGGAATTCGGGAAGAAATCCTCCGCGAAGCGCACCAGACCAGGTACTCGATACACCCGGGAGTAGTAAAAATGTATGCGGACCTGCGAAGGACCTTGTACTGGCCAGGAATGAAGAAGGATGTCACCAACTATGTTGCGCACTGCCAGACCTGTCAAATGGTCAAGGCAGAATGTCGAAGCCCAGGAGGCCTACTGCAACCCCTGCCCATCCCGGAATGGAAGTTCGAGGATATTTCCATGGATTTTGTCCATGGCTTACCCCGATCCCGTGCAGGTAACGACTCCATATGGGTAGTAGTGGACCGCCTCACCAAGGTAGCCCGATTCATCCCGAACCGGCAAGGCGACGGTGTCGACATTCTAGCCCGACTATTTATCGAGCAGGTAGTCCGATTTCATGGAATACCCAAATCAATCGTCTCGGACCGCGACGGGCGCTTTACCTCGAAGGAATGGAGAAGAGTGCAAGCTTATCTGGGAACCAGATTAGCCTTTAGCACCGCCTTCCACCCACAGACCGATGGGCAGACGGAAAGAACGAATCGGTCGATGGAAGATCTTCTCCGATTATGCATAGTGGAACACAACGAGCCATGGGAGCAGTTACTACCGCTGGTAGAGTTTTCATATAACAACAGCTTCCAGGCAAGCATCAAGATGGCACCTTACGAAGCCCTCTACGGAAGACGCTGTCGAACCCCGCTATCTTGGGCACAGGATGAGGACCCCGAAGCCTTGGGAGTCACCTACATCGACGATACCACCGCCGCGATAAGATTAATCCGGGAACGCATGCTGGAAGCGCAGAGCCGGCAGGCCAAATATTATGACGCACGTCATCGGCAAGTGGAATTCCAAGTGGGAGATATGGTTTTCTTGAAGATTAAGCCTATGCATGGGATATCACGAATCAAGAGGCAGAAAAAGCTGGACCCCCGCTATCTAGGCCCGTATCCAGTCATCGAAAGAGTTGGCCCGGTAGCCTATAGATTAGCCCTGCCAGCTGAACTAGGAAACCTCCATGACGTGTTTCACGTCTCTTCGCTGAGACGCGTACTTCGCCCACCCGAACAGCACCTTCCCACACCACCAACGTCAGTACAATCCGATCGATCTGTCCGACTCGAACCTGTGAAGATAGTGGACTCCAAGATCAAAGAGCTGCGGAACAAAACCGTCACAATGGTCAAGATCTTATGGTCAAACGGAGTACGCGAAGAGTTCACCTGGGAACCAAAAGCCCTCGTCCGGGAGAGATACCCGGTACTATTTCCCCAGGTATGTCATCCTTTAAACCCCTACTTTAGCCAATTTTCGGGGACGAAAATCTCTTTATTTTTATTGGATTGTAACATCCCGACTTTTATTGGGCCACTAGACCCTAGTGAGCCCAATAAAAGTAGGCCCGAGCAGTAGAAAACGACCATTTCGGGTATCGTAGCGCGCCACTACCTCATTATTATGAATAGTGACCGTACGAACCCCGAATTGACTTCCGTCAGTTCCTTTGAACTCGTATGGACAATACGAGCGCAACGGAATTCGTTGCACTTCGATCTGAGGTCGTTTGGAGAAAACGACCATTTCGGGTATCGTAGCGCGCCACTACCTCATTATTATGAATAGTGACCGTACGAACCCCGAATTGACTTCCGTCAGTTCCGTTGAACTCGTTTGGACAATACAAGCGCAACGGAATTCGTTGCACTTCGATCCGGGGTCGTTTGGAGGAAAACGACCATTTCGGGTATCGTAGCGCGCCACTACCTCATTATTATGAATAGTGACCGTACGAACCCCGAATTGACTTCCGTCAGTTCCGTTGAACTCGTATGGACAATACGAGCGCAACGGAATTCGTTGCACTTCGATCCGAGGTCGTTTGGAGAAAACGACCATTTCGGGTATCGTAGCGCGCCACTACCTCATTATTATGAATAGTGACATACGAACCCCGAATTGACTTCCGTCAGTTCCGTTGAACTCGTATGGACAATACGAGCGCAACGGAATTCGTTGCACTTCGATCTGAGGTCGTTTGGAGAAAACGACCATTTCGGGTATCGTAGCGCGCCACCACCTCATTATTATGAATAGTGGTCGTACGAACCCCGAATTAACTTCCGTCAGTTCCGTTGGACTCGTATGGACAATATAAGCGCAACGGAATTCGTTGGGCCTCGATTCAAGGTCGTATGGAGAGTATGCCATTTTAGTCATATGCAGATCACCTCAGTGCAACACACGAGATATAAAGCACACGAACCCGGCATCGGGGGCAACTCTTATCGTGCCCCGGGAGCTAAGGAGGACCCCGCCCTAAGTTGACTTGGTCAACCCCCCCCCCCCCCCCCCGGTCTGAAATTAGTTGGAAGAAAGACGAAAAGAAAAGGGGGGGAGAGAGAGAAGCCCCTTCCCCAAAAGGAGGGGCTGCCCATGAATGGGCAGCCCCCTATTTGGGCAAGGGGGGGGGCAAGAGAGAGAGAAGCCCCTTCCCCAAAAGGAGGGGCTGCCCATGAATGGGCAGCCCCCCTATTTGGGCAAGGGGGGGGGGGGGGGGGGGGGGGGGGGGGGGGGGGTTCATGGGCAGCCCCCCTATTTGGGCAAGGTGGGGGGCAAGAGAGAGAGAAGGGAGGAGAGGGGGAGAAAAATATCTCCCCCTCCCTTATCCCCACGTGGGGGATAAGGAGGGGAGCTCCCCCTTCCTATAAAAGGAAGGGGCAGCCCCCCTCAAACCCACCCCACTCCCTCTCAGCTCCCCTCTGCCGGCAGCCCCCCAGCCAACCCTCCTCCTCCTCCACCTTGCCGGAGCAAGCCCACCCCAAGCCGCCACCTCCTCCTTCCTCATGGCCGGCCACCACGCCCCCACCACTCGAGCCCCACCTCACCTCCAAGTAGAAGGACCTTCCCCTCCTCCTTCCTACTCCCCTGTACCAGGTCGACCCCCTCCCCGTCGCCGGAGCGCCGCCAGCCGCCGCCCCGAGCCTTGCAAGGCTCGGGGAGGAGGCTCGACCGTGGAAGCCCCTCCCCCAGCGCCGGTGGTGGCACTGGGGGGGGGGGAGTAGGTCCCCTCTCAGGGACCTCAGCGCCGGCGCAAAGGAGGCGGCCGGGCCGCCGGAGGAAGCAGCCCCGGCGGCGCCCATGGTCCAGCCCCCCCCCCCCCCCCCCCCCCCCCCCCCCCTCTGCTCTCGTTTCCTGTACAGGAAATAAGCCCTCCCCCGGCGGCGGCCGGCGGCGCCAGGCTGCCGGGCCACCGCCGGAGTAGGCGCCGACCCCCGGAGCTCCGACCGGGGGCGGAACCAGGGGCCCCTCGGCAGGAGGGCGGCGGCGCAGCGGGCCTGCATGGCCCATGCAGGCCACGCCCCCGTCTCACGCCCTCTGTTTCACCTCCCCCGGCGGTGGCCGGCGGCTCCAGGCCGCCGGACCACCCCCGGAGGAGTCGCCGGCCCCCGGCGCACCAACCGGGGGCACTCCCCGCACCCCTCCTGGCAGAGGCGGCGGCGGCTAGCATGCACACTGCATGCAGGCCGCCACCGCCCCCGTGCTGCTTTCAGCACTAACCCCGGCGGTGGCCGGCGGTGACCAGCCCGCCGGACCACCACCGAAGTGGTCGCCGGCCCCCGGCGCACCGACCGGGGGCGGCGCCGGCCCCAGCCGGCCGCTTCCCGGCGGTGGCAGCGGCTGCCACCCGCGCGCGAGCGGGGGGCCGCACGATCTCCCCCAGGAGATCGAGCGGCCCCCATTACCTGGTTTCCCGCCCCCGCCTCCAAACGTGCACCCCCCCCCCCCCCCCGCAGCAGATCTGCACCAGATCCGCTGTGGGGGCCGCGGGAGGGTGCAGGGTGCAAGACCCCTGCGCCTCTTCCCTTTCCCTAATCGCACCCCAGCCGCCCCCTTTCCTTTTTCCTAACCGCACCCCAATACCCTTTCCCCTTCCCCATTTTTTTGAAAAAAAATGGGGCAATTTCAGAAAGAGTTTCCTAAATAGAAAATGTGCCCCACCCTAAGGGGCACCCACTGTATTTTTTTTGGGATTTTTGGGAAGAGTTTTACTATTTTTAAAACCATTATAAAGTTTATTTTATGAAATAAAATGCCCAAATGAGTTTCTAAAATTCCCCAAAAATTAGGGGCTCTAAGTATAGGTATTTTGCAAATACTATCAAAGTTGGGAGGGGTGAACTTTTGATTTGATCCCCTAAAAGCTTTTACGAGCAAAATTAGACGCCCGGAAAAGAGCGAAATTCATCGGAGTGAATCGGCGCCCCCTCGACGCATATGTTAAAATGCTTATGAAATTTTGCGTATCAATCTAAAAGAATCGACTAAGCTCGGAAAAGCAACTCAAAAATCGAAGCGACATCGCGGCGCGGCGCCGAAAATTTAACCCCGCCGCGACGATAATAAAAGAACGAGTGGACCACTAACCATTTCCTTATGCTGTATTTACTTACTCTAATTTCCTTTAAATCCAGTCTCGCACTGGTCCCCCGCATTTACTTACTGTAATTTCCTTCAAATCCAGTCTCGCACTGGTCCCCCGTATTTACCTCCTGTACTTCCCTTTAAATCCAGTCTCGCACTGGTCCCCCGCATTTACTTTCTGTATTTCTCTTTAAATCCAGTTCCGCACTGGTCCCCCGCATTTACTTTCTGTACTTCCATTTAAATCCAGTCTCGCACTGGTCCTGTTATCATGGCCTCTGCTTTCGGCCTACTTTCCTGTTATCATGGCCTCTGCTTTCGGCCTACTTTCCTGTTATCATGGCCTCTGCTTTCGGCCTACTTTCCTGTTATCATGGCCTCTGCTTTCGGCCTACTTTCCTGTTATCATGGCCTCTGCTTTCAGCCTACTTTCCTGCTTAGTATTATGGCCCCTGCTTTCGGCCCATTTTAATTGCTAATGCAGAGCTGTCATGGCAACCATGCGGTGCTTATCCTCCCTTCGGCGAGGCCTTAGTTGGGGAAAACCCGGAGTTGAGTCCCTCCACCCAGGTTAGTCCCAAGCAAGGAGCCCTCATACCGCAAATCCTCCCGGGCAGAGGTTGTGCAACCGGTCGAGTAGAATTGCCACGACACTTACGTGTTTGTTTATATAAAACGGGTGAAGATTGATTGGAAGTGGTGGGTTGGTCACGCTCGCAGACCGTTCGTACCGGTGCGGGTGGGATGACGACTCATGGCGACAGGGAGATGTGTGCAGCGGGTTATCACCCTCCGAACCTGCAGTTTTGCCTCCGCTGGTCGGCCTACAAATCGGCTCGCCGGATGTCGCTCACATCCAGTTGGTACACCAAGTTGTACAGGAGGGCCTGAATGATACGGTACGACTACATTCAGAAGTGGCAAGACTGGCCACTGTCACCGACGGCCACATCGGTGAGGCCCGCAGGGTTAGCTCCCCTGCTGGAACATAAGCGGTCTAAACTGTGTCGACACAGGGTCTTTTGTGTGCGTACAGGTTTGAATACCTGTGTGTGTGTGTCTGCGCGTTATAGTGTTGTATACTTACTATACGGCGCGATTACAAGCTTAGGGCGGGAAGCCCTATATATATACATATACGGGGATATATAGATGTTTACCTGTGGCTAACCCTCTACCTTGCTTCGGCTATTTCATTTCTGTTCTTTAGCCGCCCCCTGGATATGGATCCGGGGAGGGGATGTATTTTCTACTTAGCTCTGTGACTAACGGTTATTTCTTATAACCAATCACAGGAGACGGGACAGCAAGGAGCCCCCACACCGCAGGATGAGTTACGAGCCTTGGGGATGGCCCGTTCGATTACCCCAGCCTCTTCTCCTATCTTCAGAGACGTGAGTACGAGAGAATAAAGACTAGCCTAGGGACCCTCGTTGTTTGGGCTATGTAGCCTTCGGGCAATATTTTGTAAAACGATAGGCTCCGGCCATAGTTAAATGTATAATATAAGCAGTGTGCTTGTTTTGTTATATTATCTGCTTCCGCTGTGCGATCTGATGTGATATAATGATTCTTGTGCCTGACAAAGAGACCGCTCAGTGCTTGAGTGGGTGGGACGTTGCCACCCGGAAAGCGCTGGGTGGTCTTCTTTGGGCAGTAAGATCCCCCCCTCCCGGAACCCGGTTCAGTCTGGGTAGGGGGGGGGGGGCCTTACACCTAGGTTCCCTCCTTTTTGATGCTCAACCTAGAAGATTGAATGTGCTTGAAACCTCACCTTGTGTAGTTGCACTTTCTTTATTTTAGTACTTGTGCTAGTATGGCTTGCTTGCAGGGTAGAATCTCCGCCACCCCGGGAAAGGGGTGGGGTCGTTATAATTTGGTCAGCTGTGCTGACCGTTACCTTATTGCCACCGCTTGGTGGAATGTTCTTATGCAGGTGCAGGTGAGCCTAGCGGGAAATAGCGGGCGGTGGCCCCTTTTGCTGAGTTGGCCCTTGAAGGCCAACCTCCTTTTTAGCTTTCTCATGTATTGCCGGCCTGCGTGCCGATGTATGTTTTGGAGTTTTTGGTACATTTGCTAAATGTAAGGCCTTAAGGCCATAACTCTCTTTCTTGGTTTCATTCCTATGATAGTGGACAATTCTAATGGAAATGTTAAATTTTTATGCTTCCGCTAGTGTTTAGTATACTCTGTTGTAGTTTCTTTCTGTTTATCACCTTTTAACTCCTAGCTAGTGTGGTTAGTATGGCGTGGGGTCCCGGCCGGACCTACTGTTACAAACCTCCTCCCTGAACCGCTCCAAATACTGAGCTAACGACTCTCCGGACTTCTGCTTGATGGTAAAGAGTGACTCGGGATCCTTCTTCCTTTTCTTCGAGGTGGAGAAGCGCAAGATAAAACCCCGGTGCAAGTCCTCAAAGGCATAAATCGACCCCAAGGGAAGCTGGTGGAACCAGTCCCTCGCCTTCTCCTTCAAGGTGGTAGCAAAGAGACGACACTTAAAGGCGTCTGACATAGGTCTGATCGAGACCATATCCTCGAACCATTGCAAGTATTGAACGGGGTCATCCTTGTCGGTATACAGCGTCATGGCCGGCTCTCTAAATCCTTCGGGGAGTGGTGCCGAGAGCACCAACTCGCAAAAAGGGCTTCCCCCGCTCACCCTATGGACCTGCTCCACTCTCCCTGCGAACTCCCCGGGCGACCCTATTCCTGCCAACCTCGGGCTCGCCAAAGGACCACTCATTGGGGCCTCACTGGTTGGGACCCGCTCTGCTTAGGATACCCTTGCCGGAACCTCGCTCGCTCTCTCCGGGCTGGGGAAGAGTTCTCGCCCGGAGAGGTCTCGCCCCGCACCCTGGGTTAAAGCCTCCCTTCCGACTCGCAGGGCTGGGGCATTCTCGCCGACCCCAGGTGGAGGAGCCACCTGGGTCGCTGGAGTCGCGAGACCACCGAGGGCCGTGACAAGAATACTCTGAAAAGCTCTAAGAAGATCTCGCCTAAGGTCTGCCAGCATTTCCACCATTGATGGTGCTCCTGGGGTGGCGACCCTCCAAGTCTCGCGTCCTGCTTGTCCTCTCCTGTCATGTTTCCTCCTTGAGATTTTCTTGAACCAGCTGCACTCCACGCTCACCACACCAAAAATGTTGAAACCAGTCAATGGTCTCTGTGGAGTTCGGGGCCCCCAACAAGTTGGGGGCAGCTGATGCTTACTATTCCTTCGAAGGGACTGACTGAAGCCTCGGAACTAGACGCAGACCCTTAGACTCAGCAAGGAGGACCCACCGCACACCCGGAAGATCTTTAGAGCGCTTCCCCTCCCAAGCCAATGTTGAAGCCTGGGCACCTTGGAGAGCTCTGAAAATGCCAACCAAGGAAAGCCTGAGGAGAGAGAAGCTCCAGAAAAAAGAAGTCCTCTCCAAAGGTGCCCTTTGGGTCTTATTTATAGATTTTCTGAACTGGCCTGCAAATAGCATGATTCCACCTCTTGATTTTACTATACGCACCCCAAAATTGGTCTGCTAACAGCCAAACTCCGCTGTTTGAAGAGGCTAATGGCAGACCACCGGGGTTAGAAAGGTAATCCTTCCCTATCCACCTACGGGCAAGGGGTCTGCGAGAATATTACTCACGGGAGCTCTCGCTGCCTCCTCGCGGATCTCTCCCGTGACCTCCCTCCTAGCGAGCGCGTCGTTAAGACCTCGCTTGGGACCTTTCTGGTGATATCCACTGAGACCTGGTCTCGCGCGCCTTCCTGCGAGCTCCACCTGGTCCCTCTGAGATGATTGTCTATCCCAACGAATCCACTGGGATAGGACTGAGCCGCCGAGACAATAGGCCATCCCAGCCCAACCGATGAGATAAACTTATCTGGTTGAACATGACGTTCGTCGAACTGAGAAGCGAGTTCATCGAACGCAGAATGGATTTCGCCGAGCGCGCTTGATTTCGTCGAACGTCTTTCGTCGAACCCAGAAAACTGATGTAAGCGGTCCGCGAGCGGTTGGCTCTCCAGCCCCTCTCGCGTATGCACGGCGAGTAACCGTCTCGCCAACCTACCAGCGAGCAGTCAACGAGGGCTTGTCTCACCCGCCCGACTATTATGAGAACTTATTTGGTTTGGCCCCCTTATTACTTTCTTCACAATGTTGACCTCTCGAAACGCTCACCCCTGCCTGGCGAATATCGGGGTTGTACAACTTGTTGGATCTGTAGGCGCCCTTAGAGGGGGGTGAATAAGGGTTTTAAAAACTTTAATGGAAAACTTTTGAGATTTTGGTCGAAGTAAGTTAAATCAAAAGTAAAGTGATAATGAAATTAGACATGAAATCAATTTTATTAAACAAGAAAAGACATGATTATTATTTATAAAATTGATTACAAAATCTGATTTCAATGACGCTAGAAATTGAAGCGAATAATATGAAAAACCCATTTTGTTTTCTATACCGACTCGTATCCCCACGAACCGGTTGGCTTTAGCCGATCTCTCCCCAGATACAGCCTCAAGCCGCTCTAGACAATCTATCACCAGAAAGGCCTCGAGCACCCCCTAGATCTACTCCCTAGAACCAGTCGCCAACACGAGGCAAATTCCTCCTTAAGTCCTACCTAGACCTAGTCGCCAACACGAGGCAAATTTCCCCTAGTCCCCGCAAGGCCCTAGTCGTCGTGTGGCGAATTACTCTTCCAAACAAAAGATTTAAAGGTTACAATTAGAAAATAAAACAAAACACAAACTAAAAACTCCCTCAAAAGAAGAACTTGATGTCGATGTAGATGCGATCGGATCGGTCTTCAAGTTCTTTGCGTTCACGAACGTTGACGGAGTTCTTCGGGCTGCTTGGAGAAGGCTCTCACGAGTGCTCTGAATATAAGGCTTCAATTCCTTCAGCAATAGCAAGCAACAATGGAGGAGGCGCGCGTCTTTAAATAGAGTCAGCCACTACCGCCTGCGGAAGAACTACCGCCCCGCGGTAGCTACATTAGGCAATGATCAAGCATGCGGATCGTGGCAACTTAGGCAACTTTTGACCGCCAAATCTTGAGCTCCGACTAGCGCGCCGCGGTAACGCTAACGCTCCGCGATAGCGAGATAACCTTCCTTCAGCCAATATCTCCTTCCATATTTGCTCCTCAATCACATGCGGATGGGAGGATTCCAAAAGCTACCGCCAGGCGTTAGTCTTTAACGCGCCGCGATAGTACTTGCTAAAATAGCGTCCCATCGACATTCATTTTTCTCCATTGTTTCCTTCTCGTCAAATGTTTCCATTTATGTTAGCGCCAGCGGTAGTGCTAATGCTCCGCGGTAGAGCACATTTCTTTTCGTCGGACAGTATCTTCGTCGACCTGGCCTCACACTTTCTCGAGCGCTGCTTTCATTTCGTCGAACGAACACTAGCGCCAGCGGTAGTTATAACGCGTCGTGGTAGAGCATGCATTTCATCGAGCGCCGCGGTAGAGCATGCAGTTCGTCGAACGTCGCGGTAGTGCATGCAGTTCGTCTAACTCAATTTCGTCGAACGCTGGTTCGTCGAACGCAGTTTTCATTTCGTCGAACGCAGGTTCTGTTCTCAGCGGTTTCCATCTCAGCGATTTCATTTCGTCGAACGCTAGTTCGTCGAACGCAGCTTTCATTTCGTCGAACGCATGTTCCGTTATCAGCGGTTTCCTTCTCAGCGGTTTCCATCTCAGCGGTGGTTAACGCGGGGCGTTAACAACTAACGCGAGCGGTAGTTCTTTTTTCAGATAATCGTCATCAATTAGCATCATGCTCATAGGGTTATATAACTATAGTACCCGCACACAATAAACACAAGCATGATCAAATACAATAGGATTTGTTATTGTCAAACCAAGAGATGCGGAAAGCATGTTCCAACAATCCTAGCCCGAATCAGTAATAGGATTGTTCCAACAATCTGTTGGATCTTACGACGCCCTTAGAGGGGGTGAATAAGGGCTTTATGGAATTTTAGATCTTAATTAAATTTATCAAAGTTTGTGATCAAAGTTTAAGAATATTTTATAAGAAAATATATTTTGATATTTCAGAAAAGATTGTATTGAAGATTCCTTTTTAAACAAGAGAGCAAAACTTTTTGTTAACTGTTGCTAACGCCGACGTTAAGTGTTAACGCTGGGCGTTAACTCTCTGGAAAATAATCCTTCTCACAAAAAGATTGCCGCAGTAATTTTACTAATGAAATCTTAAATGAAATACAATTCCAGAAAATCAGAGATAATGAAAACGATTTTTGTATTTCAATGATAATTACACAAATATTAATTTTAATACTTTAATGAAATATAAATTAAAACATTCTTGAAGAGGAAATAAAATCAATTAAATAGAACATTAAAAGACATGATTTTATTTCATAATAAATTGAATACACAAATGTTTAATTTCTATAACGCTAGAAATCAAGGCGAGAATATGTAAAAACACTTTTTGTTGATTCACCGGTCCTTCTCCCAAGGACCGATTGGCTATAGCCTATCTAACCCCAAATAAGGCTTCTAGCCACCCCCTAGATCTACCCTCGACCTAGTCGCCACGCACAAGGCGGTGAATTACCCCCTAAGCCGCACAAGGACCTAGTCGCCAACAACCGCGGGAATTACACACAGAATCCTTCCCGAAATCCGACGTTCTCCCTGAACGATTTCTCCACACAAATTACAAAAGGAAAAAGTAAAAGATTACAAGATAAGTAAAGAGAAACTCCCCAAGAAATTCTGAAGGTGAAGACGAAGGCGATGTAGATGTTGGCGTTCTTGAAACGATCGTCCTTCGTATGGAATATGCGTTGTAGACCTTCTTCTTCAAAATACTCTTTAGATCTTCATGATAGCCCAAGGGAGATCTCTCAGATGTTGTACACGAGTCTCTCTTATAATTATTGGAATTCTGGAATCATCTATTTTTTAGGAATGAAAGTGGCTATACTTTAAATAGCCTCAGGAGCTAACGCGTGGCGTTAATCACTAACGCCGGCGTTAGTGAACGTGCACTGTCGTGGCTGAAATTGTGCAAACCGTCGGGATCGTGGCAGAAACTAATTTCGTCGAACGAAACTCATTTTGTCGAACGCGCTTTCGTCGAACGGAATCAAAGTTCGTCGAACGCCATCAAAGTTCGTCGAACGCAATGTCGTCGAACTCAATTTCGTCGAACGCTATCAAAGTTCGTCGAACGCAATGTCGCTGAACTCAATTTCGTCGAACGCCATCAAAGTTTGTCGAACGCAATGTCGCCGAACTCAATTTCGTCAAACGCAAGGTCATCGAACTCAATTTCGTCGAACGACATCAAAGTTCGTCGAACGCAATGTCGCCGAACTCAATTTCATCGAACGCCATCAAAGTTCGTCGAACGCAATGTCGTCAAGCGCAATTTCGTCGAGCGCAAGTTCATTTCGTCGAACAGAATCTCCTTTCGTCGAATGCCTTCAGATTTCGTCGAACGCAGTTTCGTCGACCAGCATTTCTTCTCGACGGTTTTCTTCTCAGCGGTTTTCTTCTTAGCAGTTTCATCAAATGCCATCAAAGTTCGTCGAACGCAATGTCGTCGAACTCAATTTCGTCGAACGCTATAAAAGTTCGTCGAACGCAATGTCGTCGAACTCAATTTCGTCGAACGCCATCAAAGTTCGTCGAACGCAATGTCGTCGAACTCAATTTTGTCGATCGCCATCAAAGTTCGTCGAACGCAATGTCGCCGAACTCAATTTTGTCGAACGCCATCAAAGTTCGTTGAACGCAATGTCGTCGAACTCAATTTTGTCGAACGCCATCGAAGTTCGTCGAACGCAATGTCATCAATTGCAATTTCGTCGAGCGCAAGTTCATTTCGTCGAACGGAATCTCCTTTCGTCGAACGCCTTCAGATTTTATCGAACGCAGTTTCATCGACCGGCATTTCTTCTTGACCGTTTCCTTCTCATTGGTTTCCTTCTCAGCGGTTGTTAACGCGGGGCGTTAACAACTAACGCGAGCGTTAGCTCTTTTTTTAGAGAATCATCTCCAGTCAGCATGCTACTCATAGGGATGTGTATCTTTAGTTCCTGTACAACCTGCACACTATAAACACACAAAAATATAAGATCAAATACAACACGGTATTTGCTATTCTCAAACCAAGAGATGTGGAACATAGGCTCAAACAATCTCCCCCTTATGATAATAACAAATACCTGCATGAAAAATTAGTGAGATTAAGACTATTTGTGTTTATAGATAAGTGAGGTAATAATATATGCATGAATAACAGGTTAAAAGCATGATAGATTTGATAGCGATAATGCATACTCTTTTTATATGAAGTCCTCCCCCTACATAAGTGTTCTCTTATAATTTACTCCCCCTAAATATCTATTTGACTAGATTTCTCAATTTCTTCTCCCCCTTTGTTGTTAGCAAAAGTGGGTAGGGATGAGTGTATATCTACTAAGATTGATTAGGAACCACTTATTGAAGGATTGTCATGATCGAGCATATGATAGTGTATGCACCTCCTATATGATTACTCCCCCTACAAAGATACTTTCTTTGAGTTTGAAATCATTATAATGTACTCCCACTAAATATTAGATTTATGCAATTTATTCTCCCATTTTGGTAGTATCAAAAGAAGGTTTAGGTGAGAGTGTGCATTAAGGAGTAATATGTTCTATGTCGAGAAGAAAAATAAGATGCAATCAAAAGCTTGTTAAATACTACTTGTTGAGAAAAATATAAGCATGATGTAACATAAAGAAGTAAGCAAACATAACTGAAATGATAAAGTAATCATTCTTATTTTAAGATACCACTTGTTGAAAATAAAACCGCGGTATTAAAAATAATAGACATGAATGAGCAAAAGTGGTAAACTTAGCAGAAGAATATAATAAGCACTCTTAAACATAAACATCTTTTTAAAAAATAAAGCCATATAAAGGATAATGAGTTTTAAATTTGAAAAGTTGATGTTTGAGTTAAAGATTGAAGAGATGTTATTCCATTAAGATAAAATTGCAAGCATGATTTCATAATATCAAGAAAAGATACAAAAACTACAATGTAATAAAATTTGCATTTCAAGTAAACATAAACATTGTAGCGATCATGCATTGTTATCTAGTGCATTTACTTAAGTTTGTAGAGAATTTAGTAAATGAGCATTAGGATCCAATTCTCATGAGTAGATGTTTTAAGAAAGATAATGATGTGTACAAAGTAGTGTTTTGATAAAGTATACAAGTGAATCAATCGAAAACACATGACATATATAATGAAATAACACAACATTAAAATACACAAATAATATTACCTCCATAATATTTCAATGCACATGAATAAAGAGTACAACTACCAAGGTGCTCTGCACACACAATGCTTATTAAGACTTATCAGGGTGCAAAGTAGTGCTTGGGGATCACTTTTATACATTTTAGCTTTATTTCCATTTTTTGTGATCCAGTGTACTAAGAGAAGTGGTGTATAAATTGTTTGCTACAAGACACTTTACAATTCCTTAGCCAAGGTGCTCAACCTCACAATGCTCATTAAGACTTATCAGGAGGGTGAGTAGTGCTTGGTGGAGTTTTCCTTGTCATTTATTATTTGCTTTTTAGTTTAGTGACTAAGGACTCCGAATTCACTTGTTTTGCAAACATAGCATTTTAAACCACATTTCTCTAAAGAATAAGTGCATGAAAGACAAAGAATTATAATAACCAATTCATTGTTGTGTAGGTAATCTATTTATGCATTTTAATTATTTATGTTATTACATTACACAATCATGCAAGTATAAGATTGTAAACATATGTAGATTACCAAAAATAAGTGAGTGAATAAATCATTATCAAACATAATACATTACTCATACTTAGAGGCATGCTAAGCATTTCTACACATGTATATCTACAATCAATTTGATTGCTCATAACAAGATAATTTGCAAGGCATGAAAAATACAAAACAATGTTTTTTTTAAGAAACTTGAAAGTTAAATTAAACATTGTATTTAATCTTTAATTGATATAATTAATCATCTTTGACAATGGCAATGAATAACAATCAGTATTTATATATTTTTGAATTTTTATATATGCACAAAACAATAAACACACATAAAGAGAAAAACATATTTTTGTTCTTTGAAATTGTTTTGTAATTTTGTATTTGTTTATATATATATATATTCTCTGAAAAACATAGAAGTCCTTTTAGCCCAATCAGTAAATAACATTCTATGCCAGAAAAATAAACCCAAAACAATGCATGAGAAAATACATATATTTTTTGAAAAGAAATAAAATTTTGTTGTAAAGGAAATAAAAAGATAGATAATTTCTTACAAACAGAGAAATAAAAACACACATAACATTAAAACAATACCAGAAATTATTCAAAACAAAAAAAATTGGAGCAAAAGAGCTAACGCCAGTCGTTAGCTTCTTAACGCCGAGACAGAACTGCAAATTTTGATGTTTTGAAAAAAAAAATGTTTTTCAAAATTCATTTGTATTATAAAGAGGTCTTCCTTTAGTTGAAATTTCAGAGTATATTGATTAGATTTGAAGGCTCTTTTAGCATGTTTTTGATGATTTTTCAAATACTTGTGTTTTGTAAAATCATTAAAGCTCAAAATAATAAAATATGCAAACACAAGATGCAATGTTAGAACAAAAACAAATATGCATGATTTGTGTATAAAGAGTGCGATAATGTTCATGCAATGAATATAATATAGTATATCTAAGATCAAGATACCTTAACTACATGACTACACTCTAGCCCCGTACTAAGTGACGAATGGTCATGAGGAGTTGCACACATGTCGTAGGTTGGGGTGTTAATCCCATATGCATACAAAAGACGACGTTCAACCTAGCACTCTCCCCCCCCCCCCAGTGCCTCGCAAGGCCTTACTGGAACCCTCCTCGGTTAAGGACAAGACATTACTTAGAGGTTAGGTCTCTAATGCACACAATCCTACGCCCTCGTTATTGTGAGACACATGTCATAGGTTTAATGATTATGGGCATACTAAGCGAGTAAGCCTTAAATATATTAACTATGGTATAATTGCATGATTAGTTTTGGATTTACAATTAAATCGATGATTATTGATTTTAAATCCATTTAGAATAAATTTTATTCATGAAAATAACTCAAAGGAAATTATGATTTTCATATTTTAGTAATATAATTTACATTAGCATTGCAAGATATAACTAGCATGGACATTGATTTCTATCTATGGTACGAGATGATGCTAGTATGATGAGTTAGGACAACATGGTGCAAAGCTATGTAAAGATGGACAAATATATAATTGAGTTGCATGTATTCAAACATAGAGTTTTGAATTTTCATAGACCTAGAAAGAAGTGACAATTCTATTTGATTTCATCTTGTTGATATCAAGTTAATTAATAGATCTAAAGATACTGAGATACATGCAAACAATAGATATGCACATCACACACACAAAACAAGATATGAAACTATAATACAAATTGCAATCATATATTTCATAATTCTTAAGGTTGATAGAATTAGTTGATTTAAGATAGGTCTTGATTGGTCTTGATAGATCATGAATTATGAACTATGAATATAGTGAATTTTAGCATAGGATATCAATAGATCATGGTGGTGATTGTATGGTTCATATTCATCCTTATAATATATAGTGACTGCTTGTAAAGTGAATATTATACTACATATATATAAAGGAACAAAAATTTGTTTTGGTTGTTTTGAAATATTTTGTAAATATTCTTTTTGATTTTAATTTGTAGAAATTAGACAAAATAAATACAAGGTATCTGAAAGTAGAAGATAATGATACTTAACATAGTAAAATAATTTTTCAGAAAATAATAATTAGAGAAATCAGAATTTGTAGGAAAAAATGCTACCGCCAGCGTTAGTGATAACGCGTGGCGTTAGAAATAGAGTTACAATATTTGATTTAAAACACATTGTTTTTTATATTATTTGATTCTGATTATTCTCGATTATGATTTTCAATATAAGGGATATTATATGCAGCAACAATAAATAGACAAATATGCAATATGTTGTGCATTTAATATTTTAGCCTAAGACCCCTAAAAGTCCAATTAAATCCAATTTTGAAAGTAATTTAATTAGTCTTTATAATATCAATTAGCATTCAATTTATAATGATAATATAAAACATTTATAGGCAATGAATTTTAAAATGATAAAACATATAAAGAGAAAAGATAGATCACTTAAAAAATTATGACTTTATGTTCAATTTAATTCAATTTGATTTGTTAAACATTAGGCTTAAATGTGAAAGTCATATCTCATGATATATAAAGTGATCATAAACATGTTGGCTCAAAAATAAAAAATAATCAAAAGAAAAAGCAATTAAGCATATCATGAAGTAGAGTAATGATATTTCATTTTTAATTTATTTCTACTTGATGCAATACAATGATTCCTAGTGAATGAGAGATTTAGGTATCCAAAGGGGACCAAGTGTGATGGTTCCTTTGGGTACCCAAATACATCGTGTAGGCTTTTGGAGAGATAGTGATGAATGGGCCTTTACAAGTTGAGTTAGTGTTTCATTTTTAATTTTGGGCCTCCATTCATACTTTGGTTGTTTATCTTTTAAATTCATATTATGATTATTTGACATCTTTTTGTGATGATAATTGTTTGAAAAATAATTCATTTGGAATTTATGTGTATTCAAATTATTTTTCAAAATACATTGATGTTGATAATCATAATGAATTTTATTATATTGATTCTTTGAGAGTTTATAAGAGTGATGGTCTTTCTTAAGAATTGAATGTTGAAAGAGTGGGTTACAATATGTTTTAAATGATTAGTTCTTATTTTGATGATTTTCATTTCCACTCTTACTTATAGACATACTCTTATAATATGATGTTAAGCTTTTAAACTTTTGATAATTTAATAAACTAGAAATAAGAGAATTTTTACTATATGAAAAATTTTGAATAAACATTTTTAATGATTCTAGTTTATCCTTTAAATTATCATTTTCCTTTATCAATTTTTCATTATGCTCTTTTGAAGTAAAAAGACCTTTTTCCAAAACCTTGAGTTCTTCTTTAAAAGTATTATAATCAAAACAAGGTTTAGCATTTTCAAATAAAGAGCATGAACAAGATTTTAACACATCAATACTTGATTCTACTTTAGCATTTGCTTTTAAAGTTTTATTTTCTAAACGTAGTTTGAAATTAGCATTTTTCAAATTTTTAATTCTACATTTAGCAATATTAAGCATATGTAGTGTAGAAATAGAATTTCTTAGAAATAGAGAGGACTTAGAATTTCTTACATTGCTATGGGATGATGCGAGATTTGAACCAAGGGTTCCTTTGACATCTCCTTCACATTCCACTTCCATAGTTGAATTTTCGTCTTCTCTTTTGCTTGATGTGTTGCCATCAATTGAGTCCAATATTGTGATATTGTCTTCTTCTCTTGGATCCATAAGGAATTGCTCATATTCATCATTTGTGGAAGGAAGACTATAAGTATTCTCAAGAAATTTCCAAACTTCAAAAGCAGTAGGAAGCGTATAAATAAGTTTGAAAATATTTTGATCCAGAGCACAATATAGACTATTCAAAGATTTGGCATTTAAAAATATTTCATTTTTATTTAGAATAATTGGGGCATTTTAATTGTAATATTCTAAACTTCAAAATCCAAAGTTTTAAGAAATTTTTCCATAAGTGTTTTCCACCCATTATAATTTTCACGCATAAATAAAGGTGGTAATAATAATTTTTCATTTTTATAAAAATTATCCCCTCTAGAAGATGCGAGATCATGAAGCATCATTATTCCCAGTTGTGAAGCCGTATTGGAATAACCTACGCTCTGATACCACGTGTTGGATCTTACGGCGCCCTTAGAGGGGGGTGAATAAGGGCTTTATGGAATTTTAGATCATAATTAAATTTATCAAAGTTTGTGATCAAAGTTTAAGAATATTTTATAAGAAAATATATTTTGATATCTCAGAAAAGATTGTATTGAAGATTCCTTTTTAAACAAGAGAGCAAAACTTTTTGTTAACTGTTGCTAACGTCGGTGTTAAGTGTTAACGCTGGGTGTTAGCTCTCCAGAAAATTATCTTTCTCACAAAAAGATTGCCGCAGTGATTTTACTAATGAAATCTTAAATGAAATACAATTCCAGAAAATCAGAGATAATGAAAATGATTATTGTATTTCAAAGATAATTACACAAATGTTAATTTTTAATACTTTAATGAAATATGAATTAAAATATTCTTGAAGAGGAAATAAAATCAATTGAATAGAACATTAAAAGACATGATTTTATTTCATAATAAATTGAATACACAAATGTTTAATTTCTATAACGCTAGAAATTAAGGTGAGAATATGTAAAAACACTTTTTGTTGATTCACCGGTCCTTCTCCCAAGGACCGGTTGGTTATAGCATATCTATCCCCAGATAAGGCCTTTAGCCACCTCTTAGATCTACCCTCGACCTAGTCGCCACGCACAAGGCGGCGAATTACCCCCTAAGCCGCACAAGGACCTAGTCGCCAACAACCGCGACGAATTACCCACGGAATCCTTCCCGGAATCCGACGTTCTCCCCGAATGATTTCTCCACACAAATTACAAAAGGAAAAAGTAAAAGATTATAAGATAAGTAAAGAGAAACTCCCCAAGAAATTCTGAAGGTGAAGACGAAGGCGATGTAGATGCTTGCGTTCTTGAAATTATCGTCCTTCGTATGGAATATGCGTTGTAGACCTTCTCCTTCAAAATCCTCTTTAGATCTTCATGATAGCCCAAGGGAGATCTCTCAGATGTTGTACACGAGCCTCTCTTAAAATTATTGGAATTCTGGAATCATCTATTTTTTTAGGAATGGGAGGGGTTGTACATTAAATAACCTCAGGATCTAACGCGTGGCGTTCATCATTAACGCCGACGTTAGTGAACGTGCACTGTCGTGGCTGAAATTGTGTAAACCATCGGGATCATGGCAGAAACTAATTTCGTCAAACGAAACTCATTTCGTCGAACGTGCTTTCGTCGAACGGAATCAAAGTTCATCAAATTCCATCAAAGTTCGTCGAACGCAATGTCGTCGAACTCAATTTCGTCGAACGCCATCAAAGTTCGTCGAACGCAATGTCGCCGAACTCAATTTTGTCGAACGCCATCAAAGTTCGTCGAACGCAATGTCGTCGAACTCAATTTTGTCGATCGCCATCAAAGTTCGTCGAACGCAATGTCGCCGAACTCAATTTCGTCGAGTGCCATCAAAGTTCGTTGAACGCAATGTCGTCGAACTCAATTTCATCGAACGCCATCGAAGTTCGTCGAACGCAATGTCATCAAGCGCAATTTCGTCGAGCGCAAGTTCATTTCGTCGAACGGAATCTCCTTTCGGCGAACGCCTTCAGATTTCGTCGAACGCAGTTTCATCGACCGGCATTTCTTCTCGACGGTTTCCTTCTCAGTGGTTTCCTTCTCAGTGGTTTCCTTCTCAGCGGTTGTTAACGCGGGGCGTTAACAACTAACGCGAGCGTTAGCTCTCTTTTCAGATAATCATCTCCAATCAGCATGCTACTCATAGGGATGTGTATCTTTAGTTCCTGTAAAACCTGCACACTATAAACACACAAAAATACAAGATCAAATACAACACGGTATTTGTTATTCTCAAACCAAGAGATGCGGAACATAGGCTCCAACACAATCTCCCCCTATTTGGGTTAGGACATTATTTGACAAAATTGAATAATAAACAAATAAATAACAAACATAGAGCATATATATCTGACAGAAATTTTAAATCATTTCAGCAGATAAAATATAGTACTCTAGGTTTAGAAAACTTTACACTTTCAACTTTACACTTCCTTGCCTTCAGCTTTCTGAATTCTTGCTTTCATGTTTAAAAATCCTTGCCTTCAGCTTTTGGCTTTGTTAATCTGAACTGAATCTGTCATATCTCAAACTGCATTTTTCAGCTTTTGCTTTTGTTGATCTGAACTGAATCTGTCATATTGAATCTGCATTTGAATCTGCTATATCAAACATCATTTCTGATTCTGGAGCTGCTTCTACATCACAAACCATAACTTCTTCATCAAGAACTGAAAACATCAATCACTGCATCAAAATGAGCTTCTTCATAAAGCATCTCCCCCTGAAACTGGAGCATCTTCATAAAGCATCTCCCCCTGTCAAAAAGGAGCTTCTTCATGAAACATCTCCCCCTGCCTAGTTTCAGGGAGACCTGAAGCTAGGCCCCTAGAAGAAGGGACAGTTGTATAGGAGGTAGGGAAGGATGCAATCACTACAACAAACTGCACTTATAGTAAGGACCTAATTCGTTACAATAAGTGCCCAAATTCGTTACAAAAACTCTTTGGTAACGAAAAAAACTTTAAGTAACGGTCCTCCTCTAAAGCTCGACGCTAAAGGTTATTGTAACGAATGTATGCATTTCGTTACAAATAAAGTAATTGTAACAAATGATACTTTCTCACCAAAAAGAGATTCTTCCTCACAATAAATTGGTCACAATAAATATTATTTCGTTACGAATGTTATTTTTTCCTCACAAAAAAACAGTTACGATTAAAACTATTTCGTTACAAATGTTTTATTTTTTCCTCACTAAAAATAAACTAACTTCGTTACAATAAAGTATAATAAATATTATTTCGTTACAATAGATTAAACAATAGTAATGAAAAAATCGTTACATTTGTTTCTCATTCTTCTTACTACAACCACTTCATTTATATATCAAAAATATTCCATTTCTATTTTTTGTGTACCTGAGATTTTATTACAAATAATAATCTTGAAAACACATATATTTAATATTTCGTAACAAGATCAACATGTATTTATTCACACCAAAAAGTATTACATATAGTACAAGTTATTATCATCTCTTCTAAAACAATACAATATTACATTACAAGATCAACATATTTCTAATAAATCTTCCGTCATTTTTCGAAAAATGAATCGTCCATCACTTTCTGACTAATGAATCTTTCGTCACTTGTCAGTCAATGCTTGAGCACCCTACAAATAAAAGAGAGCAATTAAGATCACCCTACAAATAAATGAGAGCAGAAACATCCATACAAACTCACATCCATACATACATAAAAAGATGCAGAATCAACATGCACAGTTTAGCCAGTAATACCCTGAAACAACATGTGATAAGCTTCAATACAATATTTGAATGAGAATAAAATCAACAACTCTTACCAAGACTTATCGAAAATCTAACAATAAAGATGCCCCATGTTTGATAAATGAAGAACTTACTGATTCTATGAACATAAGAATGAAGAACCCTCACCTCTTTTACTTTCTCTCTCCGATGACATATAGCTTTTTCCCAAAAAAATTGTCCAAAATTTTGAAGATGAATAGTCTCTTACCATGATCGAGATTCGAGAGGTTGGAAGATGGAGTTCTTCACTACAATATGTTTCGTTCGAAGATTTGCATAGGTGGAGACATTTTGTGAGAAGAAATGAAGTAAAACAATATAAAATAATTTTTCTAAAAAAATATTGATATCTTACTTCACCATAGTCTCCTTACAAATGATGCAGCAACAGTGAGGTGTGAAACTCCTCATGGAATTTAAAGTGGATGAGAGTCTCTTGAAAAAAAATGCCCCATGTATCATGTATGATAAACTAAGAACTCAATGGTTTTCATTGTTTAGGATCAACACTTCAAGAAAATGAACTAAGCCCGGCAGAAAACTAAAATCTAGAATGGATTAGGAAACTTGGAATAATGGGATGGAACCTAGAGAAGCTTGCTCGGGCCTTCAAGATTTTTATTTCCTTGTAGGAACAGTAGCAAAAATAGATGAACATCATGAGCGCCCAAAATCTGAATCCAGATTTTGGATTCAAAAACTAGAAGGGCACTAGCAATTAGCAAAAATCTGGATTCAATATTGGAAGAACCTATTTGCAATGGAGGAAGAGATAATTTGATGCAGGCTTGCAAACATGTCATAATTGCAGAAGTTATGTGCTTAAAAGAACTATATGCAAATGAATCAAGAACAACAGACCTGGCTTGCACCCTCTCCCTCAACAGACCTGGCTTGCACACATTCTTGATGACATTTTATTGAAAATTCTTGTACATAATTTGGTTTACTTCCTTTTAAACTCTCATTCAAACTGTATGTTTGTCCCTGCTTCTAGCTGCATCATGTGGACGGCCTCAGCGAATGTGGAGTGAGGAAACTTCTAACAATAGCAATCAGAAAAAGGAGTCAACAGGAGTATCCAAAAACTTCGCACAAATTGTTACCTGAGCTTCGTCCATCAAGGCATCACTCTCATCAGCCTTTCTATCGGAACCATTAACTTGAGCTGGCTGCAAAGATGTATCAACATCATCTGGCTTGCTATCATCATCTGATTTCACATTAATCTCCATCTTTTGTTCAAGGACAGATACCTGCAATTATAAGATATTTCCTATCAGAACCATAAACAACCTTTCAGACTAAATAATATTTCAGCTAGAAATTATGATGAACTTTACTAGATTGGAAAAATAAACCACATCAAAACATACTTTGTAACTTATATTGGGTAAGCAAATATTATCTATCTACTGAGAAGCATGACTATGAGTGCAGTTCTATGTCAACATATCAAAAACCTGTAAGGATTTACTGATTCGTGGTGGTGATTCCTTTTTAAATGTGATAATCTTACTACTCATTTGATACTGAAGGAAAATGTCTTCGTAGGATCGTTCTACAAAATAGTAGACACAAAAAGAAAACCAAAAATGATATCAAGGCCCCAAATCATGGAAAAAATCCTAAATATCAGAACAAGAACATTTCTCTTTCACTTTCAAAAAATTAACAATACTAGGTTGATACAACACTCCAGATGATGAAGGTATCAAAGTAGTCATTAAAAAAGAAAATTGTCTTTTATAAGATGATCAATCTGAAAGATAAATTATTTGTTTTTTAATTGTTTGGCTTATTTTATTTTATTAGAGCAACAATAGCAAATGATATCTATCAAATATAAGATAATATGAAATATACTTTAAGTGTCATGTGTGTGTAGAGCAATGGTAAAAATGCAACAATTAGATGAGTATATAAGTTGAGATAGGGATCAACTCCTTAGAGTATCTAGAAGTCGAAATAGTTGCCTTGAGGAAATGTCCTACAGGAGAAGCTCTATTATTGGAGAGGTCCATTGTTCACCTTGTCTGTCCTCTCATCCAGGTCGCCCTCTTCAACGTGTTGATCTACCATGTCTATAAGAAGTCAAAATTCTAACTTGTAAATCTTGTTCAAGGTTAAAATGAAATAAATTTGTATGGTTTTTCAAAGCAGAAAAAAAATCAACTGATAAAGCATAAAAATAACAAAAACTAAAAAAGAGGCATGAATACATACAACCCAACTTTATCGACAACTCCATGCAATACTTTTAATTTTATAAACTCGATTTAAACTAAAACCCAACAAAGAAAATACTACATAAGAGCCGATCAACAAGAAAATATAAACATGTCTAAACCTAATTACAGCACCTTGATGTCAAAGCAATCTAAAAAATCACAACGGCAACTACCTCTTGCGCACAAATACTACTATGTTTTTTAATCTATAATAGTACAGTTAAACTTTGTAAATAAGAAACTCAACATAAGAATTAATTCGGACATCCTGGTTTAGCTAAGAATGATCCATGAATTTAAATATCACAAACTAACAGTTACCAAGAAAAAAAGAATTTCAATGTTAAGGTAGGTAATCACCTATGCCAGGTCCAAGCAAAGAAAATGTTGTAGTACTCTGTTTGAAGTAAGAATTGTATAGGAAATCCAAAAAAGTTCAGGGAAAAACATACGAAAGGTTTGAAGTGAATGATCATAGTAGAGAATAAACATTGACCTAGGGAGAAAAACTATCTCACTTGAACTCCCAGTTTTCAGTTTCTAATAAGAGCACACACTACAAGAAAACAGACTTTTGGCTTTCAGAATATTTTTCAGCTTTCAGAATATTTTCAAACCATTTTTGCATCTTGGTCCAAAAAGCCTTTTCCCACAGCATGAGGTTCACATAAGGACACATTCGGTTATTTAACCCAAAAGCTCTACCAGATATTAATGAGATAGCATTTAAAACTCTAACATAATATTAAAAAATGTACCCATAAACCGTGTATCTCTATCAATATAATGGTTAAACATAAATTGAAGAACTTCAGTAAAAATATGAATAATTTGGAATTAAAAGAGAATATGGTGAGTTGCTTACAGTGACTTCAAGTGAATAAGCCTTGCAATCTCTGATGTAAGTTCCCCTTGAAGACAAAGATCTCTCAAATTACTACAAGAGAAGAAAACAAACTTAGCAAAAAGGAGACAATAGATTATAAAGCTAAATGACAACTAAAGATCCATTTGGCACGGCGGTGGCAGACACTAAATCATCTCCGAAGAAAGTTCCAGAGTCCAATTGTTGAGTCCAACCTTCAACCAGCAAGAATGCAAATGAATTGAAAATCAATGAAATTGAACAAAAGCCTAAATCCTAATCGCATATGAAATAGTGTGACAAAATCAAAAAATCAACCATCATGATTATCTCATATCACAGTTATAACTGGAAAGCAAGCTAATATCATTTGTATGGTTCCTAAATAACAAATTATTGACCAAATTAACGACCACCAATGTGTCCAACAAATGATTATCAATTGCTGATTCAACATAAATCCTGTAACTAGCCCTACTGAAACTATAACATGAAATATCATTTCTCCTCCACTAAAGTAAAATATCATTTATATACCATGAAATATATGACAGAGACACAACAGAAGCAATAAAAACAGAGAATAGAAAGGACGATAGCTGGGGAGAAAGCAAGCAACTACTCACTATGTCCTTGGGCCGCCATTTGGAGACCAATCCACTCTCGGAAAGCCCCATCGCGGCGCACTTGAACCCCTCGTGCCTGGACTCGCACAGAAATACCATCTCCTGCATCAAACATATAACCAAAAGTAAGAAAAATTATAGCTTATGAAGGAGAACAACAATGCCTGTTTTAAATGGCCTACCTGATTCATTGAATAAAATGATGACATCACAAGTTCACACTGCCCAAGGACTCCTTTGACCAGTAGAAGCCTGGGACTTTTGCATTTTGTTGGCATGTGCTTGTGAGCAGCATTTTTCTTGAAAATTAAACCCGTGTTCACTTCACTGTATAACCCCCAAAAAATGAGAACATAAAAGGTTCAAAACATTTCTGGTCATTATAAGGATTTACTGAATGAGAATGAAAAAAGAAAAGAAAATCTATATGATATGATAAAGAAAAATATGTGTCTATCAAAACAATCTCAGCTATTGGACATGGTCCTCAATTAAAATGAAAAAATGAAAAAATGTATAAAAATTAAAATCTATATGATATAATGAATCGTAAAATCTAGCATAAAAATAAAAAAAATGTAAATGTAATGTTTGTGCGCATAGTATCCCCGTCGGCGGTGTGCGGCGGCAATATTGCTCGTTGTCGCTTAGTGATGGTTGAGTATGTGCATTGCCCCTAGTAATCTCTTAAGAAAATGAAATACTCATGATTACCTTTGATTGCGCTCACCAGATGCAACACATTTAACTTTCACATAGGATCCAGGATCCATAGCTCTTCCCTCTTTTGCATCGGGCTTAATAAAAAGTGCACCTTCACATGATAAAGAACTAAAGAAGTAACGATATGAAGCCATCCAACAACATGGGCTTCATTAGTGGAAGAAAGTCCCTCTGATGCCAAAAATCGACTAAAAAGAATCTTAAACTGCCCATTCATTGCTTCCACCATTGCCCTTTCATGTGCTTCCTTGTAGTTATTTCCATGAACTTTATCAAAATAACCTAAAGAAGTAGATTGCCCCCCACTTTGTTCCATTGTTGATGTATTTCATTTAATTATAAGCTAGATTAACGCATGTCATGTTGAATCGAAGCTAAAACAAATATAAATGTTGGAATCGAAAATTGAACTATGAGTTTTGACAAGGAGTGCAAAACATTTACCGCTGAATGAACAAGAAATTCATTTATTTTATTTAACAAATAATATATGTGCATAAAATGGTTAAGGTTCAAAGAACATGCCAGTGTACTTATGACTACATGGCTTATTCAAAATCTTTTTTGGACATTTATTGAGAAAACTCTGTATAAATATGGGAAATACCATGGTCTTCATATAATTTCTCCAATATAAATTCCTTCTAAAGTGATCTATTAAAAATTTACATGAGATTCAACGAAAACAAATTGAATAACTAAAGCTTCTTAAAAATGCAAAACCTTGAGTGATCAATACTAAGCTAAAAAATCAGTACTCTACAAAGAAAGGTTGACTCCACCATTACCGAAACAATTTCTGAACACGACGAAGGCAAAAGTCGATCCTCGATGAAGGCGAAGGAAAAGGATGCGAAGATCGATTGCTGGCAGGTGGTGAGCCAACGAAATCGAAGCGAGGATGAGGGCCGACTGATCGAGTTCTCCGTGGAGCATTTTTTTGACTAGGTTCGCCCCTTCCCTACACGCTACTGCTCGAAGAAACGATCCACGGGTAGAAGATACCTGGATCAGTTCAAGCGCTGATTTGATGCGAAAATGGAGGAGAAGGAAACATTTTTGTTGGGGGGAGAAGATACCTGGTACACCAGGCGGGCGATGGCTGCGTCAAAGAGGAGAAGGAGAAAGGGTTTCAGGAACAGGAAGGGATGAAATGGCGAAAGGAGAGAGCATTCACGCCTTTCACGGGATGGGAGAGCGCGCGAGATAGGTTTTGGTAAGCGGGAAATGAAATTGCGGTGGCCAGAGGGCTCTATTTTCCAAAAAAAATAAATTAATATTGGAAAATATTCTATTATTTGCCACGATTATAGTTTTTCATGGCTAATACTTCCGTATTAGTCACGCTTTTTGCAACCCTGGCTAAAACATAATTATTAGCCACAGTTTTTGCAATCATGACTAATACCAGTATATTAGCCACGAATTTTGGACCCTGGCAAAAAAAAGTGTAGCCAAAACACATTTTTCTAGTAGTGACACAAAATTTATTAGAAGGAAACTCGAGTTCATTGAGCTCATTGAACTCGAGTTCGAGATTGAGCTCATTGCTCGAGCTCAACTCAAAATCGAGATTGTGCATGTGTGTGTTTGTGTGCATGTTGCATGGGGTCTATGTCTGTGTCTGTGCGTAATCTATATTTGCTTGTGCATGTGTGTGTCTGTATCTATATGTATGTGTGTCTATGTGTTTACGTGTATCTGCATGTGTTTGTGTCTGTATGTGTCTTTGTTTGTGTGTGTTTGTGTGTGTGTACACAAATGTCTGTGTGTGTCTGTCTTTGGTGTTTGTGTGTGTGTGTCGTGGCATTATTGTGTGTGCGTGTGTGTGTGTGTGTGTGTCTGTGACTATCTGTGTCTGTGTCTGTGAGTGTCTGTGTACGTATATGTGTCGGTCCATGTGTCTGTGTTTGTGTCCATGTGTTTGTGTCTGTATGTGTCTGTGCATGTACGTATGTGTGTCGGTCCATGTGTCTGTGTATGTGTCCATGTATCTATACAAGTCTGTGTCTGTGTCAATGTGTTTGTGTCTATGTGTCTATGTCTGTATGTACACGTGCTTGTCTGTGACTGTGTATTTGGGTTGTGTGTGAGTGTTTGTCTGTCTATGCATGTTTGTTTGTGCTAGTGTGTCTATGTTTGCGTATCTATGTGTGTTAATTGTGTGTCTGTGTCTGTGTCTATGTGTGTTTGTGCGTGTTTGTGTCATTGCCTGCGTGTCTATGCGTGTTTGTGTTTGTGTTTGACTATGTCTGTGTCTATGTCAGTCTGTATCTATGTCTGTGACTGTGTTTGTGTTTGCGTGTCTGTGTTTGTATGTGTCTGTGTGTGTGTGTGTGTGTGTGTGTGTCCGGTGAGAAAATTAAATTAATATTCAATTATTTTTTATTCAGTTGATCGAGCGCCTGAGAGCGGACGAAATTGAGCGGGGTAATTCTTACTTTTAAAATATACATAAACGGATAAACCTTATTTAAAAATACATAAATCTTATTTAAAGCTCATGTGCACTGTCGGGCAATGTCGAGGCAGGGGTATTGTCGAGCGGGGAACATGGGCCTCATGTGCACTGTCAGTTGATCGAGCTCCTGAGAGCGGACAAAATTGAGCGGGGGAAATTCTTATTTAAAAAAAAACATAAATCTTATTTAAAAAGAAAATTTTATTGAACAACGCATTGTATTTATGAATTGTTTTGACATGTATTTATGAATTTCATTACACATTTATTTTCATTAAAGCACGTGTCATCCATCAATCAATATATATATATATGACATATATTTTCATTAAAACGCTAGCTCCCGAGCAAAAAACGTGTGCGCTGACAAATTTATTTATGCTCCCGAGCAAAAAGATAGAACTAGTGCAATGCGCGCGACTGAAAAAAATGTGTGCTCGGGAAATAAAACTCCGAGTGAAAAGCACGTGCTCGAGCGAAAAATGGGCGCTCGAAGGGTACAATTATTTCACCCCTGCGCACAATGAAAAAATATGTGTGCATGCGGGGCCAGTGCGCGATCGTTATTTTTATTCAAAAATTATATTAATATGTCTTAAATTTTTTGATTTGCTTTGTGCAAAATTTTATGGAGGGAAATTTCCCTCCATATATTTCATTAATGTGAGAGGGAAGGAAATAGACAAAACTTAACAAACTAGAGGAAGAGAACGGAGCATGGCGACGGCCGAGAAAGAGAACGACGATGGCGGCGGCGACCGTCGAAGAGAGGGGAGACAACGGCGGCGGTCGTACGTGAAAGACATTGCTACATCTCGCAAATGGATGTTTGTGTGTTTAATTGGTTGTCTGTGTCTGTGTGTGTGCATGTGTCTGTGTTTGAGCCCCGACACATGCAATACGCGCTAGCTCTCAAGCAAAAAAAGTAAAACTACACGCAGGAGAGTGCATTTGCGTGCGTGCGAGAGTGCATTTGCGTGTGCGCGAGAGTGCATTTGCGTGCGCGCGAGAGTGCATTTGCGTGCGCGCTGGTTCGTGCGTGATTTTATTTTAATTCCAAAATTATATTAAAAAATTAATGTCATATTAATTTGCATTCATTTTTACATTTAATATATTTTTAATTTTTAGTTTTGTTTTGTTTAAAATTTTATGGAGGGAAATTTTCATCCGTATATTTCATTCATTAATGTGAGCGAGAGAGATAGAGCTGCATGGGAGAGAGGCACAAAAACTTTTATAAAAAGTTAAAAATTTATAAAAAAATCCCGTACGCGCAAAAATACATGTCGCAATAGTACCACATATCTGCGACAGCCGCGCACGGATGTTTGCGAGCCGTAGGAGTACTGTCGTCGCGTTAGAGCACTATCGAGGCGGGGTACTGTCGTGCGCATACAAATTTTTTTTATTTTTTTCAAAAAAATAATAATAATTCAAAACTTTGATAATAAAATAGTACAAAAATTGAAAATAAAATATGATATATTTTTTGTAACAAAACTTTAATTATAAAATATTACTATTAGTAAGGACAATGTCTTTGTCACAAAAAACTTTCATGATGTGGTTACAATTGATACTTATTGTGAGAAAAGTTTTCTATTTGTAACGTAACATTAGTGTTGTTACAAATACTTACAGTTATAGTAACGAATTAATTATTATTGTAACAAAATTTAAAATATTCGTCACAAAAAAATACTTTTTTGTAACAACAACAAAAATTTGTTACTAAATATAACTATTAGTAACAAACTGTGTTTTAGTTATATTTCAGTCCTTACAACAGGTGCAGTTTGTTGTAGTGAATTTTAGAAGAAATATTGTCATTGTTCCTGCAAAGAAAAAGAGAGATCAAATGCAAAGGAACTGGAAAGGAGAAGCAATTTCTGTAGGCATAAAGTCAAAAAAAAAGAATCAAAATTTGATTATAATGAAAGAGATCAGAAGTCGAAAAGACTTAGCCTTTGTCAGACTGCGTTCGACAAAAATTTAATTTTCGTTGATCTCAGTTCGACGAACAAGCTTGTCTTCGTCGATCCCTGGGTCTAATAGGTATCGTCTCAGCGGTTGGGCTGAGACAGCTTATCGTCTCAGTGGATTCTCATGTCCCGTCCCAGCGGATCCAGACAGCTTCTCAGCGGCCCTAGGCCTTGTCTCAGCGGTTCAGCTGAGAGCTTGTCTCAGCTGTTTAGTTGAGACTAAGAGCTTGTCTCAGCTGTTTAGACAGCAAACATATTAAACTTACTTTACACATTGAGGGATAAATAAAAGATATAATTTTTTTTAATTGATTGAATCTCCATCTATCATTCTTAGCTGATTTATAAAGAAGATATGTTTCTTTTCATCCAAGGGTTTGGTGAAAATATCAGCCCTTTGTAAATCAGTAGAAATGAATTGTAGGCAAAATTTTATTTTTATCCACATTATCTCTGATAAAGTGGTGCCTAATTTCTATGTGTTTAGTCCTACTATGGAGTACTGGATTTTGTGCTATAGATATTGCACTAGTATTGTCACAAAATATAATTGATTTATTTAGATTGATACCATAATCTAGAAGTTGATTTTATATCCACAATATTTGTGAGCAGCAACTGTCTGCAGCAATATATTCTGCTTCAGCTGTTGATGTAGACACAGATGTTTGTTTCTTACAAAACCAAGACACTAGCCTATCACCAAGAAACTGGCAAGTACCTGATGTGCTTTTCCTGTCTACTCTACATCCAGCATAATCAGAATCTGAGAATCCAGTTAATTCAAATTCTGAAGTTGTTGGATACTAGAGTCCTAGATTTGGACAACCCTTTATATATCTCAAAATTTTTTTTAGTAAAATAAGATGAGATTCTTTGGGGTTAACTTGGAACCTAATACAAATACATGTAGCAAACATTATGTCAGGTCTACTAGCTGTTAAGTAAAGTAAAGAGCCAACAATTGCTCTATATACTTTCTGATCAACATGTTTCCCTGATTCATCATTGTCTACAACAGCATTGGAGGGCATGGGTGTTTTCATAGTGGAAGCATCAGACATACCAAATCTTTTCACTAATTCCTTAGCATACTTGGATTGTGATATGGATATGCCATTTGGAGTTTGCTTCACTTGAAGACCAAGGAAGTAAGATAACTCACCCATTCTACTCATTTCAAATTTAGATTGCATTAGGTCAGAAAACCTTTTGCATAAGCTTGAATCAGTAGAGTCAAATATAATATCATCTACATAAATTTGAACTACTAAAGTTTTATTTTTATGTATCCTGAAAAATAAGGTTTTATCAACAATGCATCTACAGAATTTGTTCTCCAAAAGAAAATTAGCCAAGGTCTCATACCATGCTCTAGGAGCTTGTTTGAGACCATAGAGAGCTTTATTAAGCTTAAATACATAAGAAGAGTGAGTTGGAGAGATGAAACCTGGTGGTTGTTCCACAAAGACTTCTTCTTTGATATCTCCATTCAAGAATGCACTCTTCACATCCAGCTGATAGACTTTGAATTTCTTGAAGGCATCAAAAGCAAGGAATATCCTTATAGCTTCAAGTCTAGCAACAGGAGCAAAGGTTTGATCAAAATCAATTCCTTCTTCCTGAGAATATCCTTGGGCTACCAATCTTGCTTTATTTCTTACTATGAAGCCTTGATCATCTAGCTTGTTCCTGAAGACCCATTTAGTGCCAATAACTGGATGACCCTTTGGTCTTGGAACCAAATCTCAAATCTTGTTCCTTTCAAATTGGTTGAGCTCCTCTTGCATTGCAAGAATCCAGTTTAGATCTTGTTCTGCATCTTTTATGGTTTGAGGTTCAACTTGTGATAGGAAACAAGTGTGCATCTGATTTTGGTGTAGTTGATGTCTTGTTTGAACACCTGCTAAAATATCTCCAATGACTTGGGATATTAGATGATCTCTAACTGTGATGTGATCAACAGTTGGAGTTAATTCAGCAATAGTTTCTTCTTGAGGCATATGATCAGCTGTCACTTGATTTGAATTGTCAGCAAGATTTTCTGTATAATCTTCTTCTTCACTGTCTTCAATAAGTTGAGATGATGGAAGTAGAGACTCTTCATTCTGTAGATTTAGTCCATTGAGTTCTTCACATAGAGCTGGTACCTGCAAAGTATTTTTGGTAGAGGTGGTGTTCCTCTCCTCATTTAACATATTAGATTTATCAAAAGATGCATGCATAGACTCTTCTATCTTAAGAGTAGATTTGTTGTAAACTATGTATGCTTTACTAGAAAGAGAATATCCAAGGAATATACCTTCAGCAGATTTTGCTTCAAATTTCCTGGGATACTTCTTATCATTGTTATGCACATAGCATTTACAGCCAAATATCTTAAAATAGTTAACCTTAGGCTTTTTATTCTTGAGTAATTTAAAGGGAGTTTTACCTTTAAGCTTATGTATCAGGCTTCTGTTTAACACATAATTTGTTGTGTTCACTGCCTCTACCCAAAAAGAGATTGGCAAGTGAGCATCAGCAAGCAATGTAGTTGTTGATTTAATAAGTATTCTATTTTTCCTTTCAGCTACCCTATTTTGTTGAGGAGTTCTAGCAGCAGAGAAACATTGTCTGATCCCTTCTTTTCCACAGAATTCTCTCATCAGAAGAGATTCAAACTAAGTGTCATGATCACTTCTGATCAATGCAAATAGAGTAGAGTACTCAATCTTGATTGACCTGAGAAAGTCTGTCAGAACACTGAAGGTGTCAGACTTGTTCCTAAGAAAGAACACCCAAGTGAATCTTGAGAAGTCATCTACAATAACTAAAGTGTAATGCTTCCCTCCTAAGCTCTGTATTGCAATGGGTCCAAAGAGATCCAAATGCAGTAAGTACAAAATCCTAGGTGAATCACTCTTGGATAAAGATTTAAAACTACTCTTGGTTTGCTTTCTTAGTTGACAAGCCCTTCAGAGTCCTTCCTTCTTGTATGAACCAGAAGGTAGTCCTCTGACAAGATTGTCCTTGGAGAGTTTAGATATAGTGCTAAGGTTAATATGTCCTAGCCTTTTATGTCATAATTCATTTGTTTTACTTATTGAATTAAATAAACAAATATCTGAATTGGCAGAGTCAAAATTGATTAAATAAATGTTTCCATGTCTAATACCAGATAATACATTTATGTTTTTTATTATTGGTAATAAGACATAAGGAATGGTTAAAAGTTACCTGATAACCTTCATCACATAATTGGCTTATGCTGATGAGGTTGTGCTTCAGACCCTTGACATAAGCTACCTCTTTGAAGGTGACAGCTCCAACTTTGATCTGTCCATAACCTTTGGTTTGTCCACGGTTGGAGTCTCCAAAGATCACTTTGGGTCCAAGCCTTGCCTTGTAGTTGCTTAGGTTGGCCTTGTTTCCTGTCACATTCTTTGAGCACCCACTATCCAAGTACCATTGTTCTTTTATTTTTGGATAGCCCTGTACCTGCAAAATAGAAAACATTCTAGTTGTTCCTGATCCATACTACCTTGGGTCCTTTTGTCTTTCCACAAAAATCAGAAATGTAAGATATCTCAGGTTGATCCTTATAGCCTTGTGGATGATATCTCATTGGAGGAATTATCCACTCAGTGAAAGGATTTTTAGTTTGTTGAGAATAAGAATTCTTTAGATTTTCAGTATTTTTTTCGTTCGACGAATTTGGATGAATTCGTCGATCGTCGATCGTCGTTCGACGAAGAGAAGTGCTTTCGTCGAGCATCGTTTGAATAATAACTATACTGAAATTCTGTGCTCAGCTTTCGTCGATCTCCGTTCGACGAATTCATGTGATTTCGTCGATCGTCGTTCGACGAATTCTGTTGAATTCCTTTATTCTAAACATCCTTACATGAGATGTTTTTATCTATTTCTACTGCCTCTTTGATCTTGGCAGAAATGAATTTTACTGGTGTAGATAAAATGTTCTTCTTAAGAAGATGTGGCTCACTTGATGATGCACCCAAGCCCAGTTTGTCACTAAGTCTGGCATTCACTGTGCTTGTGATGTCCATCAGTTTGATACTTCTCACATTTAGGGATTCTTCAAATTTCTTAGCCTCGGATAGCTTGTTCTCAATGAGAACAATATGTTCTTTTGAGGCAGCCAGTTCTTTCTTAAGATTGGCATTTTCTTCACTTAGTTGGTTCATTTCAAACAACTTGCCTCTAAGAGAGATTATCTCTTTCTCAAATTTAATTAAATCTAAACAAAGAGCTTTGAACTCATTTGAATTGAAATCAAAGTTTGAGATTACCTGATCACTGTCAATTTCAGGTTCTGATTCATCTGAGTTGTTTCCTGAGGCATTGATAGCCATCATGCAGAAGTTTCTTTCTTCTTCATTATCTTCATCATCACTAGAGCTGGATGATGATGCATGTTCTGATTCACTGCTTGAGTCATAGATAGACATCAAGCATTGATCTTTGTCATTTGCATTCTCTTCATCATCAGAAGAGCTGGATGAAGATTATGAGTCTGTCTCACTCCATGCTTCAGCTACAAAGCCTCTTCCCTTATGTTTGTGTTTGTGGGAGGATGACCTGCTGAGCCTGTTGTACATATCTATAACACTCTCAGTTTCTCCTTTCTTGAAATTTTCATACTAAGAGATGAGATGAGATCTTCTATCTTTTCTCTCATTTGCAGATCCTTCAACCATGTTGTTGAGGGAGGTCCAGATTTCCCTGACTGAGGTGCATTCCACAACCTTTTGAAAAATGTCATCTGACATTGTTTGTGCCAATATGTTCATTGCTTTGGCATCAGCACTTCTCTGCTTCTTTTGAGCTTCTGTCCACTCAGGAGGTGGAACAACATTATTTGTTGTTGTTGTTCCAGTGCTTGTTGTTGTTGTAGGAGTAGGGGGTCCTGTCAAAATAACATTGAAAATATCCTCATCAATAGAATTCATATATAATTTGGTCATTGCCTTCCATAATGCAAACTTATTTAGATTGCACATAGGAGGTCTTGTGCTTGAGTATTCTTTGTTCTGTGCCATGAGTTTTTAGAAAAATAAAACTCTAGAGGAAATTAAGATCTAATTGATCTTTGGATTCAGGTGTTAGCCTGTAAACAATCAACCAACCTCTAATACCAATTGAAAGTAACCTCTGATAGAAGTTGAAAGGGGGTTTAGATCTTAGATTTACTCTAGAGGGGGGTGAATAGAGTATTAAAAAGTTTTTCACTTATTTTTATAGCGGAGTTAAAATAGTGATATATATATGTGTACTGAGTGAGTTATAAAAATAAAACACAAAGAGATCACACAGCACAACACAATACAGAAAATAAACACAAACATAGAAGACACAAGGATCTATAGTAGTTCCCCAATAAACCTGGGTACATCTACTCTTCTACCACCCTTGGTAGGAATCCACTAGGTTTTTGATCAGGTGCCCTATCACCAATGAGTTTTTGATCAGGTGCTCAAACACCACTGAGCTTTTGATCAGGTGCTCAAACCAAACACAGGTTTTTGATCAGGTGCCCTGCCACCAAAGGGTTAACTTTTGAAGGGAGTTAGAACCCTGTACAAGATGGGATAAAGAGGGTTTATGAAGTTCTTCTCTGTCAACAAACTTAGAGAAAACTAGTGGATTTGTTGTTGTAAAGCTCCCCCTGTCTGATATAAATAGTTGACAGTAAGAGGATGGAGCTTTCACTTGAAAGAGATATCTTCCTTGATAGCTGATGAATCTGAGAGACAAAGTTTCTCAGATTTGTTATTGCTCTTGAAGATTTGAACTAGCAGCGAAATACTGAGAGAATAATCTTGTGTTGTTGTTCTCATAGATTGAGAGTGCTGATGTAGAAGATGAAGATCTGAAAACTTTTTCTTTTTCGATTTCTCTCGACTGTTTCTTCTCTTTTCTTCCTATCTTGCTATGTTGCTGTAAATCTTCTTCTTCCTTTTTCTTAGAGATAATCTGACTGATTTGAAAATCAAATCTTCTGAATAAGGAATAGAATAATCAGGAGGATTATTTCTTGGAACTGCAAGCAAATCTTTAACTCCTTTTCCTTTTCAATAAATGTATCATTTTCCAATAAGCCAAACGACTACTTTCTCGAGAGAAGACAATGGAAAGGAATAAATAAAAGGAAGGATATAATCCTTGACTTATCTGGAATAGACAATAGAATAGATCTGTTGCTGGTAGTCAATCTGAGTTCAGAGGAAATATAACTGATCCTTCTGAAATTTGAGCTGAGGAGAAAATTCGTCGATCTGAGAACTGAGTTCGTCGAACTAAATGTTGAGTTCGTCGAACTGAATTTGGAGTTCGTCGATCTGAATAAATTGATACTTATTCTTCGAACGCAGAGCTGTGTTCGTCGATCTCAAACTGGAGTTCGTCGAACTGAAGAATAAACTGTTGGACTGGCTGGAGAACTGAGTGCGTCGAGCTGGAGAGCAAGTTCGTCGAACGCAGAGAGAAGTTCGTCGAACGCAGAATAGAGTTCGTCGAACGCAGAACCTTGGCAAGTTCGTCGAACTGGAGCATGCCGTTCGTCGAAAGCAGGATGGAGTTCGTCGAACGCAATATGAAGTTCGTCGAACGCAGAAACATATTCTTTTCCTTAAGTTCTAGCAACCTAAAACCTTGACCCTTAGAGTATACATTGGGGTCAACTTAGTCCTAGTCAACAGATAGTGATCCTAGCCCAAATTAGTAATAGGGTTGTTCTAACACCTTGGTCAAAACCCCCCCTCCAAACTCTAATTCTCGTTAGAATTTGCTCCTAAATAGGAGCTCACCCCTCCCCCCCCCCCCCACACCACCACCAAAGGGGTGCTACCCATACCCTCATGCTCATAAGTGGCCAGGTGTCCTTGAGGGAGTGGAGGGAGGGGGAAGAAAAAATCTTCCCCCCCTCCCACCCCCTCCCTTTTAGTCCCACATCGGGGAGAAGGAAAGGAGGCTCTCCTCCCTCCCTATAAAGTTAGGCCAACCCCTCCTCTCTGAACTCACCCCCACCAGCCATCTCCTCCCGGAGCCATGTCGACTGCCCTCCCCCGTCGCCGGAGCACCGCCAGCGCCACCCGAGCACCGCCCGTCACCGGAGCACCGCCAGTGCTGGGGGAGCAGGACCCTACCTGGGGACCTCTGCTCCGACGAAGGGAGGCGGCATGGCCGCTAGAGAATGCGGCTCCGGCGGCACCCGCAAGCCCCCTCCCCTGCTCTTTCCTGTACCGCTTCGGCGGCCACCCTCGGTGGCGGCCGACGGCACCTGGCCGCCGGACCACCACCGGAGGTAAGCCCCACCCCCGAAGACCTATCCAGGGGCGGGGGGGAGGCCCTTCCAGCGGGGGGGGGGGGGGGGGGGGGGGGAGTGGTGCGGCATTGGCCTGCATGGCCCATGCAGACCTCGCCACCACCCCCTCCTCCTCTTCCTCCTTCAATCCGACGGTGGTCGGCGGTACCAGGCCGCCGAACCACCGCCGGAGTGATCGCCGGCCCCCGGCGAGCCGACCGTGGGCGGCGCTGATGCCTGGAGGCCACTGCTCGGCGGTGGCAGTGGCCGCCACTTCTTGCGGCCCCGTCAAAAGACGAGGGTCGTCTGATCTCCACGAAGAGATTGGACGGCCCCCAGTTTTTTAATCCCCCCCCCCCCCCCCGCGTGAGTTTGTGTGCCCCCACAGCGGATCAGCTTCAGATCCGCTGTGGGGATCGAAACCCCGTGCCCCGTCCGGGACCCTTCCCGCCTCCTACAATCACTATCCGCACCCCAAATCTCCCCCTCCCTTCCTGATTTTCTTGAGGCAAAACTAGGCTCATAGGGCAAAAACTTTGAACTTGAAAAATGTGTCTTATCAAAAGGGTAACCCTCAGTAATTTTTTGGGAATTTTTGGAAATAGTTTGCTATTTTTAAAGGCCCTTACAATATTTAATTGAAGGAATTAAATGCCCAAATCACTTTGGAAAATTCATGAAAAATTATAGGCTCAAATTTAGGCCATTTTACAGATGCTATCAAAGTTTAGGTTTTTCATCAACTCTTTTGATAATTTTAAGAGCCTAAATAAGATTTCTTCGAGCAAAATAAAACTATAAAATGGACTGAAATATTCGGAAAATTTTGGTGGACCCTTGACATGTTATTTTTGATATATTCAAAAATTATCTGAGTCACTTAAAGATACAAAGTAGGCTCACCAACTGGCTCGAGAAAACGATTGAAGTAAAGGCAATAAAACACACGATCGGGTCACGAACGGGAGACGATATTACGAATCATTAGCAACTCGATAAATAAAGTTGTGAACTCAAAGCACACAATAATAAGAAATCTTATGGAATGTAAGCCAATCCCGAACTATAACTAAGATATACAGACTCCTATGAACAGAGAAGAGACTCCTATGAATGGGGAAGGAACAGAATTTCCTCCTAAGAACGGAGATGACACGGAAGCGTCCTGATTATGGAGTGATTGGACAACTAACCTGTTTATTTATTTATGTTCTCCAGTCTCATATTGGTCCTGTATTTACTGCTTTCGGTTCATTCTTTTTGATACTCCAGTCTCGTACTGTTCCTGTATTTACTGCTTTCGGTTCATTCTTTTCAATACTCCAGTCTCGTACTGGTCCTGTATTTACTGCTTTCCGTTCATTCTTTTCAATACTCCAGTCTCGTACTGGTCCTGTATTTACTGCTTTCTGTCGATTCTTTCAATACTCCAGTTTCACACTGGTCCAATTATTTCGGCCCCTTGCTTTTGGCATTCCTTTATGTAAGATGTTTATTACTCAGCACTACAGTTTATTTTACACCATAACTATCATACTTATACCTGCGGTGCTAACCCAGGTTTGGCTCCAGCAGACGGTCTTCCTGCTGGTAAGGCCTTAGTTGGGGATAACCGCGAGTTGAGTATCTCCTCCAGAGTTAGCCCCAAATAATATGCCCCCACGCCTGTTGCGTCTCCCGGCCAAAAGTTGGGTAACCGGTAGAGTCAAGAATGTCGCGACAGCCCTGAAGTAGTTGTCTCTTTATTTAAAATGGTTGTGAATTGCTTGCTATGAAAGTGGCGGGTCAGTCAAGCCCGCAGACCATTCGTACTGGTGCGGGAGGGTTGATGACTCATGGCGACAGGGAGATGTGCACCGCGGGTTATCACCGCTTCAAACCCGCTGATTTGCCTCCACTGGTCGGCCTAAATCTCGAAATTGCCGAATGTCGCTCACATCCAAGTAGTACACCAAGTTGTACGGGAGGGTCTGGGTGTTACGGTACGACTACGCTCAGAAGTGGCAGGACTGGCCACTGTCACCGACGACCACATCGGTGAGGCCCGCGGGGTTCGCCACCCTGCTGGAAGAAAAGCGGTCCAAACTATGTCGACACGGGATTTGGTGTACATGTTTGAACACCTGTTGTGTGTGCGTGTGTGTGCAAGATTGCTTACTAATGATAATATAAGCTGCACTCCCTTCATATATAACTGATAATATTGCTTGAAGGTCGTTATATATATATACACCTGCTGCTAACCTTTCTTGCTTCGGTTATCTATTTTTGGTGCTTAAGCTCGTCTCCAGGATACGGATCCGGGGAAGAGATGTGTTTTCCACTTAGCTCTGTGACTAACAGTTATTCTTATAACCATTCACAGGATATGGAACAACGCGAAGCCCCTGCCCCGCTGAATGACCTACCGGCCCTCGAGATTGCCCGATCAGATACTCCAGCCTTGCCCCCAGTCTTCCGTGATGTAAGTCCTAGTGAATAGGGCTAAATAAGGAGTGTTTTGTTGTAGTAGTATTTGTAGCCTACGAGGCCATTATGTAAACAGTAGACTACAACCTTTTGCTTAGATATATGTAGCTGCAGCCTTGTTTATTTTCCTTAATTCTGCTTTCGCTATGTGACTATGATGTGATGTAATGATTCTTGTGCCTGATATGACGACTACTCAGTGCTTGAGAGGGTGAGTCGTTGCTACCAGGGAAGCGCTAAGTGACCTCCTTGGGTAGTAAGACCCCCTCTCCCTGAACTGGGTTCAGTTTTTGGTGAGGGGGGGGGGGGGGGGGGGGGGGGGGGGGTCTTACAAAATGAACCCCTTAAGCTGCAACGAGGAGGTCCCACCACACACCCGAAAGTTCGAAGAGAACTTCCCCTCCCAAGCCAATGTTGAGTCTGGGCACCTTGAGGGCACCTCACCGTCAACCTTAACTGACAGGGGGGGTAGTGCTTGCTCACAAGACACACGCGAGGGAGAGGAGATTTCAGCCCTTCCCAAGGTGCCCATGGGGGTCTATTTATAGACTTCCCAAATTTGAGTTGCAGATAGCCAAGATTATGCTATCCACAGCTCAATTACGAACCTGAACGACCAAAACAGGAGGGGGGGGGGGGGGGGGGGGGGGGGGGGGGGGGGGGGGAGTGGAGGTTGAGACGTCCACTCCCTCCCTTGCCAGGGGTCGGGAGAGTGGACCGAAAGGTCCACCACCTGGGCTGGGCGAGTGGGCCACTCGGTCCACTCCCCTTAGGGGCGAGTGGACCCATGGTCCACACGCCTGAGTGCCCGGGGCGACAGGTCCACTCGCCCCTAACCCTGGGTGAGTGGACCATGGTCCACTCGCCACCCCTGGGCGACCCCTGCCTTGGGCGGGTGGACCACTAGGTCCACTCGCCCAGGTGCACTTCCTCCCCCCAGGACTTCTTTTTTGGTCTCGACGGCCTTGATTGCCTCCAATTAGTTGATTCACTGTGCCGCGATTATTTTCTCTTTTGCGATCTCAACTGCGTTGGATCACACCAGCTCGAAAAAATATGAGGATTGTACAATCAACATGAACTCTTTCTGTTTTTTCTTGAACCGAAATACTTTTTATTTAGAAGCAAATCAATACTATTTATTTTACGGTTCAGATTATTTCTTTCTATTAAAAAAATTAATCATTTTTTATTTTGCACAAACAAAAAATATTTTAACTTTTAGATAAATAAAATTTAATCTAGACCCCACAGTGAAAATAATCCATGAATGTTCATCTTTTGAATCGCAAGCACAAGAAACAGCGAAGTTGGGTTCTCTCTCCACATAAAATCTCGAATCCTTCCCTGTTTTCCGTCCGCTTCATTTACATTTTTTCTCACTTCCGCCCTTTCCCCCTCCAAAAATTGTCCCCTTCCCCCCGAGATAACGGACGGCAGCAGGAAACCCTAGATCTCTAATCCTGCCTGTCGAGATTCCCAATCTCCTCCATGGCATGCATCAAGAGCGCCCCTCGATCGGCCCTCGCGGCGTTCGCTCCGGATGCACCATATCTCGCTGCGGGAACTATGGCTGGCGCTGTTGATCTATCCTTCAGCTCGTCGGCCAACCTGGAGATCTTCAAGTTGGACTTCCAATCTGATAGCCAGGAGCTGCCCGTCGTTGGTGGTTGTCCCAGCAGCGACCGTTTCAATCGCCTCTCATGGGGGAAACCCAAATCCGGCTCTACCGAGTACTCTCTCGGCCTCATTGCCGGAGGCCTTGTCGATGGCACCATCAACGTGTGGAATCCAGCGAAGCTGATCGGGTATTCGCTATGCTAAATTTACCATCGTCAGATTTCTTGCGGAAATTATACGTTGCGTTGAGTGAATTTTGATTCCTGTTCATTCTTCTTCAAGAGAGGTTCATTGATTTTTCAACCTTTGGCCCGATTTGGCAATTAAATTGCATTTTTAACCTTTGTATGCAGTTCGGAAGGGAATGAGGACGCTTTTGTTGTACGACTTGAGAAGCACACTGGGCCGGTACTAATCATTTGATTAAATAAGATCAGTGATATATAGATTATTTCGTGTATTTCGTGTGCCCACCCTTTTCCTGCAAATTTTGTTCTCGATCGCAGGTCCGCGGTTTGGAATTCAATCCACATGAGCCGAAGCTACTTGCTTCTGGGGCAGATAAAGGTGAACTCTGCATTTGGGATCTAGAGAATCCTACAGAACCAAAGCTATTTCCTTCTTTGAAGGTATTGTGGGATGTTTTAAGTGCATTAAGCCAAAAAATATTTTGGTAACTATTATTAAGTAATCCTTTTGCAGCATGAAATGCTTAATTTATAAGCATGTTACCTCTTTGTGGATAAGTATGAACGGGTGAGAAAATATTGCTTCAACAGTTAATGGTGGTTTAGCTTGTTAAGTAATATGTTTTTTACATGAGCCTGTTGATTCTTAAAGTTAAAGGCTCCATTAGAAAATGCTGTCATTTCTTGATTGAATTTTCTCCTTACACTACTGCTTTATTGATTGCTTTATGTTGGGATCCATGGCTGAATTTATTTCTTTTCACTTGGTTAGGTTCCAATGACGTAAATTTTAAAACACCAATCATTGAGGACAGCTACCTTCACACGAACTAGGTTGGAGTTCTTAGTCATCATTCACAAGCACACACAATACACTTAAATTCAAATGCATTGACTATTGTTTCTGACCATGTATATTACATGAAGCCGTCCTTGCTAGACGTGTAATTAATTACATTGTATAAATAAAGGAACTAATTTCTAATTTAACACGTCAGGGATTAATAAGTTCAAGTTCCAAAAGTGGAACTAGTTCTGAGTTACCGTGCCTAAGGAAGAGTTTTTCAAAGTAATGCGGTAACAGATGCTAAATAGAATAATTTGGCTGGTTGATTTCAAGTGATCGGGATGTCCATGTTTGTTGTCCGTGTTAAACCCCTCTTCTTGAAGAGAACCCAACCTCAAATTCTTGGTGTCTGCAACTAGTACAATGGTTTCTCATTGGTATTATACATGGATAAGCTAGACAAATTGAAGGTTGTTGAATTCCCATTGAATCAGGTAGGTCGAGAATTTAAACGTTGCCATTGATTTTATACAACTCTGAAGACCCACCTTCCTTGGATGGACTCTGTGATACTGTCCAATTGAATTTCTTTCTTGGAGGAGATGTAACATAACTACTTTGTCAACATTCTAAATCTTTCTTATTATGTGTTTGTTGGCTGTGGATTTGTGCATTAATGATTTCTATGTTTCTAGCACTTAAACATGGAATTTAGAAATTTGATTTGCAAGTCTAGTTCTAGTGCGCTCTTTGCAAGTTTGGTAAACCATGGTGATCCATAGTATAGTTTGGCGATTTGGAATATATGATGTTGAATGACGATCTTTCCTTTGTCTAGTGAATCATGTTGTTTTGGTCTTTCTCCGCAAATCTCCTCACCATGTTTCTTAATGTTTTATTGACCAACTCAATTTCTCCATTGATCTATGATTGAGAAGTGCTACTAAATTCCAACAAAATACCAAAATGTTCTAGATACTTCTCCAAAATAACTCCGGAACTTGGAATTTCAATTAGAAGTGATACTCTTCGGTATCTCACGTGGACACACGACTTTGATGAAGAAAAATTGGTGATATCCCTTTAACAATTAACACATGAACTTTACATATTGACTTGATTTTAAACTTGTTTTTTAAATGATTTCATCAATGAGATGATATTTTTTCTGTCGTGCATGTATTGAGTTGAGACATACTTTTTAGATGGGGTGGGTGTGAAATTTACCTCTTCTTACTCCACTTAGTAGGTGTGTAGTCTACATCATGTATGGAACTTGCATCACATTCTAAGGTTGACCCAATAATGTGTCACAAATGTAAATGCAGTCAATAACGTCACAATATCTCTTAACTGTAGCTGCCAATGGAGAATGATACTTGACATATTTCACAATTCTTAATCTTCGACACCCTATGTTATTAAAGGCGCGCCTCAGGCGCACCGGGCGCACATCCCTTGCCTATGCCAGTCAGAGGCGAGCGAGACACCTGAGGCGCACCTGTGGTGCAGAAACTATAAATGAATCATTACAACCTTACAAATGTACATTTATTCATTAAAAATGACTTTTGTTAATTTTTGCACCTCACGTGCCTCAGGCGCACGCTTGCGCCTAGGCTCCATGACCCCTTTACGCCTCGGTGCGCCTTATGCCTTTAATAATTTAGTCGACACCTACTAACCCCACCTAATGGAATATGGGAGGTTGTTTCAACCATTTACCAACATATGATGTTTTATTTGTTGTTGCTTGCTGCCAATGGTGACTCCGAACCACTTATTGTTAATGCCAAAGAAATGTAGGTTTCTTTGCTAAGAGTCACCCATCTTTGGTGCTAGCATAATTATTCAAACTAGCCTAAAGATTGTTTCAAGCTTCAAGTGCCCATGGTTACACATCGTGCCGCGTGTCTTTTTTACAGAGTTTCTTCCTTCAATCTCTATTTATAGTTGAAAATATTCATGTTCATATTTTTCAATTCAAGTTTTAAAGTTACTAAGCACATCCTGGAATTTGAGTTTCTATGGACAAGGTTCTCTGATGCGTCCCTAACACTGGATAACAACTCACATCTAACTGTTTTATACATCGAAAAATGGGTCATCCACCTTTGAGGCTCATATGGTTCTATTGCGCCCTATGAGTATGATAATGTGCATCCATTAATCATTAGAGAAAACACATATTATGCCCCCTAACAATCTATGCATCTAGTAGTCGGTCTGCACATTCTAGCATGGCTTCCGCATAAGCCCACTGGTCTAAGGGTTCTATCTAGTGGTCAACCCGGTCATTCTAGCATGACATCCGCATAAGCCTACTAGTCTAAGAGTTCTATTTAGTGGTTGGCCTAGTCATTCTAGCATGAAATCCGCATAAACCCACTAGTCTAAGGACTTGTTACTTAATTCGTTCCTTATTCATGTCTTATTGAAATGTTACTAAAGTCTAGCGTGCATGATCCATGCTAACATGATATACTACTTATGTTATGTTTTCACTGTGTTTTCTCAAAGAAAAATGCATATACTCACGTTTCTCATATTATTTATGCATTTACATAAATATACATAGATCTATGAAAACTAACACTTGGGATTCATCGTATGCCTAACTGAGAGTAAAATAATTTCTTACCTTGATGTGTCTCCTTTCGTAAACTCGATCCGCTGACATGGTTGTCTAGGTTACTATGAGATTGACACAACAACCCTTCACGAATCTACTTCCACAAAAGCCTTCTTCCTTTTATATTTAATTGAAATACCCAAAAATGATTTCTTATGATTAGGGATGAAAAGAAGAGAGGGAAAATAGGATGAGAGATAAAGGTCTCTCCTTGCTCCAAAGTGTTGGATCTGGCAGAAAGGAAGTCCACTACTGCACTTTCGCTGGGATCGACTAACTCACATTAATTAAGAGGCCGACTGGATGTTTCCGGATCGGCTGGATGTTTCCGTATCTGAAACAATTTCTGGTTCTCTTAGCTCATGTTACGATACAACCAACACAACATGTCGCAATCTTTACAGGAGGCTTTGGGAATAACAACGACTGGATGTTGAGTTCGAAGATCCAGGAGACTTAGTTACTGTGATGAGTCTGGCTAGGTTGTGTGGATGTCGACTGCGTATTGATTCGCACCTATATACCCACAGACGCAGTTCCAAGGAATAAGGCTGACTAACCTGAGGGTGATCAACCCCCATAAATCCAACGCATGCCCCATGCAACACTCGCTGAACGTCGAACAAATAAGTTATGTTATAATTGTGAAGAGCACTATAATCGCAGTCATCTTTGCTAGAGGCTTTTCTTTATAGAAGCGGAGGACTCTGACGAAGAGGGAATTGAACATAATAAGTTATGTTATAACTGCGAAGAGTACGATACTCACAATCATTGTTGCTAGAGGCTTTTCTATATAGAAGCGGAGGACTCCGACGAAGAGGCAATCGGGTGAAACATGCGCCAAACTTTGATCTCTCTTTGAGCTTGAGGACAAGCTCATTTTGAAAGGCGGAAGTGATGTTATGAGCTTCATACTTAGTTATTGTTATGAGCTTCAGGTCTGGTTATTGAGTTGTATTTTATTAACTGTCGAGTCATTAGATGTGGTCTTTTATTAACTGTCTTTTATTAGACAAACATTCTCGCACTGGGCTCTGCTTGAGCTCGGAAGGCACGATGGTACTTCTGCAGCTTGCAGTTGCCCTAAGCACAGTACTCCGACTGTCGCTTGATCTCCTCTCGTGCCCAGTGGGTCTGCGAGCGGCGGGAGTATCGTCGTGCACAGACGAAGTCCGTGCTCTCAAGAGCAGGCGAGCACGAGCGTAGTCCGTGGGAATGCTTGTATTATTAAAAACATTATTTTAATGTGACAATACTCGCCCGTGCTCGAATGCTCTCAGGCGCATAGGCTTCGACCGTGTTTGACAGTACTCCTGTCGCTTGCCGCACTCTTGCCCATACAAAAACTACTCATATGTATACTTATATAATCTTATATATACGGGATAGATATATCATTTTTTAATATATTCAATTTTTGAATTTGGTCAACCGAGCTAATTTGAGTTAGCTTGAATTGCATCTTCGGCCTATTGAGATGACACTACCTCAGATTTATGTGATAATCTATTATAATAATGTGAGTCCACACTGGATTCACTTAAGGGCTCATTAATTAGATCGGGTGGGACAAAGGTGGGTCCTAACATGCTTAAATCCGGCCGATTTATTAATTTGAAGGACCAAACATAGTCAGATTGTGAAGATGTGATTATCCATAGAGGATCACATCCCCTCGACTAGATCTCAAATCCAATAGTCAGATTTGTTAAATAAAAGCGAATAATTTCCTCTGTTTTGGAATCAGTTAAGACATCTTCAAATCTTTATTAATTAATTTTTCTTCGAGCCCTGCCCACACTTTTGGGTCTACAAGCTCCATCCACTGTCAGATCCTTGATATCAGGGTGTTGTTAGAAAGATCTTGTCGATACAGACTAAATTTGTCAGGAGGTTACAACGATTCGACAGTTAGATTTTAATTAATTAATCAATTACCAAATAATTTTCACTATTTTTGATCTATTGGCTCCATCCACCGTCCGATTTTTGTGATCAAGTACTTATCGAAAAGTCCTCGTCGAGGCGGACAAATCCATGAAGACAACCCAACGATCAGACAGACGGATGAAGAGATATTCACTGGTTAGTGTTTAAGTTAATAATTTTATTATATGAATATATATATTTAGATATTTATACGAATAACCAATTCACTAAGGGGTAAATTTAGAAGCAAGCTTGTAGATGTCGGTCGACCGACGTCATTTTTGAGGGGGAATCGACACGTTACCGCCACATATCACGAAACTGGCGTTTTCCAGTATTGCGGCCGACATGTCGGACATGTCGGCCCGTTATGGTGGTCATTAGAAATTAATAAGTTATTTTATTAAATTTTATAATTAAATCAGTTTTTATTATATACTTATATAGTTATACTACGTTTGCCCCTCACGACGACTCATCTCCCTCGCGTCCTCCTCACGACGCTCTGGGCTCTCGTCTTCTTCGCTTGCCCTAATCTCCGCCTCTGGCTCTCGTCTTCTTCGCAACTCTCGTTTTCTTCGCATCTCTCCTTTGGTTACACTTCAACATTTTGAAAGTATGCAACCTTTCTTATTTATTACAAATTGATTAAACACTTGTTAGTAGTTTCATTTTCCAATATGAATTTATTGTATACTTCATTAAATAAAATTATTACCATCTAATTAAAAAAATATTATGATATATAATATATATACATATAATATTACAATCCGGCATTTTGAAATGTCCCTGATATATCCCCCGCAATCCGACATCCGACATAAAATACCCAAACCGACATGAGTCCGACATCCGACATCTGCAAGCTTGTTTAGAAGTAGAAAATTAACGGTCGTCCTCACCAAAAATGATCTTTATATAATAGTATAAGATGTTTGTTACCGGTAAGTTATTAAGAGTTGTATTGTAAAGCCCGTTTAATGACACATGTTATTGGGACGAAGGCATACATGATTTAAGTCTCTTTTTGTCTTTGTTAAAAGATTAGGGTAGCTCTCTCTCTGAGCACACCCCACTTAGGTATCCGTGGTTCCGGCTGCGTAGTATCCTTTCCTCATCTCCACCTACGGCCACTTCTCCCACGACTATCGACGTGCTTTGGGTTGGCCCGTATCACCATTGCTTATCTATTTCCTTGTGCTAGTTATATTATCTTTGTAAATATTGGTTAGCATTTCACAGGATCACTTGCTTATTTGTGGCCATCACTTGATTGGTTCTTTATTGATTGAGTAGTTTAATTTCCAGGCTGTTTTAACTGTATTTGCTAACTACGCATTTTAAATCAAGTTTTTGCGTTTTGCGTAGAGTGCTGGCTCTGGTTCCGAAACAGAAATATCTTTTGTGTCATGGAATGTGAAGGTTCAACATATATTGGCATCAGCTTCTTATAACGGGATAACTGGTGAGTCTCCAGACTGCGTTATTTCCTCGCCTTTATATTTTTATACTCTCTTCCAGGATCAAGTTGACTGAATCTTTCCATATGTTAATTACAGTTGTCTGGGATTTAAGAAAGCAGAAGCCATGGACAAGGCAAGCATATGCAGTTGTTTATGCTAGTGGTTGTGACCTGTTTTATATTCTGTATCGTGCTTATCAGCTGATTATCCACTGGGCTTTAAACAGTTTTTCAGATTCCAGTAGAAGAAGATGCTCCGTTCTGCAATGGAATCCTGAAGTTTCAACACAACTTATAGTTGCATCTGATGATGATAGCTCGCCAGCTCTCAGAGTAAGGCCCGCAGTATTAATGCTTAGGAACAGTCTATTATCATTCCTAATATATGCAATGTATTCTTTTTGTATGATTATTTTTGCAGGTTTGGGATCTTAGGAATACAATATCTCCGGTGAGAGAGTTTGTGGGCCACACAAAAGGTTAAATTATTTGCAAATAATTGTTTATTTTTTTGTTCTTTGCTTTACTTACATATATATAGGAATATTTATGAGACCTTGCATTATTACAGAGACCTCCCCTCCATCTTTCAAAATTACCAATACCTTACCCTTCCAAGGACTTCTTTTTTGTGTATGTGTGATATATAGCTGTAGACCGTATCCTGGGAAGAAGCTTGTTGGTATTATGCTTTGCTTTCTGATTTCTTTAGATTTGTGTTGCGTATAAGTTGCAATTTTCTTTTGTTATGTAGCTCACTTTTTGGAAGTTTCCACCAGCCAGCTTTTGCAAATTATTTATGATATTTTTTCAAAATTTAGTCCGTTGCTTTTAGTTGATAATGAATCTTGCGCTTATGATTGAGACACTTTATATTTGGCTTCTTCTATATGCTTTATCTGGTTAATTTTTTTTTAGTTTTCTCAAATAGTCCATTTTCATTGTTAACCTTTTGCATACTGCAAAGGTTAGCTTAGATGAGTTAATGTATGTTAAAAGAAACCATAGAGTAGTATTTTGTAGTGTGTTGCTTGTTGGAGCCCATTGAAGAAGGCCATTCTTGATAGCCCATTGAAGAAGGCCATTCTTGATAGCCCATTGAAGAAGGCCATTCTTGATAGCCCATTGGAGTTTTACTCTTGTGTATATATATATCAGTCCCACGTTGCTTAGAATGTTTTAGGACCATATTGGGTATCTATATATACATGTATTTTGTTACGCCCCCGAACATGACACGGTTCTCAGGGCGTCATTATGTGCGCCGACAGAAGGAGAGTGCAAGCGGCAGCGGGGCTGAACCCACAGGTTCTGCCCCCACTCATTAAAAAGCATGGCTAAGGGGCTGAACCGTGGGTTCAACCCCTATGGGTGAGGGGCCCTCTATGGCTGGGGTTATAAATACCCCAGGGCTCTCTCTTGGAAGGCATATGGATATTTCTCAAGTATTTCTCACCTTCTTCCCCCTTCAAGCCTAATTCCTCTCTATTTTCCCCTCTAGTTTGGCCTCCCTAGTATCCTACCATTTGGCCTCCTTTGCTCTGATACCAAATGGTAGGATGCTAGGGAGGAAGGGGAAACTAGAGGGGAAAATAGAGAGGAATTAGGGTTGAAGGTGGAAGAAGGTGAGAAATAGCTGAGAAATATCCATATGCCTTCTAAGAGAGAGCCCCGAGGTATTTATAACCCCGGCCTTAGAGGGGGCTGACCGCCCCCCATAGGGGCTGACCGCCCCCCATAGGGGCTGAACCGATGGTTCAGAGCCGTAGCCATGCTTTTTAATGATTGGGGGCTGCCGCTTGCACTCTCCTTCTGTCAGCGCACATAATGACGCCCTGAGAACCGTGCCATGTTCGGGGGCGTAACATTCGCCTCCCTATCAAGAACCAACTTGTCCCCAAGATGGTAGTCAGGGTAGAGCTCCTTGAAGTCCAGCAGATCGACCCAAGTGTTGTGTGCCTCTGGCATGTGTTTCCACTTAACAAGGACCTCGGGGCGGTACTCGGTGCCCCTCTGCTTCCATTTGGAGAAATACTTAGGTGAGTATCTCGCACCTAGTTCTAGGTGAGGGGGAAATACAGTCGTATGATCTTAGATCTGACGGTAGAGAAAATACTGACATTATTTATTATTCATAAATACATCAATATTTAGAGCTATCAATGGCTGAGATGCACTCCTCTCACCATGATCTAGGTGCGAGATACTCACCTAAAATTTTTTCTTCCATTTGATCAGTAAGATCTCCTTTGGCAACGACCGCAACTCACCCGCGGTGGTCGCCTTCGGCAGGAACGGGCTGGCCTGAACTGTGTTGCCGATCTTCTTTAGCAAAGACACATGGAAGGTAGGATGGATACGAGACCCTTCGGGTAGCGCCAAGGTGTAAGCCACTGATCCCACTCTGTGGATAATACGAAAATGACCATAGTAACGTGGATCCAATTTCTGATTCGCCCGTCGGCCACTGACAGTTATCGGTAGAGCTGGAGCTTGAGGAAGACTTCATCACGGACTTCGAATTCCCTCTTCTTGCGATGTTTGTCCGCCTGGGCCTTCATACGACCCTGGGCGGCCCAGAGGTTTTCGCGCAGAGTAGCTAAGGTGCGGTCCCGGTCGCTTAGCGCCTGATCAACGACCGACAAGGCCGTGCTGCCTGGTTCATAACTACCCAAGTCTGTGGGGGACGACCGTAAATGACCTCGAATGGGGTCAACTTGCTGGCCGAGTGGTAGGAGGTGTTATAGCAATATTCGGCCCAGTGCAACCAGCGGGTCCATGTCCGAGGCTCGTCCATCACAAAACAACGGAGGTATGTCTCCACTCCCCGGTTGAGGACCTCCGTCTGGCCATCTGTTTGGGGGTGATTGGCCGTGCTCAGGCGTAAGCAAGTCCCCTGTAGTCGAAGTAGCTCTCGCCAGAAATTACTCACAAACGTCGGGTCCCGATCTGAGATGATAGCCGCGGAATGCCATGGAGACGGACAATTTCTCGAACAAAGAGATCGACGATTGATTCGACCGTGTACGGGTGGCTTAGTGCCAAAAAGTGTCCGTACTTTGAGAGCTTATCCACGACGACCAAGATAACGGATTTGCCCTGAGACTTGGGCAGCCCGTCGATGAAATCCATAGACACCGTATCCCAAATGTGGTGCAGAATCTCCAGAGGTGTAAGCAGGTTCGCCGGGGTGGTCGTCTCATACTTCTGCCGCTGGCACGTCTCGCACTGTTGAACAAACTGCTGGACATCGCATCGTAATCCCTTCCAAAAGACATTTTCCCTCACCCGTTGGAGAGTCCGGAGTACTCCCGCATGGCCCCCAGTTGGGGAGGAGTGGAACTCGTACATCATGACAGTCTTCCAGGCTGAGATGGGTGGGATGACCACTCGACCGTGGTAATAAAGTCTTCCATTCTGCAGGTGATAGCCTGGGGCGGTGTCTTGCCCCTGTTGAAGATCTTCCACGAGGACCCGCAGTGCGGGGTCCGACATGATCTCCTCCTGGATGTCATCTAAAGAGTCGATCAGGGGGCTGGAAATCTGGGCAAAGGTGCTCTTAGGGAGACGGGATAAAGCGTCAGCAATCACGTTCTCTTTGCCTTGTTTGTAGAGGATCTCATAGTCGTACCCCAGCTGCTTCGTCACCCACTTCTGCTGGAGAGGTGAGGGAATCCGTTGTTTCAAGAAGTGCTTCAAGCTCTGATGGTCTGTACGGATTTTGAAGTGTCGTCCCAGCAAATAAGGCCGCCACACAGCCAATTCCTATGCTCGACGCTTCTGTTTCAAGCACGAACTCCTTGTTGAAATCATGCCCCTCCTGCCATAGAAAGGCATCCTTCTGTAATAACTGAGTCAATGGTCGCGCAATCTTGTCATATTCCTTCACGAATCGCCTGTAATACCCCGTGAGTCCCAGAAATCCCCGTAAGGCCTGGATGGTACGAGGGCGTGGCCATGATAGCATGCTCTCGATCTTCTTGGGGTCGCCCTAACACCGTGAGCGGAGACCAAATGCCCCAGGTACTCGACCTCCCGTTGTCCGAATGAGCATTTGGACTGCTTGGCGTAGAGCTGGTGCTGGCGTAGGATGGTGAAAACGTGCTCCACATGGGTCAGATGCTCATCCCAACTTGCGCTGTATATGAGGATGTCATAAAAAATCAATACTGAGTGGCGGAGAAGAGGGCGAAAGATCTCGTTCATGACGGCCTGAAACGTGGACGGGGCGTTGGTAAGCCCAAAAGGCATCACGAGGAACTCGTAGTGCCCGTCATGCGTCCGAAAGGCAGTTTTGTGGATGTCCTCTCGCATTTGAATCTGATCGTAGCCCGACCTGAGGTCTAGCTTGGTAAACAGGGAAGCGCCGTGCAACTCGTCCAACAACTCTTCTATCAGTGGAATGGCAAATTTATCCTTGATAGTCGAGTTGTTCAAGCTGCGGTAGTCCACACAAAATCGCCACGAACCGTCCTTCTTCACCAAGATGATGGGGGAGGAGAAGGAACTAGTACTGGAGAGAATTATCCCGGCGGCAAGCATTTCTTTGACGTTGCGCTCAATCTCTACCTTCTGGACGTGTGGATAACAATACAGTCTGATGTTGGTGGGTTCGGACCCCGCCTTGAGTTGGATCTGATGATCCCTGAATATCAGTGGTGGAAGTGTACGGGGTTCCTAAAATATGTCGGCATACTGAGCCAGTATAGCCTGCATCTGCACCAGTACTACTGAGGGAACTGTGGTGGATGGTGTAATCTCCATGATCACCGCCATAGCGCAACCCTGATCCCCCAGTCGCTCTAAGCTCCGGATCGAGATCTCCTTCATCAGGGAGGATTTGAGGCCGCTCAGACAATACTCCTTCCCGTGCTGTGTGAACTCCATCGTCATCTGATCCCAGTCAAAGGTCACTCGCCTCAATTGCCGCAACCACTATACCCCAAACACCATGTCAGATCCTCTGATAGGCAAGAGGTAGATGTCGGTACGACCCGTGTACCCTTGTATCCGTAGCTTCACCCCTTTCATAATTCCCTCGCACTGAAGTTTGCTCCCATCTGCTACTATGACCTGAAAGGCTGCTCCACGATCGATCACATGTCCCACGCGCTGAGCCACAACGGGATGGATGAAATTGTGGGTGCTCCCACTATCCACCAGAATCGTCACCCGCTCCTGGCTAACCCTTCCCGCAATCCGCATAGTGAGGTGAGTGTTGCATCCCTCCATCGCCTGTATGGACACGCCAAACTCGGCCAAATCTAAGTCTTCCTCCAACTCTGGTCCTGGAGTGATCTCGTCTTCCATATCCTCATGCAACATAAAAACTTGGATCTTCTGGAACTTGTGCCTGTGTCTGTACTTTTCGTCACAGTTGAAACACAGACCCTTCTCCTTCCGCGCCTGGAGTTCGGCCCATGATGGCCTTGTCACAGTCGGTTTGCCGGCCGCTGGTTGTTCTCTCCTGGCGGCTACCGGTGTGGTCGTGGTTCGCCCTGTGGCGTGGTTCCTTTGCCTGTTGAAGCGTTCCTCCTGAATGCGGGCCAAGCTAATGGCTTGATTTAGGCTGCGGGGCATATATGACTGAACCTCGTCCCGCAAATGCTCCTTTAGTCCCGATACGAAACAACTAAGCAACGTCTTTTCTTCCCAGTGCACCATATTTGCCAACTTTTCGAACCCCGTGCGATACTCCATCACTGTCCCTTTCTGCCGCAATTTCTGGAGGAGGGCCTCAAAATCCTCGTACTCCAATGACCCAAATCTGGTGGTGAATCCCTCCACGAAATCAGCCCATGACACATAATCCTTGCCTTTCAGAAACCATTGTCCACTGAAAGGCATCATCCTCCAAGTGGAAGGACGCTAGCTGCACCCATTGGCCCTCCGGGACCAACTGATAACTGAAAAAAAGTTCAGCCTTTTGCACCTACTCCAAAGCGTCCCCACCGTTGAAATTGGGAAAATTCATGCGTGTCAATTTCAGGGGCATGTAAGCTCGCGGAGGGGGGCCTGACCGTGCCACCCTGGCTCTTGTCCGTACCATGTTGGCCTCCTTTGCTCCGTAGGGCCAAGCGGTGTGCCCGGGTGCCCTTGGTGATGCAATCCGCCCGTTGGTAGGGCTGGCCGCCCCACGGAATGCCGGTTCCCTAGCTCCCTGTTGGGACGTAGCCGCGCGGATGTGGAAGGAGACCACCCGCACCCCCTGGCGGTAGTATCGGGCTTCCAGGAACACCGTCCGACCCCTCCTGGGTCCTCGCCAACTCGTCCCCAAGGCACGCGCCCGAAGCCGGCCCCACCTGCGTCGGATTGGGACGATCCTGTGCCCAGCGAAGCCCCGCGGACCCCCCAACCTCCCGCTACGCCAAGAGCTCCGACCGATCCAGCACCGACGCGGCCTTGTCCCGCCGATCCGGACGCTTCGCTCATTTGCGACGCTATCTGATGAGACCCGGTCGTTTCTTGGGCCGGACCTGCGAACCGTCGGATTCCTCGCTCGTTGTCGCCGTCCCTTTCAGATTTTGAGATAACAATGCCTTGATTTCTTCCATACGGGCGTCTATCTGTTCCTCCAAATGCTGCGTAGATGCCCTCATCTTTTCTTCGATGGCGGCTAGGATATCCGTCAATCCAACGTAATTTTCCTCTAGGGTTTCCAATCGGTTGATCTCCTCTTGCGAACGAGTGGTAACCATGGTCGTAGGAACCTATCTCTGTTATCAAATGGTAGGATACTGGGGAGGAAGGGGAAACTAGAGGGGAAAATAGAGAGGAATTAGGGTTGAAGGGGGAAGAAGGTGAGAAATACCTGAGAAATATCCATATGCCTTCCAAGAGAGAGCCCCGAGGTATTTATAACCCCGGCCATAGAGGGGGCTGACTGCCCCCCCTAGGGGCTGAACCGATGGTTCAGGCCCGTAGCCATGCTTTTTAATGAGTGGGGGCTGAACCGGTGGGTTCAGCCTCGCTGCCGCTTGCACTCTCCTTTTGTCGGCGCACATAATGACGCCCTGAGAACCGTGCCATGTTCGGGGGCGTAACATATTTACATTAATAGTGTGTGATTTTACCATTTCTACATGGTATCAGATCAAGACCGAGTTTTTCACTGCTCTCTCTCTCTCTCTCGCGTGCGACTTTTTATCATGTTTGAAACTCTCGTCGTGCTCTTTGACTGCAACTCCACGCCTCAAATGAACCCTCGCCACATCTTCTCTCGTGCAATACTCCTGTATGAAACCTCTCACTCGATTGTGCCAAGGTTTTACGTCTCCGATCGCATGATACCCGTAGAAGAAACCACTTACTAAACTATGCCATGGCTAATACTCCTAGACGAAACTTCTTGCTCAAGTGATACTCCTAGAAGGAACTCTCGCGTGATATTCCCAGATGAAACTTGTGCCATTCTCGCTGCTCCCGACTTCCATCTAAAACTTCACCCCATCACCTCTCGCCCTCGTGCTCGCTAATCCTCTCGCTTTCATTCTTGCTGATCTTTGCAGTGCAACATCTCTCGCAGCACACCTGCTTCACTAAAGTGCCATCTAAGTCGGCTCCTACTCATGATGATTTCAAGGCTGATTTCAGTCTCACCAATCTCTCTCACTGGGGCCGCCAACTACTTGTCTGTCTAATGTTGTAGAGAAATTCTCAACAATAAAGTGCTTCATCGCCACTTGACGAACATGCCTCCGGATACTAAGAATGCCGCATACAAGATGTTTCAAAATCGATAACAAGGTGATAGTGTGGCTATCAAACTCTATGGACGAGGTGATAGTGTGGATTTTGAATTCTATGGACACAAGATATTAAACATCCGTCATGTACCTCCAAATTCCTAATGAAGTATGGTCTCATACATATACATGAGTAAGAACACAAAACAACTACTCTTAACGGGTATTACAAACACTACTTGATAATATATAGGTAATAATCTAATTACAACTCTCCCCCTCAAGTCGGACGAAAGATATCAGTCATCCCTAGCTCGTGGATATCATCGATTAACACATCACATCCCAAACTTTTGGTGAAAACATCTACCAGTTGGTATTTGGAGTGTATAAAAGCAGTGAACACATTCCCTTTGTCCAAGTGGTCTTTGATAAAGTGTCGATCAACTTCAACATGCTTAATCCTGTCATGTTGTACTGGGTTATGTGCTATACTGATGACTGTCTTGTTTTCATAGTATAAGGAGAGTGGGATATGCTCGTGGAATCCCAGATCTTGCAACATTGAACGCAACCACAATCCTTCACAGAGACCTGAGACATTACCCGGTACTCAGCCTCCACGCTTGTTCTGACTATCACATTATGCTTCTTACTTCGTCAAGTAACCAAATTTCTCCTAACAAAGGTACAATGCCCCGTTGTAGATTTCCTATCATCACGACTCCTAACCCAATCTGCGTCTGTGAAGACTTTGCTCCTAAATTGGTTGTTCATAGAGAACAGGAGTCCTCGACCAAGTGCCTTCTTCAAGTTCTGCAAAACACGATACACGACCTCTTGATGTCTGATCTTGGGAGCATGCATATATTTACTCAAGATATCTAGTGTATATGTAATATTCAGACGTGTGTGAGATAGGTATATGAGTCTCTCAACCAATCTCTGATAGCTCGAAACATCAATTCGGTCACCATCACTGTCTTCATCAATTCTATGATTCTCCTTCATTGGAGTGTTTGCTGGGACATAACCGAGCATCCCGGTTTCCTTTAACAGGTCCAAAACATATTTGCGTTGGGATATGAAGATACCTTGATTCGACCTAGTCACTTCAATTCCCAGAAAGTATCTTAGTCTCCCTAAATCCTTCACTTCAAACTTTGCAGACAACAGAGCCTTGGGATTTGCAATTTCTTTTGGGTCATCACCTGTGATCACAATGACATCCACGTAGACATTGAGTATCACGATTTTTTGATCACGTCTTCTGATGAACATGGTGTGATCCGACTGTCCCTGCTTGTAGCCAAACATAAGCATGACCTTGTGAAACCTGCCAAATCATGCCCTGGGTGACTGTTTCAGGTCATATAATGACATATTTAAGTGACAGACAAGCCTTTCTAGTCTATTTTTAACAAACCCAGGAGGGAATTTCATGTACACTTCTTCATCCAACTCACCGTGGAGGTAGACATTTTTCACATCCAGTTGATGAGGATCCCATCCCAAACAAGCAGTGCATGATAAGAGAACCCGAATGGAGTCCATCTTTGCCACTAGAGCAAAGGTCTCCTGGTAGTCTACTCCTTGAGTCTGGGTGTATCCCTGAGCCACTAATAGTGCCTTGTAACATTCAACCTTACCTTCTTGGTTTTGTCTAACAGAGAACACTCACCTTGAATCAACGACTTTCGTCCCATGGGGAAGGGGAGAGATGTCCCATGTGTGGTTCCTTTCTAGGCAGACATTTCCTCCTCCATAACTTGTGTCCATTCAGGGACACCCAAATCTTCCTTCCACGACTTGGGAATGATAATCAAGGATAATGATGTAACAAAGGCATAATGCGCATGAGTAAGATGATGATAAGAAACATGGTTGGAAATAGGGTGCTGCGTGCATATCGCTTTACCTTTTAGCAATGCAATTGGGAGATGTTGGTAATCACAAAAAATTTGAGTCTGAAGCAGGCACTGATAGAGGTGGAACGATAGTGGTCTGTTTACCTTTTTATCGACGGTGATATACAAGAGGAAGTGGAGGGATTAGAGACGAAGGAGGAAACTGGGTAGGAGGCGTTGCTTGGATGGAGGGGATAGTATGAGTTGGAGGAATGAGAGGAAGAGGAATAAGAGTATCAGATGCATTGTCACTAGTCTCCCCCTGACGAATTGAAGGAGTCGGATCCAAAAAATAAAATTTCTCCCTGCGGATGGTAACATCCATGGTGCAAAAATGTACGTTGTGACGGAGGGTGGTAACACCGATATCCTTTCGTGGTAAGGGAATAGCTAATAAAGGCACAACGTTGAGCACGAGGGTCAAGTTTGTCAAGATTAGTCTGATGTAGATGAACACAATACACCCACCCAAATACATGGGGTGGCAAATGAGAGGTATGTATAATAGAAGTGGCGGAGAGACGGGCGAGAGGAGTAGCATAATCTAAGACCCGTGATGGTAGACGATTGATGAAATGAGCAACGGTTAGAACATCTCCCCAATAAGATTTAGGAAGATGCATAGTGGTGAGAAGGCAACGTGCAACCTCAAGCAGATGCCTCCCGGTTTTTCCGTTCAGTGATCCCGTTTTGGGTGGAGATGTGAACACGTGGTTTGATGGATAATACCATGACCGATGTGATAAGAACCAAACAACCCACGATCATCATATCCCCCTTATCACTATGGAGGACACATATAATGCCCTTGAACAGGGTCATCATCATATGATAAAAGGCTTGAAAACAAGAAAAAACTTAACTTTTTTTCTTTAAAAGATAAACCCAAGTAGTACGAGAAAAATAGTAAATAAAAATAACAAACCAACGAAAACCAGATAATGATAAAATGGGGAATGAACCCCAAACATCTGAATATTTTACAACAAAAGGACTGGTATTAGGAGATGATAAATGCGAAAAGTTATGCCTAACATTTTTACACCACTCATACACCACAAAATAAATATTTAATTAAAGGCAAGAAGAAAGGAAACAATTTTTGAAGATAAAGAGGAGAGGGATGTCCGAGATGTTGATGCCATCGTCAGACATCCGCATTAGTAATAGTAGTAGACGAAAGAGCTTGAGATGGTATCTGAGAATCCAGGAAGTGCAGACCACCACGATTCCTACTACTGCAAATGTTCCGCTTCGTACCCAGTTCCTGAAAAACACAATGGTCAGAAAAGAAAGTTACTGAGCAGTTAAGAGATGTAGTGATATTGTTAATCAAAATCAAATTACGAGGAAATGAGGGAACATGCAGGACAGAAGAGAGAGAAATGTACGGAGAGCATGAGATGCGGTCTTTGCCTGCAATGGGGGACAATATGCCATTGGCAGAGATTAGCTTGTCCTCACCAGACAAAAGATTGTAAGAAATAAAATCGGAGGATCCGGTCATATGATCGGTGATCCCCTGAGTCGATGATCTTATAATATTACAGCTGTTTGGGCTTTGACCTAGCTTTGTAAGCCCTTACTTTCTCTCCCCCCTCCTTTACTTCTCTTTATTTGCTATATAGAATATGAGGGCTGGGGTTGTTGGCTGGCTATGAGTTCCGGGTTTGGAAATTTAGGGCTTTCCCTCTCTTGTTCCCCTGCTTAATTCTTGAATTTAAGGGCTTATGTTAGTATTGATGATGGGAAGTTTTAGTGGTTGTTTTTCCCTGTTGTAAGCCCTTATAAAATTCTAGCTGTTGCTGTTCCTGTTTGCTGGCTGTTGTTAGCTGGCTGCTGTTCCTGTTGGCCGACTGTTGTTGGCTGGCTGCTACTTCTGTTGGCTGGCTACTTGGCTGCTGTTTATGATGGTCAAATGTCCTTGTTGCTGTTTTAAGTAGCTAAAGGCTGCTGTTTGTATTACTTGCCCTGCCACTTGCTGATTTGGTGACTTTTTTGGATTGTTTTGGACTGTAATAGCAGCCCTTGGAGCTGCTGTTAGCAGCCCTTGGTGTTGCCATTTATCAGCCCTGAAATGCCCTCTTGATAGCTTGCTGTCCTTTTTAGCTAGCGTGGACTGTTTTCCTTGAGTTTAATTGGCTACTAACGTGACTGATTTTTGAAGAGTGTGGTGGCTGATTTCTGAGTTTTGTAGCGCTTAAAAATCTGATTTTTCGTGTTCCTTTCGAGTCACTAAGCTTGTCCTTCCCTAGGCAATTCCTAGAGGTCGTAGTTGTGGCCGTCTTAGGGTGTCTACCCTTGTATATGATGGCACGACTTTGCACCAAGCTTAGTCGTTATTTTCCTGAGGCTACCGGATCTATTATGTTTCAAATGCATATTCCTATCCCTTACTATTCTATCTTATCAACCGGTTTCCCCTCGTGGTCCTCTGCTTTGCCTCTCCAATTTCCATCAACTTTTGAGATTATAGACAATTTTATGTTTGTTAAATACTCAAAAGTGATACATATGCAATTCTCCAAATACTCAAAAACTTGTGCTTTATGAATTGTCTTGGAAGATCAACCGCCCTTATGTACAACCTTCATCTTTGCTCTTATCCAGTGGCCTTATCATATTTTATCTTCCATCAATTTTCTTATTCTCTTTTTCCAGCTCCATCAATATCTATCATCCCTCCCGAGTGCTCATCCACACCCATCTCCAACCCATCATACTTCTCTTCCCCGCCACTTTTGTGTCGACCTACCCACCCTTATCAAATACTTTGTCCGCCCAAAGCTTACCTTCCATTTTTCCCATCTACTACTGCCATTCATGATGTAGGGGATCTTACCATTGCTCTTCGCAAATATAAGTGTTCTTGCACTGCTCATCCTTTGTGGAATTTCATTTCGTTTCAACCTTTGGATCTTCCCCTACACATATTCTCACTCTATTTAACTTATGCACACCCTCTTTTGTTCATGAAGTACTACAACATCTCGACTCGCACACGATGATGGATGTGGAAATTTTGAATCTCCGGTCCAATCGTACTTGGAATCTTGTTATGTTTCCCCTGAGTCACTCTCGTGTTGATTGTCGTTCGATGTTTATGTTGAAATACAAGCCATATGATTCCGTTGAGCGCCTCAAAGGGCATCTTGTGGCTTGTGGATTTTCTCAACAACATGGAATTGATTATGAACATTGAATGCTGAATACTGTTAAACGGGATTGGAAGACTTGATACCTCAATAGAGGTACTAGAATTTATTTATATAGGAGGTGAAATACCCAATACATAGACTCGATACATAAACTAATATATCTAATACTCCCCCTCAAGTTGGATCATGAGAACTACCATGATCTAACTTGTTACATATAAACTTCATTCTAAATCATGTGACTCCCTTAGTAAGGATATCCGCAACTTGGTCTCCGACCTTCACGTGACTTAGAGAAATAATCCCTTCTTCATACTTTTCCCTTACGAAATGACAATCGACCTCAATGTGTTTTGTGCATTCATGGAACACAGGATTGGTTGCAATTTGTATCGCCGCTTGACTATCACACCATAGAGGAGTGAGATCTTGATCTGAATACCCTATTTCACAAAGAGTGTCTAATCCACATAATCACAACAACAGTGTGGGACATGGCTCGATATTCCGTTTCTGCACTAGATCTGGGAACCATGATTTGTTTCTTTCTCTTCCAAGAGACAAGATTTCCATTCATAAAGATAGTGAACCCTGTGGTAGATTTTTGAGTGGCTAAGCAACCTACCCAATCCGAGTCGCAACACGCTTCTATATTTGAATGACCCTGATTCTTGTAAGAGATCCCGAGTCCAGGATCTTTCTTTATTGTTGGAAAGAAAAAGAGAAAGACTTAATTGATTTATTCATCCCAAAAGGGGGGCATTATATAGGACTTACATGGACTCTTAAAAGTAAAACTACAATGTGGGACTAAACCCAAATATACCTAAAAACTCTAATAGACCGACATTGACTCGATATTTCCAACACTCCCCCTCAAGCTGAAGGGGGGACCCTTCAGCTTGGACACAACAAATAACGACAATGGAGGTAGATGATGCAGGACAAATCATCAGACGAGCCACCGGGGGAAATTCCAAACCTGAGAATCAAGTCGGGGACATAGCCACACACGACCCTGACCCAGACACGACGGAGGACCTAGACACGACGTGGACTCGCTGGAAACCGGTCAACCAACATCAACTACACACACAACATGCGAAAAAAGGAACGAAAAATGAGGTGCAAATCATCACTCGAGCAACCGGGGATAATCTGTCGGGGATACATCCGCACAAGAGCGGTCCCACACGTCACAATCCCACACGACGCGGTCCCACGCGACACAACTCGATGAGACAAGAACACCAACATAATCGCTCCCCAACACATGACCAATCGAAAGACAAATATGGGAAGACACAAACCCACATATAACAAAAGCCTAGAGGTCGTGTGGGACTAAGGCGAACAACGGGAAAGATCATCCGAGTCGCCCACATCACAAACACTCCCCCTCACGTGGGTCACACGTGCATGAAGGCATAACATGACCATATTAAGCAAATAATAGCAACAAACAATTAAAAGCACATAAAAATGACAAAAAAACTATCACGAAGCTTCATCATCAGCGAGAGATCAACACCCGGAAGAGGTAGCAGCGGCCGGAAGCGATAGAAACTAGAGGGGCATCGACAGGAGTCGTCCAGAATCATAAGAAAATTGAGCGCAACGACTGACAGGAGAAGAAACCGCAGCTGGGCTCAACATCATCACTGGATCGACAGGAAGATCAGAAAACAGTGAGAGGATCTGGAGAAGAAGCACCTTCGTCGTCGAAAGATAGAAGCCTCGATGCCTTTGCTCCATCAGAGGCTAGATCGTCAAGTGGAAGCGTCGATGGAAGTGGAAGAACGTCTGGATCGACGACGAAGCAGCCGCTGGGAGCGTCGAGCACGGGATCTGCGACAGAGTTCGTAGAAACCAGTGCGTGAGCGAGAGAGACGGGAATCGAGAAGTCCCTGCACGAGAGAGAGAGAGAGAGAGAGAGAGAGAGAGAGAGAGACGGGAACAGCGGCATGCGGGATCTTGCTGACGACGGGATCGTGACACGAGAACAAGAGCCGACTGAAGCAGCCTTCCCGTCGAGGGGAGAGACGATCGCTCCCGTCTCCGGAATCAATCGACTATTCTGTTGACAGGAGCGGGGGCATACGGGCTCGACGAGAGCCCAAGCAGCGCCGATTGATCGGATCGAGAGGCGGAAGAGGCACAAGAGAAGTTGACCGGCCGACAGAGGGGGTAAGGTTTTCACGAGCAGAAAATAATCAGCTCTGATACCATGTTGGAAAGAAAAAGAGAAAGACTTAATTGATTTATTCATCCCAAAAGGGGGCATTATATAGGACTTACATGGACTCTTAAAAGTAAAACTACAATGTGGGACTAAACCCAAATATACCTAAAGACTCTAATAGACCGACATTGACTCGATATTTCCAACATTTATGTATCTGACGATTCGAAGTACAGATTCCCATTGAGAGATAGTTGGAGCAGTCATGAATTGACTGACCTTATTTATTGCACTTGCAATCTCAGGGCGATTCATGGTAAGGTAGTTCAGTTTTCCAACTACCCTTCGATATATTTCCGGTGAATCAAATAGTTTGCTTTCAACATGCCATTTTCCCCTGGTTCAAGAGGAGAGTTTACAGGACCACAGTTAGATATCCCCAGGTCTGATAGGAGATCAAGAGCATATTTGCGCTGACAGATAAAGACGGTGTTAGCATAATCTGTAACTTCAATGCCTAGGAAGTACCGCAATGAGCCCAGATCCTTGATTTGAAAGTTTGAGTGTAAAAATGCCTTGAGATTTGTTATCCCTTCTGAGTTACTTCCTATGATAACAATATTATTGACATATACCACTAACAGAACAGTATCGTCCAGAGAGTTCTTATAGAAGAGATACGAGTCTTTTGTACTCTAAGACCGAACTGAGTGACTACAGACCGAAAAAGAGCAAACCGTGCCTGAGGGGATTGCTTCAAACCATATAACGACTTATGGAGGTGGCATATCTTGGTGCTCTCCCCCTCAACAACGAACCAAGGTGGTTGTTCCATGTACACCTCTTCATCCAAAGACCCATGAAGAAATGCATTCTTTATGTCCAACTGGTGTATGGGCCACTGGTGAGAGGTTGCAAGTGAGCGAAGAATGCGAATGGAGGACATTTTGGCTACCGGAGTAAAGGTTTCATTATAGTCCACTCCATAAGTCTGAGCATAGCCTTTGGCAACCAAGCGGGTTTTCAAGCGATCATGGGAACCATCTGCATTGACCTTGATGGAGTAAATCCATTTACTTCCAATAGCCTGTTTCTCAGTGGGCAAAGGGACCAAGTCCCACGTGTGCTGTCACAGTTCTTGCGCATTTGTTGAACGGAGGGGTCCATGGAGCTCAGCAGGAGAGCGAAGTTCCGACAATCCTCACTATACCAATCCTCATACTCGGGACTGCCCACAACATGAGTTGGGAGGCGAGTAAGGTGGTGCATACGGCGAATACCCACTAGGGACATAGTAACCCCCTTTTTCCACAATTGGAAGTTGGAGGAGGTAAGGATAGTAGTAACGAGCCTCGCATTAGGAGGAAATGTATTGATGGACTCCCCTGAGGGTCCGGTTGTCGGAGTGGTGCTCATAACTGAGGAAGACATGACCTAGTTGTAAAGCACCAAGACGACAGAAGGAAGTTGCAGTAGGCAATCAGACGGCAAGGGCATCAAACAGAAGATATCCCGCATACAGGCATATAGGAACCAGATCGACAGACCTCTGTTTGAGATCGGCTGCTTTACAGGAATGAGAAACTAACTACGTCACAGGGAGCAGTTCAGCGTCAGTCGCGCACATCTTGGTTCGTTGGAGGAAGTAGGCATCGAGAGACATATGAGTTTCAGGGATCGACGGCAGACGACATCACCGCAGTGGCAAATCCCCGTCTAGGTTGCAGGAGTCGTCAACTTCACAAGCGAGAATTGTCGACCTCACGAGCGCATGCGTCGTCGTCGTTTTCACGAGCGAAATCGAAGTCGTCTGGAAGCAGTGGAGAGACGAGGGGGAGGAGAGCGGTGCACAGGAGGAGTTACGCCCTACGCTCTGATACCATGTTAAACAGGATTGGAAGACTCGATACATCAATATAGGTACTAGGGTTTATTTATATTGGAAGTGAAATACCCAATACATAAACTCAATACATAAACTAATATATTTGATAAATACCATTCAGGTCTTTATCTCCCTTGTTCATCTCCATTGGAAGTTGCATCAACTCGATATCAAAAATGCCTTTATCAGTGGCGATTTGGCTGAAACGATGTATATTGTGTGGCTTCCTGGATATGGGTCTACATAGAGTCTCTTGTCATTCATTTAAAGAAATCTCTATATGGTCTCAAGCAGTCTCCTGGAAGAGTAAAAATAATAATTAGTTGCTCGTTCTACAATTGAAGCCAAATAATGATTGATGGTCGTAGCGGCTTCTGTGCTTGGCTTAAGAGCCACGAGGTTGACCTTGGTGTGTGACTCTTATTTCTTGCGACACTTTATTGAGTACAAAATATACTGAAGTTGATTGTCACTTCATTAGAGACAAGATCGGACTTTAGGAAATTCAACTCCATGTTCCGGCTGCGTCACAAAACCTCTACCACGTCTACTGTATATTTGGTTTCTTTCCAAGGTTTGTTCATATGCCATCCATGCTCCAACTTGCAGGTGAGTTTAGGGTGTTATTATGTATCGTGTTACTTTTCAAAATATTTGTTTAAGTTTGCTCCCCTTTGTATTGTTATTTGTGTTGGGAACACTCTTGTATAGTTAGATCTATTTTACCCAAATTCGATGAATCGTAGTTGTAGTTTTTCATCTCAGCAGATACAATACATGATGAAGTTGTAGTTGTAGTCGTTTGAGAAGATTTTAAGTTATAATGGGCTGAAGAAATATGTGAGTAGCTTTTTGAAATTTAATCAATTCTTCTTTCCTTTAGCAATCATCCAGTTATGCTGTTGAAGACGGTCTGAAACATTTTGCTACCATTATCTACTCCTATATCTGACCTAATGCTCTGAATGGAGTTACTGAATATTCCCAGATATTCTTGAGTTTAGTTGCAGCTTGACCCTACGACCTCTTATTTTCTAGTTTAACTACTTTCTATTGCATCATTTTATTTGGCGTTTTAGTTTTCGTATTTATCCATTTTTGTAAATTATTTTAACCTACTGTTGGTTTATTTGCCATTCGTACTTTATCACTAAATATTTTTTTGATAAAGTAATTTTGGTTCAAAAGAACTCCCCCCCTTTGCCCGGTCTTTCTCGCCTTTTGCCTGCTTTGGTTAGGACTTCTCCCTGGCTCATTTAACTTCTGTTGCTTGTTGGATTTTATGCCCAAGCAGGAGTGATTGCTATGTCATGGTGTCCATATGAGAGCTCATTATTACTGACATGTGCCAAAGACAATCGTACTATTTGCTGGGATACAAATACATGGGAGGTATGCGACATTTTTGAAAATTTCACTGTTTATATCATTGAGAAAATTGTTTCAGGATTCGTATTTTCAAAATTGGTCTCTTTTGCATTCAAATGTCGACCAATTTTTGATTTGCCTTTTTTAACTTTGTAGATGCACTGTGAGTTACCAGCAAGCACAAATTGGAATTTTGACATCCATTGGTACCCAAAGATTCCAGGTGTCATATCAGCATCTTCTTTTGATGTGAAGCTTGGGATATACAATATTGAGGTACACTTGCCATGCTTTATCTTTTTTTCCCCTCAAAGAGTTAAGGTTTGTTTGGCACGGCGGTGGAGGTCGTGAATGCAACGCTCATGAACTATCTTCCGTTAATACCTGAGCTCACCCCTAGAACCGCGTATGCGTTTAGGTTCAACATGGAGTTTTGCGCGCCTGCGGTCACAACCGCTGCGGTGTCAAATGGATGTTGTATGTTGGTGGCTTTTTTGTCTGAATGCATAGGAGGAGCAAAAACACCGCACCAAACCCACCCTTAGTCAATTATTAATTTTCGAAAGAGTTATACCTTTTGAACTGTTGCTTCTATTGTATGGAACCATTCTCTGGCTCAAGGCTTTGATTTGCACAGATATAGAGATGATTGAAATTACATAGTTGGATTATTCTGTTATATTTGTTATTGTTGGAGAAGGTCCATAAATAGTTTATTCATAGGCATTGTACTTACCCTATGTATAATGGCCCATTGAACCCATTCTTCTCTTAGGCTCCTTAGTCCCACATCTTGGATTAATTCTTAGCTCCTTTTTCTCTCTATATAAGGAGCATCTTGTACATGTGTTAAAGAATTAATTCAAGTGTGAAATAATTTATATTTGTCTCTTTGTTTATTCTCTAAATTCTCATCTTGTATATGGTATCAGAGCTAGGTTTGAATCATAAAGTTTTTTTTTGATTGAGATCACACTCTCGTTGCCTGCTTGAGCTTGTGTTTCTCTACGGCCCCTTGCTCGCGTGACCTCGCTGACTCATCGTTGAGCCCGCTCCTCTGCGTAGAGTCCTTGCTTTCCTCTGCGTGGCTCTTCAGTCCCTCCCTGCTTTGATAGGCCTCCGCTGCCTACTGGGACCCACCATAGCTCCTGCTCGCACGACCGACACATCCTGCTCGTGCGACCGACACCTCCTGCTCGCGCAATTTGCGAGTCCGCTGCTTCCCTTGTCCGTCATAGTGCCTGCAAGTCGCATCTTGTCTGCCACTTGCCCTGTCCGCCATAGCTCCTGCTCGCGTGACCTGCACCTCCTGCGAGTCCGCCGCTTCCCCTGTCCTCCATAACTCCAGCGAGTCGCAATTTTTTCCTTGTCCGCTGCTTCCCCTGTCCTCCCTTCGCTGCCTCCTGCTCGAGTGGACTCGTCGTTGAGACCGCCAAACCCCCCTTGGTGCGACCTCGAATGTTTTTTTGCGGTTGTTATTTGTAACCACCAGCTCCCCTGTGTGGTTTCTTACTTTGAAACCGCCCAACCCCTCTTCAATTTGAGCTCCTGCGGTCTCGTTAGTTGAGGACTCAGCCCCGATGGGCACGAATGCTATATCGACTCTTCCGGCTCTTGCTCCATCTCCTCTCCCTGATGCTCAGGATGAACTCCAGATCACTACTATCTCTCTCACCGGGAAGAAGAATTTTGTCGAATGGGTGCACCGGTGCGCCACATTCTCCAAACCAAGAGGATTCTTCATCACCTCACTTGGGGCAACCCTGCCGAGCCCACCGAGCAATGGCTTCAGGAAGATGGCCGCGTTCAGTCTTGGATCATGAGCTCCATGGGTAACGAACCATATCAGATGGCTATGCATCACACCACCGCAAAAGCAATGTGGGATGAGCTCCACTCTCTCTACTCTGGGAAAGATAGCCTCCAACACTTATTTGATATTTTCATGACTTTTCAAAATACCGACCCAAGTACAGATGGTGACCTCACGACCTTTGTTGTCAAGTTCATGACTTATCGAAGCCTGGATTCAGCACCAACCCCTAACACCGGATCTATCCATTCAAAGGGCTCAGAAAGAAGCTGTCGGTATTGCATTAATGATGACCCGTGTTCCCCCGCACCGACATTGTGTCCGAGCACATACCTTTCCTCTCATACTATTCCATCTATGTCCGATGTTTGTTCCATGTTGTTAAAAGTAACGCCGCCACCTGAACTCCCGATGTCCTCTCCTCCGGTTCTTCTCCACCATGGTTCTGACAACAGACCTCCACCTTCTCCTGCTTGTGGAGGCTGTTCTGGCTCTCAGTGTGGTGGGCGCGATGATCATCATTGCTCTAGGGGACAACCCCCTCTTCTGTGTACTCGTTGTGGCAGTACCAATCACACTGAGACTACTTGCTTTCGGAAACATGGCTTCCCACCGCCAGCTTCTTCTCTGCCGCATGATTCCCCTGTTGTTGATGGTCCTTCCTCCTCCCGTGCCGACATTGACACCTTACGTGAGGAACTCCAGAATCTTCGTGCAATGATCTCTCTCCCTTCCAACTATGTTGCCTCTGTCTCGAACGAAGGTACCTCATGTTTGTCCCATAGTCCCTCTTAGATGGTGTACTCGGGTGCCACCAATCACATTACTTCGACAATGCCTTCTCAGTACTAGGACTCTCCATGTCCTAAGTTCATTACAACGGAGAATGGCGAGAACACTCTAATTGCTGGCTCTGACGATGTGTCGCTGGCCCCCCCTCTCTCTCTCTCTCTTCGCTCTGTTCTTTATGTTCCTGGATATTGCTTTAATCGACTTTCTTTTAGCCGCCTTAATCAAGATCATGACTGCTTAATTTTTTTCCCTTCTTCTTCTATTGTGCAGGATCGGCAGATACATACTATCATTGGTAGAGGACGACTCTCAAATGGGCTTTACACTTTGGATCTTTCCCCAACTGTTCTCTCATCCATTTGCTCTGTTGATTGACACATGCGTCTTGGTCATGCTCCTCTTCCCATCCTCCAGAAGGCTCTTCCAGATTTTCCTTTATCTAGTTTTAATTGCGAAGCACGTATTTATGGGAAACATCACCGTTTGTTTTCTCATCTCATTGTGCTCGGAGCTCTGCTCATTTTGATTTAGTGCATTTTGACATCTGGAGTCCTTATAAAACAACTAGCGTATATGGATATTGTTATTTTTTTTACATTAATTGATGATCACTCACGCATGACATGGCTGTACCCAATGCACGATCGCTCTGAGCTTCTGTCTCTATTTCACTCCTTTGCCGCTGAAACCAAAACGCAATTTTTCTGTTCTATCAAAATTCTTCGCACCGATAATACACGCGAATACACTGGACATGCATTTCAGGAAACTCTTACCCTCTTAGGTATCCTCCACCAAACCTCTCATGCTTACACAACAACAACAACAACAGAACCCATATAGTCCCCAATCATTGGGGGTATGGGCGGGGGAAGATTGGAAACAGACCTAACCTTTGGCACTATGCACAAAGTGGCTTCTCTCAGAGGAGAAAGACCTAACCTTTGACAATAAATGCACAAAGTGGCTGCTCACAGAGTACCACTGAAATAGTGGCCCCCTATACCATCGCGTTTGCTGCGGAATCATGCCCTCAAATCAAAGCCAAAGACATCAGAGAGGGCAGACCCAAGAATCCATTTTGATTTATGTGCACATAACCGCAACAAAATGATATTGCTGAGCGGAACCATCATCTTCTCGAAGTTGCACGTTCTCCCATGTTCTAGATGCTCGTCCCTACCACATATTGTCACTTTGTTGTCTCTACTACTTGCTAGCTCATCAACCGCATGCCCTCGTCTGTTCTCCACTTCGCCACACCTTTCTCTATCTTATTTCCCGGCAAACGCCCCTTCTCCTTGACTCCTCGTGTCTTTGGTTGCGGCTGTTTTGTCCACCATCTGGGCCCCCCTGTGGACAAGTTGACTCCAAGTGCTTCTTGATATATGTTTGTTGGGTATTCGCGCACCCGTAAGGGGTACGCAGATGGTGTCTCCCCTCTACTCAAAAGCTCGTTACGTCTGCTGATGTAACGTTTTTTGAGAACCTACCTTTCCATCTCCCATCTACACTGGTTATGCCGATCCCTGCTCGACCACCTCCCTTTGTTCCTACCCACTCTCCTCTACTTCCGAGACCACCACGCACCTCAGCCCCTCCTCTTCGTGTCTACACTCGTAGTCCTCCTCAATTTAGAGCGCAGAACCCGCTTCTGCTTACTGCTGATGGCTCGCGTGCTGCTGATTCTATACCATCCTCCACTGCTCATCCACTTTCTAATTATATCTCTCTGCGCCGTCTCTCCTCTGACCAACGCAGGTTTGCGGCTTCCTTGTCTTCTATTTTCATCCATCTTTTGTGCAGGCGACCCTTCAGCATCCGGGGTGGCAGACGACAATGGATGCGCTTTGGATCAACCATACTTGGGACCTCGTTCCTCATCCTCCTCATCAATATATGGTAAGTTGTAAGTGAGTTTTCATCGTGAAACATCATCCTGATGGGACGATTGATCGCCTCAAGGCCCGTCTTGTTGCCAGAGGCTTTACTCAACAACACGATCTTGATTATGAGGAGACCTTTTCTCCAGTTGCGAAGCTCAACCGTCCGTGTCTTAATTTCTCTTGCCGTTCATCGACACTGGCCGTTGCATCAACTTGATATCAACAATGCCTTCCTTAATGATGATCTTATGAAAATCGTGTGCATGCAACAACCTCCTGGTTATGCGACCACGGGGGAGTCATTAGTCTGTCATTTGAAGAAATCTCTCTATGACCTCAAACTGTCTCCACGAGCGTGGTTTGGTAAGTTTAGTCGGGTGGTTCGTGATTGTGTCTTCACCCGGAGCTCGACAGACTTCTCCCTCCCTGTTTATTCGCCGACGTCCATCAAACAATGATTCTTCTGGTCTATGTTGATGATATTTTTGTTACGGGTGATGATCTTCCTGACATTACTCAAATCAAGAAACACTTAGCCTCTCAATTCCAAACTAAAGATTTGGGCCGGTTTCGATACTTCTTAGGGATTGAGGTAGCCCGACGACCTGATGGTCTTGTCCCGTCTCAGCGAAAGTATTGTCTCGATCTACTTCATGTTGTCGACTTCTCTGGGTGTAAGCCTGTGACTACACTTGTGGAGGTCAATCACCAGCTCTGTGCTCATGGTTCAGACTCTGATCAACTTCTCCTTAATTCAGAGTATTATCGTCTCCTCGTTGGCAAACTTATCTATCTTACTATCACACGTCCCGATATATCCTTTGCGGTTGGTGTGGTCAGTCGCTTCATGCATGCTCCGCGGACCTCCCACCTTCACGCAGTCAAACATATTCTTAGATATTTGAAGAATACTCCGGGTCAAGGACTGGTGTACAAGTCTTCCACTTCTCTGTCTCTCATTGTATACTGTGATGTTGATTATGCTGGGTCTCTTAATGATCGTCGGTCCATAAGTGGTCATTGCACATATTTTGGCTGAAATTTGGTTACCGGGCGAAGCAAGAAGCAAACTGTGGTTGCTCGCTCCTCTGCTGAAGCAGTGTATCGTTTCATGATTGCTGTTGTTTCAGAACTCACATGACTAGAAAGTCTCCTTACTGATTTAGGAGTCAAAGTTCCATCACTGACCGTTCTCTTCTACGATAGCCAGACTGCTATCCATATAGCTGCAAATCCTATGTTTCATGAGCCCACAAAACACATTGAAGTCGAGTGTCATTTTGTCCGAGAAAAAGTTCAACTTCGAAGATTAATTGTGTGACATGTGTCGGCTGCTGATCAAGTTTCATATATTCTCACCAAGGCCTTGCCTCACTCACTATATCGACAATTTCTCTCCAAGCTTGACGCCTATGTTTTGTATGCTCCAGCTTGATGAGAGTGTTGTAGAAGAGCCTTAAATTCATAGGCATTGTACTTAGCCCATGTATAATGGCCCATCGGGCCCATTCTTCTCTTTTGCTCCTTTAGTTCCACATCTTGGATTCATTCTTAGCTCTTCTCTATATAAGGAGCATCTTGTACATGTGTTAAAGAATTAATTCAAGTGTGAAATAATTTATATTTGCATCTTGTGCATGATATCACACGTCCTCGGATGTGGCGCCGGTTGCATCAATTCCCATGAAGTTGATAGAGCTCGACCCCGCCGAGAACTCATAAAAATTGGCAACAGAGAGATCGAGCATCGTCGCTGGAACTCGGCGGTGCTAATCCAAGAACTATTAGTAATGTCTCGCCCCCGCCAAGAGACCAAGTAACGTTGGTACGTTCCGTGGTGAGTGCAAAACTATCGCACATCAAGAACCTGATCTATCTCCTAGTGGTGGGCATCAACACTGGTGCTAAGTCGGGTGGTATGTCTGGGGTCGCAACAGGTGGACTGAGTCTGAAACTAGGTGGATCTCCATAAAATGACGTCAGATCAGCCACATTAAATATTGACGAAGTGTCGAATTCAACAGGAAAATCGAGGAGGTAGGCATTCTCACCAATGCGTTTCCGAATTTGAAATGGACCTAACCTCCTTTGCTGTAGTTTATGATGTCCCCGGAGTAAATCTCAGCTTCCTGAAATAAGCATACACTCAATCTCTTTCTGAAAAGTATAACTCCTGGCGATGATGATCGGTCATAGATTTATAATTTTCAGAAGTTGCTCGTAATTTATTAGTAATACTTATATGCAATTTTTAAATAATTAATATGAGCTTGTACATCGAAAGAAATACGTTCATAAGATGACAGAGAGTGGCGGGCAAGCAAGATCTCATTGCTTTGGATTTTCTCAAGTTAAACACCTAAGAATGTCTCCCAAACTCATATTAACTACCTCAGCCTGTCCATCGGTTTGAGGGTGGTAAACGCTACTAAACTCGAGTTTGGTTCCCAGTTGACCCCACAGTGTTTTCCAAAAATACCCTGTAAAACGTGTATCCATATCAGAGATGATCGACCTAGGAATGTCATGCAACCTAACAATTTCTTTAAAAAAAGTTCAACGGCGTGTTCGACACTAAAAGTTTTCCTGCACGGTATGAAATGCGTCATTTTTTGAAAAACAATCCACTACCATAAAAATAGTGTCTACTTTCCTCTGAGTGCGAGGAAGTCCTACTACGAAATCCATCAAATAGGGGGAGTGTATAATCCACTGTTTTGTGCGCGCCCCTTATACAATTGACATGTTGTACAATGCCTTATAAGTTCAATGACCCCGTGTTTCATCTTCGACCAATAATATCGAGCACTAGCAAGATCTAACAATTTGGATTGCCCTGTGTCCACCTAACCCGGATGAGTGAAGCTCCCTAAGTAGTGTCTTTCGAAGGGGTCCTTCGCAGATGCAAAGACAGATGCCCTTAAATAAATATCCCTCACTCATTACGTACTGTGTAGTATGACCAGTCTCACTATGTTGACACGCGATACAAATGCCACGAAAGAAAGGATCAATGGTGTACAAGTCTCGCTGTGAATCTAAATCAGTAATGCAGGGCTGTAAATTCGATTCGTGGCATCGAGTTTTTGTGTGCGACGACTAAGGGCGTCAACTACTCGATTCGTGGCACCGAGTTTGTGTTTTAAGTGGAATGTAAATTCTTGTAGGTAGGTCATCCACTTGGCGTGGCGTCTAATCTCTCTCTGGGAGTTTAAATGTTTTAGTGCTTCATGGTTTGTATTCATCACAAACTCATGTTGAATCAGATAGTGCCTCCAGTGGCGGAGAGCCTGAACGATGACATAGCATTCTATATCATACGTTGAATACCTAGTTTTTGTTTCGTTTAACTTTTCACTAAAAAATGTTACAGGTCGACCCTCTTGACTCAATATCGCGCAAATGCCTATAATGGATGCATCACAGTTGACCTCTAAAATTTTATCAAAATTAGGCTGTGCTAATACAGGTGCACTAGTGAGTCTCTCCTTAACTAATAAAAATGCGTGCTCGGCTTCCTCAGGTCAAATAAATAAACCTTTTTTTAAACAATTAGTTACGAGCGCAATCAGTGTACTAAAATTTTGAATGAAATGTGGATAAAAAGATGACAACATGTGAAATCCTCGAGCCTCAGTAATTGTCCTAGGGCTAGGCGATGATTCTATCACCTTAACCTTATCTCTATCAACTTTAATGCCCTCAGATGAAATAATATATCCTAAGAAGGTCAGACTATCAATCATAGAAGTGCACTTCTTCAAATCGGCATATAATTTATTAGTGCGCAAGATCTAAAATACTTGCCTAAGATGAATCAGGTGCTGATCAGGATCTGTACTATAAATCAGAATGTCATCAAAATAAACCACTACACAAACTCCAATGAGTAGTCTAAGCACTTGATTCATAATTCACATAAATGTGTTGGGTGCATTGGAGAGACCAAAAGACATCACTAACAATTCGTATAAACCCTCACCTGTCTTAAACATAGTCTTCCACTCATCTCCGGGTCGGATCCAGATCTGTTGGTACCCACTCTTCAGATCTACTTTCGAAAACACACTAGACCCACTAAACATATCAAGCATGTTGTTCAATCGGAGATCAGAAAGCGATATTTGATAGTAATTTTATTAATTGCTCGACTATCGACACACATGCACCATGTTCCGTCTTTCTTGGGAACTAATAATGCGGGAACGACGCAAGGGCTCTTGATCTCCCTAATGGACCTTTCGATATCGGATCGGTTATCTGCCTATGGAGTTTCTCATGCTCTTTCGGGCTTATACGATAGTGGGGAAGATTATGTAAGCTAACTCCTGACATCAGGTCAATACAGTGCTGGATATCTCTTATCAGAGGGAGCTGATCAAGCAACTACTTCGACATAATCTCAGAGAACTCGTTAATAAGAGGTCACACTGCATTGGGGATGTCTACCGTGGTGTGGGTGGAATCAATACCGGATAACATATAAACTACATCACTTTCCTTCATCTCCTCCTAAAATTGTGTCCCACTCTGTAACATGGTAGCAGAGGGAAAAAATATGACAGAAATAGTTCTAGAGTGGTGTGAAGACCTCTTTGGGACTCTAGGAACAAGACTATTCTTCTGGGGGAGGACAATCTTGCGCCCATTGCGCTCGAAGGAATGATAGTTTTTACACCGTCATGAAGTACATGTCTATTGTACTGCCATAGTCAGCCTAATAGGATGACATACCTCGATAGTGGCGACATGCCACCAGATCGCATCCTGATATGTGCTACCTATGAAAAACTTTACGAGACACTGGTGCGTTATGGGTATCGTAGTACTACTAGTGAACCCACGATAGATTGTAAGGTTTCCTAATGGTTGTGTTTTCAGTTTCAATCTATCAACCATGTGTTGAGAAACAAAGTTCTTCATACTGTCGCTACTAATTATGATGGAACAAAACTGTTCCTGTTTGTTGGCGGTGGTATGAAAAATATTGTTGTCTCAACCAATCATCATCAATAGGGGCCCTAAGGGTCAGTAAGCTGTCGTGGAGAACACAAACTAGCTGGTCAGGTTGTTCTCCTTCTACCTCTAACTCGCTCTCTAACTCGGGCTCAGAAATAGGGTCAGACTGGGAGTCGCTAAGGAAGACTCCATAGTCAGGTTCTTGCCCATTTTCAGAATCAATAATAGTGATGAAGTGATGTCGCAGACACTTAGACGATTTGTGACCCGACTCCATACACTTAAAGCATCTAAATGCACCAGGCTGTGGTCTAGTTCCTATAATCTCCATGTCTCTAGAGGGTGCGACAGGTAGTGCAGGGGGTACTCGGGGGTATGGTTGGACGAGAGGGTCCGACAGTCCTAACCATAGGGGTGGAGGTTTGAGTGTGTCTGTGTGGGGGTCTCTCAGTAGAGCTAACTCCGAACGTCCTCTTTTGTAGGGCCTCCTTTCTACGTGCACGACTTGAGATCTCTCCTAAACCCTATAATCATGGAGCTCTAACTGGTCTCTAATGGAATAACGTAACCTGTTCAGATAACGGAATACAGTTATGTCGTCATCCTCTTAGAGGTCGAGGCGTGACTGGGGTACTAGAACTCATTCATGTACCTCGTCCACTGATAATTTGTCTTGTCGCAGGTTGTGAAACCCACGATGTAGGGGTTACAAATAATCAGGTGGAACATACCTTTTTCGTAGTTTTATTTTAAATTTTGCCCATGTGGTGATGGGGGGCATGCCTAAATTAAATTTAGAGCACTCTAATTGCCCCCACCAAACTAGGGCAGACCCTTTCAGCCTAAGGGTGGCGTACTAAATTAGTCTATCCTGGGGCAATTGCTTCCGGTCCTTGAAAGATCCATCATATCACATCAATCTAAACAACCATCGGGTTCTAATCGTCCTTCGAAATCACCGACATCTAACTTGACTCCTAAATTCCATCGGGGTGGATCCATTACGTTTTGGTGCCCTTGTTCAAAATGTCGTGGATTAGGTTTTTTTAACTCTGGTAGCTTATGATTAGGATGATTCTCGATTTGGTGTGGAGTATTTGCTAAATGTTGGTTGGCCTCTAGCGTGTTAACACTCGTGCATAATCCATTTATCACTTGTCACACATCTCACATGTTCTCGTTAACACTCACACTCCACGCTTCAATTGTTTTATTCAAATTTTTAATTTGTGCTCTCAGATCGGCAACACTATCTTCTAAATGACCCACATGATTTTTCATTTAAAATATTTGTTTTGAATTCTCACAAATTTTAAAATAGTTCAATTAAAAAAGTGTTTTAATTAATTTAAAATCTTTTTTTGTGATAAAGGGGATATTTTATGCTTAAAAAAGAATAACTCTAAAATTTAAAAAATAGCTCTTATTTTAAATGCGAGACTACCCGAGTGGGCATAATAAACCTTTATTTTTTTATCTTAAAATTCAACTCAACGAGAGAATATATATTTCTTGTAAAGAAATTAAATTGAAAAAATGATTGATTTTTTAAAGGAATACTAGAAAGCTTTCAAACAAATTCCTTTTTATAAATTATTTTTAAATGAGAAGAGATTGGTAGTTTTTTGGAAAACAACGGATCGTTGATTTACGATAAGAGTAAATCAATATCCTCTGATACCAAAGTGATGTACGCTGAGAGGGACAAATCAAATTTTCGCATGCAAATCACTTTTAACGCTTTGAACTTCGAGAGTTTGTTAATCTTTATTTGAAAAATCAATTCTCACGTGTTTTAAGGTTCGATTCAAAGCGGCGTTTGCTTCTTCCGGCAAGCTTAATCACAACAATAATTTATGATTAACGATAATAAAAATAGATTGAACGTTCGAGGCAAGCTTTTGCATACGACTAAGCTAATAATTATGTAATTGAAGTGCCACTTTAATACTGTAAGGGACATGCAAATCTTAATTAATGTCTTTTACTTGTTGTGCAATTATTTTTTGCCCATTTCAACAATTTGAACCCGACGAACAAGCTTGTATTGGTGCTCAAATAAGACGCAGGATGTTGAGGGAGCTAATGACGCGGGATGTTCGCGGGCAAGCCATGCAGCTACTTCTTAAAGTTCAAATTGCATTAGAATCTGGACAGTTATATTTATGAGGAGGAAGCCTTAAAATGCAAAAAAGCAACATCAACATGGATAAAATCCTCCTATATCCTTCATAGTAGAAGGGTTTTCACCTATGTGGATTATGACCGGATAGATGGATATAATTTTTTTAAGTTAGATGTTTGTTTTTTGCTTCCTTGTGGTATTTGTGTTAGATGGTTTTAGGGTTGTGTAACTTGTGTTGATTTTTCTAAACAAAGTTCATGTTTTTTTTTTGCGGATTTGAGGTTGGTTTTGGGTTGAAATTGGTAAGGTGAAAAGGTATGGCCAAAAAGGGACAACTTTACATTAATATGATAGATCTATTCAACATTTTTTTTGCTTTCTAGCTTCTGACTTTTGGTCAAGTTAAGTAAGATGTATCTATTCAAATTATAATATCTTACATTAATAATTTAGGGAGATGGTTTAAACAAAAACTTCTCCATCCCCGTGAGATGGGATGGACATGAAGTAATGCAATACCGGGTGCTATCCATTTTCCTATCTTCCTCCTTTCCTTCCTATCCCTTCATATTCTTACTCTCCATGCTTTTACTCACTAATTTACCTTGTTGGTTGGGTGCTACTTGGTATGTCCTCCTATCCACACACGTCATTGCTTGATGTACTAAAATTTCACATCATATGATCTGTAAGAATCTGTAATTTTTTTCATTCTTAATAGTTCATATGTTACGATGGTAAACTGTGTAATACTGTATGTTTGGCGTTCTCTATATCTATAATTTTGAGTTGCCAACCATACATGAAATGCTAAAACTGATTTTGGAGCGATTGTAGCTTTAAAAAGTACACCTTTCTTGTCTCTACTCTCTTTTTAACAAAGACATTATTTTAAATCTTCTTTATTTCCAACAAACTGCAGGCATGCAACAAGTTCGCTAGTGATGTCAACCTTGTTTCTCCTGGTAAATTGTTTTTTTATTTAATTTATCTTGTACATGCACCAGTGAGCTTGTCAGGAAGACAACATTTGACATGAATATTTTATGGGTGGTGATGGATATTAGAACTTCATAAAGCTTTCAAAATCGGTATGCCTAGATTATCCGTTTGATTTGCTCATACATTCTCATGTAGCCTCAACAATTTAGGAATGTCCTATATATGAAATTACGGTTAGACGAGAGACTAGTTTTACTCAAGATGACAATCATTTAACTTCTTGGGTGAGCTGAAGATTATCTTCTAAGTATATTTTAGTGTAGTATATTTGCTGCCAATTTGAAATGCATGTATAGTAGAGACTGAAGAGCATTATGGTTTTTTAAATAACTTCATCTTATGCTGTAGGAAAGCTTAGTATTACTAAAGAGATTTATTCCAAGTATGATTGTTCACATTGATCTGCACTTTAGTGAATGAAACATTAGCCACCTTTGAGATAAGGATCCTAGAATTACCTTTGTAATTGGGAAATAAACTATGAAACACTAATACTTGAGAGCCTTGTACCCATACCAGATACGTATCCGGTACCAGTATGTACCCGATACTCGGCGGATACACATGTTACTCTAGTCCGTAGATACACTTGGACTTGGCAGGTCGTTCTACATATTGTGATAGGAGTTTGCTTTTATAACAAAAAACTTCTACGTGTATTTTAGAGAAGGAAATTTTGTAACCCATATATGCAACTAGCGATGTTTGTTTATTATAGTAACAAAATGTGCTTCAGATTTAAGTATTTTTTTCGTTAAAACTATAAAGAATTTGATTTAAATTTTATTATTTTGTTTTTCTACTATATGCATGTGCATATATAGACACATGAACATGCGTTTACATGTATATGTACATGTATATACATGAGCATATTGCGTGTGTATTTATATAACTCAATTTTAATTACGTCGTATCACAAACACACACGCATCTTTATTTTTTTATTCTCTTAGCAAATTACCGGGTATGTATCGTACCCGATACTCATATTCGTATCGGTGCTTCATAGGAAATAAATGAGCCTTTAGGATTAGCTTATTTATTATTTTAATGACAATTTTTTTGTGGTACATGGTAGAAAGATTGCAATAAGAAAGCTTACTACAGAGAGCCATGCAAAATGAAAGCTTTTAATGTATGTTCTAAGAAACCCGCACTTTCATCCCCAAACTCCAAAAGAATTAGGAGCTGGACGGGGCTTATAAGCACATGCAGATAGTGCATGATAGGTAATGTAAGACTAATCAACAACACGGGCCACCAGGGATAATCCTCACGCGGGGCGTTCCCACACGATGATACGCATCAAGTAGTCTTTGTCCTGTAGTGGGACTCCATCTATATAAGAAGCCCCTTAGGGAGTTATGTTTTATCATTTGGAGTATTATGTTATGGATCTGTTACGGATCCTCCGCTAGTTATCTATTATTATATGTATTGAGTCGTGTCGAATGTATTATTAGCGTCGTATGAGTCTAGTGGTAGTGTCGTTATATTTTAATATTTAGAGTCTATTGTTGTATTTACATTTATGTCATCCAGGGATCCTATATATTGACCCCTTGTTATGTATGAAAGGATTATGAATGAAAGTTTATTTTCCCAAACCCTAAAAGAGATCTTGGAAGCTCTCTCTCTCTCTCTTGAGCACGCCCCGCTTTGGCAGTCACGGTCAAGGTTTCGTAGTATCTCCGCCACCGTCATCTCCACCTCCGGCCACTCCCCAACAACCTTCGAGTACGCCCATAACAACTTGGTATCAGAGCCACCAGTCCTTTTCCGTCAACGTCATTCCTCTGTCGAACGCCGCTCACTATCTCCTTCAATCAATCCACATCTACAACAAAAATCGACACAACGCCTCTCTACTTCTTTCCCACATTGTCTCAAAATCTCCATCGAAGGAGTCCATTGTCTCCGCTTCTTCTGCTTGCCCTTGCTCCGCCGGTCCCCGCTCCGCCGACCCTGACGAATCAGTTCCTGTTGCCGTCTGTCGTTCCTCCGACAATCTTGCCACTGTTGCTCACCACCACTTCGCCAGATCCATTCCTGCCTCCGGCCCTGGCCCCTCCGACCGTCTTTCCATTGCTGCCCACCAGCGCTCTACCAGTCCCACCGGACCCGGCCCCTTCATCACCAGTTTTTTTGATGGCGCTGCCGCTACTTCCTAACGCCACCGCCGCCGCACCGCGCTCCCAGGAGCTATTCTGGAGGGAAATCAAGGTGCCTGATGCACCGACCATCTGCATAAAGTGCGAGCTTGGGGTCAAGCTCGATTCAAGGGTAGAGGAGATGTTATGGATCGGTTACAGATCCTCCGTTAGTTATCTATTATTATATGTATTGAGTCGAGTCGAGCGTATTATTAGCGCCACATGAGTCTAGTCGTTATCGTCGTTATATTTTAATATTTTAGAGTCTATTGTTGTATTTACATGTATGTCATTTGGGGATCCTATGTATTGACACCTTGTCATGTATGAAAGCATCATGAATGAAGAAAGTCTATTTTCCCAAACCTTAAAAGAGATCTTAGAAGCTCTCTCTCTTGAGCACGCCCCGCTTAGGCAGTCACGGTCAAGGTTCTGTAGTATCTCCGCCACCGTCATCTCCACCTCCGTCCACTCCTCTGGCAACCTCCGAGCAGACCCATAACAAATTAGTCCTTGGGCTCTCTTGGAGAGTGGAGTGTCGAGGAGGACCCAGTCTCCGGATCTTGGCGGAGTTATCTCCTGATTGTATCTTCATTTTCGTTTAATGCAAATCATTATTCGTGTCCTTCATCCTTGACACAACTACGACATATCAATTGGTCTGACTTGCCACTCAATTAGAATTTTGACGAAACCAAAATTTGGATCTTACTCCCTATGCAGTCGACTTTCCCTCCCAATCATCGACATTCATCGCACGACCCATTTTCTGCTCGGGTATCCTCGCACGCGACGCCGCACATCCTCTTTGACGATCCCAGCAAATCGCTGACTTCAGCGACTGCACTCGCCGCCGCCCGATGTGGACACCCTCAATTGCTAACGAAGACGACTCCAGTAACGCTATCCTCACCGTCGACCTCCACTGTCGCCGACCCCAGAGCCCGACGTTTCTTCTGCTCCTGCAACTTCGCACGACTTTCGACGATTTCCGCCTATTCCAGCGACGATTCCTGCTTCGATCGACTTCGTCGCGATCGACCCCTCTTCCAGCACACGATTCTAGTGCGCCTTCGGTTCTCGGCGCCTCCAGCCGGCTCTTCTTCCTCTCCAACATGTGCGGTAGCACCCCAGCGGCCCGCCAACACTCATGCAGCCTTCCAACGGCCGCTCGTCTCCCTCGCAGCCCTCCTACGGTTCCGATAGCATTCCGGTATCCCTTTTGCAACTCCTGCAGCATTCCGACATCCCTTCCGCGGCTCCTGCAACAATCCGGCAGCCCTCCGGCGGCGCCTTCAGCATTCCGACATCCCTCCTGAGCCTCCTGCCGCTTTCTAGCGGCCCTTCCTCCTTTTTCCACCATGGCTGTCCTTCCAGACTCGGTGCATACTCGATGTGATCGAATTGACGCTTCCCTGAATAATCTCCTCGCCATGGCGCTTGAGATTCGTCATCGGCTTCTTCCACATGCTCCCTCACAGCCCTGGCCCGCCTCTCTGCTTCCCGACGAGCCTCCTCCTCCCTTCATCCTACCGCCACCACTCAGTGGGTCTTCGACCATTGGAACCACCACCACTTCCTCCTTTTTAGACACCCCTTCGTTCTTCCGCTACCGACCGCGACACACCCCAATAATTCCCCCATCCTTCGATTTCCTCCAGTTTCCCTCCCATCTGCTCTCCTTCCGGCATATCCGTGACAAAGGCTCCACCAAGTAATATTTTCAAATATCCTCTTTGTAGAGGATAACTAGAATCAACCAAGTAATATTTTCCCGAAGAATTTAAAAATGTTTAACTTTGAAATTTTTTTAAAGTAATAAATAGATGAACTGAATTTTTATTAATTATCCTGTGGTGGATGATGGAACTTATAACGAGAATCATTTGTCATAATTGTAAATGCGACTATTGCGCGTAGATCCCTCCCAACCCGCCATAACGAAAGCGAAACACATGTTGAAATCACAAGCCGCCATGACATTTTGTGTTGGTCTGCCCGTCTCCCAATATAGGGTACTTGACTTCCAACTGGTATGCACGCGTCAACATGTGTTCCATCTATTGCCCCAACGCAATCTTTAAAAAAAGGCATATAACGTCTGTCATACATAATCTCTGGCGGAGTGCAGCTGAATGACCTATCTGATGGCTGAATCACTTCCTCCGCTGACTGCAACAAAGCGCGAACCCCTCGAGCAAAAAATCTGCTAGTTGTCTTCGTTGAGTGTTGAAAGTGCTCGCATGTTTTTCTCATTGATTCATTATGCGACAATATGTACACTGTCAATGCTAACACTTCTCTGAATGCAGTCCTTCTTGTTCTCTAAAAACCACACTTCTCTTCCAGAGAATGCAATAGATTCATAAATATTTCTTGACTCATCATGAATGAGTTATGAAATGTCACTCGAGAACCACGAAGTAGCTCTCCAACCCATTTATCACCTGTTTGCTTTGAAGTCATGGATGAGACCGGCTGGTTTAGCAGAGAGGTGTGTTCGGAGACAAAACATATTGCTGCTACCAGATTTTGATGATGAGCGATAACATAATTTCTTCTAATGATCTCGTGCTCCTCGTGCTCTTCTGTGGTATTCTCAGAGTCATCACTAGACATTTTCTGTTAAAAACAAGCATTACCAAAAATTATAAATATATTATTAAACAATATCATTATCATCACAAAAGTAACTTGGAAAACAACATATGTCAATAATGTTCGTACAACAGTTAAAAATAATAATTGTCCACATCATAACAAAGAACAAAAAACACACAAGAAAAGATAACATCCGTAGTTCATAAAAGAGGCTAATGCAAACAAAAATGATGTCTCGTACTACGCCCCACGAGTATAGCAGTTACGAAGCCATTTTATGTTCATGCTTTCCGGAAGGCACATGGAAGTCTCTCTATGTTTTGTTTCCATCAAATATGTGATGGCAAAATCATAGAAGTCTTCATTAGACTGCACTTTTGAGTACGTGCTTAATTTTTCTAGTGCCTGTCCAATACTAAAAGGACAAGATGAACTTCTGGGTGGCTCCTGGATGCATCGACTAATGATCTTCGAGGACTCGGCCAAATCTTCTAACACCAAGCTAGCAGTTTTTTTCTTTCTTTTCTTCCTTTTTTGCTTGTTTCAAATGTATTTGTGGTCTTAGGTGGATGAGGAACTCCGCTAACTTCAACATCATCATGTTCTCCCTCTAACATTGCTCTTTCATCAATAGACTCAGTAGCAAGATTCCTGGAGTGAGGGGTGCATGCATGATGTCCTGAAGCGACGATCGAACTGAACACCATGTTTAGTTTATCCTCTAACTCTGGGGGGATTCCTGCATACATGAATTTCTTTGCCACCGGGACAACCTAAAAATTACAGAGTTTCAAAATTCCTGAAGCGACGATCGAACTGAACACCATGTTTAGTTTATCCTCTAACTCTGGGGGGATTCCTGCATACATGAATTTCTTTGCCACCGGGACAACCTAAAAATTACAGAGTTTCAAAATTAGACATTGAAAAATTAGAAAATAAGAAATACCATTTACTTTATAAATGAATACATTCAATCTTTCGTCCCACCACTCGTCTGAGGCATCTATAGTCTTTCTTGATGCATTCCAACCCAAACTGGTCTCACCACGTTTCAACTCTGTCCATAATTTCCACTCTTTCTTCAAATGATCTCATTTATTCTTAAGTTGGACTTTATCATATTTTTTCCGGTCAGTTCTTCAAATTTTTTCATAACATTACTCCAACCCTCTTTATTAAAATGCATGGTAGGTCGATTCCCAAGCTCTATCTCTTTAATACATATATCACAGAAGAGCATGACATCTGTAGTGCCCCACATAGCGACCACCCCACATACTCATACACACACATACACTGATACACACATACAACTACACAAATACAACGACACGCACACATACTCATACAAACACCTACAACTACACATACAAACACATACAAACACATACAAACACATACAAACACATACAAACACATACAAACACATACAACTACACAAGGAGAAAAAAATACAACCACACACACATACAAACATATACACACACACACATACAAACACACACACATACAACTACACAAATACAACCACACACACTCATACAAACAACTACACACACATACAAATGCAACAACACACATACAAACAGATACACACACATACATACAAATACAACCACACACACATACAAACACATACACACACATACATACAAATACAACCACACACACACACATACATACAAATGCACACACAAATACAACCACACACACATACAACTACATACACACATACACACATACAACTACACAAATACAACCACACACACATACTCATACAAACACCTACACACATACACACACACACATACACACACACACATACACATACAAACACATACACATACAACTACACAAATACAACTACACACACACTCATACAACACAACTACACACACATACAAATACAACCACACACACACATACACACACAAACACATAAACACAAACATATACATACAAATACAACCACACACACACATACATACAAATACCTACACACACACTCATATAACCAGCACACACATACAAACACCTACACACATACAAATACAACCACACACACACATACTCACACCTACACACACAAACACATCCTCATACACACACAACTACACACAAATTAATCCAAAACACATATAAATTCATCCAAAAAATATACCTCATATATCATCCAAAATAAAAAAAGAATTCATCCCCAAAATTCCACAAAACAGATGATAAAATCAGAGCAAAGGAGGAAAAATTCATTATACCTCAAAGATCGAAAAGTGGTAGATCGGGAGAAGTTCCTTCGTCAGAGTCGGAGAAGATCGTGCTCAAGGTAGCCGGCAAAATAGGAGTAGAAATCGCCGGCAAAATAGGAGCAGAAATCGCCGACAAAATAAGGTCAAGGAGCAGAAACGGGAAAAGTTCCTTCGGTGGCGGAGTCGGAGAAGATCGTGCTCTAGGTTGACGTTGATGTCGGAGGAGAAGACGCCGCGCGAGGTAGTTCACCGATCAGGAGAGTAGAAGACGCCTTGCGAAGGAGGGATCGGGAGTCGCTTGCGATGGATCTAGGTTTCTGCGGGAGGGAAGAAGCGGGGCTTCTGCGGTGGAACGCAACTAGAAGTTGCGGCTGGGTATAAACAAAAAACGCAGGAGTTAAATAAACGGGTTTTTGGAAAAAAGTGGAACCAAACGCTGCTTTTTATGTAAATCCCGGCGCGTCCCAGCTGCACAACACCCTAAAAGCCCAAACCAAATGCCACCTTAGTGATGTCAGCTCTTCTTTGAGATCTTTGATTTCCTTCACTGTCTTGAGATGGCTATAATGAAGGACTTCAAAGTCTCTTCTTGATTTAGGTGAAATGTAGTTAGTAGAGTCAAAATATTGTACCTCTACTTCTTGATTACCTTCTTCAAGGTCTGAGTCATTGAGATTCATGTTGTTGTCTATCAATTCTTCAGCCTTTTCTTTATTATCTGAGCTAGAGAAGCTTTCATCACTGTGGCTTCTGGTTTCAGCAAGGAGACATTTGTCTTGTCTCCTCTGTGCACTTAGGAAAAATCAGAGAGGCCCGTTTATTTCTCCTTTCATCAGTAAAGCCTTCTGGTAATCTGGTTAAGGATTCCCATATTTCTTTTGCTGATGTGCAGTCAGCTACTTTCTGAAAAATATCATCAGACATTGTTATCATAAGAATGTTCATGGCTTCAGTATTATATGCTTTGACCTTCTTGTTGTTTTCTAACCAATCGACTCTAGAAACGAGCACATTTTCTCGAGTCATTTGTCCTTGTAGGATTTCCAAGGCCTGTCAAAACAACATCAAAAACTTCTTCTTCAATAGAATTCATTTATATTTTAATTCTAGATTTTCATAAGAAAAGATTGTTCATATTGCACATAGGTGGTGTTGTGATTGCATAATCTCTGGCTAGAGATGTGCTCATGTTTGTGATATAAGCTTTCTGAAGTGATTAGTCCACTGGTATCTTGTTGATCAAAGTGTAAACCTTTTTCTGATCAACTTCCCTCTGACATCAATTGAAAGGGACGGTAATTACTTGAGATGTACTCAAGAGTGGGGTGAATAGAGTAATTTAAGTTTTTAGAGAAATTAATTTTACTGTTTTACACCGTTTTAATTATATCACAATACAACAACTAATAAATAAAAACAGTGAAGTTGAAAAGAAAACACAAAGAGAAAATGCACGCAACACAGATGGCACAAATTTTTTTATAGTGGTTCCCCAATAAATCTGGGTACGTCTACTCTTCTGCCCGCAAACAGGATTCCACTATTACGGCGTGGAGAGTTTGTTGATAAGGTTCCTTTAAAATCGTGGAGTTGTTGATAAGGTCTTTCCGAACCAAGTGAGATGCTGATAAGGAAGTTCAGCTGGGAATTGTTGACAAGGTCTCTCCAAAACAAAGTGAGCTGTTGATAAGGAAGCTCAGCCAAGACTTGTTGATAAGGTCTCTCTGAAACCAAGAGTCTTTTCTAAGGGACTCAATGAACCAGGAGTTGTTGATAAAGCATCTCCAAATCAGTTTGAATCTTTTAAAGAGAGATTCAAGAACTCTTTCAGCAGGTTAAGTTGTCGTTCCCACAATGTGTCATTCAACAACATATCTTTGAAGGAGCTGATCCTTTGCAGTGCAGTGTGGATTCAGACTGGAGTGAGACGAAAGATGAATTTTGATCTTCAGTAATGACCCTTAAGACAAGTGGTTCTCTATTTTTTGTTTGAATCTTCATAAGTAGGAGAAGTTCTTCTTGATCTCCAATTGGAGTTTCCGAGAGGAAACCTCCTTCAGTTGTAGAACACCACACCGAGAAGGGGTTGATATTTTCTTCTTTTTAATTAGCAGTTAGCTTACCGCCTTCCTTCTTGTTTTCTTCTTTTATCTGAAGATCCTTTATATACGTTCTTTGTTTTGAATTTGTTTCCAAAACTTCAACATTAATTACTCTGAATACTTCCATAGGCTTGGATATCGTTTCCTAAAAGTAGAAATTCAACGACTGTAGTCTGCCCATGCTTTCTGCCATGACACATTTTAGAGAGATGACTGTTGGAAGATTTCTTAAGAATGTCGACGCCAGTTCTCCTTCAAAGACCTTTCGACGTATATTCTGAATAGAGGAGAAGAGACATCAGAGTTTCTTTGAGGAGTCAGCTTCAATTTACGACTTCAATATTGCTCTGGCTGTTTCAGCGCATTCTGGAGAATTCGACACTGCTTGAATATTTCGATGCTACATAGACGAAGTAGTTGTAGCGCTGAGTTTGAAAATATTTAAGATATTTTTCTTGCGTTGCGTCGATTACTCTTGACGTTGCGTCGACTACATTTCGACGCTACTTTGAGAATACTTTGTTTGAAAATAACTTTGAACCCGAGTTCTTCTTCTGCTTTCTTAGGGCACAAACTTGTATCCTAGATACTAAGTCCTTATGACATAAATTACCCTTCTATACAACATGCGTAATGTCCTAATCAATCACTCTTAAAACTGTGTATCAAATCAAGAGATGAATTTTTCTCTAACGCACTGAGTTTATACAATAAAGAGTCCAATCCAAAAAGGGCAAAACCCTAAAAGGAAACCATAAACTAATAACTGTGAAAAAATCACTTGGAGGTTCCTGCTATGCAAACTCTTGACCCGAGTTTCCTGAAAAGAAAAGTTCAAAGACAGGGATAACCCACTGGTGAGTAAAAACACTTTTTCTCCTAGTGGCACTAAAACAATAAAGGTAAACATGGATGGACATCTATATATGCAACAATTATAACTAGTGATCATGATTGCTAACATGGTAATAATGCATGCTTTTATATAAAGTAAAATGTAACAACATAGATCATATTTTCGTAATTTGTCGTGTGATGGGTTATAATCTTAGTTTTTAATTCATTGAATCGTAGAATTTTTTGAGTTCTGAGTTCTGAGTTCTTTCTTCAAGTTGAGATTACTCAATTTCATATTGACGTGCATCATAGCTTTCGGGCGGGCCAACCCGTATCTGAACCCGTTCGGGTTTACACTTATAGGAGGACTTTGGATTGTCGTATGGATGATCTGAGTTCGTAGTCGAGTTCGGAGTGTCGACGGGACATTCCCTATGTATTTTCATATTATTCGGTACACTATTTACTACCTTTGATCCCTCTACGTTGTCGAAGTCGTGGAACGTAGGTGCCGAAGACTAGCCCCGCCCCTCTTCTTACAACCTCCGACCATTCCCTTCCCTCCCTCCTCTTCCCTAAGCCGCCAAAACCCCCATCCCCTCCTTCCCCACCCAAATCCCCATATAACCACCCCTAATTCCAGTTATTATCACTAACCTTCAGCATAATTGCCACTCGACCATTGTAAAACCACATCTTACTTCGTCCAATCCAATAACTGCCTACTTGATCCATTGCTCATAGAGACCATCATATTGTTATGATGATTACCGACATCCCCAATCCATCGCTCATAGAGATCGAGTTGACCCTTCAACATGACTCGATTATGGTAGGAGGAGCTACTACAATGATCATCATTCTGAGGAGAGTCTCGAGTATATGTTTTGTAGAGTTGCTCCACTGTTTGATGGTTTGTCAAGTCCAGAGGCCTTTAGCTATTGGCCCGTGGACATGAGATATTATCTAGATCATTTTGAGTTATTCTGTGAGCGTCACGTCAGATTTACGAAGCTTAGGTTGTTAGGTTGGGCGAAACAATATTAGGATAACATTGAGAGGACACTTGTGCGTATTCGTCTTTGTCCCATCACTAGTTGGGTGATGATGAAACAAAGAATGTGTCACAGGTATTTGTCGTTATCATATAAGAGTCGTTTCTTTGAGCAAGTATTTACCCTCCAACAAGGATTCATGTTTGTTGCCGAGTATAGAGATTATTTTGATGAGTTAGTGGTAAGGAGCGACATTTATGATGAGCCAGTCACAATTGCTGCTAGATTCCGTTCTAGACTTCGGTCTGCGATTTACATCGGTTAGATTCTGTCGAGCAGACATTTCAACTCACCCTCCACTATGTGTAGTTCTTAAGATCCGCTATAGTTACTCAAGTAGACTCGACCGCCCTATTATAAAGAGTTTTCCGCATCCTAGGCTACCACCACATCTACTCGTGTCCTTATGGATACAAAATATGGGACACTTAATGGAGGGTTCTCACATCCCAGCGAGGTACTTTGTCCGATAAGTGACATGTCATTTGATTCTTACTCATTTCTTTTGACCCCGACTGAGAGTGATTATGAGCGACCCAGGGATCTTATAGTTACATAACCTTCCCATATCCGTTTTATTGATTTAAATACTGCCCTGACCATCGGCTCACCCTGAGTACTTATTCAGAGCTTTATGACAAGGTAGTGATGAGCCATGTTTGTAGTACGAATTAAGAGTCTAACATTTACTTTGTAGTGTCTGTTTCACCTATTTTTGATGACACTCCCTCTATACCGGGAACCTATTTTAGTACTCGTCGCATCTACGATGATTTTTTGTATACCCCTCCCGGTGAGCCACTTGACAAATTTTCCTTTTATGGTGGCATTCAACACGTCATAGAGTGGCATCCCAGTGTCAATGTCTTACACATTCTTATGGGTGTTTATCTCACACTTGATGAGTATTTCAACACTCCACCTAGTGATCCACCTGTTAAGCCAACACTCATTACAGATGTATCCATTATTAGTTAGTCAATCGAGTTTGAAACTGCACTCGAAGGCTCAATGATCTTGTTCATCATCACCAATACTCATGAAGACAGTCAACATATTATATTGTCACATCTTACCATTAGCGTTTTTAGTGTTTTTAAATGATCACCGCACCCGCGGTGATTTTTTCTATATTCCACCTATTGAGCCTTCTAACCATGTGCCCATCTCAGGAGCTTCTTATAGCACCGTAGAACCTCATTATGTGGAGTTGGTCATGTATATTGTTCATCTTTGACATTTGTTGCATGCTCATTTACATATAGTGCATGACTCATCTGCGTTGCGTGATTCATACTTATTGTATGCTTTGTATCATTTGCATGAACTGTGTGAGCAAGTTTTGGAATAACCTGCTATGATACCAAGTGTTGGATCTGATGACGCCTTTAAAGGGGGGGGGGGGTGAATAAGGGGTTTACTGTTTTTGATATGAACTTACAGATTTTAAATAACAGAAAAACTTTTTTGCTCTGTCGCTAACGCCTGGCGTTAAGAGTCAACGTCGGGCGTTATCTCTCTAGAAAAAATATTTTTACAGGAATATTCAAAATTATTTTCTTTATGAAATACAATTCCAGAAAAATTAGATATTTTAAAAAAGAATTTTATATTTCACAAAAATGATTATAAGGATAGAATTTCAATAACGCTTGAAATTAGAGGCGACAACTTAAAAATCACATTTTGTTCCTTCACCGGTCCTTCTCCCAAGAACCGGTTGGCTATAGTTTATCTTTCCCCAGATAAGGCCTCTAGCCACCCCCTAGATCTACTCTAGACCTAGTCGCCACGCCCAAGGCGACGAATTTCCCTCTAAACCAAACCCGGCTTAGTCGCCACACGCAAGGCGGCGAATTCACTACCGTTACAAGGAAAAAAGAAAAGATAAAGTAAAAATCAGAATAAAAGACTCCCTAGAATGAAGAGCATTGAAGGAGATGTTGAAGATACGCCATGACCACGTCAGAGTTGAAGCGAGCGTCCTTCAAATTTGCCGTTGGAAATCTCCTTCTCACTCTTGTTCCTCAATGTTGGTATTGGAAGTTCTCTCTGAATTCGGAATGAAATGCTCTCACAGATCTCTGGAATGAAGGCTTGAATTGCATCATCCTTGAGCAAACGAAATCAGGTCTTTAAATACTCATGGGAGCTAACGCCTGGCATTAAGAGTTAACGTCAGCGTTAAGCATCGTGTACGGCAGTTGCTGAGAGCGTGCAAACCGTCGGGATCGTGGCAGATCATGACTCAACGCGGGCGTTAAGAGTCAACGCTGGCGTTGTCTCTGGCTTTTCGACGGATTCCTTCTCGACGACATATCATCTCGACGGTTTCTTCATGACGAAAGTTAACGCAACGCGTTAACTACAAACGCGGAGCGTTAGCTCTCTTTTCAAAGAATCGTCATCCTGTTCATAGGGTATTTTACTGTAGTACCTGCACACTATAAACACAAGCAAAATCAAATACATAGTGTGATTTGTTATTTCTCAAACTAAGAGAAGTGGAACACAAGCTCCAACAAACGGTTGCCCATCCATGTAGTTTTTTTCACGTAAATTTCTTTGATATTCTAGAAGGATTGCTAGATAATGCAAGAGACACGAAACCTTTGTTTATGAGCTCTGGAGGAGTAGCCCTTGGCATTTCAAATATGGAAGTCCTACAAACATCTGAGAAACCATAGCTCTGGATCTCTTACTTGGAGATGATGTACCCATGCTGTATGAAGCTCTGGAAAGGAGCTAGACTGACTATCGATCCATGGAAGAAAGATCGAGCAACTTGACCTGTAGATGTTGATTGCTGGTATGGGGCTACCAATAGTATTACACAAGTTGGGGAGAGGACTGTCAATCAACGGAAATAGGATTGTTGCAAGACAGGACGGGTTTCTGGCCAAGAAGACGGATGCTGAAGTGAGCGTTGGGTCTGTCAGTCAACAGGCTCTGACGACGTTCTCTCTAGGAAGAACGGAGTTGGACTGAGTGGCCTACGGTTGGATCGACAAAGTCAAGAGAGATTTCGACGGGATCGACAAATTCTAAGGTGTCGTTGGTGAGGCTTGCAGTTGGATCGACGAAGTCCATGGAGGTCGCCCAGGGGCTGGGAGTAGATAAACAAGCGTCTCGGAGCAACATGGTTAATCAGGAAATCCGATGGGATCAAGCTTGTTCTGAGAGAGATCGAGCAATTGGGACGATCGATCAAGTTGTTCTAGCGAGGGAGGGGATGGAACAGATTAGATGAGAGATTTGTCAAGCGAAAGAGGAGATAGCAACGGCTAGGGTTAACACAAAAGCTATGATACCACATGGAATAAGATGATTTCAAATTATAAGATACAACCGTACACCTCTATATAAAGATAAAGGGTAATGAATACAAAATATACAGCCAGTGTGGGCCTAAATACAGCTTATCTAAATACATAACTTCTAAGCTAGCAATATTATTATCTTATTAATAATGCATTCATGCTCATTATTTGTATAATTAATTGTATATGTCATCTTAGTTCGCTTGAGGGCTCCAAAATGGTTGAATCGTCCAGCTGGTGTGTCTTTTGGTTTTGGAGGCAAGCTTGCAACATTCCATCCTAGTCAAGCAGCTCTTGATGCTTCATCATTTACTTCTGAGGTTAGACAATGTGATAATTTTTCTCTATGATTTTCTCTGGGATTTATGTTTTTCCATCTGCAGGTTCATCTTCATAATTTGGTTACTGAAGATAGTTTGGTGAATCGCTCAGCTGAATTTGAATCCGCAATTGAAAGTGGTGAAAGGAATTCTCTGCGGGCTTTATGTGAAAAAAAGTCTCAGGATTCTTTGTATGTCAGCTTTCTGGAGCATCGTGTTGCTTGGAATTGTCTTTTCTATTTTTGTTCAAATTTTACTGAATTTTGAGCATGTATTTTAATATTTGTGGATAGGTCTGATGATGAAAAGGAAGTATGGGCTTTTTTGAAGGTTATGTTTGAAGAAGATGGGACAGCTAGAACAAAACTGCTTACTCATCTTGGTTTTAGAGTTCCTAATGTAGAGTCGGAGGTTACAACTGACGAACTGGGTAAGGAATTGACTGAAACACTTAGTTTTGAAGATAATATGAAGAAAGGGACAATCGTCAAAGGCGATGATGCTTCATTACCCATAGACAATGAGGATGAATTCTTTAACAATCCACAACCTTCTGATGAGGTGTTGATTGAAGAAGAAGAATTTCTTGATGAGAAACAGGACCCTAGAGTTGTCGAACCAACTTCTGATTCCGATTCATCAATTGACGAGGCTATCCAAAGCGCTCTTGTTGTGGGAGACTACAAGGAAGCAGTTCGGCTTTGCATGTCAGTAAACAGAGTGGCTGATGCTTTGGTCATTGCTCATGTCGGCGGTCCTTCCTTGTGGGAGGGTACACGGGATAAGTATCTTCAAAGTAGTCTCACTTCCTATTTGAAGGTCCGCATTTACTATAAATATTAATTTCAATTATTAACATTGACTAGCAATTCTTTCAGCAGTTTCTTCCTTATATGATTTTTCATGTTCAGATTGTTGCTGCTATGGCGACTAATGATCTGATGACACTTGTTAGTACTAGGCCACTTAACTTGTGGAAAGAAACTCTTGCTCTTTTGTGCACGGTGAGTTTTTTTACTATTTCTAAGGATATGTATCTGTTCTTTGATGATTGGCGGCTGTGGTATAAACTAGTATTGTTTCTACAATAATTTTCATATCATGCTTTTTTTTTTCTTGTCACTTTGAAGGCTTCTAGTGATTTAGGAAGCAAACCCAAATTATTTGGTTTGTTTTTTCCCTTATAGGATCGAGTTGTCTCATCTTCACCCGCCACATCTACATTTCTACATTTATTGTTGTGTAAAATAGTATCTGTAAGAAACCCTCCCTTCCTTCCCAAAACTCCAAAGTAATAGGAGGAGTGGGAGGGGGGCTTATCAGCACAGGCGGGTGATGCGATGTAGGTGATGTGGGATTAATCAACAGACCGTGCCAGACCAGGTACAATCTAGACATAAACCGGTCCCACGCAACACGCTCGACACGCTGGAATCAGGTCAACCAAGCTTATGTAATAGTTGTTGTTAGAAATTAGGAGAAAAGAAATACTTGGTGCAATTTTATTCATCCATATACGGGGCACTTTATAGGAGTACAATAAGACACAAACTAAATCCACGGTGTGGGACTAAACCTCAAATATATTAAATACCTAAATATAATAACTCTAACACTCCCCCTCAAGCTGGAGGTGAAACCTTCAGCTTGAACACAACATAAAAGGAGAGGTAAAAGGTGGTTGACAATGTGGGACAAAACAACAGCCACCGAGGCCCAACTGCGTGTCACCGGGGATACTTCAACCAGGCATAAGCCACACAACGTTGGTCCACAAACCGACCATGATTACGCTGGATGCTCCCGGTGTTGAAACCAGGTCAACCAACAAAGGCCAAACCACCCTACCTAACATTGAAGAAAAGATGGGGAGACACACACAACATACGAAATATGCCTGGAGGCCGTGTGTGACCAAGGCAGGAGTCGGGAAAAGAGGCATCCGAGTCGCCGTTATCACAAACACTCCCCCTCACGTGGAATACGTGCATGAAGGCACAAACTACGCTTGGAGGACGTGACGTACACCCCCCCTCACGTAGAACTCGTGCATGAAGGCATAGACTCACATGGAGACACAGACGAAGACAATCAGAACAACACATAAAAGAAAACAACTATGGATAACGGTTGCCGGCAAGACCACGATCCGAGATGCAGCGAGCAAAGCACAAGCAAGCTGCGAGCAGAAGGCTCAAGCGGCTGCGAGCTGAGTGCTCAAGCAGCGGCGAGCAAAAAAAGGCTCAAGCACCGGCGAGTGAGAAGGGAGGAAAGAGCTCGGCACTCAAAGAGCAGCATCACGGAAACCATCGTCCATAACACGCGACTAGAAGACACTACCAACACAATAACTAAGACAACAACACAACACAAAAACTACAACGACACTTAAAAAATTTTTTTGAGAGGGCACAGCATAGCAACATCGACACAACAACCCAACAGAAGAGGGGCACGACACTGCAGATCTGAAGTAGAAAAGAAGCGCCGGAGAAGAAGAGCAGCGGCAAGACAGCAGCGGCACAGGACGACAAGGCCGGAGAAGTAGCCGGAGAAGAAGAGCAGCTGACGATAGAGGCATCAAAGGACGCAGCCGACGATAGCACATAACAGAGGATCGATGAACAACAGCGGTTTGACGATGAACAACAGCGGGAGAAGCTCCAACGAAGGATATCGACATCAGCAACATCTGGCGACGAGATCAATCACAGGAGATCGTCGATCGTCGAGAGATGAGGAGGAGACTTGCCTTGACTGGATCGACGAAGCCAGCAGGCTGGAGTAGCAATAGGCTCGACGGGATGAAAGCATAGGCGGCATCGTCGATGAAGAAGTAGTGGAAGAGCCGCACGCAGCCGACGAGAAAGAAACCCGCTCCCGTCCTTGGAATCAAGGAATGATCCCATCGACGGGAGCGAGGGGGGGGGGGGGGGGGAGGAGCCGCAAGTGACCTAGCAGCGCACGCGGAAGCGGAAAAAGAGGTCGGGGGGGGGGGGGGGGGGGGGGGGGAGGGGGGGCTAGGTCGCGGGATGAGCAGAGCGAAAAAATTCTTTTTTTTAAGGTTTTCAGATCGAAATGCTCCGATACCATGTTAGAAATCAGGAGAAAAGAAATACTTGGTGCAATTTTAGTTGTAAACCTTGAGTAATTTCCATCCATCAATTATAATATTTAGGTTAATTACTAGTGATTTTGTTTGATGCTAGATAAGCAAAGTTAGCACTTTTTTAATCTTTCACCATATATATATATATAAAGATTTCTTGACATGCTAAATTCATAGCAATTGAACGAGTGATTGAAGTTTTTTTCATCAAACTTGCCTCTTTTTTTCTGTTATTTATAGGTTATCAATAACTCATTTTGATATGGAATGCAAGTTTCCATATTGTAATCTGTGTTTTTCATGCTGCCTGACAGTTTGCACAGAAAGAGGAATGGATTGTCCTGTGTGATACTCTTGGTTCTCGATTGTTAACCGTGGGAAATACACTTGCTGCTACACTCTGCTATATATGTGCTGGAAATATTCATAAGATTGTGGAAATTTGGTCACGCAGTCTAATGCATGAGCAAGATGGGAGGAGTTATGTTGATTTGCTTCAGGTAATATACAGTGTGTTAGCGACAGTATCTAACCATCAGTGAAAAATGGGGATTAAAAAATATCGTATTCCGTTAGACCGGATGAATTGAAATTGAAGGGCTCAGATTCATTTGATGGTTTTATTTTAGGACCATGACGACTCAAGTTTTCTTGTAATGTAATATAGATTACTTGATTAGATCATTGATTGAGGTCATACTCTGACAGGATATAATGGAGAAGATCATTGTTCTTTCCCTCGCATCTGGACAAAAGCGACTTAGTAAATCTTTATCAAAGTTGGTTGAGAATTATGCTGAAATTCTAGCTAGTCAAGGACTTCTTTCAACAGCTATGGAGTATCTAAAACTCCTTGGTTCGGATGATTTGTCGCTTGAGCTTACTATCCTTCGAGATCGCATTGCACTCTGCACAGAAGGTAAAATGCACTGGCTAATCAGATTCATGTAATATTCTTTATTTAAAAAAAAGTGTCATGTATGGATTTATTTTGTTCTTGTTTTACTTGATATATGTATTAAGGAAAATGGTAAATAACTCTAATTTTGTATGACATGCTTTAGGATGTCTAAATCACATGAACCATTTAGTTTTTGGATATCTTTTTTAATTGCTCTAGCCCTCTCTTTATTTGATCAACTCATGCTTGCATTATTGCTCTACTATGAGCTGATGTTTTTCTCTTATAAAACACCGTATGGTTTCACACTTCTTTTTTTGCTCATGGATGCTGAGAAATAGTTGGTCTTGCTCCTGAGATGTGTGCTGATCAGGATTATTTTCCTCATGATAGATAACAGGTATTGATAAATAAAGTTATAAAAGATAATAATAATATTAAATGCATTATTTTTTCTAAAGATATTAATTGCTAAAACATGAGAGTTAAGATGATGTTTTAGATATGTAGGAGAGTAGGTTTGCATACATGTTTCATATTATTTTCGAAGAGTACATGACATGTCATTGATGATTTCTATTTGCTAATTTAGCAGTGGCTATCAACCCTAACAAGTGTCGTGTTATATTTGTTTGTAGAGAGGGGAATCTCAAGCTTACCTTTTGAAGAAAGTCTGCAGCAACATGATCACATGAATAATATTGGTGGATCTACTTCTAACGCTGTTAATGGTTCACAACATTACTACCAGGTTTGCATTTCAAAATAAAAAAATGGCTGTTAATTAGAATGTTGTCCAACTTCATGCATTAATTCCTTCTCCCTTATTTCATCTTAGGATAACGCTCAAGTACAGCAGCAGCAACCAACATCTAGCGGTCAATATGGTGATGGTTATCAGCAGAATTTAGTCTCATATGGAGGGTACCCTACACAAGTTCCACAACAAGGGCAGCAGTTCCTAGGATACACTAATTCTGTGCAGTACCAACCAACTCAGTCTTCTTTCCAACCAACTCAGTCTTCTTTCCAACCAACTCAGTCTTCTTTCCAACCAACTCAGTCTTCTTTCCAACCAACTCAGTCGTCTTTCCAACCAACTCAGTCGTCTTTCCAACCAACTCAGTCGTCTTTTCAACCAACTCAGTCGTCTTTCCAACCAACTCAGTCTTCTTTCCAACCAACTCAGTCTTCTTTCCAACCAACTCAGTCTTCTTTCCAACCAACTCAGTCACCTCATATGTTCATCCCATCACAGACTCACCAGGTTCCACAGGTATTTTCTGTCCACGTAGCAATGGATTTAATGTTACTTTCATGCAGGGTCTCTCTCTCTCTCTATATATATATATATGCCCATGTTATATAATGTTCACATGTGCTCATATATACAGGTCATAATATATGTTGATCTCTTTGTATGTAACTAATTTAAAGCTGTTACATGCTGGAAATATTTGGAAGAGAACCGATCTCGGTTAGAAAAGAACCGATCTCGGTTATGTTATCTTTGATCTCGTGCACACAATCAATTAAATAAATCTTATAATGTGATATAAGTATTCTACTTGGAAAGAATGAGAAGGAAAAAATCTCTGTGTCTTGTCCATTTGAATATTTTCTATTATTTGAAATTTAAATGCAAGAGTCTGATCTTCTCCGCATATTTGGAGAAGGCATCCTTACTGTTGTAGAATGAGTTAGAGTTGTGAGAATACTGATGGAATGAAGGAGGCACAATAAAGGAGGTGGAAATGCAGATATCTAGGTCTATGATACTGATGTTGCAAAATTAATGTTGTGAGTTGGGTGATGACATATGACCATATTGATGCTGCGAGATATACAAATATTATTGATGTTGCATTTTATTTTTTACTTTACTACTTTTTTCCTATGTTCATGGTGCTGTTTGTTCATTTTTTGTGTTTAATGTTGATTTTGTTTACACATAATTAGACAAAAAATTACCAATTTACCATCTAATTAATAAATTAAATTTTTTAATAATATATTAATATTACGTCAAATATATATATATATATGTATATGTATATATACTATTGAAATTCGACATTTTGAATTGTCTCCGATATATCTCCTGTAATCCTACATTTTAAACCCAAACCGGCAAGAATCCGTTATCCGACATGACATCTGCAACCTTGTTTCAAAGTCAGCTTGCCATTCTCTCTTTCATGTAAATTTGTAAAGCTTGGGCAGATCATTTTGGCTTTTTCCTCTTCCCTTCAGTTTTGTGGGATGAACTCTATTGTGCTGCACATAAACTGGCCTACATTGTCCTTTTTATGATTTTTGAATTTCTATTTACAGTTCTTCAGCTATCATAGCTGGTTTCTTTACGATGATATCACTTACTAGATTGAACTTTCCTTTGATGATTTTAGCATACTTTGCCCTTGTAAAGCTTTTGTGTTTGTTGTATGCTGCTTTATATTTACTAATAATAAAAAAAGACATGAAGATATCCATTAATGCTGACTCACATCTTTTCATTTTGCATTCGTTCTTCATTAGTCTTTTTTCACTTGTGATCCTGATTTTCCTTCGTGTATTTTAGCCATTTTTATCTTCTTTTTTGTTTATGCTTTTGATGTGTTCTGCTTCAATAGTTGAGCAGCTCGCTGACAATTGTTAACATAATACACCATATTCAGTCATTAACATAATACACCATATGCTTTTGATGTGTTCTGCTTCAATAGTTGAGCAGCTCGCTGACAATTGTTAACATAATACACCATATTCAGTCATTAACATAATACGATAATTCATTTGTTAACACATACTCCCCAACATACTGCTAAATGATACGACAATTCAACTGTTAACATAATACGACAATTGATTCGTTAACGCATCCTCCCCAACATTCTGCTAAATGATAGCTTCTTGTAAGATGTATTGTTTATGGCACCCTCTTCTTTTTTATCTGAAAACATATCTAGATCTTCTAAATTTTAGTTTCTTTTCTGCTTATTGTTTATGAACCACCAATCTAAACTTATAAATTTCCTTTCTTCGCCCTTATTTTAGCAAAATTATGGACAACAGCCAGCACCTGCACAGCCTGTTGTGAGGCCATTTGTTCCTTCAAACCCTCCAGCCCTCAGAAATGCTGACCAATACCAGCAGCCACATACTCTAGGATCTCAATTGTATCCGGTTTGTATAATATGAAATTTGTAATATGGCATATAGTCGAATACCATTTTTTAATGAATTAACTCAATTTTATTCTCACGATCTACTGTAGGGAGTTCCTAGTCAGAATTATCAAACTGGAGCAGTTCCTGCTACTGGCCCACCGCCCCATGGATCTGTTCCCGGCCATAGGTTTCCTCAGCCTGGGACAGCTCCAGCACCTAGAAACTTTATGCCTGTTACTAGTTCTAGTTTTGGTCACACTGCCGGATTTAATGCCATTCAGCCCTCGAGTCCAACTCAGAAGGTGCAACAGCCCGTTGCGGCGCCTCCAGCCCCTCCGCCAACAGTACAAATTGTTGATACTTCGAAAGTTTCTGGTAACAATTGGTGCATATTGTTTTACACATTTTACATTTTCACTGTGAAGAAATATTTTTGATCTATAGAAGTAAAACTAACTTTAATTTGTACTGAGGTTTGCATTGTTCTAGCAAGGACTAATGTAGAAAACACTGCCATGATTTTGTAGGGTAGTTGTTATGGGATGCTCATCTTTACACTCCTCTATCTAGTTAATAGGAGTTATAACCTTGAGCCCCGGCCTAGTTCATCATTTTATTAGGTATCATTATGGTTGTTGTCTTTTTAGCTCATCATTGTATCTAGTATTAGGTGTCATTATGACTCTTTGTCTTTTATATGTTGTAAGCCTATAAAAAGGCGTATGTATGGATGTATGAGATAAGCAAGAAGAAATCTTTTTCCTCGTCTTTGAGTGTGAGGTCTTGGAAGCTCTCTCCTCCAACGAGCAAGCCCCGCTTAGGCAGCCGCGGTCATGGCTCCATAGTATCTCCGTCATCATCATCTCCACCTCCGGCCACCTCCGACCAAGGCCCATAACAACTTGGTATCAGAGCTATCGGTCCTCTGCAGCGGGACGCCGCAACTCGCTGCCAACAATAGCAGCAGCCCCTCCCTGTTTTCCGTCCAGCGCGACAGCTTGACGAGGACTCTCCGACTGTTACGGCAACATCCTGGAGCAAAACGCTCCAGCGCGACAGCGAGACAGACGCCCCGCGCGCCGCACATCGTTGTTCTGTCCAGCGGCGCTCGACGACAGCAAACGCCTAGCCTCCGTCGACGTCCCACCTCCTGCGTACAGTTTCGAGCGTCGGCCCCTCCATCCTTGAGCAGGGAGAACAAGCGCCGTCCGCCTGCGAGCGATTTCGAAGCCCCTACCGTATTCATTTCTCTCGAGCCCTGCGACCAGTAAACACGCAGCTTCGGCGCTGTACTGTTGTCCGCTACCTTTACGGCTTTACCCCTTCCAGCACCCTTTGCTTTTTGTTTTAATCTCCGTGGACCCCACCAACACTCTCTTTCCTCTCCATTATTATTACTCATTCTCTATTTAAATACCTAAGCCGTTTCATTTCTTACACCCAACTAGCCCAATTCCATTCAACTATTCTCCGGCGCTTTATTATTTGCAAATATTGGGCGCAACCGCGGCACCCGTGGCCACTCACAATCATCCGACGTGGCGCATTTCAAACATCCTGTCACCCGCTCTTCTTCTCGCGCCTCTTCTTGCACTATGGGTGACTCATCTGACCAACTAAGTCAGATTATGACCATGCTGCAGGCTGTCATGGCACAACAGGCCACGCAAAATGCACTCACGAACGCCAACAGGAGGCCATTAATACGCTCTCCAAGCGCCTTGATGATCTTGCTACCGCTCCAGCACATGATCGTACAAGCAGCAGTCAGGCACCGCCACTTCTCCGCCCAGCCCCGCCACTGAACGCCCACGAGCCACCGCTGCCGTTTCCCGCGCACCCAGTCGCTGCGATTGAACCACGCTACACCAGATTGGAATTTCCCACCTATGACGGGAAAAGTGATCCCTTGTGATGGCTCACCAAATGTGAGCAATACTTCGGCCACCAACAAACTCCGGCAGCTGACCGCACCCATCTAGCATCTTTCCATCTGCTCGACTCCGCTATCTTATGGGCCTCTCGACTTCTCGCTGATCGACCGAATCTGCTATGGGACGACTTCAAAAGGCTATGCAACTTGCGTTTTGGACCTCCCATACGCAGCAACCCCCTCGGAGAACTCATATCTCTACGACAAACAGGGTCAGTAGACGAGTACCTGGAACAATTTCAGCTTCTCTTGGCGCATGTTCCCCTTTCCCCGGATATGCAAGTCAACATTTTCACCGCTGGACTTCGCGAGCGCCTGCGACTGGATGTCGAGTTTGAGGCATCACCAGACTTAGTGACTGCTATGAGTTTGGCCCGGTTCTGCTATCGTCGCCTTCAGCTAACACAGACGGCCTACCCTCCTGCCGCCAACATCGTCCAACCAGGGCGTATCGAGGGCCCTCCACCCCCTCCGGTCCGCCGATTATCCCGGGCGGAGATGCTGCAACGACGCGCCCAGGGATTATGCTTTAATTGCGACGAGCAGTACACTCGCGGCCACAGGTGCAACCGACTCTTCTACCTACACGTCGAAGATTCTGACGACGAAGGCGTCGGATGAAATGTGCACCATCACGGCCCCTTGAGCTTGAGGTCAAGCTCATTTTCAAGACGGGGTGTGATGTTATGGGATGCTCATCTTTACACTCCTCTATCTAGTTAATAGGAGTTATAACCTTGAGCCCCGGGCCTAGTTCATCATTTCATTAGGTATCATTATGGTTGTTGTCTTTTTAGCTCATCATTGTATCTAGTATTAGGTGTCATTATGACTCTTTGTCTTTTATATGTTGTAAGCCTATAAAAAGGTGTATGTATGGATGTATGAGATAAGCAAGAAGAAATCTTTTTCCCCGTCTTTGAGTGTGAGGTCTTGGAAGCTCTCTCCTCCAACGAGCAAGCCCCGCTTAGGCAGCCGCGGTCATGGCTCCATAGTATCTCCGTCATCATCATCTCCACCTCCGGCCACCTCTGACCAAGGCCCATAGCAGTAGTTTATTGACATTCATGATCAGTTAGAAAGAGGTGTAGCATTTATTTTGTAATATAGTTATAAGTAAACTGGGTCATGATCAGGGTTTTAAACTTCATTTTGACCTCTTCATGAAAGTTTATGCTCGGTTTGGCAAAGCGGCTATGTAGCACGGGGATGGAAACGGGATACAGGATACGATACGAAATGGATACGGGAAACGTGATTTAAAAAAAATAAGGATACGAGAAACGTTTTTATTTTTTATTTTATTATTTTAATATAAATATTAATTAATATTAAAATAAGACAACTAACAAACTAATTGTACATACCTTGAATTGTAACGAAAAAATTTAAAAAGACTACAACATAGACCATACATATGAAAACCGGGACTTCATTTAATATAAGTTCTAAATAATGTAAACTCAACAAATAATGTAAACTAGCAAATAATCTCGAACTAGCATGTAATGTACAAAAGAGTCTTAATATGGATAGAAGTACACGTAAGCATGAAAATAAGAATTCTACTTAATGTAAGCATGAAAATAAGCATTCTACACATCATTATAATGTGTTGTTTGAAACATGGAATAATTGAAAATATAGGATGTATAGAGCCGACCTCATTAAGATGTCTGATATTGGCAAGAAGAAAGAATTATAATAAATAAAATATAGAAGGTTAAACAGATTGAAATATTAGTCCACACAATGACACCTTAAAAAGAGGACATGGTGAATAAAAATTCTGATAACGCCACAACATCCCAGAGCCCATCACTTTTCTAAATAGACATAATATCATGGTTCTATCTTCGGAAGATTTACTAACTTTTTACACCAGCCATTATATAGGAAAACCACCAATATCCAACTTGCAAAAAATAATTAGCCAACCCTCCTCTCTTAGCCTAACTCATTAGTAGTAAGGTGACAAATCATTCCATACTACGCTAATAATTGGTTCCAAAACAAAACTGTTTTTGCAACAATGATTCTAACACAGGACATGAAGAAGAAGAAGAAGAGGAAGAAGAGGAAGAAGAAGAAGAGGAGGAGGAAGAAGAGGAGGCGGAGGAGGAGGAAGAAGAAGAAGAGGAAGAAGAACAAGAGGAAGAAGAAGAGGAGGAAGAAGAAGAGGAGGAAGAAGAATAAGAGGAAGAAGAAGAAGAGGAAGAAGAAGAGGATACGCGTATCCCGCTTGCGGGATACGCGATTCCGAATTAAAATTCTTTTTTTATTTAAAAATGTGTTTCCTAGAGTTTCGGAAACGCGTTTCCGCGCGTTTCCGGGAGTTTCCCGTATCCGATACTCGTCCGAGCCGATACGCAGAGCATTTTTAAGTATCCGTGCTTCGCAGCAAAGCGGTGCTGGTGGCTCCGGTGTAAAATGGAGCTCCACCTTCAGTGGAAAATGAAGCCAAAAAATGGACCTTTACCAAACACACCATTTCTCTAGCAGCGTTTTTAGTCCGGATTGAAGTTAAAACGACCAAACAAACAAACTGAGTCTTAGTTTGGGTAAGTTTCAATAGTTTTAGCAATTCTATGATTCACTTTCATTTTTTGTTTCGATCTTTTATTCTAAAATATCTCAAAATATAAAATAAATATGATGGTCTTGTTGAGCCTAAAGTTATACAACACCTAGGGGCTTTATGCCGGTCATTAGTTCTAGTTTTGGCTACACTTATGGATTTGGGTGGTTTCTATATCTCTATCAATTTTGTGATTCAGTTTCCATCCTTGATTTCTGATCGATCTTGTTTTCGCCACTAGCCATCTTGATTTCTAATTAGTCAATCAATTAATTGAATAAATTGTGTACATGCATTCAAAATTTCTTCTCTATTCAATGTACTCTCTGAGTAAATCTAACTTTCTATGCTCCATTGTTCTTCACTTGAAAAAGCCGAGCTAAGACCGGTGATAGGGACATTAACCAGACTTTATCAGGAGACATCAGAAGCACTCGGTCAGCGTATAGATCCTGCTAAGAAAAGGGAAATTGAGGACAATTCGAGGAAAATTGGGGCTCTTTTCGCAAAGCTTAACAGCGGGGATATATCTCTGAATGCCTCGTCCAAGCTCCGTCAACTTTGTCAAGCTCTAGACACTGGGGACTTTGTCAGTGCTTTGCATATCCAGGTACACATTGATAAATTTGATTTACTAATACTAAATTGTTTTTAAATACAATTATACATGCATAATTATCCAATAGTACCTATTTGGTTAACTATGTTTCTAGTTAATGTTTACCTTCTATTTTATTTCTTTGATCCAGCCCTTTTTCCATCATAAATCAGCAGAACGTAAAATGTAGTGAAAATTTTGTTTTGAATAATGAAATTTCAAAAACCAATATGCTCGTAAAAGAAATTAAAAATGATTATTTTTTTATATCTTTGTTTAAAATGATTGTTTTTTTTGCGGTGATATATGTTATGCTAATTTACAACCTAAAAAAAAGATTGTTTTCAGGTTGCAAATTAAGCCTCAATGTAAAAATATTATGAAAACTTAAAAACTTGCGGTCAAGGGTTGATAAGACTTGGGTGACTTCAAAGGCGTAGTTATTTGATAAAAAAAGGCAGCCCGGTGCACAGCATTCCTGCGCAGCGAGGGTCCGGGGAAGGTCCCACCACAAGGGTAAAATGCTGGCAAACCTTACCCTGCATTTTTGCAAGAGACTGCTGCCATGATTTGAACCCGTGACCTCAAGGTCACACGGCAACACCTCAACCGGTGAGCCAAGGCTGGACTCCTGCTTGGAAAAGAATTAGAAATTTTAGTTGGGAAAAGAAATAGAAAAAATATGGTGTAATTGAAGAGGTTTCAGATTCATTTCAAGTCTGTTTTTTTTCTATTTGCTTATGTTATTGAATATATCCTGATTATGTACTCTCTCTACTAAAAAGGACTAGAAATTATTAAGTTCTGACATTCCGGTTCCAACTCCGCTTCTGAGGGAGGCCAAAGAGTTACTGGTGGGTGAGAAAGCAACGATCGTAGAACAAAACAATTGTCGGATGAACGCACAAAAAGTTAAATTGTAGGATGAACCAAAAGTCACCTTAGAGGACGAACAGAAGATGGTTGTAGGACATGATTTAGTTGTAGGACTAACCAAAAATGTCTGAGGATAAACCAAAATGGTCTACGATAAATAAAAAAATACTTGTAGAACGACCAAAAATTGACGGTGGTTATGCCTCGGTGCCCAACTCAATAACCTAAAGCAACTCTTTAAAGTCGTCGGATGGATGACACGTCCCCACGCCATTTGCGTGGAATCCAGCGGCCTAGTAAATTTCTTTCAGAGCTTTCCGAAACATTTTCATTTCTGCTTCACACTTATCGATCTCGTTCAACACTGACCACAATGCTTTTCTATTCTCGCAGGTGCTATTGACGACGAGCGATTGGGATGAATGCAATTTCTGGCTCGCCGCGCTGAAACGAATGATAAGAGCGAGGCAGAGCGCGTTAATGTAAGTCGAAGGGCGGGGATTACGTTTGGCGGGCGTTGGCCCGTGGACACTAAAACATGCAGATTTCTCACCAACTCCATAAACAGGGACTGCTAAAATGTTATAAATCATTTTTTTGTGTATTAGCCTCCAATGTGTTTAGGCCGAAGACCATAAAGCAGTCAACCGTGCCGCATAACATTAGAGTTCAGAGTTCCGTCACATGCTCCTCAGTCCTCAGATTGATTTTAGGGCTCCCCGATTATTTGTTTTTTTTAAATCTTTTTATTGTGTGGAAAATTTTAGCGTCTGTTGCAGCAGATCATGTTTTTTTAATTATTATTTTTATTTTTTATTTGCTTCTGTTACAATAATTTGAGTTATGACAATATTCATGCTCGTGTTAAGTAGTTTTTTTTGCATTTAAAGTGGGAGAAAAATGTTCCTTTGAACTATTTAAAATTGCATCACCTACGTTTATGATTTTAGGGCAGAAATGACTTTTTTGGGGGATGATTTGGGCTTGGTTTGGCATGGCGGCGGCGGTCATGTGTTAGGAATACACCCACTTGCACCTTCTTGACAACATCCTGTTTAATGATACCTTACATCAATGTGCTTTGTTTTGGAGTGGTAGGCGAGTTTCTTGGCCAGAAATATGGCGCTCTTACTGTCATTGAAAACAATGATCATTTCTTGCTGGAGTCCAAGTTCAAGCATGAATTTTTTCATCCACAAGATCTCCTTTGACGTTTCCGTCAGAGAAATTTATTCTGCCTCTGTTGTCGACAGTGTCACGCACTTCTGCAACTTCGATTGCCACGATACAACTCCCCTGCATAAGTAACAACAAATCCCAAAGTGGATCTCTTGGAGTCGACATTTCCAGACATCCGAATCAGAGTACCCAACCAACTTCCAAACATAAATTTGGGGTACCTCTGATGTATCAGAGTATCCACTTCACTGCATCCTAGTGGATCTTTCCCAGGTTCTTCAAGTATCTGCTCATTACCTCCGCTGCATGGGTTATGACTGGCTTCGTGTAGACCATAACATACATCAGACTCTTCATTGCAGATGCGTAGGGGATCCGACTCATCTCCTTCACTTTCTTCTCAGATTAAGGACACTGAGAACTTGATAGCTTGAAGTATGCACTCGACGGAGTAGCAACCGACCTAGCCTGCTTCATCATGAACCTCTTCAGCACTTTTCTCCACGTACTCAATCTGAGATAGCCATAATAGACCTGCATTTCTGTCCCTAGTAATCTTCATCGCTGGTCTCAAAGTTCATCTCAAAGGATTTGCTAAGCTCCTTCTACAGCTCATCAATGCTCGACTTGTCATCACCGACAATCAACATATCATCCACATATAATATCAGAATAGTAAGGGTCTTCTCAGTCTTTTTCACATAGACACAAGGATCAACACTGGTCCTCTTGAATTTGCTCTTCAACATAAATAAGTCAAATTTCTTGTACCACTACCTGAGTGCCTGCTTCAACCAATATAGATTCTTCTTGAGTCGGTAGACCAAATGCTCCTTTTCTTTGGCTTCAAAACCTTCGGGTTGCTCCATGTATAACTCCTCCAAATCTCCATGTAGGAATGTCGTCTTGACATCCATCTGCTCAACTTCAAGATTCCTGGAGGCAACTAACCCAGTATCAGTCTGATAAAAGACATTTTCACCACTGGTGAAAATATCTCATCAAAATTCACACCAGGCCTTTGACTAGCAACCTTGCCTTGTATCTGGGCCGGGAGAGACTTTCACCAGTCTTCACCTTGATGATTCATTTGTTCTTCAAAGCTTTTCTTCTCTTTGGTAGTCAGATCAGATTATAGGTCTCACTCTCCTAGAGCAAGTATATCTCCTCCATAGCTGTTACACAAGACTCTTTTTCTTCAGCCTTCTGAGCCTCCTCAAAAGACTCGGGCTCACCACCATTAGTAAACAAAATATAATCTTGAGGTGGGTACCTAGTGTTGGGCCTTCGTGCTTTGTCAGATCTCCTGAGGGGTACCTCCACAACTAGTGTAATATTTACATGCAAAGCTCCCCCTTCATTCAGACTCTCCTCCTGATCTGGAATCTACACAACTTCTCCAACACGCCCTTCATCAACACCAACATTCTATAGTTCAAGATCTGCATCAAAACTCTCCATAGTTGGTGGATCTCATGGCTCAGCAACACTCTGCTCAACAACAATCTAGTATTCCACAAAGTCTACATCCCTGCTTCTGATGATCTTCTTCTTCACTGGATCTCAGAGTCTATAGCCAAACTTTTCATGCGGGAATCTCAGCAAGATGCACTTCTGGGACTTCTCATCAAGCTTCGATCTCTCCTCCTTGGGGACATGGATATGTGCCCTGCAATTGAACACCAACATGTGTCCATATGACATCTCCTTCCCGGACCAAACCAGCTCTGGGATATCTTCATCCAAAGGTGCAGAGGGGGACAGATTGATCAAATACACTGTAGTCTGCACAGCCTCTGCCCAGAACTGCTTGCCAATACCTGCCTGACAGATCATGCACCTGATCTTCTCCACAGTCGTCCTATTCATCCCTCCGCCAACCCATTCTGCTGTGGTGTCCTCGGAACTGTCGTTTCATGCACGATGACATGCTCCCTGTAGTAGACATCAAATGATCCAATGTATTCTCACCAATTGTCAGATTTTACCCGCTTGATTTTCTTCTCGGTCATCTTCTCCACCTTTGCTCTGAACTTCATGAACTTTATCAAAACTTCACTCTTCTGCTTCAGGAAGTAAGCTCGTACCTTCCTAGAGTGGTCATCAATGAATGCGACAAAGTAAGTTGCACTGCTCACTGACTTGGGCTCTATAGGACCATACACATCTGCGTGTATCAGGTTCAACAACTCTGTCTTCCTCTTTGGTTCAGACTTTGTAAAGGATACTCTTCTCTGCTTGCCAGCTAAGCAATGAACACATGTGTCAGGTAAATCCCCTGACAGCTCTGGTAGAACCTTGTTCTTCACCAAGATCTTCAAGTTCTTTTCATTGCTATGGCCAAGCATGCGATGCCACAACTCCATGGAGTTATCCTCAGCTGCATTCATACTCGGACTACAGATCTTGGTCTTTGCTCGGTATAATCCACATCACTTCTTGCCCCTAGCCACCGCCAAGGAACCCTTCACCAGCCTCTAGGCACCACCACATTCAATGCTCGTAAAGCCTTCATCATCCAGCCTTCTAACAGAAATGAGGTTCATACTCAAATCAGGAATATGTCTGACATCCTTGAGGATAACCTTTCCAAAATCAGTCTCCAGGTGGACATCTCCACGACCAACAATCTTTGACACATCGACATTTGCCATCCAGATAATGCCAAGATCTCCCGCAGCATACGAGTAGAAGTAATCTCTGTGAGGAGTGCAGTGGTAGGATGCAACACCATCCACTACCCAACCTGTACACACTCCTGGCATGCAGACTCACTGCAGTGTAAGCACAATGAATCATCTTCTACAACCGAGGCCGCACATGCGCCCTCTCTGGATTCTCCTGTCTCCTTCACCATTCCCTTCAGGTCTCTCTGCATTTTGTAGCAGTCCTTATTGTAATGCCCTTCTTTTTACAGTAGAAGCACTCGATCTCCTTCTTGGACTTACCTCTGGACTTACTTTTGGAGTTGCCTCTTTGCTTACCCTCTTTCTTCATCGGCCTTCCGCTTCCCTCCATGAGAAAGGCATCTCATGTAGAGGATCCAGAGTCCTTTCTTCTCAGCTCTTCACTCAACAGACAGCTCGTCGCCATCTCCATTGACACGACGCCTTCAGGTGCTGAAGTGCTCAGCGACATCACAAGAGTCTCCCAACTCTCTGGTAAGGAACTAATGATCATCAAAGTTTGCAGCTCGTCTCCAAGAGTGATCTTCCAACTGATTGATGATGCTCTAGGCAAGGTTCAGATGCTCTTTCATCTGCGAACCCTCCGTGTACTTCATGTTCACAAGCTTTCTGATTAGGAAAGCCTTGTTGCTCACAGTCTTCCTCTCGTACAACACTTCATGTTTTCTCCATAAATCCTGGGCCGATGACTCATTAGATACATGATGGAAGACAGAATCGTCTAGCCACTGCCGAATGAATCTCACTGCCTTCATATCCATCTTCTTCCACTCTGCCTCATCCAACATGGTAGTCGGCCTCCCTAACAACAGAGTATAGAAATCCTTGCAATACAAGAGATCCTCCATCCGCGGCTTCCAGATATTCCAATTCTTCATTCATGCTAGCCATTATTGTGTTCTGCTCTATCTTCTTCAATTGCGCCTATAAGCAATTCGATTAATTCACAGATCAGATTTAGGAAGGTAGAGAGCGGATCAATGTCGTCAACTATCATCTAAATCGGAACGACCATCAAACTCTTACAAACCTCCCTTTGACACCAATTGTTAGGAATAAACCCACTTGCACAGTTTGACTCATAAGAAGAATAAAACGCAGCAACCACAGAAAAATATCACACAGCACAGAGAACACCAAGATTTACGTAGAAAACACTCTCTAAATCAATGAGGGAAAAATCACGGGGAAGGACACACAAAAATCTACTATCAAAATAATAAGGATTACAAGAAGAATTCTAGGTTTGCCCAACCTAGATCCCTCTTGGATTCATAAATTGAATCCCCTCTCATAACCCACGGTGAAAAATAACTTCTCTTCAAAAAGGACACAAAACTCAAAATATCTCATAAGCACCAAGGGCAGACGAAGACAAAAGTGAGCAAAAATTCCTTACAGTGAAGTCGTAGACACAGATCTGTGAGAAAACCTATTCTTCCTCCTGAAGAATCAGCCCTCTGATGTTGATAGCAGCAAGAACTCTTTCTTCCCCAATAATGGTTACATGAGCTTTTCGGATCTCTGATAGATCACAAATGACGGCTGAAAATTGGATTAATTCTTGGTGCCCAAGGTCTCTGTCTATTTAGGGCAAAAAGGCAAACTCATCTTGGCCATTGAAACAAGTTCCAATGCGATTTGACAACTCCCGATCACAAATTTAGGAAACAGATTTCGTCCGCTACCGTCTGGCGGTAGCTACTGCGCTTCGGTAGCTATCAAGACGACAAAGGCCGTCACGACAATATCAGAGGCTCATCTCGACGATATGTATCAAGCTTCAAGATGATATGCTACAACCTGTCGATACATAACACGCCGCAGTAGCCATCAAGATGACAAATGACATCTCCACGATATCAGAGACTCATCTCAACGCAGCAAGCTTCAAGACGATATACTACCGCCGACGGTAGAGTTACCGCCCACTGATAACAATAGTAGCAGATTCTACTATTATACACAGTCTGCTCCATCTTTTACCCCAGCACAGCTCCAAACATGATCTGATTTTCCCCTCTTTAGGGGCTGAATGCTAACAAACTCCCCTCCAAACCATAAAGAGGAGTTCCCATACCTGACATCCTCAGGTGGACTTCGTGCCGATCAGCAACTAGCAAAACATATGCTTCTCCTTTGGCACGATCTTCGTCATCATGTCCAAAGGATTTTCATCCACGTGGGCTTTATCCGCCTTCAACAGCTTCTCCTCGACAACATCTTGTATCCAATAATACCTCACATCAATGTGCTTCATCTTGGAGTGGTAGGCGGGATTCTTTGCCAGAAATATGGCGCTCTGACTGTCACTGAAAACAGTGAACACTTCTTGTTGGAGTCCAAGTTCAAGCATAAACTTTTTTATCCACAAGATCTCCTTGACGCCTCCGTCAGAGATATATATTCTGCCTCCGCCATCGACCATGTCACGCACTTCTGCAACCTCGACTGCCACGATACAGCTCCCATGCATAAGTAACAACAAACTCTAATGTGGATCTCCTGGAGTCAACATGTACAGACTCTTCTTGATTCGGTAGACCAAATGCTCCTTTCCCTTGGCTTCAAAACCTTCAGGCTGCTCCATGCATAGCTCCTCATCCAAATCTCCATGAATGAATGTCGTCTTGACATCCATCTGCTCAACTTCAAGATTCCTGGAGGCAGCCAACCCTAGTACTAGTTTGATATAAGAAATATTCACCACTGATGAAAATATCTCATCAAAATCCACATCAGGCCTTTGGATGAACCCTTTGATTACCAACCTTGCATTGTACCTGGGCTGGGAGAGGCTTTCATCAGTCTTCAGCTTGAAGACCCATTTGTTCTTCAAAGCTTTTCTCCCCTTTGGTATTCGGACCAGATCATAGGTCTCATTCTTCTAGAGCGAGCCTAACTCCTCTTCCATAGTTGTTACACACGATTCTCTATCTTCAGCCCTCTGAGCCTCCTGAAAAGACTCGGGTTCACCACCATCAGTAAGCAAAATATAATCTTGAGGTGGGTACCTGGTGCTGGGCCTCCGTACTCTATCAAATCTCCAGAGGGGGGTACCTCCACAAATGGTGGAATATCTAGAGGCAAAGCTCCGCCCATCTAGAATCTCCTCCTGATCTAGAATCTGCACAACTTCTTCTCAAATACGCCCTTCATCAGCACCAACATTCTATGGCTCATGATCTACATCAAAACTCTCCACAACCAGTGGATCATGTGGCTCAGTAACACTCTGCTCAACAATAATCTAGTATTCCATAAAGATCACATCACTGCTTCTGATGATCTTCTTCTTCACTGGATCCCAAAGTCTGTAGCCAAATTCTTCATGCAGGAATCCCAACAAGATGCACTCTCAGAACTTCTCATCAAGCTTCGATCTCTCCTCCTTGGGAACTTGGACATGTGCCCTGCAACCGAACACCCGCACGTGTCCATATGACACCTCCTTCCCGAACCAAACCCGCTTTGTGATGTCTCCATCCAAAGGTGCAGAGGGGGACAGATTGATCAAATGCACTACAGTCTATACAACTTCTGCCCAGAACTGCTTGTCAATACCTGTCGGAGAGATCATGCACATGATATTCTCCACAATCATCCTATTCATCCTCTCCGCCAACCCATTCTGTTGCGATGTCCTCAGAGCGGAATTTTTATGCACGATGACATGCTCCCTGCAGTAAGCATCAAATGGTATAATTTGTTCTCCCACATTGTCAGATCTTAGCCGCTTGATTTCCTTCCCGGTCTTCTTCTCCACCTTTGCTCTGAGCTCCATGAACTTTGTTAAAACTTCACTCTTCTGCTTTAGGAAGTAAGCATATACCTTCCTAAAGTGATCATCAATGAAAGAGACAGTATGTTGCACCGCCACTAACTTTGGATCTATTGGACCACACACATATGTGTATATCAGGTTTAGCAGCTCTGCCTTCCTTTTTGGTTTAGACTCCGCAAAGGATACTCTTCTGTGCTTGCTAGCCAAGCAGTGAACACATATGTCGGATTAATTCCCTGACAGCTCTGGTAGAACCTTGTTCTTCACCAAGATATTCAAGTTCTTCTCACTGATATGACCAAGCCTGCGATGCCACAACTCCATGGAGTTGTGTTCAGCTGTATTCACACTCGGACTGCAGATCTTAGAATTTTCTCGGTACAAACCGTAACACTTCTTACCCCTGGCCACCACTAAGGAACTCTTCACCAGCCTCCAGACCCTCCGCCTTTAATGCTTGTAAAGACTCCATCATCTAGCCTTCCAACAGAAATAAGGTTCATCCTCAAATCAAGAATATGCTTGACATCCTTGAGGATAACCTTCCCAAGATCAGTCTCTAGGTGGACATCTCCACTACCAACAATCTTCGACACGTCGACATTTGCCATCCAGATAGTGCCAAGATCTTCCGCAACATACGAGTATAAGTAATCTCTCTGAGGAGTGCAGTGGTAGGATACACCACCATTCACTACCCAGTCTATGTCTACACACTCCTGTCATGCAGACTCACTGCAATGTAAGCACAATGACTCATCTTCTACAATCGAGGCCGCATCTGCACCCTCACTGGATTCTCCCGTCTCCTTCACCTTTCCCTTCAGATCTCTTTGCATCTTGTAGCAGTCCTTTCTGTAATGTCCCTTTTTCTTGCAGTAGAAGCACTTGATCTCCTTTTTGGACTTACCTCTGGACTTACTTTTGTAGTTGCCTCTTTTCTTACCTCTTTCTTCATCGGTCTGCCCCTTCCCTCCATGAGAAAGACATATGATATAGAGACTCCAGAGTCCTTTCTTCTCATCTCTTCGTTCAACATATAGCTCGTCACCATCTCCATTAACATGATGTCTTCAAGTGCTGAATTGTTCAGCGACACCACAAGAGTCTCTCAACTATCTAGTAAGGAACTAATAATCATCAAAGCTTGCAGCTCGTCTCCAAGAGTGATCTTCCAACTGATTGATGATGCTCTGGGAAGGTTTAGATGCTCTGTCATCTGAGAACCCTCTTTGTACTTCAAGTTCACAAGCTTTCTGATCAGGAAAGCCTTGCTGCTCGATGGCTTCCTCTCGTACCTCTCTTCAAGATTTCTCTATAAAGCCTGAGTCGATGACTCAGTGGATACATGATGGAATACAGAATCATATAGCCACTACCGAATGAATCTCACTATCTTCTTATCCATCTTCTTCCACTGCCTCATCCCACATGGTAGCCAACCTCCCTAACAATGGAGTATAGAGATCCTTGCAATACAAGAGATCCTCCATCCGCAACTTCCAGATATTCCAATTCTTGTCATTCATGCTAACTATTCTTGTGTTCTTCTCCATCTTCTTCAATTGTGCCTCTAGGCAATCTAATTAATTCACGGATCAGATTTAGGAAGGTAGAGAGCGGACCAATGTATTCAACTATCGTTGACCCAAATCTAAACCGAAACGATCAATCAGACACTTACAAATCTCGCCCTGATACCACTTGTTAGAAATACACCCACTTGCACAACCTGACTCACAAGAAGAATAAAACGCAGCAACCACTGAAAAATATCACACAGCATAGAGAACACCATGATTTACGTGAAAAAATCTCTCAAAATCAATGAGGAAAAATCACAGGACGGGGCACACAAATAATCCACTATCAAAATAATAAGGATTACAACAAGAATTCTAGGTTTGCCCAACCTAGATCCCTCTTGGATTAATTGAATCCTCTCTCACAACCCATGGTGAAAAATAACTTCTCTTCAAAAAGGACACAAAACTAAAAATCTCTCCTAAAGCACCAAGTGAAAACGAAGACAAGACTGAGCAAAAATTCCTTACAACGAAGACGAGGGCACCGATCTGTGAGAAAACATGTTCTTCCTCCTTAAGAACCAGCACTCTGATGTTGTTGGCAGCAAGAAGTCCTCACCCAAAAATGGCGACATGAGCTTTTCGGTTCTCTGATAGATCACAAATAATGGCTGAAAATTGGATTAATTCTTGCTGCTCAAGGTCTCTTCCTATTTAGGGCAAAATGACGAACTCATCTTTGCTATTGAAACAAGTTCCAGTGCAATCTGACGGCTCCCGATCACAGATTTACGAAACGAATATCGTCTGCTACCGCCCGGCGGTAACTACCGCATCGCGGTAGCTATCAAGATGACAAAGGCTGTCTCAACGATATCGGAAGCTCGTCTCGATGATATGCATCAAGCTTCAAGACGATATGCGACCGTCTGACGGTAGCTACCGCGACGCTGCAACCATCAAGGCGAAAAATGTCGTCCTGATGATATTGGTGTCTCATCTCGACGATATGCAGCAAGCTTCAAGACGATATGCTACCGCCGAAGGGTAGAGTTACAGTCCGACGATAGCAACAGTAGCAGAATCTACTATTATACACAACCTGCCCCATCTTCTACAGTAGCACAACATGCTACATGATCTGATTTTCTTCTCTTTATGGGATGGACCCCAACATCATGAACGTGGTAGTTATGAACTGTCATTCATGGACACTCGACCTCGCGTAAGGAACCTCATCCACATTAATGTTCAAAACTAATTTTCTTTTCTTAGTGCGGTCATAACCACCTTCTTGCCAAACATGCATTTTGTGATGTCTGTTTTTGTCCAAACTCACAGGAGCAAAAAAGCCGTTCCAAACATAGATTGCTTGGAATTAGAAAACAATTACTTGAATACTGGAATTTATTAAATCCATTATGTAGTTGGATGTTAATATGAAATATAAAAAAAATTCAAACTTTGTATCTACGTTCAAACAAGTGAGAGTTGTTAATGTGATCACAATTGTTTGAATAGGAGTGTCCGGATTGTGATTTTGAAGGACAGGTTGGACATTTTTTTGTTTAGAGAATCAAACTGAGGCTCTGTTTGGCATGGCGGTAGCGGTTGTGAAAGCCGATCTCACCTAAATAACTTCATTATCTTTTATGTTCAAAACAAGCTTTCTTTTCTTGGTGGCGGTCACAATCGTTGTCACACCAAATAGACATTCTATGATGACGTTGTTTTTGTTCAAACTCACCAGAGCAAAAACACAGTGCCAAGCAGAGCTTGAATGAAAAGTCCGTAGCTCTTTTAGTTTTAAAAATGTCATTTTTAATGCATTTGCAATCCTCCCAAAACCAATGACCTCCGAAATATCTCTGTTTTTTTTCAAAAAACAAAAACAAAGGAAATTAGACTTGGGTTTAGGCTAGGGGTTATGTATGAGCAACTGATTAAAAGAGAATAAAGAAGTTTAATGATCAATAATCAAAGCTGAAAATTGGAAGGCTTGGGGTATATTTTTAGAATGAATGCCACCTTAGGAGCTCGATGGTCTGCAAGTGCTGTAACAGTTCATCTATCATTGAAGTTCAAGAGCTGTTGGGAACATGTTGTTTCAATCTCTCGATCTAAAAAGAAGAAATTGCTACTCGCATCCGGCTCATTATCGAATGCTTCTATTGCAGCCACGAGATTGGAAACTGTAAACGCAAAAATCAGCATTTATTAAACCATTAAGTAAAATGTTTTAAATGTAACGTTTAGTATTCTGCACCAGTTATGTTAGGGAATGCAATGTATTCAATGTATCCAATGTATCCAGATGTTTCTCCTTGGGCTATATAAACCCAATGAGGCGTTATGATGAATATTAGTAAAAATTTACCTTTCCCATTTATTCTTCTGCCCGTTGCAACTCCATTTTCCCTGCACCGTAAAACCCATATCAAAGTCAGAGCAATTAGAAGCTAACAGTGGTATCAGAGCGTCGGGTTAGAGGATCATCATCGTGTCTCTTCTCCTCCTCCATGGCCTCATCATCTACCACTAAAACCCAAACCTATACTCACTCCTCCATTCCCATTTTTAATGGAGAACTTTATGAGCACTGGCGAGACAAAATGGAAACTCTTTTGAGGTCTCAACATCTCTGGGATCTTGTATGCAATGGGGTGACTGTCCCTGCTAGCACAGGCAAAGAAAAGGAAGGAACAACTCCAACACCCAGTAAAGAAGATAGCATGAAGGATGCATTAGCCCTACACCTTATCCAGCAAGGAGTCTCCACAAGCATCTACCCAAGAATCATGGGATCCAGAACTGCTCATGAAGCATGGCTGTGGCTTGAGAATGAGTATAAAGGCAACAAAAAGGTACTTAAAATCAAAATTCAAACTCTTAGACGACATTTTGATGTAATGATAATGAAGGAGGGTGGAAAATCTCAAGAATACTTTGCAAAGTTAATCAACATTGCTAATCAGATAAGGGCACTGGGAGGAGTCTTGGATGAATCCCAGATCGTAGAAAAGATCCTTAGATCTATGACCAAATCCTACAACCATATAGTATCTGTGATTATGTAATCTCATGACATTGAACTAATGTCTGTGACTGAACTGCTGGGGTCTCTTCAGTGCCATGAAGACCTCATTTTCTGTGAAAATCCAGTATTAGAAAAGGCTTTTCAAACAAAAATGACTTTTAAAACTAAAACAGAGGAGAAGAAGAAACCATCAGGCCAAAACAATTTTCAAAACTCAAAACAGAGAAGGCCAGGAGAAAGAGATTCCTCAAAGCATAAGGAAGTGTCACTTTCTGGCACGACCTGTACCATTTGCAAAAAACAAAATCATGCCACAAAAGACTATTATTTTCGTTGTAAAACATGCAAAGTCCAAAATCACTCCGAATCAAAATCTTGGTTCAAGCCCAAACAAGAAGCAAAGTTCACAGAGACCAATGATGATCAGTTTTTATATGCCTGTAAAAATACAGAAACCAAAGAGCCACCTGAGTCTCCCACACTTTGGTTTATTGATAGTGGTTGCTCGAGTCACATGGTCAATGACTCAGCCTATTTTGTCACTTTAAATGATACCTTCAAATCTGAAGTAACCTTAGGTGATGGAAAGAAGAAAACCATTGAAGGTAAAGGGACTGTTTCTGTCATAACTCCTGAGGGTGTCCAAAAACTTATTGCTGATGTTCAGTATGTGCCAACACTTGCACAAAATCTGTTAAGCGTCGGCCAATTGCTTAGAAAAGGCTATAAAGTTGTATTTGATCACAAACAATGCACCATTTTTCACCCTCACTCAAACTCAGTTGTTGGAACAACACAACTAAATTCAAGCAACATATTCACTATCGAGCTAAAACCTGCAAAAGAGGTCTCCCTGGCCTGCACAGAGATAAAAGCCACAAATCTTTGGCATCATAGAATAGGCCACCTGAATCTCTCTTCATTACAACACATGCATCAGCATAAATTGGTGGATGGTCTGCCAAACCTGGCTAACACCGAATTAAAATGTGATACCTGTGCAAGGAGCAAGTCACATCGCCAGCCCTTCCCTCAGTCTGCATAAAGAAGAGCATCTCAGCCATTGGAATTGCTTCATTTTGATTTATGGGGTCCTGCTGGCACAACATCATTGGGAGACAAAAGGTATTTCATGCTCATCGTCGATGATTTCTGTCGATACATATGGTTAATACACCTAGCACAGAAATCTGATGCTTTCCTTCAGTTCAAGCTCTTTAAATTAATTGACCGTCTGACGGTAGCTACCGCGACGCGGCAACCATCAAGACGAAAAATGTCGTCTTGACGATATTGGTGTCTCATCTCGACGATATGCAGCAAGCTTCAAGACGATATGCTACCGCCGAAGGGTAGAGTTACCGCCCGGCGATAGCAACAGTAGCAGAATCTACTATTATACACAACCTGCCCCATCTTCTACAGTAGCACAACATGCTACATGATCTGATTTTCTTCTCTTTATGGGATGGACCCCAACATCATGAACGTGGTAGTTATGAACTGTCATTCATGGACACTCGACCTCGCGTAAGGAACCTCATCCACTTTAATGTTCAAAACTAATTTTCTTTTCTTAGTGCGGTCATAACCACCTTCTTGCCAAACATGCATTTTGTGATGTCTGTTTTTGTCCAAACTCACAGGAGCAAAAAAGCCGTTCCAAACATAGATTGTTTGGAATTAGAAAACAATTACTTGAATACTGGAATTTATTAAATCCATTATGTAGTTGGATGTTAATATGGAATATAAAAAAAAATTCAAACTTTGTATCTACGTTCAAACAAGTGAGAGTTGTTAATGTGATCACAATTGTTTGAATAGGAGTGTCCGGATTGTGATTTTGAAGGACAGGTTGGACATTTTTTTGTTTAGAGAATCAAACTGAGGCTCTGTTTGGCATGGCGGTAGCGGTTGTGAAAGCCGATCTCACCTAAATAACTTCATTATCTTTTATGTTCAAAACAAGCTTTCTTTTCTTGGTGGCGGTCACCACCGTTGTCACACCAAATAGACATTCTATGATGACGTTGTTTTTGTTCAAACTCACCAGAGCAAAAACACAGTGCCAAGCAGAGCCTGAATGAATAGTCCGTAGCTCTTTTAGTTTTAAAAATGTCATTTTTAATGCATTTGCAATCCTCCCAAAACCAATGACCTCCGAAATATCTCTGTTTTTTTTCAAAAAACAAAAACAAAGGAAATTAGACTTGGGTTTAGGCTAGGGGTTATGTATGAGCAACTGATTAAAAGAGAATAAAGAAGTTTAATGATCAATAATCAAAGCTGAAAATTGGAAGGCTTGGGGTATATTTTTAGAATGAATGCCACCTTAGGAGCTCGATGGTCTGCAAGTGCTGTAACAGTTCATCTATCATTGAAGTTCAAGAGCTGTTGGGAACATGTTGTTTCAATCTCTCGATCTAAAAAGAAGAAATTGCTACTCGCATCCGGCTCATTGTCGAATGCTTCTATTGCAGCCACAAGATTGGAAACTGTAAACGCAAAAATCAGCATTTATTAAACCATTAAGTAAAATGTTTTAAATGTAACGTTTAGTATTCTGCACCAGTTATGTTAGGGAATGCAATGTATTCAATGTATCCAATGTATCCAGATGTTTCTCCTTGGGCTATATAAACCCAATGAGGCGTTATGATGAATATTAGTAAAAATTTACCTTTCCCATTTATTCTTCTGCCCGTTGCAACTCCATTTTCCCTGCACCGTAAAACCCATATCAAAGTCAGAGCAATTAGAAGCTAACAGTGGTATCAGAGCGTCGGGTTAGAGGATCATCATCGTGTCTCTTCTCCTCCTCCATGGCCTCATCATCTACCACTAAAACCCAAACCTATACTCACTCCTCCATTCCCATTTTTAATGGAGAACTTTATCAGCACTGGCGAGACAAAATGGAAACTCTTTTGAGGTCTCAACATCTCTGGGATCTTGTATGCAATGGGGTGACTGTCCCTGCTAGCACAGGCAAAGAAAAGGAAGGAACAACTCCAACACCCAGTAAAGAAGATAGCATGAAGGATGCATTAGCCCTACACCTTATCCAGCAAGGAGTCTCCACAAGCATCTACCCAAGAATCATGGGATCCAGAACTGCTCATGAAGCATGGCTGTGGCTTGAGAATGAGTATAAAGGCAACAAAAAGGTACTTAAAATCAAAATTCAAACTCTTAGACGACATTTTGATGTAATGATAATGAAGGAGGGTGGAAAATCTCAAGAATACTTTGCAAAGTTAATCAACATTGCTAATCAGATAAGGGCACTGGGAGGAGTCTTGGATGAATCCCAGATCGTAGAAAAGATCCTTAGATCTATGACCAAATCCTACAACCATATAGTATCTGTGATTATGTAATCTCATGACATTGAACTAATGTCTGTGACTGAACTGCTGGGGTCTCTTCAGTGCCATGAAGACCTCATTTTCTGTGAAAATCCAGTATTAGAAAAGGTTTTTCAAACAAAAATGACTTTTAAAACTAAAACAGAGGAGAAGAAGAAACCATCAGGCCAAAACAATTTTCAAAACTCAAAACAGAGAAGGCCACGAGAAAGAGATTCCTCAAAGCATAAGGAAGTGTCACTTTCTGGCACGACCTGTGCCATTTGCAAAAAACAAAATCATGCCACAAAAGACTATTATTTTCGTTGTAAAACATGCAAAGTCCAAAATCACTCCGAATCAAAATCTTGGTTCAAGCCCAAACAAGAAGCAAAGTTCACAGAGACCAATGATGATCAGTTTTTATATGCCTGTAAAAATACAGAAACCAAAGAGCCACCTGAGTCTCCCACACTTTGGTTTATTGATAGTGGTTGCTCGAGTCACATGGTCAATGACTCAGCCTATTTTGTCACTTTAAATGATACCTTCAAATCTGAAGTAACCTTAGGTGATGGAAAGAAGAAAACCATTGAAGGTAAAGGGACTGTTTCTGTCATAACTCCTGAGGGTGTCCAAAAACTTATTGCTGATGTTCAGTATGTGCCAACACTTGCACAAAATCTGTTAAGCGTCGGCCAATTGCTTAGAAAAGGCTATAAAGTTGTATTTGATCACAAACAATGCACCATTTTTCACCCTCACTCAAACTCAGTTGTTGGAACAACACAACTAAATTCAAGCAACATATTCACTATCGAGCTAAAACCTGCAAAAGAGGTCTCCCTGGCCTGCACAGAGATAAAAGCCACAAATCTTTGGCATCATAGAATAGGCCACCTGAATCTCTCTTCATTACAACACATGCATCAGCATAAATTGGTGGATGGTCTGCCAAACCTGGCTAACACCGAATTAAAATGTGATACCTGTGCAAGGAGCAAGTCACATCGCCAGCCCTTCCCTCAGTCTGCATAAAGAAGAGCATCTCAGCCATTGGAATTGCTTCATTTTGATTTATGGGGTCCTGCTGGCACAACATCATTGGGAGACAAAAGGTATTTCATGCTCATCGTCGATGATTTCTGTCGATACATATGGTTAATACACCTAGCACAGAAATCTGATGCTTTCCTTCAGTTCAAGCTCTTTAAATTAATTGACCGTCTGACGGTAGCTACCGCGACGCGGCAACCATCAAGACGAAAAATGTCGTCTTGACGATATTGGTGTCTCATCTCGACGATATGCAGCAAGCTTCAAGACGATATGCTACCGCCGAAGGGTAGAGTTACCGCCCGGCGATAGCAACAGTAGCAGAATCTACTATTATACACAACCTGCCCCATCTTCTACAGTAGCACAACATGCTACATGATCTGATTTTCTTCTCTTTATGGGATGGACCCCAACATCATGAACGTGGTAGTTATGAACTGTCATTCATGGACACTCGACCTCGCGTAAGGAACCTCATCCACTTTAATGTTCAAAACTAATTTTCTTTTCTTAGTGCGGTCATAACCACCTTCTTGCCAAACATGCATTTTGTGATGTCTGTTTTTGTCCAAACTCACAGGAGCAAAAAAGCCGTTCCAAACATAGATTGTTTGGAATTAGAAAACAATTACTTGAATACTGGAATTTATTAAATCCATTATGTAGTTGGATGTTAATATGGAATATAAAAAAAAATTCAAACTTTGTATCTACGTTCAAACAAGTGAGAGTTGTTAATGTGATCACAATTGTTTGAATAGGAGTGTCCGGATTGTGATTTTGAAGGACAGGTTGGACATTTTTTTGTTTAGAGAATCAAACTGAGGCTCTGTTTGGCATGGCGGTAGCGGTTGTGAAAGCCGATCTCACCTAAATAACTTCATTATCTTTTATGTTCAAAACAAGCTTTCTTTTCTTGGTGGCGGTCACCACCGTTGTCACACCAAATAGACATTCTATGATGACGTTGTTTTTGTTCAAACTCACCAGAGCAAAAACACAGTGCCAAGCAGAGCCTGAATGAATAGTCCGTAGCTCTTTTAGTTTTAAAAATGTCATTTTTAATGCATTTGCAATCCTCCCAAAACCAATGACCTCCGAAATATCTCTGTTTTTTTTCAAAAAACAAAAACAAAGGAAATTAGACTTGGGTTTAGGCTAGGGGTTATGTATGAGCAACTGATTAAAAGAGAATAAAGAAGTTTAATGATCAATAATCAAAGCTGAAAATTGGAAGGCTTGGGGTATATTTTTAGAATGAATGCCACCTTAGGAGCTCGATGGTCTGCAAGTGCTGTAACAGTTCATCTATCATTGAAGTTCAAGAGCTGTTGGGAACATGTTGTTTCAATCTCTCGATCTAAAAAGAAGAAATTGCTACTCGCATCCGGCTCATTGTCGAATGCTTCTATTGCAGCCACGAGATTGGAAACTGTAAACGCAAAAATCAGCATTTATTAAACCATTAAGTAAAATGTTTTAAATGTAACGTTTAGTATTCTGCACCAGTTATGTTAGGGAATGCAATGTATTCAATGTATCCAATGTATCCAGATGTTTCTCCTTGGGCTATATAAACCCAATGAGGCGTTATGATGAATATTAGTAAAAATTTACCTTTCCCATTTATTCTTCTGCCCGTTGCAACTCCATTTTCCCTGCACCGTAAAACCCATATCAAAGTCAGAGCAATTAGAAGCTAACAGTGGTATCAGAGCGTCGGGTTAGAGGATCATCATCGTGTCTCTTCTCCTCCTCCATGGCCTCATCATCTACCACTAAAACCCAAACCTATACTCACTCCTCCATTCCCATTTTTAATGGAGAACTTTATCAGCACTGGCGAGACAAAATGGAAACTCTTTTGAGGTCTCAACATCTCTGGGATCTTGTATGCAATGGGGTGACTGTCCCTGCTAGCACAGGCAAAGAAAAGGAAGGAACAACTCCAACACCCAGTAAAGAAGATAGCATGAAGGATGCATTAGCCCTACACCTTATCCAGCAAGGAGTCTCCACAAGCATCTACCCAAGAATCATGGGATCCAGAACTGCTCATGAAGCATGGCTGTGGCTTGAGAATGAGTATAAAGGCAACAAAAAGGTACTTAAAATCAAAATTCAAACTCTTAGACGACATTTTGATGTAATGATAATGAAGGAGGGTGGAAAATCTCAAGAATACTTTGCAAAGTTAATCAACATTGCTAATCAGATAAGGGCACTGGGAGGAGTCTTGGATGAATCCCAGATCGTAGAAAAGATCCTTAGATCTATGACCAAATCCTACAACCATATAGTATCTGTGATTATGTAATCTCATGACATTGAACTAATGTCTGTGACTGAACTGCTGGGGTCTCTTCAGTGCCATGAAGACCTCATTTTCTGTGAAAATCCAGTATTAGAAAAGGTTTTTCAAACAAAAATGACTTTTAAAACTAAAACAGAGGAGAAGAAGAAACCATCAGGCCAAAACAATTTTCAAAACTCAAAACAGAGAAGGCCACGAGAAAGAGATTCCTCAAAGCATAAGGAAGTGTCACTTTCTGGCACGACCTGTGCCATTTGCAAAAAACAAAATCATGCCACAAAAGACTATTATTTTCGTTGTAAAACATGCAAAGTCCAAAATCACTCCGAATCAAAATCTTGGTTCAAGCCCAAACAAGAAGCAAAGTTCACAGAGACCAATGATGATCAGTTTTTATATGCCTGTAAAAATACAGAAACCAAAGAGCCACCTGAGTCTCCCACACTTTGGTTTATTGATAGTGGTTGCTCGAGTCACATGGTCAATGACTCAGCCTATTTTGTCACTTTAAATGATACCTTCAAATCTGAAGTAACCTTAGGTGATGGAAAGAAGAAAACCATTGAAGGTAAAGGGACTGTTTCTGTCATAACTCCTGAGGGTGTCCAAAAACTTATTGCTGATGTTCAGTATGTGCCAACACTTGCACAAAATCTGTTAAGCGTCGGCCAATTGCTTAGAAAAGGCTATAAAGTTGTATTTGATCACAAACAATGCACCATTTTTCACCCTCACTCAAACTCAGTTGTTGGAACAACACAACTAAATTCAAGCAACATATTCACTATCGAGCTAAAACCTGCAAAAGAGGTCTCCCTGGCCTGCACAGAGATAAAAGCCACAAATCTTTGGCATCATAGAATAGGCCACCTGAATCTCTCTTCATTACAACACATGCATCAGCATAAATTGGTGGATGGTCTGCCAAACCTGGCTAACACCGAATTAAAATGTGATACCTGTGCAAGGAGCAAGTCACATCGCCAGCCCTTCCCTCAGTCTGCATAAAGAAGAGCATCTCAGCCATTGGAATTGCTTCATTTTGATCTATGGGGTCCTGCTGGCACAACATCATTGGGAGACAAAAGGTATTTCATGCTCATCGTCGATGATTTCTGTCGATACATATGGTTAATACACCTAGCACAGAAATCTGATGCTTTCCTTCAGTTCAAGCTCTTTAAATTAATTGAATCCTATCCCACAACCCATGGTGAAAAATAACTTCTCTTCAAAAAGGAGACAACTCAAAATCTCTCATAAAGCACCAAGTGCAAACGAAGACAAGACTAGGCAAAAATTCCTACAGCGAAAACGAAGGCACCGATCTGTGAGGAAACTTGTTCTTCCTCCTGAAGAACCATCCCTCTGATGTTGTTGGCAACAAGAAGTCCTCCCCCCAAAATGGCGACATGAGCTTTTCGGTTCTCTGATAGATCACAAATGATGGCTGAAAATTGGATTAATTCTTGCTGCTCAAGGTCTCTGCCTATTTAGTGCAAAATGACGAACTCATCTTGGCCATTGAAACAAGTTCCAATGCAATCTGACGAATCCCGATCACAGATTTACGAAACGGATTTCGTCTGCTACCGCCCGACGGTAGTTACCGCGTCGCGGTAGCTATCAAGACGACAAAAGTTGTCTCAATGATATCGGATGCTCATCTCGACGATATGCATCAAGCTTCAAGACGATATGTGACCGTCTGACGGTAGCTACCGCGACGCTGCAACCATCAAGACGAAAAATGCCGTCTTGGCGATATTGGTGTCTCATCTCGACGATATGCAGCAAGCTTCAAGACGATATGCTACCGCCGAAGGGTAGAGTTACTGCCCGGCGATAGCAACAGTAGCAGAATCTACTATTATACACAACCTGCCCCATCTTCTACAGTAGCACAACATGCTACATGATCTGATTTGCTTCTCTTTATGGGATGGACCCCAACATCATGAACGTGGTAGTTATGAACTGTCATTCATGGACACTCGACCTCGCGTAAGGAACCTCATCCACTTTAATGTTCAAAACTAATTTTCTTTTCTTAGTGCGGTCATAACCACCTTCTTGCCAAACATGCATTTTGTGATGTTTGTTTTTGTCCAAACTCACAGGAGCAAAAAAGCCGTTCCAAACATAGATTGTTTGGAATTAGAAAACAATTACTTGAATACTGGAATTTATTAAATCCATTATGTAGTTGGATGTTAATATGGAATATAAAAAAAATTCAAACTTTGTATCTACGTTCAAACAAGTGAGAGTTGTTAATGTGATCAATTGTTTGAATAGGAGTGTCCGGATTGTGATTTTGAAGGACAGGTTGGACATTTTTTTGTTTAGAGAATCAAACTGAGGCTCTGTTTGGCATGGCGGTAGCGGTTGTGAAAGCCGATCTCACCTAAATAACTTCATTATCTTTTATGTTCAAAACAAGCTTTCTTTTCTTGGTGGCGGTCACCACCGTTGTCACACCAAATAGACATTCTATGATGACGTTGTTTTTGTTCAAACTCACCAGAGCAAAAACACAGTGCCAAGCAGAGCCTGAATGAAAAGTCCGTAGCTCTTTCAGTTTTAAAAATGTCATTTTTAATGCATTTGCAATTCTCCCAAAACCAATGACCTCCGAAATATCTCTGTTTTTTTTTTCAAAAAACAAAAACAAAGGAAATTAGACTTGGGTTTAGGCTAGGGGTTATGTATGAGCAACTAATTAAAAGAGAATAAAGAAGTTTAATGATCAATAATCAAAGCGGAAAATTGGAAGGCTTGGGGTATATTTTTAGAATGAATGCCACCTTAGGAGCTCGATGGTCTGCAAGTGCTGTAACAGTTCATCTATCATTGAAGTTCAAGAGCTGTTGGGAACATGTTGTTTCAATCTCTCGATCTAAAAAGAAGAAATTGCTACTCGCATCCGGCTCATTGTCGAATGCTTCTATTGCAGCCACGAGATTGGAAACTGTAAACGCAAAAATCAGCATTTATTAAACCATTAAGTAAAATGTTTTAAATGTAACGTTTAGTATTCTGCACCAGTTATGTTAGGGAATGCAATGTATTCAATGTATCCAATGTATCCAGATGTTTCTCCTTGGGCTATATAAACCCAATGAGGCGTTATGATGAATATTAGTAAAAATTTACCTTTCCCATTTATTCTTCTGCCCGTTGCAACTCCATTTTCCCTGCACCGTAAAACCCATATCAAAGTCAGAGCAATTAGAAGCTAACAGTGGTATCAGAGCGTCGGGTTAGAGGATCATCATCGTGTCTCTTCTCCTCCTCCATGGCCTCATCATCTACCACTAAAACCCAAACCTATACTCACTCCTCCATTCCCATTTTTAATGGAGAACTTTATCAGCACTGGCGAGACAAAATGGAAACTCTTTTGAGGTCTCAACATCTCTGGGATCTTGTATGCAATGGGGTGACTGTCCCTGCTAGCACAGGCAAAGAAAAGGAAGGAACAACTCCAACACCCAGTAAAGAAGATAGCATGAAGGATGCATTAGCCCTACACCTTATCCAGCAAGGAGTCTCCACAAGCATCTACCCAAGAATCATGGGATCCAGAACTGCTCATGAAGCATGGCTGTGGCTTGAGAATGAGTATAAAGGCAACAAAAAGGTACTTAAAATCAAAATTCAAACTCTTAGACGACATTTTGATGCAATGATAATGAAGGAGGGTGGAAAATCTCAAGAATACTTTGCAAAGTTAATCAACATTGCTAATCAGATAAGGGCACTGGGAGGAGTCTTGGATGAATCCCAGATCGTAGAAAAGATCCTTAGATCTATGACCAAATCCTACAACCATATAGTATCTGCGATTATGTAATCTCATGACATTGAACTAATGTCTGTGACTGAACTGCTGGGGTCTCTTCAGTGCCATGAAGACCTCATTTTCTGTGAAAATCCAGTATTAGAAAAGGCTTTTCAAACAAAAATGACTTTTAAAACTAAAACAGAGGAGAAGAAGAAACCATCAGGCCAAAACAATTTTCAAAACTCAAAACAGAGAAGGTCAGGAGAAAGAGATTCCTCAAAGCATAAGGAAGTGTCACTTTCTGGCACGACCTGTGCCATTTGCAAAAAACAAAATCATGCCACCAAAGACTGTTATTTTCGTTGTAAAACATGCAAAGTCCAAAATCACTCTGAATCAAAATCTTGGTTCAAGCCCAAACAAGAAGCAAAGTTCACAGAGACCAATGATGATCAGTTTTTATATGCCTGTAAAAATACAGAAACCAAAGAGCCACCTGAGTCTCCCACACTTTGGTTTATTGATAGTGGTTGCTCGAGTCACATGGTCAATGACTCAGCCTATTTTGTCACTTTAAATGATACCTTCAAATCTGAAGTAACCTTAGGTGATGGAAAGAAGAAAACCATTGAAGGTAAAGGGACTGTTTCTGTCATAACTCCTGAGGGTGTCCAAAAACTTATTGCTGATGTTCAGTATGTGCCAACACTTGCACAAAATCTGTTAAGCGTTGGCCAATTGCTTAGAAAAGGCTATAAAGTTGTATTTGATCACAAACAATGCAACATTTTTCACCCTCACTCAAACTCAGTTGTTGGAACTGCACAACTAAATTCAAGCATATTCACTATCGAGCTAAAACCTGCAAAAGAGGTCTCCCTGGCCTGCACAGAGATAAAAGCCACAAATCTTTGGCATCATAGACTAGGCCACCTGAATCTCTCTTCATTACAACACCTGCATCAGCATAAATTGGTGGATGGTCTGCCAAACCTGGCTAACACCGAATTAAAATGTGATACCTGTGCAAGGAGCAAGTCACATCGCCAGCCCTTCCCTCAGTCTGCATAAAGAAGAGCATCTCAGCCATTGGAATTGCTTCATTTTGATCTATGGGGTCCTGCTGGCACACCATCATTGGGAGACAAAAGGTATTTCATGCTCATCGTCGATGATTTCTGTCGATACATATGGTTAATACACCTAGCACAGAAATCTGATGCTTTCCTTCAGTTCAAGCTCTTTAAATTAATTGAATCATATCCCACAACCCATGGTGAAAAATAACTTCTCTTCAAAAAGGACACAACTCAAAATCTCTCATAAAGCACCAAGTGCAAACGAAGACAAGACTAGGCAAAAATTCCTTACAGCGAAAACGAAGGCACCGATCTGTGAGAAAACTTGTTCTTCCTCCTGAAGAACCATCCCTCTGATGTTGTTGGCAACAAGAAGTCCTCCCCCCAAAATGGCGACATGAGCTTTTCGGTTCTCTGATAGATCACAAATGATGGTTGAAAATTGGATTAATTCTTGCTGCTCAAGGTCTCTGCCTATTTAGTGCAAAATGACGAACTCATCTTGGCCATTGAAACAAGTTCCAATGCAATCTGACGAATCCCGATCACAAATTTACGAAACGGATTTCGTCTGCTACCGCCCGACGGTAGTTACCGCGTCGCGGTTGCTATCAAGACGACAAAAGCTGTCTCAACGATATCGGAGGCTCATCTCGACGATATGCATCAAGCTTCAAGACGATATGCGACCGTCTGACGGTAGCTACCGCGACGCTGCAACCATCAAGACGAAAAATGCCGTCTTGACGATATTGGTGTCTCATCTCGACGATATGCAGCAAGCTTCAAGACGATATGCTACCGCCGAAGGGTAGAGTTACCGCCCGGCGATAGCAACAGTAGCAGAATCTACTATTATACACAACCTGCCCCATCTTCTACAGTAGCACAACATGCTACATGATCTGATTTTCTTCTCTTTATGGGATGGACCCCAACATCATGAACGTGGTAGTTATGAACTGTCATTCATGGACACTCGACCTCGCGTAAGGAACCTCATCCACTTTAATGTTCAAAACTAATTTTCTTTTCTTAGTGCGGTCATAACCACCTTCTTGCCAAACATGCATTTTGTGATGTTTGTTTTTGTCCAAACTCACAGGAGCAAAAAAGCCGTTCCAAACATAGATTGTTTGGAATTAGAAAACAATTACTTGAATACTGGAATTTATTAAATCCATTATGTAGTTGGATGTTAATATGGAATATAAAAAAAAATTCAAACTTTGTATCTACGTTCAAACAAGTGAGAGTTGTTAATGTGATCACAATTGTTTGAATAGGAGTGTCCGGATTGTGATTTTGAAGGACAGGTTGGACATTTTTTTGTTTAGAGAATCAAACTGAGGCTCTGTTTGGCATGGCGGTAGCGGTTGTGAAAGCCGATCTCACCTAAATAACTTCATTATCTTTTATGTTCAAAACAAGCTTTCTTTTCTTGGTGGCGGTCACCACCGTTGTCACACCAAATAGACATTCTATGATGACGTTGTTTTTGTTCAAACTCACCAGAGCAAAAACACAGTGCCAAGCAGAGCCTGAATGAATAGTCCGTAGCTCTTTTAGTTTTAAAAATGTTATTTTTAATGCATTTGCAATCCTCCCAAAACCAATGACCTCCGAAATATCTCTGTTTTTTTTCAAAAAACAAAAACAAAGGAAATTAGACTTGGGTTTAGGCTAGGGGTTATGTATGAGCAACTGATTAAAAGAGAATAAAGAAGTTTAATGATCAATAATCAAAGCGGAAAATTGGAAGGCTTGGGGTATATTTTTAGAATGAATGCCACCTTAGGAGCTCGATGGTCTGCAAGTGCTGTAACAGTTCATCTGTCATTGAAGTTCGCGAGCTGTTGGGAACAAGTTGTTTCAATCTCTCGATCTAAAAAAGACAAAATTGCTACTCGCATCCGTCTCGTTGTCGAATGCTTCTATTGCAGCCACGAGATTGAAAACTCCGGTGAATGTGTTCCTGGCTAGGGCTGAGCATAAAAAATGAATGTCACTTTTAAATCAATTTAAAATCAAAATGACTCGAATTTGATTTTTGAGCTGATTTTGAGTTAGGGTTGGCTCAGCTCGATATTTGATTTGAATCAACTTCAAATTGTACATTACATCCACTCTTTTTATTATTTCTTGGTCTCTAATACTTATGTTTTTTCAAAACACAGAAATATAGCCGATCGATTTTGAGTTGAGATAGACCTGAACATTTCAATTTTGAATCCGTCTAGCCTCCTTAAAATTGACTAGATATCGGCCCTATTTTATAGCAGCCCTGATTCCCCGACCAATCAATAGAACTTGAGCATAGATTCCGTTTGAGCTTGTTTGACATAACATTCTCTTACCGTCGCAAGATCCATTCGATCTATAGATCCTTTTATGCCCCAAGGTTGTTTTTTTGTAGAATTCTTCACGATCCACCGTGTTTGAGAGCACGATTAAGTTTAATTTTTTATTATGGTTTTGCACTCGTTTAGTTCATAGATTTATGAAAGACCATATGCCGATCTAAAATTTCTGCCTATACTTGCCAATTATAGGTAGATCCAGTTGATAGGTATTTCATTAATATCAAGTTTAATTTCCAAGAATGCATAAGAAAATTTTATGAGTGTGCCCAAACGAAGAATAAATAAGACCAAAGATTGTAAATCATAGAGAGAATTAAAATGTGGGCATACATGTTTAAAGTGAAAACCAGCTAATAGAACAATTGATGCTTCATAATTCTTTTCTATTCTAATACGCTTTCAATTATTTTAGGTTGTGCTTGTTGCCATGAAGTATTGCTATGCAGAAATTGTTGGTCTCAGCGGAGATTATTATGGTCTCAGCGGAGATATTTTAACAGAGAACACGGGAAAAACAATCAAGGAAAGGCTAATAGGTTTTATATTATCTTACTTGATAAAACAGGCTTTAACATACTTGCTTATATAGAGATACAACAGAAGTTTCAGGAAGAAGGAAACTAAAGGATACAGGTGGGGCAGTACATTAATATAGATTTAATAGGGATTAGAGTTTCAATGTTGCTGTAGACGCCTGGAAATACTGTAGCCGCATTTAAATAAATATCGGTGCTGATTTCATTTCCAATAGAAATTTCACTTGAGCTAGAAGATAAAATGCATATTGCGTTTAGCAAAGTCGTAGCTATAGCTAGTTGAAATCATGCTTGGGATCCCAACTTAAGGTGGACTTGCATACTCCTATTGAAGATTGAAATATTTTTGACACTAAGGATGAGCAATGATCCTGAGGTCAATGCAAGAACAAAGTTTAGTACCTGTTTGGGAGGGGTTTTGTAGCTTCATTTCATTTTCTGAAAAACACTACCGCACTCTACAAAATGTTTGGAAAGTCTATCGGTTGGAAAAGTTACCACTCAAAACTCCTTTTCTTTTTTTTTTTAATCACGGGCCTCCTACTTTTTCACCTTTTTCGAAAAACATTTCTCATCCGGATACACAGTTGACGCTGCGGAAACATTTTCCTCCTCCCGATCCAGTTCGACAACACTGCGGAAACCCCCCGTCTTTCTCTCGACGATCTATTTTCTGTTGGGTGTGGTTCCCATCCGAGACGGTAAAAACCACCGGGCGCGCGACGGGCGCGGCTCGTGATTTCAAATCGATTCAAATAAATTTCATTAGTGGTGTGCGGATATCCAAGTGGGGGCATCGTATGGTATTCTCCATAAATGGAGAATAAATATATGGGAAATTTAAAAATTTTCTGACCAATGATTTGGAGCAGTTTTTTAACTGCAGCTTTTATTTTTTTTTTAAGAAAAAAATAGGAAACGCCAAAACGTACAGCCTCTGTTTTTCGTTTTCTCTCCTCCTCTCCCGTAATCGACTGCCTGGAGCGCTGGGAAGGAAAAAAAAAACGCCGGCTTCCTTGGAGGTGAGATCTCGCCGCCCTTTGTTGGAGAAAGGAGATCCCGCTGCTGTTTGAGGAGGGGTGGTCGCCGGGTTGTGTTGGAGAGGAGCAGCCGCCACCTGGACTATTGGAGAAGAGGGCCGCCGCCTGTGTCGGAGAAGAGGCCGCCACCTGTGTTGGAGAGGAGGGCTGCCGCCGCTGTTGGAGAGGTTGCCGAGTCTTGTTCGTGGCTTAGAGATTGGAGAGCGGAGTTGGAAGGGGCTGCACATAGCCGTCCTTCTTCGTGATTTGGAGAACGTCGTCTTTGACGTTGGACGGATTTTTCAATCCGTCCGGGTAACGCTTCTCATCGCTTGTATTTCTTTTCAAACATTGTGCTTGTGTGTGTTTGTTGGAAGAGAAAGGTTGTGTAAATCCTTTGTGGATTGTTTTTGTGGTGGATGAGTGGAGATCCTTTGTGGATCGGTGGAGGGAAAACCTGTAATTCGTGCGTGTGAATTTTTCCCACACTTTTATTGGAGGTTTTCCGGGTTGGACTCCGATCGTCCCGTGGTTTTTCACCCAATTGGGTTTTCCACGTTAAAACTTTCTGTGTGTTGTTTTATTTGCTGCATAGTATTTCTATTTGCGAATTTGCCTACCGCTCAACACGGTCGCACAGGTGCTCTCCTAAAATTATTACAGGTGCTCTGGTCGGGAGTGTTAGCTCTCATTCCCATCAAGTGGTATCAAAGCCAGGTTCAGTGACAGAGCAGATACCGGGCTGACCTTTTGGGTTTCAGGACGAGTTGATTGTGATCTCGGGTGTGCAATTGGGAGTGGTAGTTTACGACCATTGGTCCTCTGGCTATCCTCTTTGGTTGCATATTGTGAGATAGTCAACTCAAAGATCAGTGGTCGGTCCGGCCAGTTGGCAGAGCAGGATGGAGTCTACATCAGGTTCATAGCAGATGGTGAAGCTGAATGGTGCCAATTACCACTAGTGGCATCTTCTGATGGAGGATTTGATCTACGTGAAGGGTTGGCATGCTCCTGTCTGTGAGGAGATGTCAAAGGACACAGATCCGACGAAATAGAAGGTGGAGCATCGGAAGCTGTGTGGGTTTATCAGACGGTTCGTGGAGTCGAACGTCTACAACCATGTGGCTAGCATCACTGATGCAAAGGTACTGTGGAAGACTCTCGAGATGTTGTATGCCAAGAGCACGGGCATCAACAAGCTTTATCTGCTGAAGAAGCTTGGAGAGTTCAGGTACTGGGAGGGATCACCTATTTTGGATCATGTCAACGAGTTCCAGGGGATAATCGATCGTCTGACTGCCATGAAAGTGACCTTTGAAGATGAGGTGAACGCATTGTGGCTACTCAAGTCACTTCCTGATTCTTGGGAGATGGTCAGAGTTTCTCTGATCAATTCTTCCCCCCAGGGGATTGTTACCATGGAGATCGCCAAGAGTGGGATCTTGAATGAGGAGGTGAGACGAAAGTCTCAGGGGACTTCAGGCTCTTCTTTACGAGCTGACGTTCTCTTTACTGAGCCCAGGGGGAGAGGAAGGAGTAAGAGCCGAGGAAGGAAGGAGGACAGGAGTCAGAGTAGGGGCAAGTCGAAGTCACGTTATCAGAACATGGAATGCCACTACTGCCACAAGAAGGGACACATAAAGAAGTTATGTTATTCCTTGAAGAACGATCAGAAGAAGAAGGGGATGGCCACTGAGGGCAAGGATGAGGGTCACACGGCAGCCACTGTTTTGACTGAAGAGGACGACATCATTATTGTTGGCGACGACGTCACTGCTGCAAGCCTCTGCACATGTCTCCCACAACAGGGAGTTATTTGCCACCTACACCACTCATGACTGTGGGGTGTTGAGGATGGGCAATGGGGATACATCCAAGGTGCTTGGGCGTGGAGACATGCACTTGAAGACGAGTACTGGTGCCCTACTGGTTCTGAGGGATGTGCGGCATGTGCCAGATATTCGCTTCAATCTGATATTTGTTGGAAGACATGGAGACGAAGGACACCTGAGTGTCTTTGGAGGAGACTTCTGGAAGCTGATCAGGGGATCACTTGTGATGGCCAGGGGTTATAGAGATTCTGGCCTGTATTACATGGAGGGGAGGCCTGAAGCTACTCAGACCAACTCCGTCAGGGATGAGGCATCCACTTCCTTATGGCACAGGAGGCTGGCACACATTAGCCAGAAGGGTTTAGGATGGAATCTCAGGCGCGTAGCGAAAGAGAGCGAAGCGACACATCTCAAAGCAGAAGGACGCATATGGAACAATTTTAAGAAGAAGCTGATTTGTGATATTTCTGGGGATCACTTAGAGAGGTGCGACCACTGCATGGCTGGGAAACAGAACAGGATATCATTTCACAGCCACACGTCCACCAGGAGATCTGAGCCTTTGGAGCTAGTTCATACTGATGTTTGCGGACCACTGAAGGTCCAGACTAGAGGAGGAGCATCTTACTTCGTCAATTTCATTGACGACCATTCGAGGAAGCTTTGGGTCTATGCCATCAAAACCAAAGATCAGGTCATCGACACTTTCAGGAGATTCCACGCTGAGGTGTAGAGACAGTCTGGGAAGAAGCTGAGATGCATCAGGTCCGACAACGGGGGAGAGTACATTGGTCCCTTTGATGAGTACTGCAGGGACCATGGTATCCGACATGAGAAGACCCCGCCGAAAACGCCGCAGCTGAATGGCGTAGCTGAGAGGATGAACAGGACACTGATGGAGAGGATTCGGTGCATGCTATCCGAGTCGAAGCTGCCAGGGATGTTTTGGGGCGAGGCTCTTCTTACTGCAGCGCATGTCATCAACCTCTCGCCGAGTTCAGCTTTGCAGGAGGATGTCCCAGATAGGGTCTGGTACGGGAAAGACCCCTCTTATAGTCACTTGCGGGTATTTGGCTGCAAAGCCTTTGTGCACGTCCCCAGGGACGAGAGATCGAAGTTGGATTCGAAGACCCGATAGTGTATTTTCTTGAGGTACGGCTACAGTGGAGAGTTTGGGTACAGGTTCTTTGATCCAGTTGAGAAGAAGCTTGTACGTAGCCGGGATGCTGTGTTCTGTGAGGATCAGACTGTTGGTGATCCTGAGGGGACTGTTGAGTTGGAGGTTGACTCTCGTGCTGCTGCAGAGTCACCTATGGTTGGAGCTGATGATACTGAGGAGGCTTCTGAGCCTGAGCCAGCACAGGGTACTGATACCCTTCCGGATCATGATATCACCACTGATGGTGAACCAGGAGTTGCTGAGGACATTACTGATGATGTGCCTGCACCGGCCCCTGAGCCTGCTTTGCGGAGATCAGATCGTGCCAGGCACCCGTCCGCCAGATATTCTGCATCAGAGTTTATACTGCTGACTGATGCGGGGGAGCCTGAGAGCTATGACGAGGCTATGGAGAGTGCTGAGAAGCGCCAGTGGATGGCTGCTATACAGGAGGAGATGCAGTCGCTGCAGAAGAACCACACGTATGACCTAGTGAGATTGCCTAAGGGTAAGAAGGCCTTGAAGAATCGGTGGATTTTCAGGGTGAAGCAGGGAGATTCCTCCACACCTCCCAGATACAAGGCCAGGATGGTGGTGAAAGGTTTTGGACAGCGACAGGGCGTTGACTTTGATGAGATCGTCTCACCAGTGGTGAAGATGTCATCTATTCGTGTTGTCCTTGGTCTCGCTGCGAGGCTTGATTTGGAGATAGAGCAGATGGATGTCAAGACCGCCTTTCTGCATGGCGATCTTGAGGAGGAGCTATACATGGAGCAGCCTGAGGGTTTCAGTGTTAGAGGGAAGGAAGGTCTGGTGTGCCGCTTGCAGAAGAGTTTGTATGGCCTGAAGCAGGCCCCGCGGCAATGGTATAAGAAGTTTGACTCTTTCATGAGAGAGATCGACTTCAGGAGGACCACCCTTGACCACTGCGTGTTCATCAAGCAGTACGCTCCGGAGGATTTCATTATCCTATTGTTGTACGTGGACGATATGCTAATCGTCGGGAGGAACACTGCGCGCATTGCTGAGTTGAAGCGGCAGTTGAGTTCCACCTTTGAGATGAAGGATCTGGGTGCTGCGAAGACCATTCTGGGGATGCACATTCACAGGGACAGGAGAGCCAGATTGCTTTGGTTGTCACAGGAGCGGTACATCCGCAAAGTGCTGCAGAGATTTGATATGGATCAGGCGAAGAAGGTGAGCGTGCCTCTTCCAGCTCACTTCAAGCTTACCGCTGATCAGTGCCCCAACACACCCGAGGAGATCGAGGAGATGCAGAAGGTTCCGTATGCATCTGCAGTTGGGAGCCTTATGTATGCGATGGTATGCACTCGTACAGACATTGCGCATGTCGTTGGGACCGTCAGTAGATTTCTCTCCAATCCTGGGAGAGAGCATTGGAGCGCAGTGAAGTGGATACTGAGATACCTGCAGGGGACGTCAGACTTGACGCTGAGATTTGGAGGCAATGAGCCAGAGCTGTTGGGCTACACTGATGCTGACATGGCTGGAGATTTGGATTCCAGGAGGTCGACGTCCGGGTACTTGATTCTGTTTGCAGGGGGAGCTGTCTCGTGGGCGTCGAGATTGCAGAAGTGCGTTGCACTGTCCACCACGGAGGCTGAGTTTATTGCAGTTACTGAGGCTGGGAAGGAGTTGCGTTGGATGAAGAGGTTCATCAAAGAACTTGGTTTCACTCAGGACCGATACACACTCCTGTGTGACAGTCAGAGCGCTATTCATCTGGGGAAGAACCCCACATTTCACTCGAGGTCGAAGCACATCGACACTCGGTATCATTGGATACGAGATGTCCTGGAGCAGAAGGAGCTCTCTCTTCAGAAGGTGCACGCTGATGATAATGGGGCAGACATGCTGACCAAGACTGTGCCAAGGGGGAAGTTTGAGCATTGCGTTAGAATCGTCGGGATGGCGGTTTCTTCCGCCTCGATGTGAAGGGTGAGATCTGTTGGGTGTGGTTCCCATCCGAGACGGTAAAAACCACCGGGCGTGCGACGGGCGCGGCTCGTGATTTCAAATCGATTCAAATAAATTTCATTAGTGGTGTGCGGATATCCAAGTGGGGGCATCGTATGGTATTCTCCATAAATGGAGAATAAATATATGGGAAATTTAAAAATTTTCTGACCAATGATTTGGAGCAGTTTTTTAACTGCAGCTTTTATTTATTTTTTTAATAAAAAATAGGAAACGCCAAAAAGTACAGCCTCTGTTTTCGTTTTCTCTCCTCACCCGTAATCGACTGCCTGGAGCGCTAGGAAGGAAAAAAAACGCCGGCTTCCTTGGAGGTGAGATCTCGCCGCCCTTTGTTGGAGAAAGGAGATCCCGCTGCTGTTTGAGGAGGGGTGGTCGCCGGGTTGTGTTGGAGAGGAGCAGCCGCCGCCTAGACTGTTGGAGAAGAGGGCCGCCGCCTGTGTCGGAGAAGAGGCCGCCGCCTGTGTTGGAGAGGAGGGCTGCCGCCGCTGTTGGAGAGGTTGCCGAGTCTTGTTCGTGGCTTAGAGATTGGAGAGCGGAGTTGGAAGGGGCTGCACATAGCCGTCCTTCTTCGTGATTTGGAGAACGTCGTCTTTGACGTTGGACGGATTTTTCAATCCGTCCGGGTAACGCTTCTCATCGCTTGTATTTCTTTTCAAACATTGTCCTTGTGTGTGTTTGTTGGAAGAGAAATGTTGTGTAAATCCTTTGTGCATTATTTTTGTGGTGGATGAGTGGAGATCCTTTGTGGATCGGTGGAGGGAAAACCTGTAATTCGTGCGTGTGAATTTTTCCTATACTTTTAGTGGAGGTTTTCCGAGTTGGACTCCGATCGTCCCGTGGTTTTTCACCCAATTGGGTTTTTCACGTTAAAACTTTCTGTGTGTTGTTTTATTTGCTGCATAGTATTTCTATTTACGAATTTGCCTACCGCTCAACGCGGTCGCACATGTGCTCTCCTAAAATTATTACAGGTGCTCTGGTCGGGAGTCTTAGCTCTCATTCCCATCATTTTCCGCCCGAGCAAGCTTTTTTGGCCAGGGCGCGCATTTTTTGACAGGACGTGATTTTCTGCCCGGACTCACATTTTTAGCTAGTAAGTTGATTATGAGAATTCACAATATTTTCTTAACGTCACTGTCTTTGATTTGCTAAAAGGCTCGAGAAGAACGACTGCGATGAGGTTCTTAAAATTACAGTGTATGTTATGGCTCAAAACAAATCAATTTATGTATGCCCATTTTCAACATCCAACAGTTGATATTTTTCAAGAGATCAAGCTGCACTGATTAAACTCCCGTAAGACCTCATAAAATATATGGACGGTCAGTTTATATAGAGATATCCCAATAAATGTTTTATTTCAAGAATTGTGTTTGAATAATCGAAATAAGACAAGTTGGGACACATTCCGGTGGACGAGCAGGTTTCATACATAAAACGTTACGATTCTCCAATGCAAAACATTATGGTTGCATGTGATTTCATATAGACTATATTCTTCAGGGCAGATAGGGAGAGTTCTGCGCATGATATTCGTATTTTTCAAAATGTAAATACATATTAATGTTGAAACTTTTCTTATCCTCCTTAATATAAACAGTAACAAATACATATTAACGTTTAATTTTTTTAATTTATAGAAATTGCTTAGTTGATGTTGATTATCTACTACTGAGTGGATTTTTGAAACCGTGTACAAATACTAAGTATTATTTGTTGAATTTTGCACATAGCCAACATCCAATTCAATAATGAAAGAAATATTTAATAAGATACAATCATCACTGCAGTATGAAAGAACGAGTGTTCATTGTATGGAGGGAAAATACCGTATTATTCAAGACATTCCACAATATAGTTTTCAAAAATAGCGCAATATTATATTCAGTTGCTACAATGAGACTGCTTAATTATATTCAAGAATTAGAGGACCAAGAACTGGTGCAGGTGAGATGGTTTCATTTAAGGTGGTCCGTTCATTTGGACGACATTAGTATTGAAGAATTGGATTTGAGAAATAGAAAACCAATTATGCTATTTGGATGACTGGTCTTAGGGTAAAATTAGCTTTTAGGTTCAAAATTATCGATATTCAAGTAAACCTAAAATCCCCTCCATCAAATTTTTAGGTCCCGTCGTCGATTTAGAGATCAAGCATTTTGGAACCGCAAACTTAGTGCTTCGAGCGGGTGCGCGTTTACGCCCGGACGAGCGTTTACGCTCGGGCGCACGTTTACGCCCAGGCGCACGTTTATGCCCGAGCGCACGTTTAAGCCCAGGAGCGCGTAAACGCCCGCACGTGCACTTTCTCCCTGGCGCGCTTTCTCCTATGTGTGTGTTTTTCACCTGGGCACTCGTTTTTCTCCAAGGCGCGCATTTTAGCCCCGGCGCGAATTTTTGGATTGGGGCTCATTTTCTCCCAGACGTTTTTTTCGCCAGGAGGCGCATTTTCGCTCGACCATGCATTTTTGGATGGGCATGCTTTTTCGCCCATGCGAAAGCTTTCACGCAGGCGCGAGTTTTTCGCTCAGCTGAATCTCCCAGGAGCGCCTTTTTACTTGAGCACGTGTTTTCACTCGGCCACATGTTTTTCGCACGGGCACACTTTTTTTCTCTCGGGCGTGTAATTTCCTCACGGGTGCGCGTTTTTGACCCTGACACGTTTTCTCCCAGGCGGGCATTTTTCTTGGGGGCACATGTTTTTTGTCTCTGGGAGCACATTTTCGACAGAGCTCATGTTTTTGTCCGGGCGCATGTTTTAGCCAAGGCACACGTTTCTCGAAAGCACATGTTTTTCACCTGGGCGCACGCTTTTGCCCGGGAGCACATTTTTGCCCACGCGTGCGTTTTTCTCTTGAGCACATTTTTAGCCCGAGCGCACATTTTTCTCCCGTGCTCACTTTTTCTCATGACAATGCGTTTCGTCCGGGAGAGCATTTTTCTCGCGGGCACATGTTTTCCACTCTGGTGCATTTACTCTCGAGAGAGTGTTTTTCTCCCGGGCGCGCGTTTTAGCCCGGTCGCACATTTTTCGCCCTAGTGCACTTTTTAGCTCGGACGCTCGTTTTCGCTCGGGCTTGCGTTTTTTGCCCGGACGTGTTTTCTCTCAGGAGAACGTTTTTCTCCCGAGCACATATTTTCGCTAGGGAGCACGTTTTCGCCAGCGCGTGCGATTTGGCACGGTCGCGTGATTTTGGCCCGTTCGCATGATTTTGGCCCGGGCGGACATTTTTCGCCCCGACACGCATTTTTAGCCCGGTTGCATGTTTTCTTCCGTGCACACATTTTCGCGCTAGCGTATCTCTTTCGCTCATGCGCGCGTCTTAAAAACTTACTCAATTTAATGCGTTCGTCGCAGACGCGCATTTTGGACATTGTAAAATTATAGTGTAATATTAATTCAATGTCAATTTCAATATCAATTCCAATTTACAGTCGAACAGCTTTTGTGTCTCATTTCTAATTCTACGGGCCGAATTTCATCCCGCCGCCGAACAACAAAATTGTAATTCAGCACAGCCAATTCTCGCAAATATTGATTTTCGTTGAAAAGTTAATTCCAGAAAGTTAATAACCGTGCGCCCAACGGACCTGCATAATAATATTCAAGAATTAGAGGACCAAGAACTGGTGCATGTGATATGGTTTCATTTAGGGTGGTCCGTTCATTTAGACGACATTAGTATTCAAGAATTGAATTTGAGAAATAGAAAACCAATTTATGCTCTTCGGATGACGGGTTTTAGGGCAAAATTAGCTTTTAGGTTCAAAGTCATCAATATTCAAGTAAACCTAAAACCTCATCCATCAAATGTTTAGGTCTTGTCGTCGGTTTAGAGATCAAGCATTCTGGAACTGTGAACTCAGTGCTTCGAACGGGCACGTGTTTACGCACGGGCGCGCGTTTACGCCAGGGCGTGCATTTACGCCCGGGCGCACGTTTAAGCCCTGCAGCGTGTATACGCGCCCACACGCACACTTTCTCCCTGGCCGCTTTCTCCCATGCTTGTGTTTTTCGCCTGGGCACGCGTTTTTCTCCAGGGCGCAAATTTTAGCATTGGGGCGAATTTTCGCATTGGGGCGAATTTTCACACAGACGCGTTTTCTCCACGAAGCACATTTTCGCTCGAGCGTTCTTTTTTGGATGGGCATGTTTTTTCGCCCATGCGAACGTTTTCAAGCAGACGCAAGTTTTTCGCTCAGGTGAATCTCCCAGGAGCGTCATTTTACTTGAGCACGTGTTTTCGCTCGAGCGCGCGTTTTTCGCACGGGTGCACTTTTTTTCTCTCTGGCGCGTATTTTCCTCACGGGTGCGCGTTTTTCACCTTGACACGTTTTCTCCCAGGCTGGCATTTTTCTTGGGGCACGTGTTTTTTGTCCGAGAGCGCATTTTCGCTAGAGCTCATGTTTTCATCCGGGCGCATGTTTTAGCCAAGACGTGCGTTTCTCAAGAGCACATGTTTTTCACCTGGGCGCACGCTTTCACCCGGGAGCACATTTTTGCCCATGCGTGCATTTTTCGGTTGAGCACTTTTTTCTCCCGAGCGCGCATTTTTCTCCCGTGCTCACTTTTTTCGCCTGACCATGCATTTTCGCCCGGGAGAGCAGTTTTCTTGCAGACACGTGTTTTTCACTCTGGTGCATTTACTCTCTCGAGAGTGTTTTTCTCCCGGGCGCGCGTTTTAGCCCGGTCGCACATTTTTCGCCCTAGTCCACTTTTTAGCTCGGACGCTCGTTTTCGCTCGGGCTTGCGTTTTTTGCCCTGACGCGTTTTCTCTCAGGGGAACGTTTTTCTCCCGAGCGCACATTTTCGCTAGGGAGCACGTTTTCGCCGGCGCGTGCGATTTGGCCCGTTCGCATGATTTTGGCCCGGGCGTGCATTTTTTGCCCAGACACGCATTGTAGCCCAGATGCATGTTTTCTTCAGTGCACACATTTTTGCGCTAGCGTATCTCTTTCGCTCATGCGCGCGTCTTAAAAACTCATTCAATTTAATGCGTTGGGCGCTGACGCACATTTTGGACATTGTAAAATTATAGTGTAATATTAATTCAATGTCAATTTCAATATCAATTCCAACTTACAGCCGAACAGCTTTTGTGTCTCATTTCTAATTCTACTGGCCGAATTTCATCTTGCAGCCGAACATCAAAATTGATATTCAGCACAACCAATTCCTGCGGATATTGATTTTCGTTGAAAAATTAATTCCAAAAAATTAATAACCGTGCGCCCAACAGACCCTTGGCATTTCTGAAGAGTTACATCAAAGCTAGCAGACATTGAGCGTGTTTCACTATTAGCTAACCAACTCTATTTTGTATCTGTTTATTTAACAAAAAGGTTTAAATATTGTCAGTTTTGTTATTAAATTTAATTTAGAAATATTCTTTAGTAATTTAAATTTAAATAGTCAATGCACATGGTACTCAAACATAGTCTTAAAATAAAATAATGTAGTTTTGCCCGAATAGATTCACACAAAATGACCATTTTGTTGCTTGAAATTATTTAATCCACTTAATTTCTATGTAGTAACTAGTAAGAGCATTGAATTCAAACTCCTCAAACATTTCTAAACAAATATTGATGATTTTAATTAATACAAACTGAAAGAGCTGATAATAAAATCATTAATTTTCCATTGCTAAGTTTAGATATAATATATCCTAGATAATAGACATTTTTAAGCTTGTATTAAAGTTTTTTTGCTAAAGTTCATAAATTTATTAATTTTGACCTCTAAATAAAAATTATATCACAAATAACTTAAATATTTTCGTGGAGAAAAAGTGAATTATGACCCAATTTTACTTAATTGTAAAACAACTATGCAAAAAAAATGTGGTTATACGAATAGCACTAGTCGTAATATGACCATGATATAAATGATCACGCGTGATTACAAGAACAAAACTAGAGATAATATGACCATGATTAATAAGGATGAGAATTAGTAACAATACTATTAAGCAAAAGGATTAAATTATAAGAGAGAACAAACCAAAGGTCCAATAAAAGGATTCCAAGGATTTGAAAATAAACTCATAATTGCACGAGAGTGAGTGTGGTTAAGAAATCCCAGGTTGTACGACCCATGTGGGTGAGCACATAGATCAACACCTTCGAATATAATAAAACCAAAGGTTTACTTCACCTATTGTTTTTTTTTGTTATGTGCAGAAGACCGGTCACAGACCTTCTGTAAAAAAGAGTAAAGGAGGAATATGTTCTTGAGCAACCTATCGTCCACTTTATCTTTCCATTCTTCAATTGTAACTTTAGTTTTGGGTATTGTATGCTTCAACAGATGAATTCGTGAACAAAGATGCTTTGCCTAATTAAGCTCTCGCTCATTGGTCTCATCAACTATAGCCAATAGATAGTGGAATACTAAGGTCTCGGAGAATATCTTCACTAACCTAAGACGTTGCTTAACGTGAAGTCTTAAAGAAAGTTGATGTGGCACCAAGGATTTAATAAACATGCATCATTTAAAAGTAAAATTACAAAAAGTGAGTATGATTCCAAGTATCAACACCTTTTTTTATTTCACAAGCAATGAATCATAACAATAACAGGTTGTGTTCTTATCACCAAACCATTCCATTATAACACAAATAATGAATCATATATATTCATATGGCGATTGTATATCAAATTCTGTTTGTCTTCGCCAGAGCAACGATGGTGCCTGAGGTTGCTAGTGGGATGAATAGCTCATCAGGTATTGATGCAGTTGGACCTGGTATTATCCTCTTGGCGACCAACCCAATAGCCGGAATTGCAAATATAAATAGAAAAATATCCTTTGATCTTTTCCCAATGTGAAAATTTTCTATTTTTATCACATTTGTAATCACCTCCTTAACTTCCTCCTTGGTTAAGGGGAAGTTCTTGCTAGCTATCCTTCCTCGTTTCTCTAGAACTGCCTGCAAGGAAGAACTTGATTTTATTAGTCTTTCGTGACAATTCTTTGTAATGCAAGTTCCTAAAATAGTAAATATGGATGAACAATTTTTAATCTAAATATCTTTGTCTTGCTCATGCTATTTGAGAGAAGCAGTTAGAATAATGCATGTGTATGCTGCTTTAGAGATTTAAGCTCCGTTTGGCGCGGCGGTGACGATCATGAACGCGGTGGTTATGAACCTTCATTCGTGAACGCCCGACTTCACCTAAGGAATTCCATCCATGTTTATGTTCAAAATTAATTTTCTTTTCTTGGCGGTGGTCACAATCGTTGTCATGCCAAACATATATTCTATGGCGGTGACGTTTTTGTCCAAACTCACCGGAGCAAAAACACCGAACCAAACGGAGCCTTAAATTTTATCAATGCGGGGAAGAGGTTTGCCTCCTAAAAGAGTGTTAATTTCTATATTTTGGCTCTAATAATATTTGATACGACACCTTTGAGTCTACAAGGTCTCATTTGAATGCAAATTTCTAACTTGTCATAAAGACAATTTCAAACTGATTTGTTAAAGTTATGATCAACCAAATTCAATGAATAAAAAAAGTCCTCGTAGAGTCTTCTAGTTTGTGAAAACAAAGAAAGTGCATCTTAAAAATTACAAGAGTCTCAAACATAGTTGAGTATAATTGAGAAATAAATATTTAGAAGAAAATTAGAATGAAACAACAAAGCATAATTACATTTAAAAAAAACTACAACAACCTACAAGGGGTTGAACACTAGAATATTTTACATAAAACATAATTATGCCCTTCAAGTAAGTACCTTCAAGCAACTTCTAAGATTGTTTAACTCCTAGATAATATGTAGGTCATTGGAAGATAAGGACTAAAATTTACATGACGCATTTCATATTTAGCACAAAAAAGTTTTTGTTCTTATGGCTTAATTTTTGAGCTTCGAAGTTTCGTTCTATATATGATTGTGCGACTTCTTAGGGTTCAGTGCCTTTCCTTTTACAAGTTATAGACCAGGTGGCACACTAATTTCCTAATCCATAACATCTCTTGCCTATTAGTGTGATTGCGAGCTTACCAAGTATCTTCTAATTAATTTACAAAAAATATATTTTATTCCACATATATTCAACTGTTAGCATCTGAATTTTCAGTATTGTTTCTAGTTGGAGAAATCATTCTTGCAGCAAAATTCACACACGTCTAATATTGATTTTGTGATACAAAAACTTAATTACAAAAGCTTAGTTTTTGAATTTATCATAAATCTTGCACATTAATGATAGAATGATGTATAGAATGGAGTAAGTTATGATGTAAATGATAGGATGATGCAAGATGATTTAAGATGATGTAAAATTTATGATAATGTAAGCGAGGACACAAGGTTGTAGATAATATAATATTAGAATTAAATGACTATAAAAAGGAGAAAGTGTCTTCAGTTGGAAGATTTTTAGTTCTGAAATATGATCCTAGGTCTCTTCTCTTTTGTGATCTTGTAGTACTCATATGCGAAAATAAATGGGCTTTTTTTGCATGCGAATGTTTCTCACTTGTGAGTCAACCTCTCTCTCTCTCTCTCTCTCTCTCTCTCTCTCTCTCTCTCTCTGGAATTCCTTGGAACTCTCTCTCTCTAGAACACATCAATCACATGTTAATGAAAAATCTTAAGCCTATGGGGTGGGCTATATATTTTTCAATTATATGATGCAGGATTACATCAAATGCTTGAGTGCCCGACAAATCTCTTTTTTCGTTCACGAAAAAAATAGTATATATTCAAGAAACCATAAGAAATGCAGATATGTTCAAGAAAATCACTCACATTGACCACTTTATTAATTCTTGTTGTAGTTGGCAGCTTGAATTGCATTGCCTCTTTCTTTGCACTCAGCATCCTGCGAACAAAGGAAACAAAAAACAAAGAAGCTAATCAGATTAGTTCTCTCTCTCTCTCTCTCTCTCTCTATATATATATATATATATATATATATATATATCTTTAACTACATTAAAGAAGTAGTTTGGAGTTGTAGAATTAATCTTAGACATCCAATATGTAACAAGCTTTGGATCTCAGCCATACAATGAAGAGAGAGAAAGAAAGAGAGAAGAGAGAGGGGGAGAGAGAGAGAGGGAATCTTTATAGCTCTCCTATACCTACATTTAGGGATAGGAGGGAGAGGGAGAAAGTGAGAGGGAAATTGATTTTGTAGGTAAAAATTTACAATTTTGTACAAAATAAAAATAGGAATATTGATTCTTATTTTTTTACGGTCATTTTAAATACTCATATGTATATGTTTTGAATAAAAGGTAAGTGCTCATATGTGAACAGCCTCCGCGTCTATAAATAGAGGGGTAGGGGTATCAGAAAAAATGACTTTTGCTTCGAGCCTCCAACTTACAACCTGTGTAAGCGGTCTTGAATTTTGTCACATTTCTACCTCTCACTCTGACCTGTTCTAGACCCCCTCCTGCAACCTCTTTTGAGATTAATCGAAGCAGTTTTTCTCTCAGAGGTCTCCTCTCTGACATTCTCCATCTCAAGTAATCTGCACTCCGCAGTCTCCCCCATCTCTTTCTAGTGTGAGTTTTGAAGGTACAATTTTTGTACCAACAAAGATATTTCCCGCAGTGAGTGCTTTAAATATCTGGGATTGATAATTCAAAAAGATTATGGTGTAGATAAAGATGTGATATATAGAATCCAAGCAGGTTGGTTGAAGTGGATAGGCGCGGCTGGGATCTTATGTGATCGTAAAGTACCATTAAAACTTATAAAGGCAAGTTTTACCGTACTACAATTAGGCCAGCAATGTTCTACGGTTCAGAGTGTTGGGCAGTGAATGGTGTACATGAGCAAAAAATGGGAGTTGCGAAGATGAGAATGCTTAGGTGGATGTGTGGTCACACGAGACTGGATAAAATTAGGAATGAATGTATCAGGGATAAGACAGGAGTGACGCCAATTGTAGAGAAGATGCGAGAAGCTCGTTTAAGATGGTTCAGACATATACATAGGAGGCCATTAGAGGCACCTGTTAGGCGTTGTGAGAGTTTAGTCACTAGACATATTAAACGGGGGAGGGGTAGACCAAAAAAGACTTGGAATGAAACTATAAGGAAAGATATGATATGGTGTACTTAGGCATTAATGAGGCTATGATTAAAGATAGGGTGCAATGACGACAAAGGATCCATATAGCCGACCCCACTATGATGGGATAAAGGCTTGAGTGTTTTTTGTGTGTATATATATACACACCATATGCCCCAGCATGTTAATACATCATCTGTTTATCGTCCCTACAAAAAGTTTATCATGCCGAATACAAAACTCCAAAGAAATGCGAGGATAAAAATTAAATCCACTTGTGAAAAGTTAAAAATTTCTAATAAACAGAATAATGTTGGAAATTTTGTAGTAAAGAAAGGTAAAATTAAAAATTTCACCGAAGGGTATTTTTCCTTACATATGTATATTAGTTTATCATGATCTCATCTTTAAGTTTATAAAATTACACTCCTTTATTTTTTGAAATTACAAAAACCTTCTCAATAAATTTACATTTCATATATAGCATGCATGCACAAAAAGACCCCTAGAGGAACCCCTTAGAGGAAATGTTAGGGGGGTGCTTTTATGTATGCATGTTATGAAATGTAAACTTACATGGAGATATTTGTAAATTCAAAAAAGATAGAGAGATGCAACATGTAAATATGTTAACTACTCTAAAAGTTCTTGAGCACTATGAAGAACTTACTCCACAATTTCATAAATTGAATGGTAGAAATCATCAATGTTTTGTACAGAACTCTCTATTATGTTAAAATTTGCATCCAAGTGATTCTGAATTAGCGTTTTGACTTCAACATCTTCCTTCTGCTGTGAAGCAATCTGGTCTCCAGGCTCTGCGATGCAGGGCTACGAATAGTTAGCGTATTGAGGTCAGCAACCTTATGCTTTATCTAAAGATTGTTTAGAAATTACGCATAGAATTTGCTACGAATATGATCAAGCAAAGATAACGAGAAATTAATTGAACAATCACGAGCAATACACAGATTCGATATTGTTCGCACATAATTGGGCTACATTCATGAGCAGCAACAGATCAATTTTGTGTATGATAAAATATGATTTTTACGAGCAGAGGCACGAATTTGTTTTCATTCTCGTACCCACCATTAAATCTGCGAAGAGGAGCTATTGCAATTCAAAACATAATTGATAAAATTCTTCCTATAATAAGTTCTTATTTAATACGATATGGATTAAAATATTTTATTTATTTATTAAATTGAATAGCTGAAAATAATAATTAAAAAAAACTCTTTTTTCTAGAAAGTCATCTAAATTACAATTCTAAAACCAAAAAGAAAACTTAATGATAAGCTAGAGTTGCTTCTCCCAAAAAATTATAGCATGGAATTTAATGCACGGATATACTATAAATAAAGGGCGCTGCTATTAGCACCGCAGTTTTGGCTAGTCGCACCGTACTTTCTCATAATTTTTCGCGTCTTTTGGAAATACGTCTTGTACATGCATTTTTAGGAAAATTGTCCAACACGAAAGTTGTAGATTTCAACGAGATCTACAACTTTCGTGTTGAACACTTTTCCTAAAAATGCATGTACAAGGCGTATTTCCAAAAGACGCAAAACCTGAGCGTATTTCCAATGTACGCCTTATACATGCATTTTTAGGAAAAGTGTTCAACACGAAAGTTGTAGATCTCGTCGAAATCTACAACTTTCGTGTTGGACAATTTTTCTAAAAATGCATGTACAAGACGTATTTCTAAAAGGCGCTAAAAATTAGGAGAAAGTGCGGTACAACTAGCCAAAATTGCGGTGCTAATAGCAGCGCCCTAAATAAATAAGTTGTGCGAGAAGAGAAATTATTGTCCATGCCTCAAACCATCGTAGGGACCAACTGCATATCGACAGGTGGCCAGCCCCAAGCTTTGCCTATGACCCCATCAACCCAAAAATAGGTGAAGTTAGGGATGTAACTCGGATCGGTTTCACTCAGAATCAAGAACCGATCCGCATAGGTTCGATACCAAAATTTTGAAATCGGTGTCGACCCATGCACCCAAGGTATAGAACCGGATCCAAACCGAAAATTTCGGTTCGGATCTCGGTTCTACCCATAGTGGGGCTTTGACGGGGAGTAATGACCCAAGACTTGCCAGGAGTAATGACCTAAGACTTGCCAGTGAATTTTTTTTCCACTTAACAAATAAGACCTAGACCTAATGCGCGATGAAGACGCATGGAGAGCAATTAGTTGATAATAAAAACGGAAAAACATGCAAGAATATACTGATAAAATGTGTATATATCAGTGAAAAACAACAATATAATCAAGCTGTAAGAACTAAAAGAGGGAGGAGGTGAAGAGATTGTTTCAATACTTGGCTTCTTCAATGCTTGCCCCATTTGTTCCTTCCACAGCTGTAGATGGAGAGAGAGAGAGATAGGAGAGAGAGAGAGAGAGAGAGAGAGAGAGAGAGAGAGAGAGAGACTGCTTGTATAAGTAGAAAGGGGGTGGTATTCGTTGTGTGAGAATCCATGGAAAGAAGGCATTGCTGATTGAGAAAGCATGGATTAAGTGAAGAAGCAAGTGCTTCGATTCTCTACTCGAATATATATACATATACATACATCTTTAACTACTATACGCAAGAAGTTGTCTTTGGTGCAACATTCAAAACTGCCAAATATAATCTCATTCTTTTACTCCAATGACTTAAATATATATTATGAAAAAAAAGAAAATTCATAAAATATAATGGCTATTTGTGTAATTACACTATATCCCTATAATAAAAATAATAATAGAAATTCATAAAATTCAAAAGTTTTTAGTAGACCTCCTACACCTACTATGATATGTTATCATTAGACCTCCTAGACTACTTTAAAATGATTTTTTGTTAAAATATAAATATTTTTGAATTTTTTTTTATAAAATATTAATTAAAATTTTTGTATGATCATTTTGAGTACTCATATGTATATGTTCCGCCCGGGGCGGGCGAGGCCCGCCGTCGCCGGCGCCCAGGTACTGTAGCGCTTGGCAATAGGGGCGGAGCCCCGTGCCTGTCACTCGTGTATATATATATATGTATATATATATGTATATATATATATGTGTATATATATGTATATATATATGTATACATATATATGTCTATAAATATACGTGTATATATATATACATATATACATATATATTACTATTAAGGGATTAAAGGAAAGAGTAAACTGGTCAATGCGTAACTTTTGGATATCTACAAAAAACCTTCTCTATTTCAAAATTTGTCAAATTTTTCATCATTTGCTATTTCCCGCCTATTTTTTCCACCGATTTTGATTTTCTTTTTCCAAATCTTTATTATTGTTGTGGATCGCTCGGGTGCTCTGGTAGACTGGTCAAATTGAATAATTTTAGCTCGGAAGCGAACCGAGCGAGCAAACAGTCAATGAGTGAATTAGTAAGTGACACAAGAACTTTTAACTTGGAAAACCCGGAAATGGTGAAAAACTACGCGGCCGGAGCTGTGTCGGCCAACTTCCACTATCTTCTGGGGGGTTACAATTAGAGATTGAGAACTCGAGCACGACAGGTCACTGCTCGTTACAATGATAGAGAGAAAGAGAAAACTCCGAGGGTGACAGACCACCTCTCGGAAAACTAAGTACTTTTTCTTCTGAGAACGGTAGTGAGAACAAAAGTGAGAATGTTGAGTCGTCTTTCGCTACCTTAGAAGACTCGAAGGAGATCTTCGACGATTCGAATGAGATCTTCAAGCGCCGAAGGAGAATTCCAAGGAAATCTTTAAAGGAGCTATCTTGGGCATAGAAGGCAAATTGTCTTGAAATGAAAGCTCTGGGCTCCTTTTATAGCTTTGGTCGGGGGTAGCCTGGTAATTTCGCTGTTGTAACCACCGTAACCACATGACGGGTGAATCACATTTTCCGATTCGGAGCACACGTATCGCCATTTTTCGTAAATGACCGTCTCGCCCTTAGGGCAGTTCGGGCAGTTTCGTTGATGGTAATGAAGGCGACGAATGAGTCCTGCAATCTGAGAAATTATGAAATGTTAACTGCGCGCACGTCGGGAATGTGGAAACGTTTTGAGCGCGCGAGGAAGTGTTCTGAGCGCGCAGCGAACACGGGAGTATTCTGAGTGCACAACGAACATGGGAGTGTTCTGAGCGCACAACGAACACGGGATCGTTCTGAGCGCGCAGTGAACACGAGAGCGATCTGAGCGTGCGAGGAGGCGTTCTGAGCGCGCAACGAACACGTGAGCGTTCTGAGCGCGCGGCGAACAGGGAAATGAGAAGTCACACCCCCAAAGGAGAATTGGGCTCCGGCCGCACCCGACGAGTGGTGTGATTTGGCTGGATCCTGTAACAACCCAAATAAAATAAAATACAATGAAATAGAGTTAATAATAATATTAATAATAATATATTTAATTTCCCTATATTAACCCCGAGCCAGCCCCCCCCCCCTCTATTTCCCGATCCCGCCCGGTCCAGGTCTCCCGCAAGCCGCAAGCTGGGTCTTCCTCTCCCGTGCCGCTCCCGCTCCAGCGCCGACGCCTCCTCCCCCTGCCGACACCGACGCCTGCGCCTCCTCCCGTCGGCGCCGCCGCCTGCGCCTCCTCCTGCTCCCGGATACACCTCCTGCCGGCGTCTGCCTCTGCTTCTTCTTCCTCTAAGGGATCGGCAGCAGCCTTGTCTCCTCCTCAAGGTCGGAAGCCGCCTCCTCTCCCTCCAGCAGCAAGGTCTCTCCTCCAAGGGACCGGCAGCCGCTCCTCCTTCTCGTGGACAGCAACCACCTTCCTCCAGCAGCCCTTCCCCTCTCCGTTGGGCCGAGTTTTTGCGTGGGGAACATCTGGGGTTTGCTTGGATCCGCCTCTCCGTGGATTTTTTGGCTCGGATCCGGCCTCCTTGGGTAAATTTTCCTCCGATCCCCGCATTTCAGATTTTTGACCTAATTGCTATGTGCTAACTTTCGCCTCCGGACGACGTAATCACGTCGGATCCGCGTGGGTGTGTCATGTACTCGACTAATCCTAAGTTTTATTCGGTTTTCGTTGCCGTTCAACGAATGTAGCGGTGGAATCGCTCAAGGCCCTCTCCGAATTAGGGTTTCCCGGATCCAACCGCCGTCAAAACCCTCGGATCTCTTGTGGTAACCGCTTCTCCCCTCTTTGCCGAGGGAGGTATATTTCTTAACTTGCCCCCTTGAATTAATTACGCAATAGAAACACTTGTGTGCGCGTAGGAATAAGCATTGAAATAAATATTTCATGTGAACGCATCTTGAACAGGTTCCGCTAGAGTTTAGACCTTGCCTCTTAGCCGCCGCCTTCAAGCCCGGCTCCTCCTTAAGGCAAGTAGAGAAAACTCTCTCGCTTGCAAACAAGTTTTATTTAAGTCACACTTGTACCGTACTAGCCCTCACTTGAATTTATTACTTGCAGATAAGTAAGCTCATTAGACGTCATAGGCAAACAATGAAAAGGGGAATGTGTCGTTTGATGTGACACCAGAAAATGAGTTTACACTTGAAATGGTAACAGAAACCAATAAGGGAATCTTGCGAGCAGCGGTAGCTTAAGCCTTGCATCTACTCCCATGCTAGAATCTTGTACATCAAATAACGACACACACACCTTTCATTGATTTCTGCTTATACGTTTGTGTTGAGGCTAAACTCCGGAGTAGGCTAAAAATTTACTAAAGAATCTCAGTTAGTCTCTGACATACTTTACTGCTATGCTTGTTTCCCAGTTTACTTGTCTATTTTATTTACTTGAATATCTGTTATTGATCTTGTTCTGAGGCTTTTCTTTCTGTTTGGATTTGCCTTAGGGTTCGTGACTGCGCCGCCTACTTCCTGAGCTGTTCCTCGCCCAGCTCCCGTCTGTCGAAGGTTTACTTTTTTGTAGTTGCTGCATCAGGTCCTTTGTATATTGTTTCTTTTACTTTTGGATTTGTCTTTCCTGTACTAGTTATTGTCAGGCATTTTCCTTGTATCGTGGACAACTCTTAGGATGGTATGGATGTATTTCAGCATTATATAAATGTTCATTTTGTTTCCGCGGTTTACTAGCATCTACTTTTACATCATAATTATAGCATGAGAATTGATCAAAGTGCATGAGCATCATTTTTAATTCAAGCTTTCACATAATAAATCAAACTGGTATTGTTTTTTCAAAATCTAATTATTTTCTACAGATATTTTGGAATTACAGCTCCCGCCTGGCAGACATGGTTTCTCTTTGCCCATGTCTGCGCCATCACGACCCGCCCGCAGCGCACTCTGATAATTGTTATGAGACGGGTCGTGACAGTTGGTATCAGAGCTAGGTTTAGCATCTAAATATAAAGTATTTTAAAATTTTCATATATTTTGAAATCTATTATGTAAATATACGTGCATGCATCATTTCCTCACTCACTTGGTCGTTGTCTGTTGTTCAAGACTGAAACATGCACACACTCACCCATAAGCATGAGTAGTATGCGTACAAATGTTAAGGGAGTATGGGCAAACTTAACATTTATATGCATATGAATTTCCATTAGGATTTACACCGCTTGCAAATATTAAATTGTATGGGCGATATAATATTTTCAAGTGCGATGACATTAGAATCATAATGTGCATGACATGTTAAGTGATATGGGCGCTTAACATGACATGCGTATCCATTCATAAACATTCTTAGGAATGCATTGTATGCATAATCATGTTGCATGCATAACATAACTCATTGCACAAGTGTCTAAGCTAAGAGCAACAGACAATGAATGTACACACATGGATTTTACAAATCATCGTCTTACCGCATGTGATCAGATTGCCGCACTTGCATCTGCATGGTCGTCACTTAGAGTTGTCCAATGAAAATACTGTAACTACTACTTGAATTGCTTATCCAACAGTATTAGATTGCTATGACATGTAATCTCAACCCTCAAGCTTAACTTAGCCGTTGTCTCACTCGGTTCTTCTATGTTTCTTTCTAGATGGCTTCTAAGCGACCACAGCGCAAGAAGGCTACACCTTCTGCAGGGGAAGCCCCTTTAGGTGAAATGGTCCAACTTTTGAAGCAGCTTGTGGAGCGTGTCACCCGTCTGGAAGGGGATCGCCAAGCTCCTGATCCAGGTTCTGGTTCTGGCAGCGCAGGGACGTCTGGAGTAGCTGTCACCATCACCCCTCCTGCATCTGATGCTGTAGTGACCCCGACCGTGACCACTCCGGCTGCTCTTCCTTTGACGATGGCTGACACTCTGGCTTTCAAGAGGCTAAATTCGCCTGCCTACAACGGTAACCGCGACTACTTCGTGATCACGGAATGGATCTCCCAGATGGAGAAGCATTTCGAGTATGTCATAGTTCCTGAAGCCCAGAAGGTCCTTCTTGCGGCCTATCAGCTGACCGAGGACGCCTATACTTGGTGGCTCCAGCACCGCAGCCTCCACGAATCTACCACCCTAACTTGGGGGCAGTTCAAGGACGCTCTGATGGAGAACTTCCTCTCTTCTGTGGAGCGGGACAAGTTAGCGGAGAGATTCTTGTCCCTTCAGCAGCCTGGCAGGACAGTGACAGAGTACGTGCAGGAGTTCTCCCGCCTATCCCTCCTTGCTGCGGAGTTCGTGCCAGATGAAGCCAAGAAGATCAGTCATTTCGTGAAGGGACTTCGCCATGACATTCGCCAGCATGTGGTAGCACACGACGCCAGAACCTATGCAGAGACCGTGGGAGCCGCCATGCGGGCGGAAGCTATTGAGCTGGATCGTACTGGAAAGAAAGCCCAGCACGGAACAAGCAATGCCGCTGCACCCGACCTCAAGCGCAGGAGTGCTCCACCTCAGGAGCAAGGTTCCAGGTCCATGGAGGTGTGTGCTTACTTCCACAAGGTGGGCCATACCGCCCAAGTCTGCCGGTCTCTCCTGAACAAGCAGAAGACAGCCGCTCCTACACAGCCTCTGATGACACTTGCCTCCGCCTCCACCGTTTGTGCCTACTGCAAGTTGCCTGGCCATCAGCAGAGGGACTGTCGCCGTAAGCTGAAGGCCTGTTTCAAGTGTGGGCAAGTGGGTCATCTTAAGTTCGACTGCCCTATGAGGGAAGGCCCGGTCACTACTCAGCCACTGCAGGCTAACCCCGGAGCCCAGAATATGGGCAAGGCTGTGCTGAATGTCCTTAATCAAGGCGAGGCGCTCGCTTCCACGGACGTCATCTCTGGTACGTATGAGTTGTGTTATTTTCCCTGCAAGCATTTATGTATGCTTTTATATCAAATACAACCTGAATTAGCGGTTATAACTACTATTCGTTTTAGGGAGATTTAGAGTCAGAAACAAGTGGTTGCAGATTCTCTTTGATTCTGGCGCATCTCACTCGTTTATTGCTCGCCATATCGTGGACCTGCATGGTTGGCCCACTTCACCTCTGGAGGCCCCTTTTGAGATTTCTGTGCCGGGTCATCAGCATCTATCAACTAGGGGTATCCCCAATTGCCCAATCTTGCTCGAAGGATTGCAAGTCGTTGCGGATCTCATAATTCTGGAGATGTCTGAGTTCGACGTGATTTTGGGAATGGATTGGCTGGTTGCATATCGAGTGAAGCTGGATTGCGCGGCAAAGAGGATCAATCTCAGCATCGACGGCAAGGATTACAGTGTTCACGTGCAGACCCGCGGCTATCTGAAGGTAATTTCTGATGTACGCGCCACTCGGTTGCTCAATCAAGGATGCACTGCTGGATTTATCTACGCTTCTCATTCGGAGGTTACTGCTCCTCCACTCGAGTCTATTCCGGTGGTTTCTGATTTTCCTGACTTGTTCCCCGCCAAATTACCTGGGATGCCTCCAGATCGAGAGATAGAGTTCTCTATTGACGTGGAACCTGGGACGCGCCCCATTTCTAAAGCTTCTTATCGAATGGCCCCGCGCGAGTTGGAAGAACTTCGGTTGCAGCTGGACAAAATGCTTGAACTTGGTTACATTCGTCCCAGCACTTCTCCTTGGGGAGCCCCCGTCCTCTTCGTGAAGAAGAAAGATGGTTCCTTGAGGCTTTGTATCGACTACCGAGAACTGAACAAAGTTACAGTGAAGAATAAGTACCATATCCCTCGCGTGGATGATCTTTTTGACCAGCTTAAGGGCAGTAGGGTATTCTCCAAGATAGATCTCAGGACGGGCTACTACCAGTTGAAGACCAAGGAGTCCGACATTCCCAAGACTGCTTTCAGGACTCGGTATGGACTCGTTGAATCTTTGGTGATGTTCATGGGTCTGACTAATGCCCCATCTTGGTTCATGGATTTGATGAACCGGGTGTTTCGCGAGTTCCTGGATTTGTTCGTCATCATTTTCATAGACGACATCTTGGTCTACTCCAAGACCCGAGAAGAGCATGCAGACCATCTCAGGCTCGTCCTCTCAACTCTTCGCCAGCACCAGCTCTACGCCAAATTGTCAAAGTGTGAATTCTGGCTGGATCGTGTTGCTTTTCTGGGGCATGTTATTTCTGGGGATGGGCTATCTGTTGACCCCGCCAAAATCTCCGTAGTACACTACAACAAAATCGCTTTACGGCGACGTTTTTTTATGTCTTTAGTGACGATTTCAAAGCGTCGCGATAGTTTTCGTGACGTTTATAAAAACGTCACAAAATCATCGTGATTGCGCATGTCGCTGTAGCTCATTGCGACACTTTCCAAAAAAAAAACGTCGTGATTGCCAGTTACTCTACTGCGACATTTTTTTTAAATAACGTCATTATTGACAATTATTCTACCGTGATACTTTTTAAAAAAAACGTCATAATAAGTAATTGCTCTATCGTGACACTTTTCCAAAAAATATCGCAAAAGATGTTCATCCTACCACAACGTTTCGTCGCCAACGTCACCAAAGCCAAAACTATACAACAACATTTTTTTTCAAAAACGTCGCAAACTAATATATTTATAAAAAAAATGAAAACAAATTGTGATAATACTTCTCAAATAATCTATATACTAATCAAAACTCCATTAAACACTTATTTTTTATTTTAATTCAATTTTAGACATTCAAACACAAAAATAAATAAAATGCTCAATAACAAAGAAAAGTGCGTTTAATATTCATTATTTTATTAATAGAAAAAAAAAGCGGGTGGGAGATGGCCCAAACCCCTCAGTACATACTAATAGAACTTTCATCCATAATTAAACTAAATACATGAAAAAAAGTATCTACAAAGAAGAAAAATCTATAAATGTGCATTCTTGTACATATTTGATAGTCAACTGATGTCTTCTCCTCTCTTCTTTAGATAATATCCACTAGCATGAAAATCAAGTTGCTACCTGCATCCGAAAATGCAAGAAATATGTTAAAAAGCATACTTGTATAGTAGTATCTCAGCATCATTCGTCGGCGGCGGCGTAAATGGAAATGGCATGGATCAAGTCATTATGAAATAAAATATCCATCATTTTACGGCTGCTAAACATCCACCAAACACTCACATATCAACTAAATTTCTATAACTTGCCCAATTAAAACTGTAATTAGAAAATTATAATTACCATAGGCATTCCCATTCCATGTAATTAGCAAATTATAACAGCATTGCTTAATTGCTGAAAATATTTTCTACCTAACCAATCCTAAAAAAAATTGCAATTAAAATTACCATAGGCATTCCCATTCCATGTAAGAACAAAAGCAAAAACCCAACACATTTAAAGTATACAATCAAGTAGGATGGATTAAAAACATTGAAATGAAAGTAGTAATGTTATTTATTTGTGTCAATGAGACAACCTGGAGCAACAAATTGGCTTGAAATGGGGAAAATGAAAACTGGGGCTCTTGAAAATTATTAACGGAATAACAAACCTTAAATAGCCCATACTGCACATTGAAAGCTGCTTGAAATCCTTGAAGATGCACCACTATCAATGCCAGCTTCCTCTACTCCGAATTCATTGAAAAAAGAAACATGGATCTGAGGAAATCAAGAAGTGGTGAAAAATAAATCTTGAAGTGGAGAAACATCATTCCTGAAGTGGACAAAAATGAATCCTGAAGCTAATAATTTGAATTCATTTGAGAATAAAAAACCCCTAAACAGGAATATACCAATGATCAAATTGTCGTAAAATATACCTCGATTGTGTTGAAGACAATGAATTTCCAACAATATCAGATGTGTGTGAATGACAATGTCGACGTATGAATGAAGAAATACGATGCGCTGGCGCTAACCCAGATTTCTGCAATTACACCACATAAAAATTGTAAAAAATGATAATTAAAGATGAGTTAACTATAGTGATATTCTGCTTGTCTTTAACCGAGATTTATGCTTTTTTTTAAATCTGGAGGTAAGCGGTCAACCTAATGGAGTTAATAACATATATCATATATCCTGAGAGAGGTCTTTAATTAATCTTCGGTGAGCTGTAGGCAGTGTTCAAGCAGGAACATGTGAGCCCAATTCCTCTCCCTCGTCGAATCTATCCTCGACAGCCACTAAGTTGTGGATTTGACTGTGAGGAGGAATGATGGGCAACTGGCACTCATTCATGCACATATTTATCGTGGGGGATGACATTTGTCGTAAGGGGCGACATTTATTATGTGGGGAGATATTTGTCGTGGAGGTTGATATTTGTCATATGGGTGGCATTTGTTATTGGCAGCGACAACCCGATTTGATAGTGATGATGACGACCAATCTTGGTCTTGCTCCGCCGTCCACATTGATCAATCGGTGTGATAAGGTGATAAAGAAAGGGAAATGTTTGAATGACTACCGTATAAGAAGCATAAATTCAAGGCTATTGTTTCAAGACTATTGTTTTTCTAATTGTAAATTCAAGGAGAGTTTGTGATTAAAAAGCCGCATAAAAACTCGCTCAATGTATTCTAAATAAAGCTCTGATTGATTGTGTTTCTCCTATTAATTTCAATGTAATAAACTGCTTGGCTTGCATGCATGAGGTTGACACCTTTTTCTGTATAAAGAGAAAAATAGTTTATCATGATAGACAATGTGTGAACTAAAATTTAGTACTAAGAAATATTGCTTTTAATTACCGGTATAATATAACAATCCAACATTTTTAAAAGTAAAAAAAGATAAATTAGTTTAAACGAATGCGAAGGATGCCCTTGGAAATGATGTTGTGGCCTACAATCTTAATTTTTTGACCTTGTGATTTATTTATTGTTAGTGCGTAGCTCAAACGCACATGGAATTGTTTTTGAATGAGTTCGATGGGCTATTGCAAATGGGGTAGTGCATTGCAAAAATTGATAATTGAAATGGCCATAGAAACAAATCTAGGAAATGTCGAGCGTGAGAAGGCAAGTGATTTAAGGCAATTAGAGATTAATAGACATTCAGATTGATTTTAACTATGATTTGTGTGGGCGTGACATGCTTGGTGCTAATCTATCTTCCTAGAACATCAACCCATTAAAATAAACAAAAGAGAACATTACCAGGTGGAAATCAAATATATTAGTGGAATAATAGCAATGCCACAAAATCGATTCAATAGAGAGATAATTAATTTATTGTCATTTGAGGTTACTTATACACTCAGTTGCTGAAAGTCAAAGTTGAAAAAAAATCAGAGAGCATGTAGAGGTTACCTTGTTGAATAGAAAAGAGTTAGGTTACACCTGTCAAAAAACATGGGGTGAGCATCTTCAATTTGAAGCAGAAAATGAGCTTCTGGGATGAAAACAGAAAAAACTATAACTGCAAAAAACTAAAAACTTATTTGGGAAAAGTAAAAGTTGGAAAAACTATAAGTACACAAAACTAAAAACTATAACTTGAAAATAGCTTAGGAAGAAACCTACTTTCACAGCAAAATTATTTGAAAAAACTTAACGTTCGAGAAAAAAATTAACAGGTTTATGATGGGGAGGAAGATATGCGAGGCATACCTGCGGTAAATTGGCTTGAACTCGCGAACAACTTAAATTTAGTTGATGGGGAGGAAGATCTCAATAGCACAAAACTCTAATCTTGAAATTATGATGGGGAAAAAATTCTGCAGGAAAAATCAACAGGAACGGGGAGGAAGTAGCTTAAAACATTAGCTTAAACAATGTATTAGCTCCAGAACATATCATGTGAGGTTAGATGGAATAAGCTTCATTCCAAGGTATGCAATGAATCTCGACATAAATATAGCAGTGAACATTAGAATGGAAACCACAAATTGAAGATGGCCTTATAATATTGATTCATCGCATATGCCATCTTGAATATGATGCCATAAGATTCAATATGTATGCGATTAAAACATCAATATGTATAGAAAGAGGATTATGCCATCTAAAACCTGCGAAGATTAAAACATATTTGTATCTTTAAGGAATGAAGATTAGAATGGAACCCGCATATTGAAGATGGCCTTGATGGCGACCTAAAATCGTGGAGAAATCTGTTCTAGAGGTGTAGCAGTGATCGATCAAGCGGAGATGTCGAGCGTGAGAGGCTGGGGGTATTCGACTGTTGGTTTAGGGGAGATTCCGACAGGAGGGGTTGGAAGGTGCGAGCGTGGTGGAGAATGGAAGGTCGGATAGTGTAGTACCTGTTTATCTGATGGGGTCTCTTGCCCTAAGAAGGCAGCCTCCTCTCCTATTTTGCAATGGATGAAAGAACTTGGAAGATGATCGGTCTCATGGAGACATTTGTCGTGGGAGCGCAGCTGGAAAGATCGCCCGTCTTCAGTAAAAAGAGCTGCCCTTGTTTCAAAAGTATGCCAAATTACAGGAGCTGCCCTTGTTTCAAAAGTATTTCAAAATATCTCGTGTATATTTAAGTTTTAAGTAAAAAGAGCGAAGGTATAATGGGCTTTATGAATGTTGCACCAAAGGGTGTTTTTTTTATAGAATAATATAGATATAGATATATATATACATATATATAAATTCGTCGGTTGGACAACACGGATGACGACCTTCGACACAAGTGCGAAATATTATTTAAAAAATGGGGCTAAAATATTAGTCACGTATTAGGTAACTGATTACGGGTTAGGGGAGGAAATGAAAAAGCTAGAGCTAATTTACGGGTTAGGGGAGGAAGTGGATCGCCGGTTAGGGGGGAGGAAATAAAAATTTAAAAAAAAATTCTAAAAGTGGCAATGAAAGTTTTGGAGGGAAACGAATTTTTCCCTCCATAAATAATTTTATATTAAAATATTACATGAAAATTTTGGAAATGTATATTTCATTTTTATTTAAAAACATGTATTTTGTAACAAAATAATTCATTGTTATTTTTGCACCAACAAAAATAGTTGTTATTTTTAAACGTAAATGCAAAATTCATATACATAGGAGCATTTGATATGAGATTATGATCTGTCATCTTAGACTTTGTTTAATCGACTTGTCATTGATCGATGCAGTCATTTTCATCGTTCCGCAACTCATGATACTTACAATATTGAAACATTCACCTAACGCCTCATCGATCAATGTAAACATATTCTCCATACAGAAAGAAATATCTTGGTATGATATATTGCAGGGCATTCCATAACTAGTAACATTTGACAAGATCATTGAGCTACAGGCCAAAAAATACATGGCTACATGATGTACGTATGTATGCTGACCCTAACAGTTATGTACGTTTGTGGAGACATATATAATATCCACAGTGAACACATTCATATTATATATATATTTAATTACTTGTATCAAGCTTACGATCGAGATCGTCGCTATCATCAATATAACTTCACTACCACCAAAAATATCATTATATATTAGAACTTTAACAGAAGATCGTATGTTTTGATGACGCCGCGCTCACCGTCTGCCGCAGCCGTCTCCCGACCATGGGAGTGCGGATAGTCAGGTGTATGGTGATGGGTATGTGCATAGCAAAATACCCTATCATGGCGATGCGCATAGCCAAGCGTATGATTATAGGTATGTGCATAGCAAAACATGCACCCCCATTATGAGGCTACAGTGTGTGCATAGCCAAGCATAGTAGTACGTTATGGGTGGTGCTCATAGCAATTAAATACCCCATCATGGGGGTGTGCATAGCCAAGCATATGGTTATAGCGCATAGCGAAATACCCCATCGTACATGCATGCATGGGGGTGTGCATTCATATAGTTATGTGCGCATAGCAAAATATCCGGCCATCATGGGGTGCGCATAGCCCCAAGCGCATAATTATGGGTGCATGTGTGCATACAAACTACCCATAGCATTGGAGTACGCACATAACCAAGTGTATGGTTATGGGTGTGTGCATATAGATAAGGCTGATATATATCATCAACTTAAACATGCATAATGTGCGTCGTATACATACTTCATGATGTATTTCATGCATCATGCTTACTAAGTACATGACATGATTCATGTTCAATCATTTGATAAATGATAACTATATCACTTATATCCCTTTTAACAAAAGATCTTCTAAAATGTTTGATAACAAATTTTGACAGAAAATCATATGTTTTGATGACGTTTTTAAAAAAAAATCGTCACGAAAGATAAACATGTATGCCGACGTGTTTTCATGCAAAGCGTGGCTAATGCTAAATTTTTATATTGGCGACGTTTTAAAAAAAATTGTCGCTAAATGTAAACGAACGACGACGTTTTCAAAAACGTCACAATAAAAACATTATTTTAGTGACGTTTTAAAAATAATCGTCACAAGAGCTCAACACGTATGGTGACATTTTCCCTAAAAAACGTAGCAAATGCTATTTTTTTGCATTAACGACGTTTATAAAAAAAATCGTCGCTAAATATAAAACTAACAGCGACGCTTTTAAAAACGTCGCAAAAAAAAACGTCGTCGTAGAGACTATATCTTGTAGTGGTAGTGGACTGGAAGCGACCTTCTACCCCGACTGAGATCCGCAGTTTCCTGGGTTTGGCTGGTTACTACCGACGCTTCATAAAAGGTTTCTCTTCTCTTGCTGCTCCTCTGACACAGCTGACTCAGAAGCATGCCAGGTTCGAGTGGACAGATCAGTGTGAGCAATCCTTCTCTGAATTGAAGCAACGGTTGTGTTCAGCGCCAGTGTTAGCTCTTCCTTCTGAGGGTTTGGATTTTTCTGTGTATACCGACGCTTCCGGAATGGGTCTGGGTGGTGTCCTGATGCAGGAGAACCGTGTTATTGCCTATGGGTCGAGGCAGTTGAAGATCCATGAGCGCAATTACCCCACTCACGATCTGGAGTTTGCCGCAGTGGTTTTTGCCTTGAAGCTTTGGCGTCATTATCTCTATGGTGTGAAGTGCCACTTTTACACCGATCAACAGAGCTTAAAGTATATTTTTGTTCAGAAGGACCTCAATCTTCGGCAGAGGCGATGGCTTGAGTTTGTAGCGGATTATGACTTGCAGATCACTTATGTGCCCGGTAAAGCCAATTCAGTGGCAGATGCGCTGAGCCGACATGCTACGGCTGCCGCATGCACCCCTATGTCAGCATCCCTTGCAGCTTTGATAGATGACCTCGACCGGATGGACATATCCATCGCACCTGAGGGTCACGGAGGAGTTTCCGTTCCGTTGTGGGTAGAGCAGGTGAAGGATTTGCAGCCATCTGATCCAGAACTCCAACGTATACGCCAGCAGGTGGAACTTGGTACTCTCCCAGATTTCTCCATCACTGATGACATCCTGCGATTCCGAGGTCGCCTTTGCATCCCTGATTGTAACGCCCCTGAATTTTCGGGTATTAATCTAAATTTATTGTTGACGTCATTATGACGTAGGGCGTTACGTTAGTGCGGAGTTAGCGGTGCGCCGACATTGCACGTTTTAGCGTCCGTTCGGTCAAGACGACCAAATTTAGGAGCGACCCAGAATTGGAAAATTTTACGTTAAGAAATTAGAGTATTTAATTTTAGAAATAAAGTGCTAAAGTTTCGTGGCGTTCCGAGCAAATTTAAAGTCTCGGTTATTTTTCCAAAGTTTTGTATATTTTAACGCCGCCGTAAACTTCAGAAATTTATATCTCGAGAACGGTACGTCGGATTTTGATTCCAACTTCGCCGTTGGATTCGTAGCGTCGCCGTTCACCTACGGTACGATTTTCGTCATCTTCGGCATTCGTTTAAATTTTTGGTAATAACGAAATATTATTAAATTACTATTATATTATTATTAATGTTAATATATATATATACAAAGATAAAAGTTCACGGGAAATCCAATCAAGTTCTCGGAAAATCCAATCAAGTTCTCGGAAAATCCAATCAAGTTCTCGGAAAATCCAATCAAGTTCTCGGAAAATCCAATCAAGTTCTCGGAAATCCAAGCATATTCTCGGGAAATCCAATCCTAGTCATCTGAAATCCGAAGTTTCATTCTCCCCTGAATTCATATCCCTCCTCCTGGTTAAGATTAGTTTTATTATAATTATTATTATTATTATCATAATAATAATGCCTTATATATATAAGTATGACCTCTTCCCCTCCGTAATAAAAGCAAACTGAAACCCTATTCACCGTCTTCCCCGATCTTTTTGCGACCCGCGAGAGACGCTCTTCCGTGAACCTTCCGATCGCCGCCACCGGAGCTCCGGAGCACGAAATCTTCGTCGGAGCATAGATCTGGATAGCTCTCGCCGAGCTCTTCACGTGTGCGGTAAGTATTTCGAGTTTCGTAGATTTTTGAGGTTGGAGTCGGTGGCCCTAATCTTCTTTTTCGCCCCAAAAGTTTCAGAAATTGTTCCTCGAGGTTTTCTAGCGGTCGATCTGCGACGAGGAGCGAGTCGGAGGCCGTCTTCTTCGAAAGATTTGAGGCAAGTGGTGGACTCTTCCCCCTTGCCACGTTATTGTTCTTTACTTATTCACCATTCTTGCTTCTATCTAATTTAGACAGAAAATATTATACGTATATATCATTTCCTGCTAAAGAAACGTGTATCCAGCTGAGTAGTCGCGTACTTTGTCAAAACCATCAAAATACCCTTAGGGTAGATTCGCCGATTTCGTAATAGTTAAACTCGTCGATATCATTTCGACGAATTCGCCGATAGGTTTAGGCTTTCGCCGACTTCGTCATGTGTCATAGATTGTGTCTTCGCTAAGTGTATTCGCGATTCGTCGATAGTAATTCGACGAATTCGTCGATAAGATCGGGTTCCCTCACGGAATTGTTTCCGGGTTTTCCTGTGGTGCCTGTCTTGGTCAGGGTTTGGTGAGTCTCTATTTTCCAGCTGGTTGTTTTGGACGGTGGATGGTCGAAATGGCCACCACTAGTACCGGGTTGTTTTCCGTGGATGAGTAGACTGTTGGTTGGTGGACTGTAAACCACCGCCGCAGTGTTTTTGCTCCTCGGGGGTTTTAGTCTGATGGTCGGTTGGAATGAATGCCTCCGCCTCAGTACTGTTTTTGGCTGGGATAGTGGTTCACTCCTTGGGCAATTCAACACTTTTCCTTCTTTGGATATAGTTGTAGTACAACTTTGACCGCACTTCGTGCCAGTTTTTCCCTTACTTGTGGATATTTATTTGATTTGCTGACGTTTATAGCTGTTCCTGTTGGGTTGGTAAACCTCCTTTGTTGAGTTCTCTTACTCTCTGATTATTATGCCTTTGTGCTGAGGCATTCTTTTCTTTTGAATGCCTCAGGTTCGGACCAGTAGCAGGTGGAGCTGACCGAGTCCTGTTTCTTCAGACTTGTGGCAGTTGTTTTCTTACTTTTTTTTTTGAGAGGTTGACTTTTGATTTCTTTTGAGACTTGTTAGGGTTATGAGTTCGTGTCAGTTTGTTGACGCCCATAGCCTGAGTTCTTTTATGTTAGACTTGTCTTGCTATTTTTATGTTACTATCGTTATTTGCTATTTATGCAATTGCTCTCTGGGAAGGTTTTATGTTAGGGTGCATAATAGTTATTTTATATACAAAACTGCATAATTTCTTCTACATGACATCTCTTTTAAAACCATTATCACTGTATTTTGAAGCCCGTAAAAGAAATTCTTTTTACTTATACTAAATATAGAAATTTCATATCATTAGAATGTTGGTTAGTTCATCATGCTCATATAAGGTGAATTGAAGTAAATTATGTATTTTCCGCTGCATAAACCTATACTTTCTTATTTATGGACTAGTTGATCCATTAAACCGAGGGACACGGTAATTGAAAACCTTAAATTTAAGCTATGTTTTAAAACATAAAGTTCTTGACTTTCTAAAGAAAAGTGTAAAGTTAGAGCCGCCTGAGCGTCGGCAGTTGTCGCCTGCATGACGTGGCATCATGACGTGTATTTCCTCTTACTCTGACGTATTATTTAATACGGAGAAAATGCGGGTTGTGACAGTTGGTATCAGAGCCAGGTTTGTTCGACAAGTTGGTCGAGCGACTAATTCTGATATAGTTTAGTTATTTGGTTTCATTGCATACACACACCGATGTGTCATCAGTACGTCTTGGCTGAAGCATGAACACTACACTCATATCATGATAAGAAGTATACGGGGCATATTATGTAGTATGAGATGCATAATATGTGTTTGTACATGGATCCACCATAGGTGGTAACATGTGACGGTTATGTAGTATGGGATGCATAACCATCATCACATGGATGCCCATTAACACGTTTTCTTTTTCGTTACATGTGATATTATGTAGTATGGGATGCATAATATTTCATGTGTACGCCGCTCATAACATGCATTAAGGCTTTTCTTAGAATGCATAGCACAACATACATATCATAACATCGCATAAAGCACCCGTGCCAAGCTAAAGAATTACATGATGACATTTGTACACACATAATTTGAAAAGAAGATTTAAACATTCATACATCCATGTGTCTTGCACAAGAGTCAAAAGATGATAGTATATCATCCTATGTTAAAGCATAACATCATTTGTATAAAATCCCAGAGCAAGGTAGTAGCTAGAGCAAGTGTCTTTTCCTGTTTGGTTAGAGCTAAGTTGAGTAGTTCTAGTTCCAAGTTAGGGTTTTGATGAGCCTTTTGTGCATTTTTATAGTGATGTCGAAGAGACGTGTTACGACGAGGTCGACTCCCCAATCGGAGGGTGAGTCTTCGAGTGCGCAGAGTGAAGCCATGATGGAGAGTCTGCGACTGAGTAATGAGGCTCTATCAAGGCAGTTAGTTGCGATGCAATCGCAGATTGAGATGTTGATGACTGCAGCCGCAGCGCAGCAGCCTGTGGTGCAGGACCCTGCAGTGGGTCAGACTGTGCCTGTTAATTCCTCCCGCTCCTTTGGTGCCTCCAGTTCTGCTGCCACCAGAGATGAACTTCATATCGCATTTCCAAAGATTAGGACCCCCTACGTTTGACGGAAGGGCTGATTTCATGGCGTTGGATGACTGGTTCGTTGCCATTGAGGAGATGTTTTCGTACTCGGGAATCTCCGCAGACCAAAAGGTGATGGTCGCTGCTTACCAGCTGAAGGGACTTGCTAAGAGCTGGTGGATCAGGGAGAGAGAAAGCCTTGTAGACGGATGTTCGTGGGAGTCGTTTAAGGCAATGGTGTTAAAGAAGTTCCTGCCGTCGGTCGAGCAAGACCGTCTAATGAATAATTTTCTGCACTTGAAGCAAAGGCAACTCACGGTTAGTGAGTATGAGATTGAATTCAGTAAGTTGAGCAGATTTGCTCCAGATTTAGTAGCTTCAGAAGCAGGAAGAGTGAAGCGATTTCTCGGAGGACTTCGTGGCGACATTCAGCAATTGGCTAGCGCTTACCGGTCTGAAAGTTATGCTGAAGTAGTAGAAGTAGCGCTGAAAGTCGAAGCCATCGACAACGCCAAGAATAGGGGTGCGTTGATGAGGAAGGATAAGAGAAAGGTCGAAGAGGGGGAAAGCCCCAAGGTATCTGACCCTGCCCCAAAGAAGAGAAGTAGTGAAGTTTGTAGTTTCTGTGGTCGCCCTGGCCATCCGTTTGAAAAATGTTTCAAAAGGTTGGGAGCTAAGAAACAGCAGCAAGTGTCGGCAATACAGAGCACTCCCAGAGGAGATTTGACTTGTACCTTCTGTAAGCGAAAGGGGCACGATGTTGCTCATTGCTGGTCTAAAGATAAAGTGTGTTGTCAGTGCGGACAGAAGGGGCACGTTAAGACTAAATGCCCGCATTTTCAGCCTACTCTACAGCCGGTGCCGCTTCAGGCCTTGCCGCCGCCGCAACATCAGGATAGAGGAAACGGCAAGTTGAACGTGATGACTAGGGAAGAAGCTCAGAATTCCACCCAAGTTATTTCAGGTTAGACTTTAATTTAACTCTTAGCCTTTATCCTTAGTCTCGTTCTCCGAGCGGTTAGTTACGTGTTCGATTTTATAGGAGAATTTAAGGTAAAGAACCGTTGGGCGCGCGTTTTGTTCGATTCTGGTGCTACCCACTCGTTCGTGGCTAGGACTTTTGTAGAGCGTCATCGTTTGATCCTCGATCAGATTGGCGATGCGTTTCGCGTTAAGTTTCCTTCTGGCGACTCCGTAGTGTCGGACCAGGGTATCCAGAAGTGCCCTATCCTCCTAGGTGGCTTCTTAGCTTTTGCGGATTTAAAGGTGCTAGATTTGGAAGATTTCGATGTGATTTTGGGCATGGACTGGTTGTCCAGTTATGATGCGGTTATCCAATGCAAGGTTAAGCGTTTGGACTTCAAGATGGACAACGGTCAACCCATGAGTGTGTATGGTTTTCCACGCCAGGATTCCCCGGTTATTTCTGCGGTATGTGCTCGGAAAGTCTTAGATTCCGGTTGTTTTGCTTACTTTATTTCTATGTTAGAAACTGTCAGCGTTTTGCCGTGTATCGAGGATGTTCCTGTGGTGCGAGAGTTTCCCGATGTTTTCTCGGTCAGTCTTCCTGGTCTTCCGCCTGAGAGAGATGTGGAGTTCGTTATCGATCTTGAGCCTGGTACTCATCCAATTGCTAAGGCACCATACCGTATGGCCCCGCGTGAGCTGGAAGAGTTGCGTACCCAGTTAGATGAACTGTTGCAGTGTGGTTTCATTAGGCCAAGTTCTTCGCCCTGGGGTGCTCCAGTGTTGTTTGTGAAAAAGAAAGATGGCTCTATGAGGTTGTGCATAGACTATAGAGAATTGAATAAGGTAACCATTAAGAACAGATATCCGCTGCCGCGAATAGATGATTTATTTGATCAGTTGCGTGGTAGTTCGATGTTTTCAAAGATCGATCTTCATTCAGGATATCATCAGTTGAGGATCCGTGAGTCGGACGTTCCTCGGACTGCCTTTCGTTCCCGTTATGGTCATTTTGAGTTTTTGGTGATGTCATTTGGTTTGACAAATGCACCCTCTGCGTTTATGGATATGATGAACCGAGTGTTCAAAGACTTCTTAGACCATTTTGTGGTAGTTTTCATCGATGATGTGTTGGTGTACTCAAGAAGTGCTGAGGAGCATGCTACGCATTTGCGTTTAGTATTGTCTGCTCTAAGAGAGCACAAGCTGTATGCGAAGTTGAGTAAGTGCGAATTCTGGCTTTCGCAAGTGTCTTTCCTGGGTCATGTGGTAAACAAAGATGGAATTTCTGTAGACCCAGCAAAGATTTCTGCTGTTTTGGATTGGAAGACGCCTACGCCTAAGGAGATAAGGAGTTTCTTAGGGTTGGCAGGTTATTATAGAAGGTTTGTGCAAGGATTTTTGGTGCTGTCAGCACCTCTGACTAAGCTTACCCAGAAGAATGCAGCCTTCGTTTGGAACGATAAGTGCGAGGAAGCCTTTCGGGAATTGAAAAGAAGATTGTGCACCGCTCCTGTTTTGGCTTTACCGACCGAAGGAGTAGAGTATGCCGTTTATGTGGACGCAACTCATGTTGGACTAGGTTGTGTTTTGATGCAAGAAGGAAAGGTGATCGCTTATGGGTCAAGACAATTGAAAGTTCATGAAAGGAATTACCCTACGCATGACTTAGAATTTGCTGCAGTGATTTATGCCTTGAAGCTTTGGAGACATCTTCTTTATGGAGTGTCATGCAAGATATTTACAGATCACAAGAGTTTGAAGTATGTATTTACCCAGAAAGAATTGAATTTGCGCCAGCGCAGATGGTTGGAGTATGTGGTGGATTATTAAGTTGATATCCTATATCATCCGGGTAAAGCTAATGTAGTGGCTGATGCCTTAAGTAGAAAGACCGCGCATGTCTTCAATCTTTCTGTGCAGTCCTTAGTGGAGGAATTTATGTTGATGGATATCTCAGTTGGTAGTAGTGCCACGCCTTCGAGTTTAGAAGCTGAAGAGCCTTCTTGGATTACCCTTACAAGACTGCATCAGAAGGATGATCCTGATTTGCAGCATCTCCGGAATAGAACTGAGAAAGGGGAATTACCAGATTTTTCAATTGATGACAAGGATACCTTGAAGTATCGGGGTAGGTATTGCATTCCCGCGTTTGAGGATATTCGAACAAAGATCTGTATTGAAGCGCATGGCTCTAGTGTCTCTTATCATCCTGGTTCCACAAAGATGTATAAAGACCCGAAGCAAATTGTTTGGTGGTCAGGCATGAAGAATGATATAGCTAGATACGTTTCAGAATGTTTTACCTGTCAGCGTGTTAAGGCAGATCATAAGAGGCCTGGAGGTAAATTGAAACCTTTGGATATTCCAAGCTGGAAGTGGGAGAGTATTTCAATGGACTTCATTACCGGTTTGCCGAGATCTCCTGGAGGACATGATTCTGTGTGGGTCATAGTTGATAGATTGACAAAGTGTGCTCACTTTGTGCCCTTTAAGATTGGTTATTCCATGGAGAAAATAGCAGAACTTTATTTGGATGAGGTCATTAGATTGCACGGTGTGCCCGTGAGTATCGTGTCGGATCGAGATTCCAGGTATATGTCTCATTTCTGGCAGAGCTTGCAGGGAGCCTTGGGCACTGACCTTAGATACTCTACCGCTTACCACCCTCAGACCAATGGACAAACGGAAAGAGTGAATCAGATTTTGGAGGACATGATCAGGTGTTATATTTTGGATCATGGTGGAGCTTGGGATAAGCGTCTTGGACTGATGGAGTTTGCCTATAATAATAGTTATCAGGAGAGCTTGCAGATGGCCCCCTTTGAGGCTTTGTATGGGAGGCGATGTAGGACTCCCCTATTTTGGGCTGAAGTTGGTGAGAGGCTGTTGTTAGGTCCAGAAGCTTTGGAAGAAATGAATGTTGCCGCGACGCATATCCGCGAGAAGCTTCGCATTGCTCAGGAGCGTTATGAAAAGTATGCTAATCGGAGAAGGGTTGATCTGGAGTTCGCAGTTGGGGACGTGGTTTTTCTGAAGGTTTCTCCGATGCCAGGTGTTAAGAGATTTGGAAGGAACCACAAGTTGGATCCCCGGTATGTGGGACCTTTCTAGGTGGTTGAGCGCATCGGAGTGTCAGCTTATAGACTGGATTTGCCCGCTTCTTTCTCAGGTGTTCACGATGTGTTTCATGTGAGTCAGTTGAGAAAGTGCGTGCGTAGTGATCGACATGTCCTTGACTCGGTGCCCCAGTTGCAACCTAATCTGTCTTATGTTGAAGAGTCTGTCCGTATATTAGAGACTCGGGACCGAGTGTTGCGGAAGAAGACGATTCCTATGGTCAAGGTCCTTTGGCGAAACCAAGACGTTGAGAGCGCGACTTGGGAATTGGAATCTGTTATGAGGACATCACATCCTCATCTTTTCTCCTAGATTCTGTCTGGTGAGTGTTTTCATCCGTAGTTTGAATTCTCGCTTCTATCTTTTGTATTCAAGATATTCGTTAAAGTTTCGGGACGAAACTTCTTTTTAGGGGGAGTGGCTGTAACGCCCCTGAATTTTCGGGTATTAATCTAAATTTATTGTTGACGTCATTATGACGTAGGGCGTTACGTTAGTGCGGAGTTAGCGGTGCGCCGACATTGCACGTTTTAGCGTCCGTTCGGTCAAAACGACCAAATTTAGGAGCGACCCGGAATTGGAAAATTTTACGTTAGGAAATTAGAGTATTTAATTTTAGAAATAAAGTGCTAAAGTTTCGTGGCGTTCCGAGCAAATTTAAAGTCTCGGTGATTTTTTCCAAAGTTTTGTATATTCTAACGCCGCCGTAAACTTCAGAAATTTATATCTCGAGAACGGTACGTCGGATTTTGATTTCAACTTCGCCGTTGGATTCGTAGCGCCGCCGTTCACCTACGGTACGATTTTCGTCTTCTTCGGCATTCGTTTAAATTTTTGGTAATAACGAAATATTATTAAATTACTATTATATTATTATTAATGTTAATATATATATATACAAAGATAAAAGTTCACGGGAAATCCAATCAAGTTCTCGGAAAATCCAATCAAGTTCTCGGAAAATCCAATCAAGTTCTCGGAAATCCAAGCATATTCTCGGGAAATCCAATCCTAGTCATCGGAAATCCGAAGTTTCATTCTCCCCTGAATTCATATCCCTCCTCCTGGTTAAGATTAGTTTTATTATTATTATTATTATTATTATTATTATTATCATAATAATAATGCCATATATATATAAGTATGACCTCTTCCCCTCCGTAATAAAAGCAAACCGAAACCCTATTCACCGTCTTCCTCGATCTTTTTGCGACCCGCGAGAGACGCTCTTCCGTGAACCTTTCGATCGCCGCCACCGGAGCTTCGGAGCTCCGGAGCACGAAATCTTCGTCGGAGCATAGATCTGGAAAGCTCTCGCCGAGCTCTTCGCGTGTGCGGTAAGTATTTCGAGTTTCGTAGATTTTTGAGTTGGAGTCGGTGACCCTAATCTTCTTTTTCGCCCCAAAAGTTTCAGAAATTGTTCCTCGAGGTTTTCTAGCGGTCGATCTGCGACGAGGAGCGAGTCGGAGGCCGTCTTCTTCGAAAGATTTGAGGCAAGTGGTGGACTCTTCACCTTGCCACGTTATTGTTCTTTACTTATTCACCATTCTTGCTTCTATCTAATTTAGACAGAAAATATTATGCGTATATATCATTTCCTGCTAAAGAAACGTGTATCCAGCCGAGTAGTCGCGTACTTTGTCAAAACCATCAAAATACTCTTAGGGTAGATTCGCCGATTTCGTAATAGTTAAACTCGTCGATATCATTTCGACGAATTCGCCGATAGGTTTAGGCTTTCGCCGACTTCGTCATGTGTCATAGATTGTGTCTTCGCTAAGTGTATTCGCGATTCGTCGATAGTAATTCGACGAATTCGTCAATAAGATTGGGTTCCCTCACGGAATTGTTTCGGGGTTTTCCTATGGTGCCTGTCTTGGTCAGGGTTTGGTGAGTCTCTATTTCCCAGCTGGTTGTTTTGGACGGTGGATGGTCGAAATGGCCACCACTAGTACCAGGTTGTTTTCCGTGGACGAGTAGACTGTTGGTTGGTGGACTGTAAACCACCGCCGCAGTGTTTTTGCTCCTCGGGGGTTTTAGTCTGATGGTCGGTTGGAATGAATGCCTCCGCCTCAGTACTGTTTTTGGCTGGGATAGTGGTTCACTCCTTGGGCAATTCGACACTTTTCCTTCTTTGGATATAGTTGTAGTACAACTTTGACCGCACTTCGTGCCAGTTTTTCCCTTACTTGTGGATATTTATTTGATTTGCTGACGTTTATAGCTGTTCCTGTTGGGTTGGTAAACCTCCTTTGTTGAGTTCTCTTACTCTCTGATTATTATGCCTTTGTGCTTAGGCATTCTTTTCTTTTGAATGCCTCAGGTTCGGACCAGTAGCAGGTGGAGCTGACCGAGTCCTGTTTCTTCAGACTTGTGGCAGTTGTTTTCTTACTTTTTTTTTTGGAGAGGTAGACTTTTGATTTCTTTTGAAACTTGTTAGGGTTATGGGTTCGTGTCAGTTTGTTGACGCCCATAGCCTGAGTTCTTTTATGTTAGACTTGTCTTGCTATTTTTATGCTACTACCGTTATTTGCTATTTATGCAATTGCTCTCTGGGAAGGTTTTATGTTAGGGTGCATAGTATTTATTTTATATACAAAACTGCATAATTTCTTCTACATGACATCTCTTTTAAAACCATTATCACTGTATTTTGAAGCCCGTAAAAGAAATTCTTTTTACTTATACTAAATATAGAAATTGTATATCATTAGAATGTTGGTTAGTTCATCATGCTCATATAAGGTGAATTGAAGTAAATTATGTATTTTCTGCTGCATAAACCTATACTTTCTTATTTATGGACTAGTTGATCTATTAAACCGAGGGACACGGTAATTGAAAACCTTAAATATGTCTATGTTTTAAAACATAAAGTTCTTGACTTTCTAAAGAAAAGTGTAAAGTTAGAGCCGCCTGAGCGTCGGCAGTTGTCCCCTGCATGACGTGGCATCATGACGCGTATTTCCTCTTACTCTGACGTATTATTTAATACGGAGAAAATGCGGGTTGTGACACTGATGTCTCTGAGTTATTGGATAGCATTTGCCGAGAAGCTCATGAGTCTCGCACCTCTGGTCATCCCGGCAATAATAAGATGTACCATGATTTGAAGCAGATCGTGTGGTGGCCGGGTATGAAAAATTATATTGCTCGTTTCATCTCCCGATGCCTGACATGCCAGAAGGTGAAAGCCCAGCGTCAGCGTCCGGGTGGTCTTTTGCAGCCTCTGCCTATCCCATAGTGGAAATGGGAAGACATCTCTATTGATTTCATCACTGGACTGCCCCTTACTCCGAGAGGTCATGATGCGATTTGGGTTATTGTGGACCGCTTGACTAAAGTAGCTCACTTCATCCCGTACAAGGAAGGTCATCCCACCGAGAAGATGACTCGGATCTATGTTTCTGAGATAGTTAGACTTCATGGGATCCCCCTGCGGATTGTTTCTGATCGTGACTCGAGATTTGTATCGCACTTCTGGAAAGGATTCCAGCAAGCTCTGGGCACTGAGCTCAACCTGAGCACCGCTTACCATCTGACTACTGATGGCCAGACCGAAAGGGTGAATCAGATTCTTGAAGACATGCTGCGGTGTTATATTCTAGACTATCAGGGAGCTTGGGATGAGCACTTGCCATTGGTTGAATTCGCCTACAACATCAGCTATCAGGAGAGCCTCAAGATGGCCCCCTTTGAGGCGTTGTATGGGCGTCGTTGTAGGACCCCTCTCTACTGGTCAGAAGTTGGTGAAAAAGTTGTGTTGGGTCCTGAGCTACTTCAGGAAATGGAAGAGGCCACCAAGAAGACTCGTCTTCAGCTTGGCCGTGCCGTCGAGAGGCAGATGAAGTATGCTAATCAGCGTCGCCGTCCGTTGGAGTTTGCGGTGGGTGATCGTGTTTTCTTGAAGGTTTCTCCTACTCCTGGGGTGAAGCGTTTCGGTCGCCACCATAAGCTTAGCCCGAGATTCGTGGGACCGTATGTTATTTCAGAGCGCGTTGGAGGATCTGCTTACCGACTGGATCTACTTGATTCCTTGGCCAGTGTTCATAATGTCTTCCACGTCAGCCAGCTTCGGAAGTACATTCATGATCCCAACCGCATTGTTGTAGAGTCTCCAGTGATTCCTGAAGCTAATCTGTCCTATCCAGCCGAACCTGCTAAGATCGTGGAGTATCAAGAGCGCAAGCTTCGAAAGAGAACCACTCCTATGGTGAAGGTACTTTGGATGCATGGCAAGTCTGAGGAGTTCAATTGGGAGCTCGAAGCTGACATGCGTAGAAAGTATCCGCACCTTTTCTCTTAATCCTGGTATGCCTTCGCTCTTGTTCTCTTCTCTTATTACTATTTTCATAGTTAGTTTCCATGCCTTAATTTGCAAACCTTGTCGGTATAAAGGGCATCTGAATCTTCGTCATATTAACCCCAGCTAGGAAATCATCAGAAGTTTCGGGATGAAACTTTCTAAGTAGGGGAGAATGTAACAACCCAAATAAAATAAAATACAATGAATAGAGTTAATAATAATATTAATAATAATATATTTAATTTCCCTATATTAACCCCGAGCCAGCCCCCCCTCTATTTCCCGATCCCGCACGGTCCAGGTCTCCCGCAAGCCGCAAGCTAGGTCTTCCGCTCCCGTGTCGCTCCCGCTCCAGCGTCGACGCCTCCTCCCCCTGCCGACACCGACGCCTGCGCCTCCTCCCGCCGGCGCCGCTGCCTGCGCCTCCTCCTGCTCCCGGATACACCTCCTGCCGGCGTCTGCCTCTGCTTCTTCTTCCTCTAAGGGATCGGCAGCAGCCTTGTCTCCTCCTCAAGGCCGGAAGCCGCCTCCTCTCCCTCCAACAGCAAGGTCTCTCCTCCAAGGGACCGGCAGCCGCTCCTCCTTCTCGTGGACAGCAACCACCTTCCTCCAGCAGCCCTTCCCCTCTCCGTTGGGCCGAGTTTTTGCGTGGGGAACATCTAGGGTTTGCTCGGATCCGCCTCTCCGTGGATTTTTGGGCTCCGATCCGGCCTCCTTGGGTAAATTTTCCTCCGATCCCCGCATTTCAGATTTTTGACCTAATTGTTATGTGCTAACTTTCGCTTCCGGACGACATAATCACGTCGGATCCGCGTGGGTGTGTCGTGTACTCGACTAATCCTAAGTTTTATTCGATTTTCGGTGTCGTTCAATGAATGTAGCGGTGGAATCGCTCAAGGCCCTCTCCGAATTAGGGTTTCCCGGATCCAACCGTCGCCAAAACCCTCGGATCTCTTGTGTTAATCGCTTCTCCCCTCTTTGCCGAGGGAGGTATATTTCTTAACTTGCCCCCTTGAATTAATTACGCAATAGAAACACTTGTGTGCGCGCAGGAATAAGCATTGAAATAAATATTTCATGTGAACGCATCTTGAACAGGTTCCGCTAGAGTTTAGACCTTGCTTCTTAGCCGCCGCCTTTAAGCCCGGCTCCTCCTTAAGGCAAGTAGAGAAAACTCTCTCGCTTGCAAACAAGTTTTATTTAAGTCACACTTGTACCGTACTAGCCCTCACTTGAATTTATTACTTGCAGATAAGTAAGCTCATTAGACGTCATAGACAAACAATGAAAAGGAAAATGTGTCGTTTGATGTGACACCGGAAAATGAGTTTACACTTGAAATGGTAACAGAAACCAATAAGGGAATCTTGCGAGCAGCGATAGCTTAAGCCTTGCATCTACTCCCATGCTAGAATCTTGTACATCAAATGACGACACACACGCCTTTCATTGATTTCTGCTTATACGTTTGTGTTTAGGCTAAACTCCGGAGTATGCTAAAAATTTACTAAAGAATCTCAGTTAGTCTCTGACATACTTTACTGCTATGCTTGTTTCCCAGTTTACTTGTCTATTTTATATACTTGAATCTCTGTTATTGATCTTGTTCTGAGGCTTTTCCTTCTGTTTGGATTTGCCTTAGGGTTCGTGACTGCGCCGCCTACTTCCTGAGCTGTTCCTCGCCCAGCTCCCGTCTATCGGAGGTTTACTTTTTTGTAGTTGCTGCATCAGGTCCTTTGTATCTTGTTTCTTTTACTTTTGGATTTGTCTTTCCTGTACTAGTTATTGTCAGGCATTTTCCTTGTATCGTGGACAACTCTTAGGATGGTATGGATGTATTTTAGCATTATATAAATGTTCATTTTGTTTCCGTGGTTTACTAGCATCTACTTTTACATCATAATTATAGCATGAGAATTGATCAAAGTGCATGAGCATCACTTTTAATTCAAGCTTCCGCATAATAAATCAAACTGGTATTGTTTTTTCAAAATCTAATTATTTTCTAAAGATATTTTGGAATTACAGCTCCCGCCTGGCATACATGGTTTCTCTTTGCCCATGTCTGCGGCATCACGACCCGCCCGCAGCGCACTCTGATAATTGTTATGAGACGGGTCGTGACAGATCCTCTGCGAGACCCCCTGTTGAATGGGGAAGGCGTAGTCGTACACCGTTGCGAGGGGGGGGGGCGGCTTGGCCGCACCCTCTATAGCCGCACCCCATGGGGCACTACAAGAAAATTAGTTTTTTGTGACGAAATATTTGTGACAGAATAAATTTCGTCACTAAAGATGTACTTTTTGTGACGGAATTCGACGTTGGTCACTAAATATTGATTATCGTTTAATTTGTGGCTAAAACAATATTTAGTCACTAAAAATATTTTCTTTAGTGACAAATTTTTTTTCCCGTCACGAAATGTTATTATTTAGTGACAAAAAATAATTTCATCAAGAAAGGTTATTCTTTAGTGACCCAAAAAATACTTGTCACTAAATAATTCAATTTAGTGACCAAATCATTTTTGGTCACAAATTAAAATGCATGAAGATTATTTATTGACAAATAAATATTAATCACTAAATATGTACAATTAGTGACCAAAATCTTTTTGGTCACAAAAAAGCATTTAGTGGCGGGGCTACCGTGACCAACTTGTGACCGATAAATTGGTCACTAAATATCTTTAGTGACCATAATTAAATATTTAGTGACGAAAAATTTCATCACTAAAAGACAGTTTTCTAGTAGTGGGGGTGCGGTTAGGTCGCGCACCGCCGAGGTGGGGGTGTGGTCTTAGTCGCGTCTGGCGCTGCCGGAGTGCGAACTGTTCGTGGCGGATTTTTCCACTCTCGCGATCATGGGTTGAACTTTGACCCCACTAACTCCACTTTCCCTTAGTGGAGCTTTCTCTAAACGCACCTCATGGGACTTATAAATCCATGGATGAACATCATCTCTACAGATGCACATCATAAGCCCCCCAAACCTTTGGAGTTCGGGTTACTACGTGGAAGAGTGCGGAGGTTTTGTCTTGTTCGTGGCAGTCCAGATTGTTGTCTTCGCGCGACGTGCTGTGCCATGTCGGAGGTGAGTTATTTTCCATTTTTTGAGAGAAATAAGTAACAAGGGGTGAGACCGCGCCGAAGCGGCTTTGTCAGCGCGTGGATGACCGACCGAGGTGCTAATGACGTCGCACCGAATGGTTGGGATGTCGCACCGGGAGAGTGGGGGGGCGTACCGGGCGCCGACCGGCCGGTGCGCCTGCGACCAACTCCCGGTCGGCGTTCGCCCGGACGAGGCGTGCTTCGCCGGACCCGGTCGGCCCCCAGCCGGGGGCGCGCGACCAAGCCCGCGCGCCGGATGGGGCGTGGCCGACGCGCGGGGTCGCGCGTCGGGCGGCCGCCAGGGGCCGCTTGCCGAGCGGTGCTCGGGGCTGCCCGCCGGGCGGCGTTTGGCCGCGTCCGGGTGAGGTCGGCCGAGCGATACTCAGCCGCGCCAGGGGGCAGTCTTCGAGCAACGCTCTACCGACGACGGCCGTGCGGGTGCGCGGTCGGCCGCACGCGCGGCCACCGCACGCGCGGCCACCGCACGCGCGGCCACCGCACGCGCGGCCACCGCACGCGCGGCCGGTGCACACAGCCGGTGCTTGGTCGGCGCTGGCCGTGCGGGCGTTCGGCCCACGCACATGCGGGTCGCGCGCGGGTGGCCAGCGTGCCCGGCCGGTGCTAGACCGGCGTCGGCCGTGCGACCGGTGCTTGGCCGGTGCCGGACGCGCGTGCGCGTGGCCTGTGCGCGTGCGGTCTGCGTGCGTGCAGCCAGTGCGCGTGTCCGATGCTCGGCCGGTGTGCTGCCTGTTCGTGCGCGGCAGGCACTCCGCATGCGCGCGTATGGCCGATGTGGTTCGGCTGAAGCGACCGTCGGTTTGGCGTTTTCCGGCGTGTGGCCTGTGTGTGGCACAAATGTGTGCGCTGGTTGGCGGAGTTTGGGTAATGCGTATTTATATATGTAAATTTTGTTTTATTTCAGGCTTCGAAACAGAGTGGCCAATCGAGGTCGATGTGTCTGCGCTCTACTCTTGACAGCGTGCGGATTGACATGTGGCGCAAGTGTCTTGGAATGTCTTCTAGTATTGAAGTGAAGATTCCTCGGGTGGAGGAGCGTGCTCAGAACCCGCCGACCGGCTTCATGACTCTTTCTGAGAGCTGCTTGATGTCCGGGTTTCTCTTTCCTCCCTCAGAGGAGGCTATCGAGATATTCCGATTTTGCGGTGTTCCGATTACCCAGTTCACCCTGCAAGCCTCATCGGGCTTGGAGCAAGTTGGTTAGCACTCACAGGCTGTCAACTTCGTTTCTCGACCTAGCAAGCCTCATCATAAGCCACCGACACCTAAAGGTGCAGCCTCTGCATAGTTGATAGATAAAAAGCCCTCTTTCAAAAGAAAGAAGGGCAAGTTCCACAACTGCATTAAGTGGGGTCACTAGGCCGCGGAATGCAAGGCTCCGAAGAAAAAGAAGGAGGAAGCCCCACAAAATGTTGCGAATATGCTGGTTGATAACTTTGATTCCAAGTCCTTTGTGGTTATGATTGGGACTAGTCACCGCAGTTCATCTGAGTGGTGGCTGGACAGAGGTGCTACCTTTCATGTGACAAATGACAGAGATATTCTGGTTGGGTTCAAGGCAGTCAATGAAAAGGTGGAGAACTGCAACGGAGGAGAGACCGAGGTTACATATGTCTGGACAACATAGCTGGTCCTCTCTTTAGGTAACACTTTAACTTTAGAATAAGTTAAAGTAGTTTTTTCTTTAACTAAGAATTTGATTTCCATGAGTTTGCTAGATAAGGTCGGTATGTCCTTCACAACCCAAAACGATAGAATAACCTTAAGGGTTAATTCACATTATTTTAGTTGTGCGTATATGATCAACGATATGTATAGACTTAGCCTAAATAACGATTGCATTAACCAAGTGAGTTCAACTCTAATTGATCTAAAGTTGTTACACAACAGACTAGGATATGTGACCTATAGGAAAATGCAAGATCTAGCTAAGAGTCATAGCATCCCTTTAGATCTTTCTATTCGATTTGATAAGTGTGTGGCGTGTGCGCAAACCAAGATCACTAGAACACCTTTCAAGTTGGTTTCTAGAAGCACGCAACTTCTTGAATTGATACATTCTGATCTATGTGACTTCCAGAGTTATGTCACTAGAGGGGGGAGGAAGTATCTTATTACCTTTATAGATGATTTTTCAAGATATTGTCATATATACTTATTGAAATCGGAAGATGAAGCTTTTGAGACCTTTAAGATCTTTAAAGCTCGAGTGGAAACTTAATTAAATTTAAAGATTAAGAGAGTTAGAAGTGATCGAGGATGAGAGTATATTTCAACTAGGTCCAAGGAATTTTGTGCCTCTAAGGATTTAATCTTTGAAACTACAGCTCCTTACTCACCCCAATCCAATGATGTTGATGAGCGTAAGAATAGAACTTTAACAGAAATGTTGAATTTTATGCTCCTCACAATTGGCATGACTAATTCCTTTTGGGGAGAAGCGGCCCTAACTCCTTATGTGTTGTGGCACGGTCATCCTTGTAGATATGATTCTTTACAGACTTGGGGTTGTATTGCTTATATTAGAATACAAGACCTTAAGAGACCTAAGATGAAACCTAGAGCGACAACATGTGTCTATCTAGGTAGTGCAAAAGATAGTGCGGCTGATAGGTTTCTGGATTTATCCACTAATTCAGTGATAGAGTCTAGAGATGTTGTATTCTTTGAACATAAGTTGTCAAAGATCATGGCTTAACCGTCTCCGGGTCTACTGATATGATTTCAGAATCTACTGTAGAATCCGAAGCTGGCCCCTCTGGCTCTACTCCCCAAACCTTTAGAGGTTGAACCTGTTCCAGTTAGAGCATCTACAAGAGATAGAATCCCGAAGAAATTTGGTGAAAATTTCGTCACCTACCACTTAGAGGATGATCCATTCTCCTACTAGGAAGCAATGAGATCTATAGATTCTTTGATGTGGGCAGAATTCATTGATGATGAGATAGACTCGCTGCTACAAAACAACATTTGGTATTTAGTTGACCTGCCGAAAGGAGCTAAAGTCCTAGGATTCAAGTGGGTGTTGAAGAAGAAATTGTATAGTGATGGGTCTATAGTCAGGTACAAAGCACGTTTAGTAGCTAAAGCTTATAAATAGTTAGGGGAAATATACTATTTTGATATTTATTCACATGTGTGTCACCTATCGACTATTAGAATTCTTCTCTCTTTAGCTTCTATCGAGAACTTTATCGTTCATCAGATGGATGTAAATACAGCCTTCTTAAATGGAGAGTTTGATGAAGAGATCTACATGTTACAACCTGAAGGTCATGTACATAAAGATCTAAAAGACAAAGTGTGCAAACTAGGCAAATCTATGAGCTTAAACAAGCGCCTAAGATGTGCACATGAAATTTGACCAAGTGGTAAAGAGCTTTGGATTTCAGTCCAGTCTCTCTGATAAATGCATTTATCACCGCTCATTGTCAAATAAGACAGTCATCATATGTCTATATGTGGATGACATGTTGATTCTGGGGTCGGATCTTGCTGTACTGAGGGGTATTAAATCCACTCTTGCAAAAGCTTTTGACATGAAGGACCTCGATCATGTTGATTCTCTGCTAGGTATGAAAGTTAGAGTGGATAAGGGTCGTGTTACTCTTACAAGCTCACTATGTAAAGCAACTTTTTTCTACCTGGGAATATAAAGACTGTAGGCCGGCGGAGACACCATTTGAACACAACGTTAAGTTGAGTCCTAATGAATGGATCATCATTGATCAAGTAAATTATTCAAAAATAATTGGTAGTCACATGTACGCCACAAGTTGTACAAGAGCAGACATTGTCTTCTCTGTTGGCATGCTGAGCCGCTTTACTAGTAGTCCAGGCAAAAAGCATTAGGATGCCCTTGATAGACTGATGAGATACATGAGAGGTACTAAAGATCATGCTATATGCTACACTGGTTACCCCCCTACTATGCATGGTTTTTCTGATGCCTCGTAGTGTTCGGAAATTAGTAATAGCAAGTCTATCAGTGGATTTATATTCACTTTGGGTGGAACTGCTATCACTTAGAAATCCAAAAGACAGACTTCTATAGCTTTGTCGTCTATGAAAGCTGAGTTGTTTGTCTTAGCTTCAGCTGGTGAAGAGGTAGACTGGATCAAAAATCTGATTTTAGACATTCCCTTGTCTGGGTTACAAGTCAACTCGCTGAGCTTGTACTGTGATAATCAAGCAACAGTTCAAGTCGTTCAAAATCCCCTCTATAATACGAAGAAGAGATATGTAAGACTGAGACATGTCTTGATGAATTATTTGAAAGAACAAGGAATTATCATCTTGATCGATATACAATCGAAGGATAACCTAGTTGATTCATTGACGAAAGGAATGCCCAAAGATCGATTAATCAAAACAGTGGGGGAAATGGGTCTGAAGGCGATTTAGTTCAGCCTTAGTTTAAGTTTAGGCGATTTGGTTCAGCCTTAGTCCACTTGTTTTGATTTTCTGATTTCCTTTGTCAAAGCAAGCATATTGCGCTCTGTTGATGTTCTTGGTTGCTGAGCATAAATCTGATGAGTTATTTCATTCCAAATCTGATGTTAATAACTTTACCTGGATTCGGCTTTCCTACTTAGGAGGAGAGTGTTATTCCAAATTTGATAACACGATCTGACAGGTTTTGATTCTTCTTCTTCTGTTAATTAGTTTCATTCCAAACTTGATGATATCCTGTTAGCTTTAGGAGAACAGTAACTGTGTCATTCCATATTGGAATACAAATATTGCTGTGATATCCAAAATTCCATGAAATCATTTCGTTGGAAATAGATTATGGATTCTGAGGTAAAATCTATAATACTCCATGAAGGTGTCCTCATACTATTTAAAAAGTACTATATTCTTACAGTAGAACTAGATAAATGTATATTTTCAAAGGCCTGAATTCATTCTAAATAAAATTCTTTGTTGAAAATTACAGAAGTTGCTGATATATGAGGAGCACTTGTAGTATAGGATCCTGATCAGGATGATCTTTTAGATGCTGACAGTTATAGTGATGTTTGATTTCTTTTGCTACTTCTCTTGTTAGATCATTGTTTAGCTCGTTTCTTTGGACATTTGTTGTTTGGACTATTTTTTTGACTTTATTGTTGATCATTAGCCACCAAGTATGTTGAACATGTGCTATGATCGTACTTTAGACTGATATGTGGTGCTGCTGAGATTTATGTTTATTTTTATGCGTGCATACAGTTTTATGTTTAAGTCCAATATGTTAAACATGTGTTTTGGACACTGTTGTGAATGATTCACGTTAGGATGAACATTGCACAAACTACCCAATTCCGACGTCGGGTTCGTAGCGGACATAGGAGGAGAACATAGGAGGAGATTGTTAGATATTTAATTTAATATGTCCGCGCGTGTCGAAACTGGCCCGGAATGATACAATGGGTTATGTGTCTTCCTAGGGCTAAGCTCTACGCTGTAGATACTATAAATAGTCATTCCAAACTTGATGAGCTATTGTGTACTATCTTGAGCTAGAGCCGAAACCCTAACAGATGAGACTTAAGGTTCATTCTCTTTCATGAAAAGGTTTCCCTTCAAATATTTGGATTTTCCTCCATTTGATTTTGAATTTTTCCCATCAATTGATGTGGAGCCAAAACATCAAACATCATACAAGGCACCATTAAAATATTATGAAATAATTGTTTTAAGATTAAAATTTCTAACACAAACATTACTCTTGTACATTAAGGCTATGTTCAGGATGGCTTTAACTACATGAAAATAGTGGTGGGAAACTAGTGTTAGGATTAGAGCTGCCAGAAAAGCAGTAGAAGGAGAGGGAGATGTTGACCTACGGGAAGAGACATACAACTTTTCTGGAAGTAGGAGTTCATTGTTTTCCAAAAAATCCTAAAATATCTTTTTAACGCGCACTTTTCTCACCACTAAAAAACCAAACGTCTTCGAAATAATGATAACAATGAACTTAAATAGAACTTCTCTCGCCATCATCATTGTCTCAAACAGAACCTAAGCAACAAAAGCTAATCATGGCTTCATCCTCAGCATCTTCCATTTAAACTTGGATGTCAAAATTCATTCCAAATATTTTACTACTTCTTTCCTCTTCAGCCATTACATTAATTTGATCAGCATTGCCGCCATAATATAATACCATGCAACTATATGGGTGCAATCGTGAAAACGAGTCCAATTCGAGTTGAGTTTGGCAAAATTTCTAAGCTCAAGCTAGAGCTAATCATTTCAAGCACAAGCTCATTTTGCTCGGCTCGAGCTCGAGTTCCAGCTCGAGCTCAAGCTCAATGCCTACTTATTGAGCTCGAGCTCCAGCTTTCTAGCCCGCAAGCTCGAGTCGAGATCGAGCTGGTCACGAGCTTTTCAGCTCATGAGTCTTATTTTCTTCATATTTTTAATTTTTGTAAATGCACAGATAAAAAACTCGCGATCTGATGAACAATAATATGTAAGCTCGAGCTACAGCTTCACGGACTCGAGCACAAGTCGAGCTTTTTTCGAGCCAGCTCATCGAGCTTACGAGTCGGCTCAACTCAACTTACATTACGCAAGTGCATTGAAGTATGTTTGCCCATATCTTGTCTTTTTGATGAAGGAAAATAGTGTTTCATGCACCCCAAAAAAAGTTTCCCGCCTCCTTAGGAGACATTATGTCTTCAAAATTCTTAGATATTCTGATGCAACCCCTAGCATCATCATTGTTACTTTATTTTTTACATGCATATGCATCCCGCATACTTTAGCACACATTTATTTCTTTATCACACATATTATTGTATATGTATGCGCTTACACTTGTTTATTTTGTATCTTGCACATCACTCATGTCTGTTGTCACAGCTTATTGGGGTGATTATCCATAATACTATGAATAAAAGATTTGTCAAATTAGGCAACATAATAATTAGTGCAAGCAAAATTTAAAAAGAGAAATATTTTAAAATATATTAAGTAAAAAAAAATCTAATAATGAGACATCTACTTTTATATTTTCAGAATTACATTATTGAGAGAATATTAAAAGCATTGATTTGTAAACACAAGAAATTTCCTTATTTTTATACAAGCGGGAAATAGCTGGTTGAAGCTCATTGCTGAGTTGGCACTCAAATGATAGTCTATTTTACTGTTTTTCATGTAGTGTCGGTCTACGTGCTGATCTACTTTTTGGAGTTTTAAAAACATTGGTTGAATGTAAGGCCTTGAGGTCAGGCACCCTCGCGTAATTCGTACAAACCCTAGGTTGATTATCAGCATTTATTACTCAATGAATCTAATTTATGCCGCTTAATTTAAAGTCGACCGCACTATTGATTTAGAGAGTTGTTATTAGCAGTCCAATTCTCGCTATTCGCAGTCTAATTTCTATGAGTTATTACGCGCTTTTTAAAAATACGCCATGTACATGCATTTTTAGGAAAATTATTCAACATGAAAATTGTAGATCACGTCGAGATCTACAACTTTAGTGTTGAACACTTTTCCTAAAAATGCATGTACAAGACGTATTTACAAAAATTACGCTCATGTTTCAATTAGGGCGACAATACGTCTTGTGCGTGCATTTTTAGGAAAAGTGTTCAACACGAAAGTTGTAGATCTCGACGAAATCTACAATTTTCATGTTGAATAATTTTCCTAAAAATGCATGTACAGAGCGTATTTTGAAAAAGCGCGTAATAACTTATAAAAATTGGACTGCGAATAGCGAGAATTGGACTGCTAATAACAACTCTCTTGATTTATTATCGAAATCTATATCTTTCGGGTTGCATCATATTGGGGCTTCCGAGTGACCGACTTGGTTAGAGTGATCACCCCGCTCTTATAGGACTCAATCACAACCATTAATTCTTCCACATCATGGCACATGGCCTCAATCATTTAGAATGAGATGCATCTCAAGAAAATATCCATACAACCCACATTCTCACTGCGCCAATTGCCACATGCGTGAGAGAGAGAGAGACTTCGTTTGGCGCGGCGGTGGCGGTCGTGTACGCAGTGGTTAATGAACCGTCGTTTGTGAACGCCCAACCTCACATAAAAAAATTCGTGCATTTTATGCTCAAAAGTCATAACTAGTCTATTTTCTTGGTAGCGGTCATAGTCTCTCTCTTGCCAAACATTGACATTTTTGATCAAACTCACAGGAGCAAATAAACCGCGCCAAATGAAGTCAGAGAGAGATAACTTTTTGGTTTCAAATCCAAGTGATTAGAAAGTGGAAGTGTCTTGTTTTCTTATATCCATTTTTTTCTAGGGAATTGTTAACCGCACACCAGAATCGGCTATCACACAACGAATGATCATAAAATTCCCATCTTAAATTAATTCATTTTTTTTCTACGGGCAAGCCTTTGCCCTAAGTCGCATACCTATCCCCGCCCTTCTTTCGGTGAGAGAAGCCCTATCCGAAACCCCACCCGACTTCCTTCGCACGATCCCCGGAAGAGCCGAATATTTTCGCCGACCCTCTCGGCACCTCTCGCCGGATTCCAGAGGGATGGCCTTGAACACCGCGAAAACCACGAGCTTGGAGGAAGTCCCACACGCAAAGGGATGTTCTGGTTCTAGCTTCATTTCTTCAATTTAATGCTAAGGATTCTTGATTCTTTTCTAGTTCTAACTCCGCATCTGATTCATTATTTTACTGGATCTTTTGCTATGCATGTCAGGTGGGGTTTTTCTTGGTCATCAAATTACTGAAATAGAATAAGGGACCCAGAATAATGGTTTAATTATAATGTTCTAATCGTATGAATGTTACATAGACATTGGAAGCAACTGATTTTGCGGGAAACAAAAGCAAATCAAGATAATGAAGATGATATTAAATGTCTATTTTAGTATCTTACTTTGAAATGATTATATCAAGGTTATAAAATATGACAATTTCTAATTTTAGATTCGATTTGTTGCTAACAATTTTCAAAAAAAACTGATTTGTTGTTAACAATGATTTGCGGATAGCTATTTTTTATTTGCTATTAACAATTCCCTTTTTCTATAAATAATGTATGATCTTAGCATCTAGAATACACCACACACAACATTTTCATAGAACAATCTAAACAATCCTTAAATCTATTTAAAATACTCATGCAATATGCACATCATTATAGAATATTGTTTTAATACTCTAAATATGTATAATATTTGTTTAATGTTATAGACAACTCTACACATTTAGACCCTCCCAATGATTCCAAATTTTCAGGTACCTCAAGATTCATTAATAAATTTTAAAAATAATATCTAAAAAAAATTAAGACAACCAAAAAAAGTTCTGAATGCTTTACTAATGAATATTTGCTCAGCAAGCCGCAGCCACTGCGGCCGCGGAGATGATTGGTGCGAGGGAGCCGTGGCATGTCTCCTCGATGCCAACGAGTCAACATGGGAGCCACGAGACAGAGCCGAGCTCAAGAGTCGGGACTGGGATGACGTGGCCCAAAGGGTCTATGACCGGGCCGGCGGCATGGCCCATACATCCAAGACGCCGGTGCGGTGTAATGGTTCGTTTGGCGCGGCATTTTTTGCTCCGGTGAGTTTGGAGAGAAAAACTTGCTCCGGTGAGTTTGGAGAGAAAAACACCAACCTTCATGTAATGCATGTTTGGCATAACCGCATAACAAAAGAAAAGATTGCTAGTTTTGAATATAAAAGCTTAGGTGAGTTCAGGCATTCACGAACAACGGTTCATAACCACCGCGTTCACGACCGCCACCGCCGCGTCAAACGGAGTCTACGAAGAAGATTGAGACTATGAAGAATCGTTGCCGTTCAGAATCCGCCACTGCGGCGGCAGGTAAAGGCGGAGGAGACGGAGAAGGAGGTGGTGGAACGTAGCGGTGCCGTTCTTTAGCCGGTTTCAGAGGTTGTTGACATGGAAGAATGATATCGTTGGTGTTCTGGCCGGGCATAAGAGATCGACGGCAACGGCTGTGGTTTCGACGGGCGGAGTTTCGACGACAAAAGATGGCCTGGGAGCGGCTAAGATCATTGATGACTCTCGAGTTGCCTATCATCTTCTTAAACTACAAATTATATAGTTGATTTCTTAAATAAAGTAAATTGATGGCCAAAAAAGAGTGCGTTGATATTAGTATCGCACTTTTGGCTATCCTCACTAACGGCTAACCACAAGCATCATTTTGAGGGTTGGCTATTCGCAAGCAATATTTATATTTGCACACCTATATGTTTTGATTTCTTTTTAATATTTAGAGATGTAATCTTGTTTGAAACTTAAAAATGAATTGTAGTGCATGATACTTGATTTAATCATAATACTCATGTTGTAATATAACACTACAATCAATGAAAATATTGAGAAATGCTTGCGCACTCAAAGGAAGACCTGCATGACCAGCTTTAGTTACACTTTATCAACATGTTACAGATACATCGCAGCGGCATAAAACCAAACAGCTTGCGAGCACTCTACTCTGACCCAGGCTGAACAATACCATTCTTACAAAAAAAGCAGGTCAAACAGTCGATGAATTGAACATGTAAGCTAACCTGTATCAGATCAAGGACCAGATGGCGCAACTCAAGAGTAAGTGTTGATAGTGCTCAAAGCCTCCGAGTGAGCGTCTAATTTGGAACGTCTCTACCCGTTGCCCCCAGCAGGGGTATTTATAGGCGGAACCCTAAATCCCCGACGACCCGTTATGAGTGTTTTAACGGGCCCGTTAGGGTTCCGTTAAAGACCCGTCATTATTGCTAAATATACCTCGGCATTCTCCTCCTATATTGTAGCAATTGTATCACATAACGGGTTAAACAAAACATATATTAGATAACGACAAAATGAGTTTCAGATAAAACAACAAGAGTTTTAGAGCAAACGTCTAACCTCAAACAGGTTTCAAACATGCAAAAGCAAAAGCAAGAGCAAGAATAATTAATCTGAAGCAAACTCAAAACTGATGACAGATCGGTCTACTCAAACAACAAATCATCTCCATCTATGTCGAAATCCATTTTCTATCCTCCAGACTTCAATTGATCTGCATTTAAACATTAGAATGTCATGAGAACAAAACTCAATGAATCCATACATATGCATATCAAAAGTAAAGTGAACAGTTCTAACAACTTAGAACGTAACACTCTAACTAGGAAGAAAGACTCACAGGTTCGCATCTCTATCTAATTTACACAAAATTAGAAAGTATTGGTTTCATAGAACCAAGCTATGTTCCTTCGATAATCAGAATTATTATCAAAACATTTCACAAGTGTGTCATACCATCAAGTTTGGAATGATACAACAACCTATCATCAGATTTGAAATGATATGATGAATAATCCTGATTTCATGGCACAAACAGTAACTTCAGTATTCTTTTTTGGAATGATACCCAATTCAGCCTTTGAAAAGAAATAGTTGTGTAAGTCATCAAGTTTGGAATGACTAGCAACTAAACAATCTCAGGCTTTCATCAAGTAGCATCTGGAACACTTCAGTGTACTCAGTCTAAATGCGTGAATGTAGGCAGACTCGGCTCTAAAATCTTAAACATAACATAGGTATTAAGTCCCACTAAATAGACTTTAATCACATATCTCCGGATGTTTTAGATGTAAGAACTTGTATAAGCCTTTGGTAAGACATCTGCTACATTATCTTTTGATCTCACGTTTAAGAGGGAAATGATCTCTTGACTGATGAGATAGGTCAACCAGGCTTGTTTCATCCGTAGTTGCCTTCGCTTACCATTGAAAAGTGAATTAGTTGCAATGGTTTTTGTGGCTTGATTGTCACAAAATATCGAGATAGAGTTCATTGTTAGGCTCGTCATTGGAATATCCATAACCAAATCTCTAACTCACTCTACTTCTTCTGCTGCTGAAGCGAGAGCATAGAGTTTGGATTCCATAGAGGATAGTGTTATACACATTTGCCTCTTAGATTTCCAAGCTACTGCGGCTCCTCCTAAGGTAAACACATAACCACTAGTGGACCTACTATCACCAATGTCTGAGCACCAGGAGGCGTCAGAATATCCTTCAAGCACAGGAGGGTGTCCACTGTAACATAAAGCATACTGCTCAGTATACTTTAAGTATCGCATTAGCCTTTCCAAGGCGTCCCAGTGGTCCTTTCAAGGGTTACTAATGAATCTACTCAACATGCCGACCATAAAGGCTATGTCGGGTCTAGTGTAGGTAGTAGCATACATTAGACTGCCAATAAGTTTGGAGTAATCCAACTGTTTAATAGGTGAACCGTCGCGAGGTTTCGGTCTATTATTATAGTCGTATGGAGTCTCAATCTTCCTGTACTTATCATAACCCCACTTCTCTAGTAGAGTTCTGATGTAGTGACTCTGGCTGAAGGTGATACCATTATCCGTAAAGTTCACTTCCATTCCTAGGATGGTTTTCACCACACCTAAGTTAGTCATGCTAAATTTTGATTTCAAGGTAACCTTTTAACGTCTTCCACCTCAGACTGATCAGTACCCAGAATTAGCACGTCATCAACATACAAGCAGATTATAGCGACGGAATTTGGACTTGTCCGTATGTACAGACATTTATCTGAAAGGCTGGATTTAAAATTCAGGCCTTTTACGTATGTGTCAAACTTCTCGTGTCATAGCTTCGATGATTGCTTCAATCCGTAGAGTGACTTAATCAACTTACAGACCTTGTTTTCTAGACCTTCTACGACGAACCCTTCAGGTTGGTGCATGCAGATCTCCTCAGTAAGATCTCCATTTAGAAATGCAGTCTTAACGTCCATCTGATGAACGACGAAGCATTCAATAGATGCGATAGCGAGAAGAACCCTGATCGTTGCAATGTGACAAACAGGTGAGTATGTATCAAAGTAGTCTATTCCACTCACTTGAGTGAAGTCTTTAGCAACTAGACGTGCTTTGTACTTAGCGATACTCACATCTGGATTCAGTTTCTTCTTAAGAACCCACTTGCTCACAATGGTTTTAGCTCCTTTGGGCAGGTCAACTAATGTCCAAGTTTGGTTCTCCATGAGAGAATTCATCTCATCATCAATGGCTTCTCTCCATAACAGGGAATCCCTGGGTCGCATCGCTTCCTTATATGTGGATGGATCATCTTTAACGTGGTAAGTCACAAAGTCTGTATCGGTGCTTTTAGGAACTCGTTCCCTATTTGATAACCTAGTGGACTCTAGGGCACTAATGTGAACTAGCTCAGTGGCAGGGAGTCGTAGTTCCATCCCAATGATGGTATCAGGACTGGTGTCTGGCAGACCTGGAAGAGTCGGGTTTTATCTTTAAGAAACTTGTCCTTAAAGAACACAGCATCTATCTCTAGACTCAATGACCGAGTTGGTAGATAGATCTAGAAATCTGTCTGCAACACTATCCACCGCACATCCTAAGTATACACAAGTGTTCATCTTAGGTCCTATCTTAGATTGCCTTATGTCAGGTATCCTAACGTAGGCGATACAGCCTCAGGTTTTGAGATTATCGAATCTGGGCGGTCTCTTAAACCAAAGCTCATATGGAGTTTGCTTTAATTTAGCATGAGGAAACAAATTCAGGATGTGATTCGACGCGAGGGCTGTTTCTCCCCAATAAGCCGCAGACATACCGGCAGTCAACAACATATAATTCAACATTTTTGTTAAAGTTCTATTTTTCCACTCGGCAATACCGTTGGACTGGGGCGAATAAGGGGCAGTGGTTTCAGGAATTATGTCATTGCTGGCAAGAAAATCCCTAAACTCACTCAAGGGCCGAGACGTACTCGCCTCCTCGATCACTCCTAAGTCTTTTAATTTTCAAATCCAATTGATTTTCAACCCTCTTTTTGAAAATTTGAAATGTTTCAAAAGCTTCATCTTTGATTTTTAAGAGATAAATGTGAGTATATCTAGAGAAGTCGTCGATAAAAGTTATCAGGTACTTCCAACCACCACGTGTGACAAAACTTTTATAGTCACAAATGTCGGAGTGTATCAACTCTAGTAAACGTGTACTCCTAGACACCTGACCAAATTAATGGTGTTCTAGTTATCTTAGTTTGAGCACATATCTCACATTTGTCAAATTTGGTTTTAGTATCTAAAAGTATGTTGTGAGTTTTAGCTAGCAGAAGTAGTTTTCTATAATTCACGTGTCCTCGTCTGACATGTAAAGTCTTAGGATCTATGAGATTTGAACTAACCTGATTGACTACTTCATTTGCTAGACTCAACTTATACATCCCATTTAGAACGTAGGCACAACCAAAATAATGAGAGTTGACCATTAGGGTCACCTTACCACCACTAATGTTAAAAGATATACCCGCATCGCTTAACAGACTAATCAAAATTAAATTAACAGCTAATGTAGGAATGAATTTAACATCTTTCAAAATTAAATGCGTACCTGACGAGAGGAGTAGATCCACAGTCCCCGTCTGGAGCGCCTCAGCAGTGGCTCCATTTGCAACTGTAACTGTCTCAGAGACTGGAGTGGCATCCTTCAGCAGAGCGGGATTGTTGCAGACGTGGCAGGTCGCCCCCGAGTCCAACCACCAATCAGTACTGGCCTGACCTTTCCCAACCATGGCAACAAAGTGGGAGGGCGCAGTCTGGTGAAGCATAAGAGCTCTATTTTCAGGCTTTGATGGGTTGGCATCGAGCTTCTTGGGTTGCCTGCAGTCAGAAGCGCAGTGACCCCACTTGTTGCAGTTGTAGCACTTGCCCTTGAACTTCTTTATCTTCTTGCTAGTGTCTACTACTGCGGGTGCACTGGAGGGAGGTCGAGTCCGATCAGATTTAGGCTTCCTTTTTGGGTGGGTGATCATATTAGCAGCAGATTGCTGCTTGCTCACCACCTCCATCACACGCCTAGTCCGATTCTCGTCCTCAATGCAGATAAATCGTTTGAGGTCTTTCAGACTGACCTGAGTTTTCTTCGGATACATCTCCGTCTTGAAAGAGTACCACGCTGAGGGAAGCTTGAAAATAATGGCACCAGCAACAAACCCATCTGGCAGAGAGACGTTCTCACTGTTGAGCTTGGCCACCAGATTCTCCAGGTCTGCAATCTGGGGTAGGATGTCCATGTCCTCAGAGAAAGTGAATCCCATGAAGTTGTCCACCATATGCGTCTTGGACATATTCTCCTCTTCCTTGAACTGATCTTCCAGCGCATTCCAGATTTCCTTCGCGGTCTTCAATTTCCCAAAAGTCTCTGATAGCAAATTGGAGAGACAATTGAGGAGATAATCACGACAGAAATCTTCATCGTTGATCCACTGAGCCTCTTCATCTCCTCCTTTGAAATCTGTGAAATCAGTCTGCAGTGTATAAAAGACATTCAGATATCTCATACCGAACTGCGTGTTCCGCTTCCAGGCACTGAACTCAGAATGGGAGAACTTCTCCAGCTTGATCATCGGCACAGGAGAGGAGATGTTGTTGTTCTTCGAAAGTGAGGCCATCTGGAGGTGTCGGCGAAAACACGGAAGAGGGAACCTCAACCACCAAAAAGGGGTTGTCGTCCGGTGACAGCACTGTTGTCAGCGACAGCGATAGCTATCACCCAACGATACCGCTAACGCAGACGTTAGCCGGTGGTTTCCCCCGAAACATCGGCAGTTAAGCTGCACGATCCGCGGCACGATCTTCGCGATCGTCTCCTCTGGTGACGGGATCGGAGGCGGCGCTGCACACCTTCTTGCTGGCGAACTCCAACGGCGGCAACTCCTCCACGTAGAGGGAGGTGCGGCGGCAGCGAGAAGGGAGAACGGTGCCGCTGGAGGAGGCGGGGCTTCCTCCTTTGTCGACGGCAATGGACGGCGCGATCTCCACCGGCGACGACAGCGGCGGCGGGACTGCACTCCTCCTTCGGCGACGACAACGGATCTGCAAGAGAGGACGGCGCGAACTACTTCTTCGATCGGGAAGAACAAGGGCTCGACGACGACGCTGCAGGCAATAGGGAGAGCGGCGACGCTGCACTCCTCCTTCGGTCGCGCGTGTGAGAGAGCGACGACAGCGGCGACTTCCTCCTTTGATGACGGCGACGAAAGAGGCGTCCCAGGCGAGAAACGCACGGCGGTGGCTTGATCGAAGGGGAAACGAACGGGAGCGGGAGAGGGGGCTAGGGCGGCGCTTGGGCGGTTACAACTTTGAGAATGATAGTGCTCAAAGAATCCGAGTGAGTGTCTAGTTTGGAACGTCTCTACTCGTTGCCCCCAGCAGGGGTATTTATATGCGGAATCCTAAATCCCCGACAACCCGTTATGGGTGCTTTAACGGACCCGTTAGGGTTCCGTTAAAGACCCTTCATTATTGCTAAATATACCTCAACAAGTGTTTGGGTTGAGTGAGTGTTTGGGTTGCAGATGAGTTTTCTCCACACCATTAGTAGTATCAGCTAGTCATCACGCTTGTCGGAGGCAACGCCGGACAACGCCCAACGCCAACTACGCCGGCACCGGGACTTTCCTTCATCACTCAATTTCTGATAAGCATTCACCACATCGTCGACAAAGGATTTGGGGATGATCTTAACAATCTTACACAAACCACCAAAATAGGTACAATTATCTACGAAAATCCTGCCATTTTCCTCTCTTCTCAGCTCAAATTTGAACTGGTTTTCTGTGGCCGGATCAAGTAGCGGCCATAGCCGCTTAAAAAAATCCTCATGTGGCTCAAAACGGCACTGGTAAAGAGGCTTCTTCACGTAGATGATATCAGGCCTCATCCATGCGGCGCACTGAGTAACTTTCGCTCGGCTCTTGTTTACCAATCGACCCATCAAACTCCACTTATCGATTCTCTGGTTCGTCGTCGCCGTCGCCTCCACCACAACCTCTGAGAAAAGAGTCCATTGTTGCCATGGGAGTTGGCTTGACCTCCATTTGGGATGCCGGACGAAAACCTAGTAAGGCCGGAGATCTAAAGTGTGGTTGAGATCCATGTCATAGCGGGAGTACTCGCAGTGCGTATAAGCCAGTGTGGACAGAGAGAAAAAAGACATAATTCTAAGTGTTTTTACAGTGCGGATAGCAAAATTTGCAGTGCGTATAACAACGCAAAAAAAAGCTAAATCAGCCGATTCAGCCCCCGGATTCCAGAATAACTTAACTTTTTGAAATTAGGCACAATATTATTTTTCTTTATAATTTTTGTCTCTAAATTTATCATGGTTTTTTATTTTAATCCCAAAGGGCAATTTAACACCGTTAAACATGCAAACTCGTGCACCCCCTTTGCCGCAGTGCCCACCGCAGCGCTGCCATCGTCGTGCCGCCGCCGCCGCCGTCACTCCGGCAAACCTGCCCTGGTTGCCCGGACCGCCCTGGGACATGGTCGTCATATTCTGAAATTGGTGATTCAGGTGATCGAAATCGTGCATTCTTATTCGCTCATTCAGCATCTAGAATGGTCTGAAGCTTTCAATTGAAGAGACAGATCTAGAAAGAAGAGAAAAGAGAGCTCTGAAGTTTCCGACGAATACTAATTAACTCTCGTTTCATCATCCTCCTGCTCAGAGCTCGTTCTGTTTGGGATGAATCTGCTCCAGAAATTGCTCCTGCCAGTGCTTCCAAAGACTTAGTTTTTTCTCAAGAATTTGTAAAGGAGTGGTGACCTGTCACCCTCCTAAGAACTCTAACTCCTGTAATCGACAAAATTAATGGATTTTGTGAGAACTGAGTTTGGTCCTGTGGTTTTTTTCTTTTTCGGGTTTTTTCACGTAAAAAATCTCATTGTTCTGTTGTTTGTTCTTTTTTGAATATTTGTGTACTTGTCTCACTCTCGAGCTAAGACGGCTCATATATATTCTTTGGTCGGTGGGAGCGGTAAGTGACCCGCAACAAGTCTATAATATTATACATCTCCATAGTTTGGAACATGTGTTGATGTGGAAGAATATGAATGTCGTAATCCGACTATCTTGTGTGCACTATTTGTGTCCCTGAGAGATGAACCTAATAGATCTCTCAATGATTCTATATCAATCTCAGCATGGGTGCTCTGTTGCAACATAGTCTTAAGTACACTTTTTAATATTTTCAATTTATCTTCCCACATTATGCATTTTTTCATTTAATAAAGTCATCTCTTCATTATGTACTTTCTTCAAAGCCATAATCTCTTCCTTTCGCTTCAAAGACATTTGTGTAACACCTCTTTCAAAGCAATGCATTGAACCAAGATGTTCAATTCCAAACACACTTTAAAATGTTTCTGCATTACTTTCCTCATTATTCATAATAATATCTTGAAGGTTGAAGCTGAGACTGATAAAATTTGAAATAAAATTGATATATAATTACCTTGAAGAAAGTCTTTTGAAGCTCATAAACAAATTAAGCAAATTATATTTTATCTTAATAAAAAATTTAGCTTACAATTGCATCGTTGGTTTCAAAGTCTAGCTTCTTTCCCTTAGCCTTCTTGAGTTTCAATAAAAATTTCAGCTTGAGTGGGGTCTCCCTTCTACTTTGAACACTACAAATGCATAATAATAAATAGATAATAATAATGAACTTCAATATAATCTATGTTATTAAAGGTGCAAGATTCATCAAGGCATTATTGAAAACATAAACACATTTAGTTGGAAACATCTACTTTCCATAAAATCCTAAATATGCACAATGAGATGCAACAATAAACATTAATATTGAAAGCCCCCTAAGAGTTTGAAATGAAATGACCTAAGATATAATTAAAATGTTACATAAATATAATATTTAGACGAACTACAGTTCGCTGAAAATTCAGCAATCCGCACGTGTTGTTCGCTGAAAATTCAACGAGCCGCATGTGCAGTTCACTGAACATTCATTTTGGCGGGTAATATTTTGGTGGAAAAAACATCACAATTGTCTTATTTTCTCATAATATAAGTTAGGGTGAAATAAAATCATTTCAAAAATATATTCCATGGTAAGTTTGTGTAAGATCTTTCCATTAATAAACTAAAATTTTTGACTTTTTCATACACATATATATACAATACACGCATATGCATACACACGCATACACACCCAAACATGTGTTAAAGAAAACAGACTAAATTTAAACCTCAACAAACATTTAGCTATCCATAAACTGAACAAAAACTTAAATCTAAAGCAAAACAATAAGGATTGAGCATGGACAGTTTCATCCATGTTAGCATGTCGGCAAATATTATTAGTTTCGTGTTGAACAAAACTACGCAAACCTATGCCGACAATTATTATAACCCAAAGGTATACTAAGCAATTACAAGTCAACCGCAAGAGAACAAAACTACGGAAAGCTTATTAATTAGTTTCACGTTGAAAATCATCTATTATAAAATTCAGTGAGCAGATTAAAATCAGGAGAGAATGATATTGATCAGATTTCAGGGAGATAAAATCCACTGGAAAAATATCTCCTTATGTAGCCTCACGTCCTCTGCCGAACGTCTAACAAATAAAAATGAAGCTAAAACTTCGTCCTGCTAATAGTAATAAGAAGTGATGAAACTTTGTTAATGAACCTTTGTAAAACTTTGAAATTACCTAAATACAGTAGAAAACGGTTGAATTTTATGTGATCAACAACATTTTCATATTTGGTAAATAAGCAGTAATGAACCTTTGTTGCGGTGATATACAAAAAAATAGAAAAAACGCATGGCTAATGAAAAGCAACGAGTTCAAATGCATTTGTTTGAGTAATGTAATGTTAACAAACATTTCTAATGGAAATGCATGAAAAAATAAAAAGATTTATCGTAGTGAAAGGAATGACACAAAAATTGGATAAATAAAAGCTATCTCAAAAACCGTGCGCCCACCGCTGCACGGCCGCACCAGCGCGGCTCCTGTGTGCCACTGCCGCATTTGCGCCACCCGCGTGCCACTGCCGCATTTGCGCCACCCGCGCTGGGCACTCCCGCGCGCCGGCCGCCGCCGCGCAACCGCACCTGCGCGGCACACGCCCGCAGGCCGCGCGACCACCGCCTCACGGCCGTGAGGCCACTGCCGCGCGGCCGCACCCGCGCGGCCCGCCACATGGCCGCCTCCACAAGGCCGTGAGGCCGCCGTCGCATGGCTACACCCACATGGCCAGCGCGCGCCGGCCATGCGGCCACTGACGCGCGACCGCACCTGCGCGCAGATATCTCCCGTGCGCGCTGGTCGCGCAGTCGCCCCTGCACGGTCGTGCGGACACCGCCGCAAGACCGCACCTGTGCGGCCCGAGCGCGTCGGTTGCGCAACTCCAGCGCATGTTCCTACAGTCACCGCCGCACGGTCGCACCTGCGTGGCTTGCACGTGGGGCTCTCTCATGTGCACTGGTTGCGCAACCACCCCCGCACGACCATACTCGGGCACGGGGACCTCTCCTGCGCGAAGAAGGGCATGTTGGATCTCCCCCCCCCCCATGCGCGCAGGCACCTTCTCGCTTGCATGAGCATGCAGGGCTCCCTCGCCTCGCGTGCGCCTCCTTGTTTCTTTTAATTTCATCTTAACTGCTACAGAATCTCACGACGCTCGCCAACATCATCGTTGGTCCTGCCTGAACTACCCAGGGGCAAAGTTGTCATATTCACAAAAAGGCGATTTGAGTGCCCCCGATCGAGAATTCTCATTCGCCCGCTCGATGGTTATAACGGCGCAATTACTAAGACGCCCTTCTCGAAGGCTATAAAGGGGGTCATGAGCTTTCATTTGAAGCTACCTTGACTTCAGCACCAGAAAGAGCTCTTGAGTCTTCCTTCGAAGATTTCCCAGAGTTCTCCTCCGGCGCTTGAAGATTGAAAGTGCACAGTTTACCTCACTAGAATTCTCTAGAGGGGGGGGTGAATAGAGATTAAAAATTATTTTGTGCAAAGTTAATATATATATGTGTATGATCACAGATTATAGCTTCCCACACACCAACAAGAATTAAACAAGTAAAGAAAGTAAATGCAAGAAAAGAAATCACAGCACAACACAAGAAAATATAGTGGTTCCCCAAACTTTGGGTAGTCCACTCTTCTACCCCCTTGGTAGGAATTCACTATCTTGCACTGAGTCTTTTGATAAGGAGACTCTTAGAACCACCCTGAGTCTTTTGACAAGGAGACTCTTAGAACCAACTGAGTCTTTTGACAAGGAGACTCTTAGAACCAGTACACTGAATTTTTTGAAGAGAGATTCTAAAAACTCTTTAACAATGTTATAAGTAAGAAAGAAATAAGAACAAGAATGAATCTTCTTCCTAGCAAGAAGATTGGAAGCACAAGAAGTAGTGAATGAAATCTCTCTTCTATAGTGAGAAGGAGATTGTAAAAACTTTTCTCTCTTTTGTGAGAGCTTTCAAAGTTTGCAGTAGAATGGCTTCTGAAGAAGAAGGAGAAGATGAAGGTTTTTTCTCTGCAGCACACTGTCTCTTTTCTCAGCTTTTCTCTCTATTCTCTTGGGAGCTTTTCCTCTATTTCAAATGTATGTGGTGGATCACAAAACTGCATTTTCTGCCGACCTCCTCTTTATTTATAGCTCTGTTAATTCAAAATAATACTATAGGAGGATAATCAATTAGCAGTCAGAGAAAATGTTTCCATAATATTTATTTCTGTATAAGGAAAGAATCAATTCTGATTTCAAATAATGTCCAAATAAGTTTAATCAAATTAGCCAAGAATCAGATATAAGGAAAGAATGATTCAGAACGGCTATAAAATATTGACATTTATTCCATACAAATCAGATCTACTGAAAGAAGGAAAGAGATCTGGCGCATATTTAAATCTGTCACATAAATCGACGTGCGTCGATTACTATTCGACGTAAGCGTCGAATTCATCCTGGCTGGACGTCGAGAGGAAAATAAGGAAGGTGCGTCGACTAAGGTGCGTCGACTTCTCCATATGCGTCGACTAGAAATCAGAGTAGTGTCGACAACACATACGTCGAAATCTTCCTAAAGTTACTTCGACTCAACCTGAAGGAAACGTCGACTACATTTCGACGTTGCGTCGAATACAATTCCACGCATATTTACTTAACCTTGGTTTTCTTTCTTAGAATACATATTCAACTTATTTCTAGGGGTTAAGAGAAATCATTTCCCCAACAAAGATTCCTTTGAAGATCTCTTTAGGAGTTCGAGGATCTCTTTAGGAGTTCGAAGATCCCTTGAAGATTGCTCGAAGGTCTCCTTCGGCCCTTGAATATTGCTCGAAGATCTCCTTCAGCCCTTGAATATTGCTCGAAGATCTCCTTCAGCCCTTGAAGATTCCTTCGGAGCATCGAAGATATCCTCCACTCCTCGAAGGTCCCCTCGAAGACAGCTCGAAGACCTTCAGCTCCGTCCTTCGAGTCAAGAGCCATGTTGTTGTGTTCATCATTCTAGCTTGCTTTCGAGCACGCCCCTCAGCTCTCAGCTTTAATCATCATCCGCGTTCAAGAGGAATCATTGTAACGAGCGGTGGTCTGTCACGCTCGAGAGATAAGTTTTTGTAATACTCTGAAAGATAGTGGAATTGGTCGGCACCGTTCCGACCCCGTTGTTTTTTCCCTTTACTGGTTTTTCCACGTCGAACGTCTTGCTGTCAACTGTTGGTTCTATCTGTGACTGTTTACGCGTTCGGCTCACTTTCGAGCTGAGACGATTTAATTTGACTGGTCCATAAGAGCGTCGAGCAATCCGCAGTAAAGATATTTAATATATATATATATATATATATCTTTATTATATAAGGGAATATAACATTCGTCATGCTCTTACCGTGCTTTCATTTTTCACCGTTGGATCTCTCAATAAAAAATATTATTTTGAAAGAGAGGAGAGAGAAAAAATAATCTTTAAAGTATATATGTATTTTTTTACAAAATAAATATTGTAATATTGATGTATATTTTTTACAATCATTTTGAGTACTCATATGTATATGTTGCGGGCGCAGCCCGCAGACGCATCGAGCACGGGCGAAGCCCGTGCGGAGGCGGGCGAAGTCTACCTGGATGCGGCCGAAGGCCGCCCGACAGCATCGCGTCGGGGGCGGCCGAAGCCCGCCGTCGCCGACCGGGTACTGTCGCGCTTGGTCGTAGGGGCGGAGCCCCGTGTCGGGCACTCGTATATATACCCGTGCCTCTCAGAGGCACGAGGCTCCGCCCCTACTGCCAAGCGCGACAAAACCCGATCGACGACGGCTGATGAGTCCCAATTATATACACATTTCCGGACTACGGCGCGCTTCGACCGCCCTTGCGCCCACAACATATACATTTGAGTACTCAAAATGACCGCACAAAAATTCTAATTAATATTTTATAATTGTTTTTTTTCTAAAACATTTATATTTTAACAAAAAATTATTTTAAAGTAGGTCTATGAGGTCTAATGATTATCTACCATAGTAGGTGTAGGAGGTCTACTAAAGGACTAATTTTAGAAAGGCCCCCTTGCTCAATAATACTTAGCAAAAGGCCCCCCTTTCCATAGTACTTGGCAAAAGGTCCCCCTTTCCTCCATGTCATCGCTGAGGTGACATTTTTTCGGCTGGGCTATGTTGTGCGACTGAGCTGTACATGGCTTTTGGTGAAGAGTGTCGGCTGTCATTTTTTTTGGCAATGCATGTGAGTAGAGAGAGAGAGAGAGGAGAGATAAGAAAGAGACGAGTAAAATGGAGATCTGGTACCTACCTCCACCCCTCCTTCAGCCTATAAATAGGGGCAAAGCTCCCCATTTTCCCATATACCACCTTTCTTCATAATCGAGATTTCTTCCTAACCGAGAGAAACGGGTATATTTTCTCCCTCTCTATTATTTTTCCTCTCTCTCTCTAATATTTCTAACTTGTTATTTTCTAACTTTTTCTTTTATTTTCTAACTTGTTATTTTCTAACTTGCTATTATCTAACTTTTTTTTTAGGAATGGCTAGCTCAAGTTACAATGATCGTGGATTCTACGATGAGATGTCCATGTATTTGGAATCTCAGACCTATGATGCAGAAAATATAGAACATGTTGGTTATGATAATAGCAGTCATGATTCATCAGATAGTGAGAGTGACAGTGACGTAAATTTACAAGATAATATGAATCAAATATTTCAAAATTCTGCTATTATTAAGAGACAATGGGTAGATCTTGTTGCAGTTAACAATTCATATGTTCAGTTTATACGAAATGAAGAGGAATGGAACAATGAGATTGATTTGGATGGTCAACATTCATTTGAACGTCAACCATCAGAATCTATAATCTCAAATGAATTGGATGTTGGAGGAATTTATATAACAAAATCTGAAGTACAATTTTCAATTACTGCATGGTCCATTCTTAATCATGTCCAGTATAAGAAAAAAAAGTCAGATAAAGATAGATTAGTCGTTATTTGAGTAGAAAGTGAATCTTGTTCGTGGAAATTAAGAGCAAGTAAATCTAAGAGGTTAGGAGGTGCATGGAAAAGTGCTACAATATCGGGTCAGCATAGTTGTTCAAATGCGAGCATTCAAAGTGATCATCACAACTGTACATCTAAATTTATTGCAAGATTTATTGTTCCAGTTTTAAGGAATCAAGTTGATATCAAGCCTCGAGAGATTATTGGCAGGATTAACGTTAAATTTAGTGTTAATGTTTCGTGCATAAAAGATTGGGATTCTAGAAGAAAAGCCATCAAAATTGTATTTGGAGGGTGGGATCAATCTTTTAAAATTTTGATGCGCTATCTAGAAACACTTTGTTTCTATAATCCCGGTTCTGTTTGTGATATTCAGACTAGTGGAAATCGTTTTCAACGATTATTTTGGGCATTTGGACCTTCGATACAAGGATGGAGTTATTGTTGACCAGTTCTGAGTTTAGATGGAACTTTTTTGTTAAACCGTTTTAGAGGAACAATGTTAATTGTTGTAGGTATTGATGCCAATAATGGTCTTTTCCACTAGCATTTTCTATTGTAGAGTCTGAATGCAATGAGTCATAGGAATGGTTTCTGATTAAATTGAAAACCTTGATTCCAGCAATCACAACTCGCCCAGACCTATGTATAATCAGTGATAAACATTCGGGACTTATACGGGGAGTATCTTCAATCTATCCATGGGCTAAGCATAGACATTGTTTAAGGCATTTGCGTGAAAATTTTAAAAAAGTAATTCGTGGGTTCGACATACAATCAGTCGGCAGTCTTTGTAATAAAATGTATTGGGTCAGAAATACTTCTGATATTAATGATTTTAATCAGCATATGGAGGATATTAAGGCTGCAGATCAACGAGCCTATCAATGGCTACTAGAAAGAGACTTTGAAAAATGGACATTGGTTTTTAATGCAGGTGCAAGGTATGGAACAATGACTACCAGTGCTAGCGAGAACTTTAATGGTGTGCTTAAGAAAACCAGAGATTTGTCTATACAAGCATTGGTTTCATCAACTTAGTTTCATTGCATTGGACTCTTTATTAAGCGAAGAGGAGATGCAATTAAATGGGAATCTGAAGGTATCTCAAAATTTGTGTCAAAGATAAAGGATATAATTGGTATTAATGAAACAGGTGTACGATCTCTAATGCGCCCATCACCAATATATTCATATGAATTTATGTGTTATGATGATCATGGTCGGTAACAAAAGGTTATTATAGGTGATGGTGAAGGTACTTGCACATGTCAGAATATGTTAATATATCATCTTCCATGCTCTCATATGATTTCTACATTATCAATGTTGTGTATTCGATATGTAGATTACGTATCTGAATACTATACTATTACAAGTTATATGGGCACTTACGGTACAGATTTTCACGGAATTCCAGATATAACTTCATGGTTGCAATCAGATGAAGCTAGGGGCATAATAGAAATATTGCCACCAATTATGGTTCGTAGAAAAGGTCGGCCGAAAACGCAACGATTTAGGAATACAATGGTTGAAAATCAGAATAGAACTAATCGAAGGTGTGGAATATGTAAAACTTTTGGGCACAACCGATCTTCATGTTCTCAAAATCCAGAAAATAGAAGGTAATTTATGAATTTTTGTAAATTAACGTATTTAAAATATACATTAATTTTGCTTTTAGTTTTTTTCAGGGGATTTCAATGAAAGATGATGATAATTAAGTGTGACAGGAAAAAACGACGACAAATGCGTGGACTTTTTTTTTTATTCTATGAGTTATTAAATTATATTGATATGAATATTTGATTATCTAAATCACTATTCAAATTTTGTAATGAATATTTGAATTTTTTTATCTTAATTGTATGATATGGTTTATTAATCTCTCCTCTCTCTCTCTACTCACATGCATTGCCAAAAAAAATGACAGCCGACACTCTTCACCAAAAGTCATGTACAGCTCAGCCGCACAACATAGCCCAGCCAAAAAAATGTCACCTCAGAGATGACATGGAGGAAATGGGGGACCTTTTGCTAAGTACTATGAAATGGGGGGCCTTTTGCTAAGTATTATTGAGCAAGGGGCCTTTTTAAAATTAGTCATCTACTAAAAAGCTTTTGGATTTTATGAATTTCCATCGTTATTTTTATTATAGGGATATAGTGTAATTACACAAATAGCCACTATATTTTATGAATTTTCATTTTTTTCATAATATATGTAAAGTCATTGGAGTAAAAGAATGATGTTATATTTGACAATTTTGAATGTTGCACCAAAGACAACTTCTTGTATATCGTAGTTAAAGATATATAGACACACATATTTAATAGTTTTTATTTTTGGAGTTATTTTTCTTCCCCATTTTATCTTTTTATTTTATATATAGCTTTTTATTTATTTATATTGTTTTATTTTCTTAGTTTGTTTTATGTTTATTATTATTATTTTTTTAGAGTTTGTTTTATGTTACTTGGATGACTTAGGGTCAGTTTGACACAGCGTTATTGCACCGTCGAGTTTGGAAAAAAATGACATTGTCATAGATATGTGTTTGACGGCAGTTATGATCACCACCAAGAAAAACAACCTAATTGTGAACATAAATGTTGGAGTTCCTTAGGTGAGATCAGACGTTCACGAACTACGGTTCGTTGCCACCGCATTCACGACCGCCACCATCGCGTGCCAAACGGACCCTTAGATTCATTTGATTGTGTAGTGCTAAAACAACCTTAAAAATATTATATAAATGAGTAATAATGCACGCGGGTTTAACAATTTCGTTCACGAGTTATAGTGTACATGGGTTCCCTGTGAGACCCCAATAGTACTGATGGGGTTTCCCCTATAGATTTTCAAGTCAAATTGGTAGAACATCGACCAAAATGCTAAATCAAGCCGACCCGGCCGAGGGAGTCGCGCTCACTCGAAGGGTCCCAAAATCGCCCAAATGAGGACACGGAACGACACCCGCACATGCCCAAGCAGAAGCCCGTCGGAAACCGCTCGAAGCGACGCAGGTATGCGCCGCACCAAGCGTGACGCACATGGGCATCGCACGCGCATGGCCGCGCACGGCCAACATGCGCGTGCGCTGCTCCTCCGACCACTTCCTACCGCCACCATCGTCAGGCAACTTGCCTGGTCCACCCGTACCGCCTGGGGGGCATGTTCGTCATTTTTGGAAAATTGGTGATCCAGGTGACCGAAATCGAGCAACGTCATTCGTTAACTCTAGATTCAGTCGTGTGCAATTACCAATGCGCCCCTTCTAGAGAGCTATAAAAAGGCACTCAGGTCTTCATTTGAAGTCAAGCAATCAGAGAGACAAAAGAGAGCTCTGAGGTTTTCAGGCAAGGACGTGGGACTTAGATCGTTCATTCGCTCCGAATTTCCTATGCTTGCTCTCGAGTCTGTTTGCGCTCAACGCTCACGTGGACGCATTAGTAGACGTTGGAGAAGACTTGGAAGAACGTCATTTTGTGGGAAAGTGTTCCCAACTCTACAACAAATTTCTTTGGACCATGTTTGCCCCGCACAAGCACCCCGACCGACAACAATGGCAAGGAGGAGTGCACGTGTCGCAAGCGGCGTGGCACAGAAAGAGCGCACCGATCTGGCCCCCGCCAACTCGCCCGCAAGCAATGCTCCACTTCGGGAAGGAGCCGCCACCATGCCTGCTACTTCCGTAGAGGAGTGTGTTAGACTGATGGAGGAGAGTCAAGTGGAGGTACACACCCCACTTCAAGATTTGGGAGTCTACAATACTCCCAATCCAACAGTCGCACAAGAAGCGCGACTGCCGATCGCTTAGGAGCGCATCCTGCCTAGAAAATGCTGCTCATCTCGAGGACCCTTCCGCTGATGACTTGTCCGACGCAGCAAACTCAACGCACGTCGCACACCAGGTAGTGTCACCTTTAAATACTCAGCCAAACACTCGCCAGGTGGGAGCAAACATTAGACAGGACAGCCGAAGACTCACTCGGGAGTAAGTAAGAGGTATGATCGAGGAGGAGTATGCCCATGGTAGGCGCCACCCCGCAAACACGCGACACCCTTTCCACCATGGATCTTCGCTCACTCCTCACGTTCTGGCACACCCTGTTCCACACGGATTCAAACTACCCCACTTCGAGACCTTCGACGGAATGGATGACCCCATGGAGCATGTCAACCACTTCGAGATGATCATACGCCTCTTCAACGCGCCAAATCAACTGTTGTGCCAAGTATTCCCCGCAACTTTGAAAGGACAAGCATGCACATGGTTTCACTTCCGGTGGGAAGGGGATGTCAGCAACTTCACAGAGCTCACACGACTCTTTGTCGACTAATTCATAGCAAATCTTCATATCGTCAGGGACCCCTCTCAACTCTTCGACATCGGCCAAAGCGAGGGAGACATGCTCAAGGAGTTCTTCCGCCACTTCAGTTCCGAGTCGCGACAAATTCCGGGAGTCGACCCCGAACTCCTCCGCAGTGTCTTCCTCTGAGGGATCCGTCCGAGTGGATTATACTCCATGCTGATGCGGGAAATGGTACCAAGATACATAGATCTAATCCATCGGGTCGAGGCGCAAATTGCAGCAGATGAGGCCATCGAGGCACACTTACGACAGTTCAAGGGAACCTTTAAGCGGAAGAGGGAGCAAGAGTCTGTTCTACCAGCACCCAGGAGGAATGACGACCGTCGTGAAAACCCCTGCAGCTACCAAGGCTCTCAAAGACGCCAGGACTTCACCCCCCCCCCCCCCCCCCCCCACACCAAACATCACCCGGACACAGGTGCTCATGGCCATCTGAGACTCTGACGCGCTCTGAAGGCCAAGGTCGCTCCCCTTGAATCGGGAAGAACAAACACAGTACTGTGATATCCTTCGCGGGAACAGACAAATCACGGAGGACTGCACTAGGCTGAAGGAGTAAATAGAGCGCCTCATTCATTAAGGGCATTTGGGAAGGTTCTTGCAAAACTAGGTGCCTAATCGACCTCCTCCATAGCAGCCAGGAAGGGAGCAGCCTCCCGCACACCCAGGCGCCCAGGGGGGTAGGGAAATGGTCGGGGGAGTCGAAACCATCGCTGGCTCGCCCTTCCTCGTCAATCAAGTCCTCTCCATCGCGCATTTGGAAAAAGGGCCGGAAGACCGATGGCACCGCAGACACCACCATTAGCTTTAGGGATGAAGTCCTGGAGGGAGTACGCACGCCGCAGCAGGACCCCCTCGCCATCAACACAGGAATCGGCGACCCCTGCTTCAGGGTCAGAAGGGTACTTATCGATAGGGAGAGCTCAGTAGACGTCAAGTTCGCATCCACGCTGCATAACATAAAGATCACCCAGGAATGTCAAGCATCGACCGAGACGTTGTGCGGATTCGACAATGGCTTCGTCCCGATGTAAGGGACGATCACTCTTCTAATCACCCTGTGAAAGTTCCTAAAGCAAGTCACGCACGACGTTCAGATCATGGTAGTCTGATCTAGCTCAGCTTACAACGCCATCTTCGACCGCCCTCTCTAGACACTCCTCGAGGAAATTTCGTCAATCCCAGACCTAACCATGAAGTTTGTCACTCTCGGGGGGATAAGCGTCGTGCGGGGAGACCAAGAGGCGGCTCGACTCTACTACCTACACCCATCACTCCCCGACCAGAGCACAAGCCTCGAGGATGCAAACGGAACTTGAGGATGACCCGGGGGGCAAGGCGGAAAGCCCCCCTCCCGCGCTATGTACAACTTTTTCCTGCATTCAAGAATAAGCCGTGAGAAGTGGCTTGCATGCACCTTTATCTTCTCTTTCAGCAATGACGCAATTGCCTTTTGATTTCGTCCACTGTAATTGGCTCTATGGAAAGAATGGATTTCGTGTCCTTCTACAAACAAGGCAAGATGGACAAAGGTTCTTATGCACCTTCTAAAAGAACGGACCCCGTGTCTTTCTACTGTTAAGGCGAGATGGACAATGTCCTTCTGCACCTCCTGAAAGAATGGATCTTGTGTCCTTCTACTGTCAAGGTGAGATGAACAAAGGTCTTTCTGCAACTCCTGAAAGAACGGACCCCGTTTCATTCTACTATCAAGGCGAGATGGACAAAGGTCCTTCTGCATCTCCTAAAATAATGGACCCCATGTCCTTCTAGTGTCAAGTGAGATGGACAAAGGTCCTTCTGCACCTCATGAAAGAATGGACCATGTGTCCTTCTACTGTCAAGGCGAGATGGACAAAGATCCTCCTGCACCTCCTGAAAGAACGGACTTCGTGTTCTTCTACTGTCAAGGCGAGATGGACAATGATCCTCATGCACCTCCTGAAAGAATGTACCATGAGTCCTTCTACTTAGGCAAGAATGGACAAAGGTTCTTCTGCATCTCGTGAAAGAACGGACCCCAAATCTTTCTACTTAGGCGAGAGTGCACAAAGATCCTTCTGCACCTCCTGAAAGAATAGACCCCGAGTCCTTCTACTTAGGCGAGAACGGACAAAAGTCCTTCTGCACCTCCTGAAAGAACGAACCCCGAGTCCTTCTACTTAGGCGAGAACGTACAAAGGTCCTTCTGCACCTCTTGAAAGAATGGACACCGAGTCCTTCTATTTAGGCGAGAACGGACAAAGGTCTTTCTGCACTTCTCGAAAGAACAGACCCAGTGTCCTTCTTCTTAAACGAGAATAGAAAAATGTCCTTCTACACCTTCCGAAAGAACAGACCTTGTGTCCTTCTGCTGACAAAGCGAGAACGAATGAAAGATCTTCTACAACTTCCAATAAGAACGGACTCTGAGTCCTTTTACTCCTCAATACATGGGCAAGCTCAGAATACGGATGCCAACTGGGACAGAACCAAAATCCCTCGATGACAATTGCAACAGCTACCACCGGAGCCCAATTTCCTGGTGTGTTCACGCGTGCACGCTGGACCAAGTCTTTGGAAATGGAAAACTGGTAAGAATGGGCCCCGAGCCCATCCACGCATTCTAGTTAATACAGACACTGAGTTCTCTCATGCCTCCTAACAAAAAACGGACACTGAATCCATTTACGCCTTCCAGCAAGAACGGACCTCGGGTCCTTCTACACCTCTTGAACCGGCGGACTCCGTGTCTTTCAACTTCACGCTAGGAACGGACCCCGAATCCTTCTGCGAAAGCAAGCGCTAAATCCACCAATGGATTCCAATGAGAATGGACCCCCAGGTCCTTCCGCGTCACCAAAGCAAGGGGTAAAACAACTCTCCACATCACATTCAAACATCCGCCCCAACACTAATGCCTAATGGAAACCAGGAACGCGGAAAACAAAACACTTCCAAAACATCACAACACGCAAAGCACAAAATGTAAAGACATCCCTGAAGAGCGTCGCAAGGGCCACAAGGGCTACACCGCTGGCAAGAGCATACTACGATACTAAACCGTGCTTATAACAACAAAAGTCGTGCAAACAATTGCATGAGTCGCCCCCAATATCAACTACGGGATCTTCATCCTGTAAAACAAACGCCTCGTAGCGCAAGGTGATCAACCACAACTCCAGGGCTTAACGATAAGAGTGTTTGACTCTGTCAACAAATAATAATCGCCATGCACGCATGCTACCATGTTCGAAGTCCACAACTCAAAAACAACACGATCATATCTAAAATTTTCAGGCTCATCGCTTCACGGATCACGACCCGCAAAATTTTGGTGGCATTTGATGGGGTTCCCCCTAAAGATTTCCAAGTCAAAACGGTAAGATTTCGACCAAAACGTTAAGGCAAGCCGACCTGACCGAGTGAGCCACGCTCGCTCGAAGGGTCCTATATTTGCCCAAATGAGGATACAAAATGACACCCGCACATACCCAAGCGGAAGCTCGTCGGTACGAAGCGGCGCGGGTATACACCGCACCAAGCGCGTGCGAACCTACGCACACGGGCATCGCACGCGCACGGGCAGCACGCATGCGCCGCCAGCCCCGAGGGCATGTTCGTCATTTTTGAGAAATAAGTGATCTAGGTGACCATAACAGAGCAACACCATTCGTCAACTCCAGATTCAGCCGAGCGCAATTACCAGCGCACCCCTTCAAGAGAGCTATAAAAAGTCTCTCAAGCCTTCATTTGAAGTCAAACAATCTGAGAGAAAAAAGAAAGCTCTGAAGTTTTTAGGAGAGGACGTGAGACTTAGATCGTTCATTCGCTCTGATTTCCCTTTGCTCACTCTCGAGTCTGTTCGTGCTCAACGCTCATGTGGATTAGACATGAGAGATGACTTGGAAGAACTCACTCGTGGACACTCCCGTCAACGCTCTTACACCGGGGGTCATTTTCCTCATTTTTTCTGCATTTAAAGCTTGTAAACGGAGAGGTCGGTCATCCTCCAGGGAACTCAAACACTTGTAATCTCAAGGAATATAGTGGATTTTGACCCTGTGCTGTACCTGCCACATGGTTTTTTTACCTTTTCTGGGTTTTTCACGCTAAAACGCCTCGTGTCATTGCTGCTTGGATTACTTTTGACTATTTGCGCGCCATGTTCAACTTGGAGCTAAGACGGTCCGATTCTCCGGACCGGAGAAAAATCGGGCAACCCGCAACAAGTACCATGTATTACTCTTGCCATGTGAAGGCAGTGTGAGGTGTCGATGAAACACTCTTGGTCTCTCATATTCAAGCCTCACATTTGTTAAAAAAACTACTTGATATTTTTAATAAAGCATTGTTTACGGATTTAATTTATTTTTTATATAATTTCTCTTACTTTGAAAATAAATTCAACAACTACTATTAGTTTGATGTAATTAGTTTAATGTAATGATAAACCTCATATTAAAACTAATATATAAAACCTCATATTAAAACTAATATATCTATACATCTATACATCTATCTGCACATATATATATAAAGATATTTCGTGTTTCTACGGTAATGTTTTGGTATGTCGCAACTAAAGAATAGCAGTACGGCTGATACAGTGTCCGTCGCAATTCAAGCCAATAACAAGCCAATAAGCGGCAGTTCGCGTCGTTATTGCCGCGTTTCTCTGCTCTTCGCAACTCGAGATCGGCGGCGACCTTTTCTTCTTCACCTCCGTGATTCTTCTCACTGGGCATCGCGAGAGGCGAAGAAGTCCATTCGCCCTCTTCTTCAGCGATTCGCCCGCACAAGCTCGCCGTCCACTCAAGTCCGCTCAAGCTCGCCATCCCCTTCTTCAGCGTTCGCCACCTTCTTCAGCGATTTGCCCGCTCAAGTTCGCCGTCCCCGCCGTCCCCGCCGTCCCCGACGTCCCCTCGGCGCGAGTTCCCCTCCTTATACACAACTGTGACCTCCTTCTCACTCACTTGAACCGGCAAGATTGAGCTCCCCTCCCCCCTTCATCTCCCTCATATTTCTGATCCCCGTTAATGGCTCACAGCAAGGGCTTTCTCTCTCTCTCTAAAATATTTAGGCGTCCTTCCCTCTCATGTGTCACTGTAGACGGCAGAAAATCCCTTGATAGCCGAGAGCCTTTGATTTGGTGGTGGTAAAGTAATGATCAATTCATCATTTTCTTCTTCCTCTGAATTATGGGTAAACCTAACTTAATCTCCTCTTAGTTATTCAATTGATTTCTTGAGGTATTAGTCAACCTGGATATTAGTTGGTTAGTTGATTTAGTTTTATTTACATACATATATGTTGGATTTTTTGAGCTATTTTGTGATCGTCAGTCTGTTCTTCTTGGACCTAATTTTCCACCCCCTTATAAGAGAGTTTTTTTTATGGCTGCAGGCTATTAGTCTTTGGAGCTTTGAGGTTTCGTCTTGACTGCTTGCTATATATTCAGTATTTACTGTAACAAATTAAGGTGCTAGTCTTAAGATGAAAGGATCAATATTCTTCTCTATGCATTTATTGATTTGATTTTTATAACTTATTTTACATTTTCGCTTGAGATTAAAAAAGAATATGATTTGACATTGACTGCACTAATTTTTCTGGGAAGGAATTATATGTCATTTTTTGTTCCTAATTTCCTTGAAATATTGTTCAAAGATTGGTACTAAACTTTTACACCTTTGTTTTGATTTCACGTTTACATTTCTAATGGTAATATCAAATCCATTCAAATACTGTAAGGCCAAATAGATTCATGAGCCTTGTTGCATACCCATAAAGGCCTTGGGGTGCAAATAGTAAAAATCCCTCATCATGGGGTGCAAACAGTAAAATCCTCCATCATGGGGTGCAAATAGTAAAATCCCACATCATGGGGTGTAAATAGTAAAAATCCCTCATCATGGGGTGCAAACAGTAAAATCCCCCATCATGGGGTGCAAATAGTAAAATCCCACATTATGGAGTGTAAATAGTAAAAATCCCTCATCATGGGGTGCAAACAGTAAAATCCCCCATCATGGGGTGCAAATAGTAAAATCCTCCAACATGGGGGTGTAAATAGTAAAATCCTTCAATACGGTCTGCATATAGCAAATAATATGGTTATGGTGTGCGGATAACCATATCCGTCATATGAATACATATCACCACAAAACTATACAAACTGGTGTGCGCATAGCTATATTCATGATAAATGTGTGTATCACATAAATTGGTTATGGTGTGCGGGTAGCCGCATAACCACCATAACCACCCTAACCACCCATTTAATTACGAAAGTGCCACCCTCAAAAACTATAAATAGAACCTCAAGGCTTCTCTTTTTGGGGATCTTCTCCTCCTCCATCTCTCCCCTCTTTTGAGAATTTCTCTCTCTCCGACTTGGAAAATCCTCCTACGGATTTTCTCTCTCCGCCTCCTCATTGCGCGCTCACAAGCGCGCCTCCTCCTTGCGCGCTCACAAGCGCGCCTCCTCCTTGCGCGCTCACAAGCGCGCCTCCTCCTTGCGCGCTCACAAGCGCGCCTCCTCCTTGCGCGCTCACCAGCGCGCGTCCTGCTTGCGCGCTCACCAGCGCGCGTCCTGCTTGCGCGCTCACAAGCGCGCCTCCTCCTTGCGCGCTCACAAGCGCGCCTCCTCCTTGCGCGCTCACAAGCGCGCCTCCTCCTTGCGCGCTAACAAGCGCGCCTCCGTGCGCTCCTCTTCAAGTGCGCCCCCGCGCGCTCCGCTCCAAGTGCGCCCCCGTGCGCTGCGCTCCAAGCACGCCACCGTGCGCTCCGCTCTCAAGACCGCTCCAAGCGCGCCTCCGTGCGCTCCGCTCTCAAGACCGCTCCAAGCACGCCACCGTGCGCTCCGCTCTCAAGACCGCTCCAAGCGCGCCTCCGTGCGCTCCGCTCTCAAGACCGCTCCAAGCGCGCCTCCGGGCGATCCGCTCTCAAGACCGCTCCAAGCGCGCCTCCGCGCGCTCCGCTCTCAAGACCGCTCCAAGCGCGCCTCCGGGCGCTCCGCTCTCAAGACCGCTCCAAGCGCGCCTCCGCGCGCTCCGCTCTCAAGACCGCTCCAAGCGCGCCTTCGTGCGCTCCGCTCTCAAGACTGCTCCAAGAGCGCCTCTGCGTGCTCCGCTCTCAAGACCGTCTAAGCATAACCCCGCGTACTCAGCAACAAGCACTCCGCGCACTCAAGAACAAACGCTCCAACCTCAAGCAAGAACAGCACTCCAAACTCTACTCACGCAGCAGGAGACAACCGACAGAGACAAAGACGCACAGAGCACATCGATCCAACCTTCAAGCTGCAGTCAAAGTCTCCAGAGCCCTCAAAGCGCAGCATTCCCCTCTACAGCAGGCGAAAGATTTAGCTCCAAGAGCGGTGGTCTGTCATCCTACGAGCACCTCTCTCTCTCAATAATTGTAACGAGAGGCGATCTGTCGCACTCGAGTTCTTCAAAAAAGCTCTGTACAACAACCAACAAATAGTGGAGGTTTCGGCCGGCACAGACCCGGCCGCGTGGTTTTTCACCCAGTTGACGGGTTTTCCACGTTAAAAAAATTGTCTTGTCAGCTTTCCCTTTTTCTGTGACTGTTTGCGCGCTCAAACGCTCCCGGGCTAAGACGGTCCAATCTAGTCCGATCTATCGGAGCCTTGAGTGATCCGCAACAGTTTGGCGCCGTCTGTGGGAAACGGACTTCCCCCAAAGCTTGAAGAAGAATCTGAAGACAGTACCCACTGCACAATGGTACTCGTGACTAGAGATCATGGCAGGAAAAGCCATCTGCACAAGTGAAGAATCAATCCACGGGGGGCATGCTGATCTAGCTCCCCTCCATTCGCTTATCAGCAAACCCGAAGGAGAGCTCTCCATTACAAATGTCCAAGATCGCGGGGACCGTCCTAACGGAGGACCTGAAGCACAGTATCACCGCAACTGCCCTGAAGCGGCAAGTCATGAGCCTGCAGATGGAAGGCTCACGCATGAAGAAGTTCATTATTTTTGAAGGGCACCAATTCGGCCAGTGGGAGATCAGCTAGCAGCCTGCCATGAAGGACTGGTGGGCAACCCTCAATACGGATATCCCTGGAGAAAAGCTTGTATAAGATAATCATTGTCCGCGCTACCAAAGCTACGTATTCACAACTCCCAAATGAGAGGACGTTTATCTATCTTAACAGCAACTGCCTCCGGGCAGCGCGCTCACGTCAACCTCTCACTGCCGCTGATCGAAGGTCTGCCCTTCTCCCCGCAGTAGGTTGCCGCGTCGGCAGGGCCAGCCCCCCTCACGCTCACGGTTCGAAGCGTTTGCCCTTCACCACTACTATCAACGACATCCCCCAGGACGGTAACGCGAACCTCCCACTACTCGGCTCGAATCGCTCGTCATTCGCCTACGTAGTAGGTTCCAACACCATCTGGGTCTCGTCCTCTACTATCAACGACATCCCCCAGGCCGGTAACGCGAACCTCCCACTACCCTGCTTGAATCGCCCGCCATTCGCCCACGTAGTAGGTTCCAGCACCACCTGGGTCTCGTCCTCCAACCGTCAACATCAATGAAGCAACAGACAGTTAACCGCGCAAAACGCCGGTTCCAACACCACAAAAGCTCTACTATCACAAGCCGGTGCTCAAAGCTAGAACAGAGTGTTCAGATCGTCCGACAAGGGACTCTGACCTCTCCCAGAACAGAGTGTTCAGATCGTCCGACAACGGACTCTGACCTCTCCCAGAACAGAGTGTTCAGATCGTCCGACAAAGGACTCTGACCTCTCCCAGAACAGAGTGTTCAGATCGTCCGACAAAGGACTCTGACCTCTCCCAGAACAGAGTGTTCAGATCGTCCGACAACGGACTATGACCTCTCCCAGAACAGAGTGTTCAGATCGTCCGACAACGGACTCTGACCTCTCCCAGAACAGAGTGTTCAGATCGTCCGACAACGGACTCTGACCTCTCCCAGAACAGAGTGTTCAGATCGTCCGACAAAGGACTCTGACCTCTCCCAGAACAGAGTGTTCAGATCGTCCGACAAAGGACTCTGACCTCTCCCAGAACAGAGTGTTCAGATCGTCCGACAAAGGACTCTGACCTCTCCCAGAACAGAGTGTTCAGATCGTCCGATAAAGGACTCTGACCTCTCCCAGAACAGAGTGTTCAGATCGTCCGACAAAGGACTCTGACCTCTCCCAGAACAGAGTGTTCAGATCGTCCGACAACGGACTCTGACCTCTCCCAGAACAGAGTGTTCAGATCGTCCGACAAAGGACTCTGACCTCTCCCAGAACAGAGTGTTCAGATCGTCCGACAACGGACTCTGACCTCTCCCAGAACAGAGTGTTCAGATCGTCCGACAACGGACTCTGACCTCTCCCAGAACAGAGTGTTCAGATCGTCCGACAACGGACTCTGACCTCTCCCAGAACAGAGTGTTCAGATCGTCCGACAACGGACTCTGACCTCTCCCAGAACAGAGTGTTCAGATCGTCCGACAACGGACTCTGACCTCTCCCAGAACAGAGTGTTCAGATCGTCCGGCAAATGACTCTGACCTCTCCCAGAATAGAGTGTTCAGATCGTCCGCCAAAGGACTCTGACCTCTCCCAGAATAGAGTATTCAGATCGTCCGACAAAGGACTCTGGCCTCTCCCAGAACAGAGTGTTCAGATCGTCCGACAAAGGACTCTGACCTCTCCCAGAACAGAGTGTTCAGATCGTCCGACAAAGGACTCTGACCTCTCCCAGAACATAGTGTTCAGATCATCCGACAACGGACTCTGACCTCTCCCAGAACAGAGTGTTCAGATCGTCCGACAAAGGACTCTGACCTCTCCCAGAACAGAGTGTTCAGATCGTCCGACAACGGACTCTGACCTCTCCCAGAACAGAGTGTTCAGATCGTCCGACAACGGACTCTGACCTCTCCCAGAACAGAGTGTTCAGATCGTCCGACAACGGACTCTGACCTCTCCCAGAACAGAGTGTTCAGATCGTCCGACAACAGACTCTGACCTCTCCCAGAACAGAGTGTTCAGATCGTCCGGCAACGGACTCTGACCTCTCCCAGAACAGAGTGTTCAAATCGTCCGCCAACGGACTCTGACCTCTCCCAGAATAGAGTGCCCAGATCCTCCCACAAGGGACTCTGACCTCTCCCAGAACAGAGTGTTCAGATCGTCCGCCAACGGACTCTGACCTCTCCCAGAATAGAGTGCCCAGATCATCCCACAAGGGACTCTGGCCTCTCCCAGAACAAAGTGCTTGTATATGTCATACAGAAACGAAACAACCACACACTCATCCTTCGGCAGCAGATCCTACCCAGGGCGCCGCGAAGAGAACAATGGATAAAGTCGTCGCAGGAAAATCAAAACCTCTGAACTCCTCACAGCGAGATTCGGAGTCCGGAGGTTTGGGGGGCTTATGTTGAATACCCATAAAGGCCTTGGGGTGCAAATAGTAAAAATCCCTCATCATGGGGTGCAAACAGTAAAATCCCCCATCATGGGGTGCAAATAGTAAAATCCCACATCATGGGGTGTAAATAGTAAAAATCCCTCATCATGGGGTGCAAACAGTAAAATCCCCCATCATGGGGTGCAAATAGTAAAATCCCACATTATGGAGTGTAAATAGTAAAAATCCCTCATCATGGGGTGCAAACAGTATAATCCCCCATCATGGGGTGCAAATAGTAAAATCCTCCAACATGGGGGTGTAAATTGTAAAATCCTTAAATATGGTCTGCATATAGCAAATAATATGGTTATGGTGTGCGGATAACCATATCCGTCATATGAATACATATCACCACAAAACTATACAAACTGGTGTGCGCATAGCTATATTCATGATAAATGTGTGTATCACATAAATTGGTTATGGTGTGCGGGTAGCCGCATAACCACCATAACCACCCTAACGACCCATTTAATTACGAAAGTGCCACCCTCAAAAACTATAAATAGAACCCCAAGGCTTCTCTTTTTGGGGATCTTCTCCTCCTCCATCTCTCCCCTCTTTTGAGAATTTCTCTCTCTCCGACTTGGAAAATCCTCCTACGGATTTTCTCTCTCCGCCTCCTCATTGCGCGCTCACAAGCGCGCCTCCTCCTTGCGCGCTCACAAGCGCGCCTCCTCCTTGCGCGCTCACAAGCGCGCCTCCTCCTTGCGCGCTCACAAGCGCGCCTCCTCCTTGCGCGCTCACAAGCGCGCCTCCTCCTTGCGCGCTCACCAGCGCGCGTCCTGCTTGCGCGCTCACCAGCGCGCGTCCTGCTTGCGCGCTCACAAGCGCACCTCCTCCTTGCGCGCTCACAAGCGCGCCTCCTCCTTGCGCGCTAACAAGCGCGCCTCCGTGCGCTCCTCTTCAAGTGCGCCCCCGCGCGCTCCGCTCCAAGTGCGCCCCCGTGCGCTGCGCTCCAAGCACGCCACCGTGCGCTCCGCTCTCAAGACCGCTCCAAGCGCGCCTCCGTGCGCTCCGCTCTCAAGATCGCTCCAAGCACGCCACCGTGCGCTCCGCTCTCAAGACCGCTCCAAGCGCGCCTCCGTGCGCTCCGCTCTCAAGACCGCTCCAAGCGCGCCTCCGGGCGATCCGCTCTCAAGACCGCTCCAAGCGCGCCTCCGCGCGCTCCGCTCTCAAGACCGCTCCAAGCGCGCCTCCGGGCGCTCCGCTCTCAAGACCGCTCCAAGCGCGCCTCCGCGCGCTCCGCTCCAAGCGCGCCTCCGCGCGCTCCGCTCTCAAGACCGCTCCAAGCGCGCCTTCGTGCGCTCCGCTCTCAAGACTGCTCCAAGAGCGCCTCTGCGTGCTCCGCTCTCAAGACCGTCTAAGCATAACCCCGCGTACTCAGCAACAAGCACTCCGCGCACTCAAGAACAAACGCTCCAACCTCAAGCAAGAACAGCACTCCAAACTCTACTCGCGCAGCAGGAGACAACCGACAGAGACAAAGACGCACAGAGCACATCGATCCAACCTTCAAGCTGCAGTCAAAGTCTCCAGAGCCCTCAAAGCGCAGCATTCCCCTCTACAGCAGCGAAAGATTTAGCTCCAAGAGCGGTGGTCTGTCATCCTACGAGCACCTCTCTCTCTCAATAATTGTAACGAGAGGCGGTCTGTCGCCCTCGAGTTCTTCAAAAAAGCTCTGTACAACAACCAACAAATAGTGGAGGTTTCGGCCGGCACAGACCCGACCGCGTGGTTTTTCACCCAGTTGACGGGTTTTCCACGTTAAAAAAATTGTCTTGTCAGCTTTCCCTTTTTCTATGACTGTTTGCGCGCTCAGACGCTCCCGGGCTAAGACGGTCCAATCTAGTCCGATCTACCGGAGCCTTGAGTGATCCGCAACAAGCCTGAATCATGACTCCTCCTTTTTCATGACATTTTTTACTTTTTGTTATTGCCTTCATTGCTTGCTTGCGATCAAATAGATCATGGATGCTACTACTTTGATTCAAGCTCGCTGGGGTTGAAGCTCCCTGTTCCAGGTTCAAATCTGCTTCGAGGCTCATCATTCTCATTAACTTTTTGATATGTTTTGCATGTTTCTTCTTAATTTTTTTTAGTATCTTCCAGTTTCAACTCTGCGTGCGCGAGCAACCCTCAAGAGAGCAGTCGACTACAGGCTAAGCCCATGCAAGACTACTATCTATGCTACTTAGAGTGACCCAATTTTTGTCTGCGTACCCTCCCACGAAATAATCCCCCTGTTAGAAATTTTATTTACAAACATTCATTTTATAAACATTTATTGGAGCCTTGTTTGGTGTTTAGTGTTTGGCTCCTCATTATAGATGAAAAGCTCCAAAACCAAATTTGAGGGAATCCAAATTATTTGGAGGGAAACCTTTCATGAATGAAAGGATGAACCTTTAGTCCCACCTTGCTTATTAGCTCTCTAGCCAAAAAATTTATATATGTTTTCACACCTTCTTATTTGTTCAAAAAAACATAAGGAGAAACTTTGAACCACACGCGCGCGCGCGCACGCACCGGACCGGACCGGATCCGGATTACGGATTTGGGGATGAATTGAATTGTAATTTTTGTTCAAAATAGTTTCAAAGCTTTTATTCGGAGTTGCGTCGATTAGATGTCGGAGCTGCGTCGATTAGAATTCGAAGCATCTTTCGTGCGTCGATAAGTTGTCGATGCATGCGTCGACAGGTACTCCGTCGTATCTTTCTGCGTCGATAAGAACTCGACGTTGCGTCGAGTTCCTCCGTTCGATTTCGACGTTGCGTCGATATGTTCTCGACGCTTGCGCGAATTGTTTTCAACGCGTTCTGTCGTTTTACGCGTTTTCTTAGCCGCTCCTTTACGCGTGTTTTACGCCATTATTTACGTTGGAAATATTCAACGTTTATCTTCCCGATTATGATCCTTCCAACTATAACCGTCAATATTTATTATGATTTTAATATTGCCGTTTCGAGATCCTTTTCCTTTACAGCGAGATACTGCCTTCGTTCTATATATTCTCGTTCTTCTCAGAAAGAGAACACGTTGTTATCGCTCTCATATGCTCTTCTGCTCTCTCTGTTTTAACGATCTTCTACGTGATTCCTTTTCTTCACATTTGCTTCATCAAGTGGTTGTTCGGATGTTCTGTGCTTTTTCGGTGTCCGCGCACATCGGAGTTTTGGGATCTAGCCGGGTGTTGTACCTTGGAGGAGTGAGCATCGGTTGAAAGCCCTGCCGGAGGGTGGTGCAACTTCTTTAGGGCAGTGACCACACGCCTTACCCAGGCTCGATTCTGAACTATATATTACTCTATTTTATTCCTCACCTCCTTCATGCAAAATTATTGATATTGTTGTTTTATATATATTATATATATATGCTGTTTCTGTAAAAGTTTTAAAAACGAAAATATATCATATTATATATTAATATAGGAATATAGAAGAAAATATTCCAACAATCTAAAGAAGTTCTAATTCCACATCAATAGAATAAATAAAATCAAATAATCAAAATGATCATCTCTGTTTTATTGTTTACATGTACTGTTATTTATTGTATGTATTTTAAATTTCAGAAATCACTAATGGCATCTAGATCTGAGGACTCCGCCGGGATCAAACCCGAGAAATTTAACGGCAACGGTTTTCGTCGTTGGCAAGCACAGGTCGAATATTGGTTAAATACCCTAGGTCTTTTGTCTGCCATCTTCGATGCCCCTCCTTCAGAAACTAAAATCCCTAGCGCTGCAAATGCAGTTGCTTCGACTCTACCATCGTCCTCTTCCTCAACTGCAAACACCACTAGAACCTACGTAAGACGTCTCCCTTATAGAGATCCGGTAGATGTTGAATATCATTGTCGTAACCGAATTCTAAGTGCTTTGTCTGATAGCCTTTACGATGTTTTCCTTCAATATCGCACAGCCAAGGATTTGTGGTATGCTCTTAAAGCACGTTATAACCTAGACAATGCGGGTATAGAACGTTTCAACGTCTCTAACCTCCACAAATTCAAGATTGATGCTTCCAAGCCTATCAATCCTCAACTCCATCAACTAGATGAGATGTTGTCCAAGATCCGAGCCGATGGCTCAATCCTTTCCGAAAACTATCTTGTGACATGTCTTATTGATTCTCTTCCCGATTCATGGTCCGGCTTTAGCACTAGACTAAGGCATGATCAATCAAACCTGACTTATGTTCAAATCCAAAATGCAATCCGCATAGAGGAGGAACATAAGAGTAAAAATTCTAAAAACCCCAAAGACCTTGCTCCTAAAGTAAATCTCACTGAATCGCAAGGCAATCATTCCTCTCACCAACACCTCAAAGGGAAAGGAAAGAAATTCAAGAAACCTTTCGGTCAAGGTTCCCGCCATCAAAAATTCAATCATTCCAAACCTAGTTCATCAAACCAAAATCTAGGTAAAGGGAAATGGTGCTTCATTTGTGGCCGCACAAATCACTTGTCAACCAACTGCTTCTACAAGAAGACTGAACCAGTGGTCGGCAAATCGGATGGCTCCAAGCCTCAGGCCAACATGATCCAAGCACCGGATCAACCTATCTTCAGGTTAGATTATACTCCTAGTCTTCTTCTCACTCGTTCATCAGATTGGTGGCTTGATTCCGGAGCAAATGTTCATACCTGTTTTGATCGTTCTTGCTTTGCCACCTTTCAGGACATCAATGGAGGAAGCGTGATCTTAGGAGATGCTTCATCGGCACAAATACTTGGGACGTGGGTGAGTGGATCTTAGGTTAACATCCGGGAAGACACTAGCCTTGCATGATGTGCTTTATGTGCCGAGAGTTAGGAAGAATCTTGTTAGCGGATCTTTGCTAGTGAAGAAAGGCTACAAGATTGTCTTAGAATCTAATAAAGTTGTAGTAACTTTGAATGACAATTTTATTGGCAAAGGCTTTGTTTGTGATGGATTATTTAAATTGAATATTGCTGATTTAGAAGTAAATCAAATTTCTTCTTCTTTCTTAGTTTCAAATTCTTCTCCTGATTTTTGGCATGCTAGATTAGGACATGTGAATTCTGATTGCATGAAAAGAATGATGTCCTTAAATTTGATTCCCAAAATTAATATTGCACCAAGTGCTAAATGTGAAATCTGTGTGCAAGCTAAATTTTCTAGAAAGCCTTTTAAATCAGTTGATAGAACTTCAAAACCTTTAGAACTAATTCATTCAGATGTATGTGATTCAAATCGCCAACCTACTAGAGGTGGAAATAAATATTTTGTAACATTCATAGATGACTTTACAAAGTATTGTTACATATATTTATTAAAAACCAAAGATGAAGTATTCTCATACTTTAAGATTTTCAAAGCCGAAGTAGAAAATCAATTAGGAATCTCTATCAAAATTCTTAGATCCGATCGAGGTGGAGAATACACTTCGAATGAACTAACCCAATTTTGCCAAGAACATGAGATTATTCATCAAGTGACTGCTCCATATTCTCCTCAATCGAATGGTGTAGCTGAACGTAAAAATCGGACCTTGATGAACATGATCAATGTCATGTTAGCCGAGTCCGGTGCCCCGAAAAATCTCTGGGGAGAAGCGTTGCTCACTTCCTCCTTCATCCTTAATAGGATTTCGTCTAAACAAAGCGATAAGACACATTTTGAATTATTCAAATTAAGAAAACCTAACCTCCAAATTCTTCGAGTGTGAGGGTGTTTAGCTAAGGTAGCAATTCCTGAACCTAAAAGAAAGAAAATAGGACCAAAAACATTAGACTCTATTTTCATAGGATATGCATCTGATAGTAGTGCTAATAGATTTCTCATCACTAATTCTTTAATTAGTGAAATATCTAACAACACCATTATAGAAGCTAGAGATGCAGCTTATTTTGAAGATAAATTTCCATATAAACTAAATAACTCATCTCAACCTTCAACTAGCTCAAACCAACCTTCCACTTCTTCTATAGAACCATTAGAAAATGATGAACATAGAAGAAGCAAAAGAGTTAGAACCGAAAGATCCTATGGGGAGGACTACTTCACTTACCTAGTTGAAGGAGATCCAAATTCATATGAGGAAGCAATGACCTCATCTAATTATCCCTTTTGGAAAGAAGCAATTAATCTAGAAATTAATTCTATCTTAGAAAATAAAACTTGGATCCTAACTGATTTACCTCCCGGTGCCAAAGCCATAGGATGTAAATGGATTTTTAGAAAGAAATTAAATTCGGATGGATCCATAGATAAATATAAGGCTCGCCTTGTAGCTAAAGGCTATGCCCAAAAACAAGGAATAGATTATCTAGACACATATGCTCGCGTAGCTAGAATAACCTCTCTTCGTATTCTAGTCGCCTTGGCTTCGATCCATAGGATGATCATTCATCAAATGGATGTCAAGACCGCTTTCTTGCATGGAGACTTAGAAGAAGAAGTCTACATGTCTCAACCCGAAGGTTTTGTAGTTAAAGGACAATAAACCAAAGTTTGTAAATTAATTAAATCTCTTTACGGTTTAAAACAAGCACCTAAACAATGGCATCAAAAGTTTGACTCCGTAGTCTTAACTTTTGGTTTCAAATCTAATGAATTTGATAAATGTATTTATGCCAAACAAAACGGAAATGAAATTGTCTTGTTATGTCTCTATGTAGATGACATTTTAATTTTTGGAAACTCAATTAAAATTATTAATGAAACCAAAAATAATTTATCATCCAATTTTGATATGAAAGATTTGGGGGAAGCAAACATTATATTAGGAATGAAACTAGTTAAAAATGATTCTAGCGTATCATTATCTCTTTCACACTCGATTGAGAAAATGTTGATTAAATTCAACTTATATGATTTCATTCCCGCTTCTACTCCATATGACGCTAGTATAAAACTTTGTAAAAATACTAATGAACCTGTTGATCAACATAGGTATGCACAAATGATAGGATCACTCCTATACATAGCTAACCGCACTAGGCCCGATATTTTCTATGTCGTAGGTCGCCTTAGTAGATATACTAGTAATCCAAGCGATGAACATTGGATAACACTAAATAGAATATTTAAATATCTTCGTGGAACTATGGATTATAGTTTAGTGTACACGGGATTTTCCGGAGTACTAGAAGGATATTCAGATGTCAATTGGGTAACTGATTCGTTAGACGTTAAGTCAATGACGGACTTCGTATTCCTCCTTGGAGGTGCTGCCATTTCATGGGCTTCTACAAAACAAACAGTTATTTCTAGAAGCACCATGGAATCGGATCTTATAGCTTTGGACACTACATGTGCCGAAGCAGAATGGATTAAAAATTTACTTAGTGAAATTCCATTAATTGAAAACCTCATGTCTGCTATCTCTTTACATTGTGATAATAAAAGTGTTATTGATTTAACTGCTTCTAATAGTACTAATTCCAAAATGAATAAGTTCATGAGAATCAGGTACAAGTCCGTGAAGCAAAGAAGAAAAGAAGTGATATCACTCAACTATGTAAAGTCAGAATTGAATCTGGCTGATAATCTTACCAAGGGATTGTCCCGAAGGGAGATATTATTGTCATCGAGGGGAATGGGGCTTAAGCCCACATGATTTGCTGCCAACGGTGGATACCCAACCCATGTGATTGGAGATCCCATGAAGTGGGTTCAATGTGGTAGAAACGAAGCCGTTGATGTAGCGTAGTTGAGAGCACAAAATATAAGGTTGAGAAAACCTTCTCCCCATTCCTATGATGTTGTGCTCTACGTAACAAGTTAGGATGAACTTAATTAAGTTCTTAATGGTTGCCAAAGGCATGTTTCTTTGCGAGATATTGGTTACGAATATCTCTTGAGGCACCACCTATGTGGGGGTTGTTGTGAGGCCGCAACTTTGGGATCCGGGCTGAACCCAAAATAACTCTCATGAAAAATCAAGGAATGCGCATGGCCATTAACGCGCCCACCGCCATAACCCAAGAACAACCAATCTTTTGTGTGCTTATCTAATTTACCGGTCAAAAGTTTATAATTCAAAGCCTCTGGCACATTATACTCTTCGGTAGAGGAAGTAAGTACTAAGTATAGATTCAAGGTAACCATTCCATCTATACCCATTGCATTAGATACAACTTGATGAAGCAAATTTGTATTTGATTTTATTTATTATTAGTAATATCATATTTATGAAGTTCGGCTTTTGGTTTTTCGCTTTTGTGGGGGATTGTTAGAAATTTTATTTACAAACATTCATTTCATAAATGTTTATTGGAGCCTTGTTTGGTGTTTGGTGTTTGGCTCCTCATTATAGATGAAAAGCTCCAAAATCAAATTGGAGGGAAACCTTTCATGAATGAAAGGATGAACATTTAGTCCCACCTTGCTTATTAGCTCTCTAGCCAAAGAGTTTATATATGTTTTCACACCTTCTTATTTGTTCACAAAAACATAAGGAGAAACTTTGAACCACACGCGCGCGCGCGCACGCACCGCACCGCACCGGATCCAAATTTCGGATTTGGGGAATAATTGAATTGAATTGTAATTTTTTTTCAAAATAGTTTCAAAGCTTTTATTCGGAGTTGCGTCGATTAGATGTCGGAGCTGCGTTGATTAGAATTCGAAGCATCTTTCGTGCGTCGATAAGTTGTCGATGCATGCGTCGACAGGTACTCCGTCGTATCTTTCTGCGTCGATAAGAACTTGATGTTGCGTCGAGTTCCTCCGTTAGATTTCGACGTTGCGTCGATATGTTCTCGACGCTTGCGTCGAATTGTTTTCAACGCGTTCTGTCGTTTTACGCGTTTTCTTAGCCGCCCCTTTACGCGTGTTTTACGCCATTATTTACGTTGGAAATATTCAAAGTTTATCTTCCCGATTATGATCCTTCCAACTATAACCGTCAATATTTATTATGATTTTAATATTGCCGTTTCGAGATCATTTTCCTTTACAGCGAGATACTGCCTTCGTTCTATATATTCTCGTTCTTCTCAGAAAGAGAACACGCTGTTATCGCTCTCATATGCTCTTCTGCTCTCTCTGTTTTAACGATCTTCTACGTGATTCATTTTCTTCACATTTGCTTCATCAAGTGGTTGTTCAGGTGCTCTGTGCTTCTTCGGTGTCCGCGCACATCGGAGTTTCGGGATCTAGCCGGGTGTTGTACCTTGGAGGAGTGAGCATCGGTTGAAAGCTCTGTCGGAGGGTGGTGCAACTTCTTTAGGGCAGTGACCACACGCCTTACCCAGGCTCGATTCTGAACTATATATTACTCTATTTTATTTCTCACCTCCTTCATGCAAAATTATTGATATTGCTGTTTTATATATATTATATATATATGTTGTTTCTGTAAAAGTTTTAAAAACGAAAATATATCATATTATATATTAATATAGGAATATAGAAGAAAATATTCCAACACCCCCCTACCCCCACGATTTCTCTCAGGTCAGTATTTCTTCTTCCTGTTTTCCTGTGAGATCTATATGGAAATAAATTTCTTTATTTTAATTTCTGCTGTGCTATTTCTTCTTCCTCTTTTGGAAGGCATCAGGCTTTACATTTTTGCTTTGATGTTAGGTTTGGTTGTTATGATCATATGCTTTAGCATCGAGTGTGAATCAATTAGGCTCTTTAAAGATGTCAATTGAGTGTGAATCAAAGGAATTTTCATGTTCTGCTTTCTTACGCTTCCAGTTCCTAATCTACAACTGCTCTCAATTGTTTCAGATTTCAGGCATATTTTCTTGAGCAACAATGTCCCATGGAGTAAGTTTTTCTTCTCATATAATAAATGTTACTCACTGTTTCATATCTCAAATAATGAATTTCAATCACTTTATACTTCCTGCATGTGCTTCTCTTTAGAGAAATTTGGACTTAGTTTTATTATTACTATTTCAAGTTTTGATTCTTCTAAGAAAATTAAATTCTTTACAGAAATATATTTTTCCAGTCAAAATGATTTTATATGCCTTCTTTGTTTTTTCTAAAGGCTTATCTAACTTTTTTAGGCATTTCCAGACATTTCTCAAAGGTTTCAATTAGGCACTTTGTATGATGTTTACCCAGAAATCAGCGATCACCTTGAGCTAGCTTTTTGTAGGTAATCGCAGCAATCCACACCCTCTCTCTGCAGTCCAGGTATTTTTCGCCGAAGATCCAAGCCCTGGCGGTCCCTCACCGCCCGGGTGGTCTCGCCTTTCGTCTCTCCTCTTTCTCTCTCCTCTTTCTCTCTCGCCTTTCTCTCTCCTTTTCGTCTCTCCTCTTTCTCTCTTTCTCTCTCCTCTTTCTCTCTCCTTTATTTTGTATAAAAAATACGTATATACTTAAAAAGATTATTTTTTCTCTCCTTTATTTTGTCTCCAGGAAGTTTATTTTTATTTTTTAAAATTAAAGATGTTTCGGATAAAACATGTGAAAGATCCAACGGTGGAAAATGAAAGCACGGTAAGAGCATGGAGAATGATATATTCACTTATATAATAAAGATATATATAAGTGAATATAAGAGCTGGTAAGTATTTTCCTTTTTTAATAAGTCCAATTATCCATGCGAATGTACATGCAACTCATTTTTGTCATAGGTTTGCTTCATTGGTTGATTCTTAAGATTTATTTGTTGCGTCTTCTTTGCGTTTGGGATGATCATATTTATCATATCGAAATTAAACTATTAAACATGCATGAAATGTTGCTCCTCTTCAAGGGGTACTCTTTCCCCATTGATGAAGAATTATGTGTTGTTTTTATTATCATTGGAATTACATTTAGCAAAATAATTTCTGCTTGGATGTATGCACAAACCCCCATACACGTGTTCATTGCGGGTACATATTGCATCAACCCCAGGAGCCTATTCCTCACTTCAACTGATTCCTCCAACTCCATTCACATCCAACCCACTAATTTAATTAATTGAAGTACTAATTTGTGAAGAAGCTAAAGAGAAGTGGCAGGGTTTACAGGGAGAGTGAGAGAGAAGCCGTCAAATTTGGGTTGCTCTTTTCATGTTCACTGTCATTTCCACTTTCTCTGAAGGAGAGGTTATTAATTCTTAATTTGGACTCAAACTATGAAGTTCTGTGGTTCTCTTTGAGGGCTTCTCTTCATTGGTCAGATTACTTCTCCCATTGATGCTTCTCCTTCCAAACTCAAAGACGACTGGCATGCTTGGGCCATTGTCAAGCCTACGTTGAATCTTGGCTCATCAATTTTATGACAAACAAATTTGCTTAAAACAACTATTTTACATCTCCATGCTTAAATATGTTCATTTCCATAAACCATCATCGTTTCATAATTGGGCAACCAAACCACCTTTCGCAGCATATTTGATAGTTACGTCAAGGAGTAATTGCCAAAATTATCTCCCAACTACTTTTAATGGTGAGCTAATATAATTTTTCCATATTTACATAGTTTTATCTGTCAAGCTCTTTTAGTGTTTCCATTAAGATTTAGGGGTTCTTTTAAAATGTTGTAGCGGAATGTGCAAATAGTTGACTCCTTAACGAGTATTACATCCACTAAAAGTTTTATTTAAAATGTTGTAGCGGAATTTGCAAATAGTTGACTCCCAAGTTAAAGAGAGCACAGAACCGTTGGGGCTGTGGTGGGACAGTAGCTGCCAGGCGGATGTAGCTCCTGGCAGCACCTGCACGAATTCGGGTTGCGAGTTTTGTGCTCCAGATGTACCTCATGCCAAAGGTAATGACTTCTTTCAAAATGGTTTACTAACTTTTTGTTTGCCTTTAAGATTACTGTTCGTAGATATATGTGTCTTCTTGACGAACATATTTATGTGAAATTCTATAAAGTATAAACATTTTTTTATATGATGCATGCTTATTTGTGAAATGTCACCAACTGTGGAATGCGTGTTTCTTTGATTTCCTAACAGCTGAATTTTTATCATTTTTCATGAACCATATTGATGTTAAAGCCACCAACGGCGAATTTGCCGCATGATATAAAAGGTATGGTCTGTACACCGCCAAGCAAAGCACCAAGGATTCAGTGTCTGGGATATTTATGTTTATATGGTTCTGAAGTTGTATGCGCATGGATTGCCATGTCATTGTATGCTAGAATTGAATGCCAACTCATTTCTTCATACTGCCCCAAAAAACCTGAAAAAAAAACTGTTTGGTTGTTTTCCTTCTGAACCATGGCATAGATTTGATCATATTTGCGGTTTTCTTTATATAGAAATAATAGTAATAATCTCTGTGGGCAGGACTGTGCCTTCCTGTATATTTTTTGTCCATGTACAGTTGTTGTTAGCATATAAGAAAAATATAACAAATTAAGGAGCACGAGAGAAGACACAATAACCTATCTACCATTGTTTGTATATTCCTAGATTTTTATTTTGTATTTAATTTGTGTAATAGAATAAATTTACTCTCTGTTGATTTTTTTTCTCCCTCAAATGATGGACATTTTCGTTCATAGCTTGGGAGAAGTCGCTGATAAGTTGCGGGCCTTTGTTTCTGAGCCCAGTTCAACACTCTCAAATTTTGCTCCTGCATAAACTAAATTTATAAGAACTCCAACCTATCATAAAAATATTTCAATTAGGCAGAATTTTGTAAACGAATCCTACGTTCTTGACAGAGTTGGTCGTTGGCGAGGCGGGATAGTCGTTGGGATAGCCGACATCGTCGTTGGCGAGGCGGGATACTCGACATCGTCGTTGGCAAGGCGGGATAGTCGGCATCGTCGTTGGCGAGGCGGGTCAGTCGGCATCGTCGTTGCGCGAAACACCTTTTTGAATATTCTCATTTTATACGAGCATCTTCGCACGGGCTACGTCCGTGCTCGATGCTCTCCGCATCGACAGTACCTTAGCAGCGACAGTACCTCCGCTTAAACTCGCCCGCTCTAGGACGCTCAGTCAATTGACAGTGCATAGGTAGCCCCCGTGCCCCGCGCGGCACTGCCCCTCCTCGACATTGTCCCGGCGCTAGGCGCTCCCTCCGCTCGCGAACCCCCGTGGGCACAACAGAATCGGGATGGGGGAGAGCACCACGGGGGTTCGCGAGCGGAGGAAGCGCCTAACGACGGGACAATGTCGAGGAGGGGCACTGCCGCGCGGGGCACGGGGGCTACCTATGCACTGTCAATTGACTGAGCGTCCTAGAGCGGGCGAGTTTAAGCGGAGGTACTGTCGCTGCTAAGGTACTGTCGATGCGGAGAGCATCGAGCACGGGCGTAGCCCGTGCGAAGATGCTCGTGTGTATATATATATATATATATTATATAATCCAATATGCATATCTCAAGCACACAAAAATCATATCTGATCCGTCCAATCAAGCATCCGCTAAAACTGGTCGTTGGATTCAAAGTATCGGGTCTGCCTATAGCCAATCCTCCAAAAAACCAATGTTTCAATCCTAGGAAATCCCGTGCCCTGTTCCGCCAAAAAAATTGCGCACTGTTTGCCTTCGCCGTCGCCGGCCTGCCCGGCCCCCACCGTCGGTTCGCCGGCCGCCGACGAACCCGCCGGGAGTTGTCCGGCGGCGAGCGGGCAAGGCCACCGCCGGCTGCGGCCCTGCCCGTGAGCCCCAGTTTTAGGGCTCACGGTCAGGGCCGCCGTCGGCGGTGGCCCTGGCCGCTCGCCGCCGGACAACTCTCGGCGGGTTCGGCGGCGGCCGACGAACCTGTCGTTGGGTGCCGTGCAGGCCGGCGGCGGCGAAGGCAAACATCGGCAGGCGGAAGCGGACGGGGGAGGGGGGTTTCACGACTTTTTTTTTTAAAAAAATGTTTCTTTTTTTTTATTTTATAATTGAATAAGTAATTAAATAATTATTAAAAATCTAATAAATAAAATTTTAAATACTTTTACATTTTAAATAACTGTCGGGGTAGTCGAAGCCCGCCGGATGCGGGCGAAGCCCACAGCGACACATCGAGAACGGGCGAAATAATTAAATTTTGAAACCTTAAAATTTTAAAGGTTTCAAAATTTTAATTTTATTAAGAAATTTATTTAATTAGTTATTAAATAAATAATAAAAAAAATTGGTGTGCATTGCTCGCGGACGGACAACCCCCGACGGGTTCGCCGAGGGATTGGGGCGGGCGAAGCCCGCCGAGGTGGCGGCCGAAGGCGGAGCCCGCCTTAAATGCCAAGCGGGTGAAGCCCGCAGCGACGCATTGAGAACGGGTGTAGCCCGATCGAAGGTGCTAGTATATATATATAACTTTATTTTTTTAATGTTATTTTGTTTGATTTTGCCACTTTAAGCAATTTTAAAACTATTATATATTTATATATAATATATATAAACATTTGTTTCTGTAATATAAATGTAATCCTTAAAATTTTTTATACTATATATTATAATTTTAAGAGAAGACTTAACATCTATCAAATTAATTATACTTGTTGAATTTACTTTCAAATCAATTTTTTATTAATAAACATAAAATTAATTATTAATAGAATATCAAATTGATATTTTGCTAAAGACGGGGCTCGAGGCTTGAAACCTATGCCCAAAAATGTTTCATCAACACTCTTCACTCTTCAGTAACCATTGTCAAACACTATGTAGCATAATATTGAGTGTAATAATGATATTGTTGCCACCACATACTAACTACCAGAGGTGTGAATAATCAATAAGGGTCCGTTCGTTTGAACGGAATTGAAATTCGATATTGGAATTAAATATTGAAGAATATTGTGGAATTAAATATTGTGACTAATTTCAATTTCAACGTTCGCCTAATAAACAATATTGTGGAATTAATCAATACTTTTGTTCGTTTGTTAAATAAAATTCTATTTAAAAAATTAAAAATATTATGAAAAATCTAATATTTACACATATATCATAACCAAATGTATGTCATGGCGACTATTTTTTTGCCCGGGAGAGATTTTTTCACCCGAGCACGATTTTTTCGTCCGGGCGTAATTTTTTCCGCCCGGGCGCAATTTTTTTTGCTTAGGCGCAATTTTTTCGCCCAACCGCGATATTTTCATCCGGGCGCGTATCTATCAAACGCCTGGGGGTGTGCCCCGGGAAGCACCAAAAGTTAGAAGCAGAAATGAGTTTCTGTTCACTACCGCTGGCGTTAGCGTTATAGCCGGCGATAGCTCCCAGACTGAGTTCTGGTGATGTTGTTGTGCCCACCTGTTGAGAGGACCTGAGGCCTGTGTGCCCGACCTGTGAGGGTGTCCTGGTGGATGACTTAGCGGCCGTAGAGCCGGCTAATTGAGAATACCTGGGCTGAGGGGACGTCATACCCGCTTTTCGTGTTGTACAACGAGAGCTGTGAACAACGGGCATTTGGCGAACCTGAAACCGCACCATTGCAGCACCTTATTAGTGAGTCTCGTACAGCATGTCGGGAAGCAATGGGAAAGAGTTTTCGGACTACGGGATGTTCACAATTAAAGTACGGGAGAGCCCTGGTATTCGGGCCACCGACTTTATCCTCGAAGGGCAAAGCCATCGAGAATGGATGGTGGTGGAAGGCGGAGTACACCAAAGAGTGCCTGAGAGCACGAGACGTGGAGGCCATTCCCACATTTGTGATTGTTGCATATGTATGAACTGTTGTGGGCTTTGCTAAGGTTGTTTTGCAGGGATGGTTAGAACTGCCACCCCCTCAAAGGGGTGGGCTCGTTATAATTTGGTCAGCTTTAGCTGACCGTTGCCCAGTTTTGCCACCGTTTTTGGTGGGCTTGTTGTACAGGTGCTGGACCGAGCGGGAACATAGCGGGCTCATAGCGGGATGATGCCCTTGTACTGCTGCGGCTCTTGAAGGCCTTTTGATGTTCTTTTGCTTTTCATGTATGGCCGGCCTGCGCGCCGATATTGGTAAATTGTAAGGCCGTCGTGCCTAAATTTTGTTGTATAAAACATTTCATTCCAAGTAATAGAAGTGGACATACCCGGGTTCAGGTTTTGTGGTTTATATTTCTTGTCTCTCTCTTTTGCTTTCGCATAGAATGCTCTGACTTAGGTTCGTTGTTTAGAGTCGTTCGGTATTTCAATTAAGTGACGTTCCCGTTTGTTTTGTAGTATATGGCGTGGGGCCCCGGCCGGACCTTCTGTTATATGCTCCCGAACGGATGGGGATGTTACAAATTGGTATCAGCTTCTAGGGTTCCGTGTCCTTCTAAGAAATTCGTGGACAAATTCTTTTAAGGGGTGGTGAGCATGTGTGTGCGCTACCGTCGAGACGTAAAATAAACCCAAAAATGTCCACTTAGGAATAAAATGTAACAACAAACCAACAATTATTGCATGATTTTGGAACCTGAGTGTTCCTTTTGTTGTTAGTTGAGACTGTGCTGTCGCCTAACTGTGTGTTGCACTCGTGTAGGGCACTCGAAATGCAGCGGGACCGTCGCGTCCCCGTGACGTGGTTGAGAGTAGCGGGTCTGCTGAGGCTCCTACACCTCCGTCTGCTGAGATGGTTCGGCTAGTTACAGAAGCCGTTCTAGCTGCGTTGAATGGCCAGCCTGGAAGGCAAGGTCAACCGCCGGTGCAGGAAGTGGCCCCAGAGCCACTAAGAGTGGAGCAGGTCCCCGTGAGGCGTGCTGCTGAGCAACAGCTGAAGCACTTCCTGGGATTTCGACCTCCTCCGTTTACCGGGGTTGAATCCCCAGCTGAGGTCGAGGACTGGCTGTCGCATGTGGAGCGAATTCTGACAGCGACACAGTCGGATGAAGCGCAGAAAGTGACCTTCGCTACTTTCTTGTTGGAAAAGGAAGCCAGGCGGTGGTGGGATGAGGTAGAGAGGCGCCAGTTTGCGGGAAGGCGACTGGTTGATGTGCCGATGGAAGAGTTCTCGAAAATCTTCCTGGCAAGGTATGTGCCTCCGTCGCAGCAGATCGCGATGGAGAACCAGTTCCTGGCTCTGATGCAGGGTGATAGACTGGTTGACGACTACCTGTATGAGTTCACCCGCCTCGGGCGTTACGCTGGAACTTCTTTCGATGACGAGGGGAGAAGGGTGAACAGGTTCTACGGAGGCTTGCGTAGTGAGTTACGGTACCTTCTGACAGGGCCGTTGACGCGGGGTTTCACGACCCTCGTTAGTTCAGCCCGAGCGCTTGAGCAGGACATGCTCAGGGAGAAGGGCAAGGTGGTTGTGGTCGAGGCAGTGCCGGAGGGCAAGGTGCCGAGTGCGGCGAAGTTGCGGAGGTTGAATCGCTGGAAGAAGGCTCGATTATCTGGGCCAGCTCCCTCTGCTTCGGGCGCGTCGTCTGGACGTGGCCCTCTTATTTGTTTTACTTGTGGCAAGCCTGGCCATTTCTCTCGAGATTGTCGCAGTGGGCTTCCAAGGTCAGAGAAGAAGACTGGGCCATCTTATTCTGAGAAGGGGAAGGCGGCTGAGTCCACTGCCTCCCGTACGGCTCCCCCGCAGCCCAGAGTCTTCAGTCTTGGTCAGCATGAGGCTATCAAAGCCAAGGACGTCGTGACAGGTATAATTTAAGATACAGTCCTTACTGTTTTATATACCTGTTTTAGTGTTCATGCTAACCTTGTTTGGCGGCGTAAGCTTTGTAAATGTTTTAGGCGTTCCTGCGAGAGCGCTTTTCGATACTGGAGCTTCGCACTCCTTCTTATCGTCGAACTTCGTCCAACGTATTGGTGCGCCGTCGATCGCTTCTGCAGATGGACTGGAGGTCATACTGCCGAATGGATATTCGATGCATGTGGAGAGGAGTTGCTGCGTGAAAGTTCTAGTTGGAAGTCAGGAGTATGACCTGAAAGCATCGTTACTCCCCCTGGTTGAGTTCGATGTAATCTTCAGCATGGACTGGCTGTCGGAACAGCGTGTGTGTATCGATTGCACTACCAAGGAGGTGAGGTTTGGGCAGTGTGCCGATCGTGAGACGATCTTTGCGGGCATGCGTGGATCGAGCAAGATGATGATGTCTGCTCTCCAGGTGTCCAAGGCAGTGCGTCAGGGAGCAGAGTTATTCTTTGCTCTAGTAGAGGCTTCAACGCCGAGGCCCAGCCTAGTGGATGTTCCGGTAGTTTCAGAGTTCTCCGATGTGTTCCCGAGTGATCTCCCCGGTGCTCCACCGCAGAGGGAGATAGATTTCACGATTGAGTTGGTGCCAGGCGCTAAGCATGTGGCCCGCTCGCCGTATCGTATGGCTCCGAAGGAGTTGGCGGAGTTGAAGCTGCAGTTGCAGGAGCTGCTTGAGCAGGGCTACGTGCGTCTGAGTTCCTCACCTTGGAGTGCACCGGTCCTCTTTGTCAAAAAGAAGGACGTTAGCCTGCGGCTTTGCATCGATTATCGGGAGCTGAACAAGCTGACCGAGAAGAACAAGTATCCTCTTCCGAGGATAGACGACTTGTTCGACCAGCTCGTTGGGTCGACAGTATACTCGAAGCTGGACTTGAAGTCCGGCTATTATCAGGTGCGGATCAGGGAGTGCGACATCCCGAAGTCTGCCTTCAGTACAAGGTACGGGCAGTATGAGTTCACCGTGATGCCGTTTGGGCTGTCTAATGCGCCTTCGGTGTTTATGGACTTGATGCACCGGACTTTCCGAGAGTACCTCGACCGGTTTGTGGTCGTCTTCCTTGACGACATACTGGTCTACTCTCAGTCCGAGGAGGAGCACGGTTATCACCTGCGAGTAGTCTTGGAGGTTCTGAGGAGGAACTAGCTGTATGCCAAGTTCTCGAAGTGCGAGTTCTGGCTACCTTTCGTGGCGTTCTTAGGTCATGTGGTTAGTGGAGCGGGTGTGGCGGTAGATCCGGTGAAGGTTGCCGCCATCAGGGAGTGGCCTGTTCTTTCTACTGTAGCGGAGGTCCGTAGCTTTCTCGGGCTGGCCGGCTATTACAGGCGCTTCGTGGAGAACTTCTCACGGATCGCGCTGCCTCTTACGACGCTGACACGAAAGATGCAGGAGTTTATTTGGACGCCCGCGTGTGCGCATGCTTTCGAGGAGTTGAAGCGCCGGCTTACCACGACTCCGATCTTATGTTTGCCTTGCGGCACGGAAGGCTATGAGATCTACACCGACGCTTCTGGGAGCGGCCTTGGATGTGTTCTGCAGCATGGCAAGGTAATAGCGTACGGCTCTCGCCAGCTGAAGGTGCACAAGCGGAACTATCCGGTCTACGACTTGGAGTTGGCGGTCGTGATATTTGCCCTGAAGCTTTGGCGGCATTATGTGTATGGCTTGAAGATCGACATCTTCACGGACCATAAGAGCCTGAAGTACCTTCTGACGCAGAAGGGGCTGAATATGCGGCAACAGAGGTGGATGAAGTTCCTTGGGGACTACACCTTCGAGATCCACTACACTCCCGGGAAGGGGAATGTTGTCGCGGATGCACTCAGTCGCAGGGCTCCAGCGCAGGCCAACTGGATTCAGATGCATGATGAGCACCTGATACGTGACCTGGAGGCCTTGGGTATTTCTTGCGTGGAGAAGCAGAGCAGTGTCGGTGCCTGTTTGTGTTGGACTGAGGTGCAGTACGACCTCGCAGATAGAGTCCGCCAGGCTTTGGAACTCGATCCGAGTTTAAAGCGCTACGCGGAGGAGGCTGGTGGTGGGCCAGATGCCCAGTTTCAGGTGCGTGACGGGTTGCTGTGGAGAGGCGACCGTTTGTGCGTCCCCAAGGTGGGTGAGCTGCGCGATGAGTTGATGTACGAGGCGCATCGTACCAGGTATTCAGTTCATCCGGGGAGCACGAAGATGTTCAAGGACATGAAGGTCCTTTTCTGGTGGCCGGGTATGAAGAGGGACATCGCTCACTACGTGGCCAAGTGCCACACTTGTGCGCTAGTGAAGGCGGAATGTCAGAAGCCCTGTGGCTTTTTGAAGTCATTACCGGTTCCGGAGTGGAAATTCGATGACGTTTCCATGAATTTCGTGCATGGGCTGCCGAGATCGCAGCGCGGGAACGATGCCATCTGGGTAGTCGTAGACCGGCTGACGAAGGTGGCGCACTTTATCCCCAACCGGAGGGATGACTCGGTGGAGAAGTTGGCGAAGCTGTATGTTGATACAGTAGTACGACTGCACGGTGTGCCCAATAGCTTCGTCAGTGATCGAGATGGACGCTTTACTTCGAGCGACTGGAGGCTAGTCAACCGTCTATTGGGTACGAAGTTGCAGTTTAGCACGACCTTTCATCCTCAGACGGATGGCCAAACTGAGCGTACCAATAGGACGATGGAGGACATGCTCCGGATGTACGTCCTGGATTTCGGCAAGGGGTGGGAAGATCACCTCTTTCTTGTTGAGTTCGCGTACAACAACAACTACCAGGCGAGTATTCAGATGGCGCCTTTCGAGGCCCTCTATGGCAGGAAGTGCCGCACTCCCTTAGCTTGGGCGGAAACGGGCGAGACGAAGCTCTTCAAGAGGTAAGACATCGAAGAGGCGACTTCGACGGTACGTATGATCCGGGAGAGGCTTTTGGTTGCGCAGGATAGGCAGGCGAAGTACTATAATGCGAAGCACCGCGACGTCCAGTTCGCCGTTGGCGATTGGGTATACTTGAAGATCAGGCCGTTCAAGGGTGTATCCAGGATTCGACGCTTGAAAAAGCTGAGTCCGAGATACCTTGGACCGTTTGAGATCATCGAGCGCGTCGGCGAAGCGGCTTATAGGCTTGCACTATCGGCGGAACTGAGCGGGCTGCACGATGTATTCCACATCTCCGTGTTGCGGAAGGCAGTGCAAGAGCCTACGCATGTGGTCGCGGCGGATCAGGTGCCCGTGGATAGTGGGCTTATGACGGCGGTCAGGCCCGTTAGCATCGAGGATGCCGAGGTGCGTCAGTTGCGGAACAGGGCGATCCGTATGGTAAAGGTCCGTTGGGACAACTGCGTGTTGAAACCAGTTTCCCGGTCTCAGCGTTCGAAAGGGGGTTGCGACTAACCCTTACTTGTTCTAAGCCTAGACCCTTGACCGGTCACTAAGAACTGAAAGACTTGGACTTGTTGAACACTTGAATCCACAAATGGACCCCTTAAGCTTCAGCGTGGATGTCCCACCACATACCCGGAAGATCTTAGAGCGCTTCCCCTCCTAAGCCAATGCTGAGCCTGGGCACCTTGGAGGGCACTAAGAACAACCTCACCGTCAACCTTCGATGACAAGGGGGAGGGGGGGTGCTTGCTCACAAGACCACGCGAGGGAGGGGGTAGGAACCAACCCTTCCCAAGGTGCCCATGGGGGTCTATTTATAGACTTCCCAAAAATGGACTGCGGATAGCAAAAATCCTGCTATTCGCAGTCCAACCATGACCACCATCGATCACGCGTGAGGGGGGGGGGGGGGGGGGGGGGGGGGGGGCGAGTGGGACTCGAGGTGTCCACCCCCCCTCCTCACGGGAGGTCACACTGACCTCCCTACCTACACCGGGCGAGTGGGAGGCCCCTCCCACTCGCCCAAAGGGGGCGGCGAGTGGGAGGCCTCTCCCACTCGCCCAAAGGGGGCGGCGAGTGGGAGGCCACTCCCACTCGCCCGGCGAGTGGGAGGCCCCTCCCACCCGCTCGGCGAGTGGGAGGGCCGCTCCCACTCGCCCGGCGAGTGGGAGGCCCCTCCCACTCGCGCGGCTAGTGGGAGGGCTGCTCCCACTCGCCCGGATGAGTGAGGGGAACTCTCCCACTCCCTCCGTGACCTCTTCGCGCGGTCATTTGGCTCGCCTCGGCCATTTTCGCTATCTAGGCTTCGTCCGGGTCGGGTCACACCGATTCGAGAAATATGAGGGTTGTACACAATCCCCGCTCTTTGCGAGCTTGACTCAAGCTCGGAAAGAAAGTTCAACCCACCTATTGAACGAGTGGGTGGGACCCGGAGGGAATCCACGAAAGGATCTGCCAACGGGACATCCCTACCGAGCTTTTTGGTTGATCCTGACTTGAGACGGAAGGTGAACCTTTCTCCACTAAAGAACCCTCCTATGGGCCGAGCCCAACTAGAGGTGGAGAAAGCTCAACACCTTGGGTCGGATTAACCTCGACCTGAGGTGGAGGAGAGACTCAGCACCTCTAGTCGAGCCGAGCTCGACCTGAGGTGGGAGGAAAACCTTTCTCCACTTAAACCCTCCTATGGGCCGAGCCCAACTGGAGGTGGAGAAAGCTCAACACCTTGGGTCGGATTAACCTCGACCTGAGGTGGAGGAGAGACTCAGCACCTCTAGTCGAGCCGAGCTCGACCTGAGGTGGGAGGAAAACCTTTCTCCACTTAAGAACCCTCCTATGGGCCGAGCCCAACTGGAGGTGGAGAAAGCTTAACACCTCGGGTCGGATTAACCTCGACCTGAGGTGGAGGAGAAACTCAGCACCTCTAGTCGAGCCGAGCTCGACCTGAGGTGGGAGGAAAACCTTTCTCCACTTAAGAACCCTCCTATGGGCCGAGCCCAACTGGAAGTGGAGAAAGCTCAATACCTTGGGTCGGATTAACCTCGACCTGAGGTGGAGGAGAAGCTCGGCACCTCTAGTCGAGCCGAACTCAACCTGAGATGGAGGGAACTCAACATCTCTAGTCGAGTCGAACTCAACCTGAGATGGAGGGAACTCAACATCTCTAGTCGAGTCGAACTCAACCTGAGATGGAGGGAACTCAACATCTCTAGTCGAGTCGAACTCAACCTGAGATGGAGGGAACTCAACATCTCTAGTCGAGTCGAACTCAACCTGAGATGGAGGGAACTCAACATCTCTAGTCGAGTCGAACTCAACCTGAGATGGAGGGAACTCAACATCTTCCAGGGAGCAGAGCTCAGCTGGAAATGGAGGCAGCTCAACAAGAGCCCGCGCGCCGGTTTCTCTTCTCGCCTCCCGAAGTCCAAAGACAGCTAAGGGAGAAAGGAGAGAGAAAGAGGCGAACCTTCGAGGGCAGCGACGGCTGCCCCACCTTGCCCTGCTGAGGCCGAGTGTACTCGCAGGAGGATTGTGACGTCAACGACCCGAGCCCTGGGGAGCCGCCTTCATGAGGCGGATGCTCTCCGAGACAGCTGGAGGGGAGTCTCTGCCGATGACACCCTGCATGAGTTCTCCCCTTCTCCTGCGCGACCCGACTCGTCCCCTTGCAGCGGTGGCTATTCCCCCTGAACGTGAGGGTGGCCAGGGACTTCTTCTCTTCTTTGGCTCCTTGTAGGAGCCATGTATCTTCTGCATACCTGTTGTCTTTAATCTTTCTCCCTTTACTGCTTGAGGATTTGATACCTTACTTGAACCGATCATTGGGTAGTTAATCGATCCGATGAGCCTCCCCTCTGCCGACATGACTGAGCCCGTAGAACGGTCCGTAGTCAAGGATCTTACCGATTGGAGGTGGAAGTACCCGCCTGCACCCTGAGTGCTTACCTTCACCCGGAGGCAGAGGAACTCAACGCCTTCCCAATCCGACTGGAGGTGGAAGTACCCATCCGCGTCCTAGGTGCTTACCTTCACCTGGAGGCAGAGGAACTCAACGCCTTCCCAGTCCCCTTACCGATTGGAGGTGGAAGTACCCATCCATGTCCTGGGAGTCTTAGCTCAACCGGGGGTGGAGGAACTCAACGCCTTCCCAATCAGACTGGAGGTGGAAGTACCCATCCATGTCCTGGGAGTCTTAGCTCAACCGGGGGTGGAGGAACTCAACGCCTTCCCAATCAGACTGGAGGTGGAAGTACCCATCCACGTCCTGGGAGTCTTAGCTCAACCGGGGGTGGAGGAACTCAACGCCTTCCCAATCAGACTGGAGGTGGAAGTACCCATCCACGTCCTGGGAGTCTTAGCTCAACCGGGTGTGGAGGAACTCAACACCTTCCCAGTCCCCTTACCGATTGGAGGTGGAAGTACCCATCCGCGTCCTAGGTGCTTACCTTCACCTGGAGGCAGAGGAACTCAACGCCTTCCCAATCGGACTGGAGGTGGAAGTACCCATCCACGTCCTGGGAGTCTTAGCTCAACCGGGTGTGGAGGAACTCAACACCTTCCCAGTCCCCTTACCGATTGGAGGTGGAAGTACCCATCCGCGCCCTAGGTGCTTACCTTCACCTGGAGGCAGAGGAACTCAACGCCTTCCCAATCGGACTGGAGGTGGAAGTACCCATCCACGTCCTGGGAGTCTTAGCTCAACCGGGTGTGGAGGAACTCAACACCTTCCCAGTCCCCTTACCGATTGGAGGTGGAAGTACCCATCTGCGTCCTAGGTGCTTACCTTCACCTGGAGGCAGAGGAACTCAATGCCTTCCCAATCGGTTGCTGAACCGCGAGTCGACCTGACGAGTCCCCCATCTACCGGCATGACTGAGCCCGGCGGGGGATCTCCAGTCAGGGATCTTAGATCGGGGTATTACCCCAGAACCCTTTTTCATTCCTAGTTCGTCTATTACAACTTCACTACCCTACGCCCTTCCAGGGCACTTTATTACACCTCGCCCTTCTTGGGCACTTCACTTACATCTCGCCCTTCCTGGGCACTTCACTTACATCTCGCCCTTCCTGGGCACTTCACTTACATCTCGCCCTTCCTGGGCACTTCACTTACATCTCGCCCTTCCTGGGCACTTCACTTGGCCGCACGCTCCTTGGTCATCTTCTTCGCCACTTCTTCCGTCCCCGCAACTCCTTCTTGGCCCTTCCAAGTGAAGTTACTCCCCCCTGGTTGGACGGGGGCGTTCTTATCGCCTCCCTGCAGGTGGTGTCGAGCACTCGCCGCGAGTGGAGGGTGCGACCTGCAGGAGCTCCAGGATCCCTTTGCTGAACTCATCGACGTCGCCCTTCTTTACATACTCGCATGCCGGAGGCGAGTCTCCCAACTCGTCGCATCCAGCCATGAGACATGGCTCAGAGCTTTCCGAACTAGTCGCTTCCACGCTCACCGCACCAGAATGTTGAAACCAGTTTCCCGGTCTCAGTGTTCGAAAGGGGGTTGCGACTAACCCTTACTTGTTCTAAGCCTAGACCCTTGACCGGTCACTAAGAACTGAAAGACTTGGACTTGTTGAACACTTGAATCCACAAATGGACCCCTTAAGCTTCAGCGTGGAGGTCCCACCACATACCCGGAAGATCTTAGAGCGCTTCCCCTCCTAAGCCAATGCTGAGCCTGGGCACCTTGGAGGGCACTAAGAACCACCTCACCGTCAACCTTCGATGACAAGGGGGAGGGGGGTGCTTGCTCACAAGACCACGCGAGGGAGGGGGTAGGAACCAACCCTTCCCAAGGTGCCCATGGGGGTCTATTTATAGACTTCCCAAAAAATGGACTGCGGATAGCAAAAATCCTGCTATTCGCAGTCCAACCATGACCACCATCGATCACGCGTGAGGGGGGGGGGGGGGGGGGGGCGAGTGGGACTCGAGGTGTCCACCCCCCCTCCTCACGGGAGGTCACACTGACCTCCCTACCTACACCGGGCGAGTGGGAGGCCCCTCCCACTCGCCCAAAGGGGGCGGCGAGTGGGAGGCCTCTCTCACTCGCCCAAAGGGGGCGGCGAGTGGGAGGCCCCTCCCACCCGCCCGGCGAGTGGGAGGGCCGCTCCCACTCGCCCGGCGAGTGGGAGGCCCCTCCCACCTGCTCGGCGAGTGGGAGGGCCGCTCCCACTCGCCCGGCGAGTGGGAGGCCCCTCCCACTCGCGCGGCTAGTGGGAGGGCTGCTCCCACTCGCCCGGCGAGTGGGAGGCCCCTCCCACTCGCCCGGCGAGTGGGAGGCCTCTCCCACTCGCGTGGCGAGTGGGAGGGCTGCTCCCACTCGCCCGGATGAGTGAGGGGAACTCTCCCACTCCCTCCGTGACCTCTTCGCGCGGTCATTTGGCTCGCCTCGGCCATTTTCGCTATCTAGGCTTCGTCCGGGTCAGGTCACACCGATTCGAGAAATATGAGGGTTGTACACTGCGGTCGCGAGGAACTCTCATGAGAGCGTGAGAAGACCATGATGGAGGAGTTCCCCGAGCTGTTTCGGTGACGTTTATCTCTCTTTTTCCCCTTTATGTAAAGACCTTTTTGGATATATTTATATATGCATGTTTTTACAAATTTCGGGACGAAATTCTTTTAAGGGGGGTGGAGTTGTAACACCCCAAGAAGTCGTAGTTCAGCGAGTTAGGCGGAGAAGTGGTGCTGCGCTCGGATTAGGCTGGAAATTTCAGAGCAGCTCTTCGCGCACGACCATTGTTTCTCTTCGCGCACGACCAGTGATCGTGCGTCAGCGATCGTGCGTTAATTCGCAAGAAAACAGAGTTCTGTTGCGGTAAGCGCGCACGATCAGTGGAGGTGCTTCGCGCACGACCACTGACCGTGCGCCGATGCTCGTGCGCCCTGTTTATTCTGCTCCGCGAATTTGAGCGGAGAAGGAGATCGGGCCGATCGAATCATTAGTGGGGTGCGAATATCGGTGTTTGGGGTGCGGTTAGGAGCACGGTCTGCGGATAGCAGGGATGGGCTAGGGTTTTGATAAAACCCCTAATACCCCCTCTCCCTCTCATTCCCGATCTCCCTCCCCGACCTCCCTCTTTCTCGTTCTCAGTCTCCCTCACGCGGCTAGGTCGCCCCTCCCCCATCGCACTCTCTCTCGCCATCGTTCGCACAGAACGGACACCAGGAGGAGTGTCGAGCCCTCTCCTTCTCTTCCGTTTCGTCTCTCCCGACGGCAAGGAGTCGAGCCCCTCTCGCGTGGAGAAGCCGGCTGGAGGAACTCCCTCACCCGAGCCCTAACTCCCTCCTCTCTCTCGTTTTAGCCCAGGGAAGCCGAGCCCTTCCCCCTCTCACTTCCATCTCGTCGGCTTGGAGCAAGGGCTGCCTCCCTTCTCCCTAGGAGACCTTGCCGAAGAAGCGTGTTGCTGAAATCGCTACGAGAGAGTCGATTCGAAGCTTGGTTCGCCATGAAGAGTACGGATCCGCAAAGAGGGAACCGCTGCGATGGTTCCCATGGTTCAGAAGCGACGTCTAAGGGTAACGATCTTTTCTACCCTCATTTGGACGTATCCTAGTCCTTTTCCGTGCATCGTTGAGGACCCTACCCAAAAGGGTGAGGTCGTGGCCTCCGACGGGTCGATTCGTGTTATCCCCGTCAAATCTTGCATACATGTAGAGTCCATGCGTAAAATGGGCGTAGGTGTGAAGCCCATCCGAGACGGTTCGTCCGGATTGGTGATGCTTTTTGATATTATGCGTGCCGGGGGAAAACTCCGTGTTGATATCCTGCTTCTTAGGACTAGAGGATGCTACTGCAAGCGCAGCAACGCCTGGGGGTGTGCCCCGGGAAGCACCCGAAGTTAGAAGCAGAAATGAGTTTCTGTTCACTACCGCTGGCGTTAGCGTTATCGCCGGCGATAGCTCCCAGACTGAGTTCTGGTGTTGTTGTTGTGTCCACCTGTTGAGAGGACCTGAGGCCTGTGTGCCCGACCTGTGAGGGTGTCCTGGTGGATGACTTAGCGGCCGTAGAGCCGGCTAATTGAGAATACCTGGGCTGAGGGGACGCCATACCCGCTTTTCGTGTTGTACAACGAAAGCTGTGAACAACGGGCATTTGGCGAACCTGAAACCGCACCATTGCAGCACCTGATTAGTGAGTCTCGTACAACATGTCGGGAAGCAATGGGAAAGAGTTTTCGGACTACGGGATGTTCACAATTAAAGTACGGGAGAGCCCTGGTATTCGGGCCACCGACTTTATCCTCGAAGGGCAAAGCCATCGAGAATGGATGGTGGTGGAAGGCGGAGTACACCAAAGAGTGCCTGAGAGCACGAGACGTGGAGGCCATTCCCACGTTTGTGATTGTTGCATATGTATGAACTGTTGTGGGCTTTGCTAGTCGCACTCTTATATATATATATATATATATATATATATATATATATGCTGCTGAGGTTGTTTTGCAGGGATGGTTAGAACTGCCACCCCCTCAAAGGGGTGGGCTCGTTATAATTTGGTCAGCTTTAGCTGACCGTTGCCCTGTTTTGCCACCGTTTTTGGTGGGCTTGTTGTACAGGTGCTGGACCGAGCGGGAACATAACGGGCTTATAGCGGGCTGAAGCCCTTGTGCTGCTGCGGCCCTTGAAGGCCTTTTGATGTTCTTTTGCTTTTCATGTATGTCCGGCCTGCGCGCCGATGTTGGTAAATTGTAAGACCGTCGTGCCTAAATTTTGTTGTATAAAACATTTCATTCCAAGTAATAGAAGTGGACATACCCGGGTTCGGGTTTTGTGGTTTATATTTCTTGTCTCTCTCTTTTGCTTCCGCATAGAATGCTCTGAGTTAGGTTCGTTGTTTAGAGTCGTTTGGTATTTCAATTAAGTGACGTTCCCGTTTGTTTTGTAGTATATGTCGTGGAGCCCCGACCGGACCTTCTGTTATATGCTCCCGAACGGATGGGGATGTTACATGCGCCGGGCGAGAAATTGCGCTCCCGGGCGACAAAATGCGCACCCAGGCGAAAAACGCGCGCATAGGAGAAAGATTGCGCGCCCGAGCGACAAAACGTGCGCTCGGGTGAAAAACGCGCCCCGTGGCGAAAAACGCGTGCCCGGGCGAAAAACACGCGCCCGAGCGAAAAACTCGCGCCCGGGCGAAAAATTGCGCGCCCGGGGCAACAAAACATGCGCCTGGGCGAAAAACGTGCCCCTGAGCGAAAAACGCGCGCCCGGGCGAAAAACGCGCGCCAGGGCGAAAAACACGTGCAAGGCAAAATACGCGAGCTAGGGCGGAAAACTTCCGCTCGGGCGAAAATTGCGCATCCGGGCAAAAAACACGCGTACGGGCGAAAAACGCGCGCTTGTGCGAAAAACTCGCGCCCGGGCTAAAAATTGTGCGCCCCGGCAAAAAGTGCGATAAATCGAGCGTGTTAGACTCACCCAATTTCGATATGTCCTGCTAGATTTTGTGCCAAGGCTAAAATGAATTCCATGATATTCAACTCAAATTCCAATTATTAAAGATACCTAACAAGCGAACGACGTAATTGGAATTCGACGTCGAATTTCAATTCCAATTCTTCAATTCCGTCTAAATAAACGGGGCCTAATACTTTTATAGTCTCATAGAATAATCCCATACACCATCACTCATATATACATGATCATTTGTAATGAGATAAACTAATTGTACAACCCGTATTTAACGAGTATGGAGAAAGTTCATCTGGGTGAACCAAAATGATTGAGAAACCGGCCCAAACAAGCAACGACGAGCCTGGAAAGACAATCGAGCCCGCCACCGAGGCGAGGCCAGGTAGTCGCACGGTGGACGAGGCGGGCCCAGGTAGTAGCCTGCTGGACCAGGAAGGCCCAGGTAGTCGCCTGCTGGACGAGGCGGGACCAGGTAGTCGCCTGCTGGACGAGGCGTGCCCAGGTAGTCGCCAGCTGGACGAGGCGGGCCCAGGTAGTCGAGCGCTGGACGAGGTGGGCTTAGGTATTAGCCTGATAGGCGAGGCGAGCCCAGACTGGCCCAGCCTTTGAGCTCTCCCATGCCAGTAAGTAGCTGCCTCTTGACAATTTGGCTACCATCAAACCGTTAGAGTCTTGGATTAGTATTATGGTTAAGGTGGATGCCGCTATCAGCAGACCGTCACAGTCTGAGATTAGTATTATGGTTAAGGAGGAGGCCGCTACCCGCAGACCAGTAAAGACCCACATACCCTCGGGACGTTTTGTCTATAAATAGGACCCATGACACATCGGAGAAGGCAGACTCAGTCTCCTAAAGAGCTCGCACTTTCCGAGTTCTGTCTCTGAGCCATCCAATGTGCCGAGCTCAGGCTTTGGTTTTGGGTGGTGAAGTTCAAGAACTTCTGGGTGTGTGGCGGGACCTCCTCGCTGCAGCTCACGGGTTCATGAATAGACATTTCCATCCACTATTGGCGGGGTCAGATTCAAGCTCAAAACATCTAGTCTCAGGTGTTCAATCACGAGTTAAGCAACTCAAGCTACCCCCTCTTGATCCAAACTCAGGTATTTGAGTTTGAACACTAATGAAAAGAGAAAACTGACCCATAATATCTATATTTAATTTTAGATATTATAAAGATATAGTAATAAATTTCCAATAAATTACATTTATTATAGGCTCCTCTTGATCATCCAAAAGGCCTCCCCTGCTTCTGTTTCGCCTTCGCCTGTAATTATGGTACAGCTAAATTACATGCAAATTCTGTGTAAAGCTCAAGAATCACCATGCGCCACTCTCGCCCTCCCCCGTTTTCTTCATTTTCCGTAAGAGAGAGAGAGAGAGAGAGAGAGAGAGAGAGAGAGAGAGAGAGAGAGAGAGAGAGAGAGAGCCATTTCTAGTTGATTTCACACTTGGGCACTACATTCATCTACTTGTCCCATAAAATAAACTTACGATCTTTAGTTAGTAACGTTTCCCTTGTCTGATCCATCTGTCTTCCTTCTTTCGCCTTCCCGCGAGGCCAACATGTAAGCCTTCAATCCGTTTCTCTCTACCCCCTGTTTAAATACTTGAATAACTGCAAGCGTTTCAGTTCTTAAGACGACTGTTCTATCCGTTACGAAAGGATTGGATTATTTCTTCCACGTTTTGATTGTTGTTAAGTGGTTGATCGGAAAATAGCTACTTTCAGGTGTCCGATCTTGATCATCGAACGGAGACGATGCCACTGCCTGCGGCTAGGGATTAGGAGGTCGGCGGTAGATTTTGGGTCTATTACTAAACGGGGATGGGAAAGGCGTCTCCGTTTCTCGTCGTTCTGTTGGGATTAGGGTTGTTTATTGTGAGCTACAATTTCGTTAAAATTGTAATGCACAATGATTCGGCGTTTCAATTGCGAGATCGACGGGCCCTCGGCATTCGATCCGATCCTATCGTAGCGATGCCGAATGAATTGAAGGAGTCGAGAGGGCCGAGGAGACTATTTCATGTGGCTGTCACTGCGAGTGATTCCACTTACAGCAAGTGGCAGTGCAGGATAATGTACTACTGGTATAAGAAGATGAAGGATATGGAGGGATCAGAGATGGGTGGATTCACTCGAATTCTTCATTCAGGGAACCCAGATAATTTGATGAATGAGATCCCTACCATGGTCGTCGATCCTCTTCCAGCTGGTATGGATAGGGTGAGGAATCTTGCCTCAAAGTAATTTTCTTGTTTATGTGCTAATTATGCTTCTTTGTATCTATTTTGGGCAAAATCCTACTCTGAGCTGGAACTATTTGTATGGTGATCTTTTCTGCTTCACTTTCATTGTTTGAAAGGGTGTGATGTCATTGACAAAACATTATTGATTGAACCAAGCATGATGATGTTTTATGCAATGTTCTAGGGAGATCTTCTACTTGTATAAAAAATCTTTGGTGTTTTTTTTTGGGGAAACTTTGCCATCTCTGTTCAGTCTAGATTTAGCCTTAATAGAGATGTTGACATTTGGGATTCAATCGGACGAGTAGGAGAAATATGAGGATGGATGATCAGAAAATAGAACGCTCTTTCGTTTGTGACGGTAGGGTTAGAGTTTGCAACATGATGAAGTTTTTTCATTTGGGATCTTAGTATATGGTTTCACGTAGTTTTTGTCTCAATTACATCCTTATTTCTAGAGATATGAGGGTTCCCGGTCCTTTGAAATGTCAATAGCTCTTTCTAAATTCCCTCAAAAATACAAGCTCTTAATTCATCAAGGCCCATGTAGAATGATAAAAGATATACAAATGTGTGTACAGACACACACACACACACACACAAACTAGATTACAAAATTTATCGTTTCACCTTTACAGATTTGTTTTTTTATAGGTTATGAAGGAACGAGTCTTCCACTTGGCACCAAAGTTATTGTCCTGTTAATCTTGTTGACTTGCCTTCCGCCACCTATGCTCGTTGGTTGCCATCACCACACCTTGTTACTAATTATGACCCTGATTTCATGCTTATAACAAGTATAATTATCCTTTCATCTTTACATAAGTGTTCTCACATGTATGAGGGACCCTTCCTACTCCGTCCACTTGACACCAAAGTTATTGGCTTGTCAATCTTGTTGACCTGCTAGGGTTTGCTGCCACCTATCCTCATTGGTTTCCATCACCACACCTTGTTACTAACTATGACCTTGTTGCTCAAGATATCAAACTTATTACAAGTAACTTAAGTTCCTCTAAGCATCACAATACTCCATGACACATGACAAATATATAGGATTTTCTACATAGTGATGCAAATTCAAGCATGCTTGCATGCAAACTAATGAAGAAGATGCTCGTTGCATAAGTTCTAGTCCTAATGCGATGCAAATGATTCAATCATGCAAGTATTTCTGATGCACAATTAATTTAACAATGTTAATTATAAAATTCCGCGAACATCACAATCGATTACAAACCGTTGTAAATTAGGTTAGCAGATAATAATTGCAAATTAACTGACAATGCTACAAATTAAATGTCGGGGCGAATTATGTACACACTTACTGAAATTAAATGAGCCAATAGTAATTAGAAGATGTCATTTGGAATAAAGGTACATCCGGACAATACGAACAATGAAATTAAGTAAAACATACCAAGTGAACGACACCGGTTGTGGCGAATGTGGTAGTCGGGCTTGTAAGGTCGTGAGTGTGTTGCGTTGTTTCAAACTTGTAGGTAGAGGTGAAATAGGAATGAAGATCTTAGGGGTTGTGGATTTTGGAGGCTCTGTGGTTGGGAAATTGGCTCAGGAATGATTTGATTGAGGAAGGAGGGGCTCGAGAGTGTTGCGATTAAGAGAGGAGGGGATGCGAGGGGAAAATGGGTCTGGAAGAGGGAGACAAGGTTGTATACTGTCTGGGAAGTGAGAGGGAGGGTTGATAGGGTTTGGAAGATCATAGGGGTTGGGTGGAGTCCGTAGGGGCGACTATGATGTCGAGAAGGCATGGGAGGCGGTGGAGGAGCATGGGAGTGTAGTTAATGCGGCTGGCGGGGTTGGAGATGACTGGAAGTAGGTCGCTTAGGGGGGGGGGGGGAGGTGCTTGATGGCGGGGTGGCTCTGGCAGGGGAGGTTGGGCGATGACAGGATGAAATTTCGGCACCCTGGCCGGGTTTTAGCACTTTTAACGACCGAGCAGTTCCCTTTTGAAATCGTCAACTCTCGATCTCTCGTAACCTAAAATCTAATATATATATATATACATATAAGTGATTTGAGTAAAGTGTATTTGATGACTCGGATGTCCAATTGTCCGATCTGACAACTCAACTTAATTCCCAAAGTAGACCTAAAAATATTGTTGAAGGTGTTGACGGTCTCTGATCGTCCATCTGGCGATTCTAAAATTGTCAATCACTAAAACGACCAATGATACGTGACTCATCTCCATCATTCTCCCTAGCTCAGAAGCATTCATCTATCGTGCTTCTGGTGCTGGCAAGCCAAGAATCGAAGTAACTACATGAACTTTGACATCACCTAAATCTCATAGCTCCTGGTAGATGTCGTGTCCATTGTAGGTCACCCATCGAAGATGTTGAGAGTCCCACAAATGATGCAAGCCATTGTAGAAGTGGTGGGTAAAGTTGCAGTGAAGTGAAAATTGAAGCTGAGGTATAGGTGTTGCTGAAGCTGTAGTGATGTCAGTGTTACAGGTCTATCCCGTAACGACGTTGTTATCTCGCCAGAGGTGGTGGTGGCAGCGAAGATACAAGGGAGCCGAGCTCAACCTATGGAGAATGCGAGGAGAAGGAAGGAGGGAGCGGAGCTCAACCATAACTCTAACCCTAGAAGTTGGAGAGGAAAAGAATTAGAGAGGAGGAGAAGAAACTTCCATAATTTCTTTTCATAATCCCTTGACCCAAAGGAGTCTACATATAACATTATATAATAACGTGAGTATAAATAATCCCAACATAAAGTGAAATACTTAAAACGATAAAAGACACTAAAGACTCATACATAGACTTGATTACTAAAAATATGCCTAACATAAACACATGACGATGCTAGTTGACGACACAAATAACTGCTCATGTGGGACCATAATATCCCACCTGTCCTTTAAGTTGAGCTTGCTCTCAAGCTCGAACGATTTAATCATTTGGCTCCTTAATTTCCCGCCAGAACAACTCTTCGTAGCGCGTCCCTGACTCGCTGTAGCGGAGGCTGCTTCGGGCGATACACCTTCGTGCTTATAGATGTCACAAAGGATGACAGAGAAGTTGCTGGAAGATCGTTGCTTGCGTAGAAAAAAAAATCAATGTGTCCAAATGGCAACAACGAAATGCTTGAGGAATAAGGACTGCATGGATATGGTGTGCCAAATACATTTGCTGAGGGGAGACTGTCGGACATAATATCTGTAGTTGGGGGCCTGGGGCCAATGTTCCCGGTGGATGATCGAGGGCTAGATGTGAGCTGCAACGGTCGGAAGTGGCAGCGCCGGCTGAGGGGTGTCGCCAGAAGGAATGACTCTAGAGGGTCGATGGAACAAGTGTCTGGAGAGGAGGGTGCTGGATGGAGTCGGCAAGGACTGATGGTGATGGTGCTTGCTGCGTGAACTGCATGACAAGAACAATCAGAGGCAATGGTGGGGCAACAAGACATGCATAGATTGGTGGAGTTTCTCTGTGTGCGGGTTTGATTGACGGTGGCTCCGGTGGAGTCGGGTCCCCGAATTGTTCTCTCATTGCGATGAACTCTGACTGCAATTGTTGAGAATCTTAAAACCAAATCTGAATTTTTGATAAGGATATTCTTAAAATCATTGAGTCTTTTGATAATGAGACTCTTAAAACTAAATCTTGAATTCTTTGTAGAGAGATTCTAAAAACTCTTTGCAACAATTGTTGAGATGTGTCTTGAACTTGTCTACAATGAGATACAATATTCAACTGGTTAAGAACAGATTTTGAATTATGCGCAGTGTGGATAACAACCTTGAAATAATTTGTTTTTTATCTTCAATAGGCGAGAGGGAAGACTCGAACCGTTCTCGAACTTTTCTTCAGAAAGTAGTAGCAACAACAATCTTTCAGAGATATGAATTAGAAAGAGAGACAAAAATATCTTGCTGAATAGAAGAATTATATAAGAAGAAGAATCATCTTGTTCTGTATGCCCTTATATATACTCACATTGAATCCCTTCATAATTCAAAAATTCATCAGAATATAGCACGTCTGAAATATTCCAATTATTGAAATTTCATGTAAATAGAATATCCAATATTATAGGAATTTATATTCTTTCTCAAAATTATATGTCTTTCTGTCTTAATTCTGTAATGGCTCAATCTGAATCCCAATTATCCTTGATCACAACCGGAAATCTCTTAGAAACCTTTTTCTGATATTCTGCTATAAGTCGACATAAGTTCTTTTGAAACTTCGACTACTACTCGGTGTATTGTTATTTGCACATCAATTACTCGGTTGTTTTACTCTGTGCTCTGAATAACCTCAACTTATTCTGTCTGTGATGAAGTCATCGTACTTTGAGTACCACTTCGACGTACATTGAGTACTCGACGTAAGTTTTCTGCACTCGACGTTTACTTCAGTTTTTCATTTGAGATTCTTCCCGCCATCTGTCAAGTATAAAATGACTCTTTTCCTTTCTACACAGACTTAAGATATATCCTATAACACTTAACATAACTTGTTATATCAAATCAAGAGGTTTTTCATGATAATCTCCACAAGATTTTACAGAAAGGTTAAATGACTTACAGAGAATAGAAAAATAAAATGGGATCACAGAAGACTCAAGAAATCAACTTGGTGAGGTAGAAAATTGTCTATTCATTCAAGAAAATACCTCTTGCAACTTACTCTTTATCCCTTTACATTATATACCAAAAGAAAATTTATAAAACATAAGAAGAACACATGCAGATAAAAGAGTCTTCATTTTCTGGAAAAGCTTTTGACTAGAAAGTCATATAAGGCATTAATCAACTTCTCTTGTGTGCTGGATATAAATTTTGTATACCTTTCCTTTGTCTTTTCAGGATTATCCTTGTGTGAGTTTGCAATACTTTCTAGACTTCTTAAATCAACTTCTGCATTGAGATATACTTTACTCAGAGTATAACCTTTTCTTACAACCTCGGCACTTAACTTCTTGATTGTAGATATCTCAGTACCAACCTTTACAATATGCTTTCCCTAGAGCATATTTATTTCTTCTTTTCTAATTTGAATAACAAACTTCTTAGGAACTTTTATTATTGATTCAGGCACCAGTCTCTCTAGATGAGAACCTCCATGCAGATTAAGAGCATCGCTGGGCCTAACAAACTTAAGAGGATCAACTTGATCCTCTTGTAAGATGCCTGAGTATCATCTTCAAAATGTAATTTCGTTTACCAACATGAGAGCTAGACTCTCCTTTGTCAAATCTGCTAGGTTTTCCCAATATTGTTGGGTCAGGAGCAACGAAAGGTGTGTTTTCTCTATCAGCCCTCCTACTTCCCTTAGTTTTTTTGACACAATTTCTTTGACTGATGGAGGGGAAGAGTCAATAGTAGGATTAATAGACTGAATTTAAAGATCTATGGTAGGGAGTTCCTTAATAGATGATATAATTTCAGTATTTTGTTCCTGTCCCATGTCAAAGTCTTCAGAATCACATATGGATTCAGGAATAGAAGTTGCAGTCCACCCAATATCTGAGAAAGACATTGGAGGGAGCCCATCCAAGGTTAGGAAAAGACAAATTACTTTCAGTTTTACTTGCAACTTTATCCTCCCTCTGGAGGTTGCATCATCTGATAACTCAAGAAATGTATTTCCAGCAATTTTATCCTTGTTATATTTTGTAGTATCTGAGATAAGATAATCACTGTCTATGTCATGCATACTCTTAAAAGAGCCTTCACTGCTATCTATGTGTATATCATATAATGCACTCGCATCCTTCTTGTCTCTATCAAGCTTATTGTCAGAAATCTCCTTCATTCCTTTAGTAATATCAAGAACATTTTCATCAACTATTTCTTCTATACCAACATTCTCATTATTTGATTCAAACATGAACTCATAACCTGTAGTGACAACTTTTTCACTACACCAACTTTTTCACTGCCATCCTTCTCACCATCTTCAGCAGCAGCAACGACAACAAGAGCACATTCATCAATATTACTTCACCCACCTTCTCAGCATCATTTATGTGCCATGAAGACTGACATTCTCCCCTTTCTCAATTTCATTCAGCAAGGAAGCTAAGAATTCCCTGGTGACAGGATAATGAGTGGAGGGCTGAGCAAACAATGCAAGAAATGCAAATAGATCAGAGATTTAGTTTTGAAGATGATCACACTTAGAATTAATATGTTGTGACAGAAGATCTATCTTAAGCCAATATGGTGGCAGTGATAGTATTAATGATGGGAGTTAACATATCATATACAATTTGACAGGAAGTTGATGAGGATGAAATATCAACAGAAGCAGAAGCATGTGTAGCTTGTGGAATCATAGGTGGAGTAAATGGAGAAGTGGGTGGAATCAATAATGATGGAATGTCTGTAGGAGGAGGAGAAAGTTGAGGGGTAGGAGGAGAAAGTATGAGAAGGAATATCTGATTGTGAGGATAAAGAGATAGGAGAAGATGGATCCGGAATAGAAGATGGTTTGGATTTCGAGATAGTCTTCTTCCATCTGAAGAAAAGAGAGGAGAATAACCTCTACACAGGAGGAATACGAATACCTCTGGAAATGCATAAGGAGGGATAAGAATGAGATAATATAAGACTTAAAATCCTGCCAAATTGCACTGTTGGTTGTACAAGCTTGAGCCGCCTGAGGCGAAGTATCAGCTTACTCTAATAAACCCTCTTTCTCAAAACTAATATAGCCATTACTTTCATTTGTTCTTTGGTTACAACATCATGTGCCGAAGCCTTACAAAAGATTATTTTGCCGGCTATATATGCTAGAAACCTATATTCCTCATCAAAATCGTTCCTCTTGATGTTTGTACACTTCTTGCCAGAGAATTTCATCAATGCTAAGGCCTTACTCATATCTTTATCAATGAGAGTTTCTTCCTCTATATTTTTATGAAACCCGAATACATTCGTGTTGCAGAGATGCGGACATCTGTATTTCTAACTGATGTAGGGTAGGCGGTGTGGTGGAATTCTAGGACTCGAACTAGTGAGGTGTGGGGACGGACTCACGTAAACCCAAATGGCTATATGATTGGATGAATGTTTAACAGGCGTAATAATTTATTCAATAGCAAGAATCACCATAAACAACAAAACCTACAATCATATAAGGAGTAGAACATTTTTCTTGCGGCGTTAGCAATGGCGTTCCTCCGCACGGAGGGCAAAAAAAGATAAGCACGCAGCGAAGAGAGTCGTCCTGCAGAATAAGAGTTTCACAAGCAAATACAACTAACCAAAATTTCCTTTAAGCAAAAGTCCACACGATGCACAATATTTTAGACAAGAACAACCACTATTCCGCAAACACAAATACCAAAATCTGAATAAAAAGTAGGGCTGCAGTATTTTTATGAGATCTGAAATTTAGAAGGCAAAATAAAGGTTTTCCTGATGGTTAGGGGCTGGATCGGGTAAAGGACGGTGGTTCCACGGAAGGGGGGGTGGCGTAGGACGTAGATCGGGCGAGGGATTGTCGGATCTGGCGAGCAACGAACCGGATCAAGGAGATCCGGCCAGATCTGGATGTGAGGGAGGCGGGTGGCTGTAGGTAGAAAGGGGGGGTGGCTGTTGGTGGAGAGGGTGGCGGCGGCCGTTGGTGGAGAGGGTGGCGGCGGCTGTTGGTGGAGAGGGTGGCGGCCGGCTGTAGGTGGAGAGGGTGGCGGCCGGCTGTAGGTAGAGAGGGGCGGCGGCTGTTGGTGGAGAGGAGGGAGGCTGCGGCTGTTGGAGAAGAGGGAGGGGGTGCGGATGTAGGTTAACGGGAGGGAGGGATAAAGGTTAGTAGCTTACCCGAGGAGTCGGCACCAAGGGGCTCCACGGCGTCGGCACCGCGGAAGGATCACCGGAAATGAGGAAGAAACCTTTCTCCTAATTTCAGCAATATCAAAAACTGCAACCCTAGCCATCTATTTATAATGAATTAGAAATAGGGCAACCATGATGGACGGCTATGATTGGCCATCAATCAAGGCGCCAAAACGTCACTAAATAAGGTCCGAAATACAACATGTAATATATGAAAATGCATCAGAAAAATGAGCCGGACGCGACCGCGGTGGCGGATCGGCGATCCGGTCACGTCCTCCGTCGAGAGTACACGAACGTGGGGTCCGCACGGCGTCGCGTCGCGCTAGATGGTCCCCCATCAACTCCCCCGGACTGAAAAGCCTTCATCTCCGATGAATGGAGATGCTCGTACTGAAGTCGAAGTGCCGGGGCGAGTCGATCCAATTCGGCAGCAGCAATCCAGGTGTCATCGGTGGCGGGTCGTCCAAGCCAGCGAACCAAGTAACGGCACACGGGTCCATCCGAAGAGGAGATGAACTCATGCGTGATGATCTCAGTAATCAGGTCGGTCCTCAGCACTTCGGAAGAGCGATCCGGTGAGGGTAGTGGTGCCCCGTGTGAAGCCAAAGGTGACGGACTCCTGGGGAGGTGGGAAGCAAGTGGAGGCAGGGTAACGGGAGAGGGGTGGTGGTGAAGGTCGGGAGTGCCGCCATGGTAGGGATCGGGGTACTCGCGAGGTGCAAAGTAGGGTGTCAAGTCCTCAATATTGAACACAGGGTGGATACCCATGCTCGCAGGAATGTCTAGCTCGTAGGCATTTGACCCGATCCGTCTTATAACTGAGTAGGGCCCAATTCGCCTGGCACTTAGTTTCTTAGCAGGCCCCTGAGGGAGCCGCTCCGCACGGACTCTCACCATCACTTGATCACCAGCTAGAAAATGTTTATCCCGTCGATGCTTGTCTGCCTGTTCTTTATAATGTTCATTGCTTAGATTAATTTTACGCCTGATAGACTCATGCAACTCATGCAGGTGACGTGTAAATGACTCCGCTGACTCACTAGGACGAGACTCGGTCGGGACGGGCAAGAGATCAATAGGCTTCCTAGGGTCGTAACCCGACACTATGTGAAACGGACTCAGACCAGTCGACCTATTAACGGAACTATTGTATGCAAACTCCGCTATAGGGAGTATCGAGTCCCAACTAGACGCATGCTCTCCAACTAAACACCTCAGCAGGTTACCCAAACTTCTGTTCACCACCTTAGTCTGCCCGTCCGTCTGAGGGTGGTATGCGGATGAAAATTTAAGGGTAGTTCCTGTTTTTCGCCATAACGTCTTCCAAAAATAGCTAACGAACCGCACGTCTCGATCAGACACGATGGACTTTGAGAGCCCGTGTAATCTAAAGACCTCACTCATAAATAGGGCTGCGACGTGGGGGGCGTCGAAAGTCTTCCTACATGCGATAAAATGTGCCATCTTAGAGAACCGGTCGACCACTACAAAAATAGAATCATGTTTCCGCAGAGTGCGCGGAAGCCCCAGCACGAAGTCCATACTAATGTCCTCCCAAGGACGATGGGGAACGGGTAAAGGAGTGTATAAGCCCGTGTTCTGCTTCGTTCCCTTGGCCGTTTGGCACACACGACAGTGTCGGACTATGCGAGCTACGTCTTTCTTCAAGCTCGGCCAATAGAAACGATCCTCTACCATAGCAATCGACTTATCTCGCCCAAAATGGCCGGCGGCACCCCCGGCGTGTAGTTCCCATACTAAATAATCACGATATGAGGTGTTGGGCACGCACAAGCGAGAGCCCCGGAATAGGTATTTATCGATGATCTGAAATCCCTCAGCAGGATCAGGAGGGTCCCTCGACAACGCAGTATAGGCCTCAGCAAAATCAGGACAAGTAGGGTAGTCCATGATCAATCTCTCGAAGCCATCCACCTGGACCCGCAGTGTGTGAAGTAGAGTGACTCGACGACTGAGAGCGTCGGCGGGCTTGTTCTCAACACCAGCACGATGTTTGAGAACATAGTGGAAATCCTGAAGGTACTCTACCCATTTCGCGTGGCGGTGACTCAGCTTTCTCTGAGAGTCGAGGTAGCGTAGGGCCTGGTGGTCCGAATACAGCACAAACTCCCGGGGAAGGAGGTAATGTCTCCAATATCGCAGTGACTGGACGATAGCATAAAATTCCCGATCATAATTCGAGTATTTTTGCTTGGCTTCGTTCAGTTTCTCACTAAAGTAAGAAACTGGGTGTCCCTCTTGACTCAACACTCCCCCAATGCCCATGCCTGACGCGTCACACGCAACCTCGAAGGCTCTACTAAAATCGGGGAGTCGTAGAACGGGGGCGGACGTCAGCTTATCCTTGATCTCTTCGAATGCTCGAGTGGCCGCAAGGGTCCACTGAAAATCCCCCTTGCGCAGGCAACTAGTGAATGGGGCCATAATCGAGCTAAAATCCCTAACGAACCTCCTGTAAAAGGTCGCAAGTCCATGAAAGCTACGGGCTTCATGAATGGTCGAGGGTATGGGCCACTCACGGATGGACTGGACCTTCTCAGGGTCAACTGACACGCCTGAGGAGGAGATAATAAATCCCAGAAAGTGGACGGATTCAGATAGGAAGGAGCACTTCTTTAGGTTGATAAACAATTTCTCCTTTCGGAGAATATCGAATAAGAGTCTCAAGTGCTCGAGGTGATCTGGCTCAGTGTGGCTGTAGATCAGAATGTCGTCAAAGTAGACGACGAGGAATTTGCCCATGTAGGGCCGTAGGACCTGGGTCATGACTCGCATAAACGCGCTCGGGGCGTTGGAGAGCCCAAATGGCATGACCAGCCACTCGTGCAGGCCGTCTTTTGTCTTAAACGCCGTCTTCCACTCGTCGCCCTCTCGCACTCTAATCTGGTGATACCCGCTTCGGAGATCGATCTTCGAGAAGATCTGAGCCCCGGACATCGTGTCTAGTAGGTCGTCCAGACGAGGGATCGGGAAACGATACTTCACCGTAATTTTATTGATAGCTCGACTATCAATACACATACGCCAATTGCCGTCCTTCTTAGGGGTAAGAAGGGCAGGGACGGCGCACGGACTCAAGCTCTCACGGATAAATTGCTTCCGAAGAAGCTCATCAACCTGCCTCTTGAGCTCAGCGTGCTCAACAGGATTCATGCGATAGTGTGGCAGGTTGGGGAGCGAGGCCCCCGGGACTAAATCGATGGCGTGCTGAATGTCCCGCAGAGGGGGTAGCTCATCAGGAAGCTCCTCTGGCATAATATCCGCAAACTCACCTAGTAAGGGTCGCACGACGGGGTGAACCTCGGCTGTAGGGCAATCAGATGCCATAGTGGCTGCCACTACATACATGATTCCAGCATCCGCGCTATCTCTCAGAAACTCACTACGCCTCAGAATGTGCACGGGTCTCGAAGCAATCGTGCTAGTGGACGGCTCGACCCGGCCCTTGGACCTCTCTCTGGGCTGGGTGGGAGATAAAGTGATCTTCCGCCCCTTATCATAGAAGACACACGTGTTGGACCGACCGAAGCACGTGACGTCGCGATCAAACAGCCAAGGGCGGCCCAGCAAGACGTGGGCGACATCCATAGGGATGACGTCGCACCAAACTCGGTCCTCAAAGGATGCGATGGTGATCGGAACAAGACAGCGCTGGGTAACCTGGATAGCTGTCTTGTCTACCCAGATGACACGATAAGGGTGGGGGTGAGGCTCCGCTTTCACCTGCATACGGTCTAGACCCTTCTGGGCCACGATATTCACACAGCTCCCACTATCGATAGCTAATTTGCAGGGTCCGCCTGCACTCGGGAAATATGTGTAGAAAATGGTAGTGCGACGCCAGTCCTCATCAGCACGTGGGGTATGCAGGAAGCGCCTGACTACTCCTACCTCCAACGAACGCTCAGCGTCGCTCTCCCAACCCTCCTCAACGGTGGCGGTGATCTCCTCAATAGTCTCCACATCTCCCTCTAAAGCGGCCTCTTCCTCCTCAATCAACAGACTACGTGTAGGGCAGTGGGCCGCTACGTGTCCTCTGCCCCCGCACCTAAAACACTGAATACCCCCAGGCCTCTGGCCCTCGGCAGCGACAGTCTTCCCCTTCAAGTCGGGAGTAACCCGGGGGGGGTGGAGTGGCTGCAGCAGTCTGGGCGGGAGCGGGCTTCCTAAACGTCGACGAATCCGCCCGGGTAGGAAACTGCTTCGTGCTAGGGGCACGAAGGTATTGCTCATACTCTAGCGCGAGCTGGAATATCTGATCTACCGTCTCCAAGCGGTGGGGAATCAGCTCTCTCCGGAGATCCGCACGGAGGCCGGCCTTGAATCGAGAGGCAGTGACAATAGGCTCCTCAGAAATATCGCTCCTAACGACTAGCTCGTCGAATCGAGCCATATACTCAGCTACGGAAAGCGTCCCCTGACGTAAGCTCTGCAGCTGATCAAGTAGCTGGTCACGGTAGGAAGCAGGGAGGTATTTATCCTTAAGCCTCTCCTTCATGTCATCCCATCGGGTAATGGGGTAGTAACCGTCACGATCTAGGGCTCGCTCAACACTAATCCAATACACCTTAGCCTGTCCGACTAATTTCATCTTGGCAAACCGAACACAACGATCATCACTCATGTCGTACCAATCAAAATAGTGATCCATGTCTAGGAGCCAGTCACTAAAGGCCTTCGGATCTAGGCGACCGTCGAATGTCGGGGCATCGAGGCGAATCCTACGGGTGATGTCCAGGGCGCGATCACCTCTCCGCGGGTCAGGATAGTCATCAGGATCGTCGTCACGGTCATAATCGTGCCGAGCGGGTGGGGGTCCGCGCTCACGTCGTCCCGGTTGGTAATACTCGTCTCGACGCTGGTCATGACGACCGTGTGGAGGGACACGGTCCCTGGGGCCAAGCTGACGTGGCATGCGGTAATCTTCCCGCGGGGGCGGGGTTCGGCCACGTGCTGGCTCAGGATTCCGCCTAACTGGCGGAGTGGGGGCTCTCACAGGAATCTCACGTCGGTAGCAGTCAGCCGGTGGTGGATCACCTCTGACCCGCTGACCGCGGCGGGGAGAGTAGGCCGGATCATCCGCTACCTCATCGTCATGTAGGGAAGGAGTATCCCTAGCGTTCTCTATCCTATCTAGGCGACGGTTCACCGCGGCAATATCAAGTTGTACGGTCTCAAACTGGGTGCCTAAAGCATCGAAACGGTTTAACATCAGACGCTCAAAATCCGTGGTGGCAGCGCTCGAATTCGAGCCTGCCGCTCGATCGTTAGTGACCTGTGGATCTACCATGCTTCTAAATGACCTACCACTACGGAGCATGCAAACAGCCCGACCTGGGCTCTGATACCAACTGATGTAGGGTAGGCGGTGTGGTGGAATTCTAGGACTCGAACTAGTGAGGTGTGGGGACGGACTCACGTAAACCCAAATGGCTATATGATTGGATGAATGTTTAACAGGCGTAATAATTTATTCAATAGCAAGAATCACCATAAACAACAAAACCTACAATCATATAAGGAGTAGAACATTTTTCTTGCGGCGTTAGCAATGGCGTTCCTCCGCACGGAGGGCAAAAAAAGATAAGCACGCAGCGAAGAGAGTCGTCCTGCAGAATAAGAGTTTCACAAGCAAATACAACTAACCAAAATTTCCTTTAAGCAAAAGTCCACACGATGCACAATATTTTAGACAAGAACAACCACTATTCCGCAAACACAAATACCAAAATCTGAATAAAAAGTAGGGCTGCAGTATTTTTATGAGATCTGAAATTTAGAAGGCAAAATAAAGGTTTTCCTGATGGTTAGGGGCTGGATCGGGTAAAGGACGGTGGTTCCACGGAAGGGGGGGTGGCGTAGGACGTAGATCGGGCGAGGGATTGTCGGATCTGGCGAGCAACGAACCGGATCAAGGAGATCCGGCCAGATCTGGATGTGAGGGAGGCGGGTGGCTGTAGGTAGAAAGGGGGGGTGGCTGTTGGTGGAGAGGGTGGCGGCGGCCGTTGGTGGAGAGGGTGGCGGCGGCTGTTGGTGGAGAGGGTGGCGGCCGGCTGTAGGTGGAGAGGGTGGCGGCCGGCTGTAGGTAGAGAGGGGCGGCGGCTGTTGGTGAAGAGGAGGGAGGCTGCGGCTGTTGGAGAAGAGGGAGGCTGCGGCTGTTGGAGAAGAGGGAGGGGGTGCGGATGTAGGTTAACGGGAGGGAGGGATAAAGGTTAGTAGCTTACCCGAGGAGTCGGCACCAAGGGGCTCCACGGCGTCGGCACCGCGGAAGGATCACCGGAAATGAGGAAGAAACCTTTCTCCTAATTTCAGCAATATCAAAAACTGCAGCCCTAGCCATCTATTTATAATGAATTAGAAATAGGGCAACCATGATGGACGGCTATGATTGGCCGTCAATCAAGGCGCCAAAACGTCACTAAATAAGGTCCGAAATACAACATGTAATATATGAAAATGCATCAGAAAAATGAGCCGGACGCGACCGCGGTGGCGGATCGGCGATCCGGTCACGTCCTCCGTCGAGAGTACACGAACGTGGGGTCCGCACGGCGTCGCGTCGCGCTAGATGGTCCCCCATCACTAACAACTCTGGTAATTACAGCTTCATCTACGACCTTTACACTTAGGTGCAATTGAATTAACTCTTCTTCATACATTCTGGATCTTGCTGATAAGAATTTATTGAGCTTATTCTCCTTAAATAGAGTCAAGATACCACAGAACTTAGCATCACAATTTGAAAAAGATGCTAGATCAATATCAAATCCACTATTGTTGTTCGTCGCCATTGCGAACTTGTAAGAAACTTAGAGAGAGAGAGAGAGCAAAGAATACAGGAAGACAAAGTGGTTTTGAATAGAAGAATGTGGGGATAAGAATTTATTTCTGTCCCTTTAATTTAGTCGAGACCTAATCACCTAACTGCATGTGTCGAGTAGAAGTTGAAGCACGTGCTGTTGGTATTCAACATTTAGAGACAACTCGATACTCTGTTTACTTATGTCGAGTAACTTGTCGACGTACGTCGAGTACATTCAAGTTTTATACTTCAACTCCATCCAACATTTCCAAAACATGAATAAAATGCTTATGCTTCACTTCATCAAGATGTTTTGTGAAGATATCAGTCTTTTGATCTTCTGTGGAAACATATTCTAAGGAAAATTTTCCTTTCTCAACATTATCTCTAATAAAGTGATTCGGTATTTCAATATGCTTACTTCTGCTTTGTAGATCATGATTGGATGCAATTGAAATAACACTTGTACTGTCACTAAAGATTGGGGTCTTAGTAAACTTACAACCATAATCCAATAGTTGGTTCTGCCTCAACAAAAGTTGTGAACAACAACTTCCAACTGAGATGTATTCAGCTTCAGCAGTGGATTTAAATACTAAATTTTGTTTTTGGCTAAATCATAAGATTAGTCTAGCTCCTAGGAACTGATATGTTCCCGTGGTACTCTTTCTATCCAATCTGCATCCTGCAAAGTTTTCATCTAAAAATCCAATTAGTTCAAAATCCGACTCTTTAGAATACCACAATCCAAGCTCATGTGTTCCTTTGAGATATCTCAAAATTTTCTTTCCATGAGTCAAGTGAGATTCCTTAGGGAGCGCCTGGTATCTAGCACAAACACATGCTGCAAATATGATATCTGGTCTACTTACTGTAAGATATAAAAGTAAACCAATTATTGCCCTGTAGGGCTTTTGATCTACATGTTTACCTACGTTGCACGGGGACGGAAACGGGATACGGGATACGATACGAAACGGATACGGGAAACGTGATTTTTAAAAAAATACGGATACGGGAAACGTTTTTAAATTTTTTTAATTATATTATTACAAGTATTAATTAATATAAAAAATACAACTAACAAACTAAGTTACCATCTCAATCACTACATTCAATAATATGTAATGATGGTCATCAAACTCTTCACATAATATGTAATGATGACCGGCACCGCTACTTGAATCCATATTATGCAAGATAAGACCTAATTTAAACAACAAATATTCTCCACCTGCAGCAGGGTTAAATCAAAATTTGACAGTAGGGTATAATCAACAAGTAAATCAAAATCTGTAAACAGTAGAAGAAGAAGAAGAAGACCTGGAGCGAGAGCAGCGGGAGAGATCGCCTGGAGCGAGAGCACACGGGAGAGCGGCGGAAAAAGAAGCGACATATTAAACCTAAAGAAGCGCACGGAAATCGCGTATCTGAATCGCGAATCCGTTTTTTTTTTTAATAATTAAAATTACGTTTCCTAGAGTTTCGGAAACGCGTTTCCGAAAATATATTTTTTTAATAATTAAAATTACGTTTCCTGGAGTTTCGGAAACGCGTTTCCGAGCGTTTCCCGTATCCGATACGCGTCCGAGCCGATACGTAGAGCATTTTTAAGTATCCGTGCAAGGTAGATGTTTACCATGTTCATCCTTCTCTATCACAACATTTGTAGCCATGTGAGTCTTCATGGTGGAGGGATTTTCATCCCAAATTTCTTTATAATTTTTTTTGCGTATTTAAACTGAGATATGAAAATGGATTCTTGGGTCTGCCCTCTCTGATGTCTTTGGCTTTGATTTGAGGGTATGATTCCGCAGCAAACGCGACGGTATAGGGGGCCACTATTTCAGTGGTACTCTGTGAGCAGCCACTTTGTGCATTTATTGTAAAAGGTTAGGTCTTTCTCCTCTGAGAGAAGCCACTTTGTGCATAGTGCCAAAGGTTAGGTCTGTTTCCAATCTTCCCCCGCCCATACCCCCAATGATTGGGGACTATATGGGTTCTAATGTTGTTTATTTAAACTGAGATATGAAAATGCCTTCACCATCCTGTCTTACCTGTAGTCCTAGAAAATAGGATAACTCTCTCATACCATTCATTTCAAATTTGCTTTACATTAGGTTAGTAAACCTCTTGCATAGCTTATCATCAGTAGCTTCAAATATAATATCATCAACATATATTTGCACTAGAAGAAACTTGCCTTTGTGTTTCCTAATGAATAGAATCTTGTCTACTTTTCCTCTAAGAAATGAGTTTTCAAGAAAAAACCCGTCAGTGCCTCATAAAGTGCTTGCTTGAGATCATAAAGTGCTTTATCTAATTATATACATGAGAGAGGAAGTTAAAATCAATGGAACCCGTAGGTTGCTCTACATAGACTTTCTCTTGAAAATTACCATTTAAGAAGACACTTTTGACATCCATCTGAATTTTTTTTATCTTATTGTGAGCTGTATAAGCAAGAAACATCACTATAGCTTCCATCCTTGCAACATGAGTAAATATTTGATCATTATCAGTTTCTTCTTCCTGTATATACCCTTAAGCAACCAATCTTGCTTTATTCTTTTCTATTACGCCTTCAACATCCAGCTTATTTCTAAGTACACATTTGGTTCCTATTATAAGGTAATTAGCTGAACTTTTCACCAATGTCCAAACCTTATTTCTTTCAAATCGAGCAAATTCCTCTTGCATAGTCATAATTCAGTGGGGATCATCATCATAATTGTAAATATCGGATGTCGACGACATGCCAGATTTAGCTTTATAATATCATAGTCGGATGTCAGAGACATTTTAAAATATTGGATTTTTATAACTCATAAATAAAAAATTATATTAAGTATAATTATGTGTTATAAAAGTAAAAATTAACATAAAATTTAGACAAAGATTATGTCATGTGTTAGAAATTAGAGGAAAGGAAATACTCGGTGCGATTTTATTCATCCCACAAAGGGGTAATATATAGCACTACAACAAGACACCAAACACCGATAAGCGGCGTGGGACTAAACTCCAAACACTTAAATATAAATACTTCAACACTCCCCCTCAAGCTGAAGGGGAACCCTTCAGCTTGGACGCAACATAAAAGAAAAGGTAGATGGTGGTTGGCAACGTGGGACAAGACACCAGCCACCGAGGCCCAACCGCGTATCACCGGGGATACTTCAACCGGGCAAAGGCCACACGACGTTGGTCCACAAACCGACCATGAGCACACTGGATGCTCCCGGTGCTGGAACCAGGTCAACCAACAAACGCCAAACCACACCTACCTAACACAAACAACATACGAAATCAACCTGGGGGCCATGTGTGACTAAGGCAGGAGTCGGGAAAAGAGGCATCCGAGTCGCCGTTATCACTAACACTCCCCCTCACGTGGAACACGTGCATGAAGGCATAGACTCGCATGGAGACACAGACGAAGATAATCAAAACAACACATAAAAGAACAACTATGGATAACGGTTGCCGGCAAGACCACGATCCGAGATGCAGCGAGCAAAGCACAAGCCAGCTGCGAGCAGAAGGCTCAAGCGGCTGCGAGCAGAGTGCTCAAGCAGCAGCGAGCAAGAAAAGGCTCAAGCAGCGGCGAGTGAGAAGGGAGGAAGAGAAGAGCTCGGCACCCAGAGAGCAGCTGCACGGGAAACCATCGTCCACAAACCGACTAGAAGACACTACCAACACAATAACGACGACAACAACACAACACAAACTACATCGACACTTTAAGAAATTGAAGAGGGCACGACATAGCAGCAGCGGCACAGGGCGGCGCAGATGTCCAGCAGGAGAGGGGTAGCAGCGACAGCGACAAGAAGAGGGCTGGACTGCAGTGGCACAGGGCGGCAAGGCCGGAGAAGTAGCCGGAGTAGAAGCAGCAGCGGCAGGAAGAGCAGCCGCACAGAGATCAGCCGAAGAAGAAGCAGCAGCGGCAGGAAGAGGGGTACCGACAGATCTGGAAGAGGGGAAGCAGCCGTCGATTGAGAAGAGGAAGCCCGCAGCAGAAGGCTCGACGGGATCGTCGATCGGCAGAGGAAGAAGCCGCCGGAGGAGGAGAGCAGAGGAAGAGGCCGCCGGATCTGGAGCAGCAAGTCGACGGAGCAGAGGAAGAAGCCGCCGATGTCGTCGATGTCGCAGGGGGAAGGAGTCGCTGTCGATGTCGTATGCGGAAGCAGCCGACGGAAGCAGGCGATGTCGTCGATGACGCCAGAGGAGAAGAGCAGAGCGTGAGAGAGACCCGCTCCCGTCTTTGGAATCAAGAGATGATCCCATCGACGGGAGCGAGGGGGAGAGGGAGCCGTCGAAGCCCCAGCAGTCGAGCCGGAAGCGGAAGACGAACGGGCCGGGGCTTGGTCGCGGGATGAGCGTGAGCGGTAAAATTTTTTTAGGTTTTCAGATCGCAAACCTCTGATACCATGTTAGAAATTAGAGGAAAGGAAATACTCGGTGCGATTTTATTCATCCCACAAGGGGGTAATATATAGGACTACAACAAGACACCAAACACCGATAAGCGGTGTGGGACTAAACTCCAAACACTTAAATATAAATACTTCAACATCATGCATATAAAAAAAATAATGCATAAGAGTATCCAAAATAAAATAAATAAAAGGTTAATAACATATTAATACTACTATTAGTAAGCATCCAAGATAAGTACAAATATATAAAATTATGAAATAATTTAATATTATACAATAATTTTACTTAGATAATACTAAGTTTTATAGAAAGTAAAGAAGATTTAAAAGTTTCTTGTCCTTAGTTGATAATAAGTCTTCCTGTGCTTATCGAAAGTGTATCATGCAAAAAATTATTAACTAATAACATATAGAATGTCTTATTATTTTGTTTAATAGTAACAAACAAATGTATATTATAAAATGATTGTAAGGATAAACACTTATGAATTAGAACAAAATAATAAGTCTAATCGATTTAAACATATATAATGCAATACATAAAGATAATTTAAGTATGTATATTGTTAATGTAACATAAAATAAAAAAAATAATGGATGATATTTTTAAAAGTCATATCGACCGTTATATCGGAAAAAATCAGATATGTCGTTTTATATTTTACAAAAGGATATAAATTTTTTTTCCAGATAAAATGTCGTTTTGTCCTTAAAACCTACATGTCGACTTACATGTTGACTGACATGTCGGAGGACATTTAAAACATTGATTATCATTGATATCTTCAAACTTTTTAGGCTTAATTTGAGATATGAAACTTAAGAACATAACTTCATTAGTCGTCTTGTTTTTTGTTTGAACATCTGTAATGTTACCAATCACCTGAGCAATATGCTGGTCTCTAAAACTTACAAAGCCTCTAGGTAGATCAGTCCTTTCTATAGGGGATTCATCTTAGTGTCGTCTTCTACTGCATATGGGGATACAATTAGTTCAGTTACCTGAGGTTCAGGTGATGTGATGCCCATAATTTCTTCAGCTTGAATAGAAGTGGTAGCTGAACCATGCTGTAGCATTTCAACTTCTTGCGTATCTTCTACTATAGCTTTGCTGACTTCTTCAGTTTCCTATCACTGAGTGCTTTGATTGGTGGTAGGTTGAGAACTTTTAGCAAGTACCTTTTGGTCTATTCCTTTAATTACTTCTTTAACCTGCAAAATTGAATTAGTATTATTTTTTTCCTTCACATAACATGTTAGATTCATCAAAAGTAATATGCATATATTCTTCCATGCATAATGTTCTTTTGTTAAAACATATATAGACTTTACTTGACGAAGAATATCAAAGAAAAATACCTATATCAGTCTTCCGATCAAACATTGTAAGATAAGTTTTACCATTATTTAAAATATAACAATAACTTCCAAAGATTTTGAAATAAGAAATATTTAGAGCTTTCCCTTGCAATAGTTTATATAAAGTCTTTTCCTTAATTTTGTGGATTAGAATTCTATTCATGACATAATAAGCAGTATTTACTGTCTCAGCCCAAAAATATATTGGGAAATTGGCCTCAGCACGTAGAGTCCTACTTGTTTCAATTAGAGTTCTATTATTTCTCTCAATAACTTAATTTTGTTGTTGAGTTCTTGGAGCAGAAAAACTATGCTTGATCCCTTCACTTTCACAAAACTCTTTTATCTTATGAGACTCAAACTCAGTGTCATGATCACTTCTGATCAGTACAATTGTAATATTCAGCTCATTTTGGATTTGTTTAATGAAGTTTGTGAGTGCTTTGAATGTATTGGATTTAATTTTTAGAAAGAACACCCAAGTGAATCTTGAATAGTCATCCACAATACTAGAGAATATGATTTCCTTCCTAGACTACTGACAAAAATTGGTCCAAATAGATTTATATGAATCAGATACAAGATTCTTGCGGTGCTATTGCGAGTTGTGTTCTTAACTGAAACCTTTGTTTACTTTCCAAATTCACAAGCTCTACAGAGTTTCACTTCTACATATTTTGAACATGGTAATCCTCTTACCAAGTTCTTCTTAGAAGGCTATGAAAGGGTGATGTAGGGTAGGCTGCGTGGGTGCACGACTAACGTGCAACTCTAGGTGAAATATCGGGGAAACAACTCGACAACACTAAATGCTTACATGTAAGATGCAAGATCCGACGACGAGATCAATTTAAGCAATAAATAATCAAATCATACTTAGATAATTTTAGCAAAAAAGCAAAATAATTTTCTTAAGCAAACAAGCAATGATTTTCCTCCGCGTGGAGGGCCAAAGCAAGAGCGCACGACGAATAGTTCCTGCAAATCACAAAATAATCTAGAACAAAAGTCCTACGATGCTATTTATCTAAATAAGTATAAGATCACAACACAATATTTAAATGTTGAAAACCAGAGTTCATACAACAAGAAAACTCACAAAAGTATGAGGGCTGCCCGAGGTGTAGAGATCCGGTGAAGTACGGTGCAGTGTAGACGACCCGGAAGGGAAACAAGGGCTGGTTGGGCGGTGGGAAGGTAGATCCGGCTGTATGGAGGCGAATTCGGGATGCGGGAGGGTGGATCCGGCTGTATGAAGGCGGATCCGGGCTGCGGGTGGGTGGATCCGGCTGTTTGGAGGCGGATCCAGGCTGTGGGGGGATAGATCTGGACGTGGCGAGTGCTGGAAGCTTGAAAGAGGGGCGATGGAAGGCTGAGGTGGTTGGGAAGAGGGCGGCGGACAGCAGGGAGGTGGCTGGAAGGGAGGCGGCAGTTTCTGGACAGCAAGGAGGGGATGGCGGCGGGGTGTTTAGGGGGCTGTATGGGCGGCTGTAGGCAGAGGATTGGGCGGTTGTTGCTGGACAGCAGGGAAAGGGGAGCGGCGACTGGCTGTTGGAGAGATGTGGGGGTGGCGGTGGAGGTATTTGAGGGTGGGGGATGATGGCTAAGGGTTAGGGTTACCTTTGGGGAGCGGGAGAGGGCCTAGGAGTCATCACCTAGGGTTCCACGGAGTCGGCACCGTGCAGGGATCGCCGGATTTCGGGATTTCCTCTTCTCTAAAATCTGCAATAGCCTCCAAGCAGCCCCCATACCTCTTATTTATAATAAAATATAATTAGGGCACCCCGACATCAACGACTATGATTGGCCGGGGATGCGGAGTGCCCGTTTACACTAAATAAAATTGAAATGCAACAATATAGTATATGAAAATGTAGGTAAACGATGAGCCGGACGCATCCGTTGAGTCAGATCATCAATCCGGAAACTCCATATATGGTAGGTAGTCAATCGGCGCCGAACGAGCCCAAAACTCATCCTTCGCTGCGGGTCCGCATCTCCATTCCGCATCATTCTCCCCGGCTTGAAAGAATTCATCTCCTGATGAATAGAGATCAGAATTCTCTCGGTGTATGCCAGGTAAAACTTGATGGGGCCCACCAGAGGTCGTCCAAGTATCGTCGATGGTAAAGTATCCTCGGCCTGCCTAACTGGCGTGGCTATGCATGCATAAGCCATGATATATATAATGCTCTCAATAATCCACTGCTGTGCTGGAAGTCCCTGTGTGATCGCTGGTGCAGACAGTGAAGCCATAGGCGACTGACGACCGGTGAAGCACGGTGCAGACAGTGAAGCCATAGGCAACTCACGAAAGTATGAGGGCTGCCCGAGGTGTAGAGATCCGGTGAAGCACGGTGCGGTGTAGACGACCCGGAAGGGAAACAAGGGCTGGTTGGGCGGTGGGAAGGTAGATCCCGCTGTATAGAGGCGAATTCGGGATGCGGGAGGGTGGATCCGACTGTGTGAAGGTGGATCCGGGGTGCGGGTGGGTGGATCCAGCTGTTTGGAGGCGGATCCGGGCTTTGAGGGGATAGATATGGACGTGGCGAGTGCTGGAAGCTTGAAAGAGGGGCGATGGAAGGCTGAGGTGGTTGGGAAGAGGGCGGCGGACATCAGGGAGGTGGCTGGAAGGGAGGCGGCAGTTTCTGGACAGCAGGGAGGGGCTGGGGGCGGGGTGTTTAGGGGGCTGTATGGACGGCTGTAGGCAGAGGACTGGGCGGTTGTTGCTGGACAACAGAGAAAGGGGAGCGGCGGCTGGCTGTTGGAGAGATGTGGGGGTCGCGGTAGAGGGATTTGAGGGTGGGGGATGATGGCTAAGGATTAGGATTACCTTTGGGGAGCGGGAGAGGGCCTAGGAGTCATCACCTAGGGTTTCACGGAGTCGGCACCGTGGAGGGATCACCGGATTTCGGGATTTCCTCTTCTCCAAAATCTGCAATAGCCTCCAAGCAGCCCCCATACCTCTTATTTATAATAAAACATAATTAGGGCACCCCGACATCAACGACTATGATTGGCCGGGGATGCGGAGGGCCCGTTTACACTAAATAAAACTGAAATGCAACAATATAATATATGAAAATGTAGGTAAACGACGAGCCAGACGCATCCGTTGAGTCAGATCATCAATCCGGAAACGCCATATATGGTAGGTAGCCAATCGGCCCCGAACGATACCAAAACTCATCCTTCGCTGCGTGTCCGCTTCTCCATTCCGCATCATTCTCCCCGGCTTGAAAAAATTCATCTCCTGATGAATAGAGATCAGAATTCTCTCGGTGTATGCCATGTAAGACTCGATGGGGCCCACCAGAGGTCGTCCAAGTATCGTCGATGGTAAAGTATCCTCTGCCTGCCTAACTGGCGTGACTATGCATGCATAAACCACGATATATATAATGCTCTCAATAATCCACTGCTGTGCTGGAAGTCTCGGTGCGATCCCTGGTGCAGACAGTGAAGCCATAGGCGACTGACCCAAAGGCAGGTGGGGCTCAGAAGTGGACTGGGTGCAGGACTGAGGATGCGGAGGTGTAGACTCTAAAGGATGTAGGGGTGTAGGCTCAAGAGGATCTCTACAAAATGAGTCCACATGCTCGTGAGGCTTGTAGTACGACGTTAAGTCCTCAACATTAAATATGAGACGGATACTCATGCTCGTCGGGATATCAAGATCATAGATATTTGCTCCGATCCATCTCATGATTGTGTAGGGATCCATTCACATAACACTCATGCTTTTAGCAGGCCTCCCACGGAGCCTCACAACGCGGATTCTCACCATCGCATGCTCGCTTTCATGAAATACCTGCTCTTGCCAACGAACATCCGCATGCGATTTATAAGATTTATTACCATTATTGATTCTCCGCCGGACCGACTCATGACACGCATGCAAACGATGAACAAACAACTCAACAGACAAATGCAAATTATGAAGAAACGACTCAACAGACTCATGCCAATGATGCAAATGAAACATGACAGACACGACACACTCGGTAGGGAAAAACCTAATAATGACCGGGGTGTCTTTAAAATGTGGTGGCCTATCAGGAGGTTCATTCGGTGGAGAGCAGAAAAACTCATCGAGTGTGCGTCGAGTATCCAAATGACTGTGTGAGACATCAACACTCAAATACGAGCTCGTAAAGAACCAAATGTCTCTCAGGGAACGTGACACATCAGGGGGCTCACCAGGAGGTATGTATGAAAAGTCATCGCGAATGCGTCTGCCACCTGACTGAAAATCATGTACATCGACTAGAAGACGTAACTCTAGAGTGTGGCAAATGTCCTTGAAAAGAAAGAACTCATCTGGTGGGTCAGCAGGTGGTGTGTCCTAAAACTCATCAAGAGTGCAATGTGTCATAAGGTAGGCTCTCGAAATAACAGGAGTAGGCTCAAGTGTACTTAAGGGAAGCCCTACATACTTGATGCTCCACTCAAGATCCATTCTCCGGGGAAATATCAAAGACAATAATGGGAGAGACGTCAATAAATCGATGCTCATAAATGAGTGGCTCACCTGAATCTCATCCTCACCAGGATGTGGTGGTTCATCAGGAGGCTCAACATCGGGCTCGTCATAGGTCCCGTTAACAGGGTCAAGATCCTCCAGATGGGTACCAACGTAAGGGGCAATGTCCTCATAAATGTGTGGGATAGCCACTATGAGATCAACCCCAGGCTCTAGGCTCTCAGCTGTGATGTGACTCAGAGCAATGACAAGGGGAGAGGGACATATTCCTACTCTCAAGAATGGGTCTGTCGGTGCGGTGTCAAGAAATGAGTCTATGGTAGGGGTGCTAACTAATTCAGTGCATGACAGAAGAAGAGGTGAAGGTGAGAGACACAACACTATAGAATCAATAGGTCGCTCAGACTCACTGTCAGTCGGGGTCACCAGAGAAGAGTCAGAAACAAAAGATAGATCACTCACCAAACTAAGCACCTCACCGGGGTGAGAGAAATTCGTATCATGTATCATTTCTCTCGTGTCTGACAGGACAATGGTAGACATCGTGGTGACCTCGGTATCTGAGGGACTAGTACCGCGGAGGTCAAATACTATGTATGAATCTAATCAACCAGCTCTTGCGGATCTCAATGACTGTTCATGATGAAAGGCGAGCTGATATGTCTGCTCAAGGGACTTCGAGCTGTGGTAAGCCAACTCAGTACGTATGTTAAATTGAAGTCCAGACCGAAATCGGGAAGTGGTCATAATTGTCTCCTCTCAGATATCACTCATCACAACTAACTCATCAAAACGATCCCTGTATTTAGCGACAGACATGGATCCTTGCTGAAGGGAAAATAATTGCTCGAGCAAGCGACTCCGATATGACGGAGGCAAATACCTCTGACACAAAATATGCTTCATCTCCACCCAATTAGTGATGCGATGAAGACGATCTCGCTCGCGGGTCCTCTCAATACTAGACCAATATGCTCTCGCCTGATCTAGAAGCCTAAGTTTCACAAACTTGATGCGCCGCTCACCGAATAACTCAAAATGATCAAGATAATACTACATATCCACGAGCCAATAACTGAAAGACTCGGGACTCGATGAGCCGTCAAAAGAAGGGGCATCAACACAAAACTGCCACTCGAGATCTCTCTCATAATCATCCCTCAGGTAATCGAGTCGCATTGAAGGATTAGCACGACCCGCTCACGTGCAGGAATATGAATGACGACAATCATCATAATGATTGTCTCTAGCATAGTGGGATCGTGTCGGTGGATCAACACGATCTCTGGAATTGGTGTGCTGTGTTCGAGAATAATCATCGTAGTAACGCGAGGATCTCTCAGAAGGGGCTTTATGGGATCGGGTGTAAATAGAATCGGGATCCCCAAATAGAGGAGAGGGACGACAACGATAACTAGCCATAGATATCGGCCGACATAAAGGTTTGGGACCTAAAACGACAAACGCATAAAGGAGAAATCTGCTCTGGCACTCCACCGCTGGCCCTCGCCAATGAGCACGACCAACAGGAGGATACGCCCTCGCCGACTGGCTCGGAACTGATCCACACGATTATACCCGTGCTACGGACACTACCAGCTCCGCCCCAATCGCAGCAAGGAAGGGCCATCGCATGCAAGCACCCTCCTCGCTCATGTTGCCATCAGCACCCAGAGATCCACTGCCCTCTGTTGCGGACAAACTAGACTCGCAGCGCCATTGCACGCTGGGCCAGTCATCGTCTTCGTTGCTCGCAGTGCACCTTCGATCTCTGCCCAACTAGCCCCTTTTCCAACCCCGACGCTAGAACCAGATCCACGTGCTGTCTGACAGGACGTGCAACCCAACCGTTACCGCACAAGCATCGATCTCCCATTCTCGTGGCAGCCGCCAGATCACTAGTTCTTTCGTGTCATTGTCCGGATTCCGCCCTTCCTAAATCTCTCGTCGTCGCTTCCGCAACACGGTGATTGTATTTTTCCTGTTTGGCGTTCATTTCCTTTCTTCCTTGCGCTTCTATACAGCAGGTCGACGGGTTTTCATCCTATTTCCATGCCTCTTGCACTCCATCCAATAGGAGCTAAGTTTTTACCACCTCCTCTCACCGCCAACTGTGGCAATAATTATTTTTTACCCGCTAATTTCTTCCCTCCCTCTCTCATCACACCCCTTGCATTTACTTTTCTCAGCCTTACCCCCTTTACGTTCCCTAGCTGCCACTCCTATTTCCCTCTACTTTTTTTGAGCCTCTTTTCATGCACCCACCGTTTACACCCACCTGCATGTGGCACACTTCTGAAATTTTTTCCTGCCAGCTGGCCTCAACCCAACCCTCCACATTTATTACCATCAGCCTCAAAAGCTGCACCTATTTTTTCTTTTTTAAAACTTTTGCCGACTCTCTTCCTCAAGGCCCCATCTGAATTATTAATTGCTTGGCCCCACACCCATCGTTCATTCCCTCCCCCGAGACCATTATAATTGTTTTCTCACTAGCCTGCCAAAAATTATTTTGGTCCCCACATTTCCTTATCCCCACCTTTTAGCTTAATTCCCTCACCCCCGCTCGCTGCACACTATTTTTGTCATTACCCACTGTTTATGTACACAAATCAACCCACCTCAATTTTAGTTTCCTCCCACCTACATCATCCTTATTCGGCCTCCGTCCGCCGTCGTTTCCTTTCAACCATACCCACTAACGACATCCTCAAAGATCTCGACAAAATTCTAACACTCGACCTTGGGGGCAAGGTCGATTTTCAAGGGCGATATAGTGTTACGTATACATTTTCACCCAAGTGGACCCCCCGCATTGGGATCACTGACGTACGCTTATGGAAGCCGCCGCAATTATTTGGAGCACGCGCATGGAAGCCGCCATGATTATTCCTTTTGTAATTAAATGTGTTAATTATTTAATTAATATTAATTAGATATTATTATTATTAAATATAAGGCCTTATTTTGTGTGCCTCCGCATTGGAGATTATGCTGGAATGTATGCAAGTATTAAGGTTGCTCCCTAAGTTCCTCTTTATCCTTCCTCTTTTCTTCTCGCTCATCACCGCCAGCCCCCTCTCCTCGCTGGATTCCTCCCGGGAAATTATCTAGATCGTAACGGCGGCGGACAGCAGGGAGTTGGCTGGAAGGGAGGCGGCAGTTTCTGGACAGTAGGGAGGGGCTGGCGGCGGGGTGTTTAGGGGCTGTATGGGTGGCTGTAGGCAGAGGACTGGTCGACTGTTGCTGGACAGCAGGGAAAGGGGAGCGGCGACTGGCTGTTGAAGAGATGTGGGGGTGGCGGTGGAGGGATTTTAGGGTGGGGGAAGATGGCTAAGAGTTAGAGTTATCTTTGGGGAGCGGGAGAAGGCCTAAGAGTCACCACCTAGGGTTCCATGGAGTCGGCATCGTGGAGGGATCGCTGGATTTCGGGATTTCTTCTTCTCCAAAATCTGCAATAGCCTCCAAGCAGCCCTCATACCTCTTATTTGTAATAAAATATAATTAGAGCACCCCGACATCAACGACTATGATTGACCGGGGATGCGGAGGCCCGATTACACTAAATAAAATTGAAATGCAACAATATATTATATGAAAATGTAGGTAAACGACGAGCCGGACACATCCGTGGAGTTGGATCATCGATCCGGAAACACCATATATGGTAGGTAGCCAGTCGGCCCCGAACGGGCCCAAAACTCGTCTTTCGCTGCTGGTCCGCGTCTTCATTCTGCATCTAAGGGTCTTTAGATTGAGATGTGTCAACCTTCTATGTCATAAGTCAAAATTAGATATAAAAGAATTAAACAAGCAAACCTCATATGTATTTGAAAAGAAATCAACTAAATAAATATTACCTTTTGTAATTCTTAAATGAACAATGACTTCCGAGTTATTCTTCACTATCAGACTTTTATCCTGTATGAAGATTACCTTAAATCCTTTGTCGCACAATTGACTAATACTAATGAGGTTGTGTTTCAGTTCTTCAACATAAGCTACTTTGGTGAAGGTAATGATACCGACATGAACCTTTTCATAGCCCATTGTCTGGTTACAGCTTGAGTCACCAAAGATTACTTTGGGACCTTCTCTAGGTTCATACTCTTTCAACAACATCTTATCTCCATTCATATGCCGGAATCATCCACTATCCAGATACCACAGTTGGGTTGTTGTGAATCTGGATTGTTCCTGCGAGACAACTAAACATTAGGATGAACCCAACTTGACTTGAGTTCATAGTTCTTCTAAAATATCCTATCAAACCAAAAGTTTGGTCTTCTAGAATACGGAGCATTTTGTGAATACACTGATTTATTATACCAAAAATCTTTCATAAAATATTTTATCTTATTACAACAATAACACTCAAATCTATCATAACTACTTTTTCTCTTAACATGAATGAATGGTGGAAGAGAGTAAGCATAGCTCTGAAATTTTCAAAATCTACTATGCCAGTCTGAATTTCAGAGTAGACAGTCTGAATGAATGGCAACAGACTTCTCTTTTAGAAGACACCTCATATGCTCTACTATGCATTTTGTGAAATAGATGCCAGTCTGAATTTTTTCTTTATTGCAGGATGCCTATCCATAATTCCCTTTTGAGTAGAGGGGAATATGGAAGCCTGCTTACTCTTCTTTTATGTTTATTTTATTTAGGAAGTGTAATAGGCCTTTGATTGATGAGGTGGAGGAAACATCCTTTTGAATATCTTCTAAGATGTTCTTCCCTTTCTTACTTATAAAGACCACACGCCTCTTCCAAGTATGTGCATCAATATGATTTTTATCCATGGTAAAGTCAACACCTAGGCTCAAATTCTTAAATCTAATAGACATGTTTTCAAAGATGGATTTCAGTTGTTGATTTCTACCATTTAAATTGTCTTCAAATTGCTTAGCTTTTATTAATTCATCAGTTAGCTTTTCATTTTGCATTACAACTTCATTCAGATCCTTTTCAGTATAACAATTTCATCTATTAATTAAGAAGTTTCAGTATCTGAATGGCTTACTGTTTTTAGTTTTCCTTTCAGATATACATTTTTAGTGGTAAGAAGATAATTTTTCTGTAAGAGGATCTTAATTTTTCTGTCTGCAACGAGTTGATCTTGACAAAATCTAATAAATGCAGACTTAAATTCACCAGAAGTAAAATCAAAATTCATTACCTTATCTTCCTTTGTAGGAATATCCAATGTCATTAGACATAAGTTTTCAGTAACTTCTTTACTATCAGATTATGAGGAGCTTTCTTAGTAGTCTCACTCCAACTCTCATATATGAATCCCTTTTCCTTCTTCTTTTCTTATCTTTTCTGATATGATTTGTTCCTGTACTCATTTATTTTATGTTATTTCTCCTTTTGATTTTCTGGGCACTAGTAAGCATATGCCTAGGTTTTTTGCATGGAAAATAAATAATTTCATTAGATAGAGTTTTATCATACCTTGACTTGTTCTTGGACCCGCTGTCATTTCTTCTTAAACCTTCAGTTTTTATCCATTTTTTGAATCTTCTGGCTACTAGTCCAATTAGCTCATCATCTAAGGCTAAACTCTCATCATCAAAATCTTTTAGGGCAACAGACTTCTCTTTTAGAGTAGACAACCTTCTATTTCAATTCATTTTCTCCTCTTGTTTTGAGGAGCATTTCATATGACTTCATTTTTCCTAGCAAAGTATCAGTAGTGATCTCTTTATGATATCTGGATTCCTTTATAAGCAGATCTTAGAATCCCATGAGCCATTTGTCATTAATCTCTGTCACTGAGATCTTCTTGTTCAACCCTCTTAATTCACTGACTATTAGGCTGAATCTTTGATACATTTCCGATACACATTCTTCTAGACTCTTTTTGAAAATCTCATATTGTGAGATTAACAAAGAATCGTTTCTTAACTAAGATAAGATAAGATTAACAAACGACATATGTTCAATGATGTTTTTATCTCTTATCTTTGCTCTAATATCAATTGAAAGTGCGGAAAATGTTCTGAGAATCTTGATCTAATTATCTAGAGGGGGGATGAATAAAGTATTCAAAATTCCACCATAAAATAATCACAAATTTTAATTACAATTCACAGATTACCACAAAATAATAATAAATATAGAACGAAAAGAAAGATAGAGCAATCAATCAATCCATACAACACAAAAGAATTTATAGAGGTTCCCCTTAAAATTGGGTACGCCCTTCTCTTCTACCATAGGTATGAATCCGCTATCCACTATGATCTACAGATGGCTAGAGTTGTTTGATACGTAGGCTTGAAGAATCGTAATTATGAATCTTTTGATAAGGGGATTCTTAAAATCATTGAGTATTTTGATAAGGAGACTCTTAGAACCAAATTCTAAATCCTTTATAGAGGGATTCTAGAAACTCTTTGCAGCAATTATTGAGAAGTATCTTGAACTTTTTCATAATGAGATTAATCTTCAACTGGTTCAAAACGGATCTTGAATTATACATAGTGTGGTTACAACCTTAATTCAATCCATCAATCTTTCAGAGAGAACAATTAGAAAGAATGATAAAGAGACGGAAATAGTTGGCTGAAATAATATAATAATTAGATAGGAAGAAGAAGAATCATAATCATCTTACTTGTATGGCCTTCTGTAAATATATACTTCTATTGAATCTCTTCTTTCATAATTCAAAAAATCATCAAAATGTAGTAAGTCTGAAATATTTCAATTATTGATCTGTCCTGTAAATAGAATATCCAATATTCTAGAAACATTCTTTCTCAAAATTATGTCTTCCTTTCTTAATTCTGTAATGACTTAATCTAAATCCTAGTTAGTGATCACAACCAAAAATCTCGTAGGGCCCGTTCGGATTGCAGGAATGGGAATAGCAGAATTGGAATTCATCCAATTTCAATTCTTGCAGGACTTGGAATTGATCAGAATTCCAATGCAGTTGTTTGGCTGTAGGATGTTTCTTAGAATTGGAATTGGTTTGGAATTGTTTTTATTGTGTGTACACAAATATGATAGAAAATATTTTTAAATCTCTATTCACCCCCCCTCTAGAGTATACTCAGAGGCACACTGTGCACTTTCATCATATGTCCAACTATCTCTTTTGTTGTGACTTTTGTGAATTAAGCCATGCACACTCAGGAATTGCGTGCATACTGAGCTATCTAATGTGTGCAAGTCAAGGACTCATCGACAATAATGTACTCTTTATCTTGTAGCCTACTTTGTTGTTGATTATGTAGAATTTGTTGATAATTTTCAATCTACAAGTGAATTATGTACCTTCTTTGGAGATAAGCTCATCAAATGGAAGAGTTGGAAGCAATCAGTTGTTGCTTTCTCTACGCCCAAATGCTTGATAGTCCTTGTGGTTTTTGAGTTTGCCTGACTTAAGAGAGACACTTGGTTGATCGTAATATTTATTTCCCTACTCCTGTAGTTCTATTTTTTGTCAATGAAGCTATAATTCACATTGTTGAGAACTTAATCTTTCATGAGTACACAACATTTCAAAGTTAGCTTTATTTTTATCAAGGGACAAATCAAGCTTCGAACCCTATTTTAACATATTCCTATGGCTCCTAAACAACTGACATTCTCACCAAGCCTTTATCTTGCCCATTGTGTCTTCTAGGAGTGCAACTCTGATCGGTTCGGTTCGGTTCCACCCAAAACCAAGAACCGACTCATATAGGTTCGGTTCCAAAAAATTGGAACCGGAATCGACCTACGGTTCTAAAGTATAGAACCTAATTCGAACGTTCACTTCGGTTCGGTTTTCGGTTCTACCCACGTCTCAAAATAATTAAAAAAACCGACTCTTCCAACTCATGATTCATTGTTATACAATTACCAATGTCTCAAAATAGTTGAAGCATGACTCTCTATAATATTGAAGTCATACAATTACATGAGTTCAAAAAATTATTTTATTTAGTAATACGATTATATTCTCACTCATTTTCACGTATTAAGCCGTACGACTATAACCCTTGCCTCAAAATTTTTCTTTAGCATTGATTTTCATTTCTCGGGTTGGTTTTGGGTACCCGACCTGTGGAACCGGGAACCAAACCGAATTGTCGGTTCTGGTATTATTGAAACTAGACCTGAACCGAACCTATTTGGAACCGACCCAAACCGTTCGGTTATGGTTCTCGGTTCTTCTATTTTTGCACACCCCTAGTGTTTCCAGTTTCTTTCCATCTTATATGGGCGTAGTGATTTTTTTGTATTCTTTTACTTGCTTGATTTACTCACGTATCAGTTGTATATGATAAGAGTGTGGTCCCCACTTTGTATACATATGCCTCATGAGGCTTGAATAATATTCAATAATTTTATTTTCAATTTCATCTACAGAAGATTATGCAGATGTAATTTGCTCCACAATTTCATAGTGGGTGTTCGGTTAAAATTTAGTCTATAGGGGTTGTATTTGCATGGAAAATGCAGGCTAACTCCAAACAATTTAACACCCAACCTTAGTGAAGAATACGAAGAAAATTTATCAACTGGTTGTGACTTCTGTCCTACTCTCAAAAGTATTAAAACCTCAACTTCATCAAAAACAAGACAAAAAATTCAATCAATCACACGTAAGTAAAAACTAATTTAAACTTAATCTCATTATTAATTCTATTACATTTTCATCTCCCTTCTTTCAATTCATTCAAACCTAAGGACAAGAAATGTGAAAGGGAAGAGGAACCTTCCCTCAGGGACTAAAGAAAAGAAGGCAGGCTGGCCTACCAATTCATTTTGAGAATGACATATAACTAAGGTTAATTATCTAGAACTAGTGGCACACGCAGGAATTTTGTTCTGTGTGGACGGAGTACAAAATTATTCAAAAAAATAAATCAACAAATATATCACACGAAAAAATAAATCAACAAATATATCAAATAGTCATTCATACATTCATTTCTCTCTAATTATGTAATGATATTTTGATAAAATGAATTGAATATAACTCACAATTATTGTGAAATCACACGAAAAAAATCGATCATATCATTCATACTTACTAGTAATCCCTTTACGATTGTTATATCTTTTTCAATAAAGAGTTAAATTTGAGTTTTTAAAGATATACATGAGCTAAAATAAATTTTAGATTTATTTTATAAAATAGGTAAAGTTAAGAACCAATTTACTTATTCCACCTACTTTTTTACACTCATTTTTTTATTTTTTGTCATAATATTTTAAATAATTATTGCTTGTTTGCAATGAGTTATTCAATTTTCTATAATTTTTATGAATTAACAAATGTTACAAGATTTTAAGTCATATATAATTGAGAAGTAATTAAAATAATAAAATTTGCAAATATTAATGTAAATATAATTTAGATTATAAATTTAAATCTCAATTCATTGTCGTTTATGAACTATTTGAATAACAAATTTTATTTTATTTTTAATATTTTTCGCACAATAACATAACCACGAATTTGCTTATAAAAAAAACTATAAACAACTAACTTGTTTATAAATTTTTTTAAAATAACAACATAATAACAAATGTGTTTATAATTTAGAAAAACATAACAATTAACTAATTTATATAAAAATTTTAAACAACAACATGAAAAAGAGCTTATTTGTAAGAAAAAAAATTAAACAACAATATAACAAAGAACTTGTTTATAATTTTTTTTAAACATTAAATTAAATTAATTTTTTTTTCTATTTTTTTTTAAACATAGGGTGCAATTAAGATTTGCTTATAAAATAAAAAACATTAAATTTTGTTGTCACTAGGAATTGAACCCATGAACACTTGATTAAAAGTAAAAACCTCCACCAACTGAGCTAAGAAACTATCTATGTATAAATTTTACAATATATTTTATTATTTGGTAACTTATCTTCATGATAAATAACTATTCTCTATTACTGAAAATAATATTTTCAGAATTCAATATGCGGCCGCCCACATCCCTATGTGGGTCCGCCCCTGTGTAGAACATCATAGAATTTCAATTTTATGAAAATGGGCAATCATGTTACAACTTTATGAACATGAAGACAAGAAAATATAATTGTACAAGAAACTAGTATGAATGTTGAATTCATAATTGTTTGTGAATCAGGCAAAAAAGCCAAATAAGCACAAATCAAAAGAAAAAGAAAAAAATCAATGTAGATCAGGCTAATCTAAAGTAATTGCAAAAATTAGATTATAGTGGACACAGCTATGAAGATGATCAAACCATGTAACGGGAAGGAAAAAGATTAGTGAAGAGGTCAAGGAGCTGCTATCTCAACAGTTGTGTGTGTGTGTGGGGGGGGGGGGGGGGGGTGCGCGAGCGACGGAAGTGCCGTTGTGTGAAGCCCGTGCTCCCGAGAGCAGGCAAGCACGGGTGGAAGTACTATCGTGGCCGTACTGGGGGCCCATGCACTATCACTAGTATGCATGTATGTATGTATATTTATATATGTATATATATGTGTGTCTATATATATACTATATTAAAAGGGAAAAACACCCTTTGGTGAAACATTCAACTTTCCAATTTCACCCATCAATTACAAAATTTCCAATTTCTTTAATTTATGTGTTTTTTCTTTAAATTTAAAAAATGTGCTCTCATATAAGTAAAATCCCATATCTACAATAAAAAATGTGCTCTCCCCGCCGCTCGCAAAACCCCGTGCACATGACAAAAATGAGCGGCGAGCGAAGTATTGCACTCGGGGGTTTGCGAGCGGTGGGAGTGCCGTTGTGACGGGGCAATGCCGTTGCCGGGGTATTGTCGCCTGATAAACTAGATTGACGAAATACGTTGATGGAGCAGACATAAGGCACCAACGACGAGATTAATGCTGAAATCGACCTTGATGAAAGGCAAAGATGAACCTTCACACTGAAACAAGAAGTCGATTGCAGAGAAGCACCTCGGCCACGCTTGAGGACAGCGAATGACGTAAGAGAAGACTGTGGAGATTAAAGCTCGACGCAAAAGAATTGAAGTTTGACGACACTTGAGACAAAATTGACCTCAATGCAGTAGATTGCGGAGAGAGGACGTCGACGCGAGAAGACATGCTACTAGGTTACTCTAAAATCATATTTGCTTTGATAGTATGTAGGTGAAATTGAAAATAAAATCCTTGAATATTATTTAGGAATCATAAGGCATATGCATACAAAGTGAGGACCACACCCATTTTGTATACTACTATATGGAAATAATTAATCAAATAAATAAGGGAATTGTTAAAGGCAAACCAAATTTGGCTATCCGCAAACCATTGTTAACAAAGACCATATATTTTGAAAAATATTTGGTGCAAACCATAATGTTAACCACAAACAAATATTGTTAACAACAAACCAATAATATAAATTACATAAACAAATTTCTTAGACAAAAAAACTAAATTCATGACATTTTCAAATTTGTATATACAAATTTGAAATAACATATACAAATTTGAAATGAAATAGCATATACAAATCTAAAATTAAGAATTGAAATCAAATATGAAATTGAAAACAAAAAGAAATATGAAATAAAAAGGTATATAGAAATCTGAAATGAAATAGCATATACAAATCTGAAATGGAAAACCAAAAGAAAATCTGAAATAAAAAATCAATACAAATTTGAAATGAAATAAACGTGATTCTATGTTATACATTTTATATATGGTTTTACATTTCAAATTTCAAATAAACGTGTTTCTATGTTTCTATGATTTCATTTCTTAATTTCAAATTTGTATATGATTTTACATTTTGGTGTTTCTATGTTATAAACGTATTATTTTGTTGAACTGATGTGCTGAAAACTATGAAGCACCGATACTTCATTGAGGGTCACGTACCCGTACTGGATACGTATCCGATACCGATACGTACCCGATACTCACGGATACACCTGTTATTCTAGTCTGTAGATACATTTGGGCTTGGTAGATTGTTCTGCATATTGTAATAAGAGGATGTTTTTCTGAAGTAAACAAAAGACTTATGCGTATCTTTTAGAAAAGAAAAATTACCCAGAAATGCAACTAGCGATGCTTATTTATTATAGTAACAAAATGTACTTCAGATTTAAGTATCTTTTTTCGTTTAAACTATAATGAATTTGATTTAAATTTTATCATTTTATTTTTTTACTATATATTTAAAGATTGTTTTTGGTACCGTTTCTACTTGTTTAACATGAAGTTTTCTATGTTTAATATTTTGCTAACTTGTCTCTAGACGAATCAGAAGTTGAAGATGCATTAATCTCCAATAATGGGGAAGCAAATGACTGATAAACATCCTTAAATTTAAAATAACAACAACAACAACAACAACACTCAAGCCTTTATCCCACCATAGTGGGGTCGGCTATATGGATCCTCTGTCGCCATTGCGCCCTATCTTTAAGCATAGTCTCATTAATGCCTAAGTACATCATGTCTTTCTTTATAGTTTCATTCCAAGTCTTTTTTGGTCTACCCCTCCCCCGTTTAACATGTCTAGTGACTAAACTCTCACAACGCCTAACAGGTGCCTCTAATGGTCTCCTATGTACATGTCCAAACCATCTTAAACGAGCTTCTCGCATCTTCTCTACAATTGGCGCCACTCCTATCTTATCCCTGATACATTCATTCCTAATTTTATCCAGTCTCGTGTGACCACACATCCACCTAAGCATTCTCATCTCCGCGACTCCCATTTTTTGCTCGTGTACACCATTCACTGCCCAACACTCAGAACCGTAGAGCATTGCAGGCCTAATTGCAGTACGGTAAAACTTGCCTTTAAGTTTTAGTGGTACTTTACGATCACATAGGATCCCAGACGCGCCTCTCCACTTCAACCAACCTGCTTGGATTCTATGAATCACATCTTTATCTACACCTCCATCTTTTTGAATTATCGATCCCAGATATTTAAAGCACTCACTGCGGGAAATATCTTGGTCACCCAATTTAATGACGGAGTCATCTGACCTTCTTGCACTACTAAATTTAAGCTCTATATACTCTGTCTTTGTCCTGCTCAACCTAAAACCCTTCTTTTCTAAAGTGTCTCGCCAAGATTCCAGTTTCGCGTTTACACCCTCGCGCGTCTCATCGACCAAAACAATATCATCTGCAAATAATAAACACCAAGGTATTGCTTGCTGGATATGTCCGGTGAGCTCATCTAAGATAAGGGTAAAGAGGTAAGGGCTTAAAGCTGACCCTTGATGTAAGCCAACAGCGATAGGGAATTCCTGTGTTAATCCTCCAGATGTCCTCACCCTGGTCACTGAATTTGTATACATATCTTTGATTACGTCAATGTATGATACATTTACACCTTTCTTTTCTAAGACTCTCCACAAGACCTCTCTTGGAACCCTATCATACGCCTTCTCCAGATCGATAAACAACATATGCAAATCTTTTTGTCTTTCCCGATAGTTGCCAATGAGTCTCCTCAAGAGATGTATAGCTTCCATGGTTGACCTCCCTGGCATGAATCCAAATTGATTCTCTGAGATGCTAGTCTCTCGTCTAACTCGTCTCTCTATTACTCGTTCCCATAGTTTCATAGTATGTCTCATTAATTTAATTCCCCTGTAATTGACACAATTTTGTATATCTCCTTTGTTCTTATACAAAGGTACCAAAATACTTTCTCTCCATTGGTCTGACATCCTTTTTGTCTTCAGTATCTTATTGAAGAAACTTGTAAGCCATAAAATTCCTTCCCTCCCTAAGCATTTCCATACTTCAATGGGTATATCGTCTGGTCCAACCGCCTTTTCATTTTTCATCTTCTTCAGAGCGTCATCTATCTCTGATGCTTGAATTTTACGATAAAAAGTTATGTCTCTATACTCCTCCGATTTACTTAACTCTTCCAAGTTCAGTTCATTATCTTTTCCTTCATTGTATAGTTGATAAAAGTATCTTTTCCATCGCTCCTTAATAGCCACATCATTCGTCAAAACCGTATCTGTTTCATCTTTTATGCATTTAATTTGGCTTAAATCTCTTGTCTTCCTCCATCTAGCTCGAGCAATTTTATATATATCGCGCTCTCCATCTTTGGTATCTAGTCGTTTGTAAAATTCTTCATAAGCTTGACTTCTTGCTTTACTTATTGCATTTTTAGCTTCTTTCTTGGCGACTTTATACTTTGTCAAGTTTTCATCATTCCTACAAGCATATAATGTTTTGTAGCTGACCCTCTTTGCCCTCACTTTGTCTTGCACTTCCTTTTTCCACCACCAAGATTCTTTTTGTGGGGGCGCGCGACCTTTTGACTCTCCAAGTACGTTCTTTCCACTTATCCTTAAATGAGACGACATAACTTCCCATGCGACACTAGGATCAACATAAGGATCATCAACTAGTCGTTCTATAACTGCTGCCTTGAAAGCAACCTGTTTTTCCTTCATCAAGTTCCACCACCGAATTTTTGGCAGCACTTTTGTCTTTCTCTTAAAGTTACTATATTTAATTTGCACATCCAGCACCACTAGCCTATGTTGCGCTGTCAAACTTTCTCCTGGTATGACTTTGCAATCCTTACAAATCTTTTTATCCATTTTGCGAGTCATAAAATAGTCAATTTGTGACTTATTTTGTCCGCTCTTGAACGTAATTAAGTGTTCTTCCCTCTTTATGTAGAACGTATTTGTCACAATTAGCTCATGTGCTATGGCAAAGTCTAGAATAGTTCTTCCTTCATTTCTTTCTCCATACCCAAATCCTCCATGAACATCTGTATAATCCGTATTTTGCTTCCCTACATGTCCATTTAAGTCTTCCCAAAATTGTACTTTAATAGCTTCATTTAATCCTACTTGTGGCGCATAAGCACTAATTACATTAATAGTTTCCTTTCCTACGATTAATTTAAGAGCTAAGATTCTATCACCTTTTCTGCTTACCCCAACAACTCCATCCCTCCAAGTAGTATCTACAATAATACCTACTCCATTTCTTGTTTTATTTTTTCCTGTGTACCATAATTTAAAACCTGAATTATCTAGAAATTTAGCTTTCTCACCCACCCATTTAGTCTCTTGCAGACATAAAATATTTATCTTTCTCCTAATCATTGTATCCACTACTTCCATCGCTTTTCCCGTTAGCGTACCTATATTCCAACTTCCAAACCTAAGTCGATCACAAATCCTACGATCAACTTTTTTAGGACGCCTAATATGTGAGGGCTCTTGCATATTTGACACTACACCCAAGTCCTCTTGGAGGTGCAGCGGTCCTTGCCAAGACGCCGCATTCGGACCATACGACGAGGACTCTTGCCTATTTAACACTACACCCAAGTCCTGGAGATGTAGCGGTCCTTGCCAAGACGCCGCATTCGGACCATACGACGCGTTCCTTAGGGGGAACAACCTAGCTTTAGCACAATTTCTCAAAAGATCCATATTCATAAGGGTGACTAAATTTTACGCTGGCCGTCTATCTAACACAACCTTCACCATTTTTCATCCGGGCTTGGGACCGGCATCGGCGGAAGTTCTTTCCTTAAATTTAAAATGATTATGAATATTTTTTGTTTGAGAACTTCATATTATATTGCATTAACTATGAATTTGTACTTCAATTGATGATTTATGCAATTGTGTTTAATGTTATATTATTTTGAGGACTTTTAAATACATTTGTGAGATTATACATATAGATTTATTATATTTAATACAACGTATCCCTCCGCACCCGTATCCTTATTTTTTAAGTTTTGGCGTACCGCCGTACCAGATACATATCGTATCCGGTACTCGTACCCGTACCGGTGCTTCCTAGGCTGAAAATATCATGAATTTAGTTTTTTTTCTAAAAAATTTGTTTATGTAGTTATATTATTGGTTTGCTGTTAACAATATTAGTTTGTGGTTAACATTTTGGTTTGCACCAAGTATTTTTCAAAATATATGGGTTTTGTTAACAATGGTTTGCGGATAGCCAAATTTGGTTTGCCTTTAACAATTCCCATAAATAAATGGATGGATAAGAGAATAAAGTACTTTCTACACCTCCAATTCCTTCAAATCAAACATACCCTAAATGAGCGAATTTCTTTCTTTTTAATCGGAAAATTCTTTTTAATCGGAAAGACGAATAATTTCTTCATGATACTTTGTAACACTGATCTCAAATATACCTTTGGATAGAAAGTTCTAATGTAGTGAACCCTTACCATTCTTCAATTACGATTGTTTTGTTTGATCCTCTTCTGATCTTGCTGGCAGGGATACATTGTTTTGAATCGTCCATGGGCATTTGTTCAGTGGCTGAGAAAGGCTAAGATCGAGGAAGAGTGAGAACTTGAGCCTCTTAAACCTGACCTCTCTTTTGCATTCTGTGTCTCAACGATTTTGTATTCTTTATGGAAATATGCAGTTATATACTAATGGGAGAACCAGACCACATATTTGTGAATCCTTTACCAAATTTGTCTCGAGGAGAGTACCCGGCAGCATTCCCATTTTTCTACATTAAACCAGCTGAAAATGTGAAAATACTGCGGAAGTTCTTTCCCGAAGACAAAGGTCCTGTCACAAATATTGATCCCATTGGTAATTCTCCGGTTATCATAAAGAAGGTATGCAATGTTTTGACTTATGTATATGCACGACTGTTAGATGTGGCTGTAATATTTATTGCATTCCCTTACAAGTGTTTATTGAAATCTCAACCTTTTACAATTAAATTTTGTTTTTGGCATAGGGTAAGGCAATGTGTGTGTGGTGGTAACCTAAGAATAACCTACAGTGTGGTGATGAGTGGGACTCGAATAATACTTAATAGTAGTACATATGCACATAAAAATGGTTTTTGACACAAGATTGCAAGTAATAAATAAATCATAAGTAATTGTAAGATAATTACAATTAAGGTTAGTAGCCAATGTAAGTTCTCCAAGCAATTAGTTTATGCTCAGCGAGAGCGCTATAATTAAGTGCACGACAATCTAAACCTTGCACGTTACATGATTTCATATAAACAAATACCTCCAAACTGGTTTCATTAGAATATAAATTCAAACTATAATAAAGACAATACAAGACTCCAAACATAAACTCACATGCTCATAGGGAACCCGGGTTTGGGTGAAGATGGTTGGATTTGGGGTTTGGAGAGAGGAGTGTTGGTGAATTGTCTGGGCTGGAGGAGAAAGTCGTCGACGGTGGAAGGAGTTGAGAGGATGACTGTGGGGGGTATGGACTGTGGTGAGGAGTTCTGACACACATGGATGGGTTGGTGAGAGGTTCTATAATGTGTAGGAAGAAAATATCATGTGGCTGGGGCTTTGTAGCTGCAACTGAAGGTAGGAAGGCTCTATTCTACAGGGATCATGGAAGAATTGAGCTGGGAGGAGACATTTTGACAATAAGGTGTTTTGGGTGGCTCAACCAAATAATTGGGAGAGGGGTGGGGGTGGGGGAGGTCATTGTTGGGAATTAATAGAGGAGAGGAAGATGAGTGGTTTTCTTGCAAATTAATAGAGGAGAGGAAGATGAGTGGTTTTCTTGCAAATTAATAGAGGAGAGGAAGATGGGTGGTTTTATTGCAGTTGGAGTGTTAAACTTGGATGGTGGACGATTTTCCAAAAGGAAATTAGGATTGCATGGGTAGTTAGTGATAATTGTGGGTAGTTGAGGTACTTATTCAAGGGTTGAATGGGTTGTTAGGTAAGTACTTGGGATTGTGCAGGGTGTTGGGGTTGCTATGGGAGGGAGGATGATGGGCTAGTTGAGTGGAGAGGGAGAGGGGGTGGGGTGTGGTATGTTTCAACACATACGCTCCATCCCTTTGACACCGTGGGGAGACCAACAATCCTTGAAAAATTTATCCAAATTCTTCGATGCCTTCAAATGGGCCTCTATGCACATATATATAGGAATGACGGGGCGGGCCACCATTATGGATGATCTTGATCATTTAATTATAATGATTGCTATATGATTAATTATAATGATTCCTATATGATTAATTATAATGATTGCTATATGATTAATTATAATGATTGCTATATGTATATAAATAAAATATAGAAAAATAACAAACAATACGTATAAGTATCTCCCATACTAACGTTATTGGCTCCGTTCGTCCATCTCCTATGAGTGTAGACCTGTAAGACCCATAGGGCAGCCCGGTGCACAAAGCATCCCCGCACAACGAGGGTTCGGGGAAGGGTCCCACCAGGCCACCACAAGGGTGAAATGCAGGCAAACCTTACCTTGCATTTTTGCAAGAGGCTGCTTCTAGGACTCGAACTCGTAACCTGTAAAGCCCATAATTAAAAAAATTATTTTACTCGTAGATGATGGTGTCATGGCCTCCCTAAACCGACATATCAACCCATATGTTTGACTTGATGTCCGAAATGTCCAGCATATCAGTTGACATCTACAAGAGTGTATATGCGGTTTCTTTAAACTCTACAACTATAGTTTGTTATGAATAGTATTATTGGTAGAGTAACACATAATACTCCAGTGCTTCATAACAAACTATAGTAGTAACGCTTGGTGTTTTAAAAACTTAGTCATATATATCAGGGAATCACAAAACAGTAACATGTATGTAGATAATTCCGAAATACACGGAAATAAAAGGGAAAATTTAATATCTTATTAATTAACTTCAACTATTAGTATTTGTACATATATATAGGAAGGAGGAATGAAACTATAACTCCATCCTGAGATGTGAGACTAACTTTATACACTAATGAGCTCTCCAATGGACCATTGTATGAGCCTTTATACAGATTACTTCAACACTCCCCTACAAGCTGGATCATTCAAATCGTAGGAGCCAAGCTTGGGCAGAAACTGATGATATAATGGTCGAGGTAAGACCTTAGTGAGAATATCAACAACTTGCCCAGCAGCAGACTCACGTCTCAGGTCTAATTTTTTAAGTTGAACCTTTTCCCGAATAAAATGACAATCAACCTCGATGTTCTTAGTGCATTCATGAACACATGATTCTTGGCAATATGAATAACAGCTTGGCTGTCACAGAAGAGTGTCCGGAGAGGGGAGTTTCACACCCACATCACTTAGAAGACTCTCCAATCATGTGAGTTCTGAAACGACAGAAGTCATTGATCGATACTCGGCTTCCGCATATGATCGTGCAACCACAATTTACTTCTTGCTCCGTTAGGTGACAAGATGTCCACCAAAGTATGCATAGTACCCACTTGTGGATCATCAAGAGAACCAGCATAGTCAACATCAGAGTAGGAAACAAGTGATAAAGAGGAGGAGGGCTTATACACAAGCCCTTGTCCCGGAGCAGTCTTCAGATATCGAAGGATGCGCTCAACAACCCGGAGCAGTTTTCAGATACCGAAGGATGCGCTCAACAAACCGGAGATGGGAGATCCGTGGAGTATGCATAAAGCGATTGACCACCCAACGCCAAATGATATGTCAGGTCTTGTAACTGTAAGATAAATGAGCTTGCCCACAAGACGACGATAATACTCCAGGTTAGGGAGGAGTAGATCAAAATCGGATGCATGAGCGCAAAGCTTATGGTTGGCATTCATAGGAGTACCAGTAGGCTTGTATCCAGAGTAGCCAACGTCATGAAGTAGGCCAAGACAGTATTTCCGTTGAGATAGAACGAGACCATTAGGTAGGCAAGCCACCTCGATGCCAAGAAAATATCGGAGAGACCCCAAATCCTTAATCTGAAATTCGGATGTCAGTGTTTCTTGATCATAGTTATACCATTGAGATCATCGTCTGTGAGGAGAATATCATCAACATACACTAAAAGGATCACTGTACCTGTCGGGCGGTGACGAGTGAATAAAGAAAAGTCAGTCGAGCTCCGAGTGAAGCCAACATTGTGAACAACCCGACTGAACTTATCAAACTAGGCCCGAGGAGATTGTTTGAGACCATAGATTGATTTCTTGAGGTGACGTACAAGAGACTCCCTTGTAATCTCATAACTAGGAGGCTGCTGCATGTAGACAGTCTCAACGAGGTCACCATTCAAGACAACATTTATGATGTCGAGTTGATTTAACGACCAATGCCGATGACCAACCAATTAGATCAGGATCCAGACAATGTTCAGCTTTGCGACGCGTCAGAAGTTTTTTTCGTAGTCGAGACTGTGTTGCTGAGTAAAACCACGAGCCACAAGATGAGCTTTCAAACGTTGAACCGCCTCATTAGGACCATGCTTCACAGTGAAGATCCATTTACATCCAACACATGTCTGGCCTGAAAGAAGAGGGACAATGTCTCAAGTGTGATTAGCTTAGAGGGCAACTATTTCCTCATCCATGGCGGCCCACCACCCTGGTTGCCGAAGACCCTCCTGTAGAGAAGGGGGTGGAAATAAAGGATAGAGAGGTCGCAAACCTGTGAAGCGCCGCCGATAAGCGAACAAAGAGACATAATTTGAAAGAGGGTGAGCGGTAGAGGCTGGTGCCTGATCAGCGGTCTGCAAAACATCAATAGGCATGGGTGTTTCATGTAGAGAAGCAGATCGAGGAAGTCGACATGTGTGAACACGAAGAGGAGGAGGTAGCCGGGGGGGGGGGGACACAACCGGAGGAGTGGGTAGAGAGGAGGAGAATTAGTGAAGGTAGGCACTTGAGGATGTGGAAGGCCTGAGGAGGAGGTGATAGGAGGTTGAGATTGGTGGAATGGTTGATTTTCAAGGAAGGTGATATCGGCAGAGCTGACAAGTTTTCGATGAGGTGGAGAGTAACAGATGTAGCCCTTCTGGGTACGAGAATAGACAACAAACATATACTTGGTCGCACGAGGAGCTAACTTATCCACGACAGGGCCAATATGATGAACAAAACACACACAATCGAAGACCCGAGGTGTCAGGGGAAATGGAGATATGTTGGGAAAGAGGATGAAAAACAGTGTGGCAAAATTCAGAGCAGAAGGTGGACACTGTGAAATGCCAATAGATGGTAGGAACCTGCATTTGGACCTGACAACCTCGAGGAGGTGACGATTTTTCTGCTCGGCCACAACGTTCTGTTGCGGCGTATAGGGACAAGAGGTTTGGTGGATTATGCCCAGGGTATTATAATTGTCCTGAAAACTGTGACAGGTATATTCGTGAGCATTATCGGTTCGAAGGATTTTAATGGAGTGCGAGAATTGGGTTTAGTCTCATCGAGAAAAGATTGAAAGATCCGCATCAACTCAGAGCGATCGTGCATCATATACAACAACGCCATGCGATAATGACAATGGACAAAAGTAACAGAATAATAATAGCCAGAGATACTAGCCACTTTGTAGGGGGGCCCCAAATATCTAAATGCACTAAATCAAAAGGGACAGTGCTCCGAGTACAGTGAGGAGAAAAAGTAGAATGATGTTGCCCGTACACATAAGATTCACATTGAAAATCAGAAAAAGAAAAATCTGGAAGAGCCCGCTTGAGAATAGGCAGAGGAGCATGCCTAAGACACTGGCGCCAGTCAGTGGATGTGACGGAGGAGAGAACCGAGGGTGGAAGATCCAGAGTTTACAACCCATTAGAAAGTCGCCATCTACCAATGATATTCTGAGTCCGCCGATCCTGCATCACAAAAGAAGACGAAGAAAACGTGAGCGAGCAATCAAGGTCATGAGTTAAACGACTGACAGAGAGAAGATTAAACTGAGAGCCATGAGCATGATGGATAGAGCGGAGAAGAAGAGATGGAGTGAGGGACACATATATCCAGAACCACAGACAGGGGTGGTATCGCCATTGGCCACCGTGATAAACTTCGGAGAAGTATCTGATTACCGAGAAGGTTTGTGTAGGGTGATGTGGTTGGTTGCCCTAAAGTCCACTATCCACACTGGATTGTGGGAAAATAGGATATACCTTCATTGGAAGTAGAGGCGACGGAGTTGGAGGCTCGAGTAAGCATCCCCCAAAGTTGCTGAAGTTCCCCGCACAAGATGTCAACGTCGGAGCGAGAGGAGGGAATATCTGCAGCTGGAGAAGCATGAGTCAGTGTATTGGATGTCGGCGGTGGAAACCCATGTTTCTTGAAGCAGGTGGCCTCAGTATGATTTGGGCGGCCATAACAAGTACAAAAACGATTGTTCGGGGGGAGAGGAGCGATTGTGATCATCACGTCTACCGCCGCGAGAACCATTGCGACCACCCCGAGACCCAGGAGGAGGTCGCATAGCTGGGGAGTGGTGCAGAAGGGCAGGAGAGGGAGGCATCGCGACTTTAGGAGGCGGAGTAGTGACTTAAGGATCATGGAGCGCACGTTAGAGAGAGACAAAACAGTGGGAGAGGAGAGGATTGTCGCCCGATAACTATGAAGATGGGGAGGTAGCCGCGCCATCATGAGAGCAATGCCCATAGCCTCCGTCTACGCGCGCTGAACAACCAAATCCAAGGAGGGGGCTGGTACCAAAGCCATGCCTCAACGAGGGTCTTGGACGTGGCGACAAAGGAGGTCAGGTCACCAGTCACACCAGGGTCAACCGCCTGGATGCTGAGTAAAGATATTAAAGAGATGTTGGAGACTGTTCTGTCTAGAGTAAAGGGACTGAAGCTCGTCCCACATGGCTTTGGCAGTCTCGTGGTACATGGTCATACGGTATAGTCCAGTCTCCATAAAATTGAGAAGCCAAAACTGAACCCGACCATCATCACGGAGCCACTGTTCCGTAGATTCGGTAGGTGGAGCACGGGTAACATGATGAAGCAACCCTTTGGTTTGAAGGACACGTCGTACCGAGTGCTCCCATTCCACAAAATTCTTCTTCCCATTGAGGGAGATAGTTGTAACCCAAAGTTCACTCCGCACGTCAGGGAGGGATGCTGGGGCAAGAGAAGACGCCACAGGGGTGCCCATGATAGGCCGACGACACGGCAACTGCCGGGACTAGAAGAGTAACCGCCCAAGGTAAAGGAAGTCGCGTTGCATGGGTCAGAGAGGAGTCGGGCAGTTACAATAGGGAGGCTGTGCGAGCTGGTCACAACGGGGAGTTCGAGTGGTTGCAATAGGGAGGCTGTGCGAACTTGCCACAGAGGAGGAGCCGACGAGCACTGGAGGGAGTCCAGGCGACCTCAAAGATTGCCTCAAAAAGGGAGGTCGGGCGGCCACAAAGAACGTCCCGCAAGGAGAAGTGGAGAGGTCCAGGAGACCTTGCGGGTAGGAGGGGGGGGGGGGGGGGGGGCAGTCTTTGCATCTGATCCAGGAAGGAGTGAAAGCGCGCACGGGGGTTTTGAGCGGTTAGCAAAGCGCGATGGGTCCCAGCAAGCGGCACTGGAGGCCTATAAAATCGAGGAGGGTCCAAGCAGGAGGCACGGAAGGAGCAGAGACGGTCCGGGCTGGTTCTGCTAGGGAGTCCGCACGGGGGGTCCGGGCGGGTTCTGTTATGGAGTCCGCACAAAGTGAAAGATGCACGAGAGCAGGTACTCAATCGCGTCGAGGCCAAGGGATCGATAACTCTGATATCATGTAGAGAAATACGAAATACATGGAAATAAAAGGGAAAATTTTAATATCTTATTATTTTCCTCATAACATCGTTAACTTCAACTACAAATATTTGTACATATATATTGGAAGGAGGAGTGAAGCTGCAAATCCATCCTGAGATGCGGGACTAAACTTTATACACTAATGGGCTCTCCAATGGGCCATTGTACGAGCCTTTATACAAATTATTTCAATAATGTATAACAAGTTTGTTTCCTTGTTTGGAAAAGAGGGTTTACTGTTACCATTATTTGTACTAATGTCTTTTGCACTGAAATATCAAACTAATATTAGTTCTATTAAAATAATATGTTTCAATATGTTGGGCTCACAAATTACTGATAAGGCTTAACATCAGAACGGTAAAATTTCTGATGCAGTAGTTTATTTGTTGAATCTCTTCAGTCTCAACTGGAAAAAATTGCTCCTACTTGGATGAATGTCTCCCTTAAAATGAAAGATGATCCGGAGGCAGATAAAGCTTTTGGATGGGTTCTTGAAATGTGAGTATTTATCATATTCATTATATTTATTTTTTCGTATTTCAAACAACTGGTTTTGATATCATGATTCTGAGTTTATGCTAGATTTAAGGTGGTGGGAAAGGAAGGAGGAGAAGAGACAAGTAGAAATTCCTTGCCCAGCAAACACGAATTTCCAATTTAAATTCTGGATATCAAACTTATTACAAGCACCCTTATTTATAATATTACTTAGGTACTAACAATAAAAACCTAATAAATGCATTAATAGCTTCTTATACTCCTTAAGCACTAAATGCATTTATTATGGGTACCCCGTGAGTTCCCATTGCTACCTAATAACGTTCATTCTCCTACATTTCTATTAGGAATCTTCTTCCTTGTATACACCATCATGCCTAGGCTGGAGTGGGCTCACTGTTCGGATGGGTCTACAGTTGTAACAATACCTCCCCTTGAGATGATGCCTCTTCCTCAAGGCAGAAGAATGGAAATTATTACCGAAATCCATCGAGGTCTACCCATGTTCTTCATCAACTGCAAACCCTTGTCATTGAACCAAAAGTTGCATTCCGCCGAGGTGAAATTGTCATCCCAGGATGGTGTCATGTTCGAATTGGTATGTGGGGTTTGTGGCGCCATTCATCTGAAGCTCTTTGGCAACTGGATGACAGTTAGTTGTGCATTTATGCTGAGAAACATGAAATACCAGATGTAATCCTAAAGTTATGTAATATTGAGCTGAAAGCTTGGAATGCTTCAATGTGTTTGCGGCGCCGTTCATCAACTGGATGACAGTTAGTTGTGCATTTATGCTGAGAAACATGAAACGCCAGATGGATTCATCAGTGCAGGGGAGTTGTAATTTATATAGGTCCAATTCGTTTTAAAAATCCTAAAGTTATGTAATATTGAGCTGAAAGCTTGTAATGCTTCAATGTGTTTGCGGAATGTTGCCAATGTTGTTGGAATTTGACAAAAATAAATTGTCTACAGATAATTTGACAAAAATGCAAATAGAAGATGTGCCTTAAGTTGGCGGATGATCATATCCCGTCGCCGGAGATGTTCGATCAAATATCCAACTCGACATTCTCATGGCAAGTACTTATTGGAGTTATAATTATTGTATAATGGTGTATGGGCAATTTTGTAATATTGGAATGTTGTATATATATATATTCTAGGCCTCCTTTGGGGAGATCAAGCTTTTCCATTACTCCATTATTCTCGACATGGTATCAGAGCCAGCCGATTAGGGCTCGCCGATCTCCTGCGCTCCCGCATCGCATCCCACAGCGCATCCCGCAGCGCTTCCTGCAACGTGTCTCCCGCGTCGCTCCCGTATCGCATCCTGCTTAGCGCATCCCGCAGCGCATCCGCAGGGCTTCCCGCACCGCGTCTCCCGTGCGTATCCCGCAGCGCATCCCGCACGTCTCCCGCAGCGCATCCCGCGCGTCTCCCGCAGCAGCCGTCTCCAGTGGCTTCTCCTGCAGCAACGCCTTCCACATCGCATCCCACGCATCTCCCGCAGCAGCGCCTTCCGCAGCAGCCGTCTCCATCGGCTTCTCTCCCCGATCCCGCAACGTCCTTGTCTTCTCCATGGAGAACTGATGACCTCCTTGTCTTCTCCATGGAGCCGTTCTTGATGTTGTGTATGTGAAGTTTTTGTCCTCCCTCTTTCTTCGGTCCCCGATCTCCTTTGCGGGAGGGATCTTGTAGCTCGTTGCTTCCTTGCATCATGGATTCCAAGGACACCTATGGATCCTCTACGGGACGGATTACTAGCATTCTTCTTGATGAGAAAAATTATTCTTCGTGGGCGACTTCGATGAAAGTGGCTCCCGCCGGCCGGAATAAGCTTTCATGGCTGACCGACGATCCTCTTATGCCCAAACCGACCGACAAGGATGACAAGAAAGAGGAGTTAGTCAGGTGGTCGACCAAAAAGTACATGGTTCTTGGATGGATTCAGTGCTCGATGGAGCCCCGCATCTTCAGTCAGTTCATGCGTTTTGAGGATATCTCTGAGCTTTGGTCCGCCCTCCAGTGCACCTTTGGGCACACGCATGTTGATGCCCAAATCTTCGGCATTTTTCAGGACATCACGTCCGCAACTCAGGAGGAGCGCTCTGTTCATGAGTACTTCACTTACCTTCATGACCGCTTTCTTGAGCTCAACGATCTTGAGTCTCTCAGTGATCTGGAGTCTCTTAATGATATCACTTTTATTCGGAAACAGAGACATCGACGAGAGACATACCAGTTCTTGATGGGGCTTTGCCCCGAATATGAGTCTACCCGTGCTCAGATTGTGGGGATGTCACCATTGCCTGATCTTATTGAGGCCTACTCCATTATTGCAGAGCATGAGAAACGCATGCAGCGGCAATCTCGTCTGTCCGGCGCTCGTACTACCTCCTCTCCTCATACTGAGCAGATGGCCCTTGCCGCTTCTTACCGCCCTCCCACCTCCAGCTCTCGGAACCGAGGTGGTCGATCTGGCAGTCGCTCTTCTGGTGGTCGGGGCTCTGCGGGTCCTCCTAGCCCTTGCTCTCACTGTGGGCGTCTGTATCATGACCGCAACCGCTGCTATCAGCTATACCCCCACCTGAGGGGCTCTGAGCGTACCACTTCTGGTGGTATCCCCAGGCACACTGTTGCCTCTGCCGAGTCTTCCGAGCCCGCCGAGCACACTTTGAGTGCCAACTCCTCTGACTTCAGTCACATGCTGGCCCAGTTTCAGCAGTTCCAATAGACTCAGTCCTCCACTACTGCCTCTGCTTCTGCTGTTTCTTCGTCCTCAGGTACTCCGTTTGCTTGCTCCGTGACCATGGTTGACCAGGATTCGTCACCCTGGGTGATTGATTCTGGTGCAACCGATCATATGACTGGTACGTCTTCCCGCCTGCTTCAGGTTGTCCCCTGTTCTCACCGGGATGTGCGCCTTGCTGACTGCTCGGTTACCTCTGTCCTCAGTCGGGGCACTGCCCTTCTCTCTTCCTCTTTCTCTCTTGACTCTGTTCTTCTTGTACCTAAGTTGACTCTCAACCTAATATCTGTTAGTAGAATTACTCGTTCTTTAAACTGCTCAGTAATTTTCTTCTCTGATCTTTGTGTTTTTCAGGACCTGAGATCCGGGAGGACTATTGGTACGGGATATGAGAAGAGTGGGATGTACTACCTGGAGCTACCTCCTCCCAGTACTGCTACCACCACTACCGACACCTGCCCACCTTCCTCTTCTGCTGCTTCCTAGGTTTTGTCGTCCAGTTCACTTTGGCACGCGCCTCTCGGCCATGCTAGCCCTCAGCGGATGTTGTCTGTTTGTCCTGATGTGTCTTTTGTTTTTTCCTTTTCGTTGCGATGTATGCGAGCTGTCGAAACATACACGAAGCACGTATGTTCCTTCTGTTAGTCGTGCTACTTTTTGTTTTGAGTTGGTGCATTCTGATGTGTGGGGCCCTGCCCCTGTTGTATCATTTGATGGGTTCTCTTATTTTGTGACTTTTATTAATTACTATTCTCGTTGCTTATGAGTTTATCTCCTAAAACATAAATCTGAGGTCCTATCTGTCTATTCTCAGTTTTCTCGCATGATACAGGCCCAGCATGGCACGCCTGTTCATATCCTCCGATCTGACAATGGAGGGGAATATACTTCTCGTTCTGTTGATCTCTTTCTCCGGAATGAGGGCATTCTACACCAATTTGCTTGTCCTGGTACTCCCGAGCAGAATGGGGTGGCCGAACGAAAAAACCGCCACCTTTTAGACTCTGTTCGTTGTCTTCTTCGAGGAATGAATGTGCCTAAGTCCTATTGGAGCGCCGCTCTTCTTACATCAACTTTCCTTATTAATAGGACTCCCACTCGTCCTCTTAGTGGCGTTACCCCCTACAGCCTCATCCACCCATCCGTATCTGCCTTTCCCATTCCTCTCTGGGTCTTTGGTTGTGTGTGTTTTGTCCAAGATCGTCGACCTTCTCGGACTAAACTCGACGACAAGGACATCCACTATCTCTTCCTCTGTTACTCTACTACTACTAAGGGTTACCACTGCTATGACCCTCAGTTGCGCCGTGTTATTTACTCTATGGATGTGACATTTCATGAGGAGGTTCCCTTCTTCCCTACCCACTTGACTTCACCTATGCTCCCCACCGTTGTGCAACCTCTCCCGGTTGTTCCACCATCTCTTGTCACTGTCCCACCTACTGCTCCTCCTGTCCTGCTGACTTACTCTCCCCGTCAGCATACACCCATGTCTCCTCCAGTCCCGGATCAGCAGCTTCTTCCGGTCGCAGGTACCTCCCTTGAGCCTCTCTCCCCTACTTCTTCTGTTGACTTACCCATTGCCCTGCGCAAGGGCAAGCGTACTTGTGTTCGTTCATCTGTCACTGAGCACCCGTTGTCTAGTGTTGTTTCCTACCATCGTTTCTCACCCTCTTACCAAGCTTTTGTGGCCACTGCTGATTCTGTTCGCCTACCTGCTTCAACCGCTGAGGCTCTCCTTGACCCGCGGTGGGTTCATGCCATGGAGGAGATGTTTGCTCTCCATCGTACTGGGACATGGTCTCTGGTTCCTCTTCCTCCCGGGAAACGAACCGTTGGGTGCAAATGGGTCTATACTGTGAAGTACTCTGCTGATGGTACCATTGACCGCTATAAGGCCCGTTTGGTAGCCAAGGGCTTTACTCAGGCTCCGGACGAGTTTGGTGCCACGTTTGCTCCCGTAGCTAAGCTGACCAGTGTCTGCCTTCTGCTCTCGCTTGCGGCCTCTCGGGCGTGGCCGCTCTACCAGCTCGATGTTAAAAATGCTTTCCTGCACAGAGATTTACAGGAGGAGGTCTACATGGCTCCTCCTCCAGGGTTTGCCCTCAAGGGGGAGCATTCAGGGAGAGTATGTCGGTTGCACAAATCTCTGTACGGCTTAAAACAGTCTCCGCGTGCCTGGTTTGAACGGTTCAGCTCAGTTATCCTTCAGTCCGGCTTCACTCAGTGCCGTGCAGATCACACTTGCTTCATTCGTGCCACTCCAGAGGGCCGTCGTGCCATTGTCCTGGTCTACGTAGACGACATTATTCTCACCGGGGATGACCCTTCTGGAATCTCTGAGGTGAAAGCTACACTACGCTCAGCCTTTGAGGTGAAAGACTTTGGACCGCTCCGTTATTTCCTTTGGATTGAAGTTGCTCGCTCACGACAGGGTATCTCCATATCGCAGCGTAAGTACACCTTAGATCTTCTCTGGGACACGGGTCTACTTGGGTGTCATCCTGCGAGTACTCTTATGGATATCAACCATCGCCTTCATGCAGAATCTGGTGATCCTCTACCAGACCCCTCTCAGTACCAGCGTCTAGTTGGCCGCTTGATATACTTGACTAACACTAGGCCCGACATCAGCTTCTCTGTGGGTGTTTTGAGCCAGTTTATGCACTCTTCCAGGACATCTCACCTTGAGGCTGCTCGACCTGTTTTTTGCTATCTTAAGCGCGCTCCTGGTCTTGGACCGTTCTATCGGGCAGATAGTGCCTCCACTCTCTCCTGCTTCACTGATGCAGATTTTGCTGGCTCTTTGACTGATCGACGCTCCACGTTTGGTCTCTGTATTTTCCATGGTGATCATCTTGTTTCATGGCGGAGTAAGAAGCAACCAATCGTATCTCGCTCGTCAGCTGAGTCAGAGTACCGCGCCATGACACACGACGTCACTGAATTGGTTTGGCTCCGATCGCTGCTGACTGAACTTGGCCTATCTCTTGTTGCTGGCTCGACTCTCTACTGTGATAATAAGTCAGCTCTCCAACTTACCCAGGATTCGGTACTTCATGAGCGCACCAAGCACATCGAGATGAATGTTCATTTTCTGCGTGACCACGTTCGTACTGAGACTATTCTTCCTGCTTTTGTCCCCTCGGCTGACCAGGTTGCTGATGCCTTCACTAAAGCTCTTGGTCCTACTCGGTCTGATTTGACCATTTCCAAGCTGGGCATGATTGACATCTTTGCACCAGCTTGAGGAGGAGTATTGGAGTTATAATTATTGTATAATGGTGTATGGGCAATTTTGTAATATTGGAATGTTGTATATATATATTCTAGGTCTCCTTTGGGGAGATATCCATTATTCTCGACAGTACTATGGTATTAGAGGTTGTGGATGGCCATATGAGTTTTGGAAGGGGGCTGTTCCTATGGCAGTGTGGTAGGTTGAATTGTACCAAAATTTTGTTCCGCTGACCCGTAACGACCAAGTTTTTGGTTGGTCTGTCGGCAAAGAAATTTCCACACAGCCATTGAGTACCTATGCTTGTCGTCCATCCGGAGATGTCAATTCTTTGCACATATCGAGTTTGGTGTCGTGGAGGCGAAACGGTTGTGCCAAAAGGAACTCATAAAGATGGGTCGTGATTACTAGTGATGGTGTAAGGAAAACCAAGTTGAATGAAGAGATGACTGAAAACGAATGCTATTAATGGCTGCTTAAGTGGTAAGAAGTGGTCGCATTTGATGGTAATTGTTGGGAAAATCACTCATGATTTGATAATACAAAACCATTTATAATTGATTATAATGCAAAATTTATCTCCTAGAAGGCAGCGCAGAGATTTGTTCAGACAAAGCAAGAAATCATTAAATTGCTGTAGACTCCCCCGTGGTCGAGGTAGTTGCCAACACCAGTCTTGATAGTACAATTGGCTATTAATCAAGGAAAACAATAGCCAACTGTTGGGGTTGGACGGTGAGCAGTGACAATCGGTCTCAGGTACAAATCATCGTCAACTCTTTTGATTGTGATGGTGTTGGTCCAGAATGCTAGCGAGCAAACAAGTTTGTCCTACTCGAATTGTCCTGTGATAGGGCATCGATAGTTGTTTTGACGGCGTTGATCATTTATTCGATGGAGAAATCGTACCCCAACATTTTTACTACCCAAAGTTTGAGCTGATATTGTCACATTTTGATTCCATAGGTTGAGTAGGCTGCGGTGGTTGTGCGAACATAAATTTCAAACATGTATGGCCTCCATTGTATGGATAGGATGATCCTTATGAGTTCACATTCGTAAGGTAAGATAAGCGGGTCTGGGCTTGATTTCTTTTTCAACGCCTCCAATGAGAGCATGCAGTTCCTTCAGGAGACAATCATTAAATTCGGAGTACGTCTATTTGTAGTGTAAACAAAATCCTTTGCTACTTTTTGATTGGAGAGGTAGCTTTGTGGGAGCTGATTGAGTAGTGGGTTGATTTTCGGGGTGGAACTATTTGGGATTTGGTTGGGAGGAATGGGTTGGGTAGTGGTAGGTTTGAATGGCAGTGTGCATTTGGAGGGTGATGTAACGAGACAAGTGGGTGTCGGTGGGAGGACAATTGTTTAGTGGCAGGTTGATAAGTTGGATATGTTGTGCGTATCAAGCTATGCTTTGACAAGTTGAGTTTTTTCTATTGCTTCGTCCAGATTTTTTGTTCGAGAAATACACACGCTCAAGGTTTGTAAATCACACATAAAGTAGCCCGCAGAATGATCCCTTGAGAGCTTCAGAACGTGAGTGCCAAGTTTGATGAACTCATCAATGTAGGTGCCCACTGTGTTGGATTGTTGAACCACACAAACCGTTCATAAATATTCCCAGCGTGTGGCCCATTGTATTACTGAATAAGGTGTTGGATGAGTTGAGTCCATGAAGGATTTGGATTGTTGAGGCGCTACCAAGGCCGAACCATCCATGCAAATAGTGTCAAGTTAAACTTTTTGTGAGGCATCTGTTCATTGGAGTTCCAAATATTGGTCTGCATTAGCAATCCAGCAGTGAGGTCCGATCCATCCAATATGGGGATTTCAAGTATTCACGTTAGGGCCCGTGCGTTCTGAGAGTGTTCGTTGGTGGTGGCATGATGTCGGGTGTCAGCTGATATTTGACTTCCCGTGGAATTCCATTCGATGGAGGCGGAGAGGCAGCCGACCGCGTCTTGTTGGCTTGAACACCCAGAAGGATGCTCTCGAAGGAGTCCACCCGATTGCTGAGCAGTGCTACCATTAATGCAATCTGCCAAGAGTCAATAATATTCACCAAATGAGGTTGGTTCAAGCGGTAGGTCGGACCAAGTTGTTAGAGTTAAATGGACGGGGAAAGAAGGAGAGGAGACACTCAAAGTTCAAATTCTGGACATCCAACTTATGCCTTCTACAGTAATCAATAAAACATCTAATAAATGCAATACTCCCAAGCACCACATTCTTTTATTCCCAAGTCGCCTAATGATGATCATTCTCCTTCTATATTCTCTTCTTGAAACCTTTTATTTTATGTTGTCTACCATATAGGTATGCTTATGCTGTTGCTAGTGCATTACATGGAGTACAACATACTCTACATAAGGATTTTATGATACAGGTACTACCCACCTTTTCATTCATTATTTTCATTTTCCAAAATGTTTTGTATGTTTTCTTCAAATTCTTGATTGATTATCATACTTGATTTCAGCCTCCTTGGGACTTGAAAGTAGGGAACTCATACATAATTCATTACACTTATGGTTGTGACTATACTTCAAAGGTAATTTTTCTTGCGTCCAAGTATGTTCATGTTTTGAATCTATGTTTTGCTTTTGAGGCTTACTATTGATTGGAACTGTCATTTCTTTGGTATAAACCATCGTTAAAAAACTGATCATTTTACAACCGAATTTTTAAACATCAGTCATTTTTATTTCATCTACGATAGTAAATTTATTGTCATAAAAAGTAGAAATGGCCTGTTATTGCATTTATTGGTTGTAAAATGGTCATTTTTTAAATGTTTTATATTAATCACATTTACAATAAAAAAGAATCATTTTTTGATTTAAAACCAAACCTTATATGCACCGAATAAAATCTCCTTCCAATGGCACATGTTCATCGTCTGATATGGTGTTACTTGCATACTTTGATTTTCTTTTTTTAAGAAAAAAGGAAAAGCTTTAAAACATCACCAATAAAGATAATAGTTAGGGTCCCGGACAACAAAAGTCTTATGATAGAATACGTAAATCAATGGGGAGAGCATTAGAAACTCCTACCTAGGTATGATCTAGAAAAACACTCACCAAGCTCTTGCCATGTACTCAGCGGATATCGCCAAGCTCTCGCTGTGTACTTTTCAGATTATCGCCAAGCTCTCGCTGTGTACTTATCAGATTATCGCCATGCTCTCGCTGTGTACATATCAGATTATCGCCAAGCTCTCGCCAAGCTCTCGCCATGTACTCACTGGATATCACCAAGCTCTCGCTGTGTACTTATCGGATTATCGCCAAGCTCTCGCCATGTGCTCACCGGATTATCGCCAAACTCTCGTTGTGTACTCACCGAGTCCTCGCCGAATCTCAGCGACTTCTTCTGGAGCTCTTGCCAGGATATCTCTAAATTTCTCTCCAAATTTCTCATAACTATTTGCCGCTGCTTTGACTGAGCATCCACCCAGGGCTTTGAAGATTTAGCACCAAAAAGTGTTGTTTATTGCAATTCATTTCCTTCGGCAAGTACTTGCCTCCTCTCGCAGGTGATCGGGAAGGAAATGTGCCTATGGATGATCAACTCCAAATGGCACATCACCATGTTTCGTATGACGATTCTTTTTCTTTTGTCATGTAGCCCTCTAGATAGTCTGCCCACACTTCTATGTGGGGCTAGGTAGTTATTTTCTGTGGCATGCCGGTCTAGTAGGGCCCCTAGTAGTATAAACATGCGTGCATTGTAGGGAGAAAGGGACAAGATCAATCCTAGATTTTCCCGCTAGCTCGTATCTCTGGCCGAACTGGACTCGCAAGTCCTATCGTTTCTCTCGCAGAAACCACACAAATTGTAACTTTAAAAGATATAAAATGACGCACGATTAAGGGTTCGCGTTGTACGAAATCTGCTTTCATTGATTCTGCTTCTCCCAGGCTAGTCCTCTTTTTCCCCTTTGATCTCTTCTCGCAAACAAAATATTCTCTATCAGGCGGTCCAGCTAACCCCTAGGAGTGCGAAGGGTGGAGTTATGCCAATTTTTCCCCAAAACTGGGTGTCATGCTCTAGCAACGCCAGAATTTTGCTGTTAAATATGAGTATAGGAACTAAATTTTGATTGTAATACCAGAATTTCTTATTCTTTACTTTTCCTGTAATTGTATTTAACTTTTTTCTCTCCATTTTTGAAGGGTGTGTTGACTTACGGAAAGATCGGGGATTGGCGCTTTGACAAGAGAGTATTTATTCCCGGTCAAGTGCCCCGGAACTTTCCATTACCCCCACCAGGAGTTCCTGAAAGTGTGGTATGCCCTTCATTCTTCTTTGTTAAATTTCTAAAGTCAACTGCTTTCTGCTTTCTAACAAATTGAAAAGAAAATAAATCATATTAACTCCCACTATTTAGGGCCAGTTTAAATATTATTTGTGTACTAGATTCAAATTTTCAATCTAGGCCTTCATGTGTTGAGATGAGTAGTAGTATGTGTTATTGTATGTGTTTACCCGGAATCCCGCAGCTAGCTCTCAGCTTTTCTCAAGATCGGTCCGCCCGGTCACAAGTTCGGAGACCGCCCAGACCGCTCCTCTCTCTCCAGCTGCTCCTCAAGGAAAAGCCAAGATCAAGTACCAGACTGACCGCGCGGTCAGAGTTCTTTTCTCGCTATGTATCTTCTCACCCCGGCCCGGTTCTCCTGTATCCCGGGCAGCCCGTAATTTTAGAGTCTGCCCGTTTGGGCAGGCCCCGTCCCTATAAATAGGGGTGAGCAGGAATCCTTAAGCTGGACACCTATGGAAGCGGTCTCGAATCTATTTCCTTTTGAATCGCTAGCTTGTCGCCCGGTTAACTGTTCACCCGGTTAACTATTTCTGTAATAGCTAGTTCCAAATCTATTTTATCACCCGCCGCAAGTGGCATTCGCCGCGACGGGTAAGCCTTCAATGTCCCTTCATATCTCCGCACTAAGCCTTTGTGTACACTACGCAAGGCCTTCAACTGTTGGGGTAAGAGCTTCACCATTAGCTTATCTCCCACTGAGTATTCCATCAGTCGTCGCTTTGCATCAACCCACTTCTTCATTCTCTTGCGAGCCTTCTCCAAGCACGATCTAGCTAAGTCAGTATGTTCTTCCCATGACTTAGCCATCTTCCAAGCACCTGAGTTCCTCCCATCTTCTATTGTGGTCGCCAACGTGTGCGGTGTGAGAGGTTGCCTCCCAGTAGCAAGCTTGAATGGACTCAGATTCGTAGCCTCACTCCGCTGCAAGTTGTGGAAAATTGCGCCACATCCATTAGTTTTGCCCAGTCCTTTTGATTTGCACTCACAAAGTGCCGCAAGTAACACTCCAATAGTGCATTCACCCTTTCTGTCTGCCCATCCGTTTGAGGGTGGAAGCTGGTAGAGAAGTTCAATTCTGACCCAAGTAACTTGAATAACTCTGTCCCTAGCTTCCTGGTAAAACGGGGATCCCGATCACTCACAATGCTCTTGGGCAATCCCCAATACTTCACCACATGTTTGAAGAAGAGCCGAGCCGTCTCCTCTGCTGTTGTGTCCTTAGTACTTGGTATGAAAGTGCCATATTTTGAGAAGCGGTCTACCACCACCAAGATAGACCCGCACCCTTCGGACTTGGGCAAAGCATTGATGAAGTCGAGCGTCACCGTCTCCCATGGATACTCTGGCACTGGTAGTGGTTCCAAGAGTCCCGCCGGTTGCTTGTTCTCCACTTTGTCTTGTTGGAAAACAAGACATGTTTTCACGTATAACTCAATGTTATCCCGCATCTGTGGCCAGTAGTATGAATCCTCCATCAAGGCTAAAGTGCGTTTCTGCCCTGGATGTCCGACCCACTTTGTATCATGACACTCTTTAATCAAGTCCCTCCGTAGGTTTCCCCTCTTTGGGATGCACAATCTCCTTCCTTTTGCAGATCCATCTTTGTGTATATCCTTGCACTTCCAAGTCGATCAAACAAATCAGCAATCAACGGTATGGGATACTTGTTCTTGATAGTTACCCTGTTTAGTGCTCGGTAATCAGTGCACAACCGCAAGGTTCCATCCTTCTTCTTTTGAAATAGTACCGGTGCGCCAAATGATGCCTTTAACGGTCTGATCATCCCAGCTTCAAGCAGCTCTTGTAATTGCTTCCTCAACTCCTCGACCTCGGGTGGAGCCATCCGATATGGGGCCTTTGCCGGTGGCTTTGCTCCAATCTCCAACTCGATCTTATGGTCTACTTCCCTGCGGGGAGGCAACCTTTTTGGTAGCTCCGCAGGCATAATGTCCTTGTTCTCTTCAAGGACTTCTGAAACAAGTGGAGGCACCTCCTCGATCCCATCTGTTTCCTCCTTCAAGGTCGCTAAGAAAGTAGGCTCACCTTTCTTTACGCCTTTGGCTATTTGCATAGCCGATAACTATTTTGCTCCATTAATTGGTGGCCCTTCCACCGTGGGGACCATGCACGTTGCACCTTTCTCCATAATGCACACCGAGCGACAAGTTGGCATGACAATTGCACTTACCGTGTCAAAGAAGTCCATGCCAAACACCACCTTGTGATCATCAATTGTTGCGACCGAGAGGTTCACATGTCCTCTCCATGTTTCCAGGCGAAGCTCCACGCCACGAGCCACTCCTGATATCGGTCTCGCCGTCCCGTTCACGGTCTTGAGCCATCTATCGCTCTTTGCCACTTGGAGGCCAAGCCTTCGAGCTTCTTCCTCTGTCACAAAGTTATGTGTTGCGCCCGTGTCCACCAGTGCTTTGATGGACTTATTGTTGATCATGGCCTCAATGTACATCAACCCTCTGGTAGCTGCTACCTTCTTCGCCGGTTTCACATTCAAAGCGTTTAGAAGTTGCAGAGAACAGATTTGATTTGTACCTTCTTCATTTTCGGATTCGCTTGCATCCCTATATGTGGTCCAATGCATAGGTAGCATCCTCCTTTTGGAGTAAATTTCTTGACTCCCCCATTCGTGTCCTTTTCATAGTTAGGGTTTCGATCTTCCCTAGGTGGTCTCCGCGACCCTGGCCCTTCTCCCCCACCTTTTGCGTGGTCATTCTTGTAGCCTTTCTTTGTAGCAGTATCCGCTGGCCTTTGGAATTCTGTCATCGCCTCGGCCGCCGCAATTGCTTCATCAAGCGTCTTAGCATCCCTCTGATGCACTTCTTGCTTCACCCAATTTTGGAGACCATCTTTGAAGTTAAAAAGTTGATCGTCCTCGAACATACCTGGTACCATCAGCATCAAGGTTTGGAACTCTTTCACATATTCTGTGATTGAACTCTTTTGCTTGAGTTCCTTCAGTTTCTTCCTTGCCTCATTCGCCACATTCTCGGGATAGAAGTGCCTCTTGAGTTCGATCTTGAATTCCTCCCAAGTGCACAGGTTGTGTACCCCTTTTGATATCTGCAAGCTTTCGTTGCCACCAAAGAGACGCAATATCTGAAAGATAGCAGCTTGCAGTTTTTACCTTCAACGCCTCATCCGTAATATTGCATCCTTCAAAGTAGACCTCCATTTGATAAAGGAAGTGTTCAACTTCCTTGGCATCCCTATTCCCCGAGAAGGGTTTTGGCTTAGGCAAATCGATCCTTGGGTTTGCCACAACCCCACTATTTCCTCTATTAACAATGACCCTCTTGCACAAGGCAAGTTCTTCCTCTAATTTGGCGATCCGCTCCTCATAGTCATCCTCAAGCTGATCGCACCTTTGAATAAGCTCTGCATTTGCACCAAGGCAGGCTTGGACTTGGGCCTTCAACAACTCCAGCTCTTCGCAAGCCGGTAGTACTTGGTTTACGGCCTCTAGTTCTCCGCGAACATCTAGGTGGTCTTGTTCCACCGTCGTCATGCGCTTGTCCCAATCCACCAACATGAGATCCAAATGTGCTTCCTCACGAGATTTGCTTTGGCTTCGCTTCTTCTTTTCAGCTTGTTGCACAACCTCCCAGCCGCGCTCCTCCACGCTTGAGTTGCCCATTTCACCGGCCATCTAATCTTCTTGTGCACCAACCACGAACTTGAGTGAACCTGACTCTGATACCAACTGTCACAGACTTGTCTCCTTACAAGCTCCCGTGCGGCCTTAGCTCCTCCTTGCCACTCCGCGCAACCAAGCTAAGTCAGCCTCTCCTGCAAGAACGGTGATGAAGAGAAGAGTGGGAAAACAACTCAAGAGAAAGCTTACAAGTGAAAGAACTCTATTGCTTGTCCAAAACTTGGATGATCTACAAATGAGGAGACCTTCCCCTTTTATAGGTCTCAAAGTGGTTCCCCTTCAAAGTACAGAAGATTCTAGACTCCTACTATTCTAAATTATTCTGGTCTTGCCGCTCGGCGGCCTCCTTTGTTCTTTCTGCCATCCTTCTAACCCAAGTAATCGACAACTCATCAGTCCCTCTTGGTGTCTTTTAACGTGAAGTTGTGGAGATACAATTTTTGTACCAACAGAACGAACACGCGACCTTCAGATCGAGTTGTTTCGGCGAACCGTGCGGTTAAGCATGGCCGAGCGAGATATCTAGCAGTGTCCGCCCGCAGGGGGCCAAGCCAGTTCGATTCGCGTGCTCGATCTAGAAGCTCTCGGGCTCCGAATGGAGCTTCGCCTGTAGCAGGCTCGTCGCAAAATCGCCCAACAGTTAGAAGCGGTTAATCAAGCTCTAGTCGCAATAGCGCAGCGGTTAGCTCCCCAGACCGCGCCAGCTGTGACTCCTCCCGCCAGACCGCTGGCAACGAGTGGTCTCCCAGCTCCTGTCCGCCCAGTTGGTCAGCATGCATCACCTCTGCGGCCTCAAGCTGCTGAGTTCGCAACTAACCGTCGTGATGCCTTCAGGGAAGCTGCCTTGGAGGTCCCGCTAGAGTGTTGGACTTCCAAGAAGGCAGTGAGAGTCCTTCTGCTGACAGCTGGGAGGAATCCTCTCCCCTTATCTCCCAAATCTGATGGGAGCCAGTTCCAAATGGCTTCCGAGAGCCTCGCCTCCCGGTTTTCACCAGGAGAAATGATCCTGTCTCCCACCTCCAAGCTTTTGAGTCGACAATTTCTATGAGAACCCTGTCCGACGGCCTTCGTTGTAAGCTCCTAGTGACCTCCTTCGGGTGAGAAGCTAGGTAGTGGTTCTATAAGTTGCCCCCTCAGTCCATTGCATCTTTTGGGGACTTGAGGAAAGAACTTCTCTTGAGGTTTGCTACCTCAAAGAAGCGGAAGAGTGGCCATGCTGCCCTCTTCAGGATCAAGCAAGGCGCGAGTGAGACTGTTGCTCACTTCGTCGATAGATTTCAAGAGGAGATCTTGGGAATCCAGGATGTGGATTCTTCTCTATATCAAGTTGCCTTCATCAGTGGCCTCCCGGAAGGTCCACTAAAGTTTGAAGTGACATTAAAGGAGCCAAGTTCCTATCAGGAACTAATCGCTATCGCCAATCATTTTATTGAAGGAGAAATATCCAATCCAGGATATCTCTTCTCTGCCCGAGCTAGCTCAACAGAAAGCTGCTGCAGCTTCTTCCTCTGCAACCCGCCAACGCTTTCAGCGTCCTCCTCGCCAAGAATATAATCCTCCTTCCCAAAGAGGGGGGAATCTCCGCCATCACCGCCCTTTTAACAACCATCAACACTTCAATCAAGCGAGACCGCAAGTGCCAACTCAGGCTCAGCAGCCCCAATTTTTTCAGCCTCCCCCCTCCAGCTATTCGACCCCAGCAACAATATGACGACTACCAAGTGTCATTTACTGAACTTGCTCTTCCAGTTACTGAGGTCCTGCACATTATTCAGAAACAACCTTACTTTATAAGGCCTGCCCCAATGAAATGATATCAGGTCTAGAAATCCAGCCCTTTATTGTGAGTATCATAAAGAAAGAGGGCATTTGACTGAGAATTGTCGTGCCCTTCGTTTTTTGGTTGAAAGATTAATAAAAGAAGGGAAGCTTCAGGATCTCGTTGTTCGGCAGGTAGGAGAGAAGCAGGCTGCTCCGAAAGGAAAGGAAGTTTCCGAAGCTCATTAGGAGTGTGAGGAGGTTAATGTTGTTGGCCTCCTTGACAACATTCATTATGGGAATGAATGCGTGGAAGTTGATGATGAGGGGCAATTTGGCCGCCTCTTTTGCATTCATGGAGGAGCAGGTTTGGAATCTTCTAAGAAGGCAAGCATGTCTCAAGTGCTCCGATCAGAAGTTGCTTCATTTTCTTCAGCTCCTCCTCAGGAGGTTGTGGTTTTTGGTCCAGACGACGTGCCTCCAAACGCCAACCCATTTAATGACATCGTCGTGATCAATGCAGTAATTGAGAATTTCACGGTGGAGAGAATCCTGATTGCCACCGGGAGCTCTGTGAATGTATTGTTCACAAAAGCCTTTGAATCCCTGAAGACCGGAAAGACTCTCCTTTCCACTGAAGGGCCCCTCTATGACTTTTCGGGAGAGAAGAAAGAGGTAGAAGGCAGCGTTACTCTTGCAGTAACGATAGGTGGAGTGGTGAAGCAAGCTCAATTCATTGTAGTAGATGCTTCAAACAGCTACTATGCAATCTTTGGAAGGCCCATCTTGAACGAATATAGAGCCATCGTTTCAACTTTTCATCTTGCTCTTAAGTTTGTAGCCAGTGTTGTGGATATCCTCCGACATGGCCGACATGTCGGCCGACATAAAAGTTTCATGGACAACGACACGTTTCCGATATTATTTTGCAAAATATCCTTTTGGAATATATCCTCCGATATATCTGTTATTGACCGATATATTCGCCGATATATCCCGACATTTTATCGACTGTTTTTTTTCAATTTATTTTATTTAGTGTCTATGGTCTAATAGACAATAAACCAAAAGTGTTTCATTGTTTAGGTTGTTTTTTGCCCTTCCTCTGGCTTTCTTCCTTTCTCTAGTCTGTCATCGTCTCCAATCATGCATGATCTTTGAATTATGGACTAAAGGTTCCCTTATCTTCCATTGTCATCGAAAACTTTTCGACTTTATGCTTACTCTTACTTTATTTCACGCATTATACCAATATTACTTTTGTAGTATAAAATGTTTATATTAGTTTGATAAATTTTGGAGTTCAATAAATATCAAATTATTAACATATTAATATATATAAATAAAAAAATGATTAAATTTATATATAATTACACATAAATAATTTAATATTAAAACCCGATATATGAAATATCCCCGATATATTTCCCGACATATTAAAACCGACATGAAAAACTTAAACCGACGTGTCTCCGATATCCGACATCTACAACCTTGAGCCAAAGGGAAACAATATATGGTCCAGAGTGACCCTAAGCTCGCAAGAGAGTGTTATGTGAAGACTGTAAACGTCATCGAATCCTCTCTTCCTCAGTCAAGCGAAGCTGAAATGCCACTGCTCCCAGGCCCTTGCTGCGAAGAAGTTGCTGAAGTAGAGATGAAAGCATTGCCCCAGGAGGAAAAGAAAATGTCCCTGTCCAGGAAAGATGAAGGTGCTCTCCTGGAACTTGCCCAGGTAGTCCAATGCGTTCCTGTTGCAGCTGATGATAAGGAAATGGTGCTCTCTATCAATGGAGAGCTTTCTGAAGAAGAAAGAGAGGAGCTGATCTCCTGCCTGCTAGAAAACCTGGATGTCTTTTCTTGGTCAGCAGAAGACATGCCAGGAATTGATCCTGATGTTGCCTGTCACCATTTAAACATCGACCCGAACTTCAAGCCAATAAAGCAAAAGAAGCGGGCGGTGGCGATGACCCTTGCTCAACCCATAAGGGAAGAAGTCCTCAAGCTCCTCAAAGCCAACTTCATCCAGGAAGTCCAGTACCCTGAATGAGTTTCAAACGTTGTAATGGTTAAAAAATCTGGCGGAAAATGGAGAATGTGTGTCGATTTCACCAAACTCAATAAAGCTTTCCCGAAAGATTGTTACCCCTTGCCTCAGATAGATTCTTTAGTTGATTCTGCGGTATGGTATTCTTGTATGAGTTTTTTAGATGCATTCTCTGATTATCACCAAATTAGAATACATAAGTCTGATATCCCTCGTACTTCTTTCATCACGAATGATGGTTGTTTCTGTTATCGCGTGATGCCTTTCGGGCTAAAAAATACTGTTGCAACCTATCAAAGAATGATGGATTCAGTGTTTAAAAATAAAAAAAAGGAAGAAACTTAGAAGTATACGTTGATAATCTCTTAATAAAGAGCAAAATTTTCTCTGCTTATCTTAATGATCTCATAGAAACGTTCGCAACTCTACGAGCCTCTAACTTGAAGCCGAATCCTCTGAAGTGTGTTTTTGGAGCAAGCAAAGGAAAGTTTCTTGTTCATCTCCTCACCCCAGAAGGGTTGGAGCCAAATTCTGACAAGGTAAAAACAACCTTAGATATAACACCTCCGAAATCGCCTAAAGAAGTTCAGCAACTGGGTGGATGGATGACAGGTTCGAGCAGGTTTATATCTCGTTCATGGGATAAGAGCGCTCCATTCTTTAAAACTTTGCACGGGGGAGCAAAATTTGAATGGACCAAGGAGTGTGAAGTAACATTTGATCAATTAAAAATGCAGCTAACGTCAACTCCGTTGGTCCAGATCTTATTTATCTTGGAGTTGGTTCTGAGGCGGTGAGCTCATTTTTGGCCAGAGAAAAGAAGAAAATGCAGTTTCCAGTTTATTATGTTAGCAGAATTCTCAAAGGTGCGGAAACCAGATACACGATTCTTGAGAAGCTAGCATTAATGCTTTTAATCTCAGCTCGCAGGCTTCAACCATATTTTCAGGCTCATTCAATTCAGGTAGTAACTGACTTATCATTAAAAAGCGTCCTAGAAAAGACAGCATTCGGGAAGGTTAGCAAAGTGGGCAATTGAACTCAGTGAATTTGATATCTCATATGTGCCAAGGATGACAATCAAAGCTCAAGTGCTAATAGATTTCATGATAGATACATCATAAAGCAGTATCGAAAAGAAGAGCAGAACACCTCTAACTTGGACAATTTATGTGGATGGGGTTGACAAGAATTCTTCTGGAGCAGGAATTGTTTTGATTAATCCGAATAGAGTCAGATTAGATTAAGCATTAAAATTCCACTTTCCCACTACAAATAATTAAGCCAAGTATGAAATGTTACTTGCAGATCTTCGATTTGCAAGGGAGTTGGGCATTGGGGGTGTAGAAATAAAAATTGATTCATTGTAATGACTTCTCAAGTAAATGGAACTTACGAAATTAGAGACTCCACTCTAAAGCAATATCAGATGCTAGTAAAAATTGAAATTGACAAGTTCAAATGTTTTACTATTCAACACATCCCGCGTTCAGAAAATGCAGAAGCAGATGAGTTAGCAAAGTTTGGCCTTCTCTTAGGAGGAACTACTTCAGAATTATTTCATCCCGCTATTGAAGAGGGTGAGGTCATGCAAATAGATCATCATCCATCCTGGGTGGACCCCTTCATTCTCTATCTCTCAACCGGGAAACTTCATCCATCTGTAAGAGATAAGAAGAGATTCAAGTTAAAAGCAGCTCATTATTATCTCATTGCAGGAGTCTTATATAGGAAAACCTTTCTCTCACTACTTGCAAGATGTGTTTCAGAAGAAGAAATTCCTACTGTGCTTCAAGAGGTTCATTCTGGAAAATGTTGCAGTCATTCGGGTGCTAGAACTTTGGAGAAAAAAATTCTAAGAAAGGGTTATTTCAGGCCTCAAATGAAGAAAGACACTGATAAATTTGCAAAGAAATGTGCGCAATGCCAAAAATTTGCTCATTTACAACATCAACCAGCTCAGATCAATAGCAACTCCATGACCGTTTGCAGTTTGAGGGATGAATCTTATTGGACCCTTTCCAATGGCTAGTGGGCAGCGCCGTTTCATTCTCATGATGATTGATTATTTCAGCAAATGGATCGAGGCTAAGGAATTGGCTAAAACTACTACTCAAATAGTGAAAAACTTCATATGTGGTGAAAATGTGTGCAGACATGGAATTCCAATGGCTATAATTACTGACAATGGTCCTCAATTTAATAATTCTGACCTGATAAATTTCTGTGATCAGATAGGAACTGAGCTACGGTTTGCTTCGGTACATCATCCAAAGAGTAATGGGCAAGTAGAAGCAGCAAACAAATTGATCTTGAATCTCTTGAAGAAAAGGGTCGAGAATATTTGAGGTAACTGGGCAGAACAGTTATCATCAGCGCTCTGAGCTCTAAGAACAACTCCAACATCAGCTACTAGTGAAACTCCCTTCAAGCTTTCTCACGGATCAGAAACTTTCATCCCAGTTGAATTTGAAGTGATGAGCCCGAGGGTATTATTGTCGAAGCAGAAGGGTGATGGCTGGATGGAAGCAAACGATGAAGAGCTGAAATGCAGTCTACTAGTCTCGATCTTGTTGAAGAACTAAGAGATACAACTACAATTAGACAAGAAGAAGTGAAACGTAGAATGACGAAATACTTCGACAAAAATGTCAGGATAAAGGAGTTTGCTGTTGGTGATTTAGTTTTAAAGAAAGTATATGCAGCAGCTAGATCCTGCTCAGTTGGAAAATTGAACCCTAATTGGGCAGGGCCATTTATTGTAAAGGATGTACTAAAAAATGGAGCGTATCGTCTCCAGACCTATGAAGCGGAGCACATGTCTCACACATGGAGTGGAGATGATTTGAAGCAGTTATTCTCATAGTAAAACCTTTTCTGTTTTTATCTATTTCATTGTTTTAACTACCTTCAATACACTTATTGACAGTTTTCTCATGTCTCTTAAAAAGAAACATTTTGATGGTGAAAACATAAGGTTAAAATCCTACCAAGTGAGATATCGACGGATCCTACTTGTTTCCCCCACGACTTCAAGCTTGAGTTGTAAAACACACAATGACCACGAATAGTGGGGAGATTTCACATCCGTGTAGCAGTGGCTCGCCAAGCTCGTCGGAGGATCTTTAGGATGTCAGGTCCTTGCTGATATCTGACACACCTCTGCATCAAGGGAGGTCTAGGTGAATGTCCAGCTCTGTTATGCATTTCAGGATATCGTTACAGCTTTGATGACCTCTCTGAGGAAAGCAATGACGATTGCTCTTTAGCAACTCACCTGCCTAATTGGTCATCTTAGCCTGTGACCCTCGAATACTCCTTGGCCTAGGGAAAGCCAACTACTACAACTTTAATGACCTCTCTGAGGAAAGCGATGCCGTCGCTCTTTAGCACGCCACCTGCCCAATTGGTCATCATAGTCTGTATACCTCCCCAAAAAATATTTTTCCACTGATCTCTATATAAACAAACTGTACGACTTGATCTATCATATCTGGATTTCTGTATCTGAAGATATAAATGTGATCTGAAAAAACCTTGTAAATTTGATCGGGCGGTCAGAAGTGATATTTAGATATATCCGTTTTATGTTCTTCAACCAAGCAATCTGAAATGATGATCTCGGATTACAGCAAATAAAAAATATTAATTTGATCGAGCGGTCAAGGATTCTATCACTATTATATACGCGGTTAAAATCTCTGGTTTTCTTATTGTGTATGCAATCAAGATACCTTTATTACTCCTGTTCAAGTGGACAACAAATGCTATTCGGAATTTTATCACTCCTGATCGAGCGGACAACAAATGCTATTCAGAATTTTTCAAGCGGTTAAATTACTTATAATAATATCATCCTGGATTATTCTATAAACTGTTCTGCAGTCTCTATGCCAGATCAGATTGAATCTCTCAATTAATGACCCCAAAGTATTCTTGGTCTCTTATCTTATTGTTATATCTTGGAGGTCAGGAATGGTCAAGCATTAAGGCTTTAAAGGATTATGAATTAGATCGAGCGATTTCGTATATCAGACCATACGATTCTATCTATCAAGCAGCCTATCTGAAAGATAAAGTGATAATCTTCCCCAAGTAAAATTTTTATGAAGGAGATCGTTCCTTCTATGTTTTGATCGGGTGGTCAGTTGTCATGTTGTTTATTCTATAAGTGTCATTATCTTGACTCTAAGGGACCTCCGGTCTTAAGTACTACGGTTACGCAATTAATGAAAGATATGATCAACGACACCAGAGTAATTATAAAAGAAGGCAACAAGAAAATTACAAGCGGAGGTAATAAAATTCCAGCAATCAAGATAACAAAGAATGGAACTTCTTTCATTTCATAACAAAATAGTTACGTGTGTTTTAGACCGCGCGACTAACAAACGTTAATTTATGGATATGTAAATTGTGAGCTTGGGTAGTCAATAATGTATGTGTATATTTAACTTTCAAATGTATCGCAATTGAACTCAGCTAATCAATAATGTGTGTCTATATATATATAAAGGATACATTCTATTTATGGCTGTGATACATTTTTTAATGTTGCTTTATTTTTGGGCCAAGCATGCACTTAAATTTTGGTAATGAGCTATGGATTGTAATTGAGGGAGTACTATTACAGGATCGTAGCAGAACTTCGGTAGAGCTGTCAAAGGATGGACGAGGCGGGGATGATGGTGGAGGAGGATACTATGGAGTCAGGACCGTGGTTGCTTAGATGGGGTGTGCTATATATATAAAGAGAAATAGCTACCAAAATCTCTTAAAGACAGAGCACTAATACTTGCATACATTCCAAGACCTAAGGAGTCCTTTAAATAGACTTAAAAGGACGCAAACATAAATAAGAGTCCTTGCATTTTGACTTACATAAATAGGAGTCTCTTGCAACGATGTCCACAAATATAATGCTCATCACAGTTATAACATAACCCTTTTGTGTCGTTCAGAGATTTTCCCAGAGGACAACTGACGAATATGTGGGGTTTGGATATCCTCGGTTCGTCTGTGCCGAGTCCATGCGCCCGTGGTTATATAAGTACCTTAATCTAGCTGAAGTCGACGTTCACACAACCTGGCTAAACTCATAGCATTCACCAAGTCCTGAGAAGCCTCAAATTTGACGTCCAATCGCAGTCGCAAAGCCCGACCGTAAAGATGGAGACCTGCATCGGGGCATTGTAATGTGAGCAAGAAGAATCTAGAACTGTTCCAGATATGCATACACAGACTCTGTTTGTCACAATGTTATGAGTGCGCCGAGGGGGTTGCTGCGGATAGGAAGACCGAATTGCATGTTGCAGAGCCTTCTTGAAGGCCTCCCAAATTAGTCCTGGTTGTTCGACGTGCAAAGTAGCGAACTATAGTAGAGCTAAGTCAAGGGGTGTTTGTAATGTTTTTTGCTTTGTCAATGTTCCAAATCTAACTTAATATGCAAATAAACATGTATGTATGTACGTATGCATGCATGTATTTATATATGTATCTATAAACATGTATGCATGTATGAGACACTCTGATACCGCCTAGGCTATCGGCGGGTGAGGAAGACGGGATTGAGATAACTCTAAGAGAAAAAGTCTCTTAGTCAGCCATAGGCTCTTCAATTAAAACATTCTAAGTCCAAGATAAAAACATAATACAAGAAGTGGGGATATATATCCCCCATAATGACAAACTAGTAAATAAGGTAAACAACATTAAAACATAACATCCTAAAGAAGCGTCCCGCCAACTGATCGTCTCAAGCTCCGATCGGCTTCCTTCGTGAATAGACTCGTCAAGTAGTATCAACAACTTCAAGGTCCGCGCTGTCCCCTTCCGTAACAATACCCCGTCTAGAAAATTTGTCTTGTCCTCAAGGCGAAACTCCGGAAACTGATGCGGAAGTCATCACGGTCCCACCAAGTCGCGTCGGAGGTTAGGTCGGCCTTGCCTCGACACCAACACCTGCGCACGGTCTGTTGCCGCCTCCATATTGCGGTCCAATATAGCCTCGGGTAAGTAGAGAAAGGTGCCATCCAGGCCGAGATTAGGCGGTAAGGTCTCCTCGACAGCATGGTCGCCCACAACCCGTTTAAGCCGTGACGTGAAAAACAGGGTGGACTCAGTTGTGGGTCGGAAGGCGGAGGCGATAGGCCACCTCGCGAATGTGAGCGATCATCTCAAAGGAGCCGTAGAAGCGGGTGAATAGTTTGGGATGGATGCGCTGGGCCACCGAGGACTGGCGATACGGACGGAGTTTGACCCACTTGATCACTGAATCACCTACTTGAAATTTAGACGTGTAGACGGCGTTTGTTGGCTTGATGAAGCATCTTCTGCTGAGCGGCGTGAATGTGGTTTTTCAAAATCGGGAGAGTTTCATCCCGTGCCACGAGTGTCCCGCGCACCGCCCCCACGTGGCATTCTCCCAGAAGATGTTGCATAAGTCATGTCGGCGAAGTGGTGGAAGGAGGTGTTATATGAAAACTCAGTTCATCTCAACCACTTACTCCAATCCTGTGGCCGGTCCGAAATAAAGCAGTGCAAATATGTTCTCCAAATATCGATTCAGAACCTCTGACTGTCCGTCCGTCTGTGGATGGTCTGCTGAACTCATCTGTAGCTTTCCCCTGCATTTTGAACAACTCATGCCAAAACAGAGCTCATGAATATCGGGTCGCGATCGCTGACAATTGATCGAGGAAAATCGTATAGACGCACCGCCCTTGTAATGAAGGTTTCGTTCACTTTCGGCGCTGTGAAGGTCGGTCCACCACCACGAAGCAGTCATACCCGAAGGAGCGGGGAAGGCGCGTGATGATATCCATCGCCAAGTCCTCCCAAATGAGCTCCAGAATAGGTAAGGGATGTAAAAGGCTGCTCGGAAATGTAGCTTCATGCTTGGAGCGTTGGCAAATCAGACATGCGATGACATAGTCTTCCACATGGCTCATCATACCCTTCCAATAGAGTGCGGTCACGACGCGACGGTGTGTGCAGAATGCTCTGGTGCGTCTGACGGACGGGGTGGCGTGATATTCGGTTAGGAGGCGCGGAATGCTGGTGGAGGTGGCCGAGAGAACCATGCGGCCCCGGTAGAGTAATCGACCCCCCACAAGGCTATAGGGAGGGCACGAGAAACTATCCACCCATAAACAGTCAATGAGCACCACCCGGAGTGTCGGATCGTCCTCGACTTCCCTCTGCAAGGTGGCCGCGTCATGCCAAGATGGGGCGGGAGATGAATGTCAGCTCGGTGGCGCTCGGTTGGCGAGATAGCGCGTCCGCCACCAAGTTCGTCTTGTCGGAACGTAACTCGACGGTAAAGGCGTACCCCAACAGTTTTGCCATCCAGACTTGTTGGGAGGGAATAGACATCTTCTGGCTGAGAAGGTAGCGTAAGCTATGGCGATCCGTCCGCACGATGAAGGGCCGCCCTAACAGGTAAGGCCGCCAATGCTGGACTGCGAGAACAAGTGCCATCAACTAGTTGTCGTAGGCAGAGCGGGAACGAACGGTCGCATAAAAAGATCTGTTGAAGTAGGATATGGGCCGACCGATTTGCATGAGCACCGCCCCGACGTCGGTGCCTAAAGCGTCGCACTCCGCTATGAAGGGTTGAAAAAATCTGGCATTGCGAGGATCGGGGCTGTCACCAAGGCCTGCTCTAAGGACGCGAATGCGGTGGCCGCCTCCGGGGACAAGTGGAAGGTGGGGGTGGCAGTCTTGCGGAGCAGCCGCGTGAGAGGAAGAGCCAGCTTGCCATAATCCAGAATGAAGCGACGGTAGTAGCCTGTCACTCTGAGGAAGCCCTGGACGTCCCACACAGCCCGTTGCAGTGGCCACTGTAGGACCGCCACGACCTTGTCCGGGTCCATAGCCACCCCCTGGGCCGACACTGTATGACCCAGGTAAGAGATCTCCTGCTGGCCGAACGCGCATTTCTTCATGTTGTCCACAAAGGAATGACGGTAAATCGTCACCAAGGTGAGCTCCAAGTGGTCATGCCATGTCAGACTGTACACAAGTATGTCGTCGAAAAACACTAGAACATACTTACGGAGGACCGGCCAAAAATGTCGTTCATGGTCTCTTGGAAGGTAGCCGGGCTATTTGTGAGTCCAAAGGGCATGAATAAAAACTTATAGTGTCTGTCATGGATACGAAAATCGGTCTTCTGAATGTCCGGTGCGCACATCCGGATCTGATGGTACTCGGATCGAAGATCGATCTTAGAGAAGTGGCGCCGCCCAACTTGTCCAGGAGCTCTTGAATGACTGGAATGAGATATTTGTTCGTTATGGTGTCTTTGTTGAGGGCCTGATAGTCCACACAAAAATGTCAACTGCCATCCTTCTTCCGCACAAGTAGGACCAGACTCGAGAAGGGGCTAGCTCTAGGGCGGATCAGGCCAGTCGTCAGCATGTTAGATACGAGCCGCTCTATCTCATCCTTTTGTACATGGCCGTAAGGTACAAATGAACAGAAATCGTCCGAGTGGTCAGTGGGGCTCGATGGCGGAAGGCCCAGGAGCGGAGTGAAGACGGAGGAAAACTGCTCCAAGATGTGAGATATCCCGGGCGGTGGTGGAGGTAGGGCCGGTATGGAGATGTCATCGACTGTCGGAGTGATGTGCCAGAGTACGGTCTGAAAATCCACCGCATGCGTGCGCTGCGACGCACGAGGGAAGACCGCAACACACTGGAGGGCTTCCTCCCCCACGAGTGTGCAGGTACGGTGGGCTCACTAAAATGTCATCCGCATGGAGGCCCAATTGTGATGAATGTCTCCCAAGGACTGCAAGCATTCCATGTCGAGAATGGCGTCCACTCCACCCAGGGGAAAGACGTAAAAGTCCGCAGGGGCGCTGCACTCTCCCACCTGCAGGTGAAGGACGCAAAACAGACCCCCCGTGCGGGACCGCCAGCTGCCCTCGAGGTAGATGAGGAATTCCGCAGTAGGGTCGGGAACTAGCTGAACACGTGTCACGAAGTCCACATAGACAATGTTGTGGCTCGCGCCACTGTCAATCATGAGGACCACTGGAGTCCCCTGAAGAGAACCTTGTAGTTTCATGGTCTGAGGACCGGAGATGCCCCTAAGAGCCAGGTGTTAGAGACCCAACCTCAGGGGGTCAGATGGTGTCGGGTCCGTCGAGGTTTGGTCCGCTAGAACCAGAGCATCGAAATTTGCAGCGATGACCTCGTCCTCGTCGTCACACATAAGTACCCGCAGCTCATTGAGTGGTTAGTCGTATGTCGACGAATAGGGTTGTTTACAACGAAAACGCAACCCTTTGCTGCGCAGATCATTGTATTCCTGAGAGGAGAGGCGGTTGTGCACTGAGGGCCGAGGACGATGAGGAGGGGGCGGTTTAGGGGTTTGATGGGCCGTCGGTGTCAGGTCTCCCGTGGGTTGCCGCTGAGAAGCTGGTGGAAGGAAGGAGGCGCAGGAGGAGCCGGTGGCCGCCGGAGGCGGGCAAGAGCGGTCGGTTGGCTGAATGGAAAAGTCTGCCTCGACCAAGCGGGCGACCTCCATGGCGGCAAGGATGTCCTGAGGCTGAGGATGATGAGTACGAAGACGAGAGCGGATGTGTAGTTGAAGTCCTTGAAGGAAGAAGCCCATGTAATGATCTGAGGAGAGGCCAATTCGATGAAGTCATCGATGTACTGATCCACCGAAGATGTATGGCGGAGGGTGCAGAAGCTCTTAACCGCATTGCCCGAGTAGCGGTGGTCGTAGCATTTGACCGATGCTAGCTTAAGATCGGCCCATGAAAGGAGCGGAGAGGAGCTGCGGAGCCACCATACCCAATGCACCGCTGAGCCTTCCATGGCGAGGAGCATCAGAGAGACCTTCTGGTTGTCAGGTGTTTCGTGGATGTCAAAAAATTGCTTGGGCCGATCGATCCACCCAAGGGGGTCTGACCAGTTGAAATGAGGAATCCCGAGGGTGCGGGATGCGTGGGACGTGGCCAGCGTATCCAACGTAGGAACGGGCGATGGTGTCGCCATGCGGTCCATGAAGGAGGAGGGGTTCTCCGATAGAGAAAACGACAGAGGGCTTGGCTGGAGACGCGGTCGTCATGGAATTTTAGTTTCTGGAGGATGGCATACACAGAAGCTTGCAATACCGCCACCCGGATGAATTATCGGCAAGCCGGAGGATTCCTCATCCAGACGACGTTCGACAACGTCCAAGCGGTGATCCTCCATGGCGCGGGTGGTCGGGTGACGTGAGGAAGGAGCCAGCGGTCGGCAGGAGGTGCGGAGAAGGATTCGCGGGTGAGCGGTACGCGCAGCTGGCGAGAATGCTCACGGCTAGTGGCCGGAGAAGGTGCAGCGGAAGACGAAGACGCCGCATGGTGCCCGGTTGGCACGAGTGAGGCGGCTTGAATACACAACAGTCAACAGGCGGAGACAGTGTGAAGCACGTGAGTACGCCGCAGGATAGCGAGCGTCACACAGGGGAGGCGGACGCTGAACAAAGACTCGACGGCGTGAGTGAGCGGACGCTGGACAAAGACCCGCACAGACGAGCATTTTTTTCATTCAGGCGCACGTTTTTTTTGCCCGGGCGCGCTTTTTTCGCCCATGCATGCTTTTTTCTCTGGGTCGCGTTTTTTCGCCGGGTGCGCATTTTTCGCCCGGGCGCGCGTTTTTTTTGCCCGAGCGCATATTTTTTCACGAGTGCGTGTTTTTCACCTTAACTTGGTGGTTTTTCGACAGGGCGTGCATTTTTTGCCTGGGGCGCGTATTTTTGCCCGTCCAAGCATTTTTCGCACATGCGAGCATTTATCGTGCGGACGAGTGTTTTTCATATGGGCGCGTGTTTTTTTCGCAACAACGCGCGCTTTTTTCGCCACAACGCGTGCTTTTTTTCCCAGGCGCGCGCTTTTTTGCCCATGAACGCGTATTTCACCCGGGAGCGCTTATTTCGTCCGAGCGCGCTTATTTCGCCCGGTCACACGTTTTTCGTCCGTGAGTGCTTTTTTCTCCCGAGTGCACATTTTTTCACTAGTGCGTGATTTTCTCCATAACTTGCAGTTTTTCGCTTGGACGCGCATTTATAGCCAGGGGAGCGTATTTTTTCTCGGGCGCGCGTTTTCACCCTGGTACGCATTTTTTCTCCCGGGCGCATTTTTTTCGCCACATCGCTCATTTTTTGCCCGGGCGCACGTATTCCGCACATGGGCGCATTTTTCGCCCAGGCGCGCGTTTCTGCCCGGGCGCGCATTTTCGCCCGGGCGCGCATTTCCGCCCGGGCGCGTGCTTTTCGCCCGACCGCTCGTTTTCCGACTGAGCGCGCGCTTTTCGCCCGGCCGCACGCATTGTCGTTTGCGCGCCCAAGAGCTTTTTTTTGCCCGGGAGCGCATTTTTTGTTCTAGCGCGTAATTCTAAGATTGAATTTTATCTAACAAATGAACAACGAAATTGATTAATTTCACAATATTCTCCAATTTTGTTTATTTGGCGACCACTATAATTGGAATTTGACCAAATCCAATTCCTAGAAGAATTGAAATTGATCTCAATTCCAATATCCAATTTCAATTCCATCTAAACGAACGGTACCTAAGAGAAAAAAGTCTCTTAGTCAGTCCTAGGCTCTTCAATTAAAACATTGAAGTCCAAGATAAAAACATAATGCAAGAAGGGATAAATATATATCCCCCATAATGACAAACTAATAAGGTAAAAACATTTAAAACATGACATCCTAAAAAGAAGCGTCCCGCCTACTGATCGTCTCAAGCTCCGATCGGCTTCCTTCGGGAATAGATTCGCTAAGTAGTGTCGGCATCATCAAGGTCCATGCTGTCCCCTGCCGTAACACACTCCATGTCAAGTTTTTACATGTTTATCATCTATTCTCAATTTGATACCAAAAGATTGCAATTATGTCTAGGTTAGGGTTTAGTAAAAATATTAAACCTGAGAAATACTTAAAACATTTTAAAGATAGACGGTCTTCTTAGAGACATGACACGAATGAAATAACAATTAAGTTCAATATGCTTTATCCTAGAATGGAGCATAGGATAGTATGCAATAAGCATAATAACCTTAGTGTTGCACCAAAGGGTGATAAGAATTGTGTTGGTGATGCCTAAATTACTGATTACTCCTTTAGCTAGACAATACTTGAACCATTTTACAAGGTATTCAACTTCGACATTAGATCTGACAACAACCTTATCTTATCTTTTTTACTTTTCGAGGATGTAAAATTTATGCCAAAGAACATAATTTAATTACCAGTGGATTGCTTGTCATCCTGAAAACGGGCCTAATCAACATTAGAATAGCTAGTATGATCAAGTGATCGAGAAGCAGAAAACACAAGTCATTTCCCACGGGACTTCTTCATGCAGCGAAGTATGCGTTTAACATTCTGTTGCCATAATAGGAGAATGCTTATATTGATTAACTATACTAACTAGGAAAGATATATCTTGTTAGGTGAGAGTTTAGTAATAATCTTTATCCACAAGACATCGAGACCTAACCCAACCATCACTTGCTTTGGTATTAGAATTCCTTGACTATCAATATATCGAGAAGGAAGTATCCCTACTTCATCAAGGAGATAAAGAACAAATTTTCTTTGTAACAAATATTTTTCATCTTTTTGTCGAGCAACCTCAATCTCAAAGAAATATTTCAATAAACCAAGATCTTTTGCCTTAATGCTTGGTATTTCTCCTCATGCAATACAAGAGTAGTAGCACTAGTAACTGATCTTTTCATGATGAGTGAGTCATCTGTCTTGTTCTTAGAAAATCTATGAGACCATGTGAACCACATAAGTGAATTTTTTAAATCAGTCTTTCGATGATTGCTCAAGTTATATAATACATTTTTGGGATGACATCAAATTCTTCCTTGTAGAAGAAATGCATAGAAGCCCAAATACAAAAGCCAGCTTATCATGGCCCATTAGGAGTATTGTTTATCTTGTATAGTTTAGTCTCATATTTTCAATAGGAGTTGTGGTGTCACTCCTCACTATAAATATGTGTGCATGCTCTTGTATGTTTTGATATATATGAAGCAATTAATTTTGTTAAGCTGGTCGTCAGAATCTCACATGGTTTCAAAGCAACTCAAGTCTCGAAGGCTCCTCCCTCCTAAGCTCGCTCTTGCGATTGAGCTCTCAACCTCGCGCTTCTCTCCTACTGCTTCCTGCTCTGTTTACTCGTGTCGATCTCGTATTTGGAGTAAGAAGATCTCTTTTGACCCATTGCTCCACGAATTCATAGGAACAAAATTTATTGCTCGTCTGCGCTCGTCGAGAGCCTACGAACTCGCCTGAGCTCGCATGAATTGCTCCTCCATTGTTTCTTAGCTCACTGACCACTGAGAACTTGCCGTCCAGGCTCGGTCTTTGGGGGGGGGGGGGTCTCGTTAGTGCTCGCAGGAACCGCTCGAGGAACTCGCCTGAGCTCAAACGAACCTACTTCTCCATTATTGCTTAGTTCGCTAAGGGCTGAGAACTCGCCGACCATTGAGAGCTCAACGAGCTCGCAGAAACTAGTACCCTTCGTCGGTACCAGGAAGGCCAGCGCTCGTAGGAATCAACGTACTTGCGGGAACCAGTACTCGCAGGCATCGCCGAACTCGTAGGAATCGGTGCTTGTTGGACTTAAAGCCCGATCTCCATCTCCTCTGCTCTCGCTGGAACCTGTGCTCGCATACCTGGACTCATCGACCTTAGCTCACCACTTCAACGTTGTTTGAGCTTGTCAATCCTCTCCCTGGTTGCAAAGCTCACTGACTGCTCGACTCTCGAGCTCGCCAATCCTTTCGTTATTTACAAAGCGTGCAGAATCACTTAGCATGAGCGCGCACAACTTCTCGCTCTCCCTACTCTTGTTGATTGAGTTTCCTCTCTCACATTATCATCCTTCGGTTCTCGCTTGAACTCCAGAAGCTCGTAGAACCCTTGCCTATTTTCTGCACGATGGGGGCAAATGCTGCTTCAGCCTCATCCACCACTGTGGTCACTCCCATTCCTGCTCCCTTTATGAAGTCAACGACGAGCTGAAGATCACCACTATTTCCCTTACAGAGATGAAGAACTTTGTTGAGTGGGTCCACTGGTGCGTCGAGTACTCCAGACTTAGAGTCTCCTTTATCGTCTGACTCGATACCCCTCGAATGAGTCTACTGAGCAATAGCTTCCAAATAATGGTTGAGTTCAGTCCGGGATACCGAACTCTATGGAAATTGAGTCATATTGAATGACTATGCCCACAAAACTGCATAAGCTATTGGGGATGAACACTTAGGGTCTGTTTGAGAAAGATAATCTTCAACACTTAGGGCCTGTTTGGGAGGGCTTTTCAGAAAGGAGTAGTGGTGGCAAAAGGATGGTAGAAAAGGTGCTTTTCGAAAATGTCTATTGCAAAAGGAAATCTGTTTGGGTGAACACCTTTTACAGAGATTTTCAAAAATGAGAAGCACTTTATAAACTGTTTGACAAATCTCCATTGCAGTGACTTTTTTTATGAAAAATGCAAGCCCGGACAGAAAAATGCGCGCCCGGGAGCGCCCAAGCGCGAATGTTTTACCCGGACGTGCAATTTTCGCCCGGGTGAGCATATTACGTCCGGGCGCGCATATTTCGCCTGGGCGAGCATTTTCTCCCGAGCGCGCATTTTTCTCCGGGGTATGCATTTTTTGTCCCGGGCGCGCATTTTTCGCCCCGGGCGCGCATTTTTCGCCCCAGGCGCGCATTTTTCGCCCGTGCTCTCATTTTTCACCGGTGCGCGCATTTTTCGCTCGGGCGCTGATTTATCACCCGAACGGCCATTTTTCGCTCGGGCTCGTATTTTTTCGCCCGGGCGCGTATTTTTTCGTCCAGGCGTGCATTTTTCGCCCAGGCGAGATTTTTTCGCCCGGGCGCGAATTTTCACCCGAACGCGCTTTTTTTGCCCGGGAGAAAAATGCGCGCCCGGGAGAAACAAGAGCGCCCAGGCGAAAAAATGTGCGCCCGGGCGAAAACTTCTCGCCCGGACGAAAAATGCGAGCCCGTGCGAAAAATGCCCGTTCGGGCAAAAAATACGCCCGGACGAAAAAATACGCGGCCGGGCGAAAAATGAGTGCCCGGGCGAAAAATGAGCGCCCGGGCGAAAAAATGCAAGCCCAGGCGAAAAATGGGCGTTCGGGCGAAAAATGCGCGCCCGGGCGAAAAAATGCAAGCCTGGGCGAAAAAAGGGCGTTCAGGCGAAAACTGCGAGCCTGGGCGAAAAATGTGCGGCCGGCCGAAAAATGCGCGCCTGAGCGAAAAATGCACACCTGGGCGAAAAATTGCGAGCCCGGGCGAAAAATTGCGAGCCCGGGCGAAAAATGGGCGTTCGGGGGAAAAATGGGCTTTCGGGAGAAAAATGCGCGCCCGAACGAAAAATACTCGTCCGGACGAAAAATGAGCGCCCGGGCGAAAAAATGGGCCGTCGGGCGAAAATGCGCATCCAGATGAAAAATGCGCTCCCGGGCGAAAAAAGCGCGCCCGAAAGAAAAATGCGCGCACTGGCGAAAAATGAGAGCACGGGCGAAAAATGCACGCCCGGGGTGAAAAATGCGCGCCCGCGCGAAATAATGTGCGCCCGCGTGAAATATTCGCTCCCCGGCGAAAAATGCGCGCCCCGGCGAAAAAATGCGAGTCCGGGCAAAAAATGCGCGTCGGGGCGAAAAATATGCGCCCGGGCGAAAAATGCGTGCCTGCTCGAAAAATGTGCGCTCGCGCGAAAATGCACGCCCGGGCGAAGAATGTGCGACCGGGAAAAAATACGCGACCGAGCGAAATATTCGGGTCCGGGACTAAAATGCGCCCATCGGCGAAGAAATGCTCGCTCGGGCAAAAAAATGTTCGCACGGGAGAAAAATTTGCGCTCTGGCGAAAATTGCGCTAACCTTGTATCGGGATGAAGAAGGGCTTTTCGAAAAGGATGAAAAGTAGGGGCCAAGTGACTTTTCAAAAAGAGGAGAAAATGAGTTTTCCGCGGTAGCTTTTCCCACCGGTAGACCAAACGGTTTTGTAAGTGTGGTGGCGTTTTTCAGAAAACGAAAAGAAGCTAAAAAGCCTTCCCAAACAGGCCCTTACTCGATCTATTCCGAGACCTCTAGACTTTTGTACCTGGCTCGAAAGGCAATCTGACTTCACATCAAATGGCTTAGCTCGCCGACCACTAAGAACTCGTCGACCACTAAGAGCTCACAGGAACCAATACCCTTCGTCGATTTCAGGCAGCACCAGTGCTCGTAGGAACCGGTACTCGCAAGCATAGACAAACCCACATGAACCAGTACTCGGTAACATCGCCCAAATTTGTAGGAACCAGTGCTTGCTGGACTTAGAGCCCGGTTGCCATCTCTTCTGCTCTCACTGGAACCTATGCTCACATACCTAAACTTCTTTATCTTAGCTCACCGATCTTAGTTCTCTGCTCCTCCATCGATGCTTGAGCTCACCGACCTTAGTTCTTCGCTCCTCCATCGTTGCTTGAGCTCACCGATCCTCTCACTGATTGCACAGCTCGCCGACTACTCGGCTCTCAAGATCGCCAATCCTTTCACTATTTACAAAGCGTGCCAACGTCGCTTGGCCTGAGCTCGTACAACTTCTCACTCTTGTTACTCTTGCTGATTGAGCTTGCATTCCTTAATGGCGATCTAACTGAGATTGTTTACATGCAACAATCTCCTGGATATGAGCCCACATGTGAGCCCCTTGTATACCACCTGAGAAAATCTATATATGGACCAAAGTAGTCTCATCGAGCATGGCTTGGCAAATTGATTCTAGTGGTTCAGGCATTTGGCCTTACTCGGAGATCAGTGGACTTCTCATTATTTACACATCATCGCAAAGAGGGTACTGTGATCCTCCTTGTGTATGCTGATGATATCATAATCATGAGTGATGATCTGAATGGTATCTTCATGATCAAGAATCATTTGACCTCTCACTTCCATACCAAAGTTTTGGGGCGTCTCGGCTACTCTTTAGGTATTGAGGTAGCTTGATGGCATGATAGACTAGTATTACCTTAGTGGAAACATTGCACAAATCTTCTACGGGATTTCAACTACTTGGATTGTCAGCCAGCTGAAACATCCATGTATGCAAATCACAAGCTTTATGCTCACTGTTGCTCGTCTGCAAGCTATTCTATCTGACCGTAACCCAGCTAGATATTTCATTCAATGTTGGCATGGTTAGCCGGTACATGCATGTTCCTCGTGCATCCCACCTTCAAGCAGTTGAGTGGATCCTTCGGTATCTAAAGAACGCTCTGTGTCAAGGGCTTGTGTATAAGACTTCATCTTCCTTCTCGCTGATTGTCTACTATGATGCGGATTATGCAGGCTCCACTGATGATCGCTGATCTACAAGCTGTTATTGCACATATTTTGGAGGACATCTGACCACTTGGCGGAGCAAGAAACAAATGTTTGTGGCACGATCATCTGCTGTAGATGAGTATCGTTCGATTTTGTATGTCATTTTCGAGTTTATTTTGTTGAAGAGTCTTCTTACTGATCTTTGCGTATCTCTTATATCTCTTGCAGTCCTCTACTGAGAAAGTAAAGTTGTTATCCATATAGTAGAAAATTCAGTATTTCATGAACGAACCAAGCACATTGAAGCAAACTGTCACTTTATCAGAGAAAAAGTCCTGCTCCGCAGAATTGTTCTTTGACATTTTCACTATGCAATCCAACTCTCTGATATCTTCACAAAGGCCTTGCCTCAGCCATTTTATCGTCAGTGTGTTTCCAAGCTTGGAGCCTATGATATGTGCGCTCCACGTTGTGAAGGAGTTTAGAAGAAGTGTATAGAAGAAATGCATAGAAGCCCAAATACAAAATCCTTTTTACCATGACCCATTAGGTGTTTTGTTTATCTTGTATATATTAGTCACACATTGCGAATAGGAGTTTCATGTGTTCCCCTGATTGCGATCTCGTGGTAGGGCGAATGAGAAGGAAGTCCCAGAGAGGGTTGGAATTCCCTTTCTTCGAGCCGAGAGGAGTTATGACTGCTGCGGCAGAGGAGGAAGCATGGTCGAGCAATGCAGAGCGGAGCTTCAGTGGGTCGAGCGATACCGAGAGGGAGAAACCCTCTCGGGATTTTTGATCGAGAGAGAGAGAGAGTGAGAGAGGTGATATTTCTAATTGACCATCACAAAAGAGTTGTCTCCCTTACATGAGGAACCCACTACAATCATTGTCCAAAAGTCCCTCACTTATAGGCTAGGAACATATGAGTTAAAATATGATCAAATTGAAGACGTGCGAAATTAAAGACATGCGAAAAATAAAAGATAACACCAATTGCTCAATCCATTAGTGGCTTTGCGTGTCGCTGGTACTTCTGACCCCAATGTTGGTCCATAACATCTCCTTCTACCTTGGAATCCAGCTTGTCCTCAAGTCGTGGCACTAAGAAGACCAATGGCTTCAGTGGGGGTCCCCACGAACGGCTTCAGTGGAAAACATGGAAGACATTGTGAATTTTGGCCTCGGGAGGGAACCGTAGTTGATAAGCCACCTCCTCAATCCTTTGGGGCACCTGGAATGGGCCGTAGTATTTGGGGCCCAATTTGTTCTATGGGTCTTGTCGGTCGTCGTCTGACAGTAAGAGCAGTGTTTAAGCTAAACCCAGTCATGTACAACAAAGTAGAGCTCGCGATCGCCGCAATTGTACTCACTATCCATACAGGCTTGGGCTTGGAGGAGACGCTCCCGATGGCCGCCAGAACCAGATCACGTTCAATGGGATCGTGATCAATGACATTGATGAGGGCAGTGTTGCCGCTATATGACAACAGTCGAGGAGGATCCCTCCCATATATGAGCCGTAATGGTGTCGCTTGCAGGTCAGTGTGGTAGGTCTTGTAATAATACTCCACCACCCATAGAAGCCAGCAAACCCAATCCTTGGGTCGATCGCTCGTGATTCAGTAGAGGTACATCTCCACAGTGCGGTAACCACTTCGGCCCGCCCATCTGACTGTGGGTGGTATGTTGTGTAGAAGGTTAGCTTAGTGTCACTAAGAGTAAAGAGTTCTTTCCAAAACCTGTTGGTGAATACCCTATCCCGATCAGACAAGATGGTCTTAGGTAGTTTGTGCGGAACACCTGCTCGAAGAAAACACAAGCAACTTCTTGTGTCGTCAGGGGAGAGCCAAGGGAATGAAATGTATGCCCTTGGAGAACCTCTTAACGGTAAGCATTGAGAACAAATTTTCCCTTAGAGGTGGGTAACCCTTCCACGAAGTCGTAGACACATTAGCCCAGATTTAGGTCGGCATGTGCAACACTGTAAAAGACCGGTCGGGAGGACTTGGTCGGTCTTATTTCGCTGGTACACATAACATCCGACAATGAAATCGTGAAACGCGCTTCTGAAGCCCTTGCCAATAGAAGTCTGCCTTGAGACGTCGGAGGGTCATGTGTGGTCCCTCGTGTCCTCTGCCATGGGGTGCCCTCCAGGATGGTGTGTATGAGGGAAGAGACCAGCTCTAAATACAGACGACCCTCGTAAAGTTGTAAAGGATGAGATCGTCCTGTGCGCCCCAACAAGGAGGGAGGCGTCCTTTGCCAATGCGGTAGTGTAACTCCAACATCACCGGTGATGTATGGATCTCGTGATGAAGGGAAGATAACAGCCTAGTCATGGGTCGGGAGATAATGAAAAGAGCCGCCTCATCTGGTGATCTCTGCGGGATAAGACATTTGTTGCGCGATTCAAAGCTCCCGCCTTATGCTCGGTGCGAAAATCAAACCCAATGAGTTTACTGACCCGACGTTGTTGTGTATTGTGTTGAGTTACTGTTTAGGCTGAAATGGTCCCTCCGGATTAGAAAGGTTTGGCCACGTAGATTTTTAGACGTACTAGGCACGTGAGAGAGTCTTTGCGGCTGTCAAAATGGGGAAGTTCATTTTGATATAGCGAGGCACACTGCTCCCTTCTGACCGGTGGCTCGGAGTGTCGTAATGTTGTTGGCCTGACAATCCATCGTGGGCGGAGTCCGATGCGGCGACCTGTTGAGGGGGTTGCATGTTGTCCAGACAAACATCGTTTATCTTAGCATTCCGTTTTTCACCAAATCAAGAACAGAGGTGGTTACAAGGAAGTGGGCTGATTTCAGTTTTCTGAATATCCCAAACCCTAGAACGATAAGAAGTTTATATAACATTGTACATTTACAAAACACCAATGCCGTCTTTGGTTAAGATTTGAGGCATATAATTAACATAGATGATGACACCCTATTAATGAGAGAACATGAGGTTCTCACGACAGAATTCTAGAAACTCTTTGGCACATTCATCTTGAGTAGAGTGTATTCACGACATAAAGTAGATTGACGATTCTTACGCTTAATAACTTGTTTGCGTTTGGCTCGATATTTAACGATCAAGATGAACCAGGGCTAACCTGATCTCATCTTCCTACCTCGATATTTTATATAAAAGACAAAGCATCATCATTTTAGTGTGGCACCATCAAACTCATCGCAGTTGTTCGATTACTTCATGCTATATTCATGCGCGGGAGGGCACCACGCCCTCCGCTAAATAGATTATATTTATTCTTAGTTTTTAGGTTTAGACAAGCCCATTGTTTTACCTTCATCGCGCAGGTCAGGCTGGTGAAAATGGTGAATGAGGCTACTGCGAATATTCCTGGGTGGGATGATGATGCAAGTTAGAACACAAATTGATTAGGGGAAGACTTATCCAGTTAGCCCTTCATTGCATTTCCCGGTTTGATATTTTATTTTAGAAAATTATCACTGAATCATTCTTTAGCCTTATTTATGTGTAATTTGGAAAAATTATGCTATTGAACTTATATTGTTCTTCCCAAGGCTACGTAATAATAATAATCATAATAGTAATAATATCATAAGAAAGTTGAGAATTTAGCTCTCCATGAAGTTTTCTGAGTTGCTCTTTCTTCGGGCCTCGCTATCATTTTCTGAGTTTTCTGAGCTGCTCTCTGCTCTCATCAAATCGTTCTCGTCGGAATTGGGATTATCACAGACCCACCGGCTGAAGCTTGGTTCGTCCTCGAATCGAACATTGTATTATAGCAAATCCCGCTACGTTATTAATTGAGCGCATAATGTGAGGCATTGCTCTCTTTTGTTTAACATAGTTATATTACGCTAAACCCCACAATTTCATCTTTTTTTAGATGGTATATGAGAACTACCTGGTGCAACAATTTAGATAACGCTCGTTCAAATTGAAGCCCATAAATTTGTAATTGAACTCAACCCAAAGCTCTCCATGATATCTAATTTAAGTATTTGGCCATCAATAATTGCATAATTTCATAACTAAATTCCTTTTGTATCTTCTTCAATGAAATTCATATGCAAAGAAGAGGGCTAAAATTTTGGCTGTTCAATAATTACCTAATTACATAAATAATGTCTTTAAAATATAGTAAAAGAATAATTATGATTAAAGACTAAAATTTAATAATAGTTTTAACTATAAATAATGACCCGTCTCGTGTGCATACATAATATTTGGCTGTGATAATTTTTACGTGCATAATAGTTCAAGTTGCAATATCGAACAGACTGACAACATCTTTGTTCGCTGCATTCTCTCCTATTTAAAATATACATTTTTTTAAAATTTTATATTTTAATTTTAATTTATAATAATAATAGTAAAACAATCTCAAATTAAAGTTGAAAATGATGATAAAACATGTAGACCAAACCGCTTACTTTAAATTAAAGTTGGTATCTCAAATTGAAGTTGGTACTTAAAATTAAAGTTGGAATCGTTTTGATGGCGTGTTTGTGCTATTAATTATCCAGGCTTGACCTAGGATTTATCATAAGTACAAGTTGCAACCCTCCATATTTGAAAAATATAGAAACCTCTCTATAAGCTTACATTCAATATGCAATATCCCCCAGGGCTCCCCTTTAGGGGGGCATTTGTGTGATGGTTGTTATGAAATGTAAACTAGTAGGGGGTATTTTTGTAATTTTGAAAAAATAGAGGGTGCAACGTGTACTTTAGCACATCCATCCATCCATCCATCCATCCATCACACAAAGGAAGGATTTTTGGAACCGGGTCCCGTTCCAAAGTCGTGGTCCAGGAGGCCTACTATGTTGACGTGTGACAAAAGAAAAGAAAAGCACCTGTGGGGATCAAGCAAAGGAAGCGTGAAAAGTCACGCTTGGCTCCAAAAATTTCGCCTCACAAAGAGATGTACAATATGCATTTTGATTGTTACAATAATGTTTGACCATCTCATCCAAAACCCAATCCCCATGATGAAAATTTTGTTCTTTGGATGCAATTCAAATCGTTCTCTTGATATGATATTTTAGACCACGGTTGAGTGTGATTCTAAATTATTTTTATTTTTTTTGTCAGACAGATTTGGCAATGTATAATTAAAATGAATAATTATTTATATCTCCTCGTAAGGGTGTCCTAAAATAATTTTGATGGTTATTGAGAAGAAATGACTTGTATTGATCCCATCTCTACCAAACTTTGATTGGACGGCGGTGCTCCTTAGCAGCCATCGATCCATACTCTCAATCTCTAACTGATTAGGGTTTCGCTCTCAAGAATCAATAAGGAACAACAACAACAACAACAACAACAACAACAACAACAACAACAACAACAACAACAAAGAATATAATGGTTAAGATGAGCAAATACATCAAGTTATAAAGCGGCCACTCTTTCTTATTAGAACAAAATTGGTCACGCCATGCTCGGGCAATAAAAGTCCTTCATTTATTAGGTGCCCGTGCACCCTTTTTTATTTAAAGAAATACAACTTTTGCGTTGGATGTGCCTGAGCGGTTAACATGGAGAACTTTTATCGACTGATCACTCTTGACCAGCTCCCGGATATGTTGTGGGACCTTCGGTGATCTTCGATCACCTCCTTTGTTATCAGCCACAATAAGCAAGTTTATCCGAAACCACGGACATTCAGATCCAACGCCCTCAAATGTGTGGCGATCGTGTATGCTATGTTGTAACAGAGATTAGATCTGAATAGTTAATTATCAAATGTAACTATCAATGACTATTAGTTATGTGCCTGCCATATAAATCAACATGCTATAACACCATATTTCTCTATAGCCCAATATTCTTTGTTGTTGTTGTTCATTCACGAATCGAGCAAGGTTATCCTTCACTCAATTCTCCGCATCAATCCAATATCTCGCGAACAGATCTGATAATTCGCAACCCGACCAGATAATTTGCAACTCAATGGGTTGACCTGCATCAATGGATTTTCTTAATTTTAGAAAGCGTGCCCCATCAAAACCTATGAAAAAATAGATTTAGGCTCCGTTTGGCGCTGCTTTTTTTGCTCCGGTGAGTTTGGACAAAAATGCCACCATCATAGAATGCATGTTTGGCAAGACAATGGTTGTGACCACCACAGCGAAAATAAAACTAGTTACTTAGGTGATGTCAAACGTTCACGAATGACAGTTGATAACCACCACTTCCACAACTGCCTTAATATAATGGTAAAGATGAGCAATATACCATCAAATAGTTTATATAGTATTGATTAAAGCTTCCAGGGGAATATTATTAGCATTATACTTCAATGGGTTGGATCTAGAGATTTATGAAATGTTAAAGACTAATAGTTCTGCATACAAATGTATACTCAATGGAATCATCATCAAGAAAATTTAAGAACAATGTTATTAACGTGTTTGAGAAAATGTGCATTAGAGCTAAACTGCACCGCACTATAGTGTTAACTATAGTTTAGCACTATAGTACTGCAATGTACTGCTAACTGCAGTGCAGTGCAGTGTAGCGCAAACTGTTAGGGTATAACTCACTTGCACAATCCGGGCACACTAGAAGAAATAAAAATATCAATCACACAGAAAAATAACACAATCAGAGGACAACAAAATTTACATGGAAAACCCACTCAAAAGTAATGAGGGAAAAACTACGGGACGGGGCACACGAACAATCCACTATCAAATCAATAAAGATTACAACATTATAATCTAGGTTTGCCCAACCTAGATCTTCCTTGGATTCACAAATCAAATCCCCTCTCAACCCACTGTGAAAATAACTTCTCATCAAGAATAACTGACAAAACTCAAATCTCTCTTCAAACACCCAAGGCAACGAAGACAAGATTGAGCAAAAACACTCTTACAACGAATACGATGTTGGATCTTGAGGCGCCCTTAGAGGGGGAGGGGGGGGGGGGGGGGGGGGGGGGGGGTGAATAAGGGCCTTTTAGGAAATATGATTTTTACTTATGAATTTTAAAACAACTTTTACTTTTCTAAAAGTTACTTATAAAAATTTCAAACTAATGTAATTTTTAGAATAAATTCAAACACAAATTTCTAAGTTAAAGATTAAACAATCATATTTGCAATTAAAGAAAAATTCATAACTTTATAATTATGAAAATTGCATACAAATAATATGATCTTAACAATGCTTAAGATCAAGGCACAAATATGATAATAACCCTTTTACAATTTGTGTTTACCAATCCTTCTCCCAAGGATCGGAAGGCTATCACTTGTCTCTCTCTAGACCAAGCCCAAGCCTATCCTCTAGATCTTCCCAAGATCTAGACGTAGCACACAAGGCCACGATTTTCCACCAAGCCACGCAAGGACTTGGACGCTCCACACAAGGAAGCGATTTTCCCCTAAGCCACGCAAGGACTTAGACGTCACGCACAAGGAGACGATTTTCCTACCAATACAAAATGAAATGTATATAAATGAAAATACAATATGAAAAGAACAACTCCCTAGAAATTCAGATCTCTGAAAGGAAGGTTGAAGCCTCGAGATGATCGTTGATGAAGAAGCGCACCCGATCTCGTCTTCGATCTCAATCCTTCTAAGCACAAATGGGAGTTGATGAGGTTCTGGAGCTCTCTGGTTCGTATGCACTCAGGAAGGGACTTGAAATTGTCAATACTTGGAATGCACGAACAAAAGGAGCCAATATATAGAAATTCACTGTCGCCTGGGCGACATCGACTGTCGGATTTCTGATAGCGCTAAACTGCCGCCGTAGTGCTGTCGTGCGTGCAGTTGCTGTAACCTCCGAGCTGTCGCCTGTGCGACATCGATGTAGGATTTCCGTCAGCGCAAAACTGCCGCTCGTAGTGCTGTCGTGCGGGCAGTTGCTCTAACCTCCGAGCTGTCGCCTGGGCGACATCGATGTCGGATTTCCGACAGTGCAAAACTGCCGCTCGTCGTGTTGCTGTGGGGGAAGTTGTTGTAACTTCTCTGCTATCGCCTGGGCGACATCAGCTGTCGAAAAATTCCGACAGTAAAAATTTCATGCTCTCAAATTGAGCTCCAGACGAATTGTGAGCATCTCATACCTGTTACCTGCACACTATTAATAAAAATAGAATCAAATACAAACGAGACTTTGTTATTATCAAACCGGAAGAGTGCGAAACGCATGCTCCAACAATCTCCCCCTTTTGATAATAACAAATCCGTATAGAAAGAAATCATGTCTATTTAGGTTGTTGATTTTAACATATGGTGTGTGCACAAAAAATAACATGATATATTCCTCTTAAGAGTAATCTCCCCCTAGATGAAAGCTCCCCCTAAATTAATGCTCCCCCTAAATGTTATAGTATATTGAAATGATGTATTGTTTAGGTTGATTATTTAGGTGTAATAGTTCTTTGATTTCTTGAATATACTTATAATTCCCCCCCTTTTGGTATTAGCAAAAGGTAATGAATGAGTAGATCTTAAGGGAAGAGAGAGGATGGAGAAAATAAAAGTAAGCGGAAGCACTTGTTTGGAAAAACAATTGAAAGACTTGAAAGTCTTGAAGTAAGAGTAATATGCCATAGTATTGAATAAACTCATGAATAGACGGTATAGCCATATGAAGTAATAAAATAAAAGAGCTTAAACATGTTTAAGGTCATTTTAAAGTATCATAGAAAGACACAATTGTGTATAGAAATTTGGAATATTTTCGGTCCAATTCTCATGAGATGAATGTTTATATAACATAATGATGTGTACAAGTGAAACTTAGATCAAACATATGAAGGTATTTAATGTACATGATCATTGGAATAGAGAACATAATAAAAATATATAAAGACAACTTGGACCTTGAAGAGATAGCATAATAAGAATAGAATACCATTTTTCTTTTGCACAAGACACTTTACAATTCTTTCCAAGGTGCTTAACCTCACAATGCTTATTAAGACTTATCAGGAGGGTAAGTAGTGCTTGGTGGAGTATCCTTGTCTTTAATTTAAACTTTTTTTGATCACATATTTTGTGATATCTTAATATTGAGATATTGATAATTTTGTAATTGACCAAGGATCTCCGAATTCACTTAAATCGCAAAAGATGGTGTATATTTTGTTGTGCTAACAAATCAAGGTTGAAAGTAGTATTTATGAAGTGCTATTGTATTATGTTAAAGCATATATGATTCATGTATATATTAAATAGAAAGACATATGTATGGATCAAAAGAAGTGAACGTGATAGTTCATTATAATATATAAACAATTTCTCATACTTAGAGACATGCGAAAACAAGTTCCAATAGTCTAAACAACTAAGTAGGAGTGTTAATACGATGATAGATTTGAAATGAAATCATATAATCATGTAATAGCCATTTTTTTTAAAAATAAAAAGCACATGGTTTGACATCAATTCATGAGTTGTAGCATTAATAAAGACATATAACTATTGGAAAACATCAAAGGGACCAAAAACGGAAGATTAAGCAAATCGGGAGCTGTCGGAAATTTCTGACAGTCACTGTAGCCTGGGCGACAACTAAAAATATAAATACGGCTTAAAACCGAGTCAAACCCTATTGGGCATCATTTCCTGGACTTAAGGGCGAGAGGAAGCTGTCGGATTTCGGCGATAACCCTAGATATAAGGTATGGGGTTTTTGATTTTGAAGTTTTTGACTTAAAACCTTTAGAGATTTGTGATTTTGGAAAGGAGAGAAGATGAAAAATATTTTTTTTTTCATTTGACCTTTGATTAATGGTTTAGATCTTGAGGTTTTGTGTATAAAAGGTGTAGATCTAGTGTAAATCAAGTGGATCTTGGTGGATCTTGTTTGAATTTTGTGATTTTTGTGTTTAAGTGTTGTATTTTTGGGGTGTAAGTGTTTTACATGGTTTAATTTCAAAAATGAAAGATTTTTCTTTTGTAGAAGGTTGAAGAAGATGAATAGTAAAGATATGTGAGAAGATGTAGTTTTGTTCAAGAAGGAAAAATTTTTTTTAACAGAAATATAGCTTGATTTTAAGTAGATCTGGAAGTGTAGTTGAAAAATTTAAAGAAAAGTTCACTGGAGTATTGTCGGAAATTTCCGACAGTCACTGTCGCCTGGGCGACATCGTTCCAGTGCACAGAACCTGTTTAATTCATTTTTGTTATTGTATATTTGCAGAATGGCTTCCAGTTCTAAGGCACGAAGGAGTACGTCTGAAGATGCACATAGTTCGTATCAAGTTTACCCTGGGGTGGAGAAAGCAATAATTGGAGTAGCAAAATATATAGAATTTGATTCTCCGAGGCACGATCATATCTATGATCGTCTTGCGAATGCAGGTATAATTTCAGTAATCACAGTAGATACGTTCTCATCCTTTTTGATTCGAGAATTTTATAATCATTTGGAAGACCCGAGTTATACCGAATTGGATGGAGGAGTGAGATCTAGAATCCAAGGTCAGCAAGTGGAAATAACACATGTTGATCTTAGAGAGGAATTCGGTCTTCTTATGAGTGAACATATGCCTGATATAGTAGAGAGCTATAGAAAGGATAGAGATTGGACCCTTCTAAACATGAGTTTACATGGGAGTCAAAAGAAGACCCTAACCACTGAAGTTTCGTCACTCACTCCGGATGCATATTTAGTTCAAGATATATTAAAGAACTCAGTTATGTTAAAGAGTGGAGATACAAGGAGTATCACGGCACAGTTGACGCTCATTACTTACTTTATTATGGAGGAGGAACCTTTTGATGTAGCGGACTTCATCCTTTCTCAGATTCGGTATGCTTTTAGATTAAAACACCCGAAATGGGTGAAGATTCATACTTTGCCAATGGGGGCAATAATTCAACGTATACTATATAAGAAGTATGAATGGATAGTTCAAGATTCGTACTTTGATGATTGTTTTTCTGAGATATATTATACGGGAACTATGAGAGTGAAGAAGACGCAGAAAAAGCCTCATCCTGGAATTGAGATTAGAGAGCCTCCAATGCCTAGGGCAGGATCACTACGAGAGTCTATAGATGATCTTCGTGATTCACTAGAGGATCACAAGAAGGAAGTGAAGAAGGATCGTAGTAGAATGCAAAAGTTTATGAAATTTTTGGTGAAAGATTTGAAGTTAAAGCCTACTCCGAAAGAAGCGGCCGAATGGCAAATTCCAGATGAAGAACCGCCACGCCAATCGGTGAGGCGGACTCGACGTGGTAAGGCCATAAGACGAGGACCTCCAGAAGACTGTCCAGAGAGCCGCGGGGCTGGTTATGAGGATTCTGAGTAGTTATTATCAGGGTGCTGCTTCTGACTGATGTCGGAATTTTCCGACATCCACTGTCGCCTGGGCGACAGTGAATTTGCCTAGATGTCATTTTCTGTTATCTGAACTTGATCCTATGTGAATTTCTACTATTTGTTGTGAAACAATTTTATGTAATATTAATTATGTGTGAATTTTTCTTAAGTAATTCAAATGCTATGGTTTGATTTAAAATTTAGTTTTTCTTTTTAAAATGTATAGGTTTTGTGATATATATATATTTTTAAATTTTATATGTCATAAGTAGTGATATAATCATTGTGAAATGTCTAGGATGCCCAATTCTAGCCTAAGCATAGAAAAACAGAAATCCGGTAACGGTTTAGTGAATAAATCCGCTAGTTGATTATCCGTGCCTATAAATGAAAATTTTATGTGGTTATTTTTAATATGATCTCTAATAAAATGATGTCTCACATCAATATGCTTAGACCTTGAATGATGGACCGGGTTGTATGTTAAATCAATTGCACTTTTATTATCATACCATAATTCAATAGTTTGTTATTTAATATTAAAGTCTTCTAAAGTTTGTTTCATCCAAAGAGCTTGTGCACAACAACTACCAAGTGCGATGTATTCAGCCTCGGTGGTTGAGAGGGCAACAGAATTCTGTTTCCTACTCGACCATGAAATGAGTGAAGGGCCTAAAAAGTGACAAGTGCCACTAGTGCTTTTCCTATCTAGTGAACAACCGGCATAATCAGAATCAGAGTAGCCAAAAAGAGTAAAATCATTGCTATGAGGATACCATAAACCAAGTTTAGATGTGCCAATTAAATATCTAAAAATTCTTTTTACCGCTTTTAAATGTGATTCTTTGGGATCTGCTTGAAATCTAGCATATAAACAAACTGAAAACATAATATCCGGTCTAGAAGCAGTTAAATATAAGAGTGAACCTATCATGTCTCTATATAAAGTTTGATCTATTGATATTCCATTTTCATATTTTCCTAATTTTAAAGATACACTCATAGGAGTATTTGCTTGTTTTAGATTTTCAAATCCAAATCATTTTAAAACATCATGAATATATTTTGATTGGTTAATAAAAACTCCATCATGTTTTTGAACAATTTGAAATCCTAAGAAATATTTTAATTCTCCTACCATACTCATCTCAAATTCACTTTCCATCATTTTTACAACATAATTACTCAACTCTTCATTAGTGGCTCCAAAAATAATATCATCAACATAAATTTGTAAAACAATTAAATCATCATTTACTTGCTTAATGAAGAGTGTACAATCAACACCATCCATTTTAAAACCATTTTGTAATAAATATATAGTCAATCTATCATACCATGCTCGTGGTGCTTGTTTTAAACCATACAAAGCTTTTAACAATCTATATACGCGATTAGGAAATTTTTCATTTACAAATCCTGGGGGTTGTTCAACATAAACTTCTTCTTTAATCAATCCGTTTAAAAATGCAGTTTTAATATCCATTTGCAATCATTTAAATCTTTTGTGGCTAGCAAAAGCAACAAAAATTCTAACTGCTTCCAATCGTGCTACGGGTGCAAATGTTTCATCAAAATCTACCCCTTCAATTTGATTATATCCTTTCGCTACAAGCCTAGCTTTGTTTCTAGTGACCCTAGAGTCACTATCTAATTTGTTTTTGAAAATCCATTTGACTCCTACCACTGGATGATCACTAGGTCTATCAACAAGAATCCAAACTTTATTTCTTTCAAATTGATTAAGTTCTTCATTCATAGCTAGAAACCAAGATTCATCGTTTAAAGCGGTGGCAACATCTTTTGGTTCTATATTTGAGACAAAACATAGATTTGAAAAACTTTCATGTAAACTAGAACGTGTACGTACCCCATTTAATGGTTCTCCAATAACAAGTTCTTGCGGATGATCTTTTGAGAACCTTAGCTCGGTTGGAGGTACATATTCTTCTCTATCTTCTTCTTCTCTTTCTTCTTCTTTTTCTTCTTCATTTTCTCCAAGTTCTTCATCATCATTCTCCATCGAAGGAAGGGGTTCATCTTCTTTTCTTGTAATTTTAGTATTTTCTACACAAGAAATGTTTTCATTAAATTTTACATGAATAGATTCTTCAACCACTTTAGTACGTTTATTATAAACTCTATAGGCCTTGCTAGTTGAAGAATAACCAATGAAAATTCCTTCATCACATTTTTCATCAAATTTGCCTAAGTTATCTTTTGTATTCAAAATAAAGCATTTACAACCAAAAACTTTAAAGTAAGATACATTTGGTTTTCTTTGAAAATAAATTTCATAAGGACTTAATTGTAATGTAGGACGAATCATGACACGATTAATAATATAGCATGCAGTACTGACCGCTTCGGCCCAAAAATATTTTGGCAATTTAAATTCACAAAGCATAATACGTCCTAATTCTTGAAGTGTTCTATTTTTCCTTTCCACTACACCATTTTGCTGTGGTGTGCGAGGAGCGGAAAATTCATGCTTTATCCCAAATTCATTACAATATGAAATAAATTTTTCATTATCAAATTCTCCTCCATGATCTGATCTAATGCATTTTACTTTTAAATCAAGTTCATTTTGAATACGTGAAATTAGTTTTACAAATTCATCAAAAGCATCAGATTTTGAGTTTAAAAATAATGTCCAACAAAATCTAGAATAATCATCAATAATAACAAACGTATATTTTCTACCTCCTAGACTTTGTGTAGAAATTGGACCAAACAAGTCCATATGTAATAAATGTAAAGGTCTAGTAGTAGAAATAACATTTTTGCTTTTAAAAGATGATTTTGTAAACTTTCCTTTTTGGCATGGTGAACATAATGAAGAAAGCTTTCCATTCAAATTTGGCAAACCTTTTATAATTTTATTTTTAGAAAGCTTTACTATGCGTTTGGCACTAGAGTGTCCTAGTCTCCTATGCCATAATTCAAGTTCATCATTCTTTGAAATAAAACATTTAAGTGTAGAATGAGATAAATCACGAAAAGTGATTGTATAGACATTGTTTATTCTTGGTGCAGTAAGTACGATTTCGTTTGTTTTAGAATCAATAATTTTGCAAAGGTTTGAGCTAGAGTCAAATAGAACATTTAGATTTTTATCACATAGTTGACTAATAGAAATTAAATTATGTTTCAAACCTTTAACATATAAAACATTTGAAATTTTAAATTCTTCGTTACCTACTACTCCAATGCCTTTGACTTTACCCTTGCCATTATCTCCAAATGTCACTGTTCCACCTTTCTTCATCTCCAGGCTAATGAACTTTGATTTATCGCCTGTCATGTGTTTTGAACATCCAGAGTCCAAATACCACACGTCTTCCTTGTTCCTAGCCTGCACGCACACCTAAAAAGATGATGAGAGTAAAGATCTGGTTACCCAAATGGTCGATCCCATGGTATAGGTGGACGCCTTAGGTACCCAGATTTGTTTAACATTAACTTTTCCTTTCTTCCAACATGAGCCCGAGATGTGACCAAATCGATGACATTTGGCACATACAATGAATGGTGAGCAACCATTTTTCAATGGTTTCTCTGGACTCTTGCTGGTGGAAACATCTTTATGTGTAGACTTAAAAAATTTTTCATTTTGAAAAACAGGTTTTCTGAACCTGGAGCTGTCGCTGGTTCCGACAGCAGCTGTTGGAAATTTTCGACAGCTTCCAGAGCTTCCAGAAACGTATCCTAGCCCAAATTTAGCTGTCCCATGACATTGGTTGGCTAAAAGCATATCCAGAGATTTTTTTCCAACACCAAATTTTCCAATTGCCATGTTCAACTCATTTACTTTGGACTTTAAAATTGATTTTTCTTTTACTATCATGCCACATCTATTTGCAACACTTTTCTTATAATTCTCTAATTGAGAATGAGAGGTTTTAATAACTTTTTCTAAGTCCTTTTTCTCTTTTAGAAGTTGATCAATTTTTTGATCGGACTTAGAAATAGTGTTTTCAAGTTCTTTTATCCTTGTCGAAGAGTGATCACACTCTTGACAAATTTCCTTCTCGTTCCCAATAGATTTCAAATCATTTGATAACTTTTTTATTTACTTTCAAAAGAACTTTGTTTTCAGATTTTAAAAAATCAATTTGTTTTAGGCTTTTATCCAAAAATTTGCAAGTTTTCATAAATTTAGAATATAAATCTTCATAAGATGGAGGAGTTACCTCAGTGTCGCATTGGACACTGCAATCGTCGTCAGATGACGCATTTTCTTTCCCCATCAAGCAGACATTTGCCTTCTCTTCCTCCTGTGTTGAGGAATCACTTTCTTCACCAGACGAAGAATCATCCCAAGTCTCTGCCTTTAACACTTTCTTCTTGTAACTTTTATCATGCCTCTTTGCTTTTTGCTCTTTCAGATACTTTGTGCACTTGCTTCTGATATGACCAATCTTTTTGCAATGGTAGCACTCCGGTAGAGGACGCTCCTCTTCATTCTCCATTTTTCCTTTGCCTTTTGGTAGGCAAAATCATTCTTTTTGAAATTTTTTTTAAATGAATTTCTCCTCTCCGGATTTCTCATAAACTTCTTAAAGTTTCTCACAAACAGTCCTTCCTCATCTTCCTCACTTTCTTCAGATTCAGTTTCAACTTCCTTTTTAGATTTCAACGCCAAGCTTTTCTTTTTGGGCTCCAAATTGTACTCTTGGCTTTGAATCTTCAACTCCACTTCATGGGTTTTTAGATTCCCAATGAGACTCTCCAATTGTAAGGTCTTAAGATCATGGACTCAGAAATTGCAGTCACTTTAGGATTGAACTTCGGGGGAAGTGATCTTAAGATTTTCCTCACTAAATCTCCATTGGAGAAAACCTTACCCAACACCTTTGAATCGTTCACAATTTTAGTAAATCGTGTGTACATTGATCAATTTCTTCATCTACCTCCATTTTGAACCTTTCAAATTCAGACTCTAGTTGAAATAGCTTTGAATCCTTTACCTGCGAAGTACCTTCATGAGTGATTTCTAACAGATTCCAAATTTCAAATGCAGTATTACAAGCACAAAATCTATTAAATTCAGTGCGATCTAGTGCGCAAAATAAAGCATTCATGGATTTTGCATTGTTCTTACATTTTAATTTATCATTGTCATCCCATTTGTCTTTGGGCTTATCCATAGTTACATCTCCTACAACAAATGTTGGAGAAGTGTAACTAGATTCTACCATATTCCAGACTTCTATATCTAGCGCAATTAGAAAACAACGCATACGTGTTTTCCAATAATTATAGTCCGTGCCCGTGAATAAAGGTGGTCTACTTATGCCTTGCCCCTCAACGAACGCATGATCGTTGTGCGCCATTACTCCCGGTGGTAAAACCATTTTGGAGTAACCTGCCTCTGATACCACGTGTTGGATCTTGAGGCGCCCTTACAGGGGGGGGGGGGTGAATAAGGGCCTTTTAGAAAATATGATTTTTACTTACGAATTTTAAAACAACTTTTACTTTTCTAAAAGTTACTTATAAAAATTTCAAACTAATGTAATTTTTAGAATAAATTCAAAGATAAATTTCTAAGTTAAAGATTAAACAATCATATTTGCAATTAAAGAAAAATTCATAACTTTATAATTATGAAAATTGCATACAAATAATATGATCTTAACAATGCTTAAGATCAAGGCACAAATATGATAATAACCCTTTTACAATTTGTGTTTACCAATCCTTCTCCCAAGGATCGGAAGGCTATCACTTGTCTCTCTCTAGACCAAGCCCAAGCCTAGCCTCTAGATCTTCCCAAGATCTAGACGTAGCACACAAGGCCACGATTTCCCACCAAGCCACGCAAGGACTTGGACGCTCCACACAAGGAAGCGATTTTCCCCTAAGCCACGCAAGGACTTAGACGTCACGCACAAGGAGACGATTTGCCTACCAATACAAAATGAAATGTATATAAATGAAAATACAATATGAAAAGAACAACTCCCTAGAAATTCAGATCTCTGAAAGGAAGGTTGAAGCCTCGAGATGATCTTTGATGAAGAAGCGCGCCCGATCTCGTCTTCGATCTCAATCCTTCTAAGCACAAATGGGAGTTGATGAGGTTCTGGAGCTCTCTGGTTCGTATGCACTCAGGAAGGGACTTGAAATTGTCAATCCTTGGAATGCACGAACAAAAGGAGCCAATATATAGGAATTCGCTGTCGCCTGGGCGACATCGACTGTCGGAATTTCCGACAGCGCTAAACTGCCACCGTAGTGCTGTCGTGCGTGCAGTTGCTGTAACCTCCGAGCTGTCTCCTGGGCGACATCGATGTAGGATTTCCATCAGCGCAAAACTGCCGCTCGTAGTGCTGTCGTGCGGGCAGTTGCTCTAACCTCCGAGCTGTCGCCTGGGCGACATCGATGTCCGATTTCTGACAGTGCAAAACTGCCGCTCGTCGTGTTGCTGTGGGGGAAGTTGTTGTAACTTCTCTGCTATCGCCTGGGCGACATCAGCTGTCGGAAAATTCCGACAGTGAAAATTTCATGCTCTCAAATTGAGCTCCAGACGAATTGTGAGCATCTCATACCTGCTACCTGCACACCATTAATAAAAATAGAATCAAATACAAATGGGACTTTGTTATTATCAAACCGGAAGAGTGCGAAACGCATGCTCCAACATACGAATGCACCGATATGAGAAATCTATTCTTCCTCCTTCCCTCCGACAACAATGGCGGTAGACTTCTCTGGCTCTCCAACTTGAAAAGTAAATGACGGCTCTAATCTGGAATAATCCCTTCTACCAAAGGACTCTGCCTATTTAGGGCAATCAAACTCATCTTGGCCATTGAAAGAAGTTCCAATGCAATCTGACGGATCCCGATTGCAGATTAAAGATACTATTTTTGTCCGCTACCGCCCGACGGTAGCTACTACCGTTCTACAGTAGTCATCAAGATGACAAGCCATCTTAACGACATCGTAGACTCATATCGACGATATAGCCCTGTCATGATGACAAAGCTACCGCCCGCGGTACCAATATCGTCAGGCATTATAGCCCTCAACTGCCATTCCTCTCGACGACACTGTCAGTCCTCTCGATGAAACTTCCAGTCCTCTCGATGACACTTCCAGTCCTCTCGACGACACTTCCAGTCCTCTCGACGAGAAAACGATATGCTACCGCAGACGGTAGAGGTACGACCCGGCGATAGCAACAGAAGCAAAATCTTTTATTATACACAGCCCGCTTCTTCTCCTGCGGCAGCACAACTCCAATCATGATTTGATTTTCTTCTCTTTAGGGGTTGGACCCCAATAAACTCTCCCTCCAGACCATAAAGAGGAGATCCCTTACCTGACATATTTAGGTGGACTTCATGCCGATCAGCCACCGACACAACTCGTGCTTCTCCCTTGGCACGACCTTCGTCATCATGTCTGAAGGATTTTCATCTGTGTGGATTTTCCCCACCTTCAGCAGCTTCTCCTCGATAACATACTATATCCAATGATACCTCACATCAATATGCTTCGTCTTGGAGTGGTAGGCGGGGTTCTTGGCAAAAAAAAAATAGAACTCTGACTGTCACTGTAAACAGTGAACACTTCTTACTGAAGTCCAAGTTCAAACATGAACTTCATCCACAAAGATCTCCTTTGATGCTTCCGTCAGCGCAATCTATTCTGCCTCCATCATCGACAGTGCCACGCACTTCTGCAACCTCAACTGCCATGACACAACTCCCCCTGCATAAGTAACAATATATCCAGATGTGGACCTCTGTGAATCAACATCTCCTGACATATCTGAGTCAGAGTACACAACAAGCATCGACGACACTCCACCAAACTGCAAACATAAGCATGTGGTACCTCTGAGATATCGGAGTATCCACTTCACAGCATCCCAATGGATCATCCCTGGATTTGCCAGATATCTGCTCACTACCCCCACTACAAAATCTATGTTTGGCCTTGTACAGACCATATCATACATCAAACTCCCCACTGTAGATGCATAGGCGATCTGGCTCATCTCCTCCACTTCTTTCTCAGATGAAGGACACTGAAAGCTTGATAGCTTGAAGTGTCCACCCAACGGAGTAGCTACACCTTAGCCTTCTCCATCATGAACCTATTCAGCACCTTTTCCACGTACTCAGCCTGAGATAGCCACAACAAACCTACACTCCTATCCCTGGTGATCTTCATCCCAAGGATCTTCTTTGCTGGTCCCAAGTCCTTCATCCTCAAAGGACTCACTAAGCTCTTTCTTCAGCTCAACAATGTTGGACTTGTCATCACCGACAATCAGCATGTCATCTACATATATCAACATAATAGTAAGGGTCTTCTCACACTTCTTCACATAGATACAGTGATCAGCTCTGGTCCTTTGGAATTTGCTCTTCAACATAAAGGAGTCAAATTTTTTGTACCACTGCCTGGGTATCTGCTTCAACCCAAACAAACTCTTCTTGAGTCTGCAGACCAAATGCTCCTTCCCTTTGGCTTCAAAACCTTCGGGCTGCTCCATATACATCTCCTCCTCCAAATCTCCATGCAAGAATGCTGTCTTGACATCCATCTGCTCAACTTCAAGATTCCTAGAGGCAGCCAACCCCAGTACCAGTCTGATAGAAGACATTTTCACCACTGGTGAAAATTTCTCATCAAAATCTACATCATGCCTTTGACTTGTTGGAACATGGTTTTCCGCATCCCTTTGATTTGAGAATAACAAATCCTACTTGTATTTGATCTTTTTTGTCATTGTGTTTTTAACATGCATGTTTGAACTGATATGACACTAGGTTGCTGCATTATTGGTCTGGAACTGCCCACAAGCATAAATTATGATTGTGGTCTTGTTGGGAATCTTGCCCACATGATTCCTGATTTGAAGAAGTCACCAAGTCAAGAAAACTTCACTTTGTATTTGATTACTTCTCTAGCTCAAAATATCAGGAAGAATAGGCGAGTTCGTCGAAAGCAGAATGCAGTTCGTCGAATGAAGAATGCAGTTCGTCGAACGCAGAATGAAGTTCGTCGAACGAAGAGAAAGGACAGAAGCAAACGCCGAGACTTGGCGAGTTCGTCAAACGAAGAATGAAGTTTGTCGAACGCAGAGACGGGATAGAAGAATGAAGTTCGTCGAACGCAGAATGAAGTTCGTCGAACGTAAAATGTTGTTCATCGAACGTATAATGAAGCTCGTCGAACGCAGAGAAGACATGAAGATATCCAAGCAAGGTATGTCGTCGAGAAGATGCAGTATCGTCGACATCATCAAAGTAGCCTTGTCATCGAGAAGAACAGACATCATCGTTAAGAAGGCATGACGTCGATAAGACTGAAGAAGGACAGCTGAAGACAAGCATAGTCCGTCGACATGATTTCGCTCATGTCGTCGAAAGAACAAAGTGATTACGACGACAGACTACAAGGAAGAAGATCACGACGACACAGTCAGAGATAGCATATCGTTGTATATGCAGGAACGCCAGAAGATCTCGTATCATCGAGATATCAATGTCGTCGTAACAGTGGAAATATCTTCGAGATAGATTCAAATGTTGCGGACGTGCTGTTAGCATTTAATGTCGCCGCCTGATTGTCCAATCAGAGCGTGCTCTTAAGGAATGGGGCATCTGACACTTAAGGATCTTTTTCAGAAGACCGTTGGGAGCCTCGCAGTCTTATAAAAGAGATAAGAGGTTGCCCTAAAACGCTGATCCATCAGAAAGAACTTACACATACAACAAATAGAACAGTAATAAGCGGCGTAACGAAAGAAAGAGAAAAGAAAGAATCAGTCGTTTGATCGACTGATAAGAAGTCGTTCCTCATGAAGCTAAGAGAAGAGATTGAAGTAGAACTGCGCTGTCAAGATCTGAATCAGAAACATCTTCTTCAACCTCAAGAAGCCGATCTCCATCAGGCTAAGTTGCCAATCTCCATCAGGCAGAAGAAGCAGTTGTCATTACTGTAATTTCATTCTTGTAAGGCTTGCGGGCCTGAGTGTCTAGCTTGAGGGCTGGAGACCTGTGAGGCTTGCGGGCCAGGGCAGAGCCTAGACTTGCGGGTCTGAGCTAGGTAGGGATTGAGGGCCTGATTGTCAAGCTTGAGGGCTTGAGACCTGTGAGGCTTGCGGGCCAGGGCAGAGGCTAGACTTGCGGGTCTGAGCTAGGTAGGTCTTGAGGGCCTGAGTGTCGAGCTTGCGGGCTCGAGTGCAGTAGGGGATTACGGGCCTAGGCTGTAGGACTTGTGGGTCCGTGTTGTAGGCTTGAGGGCCTGAAATTTTGGCGGAGTTTGCCGAGCCTAGCCCACTGCTAGGTAGGCGCAGAGGGACAGAGGACTACTCAAGACACCCGACCTTGAGGAACCTCTATTGATTTTGTGTCGTCTGGTGTGATTTTCTTGTGCAATACTTGTGTGCTTTGTTTGAGTAATCATAAATCACGCTAATATTTTGAAAAAAAGCATGATCACCTAACACCCCCCCTCTAGGTGAATGTTCCATTAACAACAGGTCTAACGTCAGGCGTTAAGACTTAATGCTGGGCGTTGAAGATTGACGGGATGACTTGCCGCTGAGATGATCGATGGGATGGCTTGCCGCTGAGAAAATGAAAGAGGTTTGACGCCATGCGTTAGGTCTTAATGCTGGGCATTAACTCTCGATGATTATGGCAAGGAGGGAAGAAACCGTGATTGAAGGGGCACTTTAGGAATGATCTGACCTAATGCCAACGTTAGCCTCAACGCCAGCGTTAGGGTTGCCTAAAATGAATGTTTACTAAAGTGCAGAATCTCCTTCCCATTTTGAAGATCCGAGCCATCAAAACAATTCCATATTGGGTCAACGACAGGCGTTAGCCTTAACGTCGACGTTAGCCTCCAGTCCTATAAATTGGTGGACTTCGTCTTCTCCAACTACTGATTGAAGAGCCTATTCCAGCACTACAGAAGCTCAGAGAGGGCCATATTTTCCAGACCATCATCTCCTACACAAATTCGAGGGAAGAATTCAAGGAGGACCGGATCAACGCTTACTCATCGCGAAGAACGCTCGCTTCGACTTCGAGAATATTCAGCGAGCCTTCGCCATCTCCAGAATTCTTCATAGGGAGTTTTGATTTGTGTCTTGTATTTTACTTGTAACCTTTTTATTATAATCGTGAATTAAATTTGCCTAGTGTTGGCGACTAGGTCTGAGTTGGACTTAGGGAGGAATTCACCTCGTGTTGGCGACTGGGTCTAGGGAGTAGATCTAGGGGGTGCTCGAGGCCTTTATGGGGATAAAAGGGCTAGAGCGGCTTGATTCCGTATCCGGGAAGGATATGCTAAAGCCAACCGGTTCTTGGTGAGAAGAGTCGGTATAGAAAACAAAAAGAATATTTTACTTTATCGCCTATGATTTCTTTCATTTATATTACTTGATCTCCTCTTTTTGTGTGGTTTTATCGTTAGTTTAATCTCTTATCATTTCAAGTATTTTAAAATATAACAAAAGTTTTAAAACCCATATTCACCCCCCCTCTAAGGGCGCCTCAAGATCCAACAAGTGGTATCAGAGCGAGGTTATTCCAAATCCACTTAACAATCAGGAATAATGACGCTCTGTGATCTCGCTTTCCATGATGGGCAAGGAATAAGTAGACCCCCACTTTTCACCGGAACCGGCTATAACTATTGGAGAACGCGAATGCGTTACTTTCTAATAAATTTAGATCTAGATGTCTGGGCTAGTGTCGAAACACAATACACTACTCCTACTTATGTTGTTGGAGAGGTAACCATGGAAAAGCCTAGAGATAGATGGGATGATGGAGATAAAAATAAATATAAAAATAATGCTAAAGCTATGAATGTTTTATTTTGCGCATCAGATAAGACTAAATTTAATAGAGTTTGTGCTTGTGAAACTGCTTATGACATTTAGAATTTACTAGAAATAACTCATGAAGGTACCTCTCAGGTTACAGACTCCAAGATCTTCCAACTAGAATCGGAGTTTGAAAGATTCATAATGGATCCAGATGAGGACATGGACTCAATGTACACACGTTTTACCAAGATCATAAACGCCTCAAAGATCCTTGGAAAAACCTTCTCGAATGGTGACTTGGTGAGGAAGATCCTTCGATCTCTCCCTCCGAAGTTCAATCCAAAGGTGACAGCTATTTTAGAATCGCATGATCTAAGACGACTCTAGATTGAGAGCCTCATTGGGAATCTCAAAACCCATGAGGTAGAACTGAAAATCCACGATGAAGAATACAATCAAGAGCCAAAGAAGAAAGCCTTGACACTAAAATCAAGGAAAGAGGATGACAACGAGGAAGAGGACGACGAGAGTCTTTTTGTGAAAAATTTCACAAAGTTCATGAAGAATCCAGAAAGGAGAAATACCTTTTGTAAGTTCTTCCGAAAAGGCTCTTCCTCCAAAAGAGAGAAAAAGGAAAAATCAAGCGACGACGATGAAGAGCGACCTCCTCCCGAGTGCTTCCATTGCAGGAAGATCGGGCATATAAGAAGCCAATGCCCAAAGTACTTGAAAGAACAAAAAGAAAAGCGGCATAAAGGAAGAGAAAAGAAGAAGGTTTTAAAGGCTGCAACGTGGGATGACTCTTCATCCGAAAGTTCAAAGGAGTCAACTTCAAGCGATAGTGATGAGGCAACTCTGTGCTTTATGGGGAGGAGCCATGAATCAACGGACGATGATTGCAATGCCCAAAGCGACATTAAGGTAATTCCTAATACTTATGATGACCTCTATATTAAGTACATGAAAACATGCAAATTTTTTAGTAAAAGTCTAAAAGATCTTAATCTTCTAAAAACCGAAAATAAAATTCTTTTAAAACAAAACCAAAAATTAAATAAGGAAATAAAAACTTTGGGAAAAGGGTTATGGTCTAGCCAGGAAAATTATCATAACTTAGAAAGAACAAAAATAGTAGAAAATGATCTTTCTAAAGCTCTCTCCAATATCGAATATCTCACAAAACAAAAGGGAGACTTAGGAAGAAGTTTAAAAAAATTCTCTTTCTCAAACAGAAAATGAAAAGAAAAATTTTGCAAAGAGGTGTGGAAACTTAGTAAGCAAAATTTTTCCCTTAAAAGCCCGAATCGATGATCTTAATATGGTAATAAACAAATTTGGGGTTGGCCAAAAATCACTGGACATGATTTTGGGCAACCAGTGCTATGGTTCTGTAAAGTTTGGGCTGGGTTATGGTTCAGATAGCTACCGCCCAGCGTTAGCTTCAAACGCTGGCGTTAGCTCTAGTTCCAGAAACAAAAATTCTTTTTATAATAATATTTTTGTCACCCCTTCCACTTCTGTGTCTACCATCAAGGGTCAACAAAGCTCTCTGAAAAAGGTCTAAACCCCTTTTGTTGTGTATGCAAATTGTTTACTTTTTGGCCACACCACGGACTCTTGCATGAAGAAGGGAAAGCGCACTGTAAAACAAATATGGGTACCTAAGGTCACCACCTATGTTATGGGAGGAACCACATGGGTATCCAGATCTTCACTAACATCTTCTTCTTAGGTGTGTTGGCAGGCTAAGGACAAGGAAAAGATGTGGTACTTGGACTCAGGTTGCTCCAAGCACATGGCGGGCGATAAAGCAATGTTCCTTAGCCTCACAAAGAAGAAAGGAGGAACCGTGACGTTTGGTGACAATGGAAAAGGAAGAATATTAGGCACCGGTACAGTGGGTAACGACTCCTTCTCTCTTACAAATGTCTTATTTGTAGAAGGCTTAAAACACAACTTAATTTCTATTAGTCAACTGTGCGATAAAGGTCTTAATCTGTTATTTGAGTCGTCTACTAATTTGTGCAAAATTATAGATCCTAAGACTAATGATATTGTACTCACTGCACCAAGAATTCATAATGTCTACTTAATCTCTTTTTATGATCTATCACGTGCATCACTAAAATGTCTATTTACAAAAAATGAAGAACTTGAATTATGACATTGGCATCTTGGCCACACTAGCACCAAGTTGATCTTAAAATTATCAAAAAATAAAATAATTAGAGGTTTACCAATGCTTAATGGAAATCTATCATTGTTATGCACACCATGTCAAAAAGAAAAATTCTCTAAAACATCTTTTAAAAAAAATGAAATGTCCACCACTAGACCTATACAATTAATTCACATGGACCTATTTGGGCCAATTAGCACTAATAGTCTAGGTGGTAAAAAATACACATTTGTATTAATTGATGATTTCTCTAGATTTACTTGGACACTATTCCTTACCTCCAAATTCGATGCTTTTTCTGAATTTACAAAACTATGCAATCGCATTCAAAATGAATCAGATTTGAAAATTAAGTGCATTAGATCGGATCATGGAGGGGAATTTGAAAATGATAGTTTCACCTCTTTTTGTAATAATCTAGGCATTAAACATGAACTTTCTGCTCCACGCACCCCTCAACAAAATAGTGCGGTGGAGAGGAAAAATAGAACCCTTCAGGAACTCGCACGCACTATGCTATCCGAGTATGGGTTGCCTAGATACTTTTGGGATGAAGTCGTAAATACGTCTTACTATATTATAAATCGAGTCATGCTTCGCCCAATCTTAAAATTAACTCCATATGAATTATATTACAAAAGGAAACCTAATGTATCTTACTTTCATGTTTTTTGATGTCAATGATTTATCTTAAACACCGAAGATGCATTAGCAAAATTTGATGAAAAATATGATGAAGGAATATTTCTTGGTTACTCTTCAACTAGTAAAGCATATAGGATATACAATTAAAGGTCTAAAAAGGTTGAAGAGTCCAGTCATGTGATGTTTGATGACTTTGTTCCATGTGTAGATTCTAACATTACAGGAAATGAAGAGGAATCCCCTTCACCCTTGGAGGATGATAATGTTGAACAACTTGGAGGTGACAAAGAAATAGAGGCTGTGCAAGAAGAGTTTATACCTCCAAGCGAACTTGTCATTGGAGAACCATCAAGAGGGGTAACAACACGCTCTTCCATTCAAGAATCCTTCTCTAAATTATGCTTTGTTTCCTATATTGAGCCTAAAAATGTTTCTAACGCCTTAAACGATGAATTTTGGTATTTAGCGATGCATGAAAAATTAGAACAAATTGAACGTAATAAGGTCTGGAATCTTATAGAAAGACCATCAAATCATCCGGTAATAGGCTTAAAATGGATTTTTAAAAATAAATTAGATAGTGAATCTAGAATTACTAGGAACAAAGCTCGTTTAGTAGCACAAAGTTATTCACAAATCGAAGGGGTAGATTTTGATGAAACATTTGCACCCGTAGCTCGCTTAGAATCCATTCGAATTTTTCTTGCCTTTGCAAGCTTCAAAAGATTTAAACTTTTTCAAATGGATGTTAAAAGTGCCTTCTTAAATGGGATTATTAAAGAAGAGGTTTATGTTGAATAACCCCCCGGTTTCATAAATGAAAAATATCCTAATCATGTGTTTAAACTAGATAAAGCACTATATGGTCTAAAATAAGCGCCTCGTGCTTGGTTTGAAAAATTAACTTCATTTCTTTTAAAACATGATTATGTAATGGGTAGTGCCGATAATACACTTTTTATCAAACATGTAAATAATGATCTAATTATATTACAAATTTATGTGGATGACATCATTTTTGGATCCACTAATGATCAATTGTATAATGAAGTAAGTGTAATACAAAAAGAATTTGAAATGAGCTTGGTAGGAGAACTTACCAATTTTCTTGGCTTTCAAATCAAACAAAGAAATGATGAAATTTTTATAAATCAATCTAAATGTGTTCATGACATGTTAAAAAGATTTGGATTTGAAAATTTAAAATAAGCCTCCACACCTATGAGTGCCTCTCTAAAATTAGGAAAAGATGAAGCCGGAATTTCTATTGACCAAACACTATATAGAGGAATGATATGGTCGCTATTATATCTAAGTGCGTCTAGACCCGATATTATGTTTGTCGTTTGTTTATGCGCTAGATTCCAAGCCAATCCTAAAGAGTCTTATTTAAAAGCGGCCAAACAAATTTTTAGATATTTAATCGGCTCATCTAATCTAGGACTATGATATCCTTAAAATGATACATTTATTTTACATGGATATTCCGACTCTGATTATGCTGGGTGTTCACTAGATCGTAAAAGCACCAACGACACATGTCACTTCTTAGGCCCCTCACTAGTTGCTTGTCTGAGTAGGAAATAGAATTCTGTTGCCCTCTCCACCATCGAGGCCGAATATGTCGCACTAGGAAGTTGTTGTGCACAAGCCTTTTGGATGAGTCAAACACTACAAGACTTTGGGGTACATCTAAATAATATTGAATTAAAATGTGACAACAAAAGTGCAATAGACCTAACAAACAATCTCGTTCATCATTCACGATCCAAACACATAGATGCACGACATCATTTCATTAGGGATCATATTAAGAAAGAACATATGAGAGTTAGCTTCATAGGCACATAATCTCAACTTGCAGACATTTTTACAAAACCTCTCCCTAATGCTCATTTCAACATGCCTAGACTAGAATTAAGAGTCTTAGTTATATCAAATTGAAACCCACCAAATGATATCCCTCCTCAAAACTAACTTCCATACTTTTATATTAATCCTCTAATTCTAAACTTATGAGATATTTATTTAAATCAATCATGAAATCAAATTTCTCTGTTGGGTCCAGCGTTCCTTCACTTGACCTGTGGTACCTTTCCTACTTCCTTAAAGAAAAAGTAGCGCCCTTCCCATCAGTCCGAGCTTTTGGGACAGTTGGTTGCACTTGATGCTACAAGTGGTATCAGAGGAGGTTGCGGGTTCGAGGCCGGGGTGGGGGGAGGGGGCGCTGATTAAATCCTGAAATTTCTCTACCTGTGTGGGTCCCGGCGGGTCAGGCGGCCGCGACCATGTGAAAAGCCACCTCTGAGCCATGTGGAGCACCTCTGAGCTTGTGGGTCGTGCTAGACGCTGGGGGGGGGGGATTGTTGGGTCCAGCGTTCCTTCACTTGACCCGTAGCGCCTTTCCCACTTCCTTAAAGAAAAAGTAGTGCCCTTCCCATCAGTCCGGGCTTTTGGGACAGTTGGTTGCGCTTGATCCTACATTCTCTTTTTCAAAAATCAAATATAAAAGATAAAAACATTTTATAAAAACCGCCAAAAATATGCTTAAATTGCCTTCTAATCAATTCCAAATTCTCTGAAATTTCTACACTAAGAAGGTCTGTATACCTACTCCCTATTACAGAGAAAAAAAGTTCAAAAATCTCAAAAAACAGTGTCCTGGTTGGGCGTTAAGTACTTAATGCCAGGCGTTAGCTCCTTTTACCATATTGAAATTTTGATTTCTCTGCACTGTTTCTGGTATTTTTATAATGATTTTTTTCTGTTTCTTTTCTCAGATTTGAAATTATTTTGTTATTAATTTGGTTGTTCCATTCTAAAATTCAAAAATTCAAATAATTCAATAGAATCAAAAATATGTTTTTGTTATTTGCTTTTGCTTTAAATATTTACAAAACTATGGTTTGACTATTAGACTTCACAAGAGCAAACATCTTAGTTATTTTTGTTTCAAATGGTCAAAATTGATTTTGGCATACACTTAGAGATTTTCTTGAATCTCTAATTTTAATTTCAAATTTCCCAAACATTGTTTTATCTTGTCATGCCTTGACCTTAATCTGATTATGTGCAATGAAATAGTCTATAGAAAATTGTGTATGATTGCCTAGCATGCCTCTAAGTATGAGTAGTGTTTTATGTTAATCAATGATTCTTACACTCACTATTTTGGTAATCTATATGTGCTCATAATCTTAGTCTTGCATGATTGTGTAGTCTAATAGTCTTAACACATTAAGTTGTATATCTAAATTACCTACACTATCTTTCAAACAATAAATTTCTTGCACACATAGAAGTGCTATTTCAATATTGTTAATGTTTGCAACAACAAGTGAATTCGGAGACCTTTGGCGCAAGCTTTAAATAAAAAAAATGAAATCAATGGCCAAAGATAACTCCACCAAACACTACTCACCCTCCTGATAAGTCTTAATGAGCATTGTGAGGTTGAGTACCTTGGAAAGAATTGTAAAGTGTCTTGTGCAAACATATCCTTTTTATCACTTCTATTTGTACACCGGAACACTAAATTATAAAAATGCTTATGTGATCCCCCAAACAATACTTCGCTCCCTGATAAGTCTTAATGAGCATTGTGTGGGCGAAACACCTTGGTAGTTGTACTCCTTTTATGTGCTTTGAAATTTTATTTTAGGTTTGATGTGTGAAAGTAATTAATGTTGGTGTTACTATTTCATTACATATGTCATGTGTTTTGATTATTTCACTTGTATAATTTTATCAAAACACCTTATGCACACATCATTATTTTTCATAAAGCTTCTACTCATGAGAATTGGATCTTAATGCAAAATTACATAATTCTCTAAAAATTTAAGTAAAGGCACTAGATTGCAATGCATGATTTCTACAATATTTTCTTTACTTGAAATACGAATTGGTTACATTGTAGTTATTATCTTATTGAATATGTTAAATCATGATTGCCTATTAGTTATGAAAATTTTCAAAGTTAAATGCTCAAATGTGAAGGGTCTAGACCTATTGTTGAAATGATCAAACTATAACAAAAATACTACTCTTAATTGTTGTGTTTTTGTTTTCCGCATTTCTATTTTGATCATGTATTTCATTTACCATGGTTTATCATGCTTACTTCTTAGGTTTTTCTTCACTTGTGCTTGTCAAACTATATTGCATCTCTCTCAACAAGTAATATTATTCTTTAAAATTAATGTGCAAAGCAAGTGGTAGAATTCCTTTGGTAAAATCATGGAATGTTGCTCTTTCACGCTTATCATATATTTTCCGATATGCTACTCTCTGCCTTAGCTCGATCACGACTTACTGTATGCTTAAACAAAACTCTCAATCCTCTCTTAGGTTATGTTCTAACTTTTGTCTTCTCTTTTCTAGTTTTGTTTCAACTCCACCCATTTTTGCTAATAACAAAAGGGGGAGAATAAAATGATAAATCGTAATGATTAAAGGAGTAGGATTTACTAGATTAAGGGGGAGCATAAATCTAGTCAATGGGAGCATACACTAAGGGGGAGCACTTAAGTAGGGGGAGAAAAACTTAAACAATCTATAATTCTTATTATTGTCTCTATATTGCTTAGTGTCATATACCCCTCTAAAAACACACCTCTCTTATATATGAATTTGATTTATCTATATTGGATTTGTTATTATCAAAATGGGGAGATTGTTGGAACATGGTTTTCCACATCCCTTTGATTTGAGAATAACAAATCCTACTTGTATTTGATCTTGTTTGCCATTGTGTTTTTAGCATGCAGGTTTGAACTGATATGACACTAGGTTGCTACATTATTGGTCTGGAACTGCCCACAAGAAGAAATTATGACTGTGGTCTAACGCCAGACATTAAGACTTAACGTCGGGCATTGACGATCGACGGGATGGCTTGCCACTGAGATGATCGACGGGATGGCTGGCCGCTGAGAAAATGAAAGAGGTTTAACGCCAGGCGTTAGGTCTTAACGCTGGGCGTTAACTCTCGATGATTATGGCAAGGAGGGAAGCAACTGTGATTGAAGGGGAACTTTAGGAATGATCTGACCTAACGCCAACTTTAGCCTCAATGCCAGTGTTAGGGTTGCCTAAAACGAATGTTTCCTAAAGTGCAGAATATCCTTCCCATTTTGAAGATCCGAGCCATCAAAACAATTTCATACTAGGTCAACTCTAGACGTTAGCCTTAACGTTGGCGTTAGCCTCCAGTCCTATAAATTGGTGGACTTCGTCTTCTCCAACTACTGATTGAAGAGAGCCCTATTCCAGCACTACAGAAACTCAGAGAGGGCTGTATTTTCCAGACCATCATCTCCCACACAAATTTGAGAGAAGAATTCAAGGAGGACCGGATCAACGGTTACTCAACGCGAAGAACGCACGCTTAGACTTCGACAATATTCAGCGAGCCTTCGCCATCTACAGAATTCTTCATAGGGAGTTTTGATTTGTGTTTTGTATTTTACTTGTAACCTTTTTATTATAATCATGAATTAAATTCGCCTCGTGTTGGCGACTAGGTCTGGGTAGGACTTAGGGAGGAATTCACCTCGTGTTGGCGACTGGGTCTAGGAAGTAGATCTAGGTGGTGCTCGAGGCCTTTCTGGGGATAGAAGGGCTAGAGCGGCTTGAGGCCGTATCCGGGAAGGATAGGCTAAAGCCAACCGGTTCTTGATGAGAAGAGTCGGTATAGAAAACAAAAAGAATATTTTACTTTATCGCCTACGATTTCTAGCATCATAAGAAATCAAATTTTGTAATCTTATTTTTCAAGTTAATAAAATCATGTCTTTCATTTATATTACTTGATCTCCTCTTTTTGTGTGGTTTTATCGTTAGTTTAATCTCTTATCATTTCAAGTATTTTAAAATATAACAAAAGTTTTAAAACCCTTATTCACCCCCCCTCTAAGGGCGCCTCAAGATCCAACATGACTGAACCCTTTGAATACAAACCTTGTCTTGTACCTAGGCCGTGAGAGGATTTCACTAGTCTTCAGCTTGAAGACCCATTTGTTCTTCAAGGCTTTCCTCCACTTAGGTAGTCTGACCAAATCATAGGTCTCATTCTTCTAGAACGAGTCTAACTCCTCCTCCATAGCTGCTACTCAAGTCTCTCTGTCTTCAACCCTCTAAAACTCCTCAAAAGACTCAAGCTCACCACCATCAGTAAGCAAAATATAATCTTGAGATGGGTATCTGGTGTTGGGCCTTTCTGCTCTGTCAGATCTCCTAAGGTGCACCTCCACCATCGGTGGAACATCAACAGGAAACACCCCCTCCATCCAGAATCTCCTCCTGATCTAGAATCTGCACAACTTCTTCTTCAGCGCGCCCTTCATCAACACCAGCATTCTGTGGCTCAATATTTGCATCAAAAATTTCCACAGTCAATGAATTCTATGGCTCAGCAACACTCTGCTCACCAGCATTCTGGTCTTCCATGAAGACCACATCCCTTCTTCTGATGATCTTCTTCTTCACTGGATCCCAATGTCTATAGCCAAACTCTTCATGCGGGAATCTCAGTAAGATGCACTCCTGGGACTTCTCATCAAGCTTCGATCTCTCTTCCTTGGGATATGAACATGTGCCCTACAACCGAACACCCGCACGTGTCCATATGACACCTCCTTACCAGACCAAACATGCTCTGGGATATATCCATCCAAAGGTACAGAGGGGGACAAATTGATCAAATGCACTGCAATCTATACGACCTCTACCCAGAACTAGTTTCCACTACCTACTTGAGAGATCGTGCACTTGATCTTCTCCACAATCGTCATATTCATCATCTTTGCCAACCCATTGTGTTGTGGTGTCCTCAGGAGTGTCTTCTCATGCACGATGTCATGCACCCTGAAGTACACATCTAAAGCACTAATGTACTCACCCCCATTGTCAGATATTACCCACTTGATCTGCTTCCCGGTCATCCTCTCCACCTTCGCCCTGAACTCCATGAACTTTGCTAAGACACCACTCTTCTGCTTCAGAACATAAGTACATACCTTCCTTGATTGATCATCTATGAATGTGACAAAGTGGGGTGCTCTGCCCACTGACTTGGGCTCTATAGAACCACTCGCATCCTTGTGTATCAGGTTCAACAACTCTGCCTTTCTCTTCGGTTCACTCATCGCAAAGGATACTCGTCTCTGCTTTCCAGCCAAGCAATGGGAACGAGTGTCAGGAAGCTCACCTGACAACTCTGGAAGAACCTTGTTCTTCATCAAAAATTTTAGGTTCTTCTCACTGATATGGCCAAGTCTGCAATGCCACAACTCCATAGAGTTGTCTTCAGATGCATTCACACTCGGAGTGCAGATCTTGGATTTTGATCGGTATAAACTGCAACACTTCTTTCCCCTGGCCACCACCAAGGATCCCTTCACTAGTCTCCAGGCACCTCCATCTTTAATACTAGTAAAGCCTCCATCATCTAGCCTTCCAACAAAAATGAGGTTCATCCTCAAATCAGGAATATGCCTAATATACTTGAGGATAACCTTCCCAAGGTCAGTCTCCAGGTGGACGTATCCACTGCCAATGATCTTTGACACACTAACATTCTCCATCCGAATAGTGCTAAGATCTCTTATAGCATACAAGTAGAAGTAATCTCAATGAGGAGTGCAGTGGTAGGATGCACCACCATCCACTACCTAGTCCGCGTCAACACACTCGTGGCATGCCGACCCACTACAATGTAAGCACAATGACTCATCTTCAGCAATCAAGGATGCACCTGCACCCTCACTGGATTCTCCCATCTCCTTCGTCTTTCCCTTTTGATCTCTCTACATTTTGTAGCAGTCTTTTATGTAATGACCCTTCTTCTTGCAGCAGAAACACTCGATCTCCTTCTTGTACTTACTCCTGGACTTGCTCCTGGAGTTGCCTCTTTGCTTACCCTCTTTCTAAATCGGCCTTCCCCTTCCCTCCATGAGAAAAGCATCTGATGTAGAGGTTCCAGAGTCCTTCCTTCTCATCTCTTCATTCAATAGACAACTCGTCACCATCTCCATTGACACGACGCCTTCTGGTGCTGAATTGCTCAGCGACACCACAAGAGTCTCCCAACTCTCTGGTAAGGAACTAAGGATCACCAAATCTTGCAGCTTGTCCCCCAAGTTGATCTTCATAGCCTCCAACTGATTGATGATGCTCTGGGCAAGGTTCAGATGTTCTATCATCTGAGAGCCCTCCTTGTACTTTAAGTTCACAAGCTTTCTGATCAGGAAAGTCTTGTTTCATGCTGTCTTTCTCTCGTACATCGCTTCAAGCTTTCTCCATAAATTCTGAGCCGATGACTCAGTGGATACATGGTGGAAGACAGAATCATCTAGCCACTGTCGAATAAATCTCACTGCCTTCCTATCCATCTTCTTCCACTCTACATCATCCAACATGGTAGTTGGTCTCCCTGATAACGGAGTATGGAGATTCTTGTAATACAAGAGATCCTCCATCCGAGGCTTCTATATATTCCAATTCTTGTCATTCATGCTGACCATTCTTGTGTTCCGCTCCATCTTCTACAATAGCCCGATGGTCCGAGATGAACCTAGATCAGATTTAGGAAGGTAGAGAGCGGACCAATGTCGTCACCTACCATTGACCCAAATCTAAACTATAACGTCCAATCAGACACTTACAAACCTAGATCTGATAATACTTGTTGGGGTATAACCCACTTGCACAATCCGGACACACTAGAAGAAATATAAACAACAATCATACAGAAAAATAACACAACCAGAGGACAACATAATTTACATGGAAAACTCTCTCAAAAGCATTGAGGAAAAAAACACGGGGCGGGACACACGAACAATCCACTATCAAATCAATAAGGATTGCAACAATATAATCTAGGTTTTCCCAACCAAGATCCCCCTTGGATTCACAAATTGAATCCCCTCTCAACCCACAGTGAAATTAACTTCTCTTCAAGAACAAGAGATAAAACTCAAATCTCTCTTCAAACACCCAAGGCAACGAAGACAAAGATTGAGCAAAAATACCCTTACAGCGAAGACGAAGACACCGATCTGAGAAACCCGTTCTTCCTCCTTGAAGAACTCCCTCCAACAACAGTGGCGGAAGAATTCTCTGGCTCTCCAACTTAAAAAGCAAATGACGACACCAATCTGGAATAATCTCTTTTGCCAAAGGACTCTACCTATTTAGGGTAAAAGTGCGAACTCATCTTGGCCATTGAAAGAAGTTCCAATGCGATCTGACGGCTCCCGATCGCAGATTAACAAAACTGTTTCTGTATGCTATCGTCCGACGGTAGCTATTACCGCTCCGCAGTAGCCATCAAGACGACAAGCCATCTTGACGACATCGTAGACTCATCTCGATGACATAGCCCTGTCAAGACGACAAAGATATCGCCTGCAGTACAAATATCATCAGGCGTTAGCTCTCAGCTGCCAGTCCTCTCGACGACACTGCAGTCCTCTCGACGACACTGCCAATCTTCTTGACGACAGTGTCAATCCTCTCGATGACAAAACGATATGCTATCGCTGGCGGTAGAGGTACCACCCAATGATCTGCTGTTATACACAACCTGTTTCTTCTTCTACGACAGCACATCTCCAATCATGATCTGATTTTCTTCTCCTTAGGGACTGGACCCCAACACAAACTCCACATGGCATTATATTGTAGTGCTGACTTAAAAATTGACAGCTTTGATCGTTAATTATTTCAAATAGAAATGACAGCTCTGATCTTTCGATCCGAATGCATAACAATAAAATTGAATTGGGTGAAGGATAATTCAACTCACGACGTGCATGGATTTTGATATGCATGAAATTTGATGTAATAAAATGAGAAACTAGATAAAAGAAGCCAACTCCAAAAACAACATGTACTCCATATAATTTTATCACTTGACTCATTATTGGATTGAGCAATGAAGAAATATTAGAAATCTAATTTAACTTACACGAGTCAACCATCGAGTAAAAGTAATTCTGAAAGCTTACACATGCATGCACAACAATCGTTTAGTGCAAATAAATAGATAGTGATTGGTCATGATTCAAATAATCATCTCTAAATGAGAAAAAACCCTCGTTTGATGCATCATTAGTTACACCATAATGACCATATCTAAAGGAAAAATTGCCTTGTTACGAAAATATTGGTGTACATCAAAAGTCAATGTTCAATTAGATGTTTTATTAATTTGAATTGCATTTGGACTTGTATAGATAAGGATAAGAAAGGAATATAAAAGCTCATTTTATTCTGAAGGATGCCCTAACACTCGAAGTTGATTATTCAAGTAACCAGAAACACGAGAATGTTTTCTTCTTCTTCCCCATTATGATCTATGTAAACTAAATCCCCTTATTTTGGGATTCAACTAGTCACACTTCTAATATGACAATATGTAACATCCTGATCCAATCTCCTAGATCCCTTGTGTGTTAATTGGCCCACGACGGTCTGGTGGGCTCAATTAACACACAAATAGTAGGTAGTGCCCGATTGAGTGGTTTTGACCTAACGGGTCACACAATTCATAGTGTGTATGCATGAGTGCCACACTACTCAAATGAACTTCATCATAGTTAAACAACCGATGATCTGCCAAACTGGTCCCGATACACAACCTAGGGCACCAGAATAGGCCAATTCTCCAACCAAGGGATTTCTTGACCCACCAATGGACCCTATGTAACTCCCCCCCCCCAAAAAAAAAAAGTCGGGTCAAGGGGACCTTATGCCCAAAACGGCCGTTCTATGCTTTCCAAGCACGTAAACACGTCCACTCTTCAAGCGCCGAACGATCGCCATGTAAGGCTAAACAACATCAACACAACCAATTTTTTTGGAATAACCCTATTACTGATTTGGGCTAGGATCACTATCTGTTGACTAGCATCAAGTTGACCCCAATGTATAGTCTATGGGTCAAGAGTTTAGGCTGTTAGAACTCAAGAAATCACTCAGATTCTGCGTTCGACGAACTCCACACTGCGTTCGACGAACGGCTTGCTTCAAGCTCGTCTCAGCGACTCAGCGTCTCAGCGGTCGACATTTTTGCTCAGTTCAGCGGTCGACGAATACCTTCAGATCGACGAAATATCTTCTCAGCTCAACAAATTTAATTCTTCCAGCAAGATTCATTTGAGGTCGACGAACTAAATATTGTGTTCGACGAAAATTCTTGAGATCGACGAAATTTCTTATTTCAGTTCAGAATTTCAGAAGATTATATTATTCATTCTTTGAACTCAGATCGACTACAGCAACGGCTCTATTATATCAGATAAGTAAGAATAATATATTTCCTTTCATTATTTCAAGATTATAGCCGTTGACATATTCTTGGAAAAGGACATATCCATGGAAAAGGAAAAAGGTAAACGACGCAGCAGATTTACAGTTCCCAGAATATCTATTCAGATTATTATATTCCTTAATATAAGGGATTTGCATTTAATATCTGTCAGAGATTTTTCAAAAGAAAAAAAGGAAGAAGACATACAGATAATTACTTACACAGCTTACACGACAACAAATATACAGAACATATCAGAATAGTTGTACAGAGAAAAAGTCAGGAAAAATATGCAGGAAGAAAAAGAAGAACATAAGCTCTACAGATCTTCATCTTCTTCCTCAAGCAGCACCTACTCAATCTCACTGAGAACATCATCAACACCATCTCTCAGTCTTTGCTGCTAGATCAGATCTTCAAAAGAGCAACAAAAATCTGAAGAATTTATTCTCTCAGATTCATCAGCTACAGGAAGATCATTTGATTCAAGAGAAAGCTCCATCTAATCAACTGTCAAACAAACTCATAACAGACTGAGGAACTTTTCTACATCAACATCCACTAGAGTCTTCTCTCAGATTGTTGACAGAGAAGAACATTCTAACCTATCTATCCCCTCTTATACAGGGTTAAAACTCCCTTCAAAAGTTTACCTCTTGGTGGCAAGACACCTGATCAAAAAATCCTTCTTGGTTTTTGGGCACCTTATCAAAAGCTCATTGGTGTTAGGACACCTGATCAAAAATCCTAGTGGATTCCTACCAAGGGTGGTAGAAGAGTAGATGTACCCAGGTTTATTGGGGAACTACTATAGCTCCTTGTGTCCTCTGTGATTGCTTTACTTTTCTGTGCTTGTGCTGTGTTGTGTTTTATTTTCAGTTTCTTATAAATCACTCTGCTACACATATATATCAGTATTTTTAATTCCGCAATAAAACTAATAAAAAGTTTTAATACTCTATTCACCCCCCCTCTAGAGTTAATTTAAGATCTAACCTCACTTTCAATTGGTATCAGAGGCTAGTTGATTCTTTATAGGCTAACACCTGAATCATAAAGATCAATTAGATCTTAAATTCTTTCAGAGTTTTTATTTATTTTTGTTTAAAAACTCATGGCACAAAACAAAGAGTATTCAAGCACAAGACCTCCTATGTGCAATCTAAATAAGTTTGCACTATGGAAAGCAAGGATTAGGTTATACATGAACTCTATTGATGAAGAAATATTCAATGTTATTTTGACAGGACCTCCAGCTCCCACAACAACAACTAGTGTTGAAACCACAACAACAAACAATGCTGTTCCACCACCTGAATGGACTGAAGCCCAGAAAAAGCAAAGGAGTGCTGATGCAAAAGCCATGAACATTCTGGCTCAAACAATGTCTGACATTTTTTAGAAAGTGGTAGAATGCACTTCAGCAAGAGAGATCTGGACTTCTCTCAACAATATGGTTGAAGGATCTGCTGATGAAAGAAAGGACAGAAGATCACATCTCATCTCTCAGTATGAGAATTTCAAGAAAGGAGAAGTTGAGACAGTGGCTGATATGCACAATAGGCTCAGTCTCATCATCAATGAGCTGAAATCTTTGGACAAAGTGATCTCTATCACTGAGATCAATGACAAGATCCTAATGTGCTTCCCCAGCACATGGGACTCTAGGATCTGGCCTATCAAGGAAGCCAGAAGCCTCAATGAGATTACTACTGAGACATTATTAGGCAAGCTCAAATTCTATGAGCAGCTTGTCAAATCCATAGAAGCTGAACAGTCCACTTCATCTCCAGCAACAAAGAAGGAAAAGAACATTGCCTTCAAAGCTATAGAAGAAGGAGAGACTCTTGACAATGAGAAGTTGATGAGTCTACTTGCCCAAAGATTCTACAAGATGCCAAGAAAAGACTTCAGGAGAAAGTCATCCAGGAGCTATGAAAAACCAAGGTATGACAAAGCTCCATCTAAAGAAGTTATATGTTTTGGTTGCAGAAAACCAGGACACATTGTACCTGAATGTCCAGAGAATCAAAACAAGAAGGACAAAAAGGAAAAGAGAAAAGAAAAAGAAGAAAGAAGACACTCCAACAAGTCTTCCTCCCACAAATACAAAAAGAAGGGAAGAGGATTTGTAGCAGAAACTTGGAGTGAAATTGAATCGGAATCTTCATCCAGTTCATCTGATGATGAAGAAGAATCAAAGGAGAATGACCAATGCTTGATGGCCATTTATGACTCAAGCAGTGAGTCAGCAAGTGCTTCTTCATCTATCTCTTCTGATGATGAAGATGATGAAGAAGAGAAGAACTTCTGCATGATGGCTATCAATGCCTCAGGACATAATTCTGAAGAATCAGAATCAGAAGCTGACAATGATGCTGATCAGGTAATTTCTAATTTTGATTTCAATTCAATTGAATTCAAAGATGAATTCAAAGTACTTTGCTTAGACTTACTAAATTCTGAGAAGGAAATAATCACTCTCAGAAATAAGCTTGCTGAAATAAATCAAATAAGTGAAGAAAATGTCAATCTTAAGAAATATTTGGCTGCCTCTAGAGAACAAAATATTCTTATTGAGAATACACTTTTTGAGGCTAAGAAATTTGAAGAATCCCTAAATGGGAGAAGCATCAAACTGATGGACATTATAAGCACAGTAAATGCCAGATTAAGTGGCAAACTAGGCTTGGGTGCTTCATCAAGTGAGCCACCTCTAATTAAGAAGAACATACTATCTACACCTATAAAATTCATTTCTGCTAAGAGCAAAGAGGTTGTAGATGTAAATAAAAACATTTCAAGTAAGGCTGTCAAGAATAAAGGAATTCAGCAGAATTCGTCGAACGGAGCTCGACAAAATTAATTCACTTCGTCGAACTCTGAAAACAGATTTCCTGTATAGTTATTATTCGAACGACGCTCGACGAAAGCACATCCATTCGTCGAACAACGATCGACGAACTCAGCCCAGTTCGTCGAACAAAAAATATACAATCCTTTCACTGAATGGATAATACCTCCAAGGAGATATCATCCACAAGGTTATAAGGACCAACCTGAAATGTCTTTTATTTCTGATTTTTGTGGAAATTCAAAAAGACCCAAGGTAGTCTGGGTCAAGAACAAATAGATTATTTTTTTGTTTTTGTAGGTACACAACTATCCAAGAATAAAAGAACAATGGTACTTGGATAGTGGATGCTCAAAGCATATGACAGGAAACAAGGCCAATCTGAACAACTACAAGGCAAAGCTTGTACCAAAAGTGATATTTGGAGACTCCAACTGTGGACAAACAAAAGGATATGGAAAAGTCAAGGTTGGAGAAGTCACCTTCAATGAGGTAGCATATGTCAAGGGACTGGAGCACAACCTCATCATCATAAGCCAATTATATGATGAAGGGTATCCGGTAACTTTTAATAAATCAAAATGCCTTATTAAGTCTTCTGATAATATTACTGTCTTATCAGGTATTAGGCAAGGAAATATCTATTTAGTAAATTTCAACTCATCAAAATCAGAAATTTGTTTATTTAATCAATTAAGCAAACCTAATGAACTTTGGCATAAGAGATCAGGACATGTAAATCTTAGGACCATTGCTAAATTATCTAAGGACAATCTTGTTAGAGGATTACCTTCTGGTTCATAGAAGAAAGAAGGTCTTTGTAGGGTATGTTAACTAGGCAAGCAAACTAAAAATAGTTTTAAATCATTATCTAAAAGTGATTCACCTAGAATCTTATATTTCCTACATATTTTTTGGACCAATAACAACAAAGAGTTTAGGGGGGAAAGTCATACACTCTAGTTATTGTAGATGACTTCTCTAGATTCACTTGGGTGTTCTTTTTAAGAGAAAAGTCAGATAACTTTAAAGTTCTTACATACTTTCTTAAGAGCATTCAGATTGAGTATTCTATTGTAGTTGCATTGATCAAAAGTGATCATGACACTGAGTTTGAGTCTCTTCTCATGCAAGAATTCTGTGAGAAGGAAGGTATCAGGCATTGCTTCTCAGCTCCTAGAACTCCTCAACAAAATGGGGTAGTTGAAAGGAAAAAATAGAACCCTAATTGAATCAGCAACAACATTACTTGCAGATGCTAATTTTCCCCTATCTTTTTGGGCAGAGGCTGTTAGCACAGCAAATTATGTATTGAATAGGAGTTTGATACATAAACTTAAGGGTAAAACTCCCTATGAGTTACTTAAAGGGAAGAAACCTAAAGTTAACTATTTTAGAACATTTGGTTGTAAATGTTTTGTTCAAAATAATGACAAAAAATACCTTAGGAAATTTGAACCAAAATCTGAAGAAGGAATTTTCTTAGGCTATTCATCAATCAGCATAGCATATAGGATATTTAACAAATCCTCTTTTAAAATTGAAGAATCTATGCATGTTTCTTTTGATGAAACTAACATGTTTTACAAGGAGAAGAATTCTTCTACCAAAGAAAACCTGTAGGTACCTACACTCTGTGAGCAGCTAGATCAATTAGCTCTACAGAAGGAAGGATCTCTAAATCCTGTACAGCAGGATGGTGAAGAAAGTGATGAAGAAATCAGTGAAACTGTACCTGAAAAGGAAGCATTAACATTCCACAAGAGGAATTAATTACAAATAATGTTGATCCCACTATGCCTGTTGATTATGTCAATATTAAAGATCACCCCAGATCTCAAATAATTGGACACATATCAACTGGTGTCCAAACAAGGCATCAAGCTAATCAGAATCTGATGCACACTTGTTTTTTCTGTCAGATTGAACCTCAATCCCTACAAGATGCAGAACAAGATCCCAACTGGATCATTGCTATGCAAGAGGAGATCAATCAGTTTGAGACAAACAAAGTTTGGGAATTGGTTCCTAGACCAAAGAATCATCCAGTCATTGGAACTAAATGGGTCTACAGGAACAAGCTAGATGCAGATGGCAATATTGTGAGAAACAAAGCTAGACTAGTAGCTCAAGGATACTCACAGGAAGAAGGAATAAATTATGATCAGACTTTTGCACCAGTTGCAAGGTTAGAAGCAATCCGGATCTTCCTTGCATTTGCTGCATACAAGAAGTTCAAGGTCTACCAAATGGATGTGAAGAGTGCATTCTTGAATGGAGAAATCAAAGAAGAAGTCTATGTGGAACAACCACCAGGTTTCATCTCTCCAACTCACTCCTCTTTTGTATTTAAGCTTAATAAAGCTCTCTATGGTCTTAAACAAGCTCCCAGAGCATGGTATGAGACCTTAGCTAGTTTTCTTTTAGAGAATAAATTCTGTAGAGGCACAGTAGATAAAACTCTATTTTTCAGGATACATAAAAATCAAACTCTACTAGTTCAAATATATGTAGATGATATTATCTTTGGCTCTACTGATTCAAATTTATGCAAAAGATTTTCTAATCTAATGCAATCTAAATTTGAAATGAGTAGTATGGGTGAACTATCATACTTCCTTGGTCTTCAAGTGAAGCAAACTCCAAATGGAATCTTCATATCCCAATCTAAGTATGCTAAGGAATTAGTGAAAAGATTTGGTATGTCTGATTCTTCCACCATGAAAACACCCATGCCCTTTAATGCTATTGTTGATAATGATGAATCAGGGAAACCTGTTGATCAAAGGGTATATAGAGCAATTGTTGGCTCATTACTTTATTTAACGGCAAGTAGGCCTGATATAATGTTTGCTACTTGTATTTGTGCTAGGTTTCAAGTTAACCCCAAAGAATCTCATCTAATTTTACTAAAAAGAATTTTGAGATATATAAGAGGTTGTCCTAATCTAGGACTCTGGTATCCAACAACATCAGAATTTGAATTATCTGGATTCTTAGATTTTGATTATGCTGGATGCAGAGTAGACAGGAAAAGCACATCAGGAACTTGCCAGTTTCTTGGTGATAGGCTTGTGTCTTGGTTTTGTAAGAAATAAACATCTGTGTCTACATCAACAACTGAAGTTGAATACATAGTTGCAGGCAGTTGCTGCTCACAGATGTTGTGGATACAAAATCAACTCCTAGACTATGGGATCAATCTAAATAATTCAATTATATTTTGTGACAATACTAGTGCAATATCTATAACACAAAATCCAGTTCTCCATAGTAGGACTAAACATATAGAAATTAGGCACCACTTCCTTAGGGATAATGTGGATACAAATAAAATTTGCCTACAATTCATCTCTACTGATTTGCAAAGGGCTGATATTTCACCAAACCCTTGGATGAAAAGAAACATATCTTCTTTATAAATCAGCTAGGAATGATAGATGGAGATTCAATTAATTAAAAATTAAATCTTCTATTTATCCCCTGATTCCCTTCAATATCAAACTAAGTTTTTCTGATTATCTGAATGCCTACAGAATTGATTCTCTTTCTAGTTCCCTTTGCACTTGATCTCTATTTCATTTTGCAGGAACAATAGCAATATAAAGATGGCATCCTTCCCTACCTCCTCAAATGTCCCTTCTTCTAGGGGCCTAGCTTCAGGCCTTCCTGAAACTAGGCAGGGGGAGAAGTTTTATGAAGAAGCTCCATTTGATGCAATGTTTTGCTCAGGGGGAGTTATTCTATGAACTAAGCAAGGGGAGAAAGCTGAAGAACCTACAGTCTCAGGGGGAGATACTCTCAGGGGGGGATGCTCTTAGGCTAACATATTTTATGAAAGAGATAAATGATGCATAAAGAAGCAACAGATTCAATAAAGATTCAGATTCAGATTATGACAGATTTAGGAAGATGTTAAAGCAGATTAAGTTAGAGCATATATCATATTCAGACTATAAAGTTGTTCAGATCAACAAATTCAGAAAGCTGAAATATAGCAGATACAAGCTCAGCTAATCAGAATATAGCAAATACAGTTCAGACAATATCAGATTTCAGAATTCAGAAAGCAGATTCAGAAAAGATAAAAGGTTTTTATTATTTCTATTTTCATTGAAATGTTTCAGAACTCAGAGTATTATTTATTTTATATCTAATGTACTATTTAAAATATATCATATATATATATATGCTCTGTTGTATTTGTTTGTTTTAGCTTTTTTTTAATCAAATAGTGTCCTAACCCAAATAGGGGGAGATTGTTGGAACAACCCTATTATTGATTTGGGCTAGGATCACTATCTGTTGACTAGGATCAAGTTGACCCCAATGTATAGTCTATGATTCAAGAGTTTAGGCTGTTAGAACTCAAGAAATCATTCAGATTCTGCGTTCGACGAACTCCACACTGCGTTCGACGAACTGCTCACTGCATTTGACGAATGGCTTACTCTCTGCGTTCAACGAATGGCTTGCTTCAAGCTCATCTCAGCGACTCAGCGTCTTAGCGGTCGATGAAATTATCCAATCTCAACGGTCGACGTTTTTGCTCAGTTCAGCGGTCGACGAATACCTTCAGATCGACGAAATATCTTCCCAACTCAACAAATTTAATTCTTCCAGCAAGACTCATTTGAGGTCGACGAACTAAATATTGTGGACGAAAATTCTTGTGATCGACGAAATTTCTTATTTCAGTTCAGAATTTCAGAAGATTATATTATTCATTCTCTGAACTCAGATCGACTACATCAACGGCTCTATTATATCAGATAAGTAAGGATAATATATTTCCTTTAATTATTTCAAGATTATAGCCGTTGAGATATTCATGGAAAAGGACATGTCCATGGAAAAGGAACAAGGTAAACGACGCAGCAGATTTATTGTTCCTAGAATATCTATTCAGATTATTATATTCCTTAATATAAGGGATTTGCATTTAATATCTGTCAGAGATTTTTCAAAAGAAAAAAGGAAGAAGACATACAGATTATTACTTACACAACTTACACGACAACAAATATACAGAACATATCAAAATAGCTGTATAGAGAAAAAGTCAGGAAAAATATACAGGAAGAAAAAGAAGAACATAAGCTCTACAGATCTTCATCTTCTTCCTCAAGCATCACCTACTCAATCTCACTGAGAACATCATCAACACCATCTCTCAGTCTTTGCAGCTAGATCAGATCTTCAAAAGAGCAACAAAAATCTGAAGAATTTATTCTCTCAGATTCATCAGCTACAGGAAGATCATTTGATTCAAGAGAAAGCTCCAGCCAATCAACTGTCAAACAAATTCATATCAGACAGAGGAGCTTTTCTACATCAACATCCACTAGAGTCTTCTCTCAGATTGTTGACAGAGAAGAACATTCTAACCTTTCTATCCCCTCTTGTATAGGGTTAAAACTCCCTTCAAAATTTTACTTCTTGGTGGCAAGACACCTGATCAAAAAATCCTGCTTGGTTTTTGGGCACCTTATCAAAAGCTCATTGGTGTTAGGACACCTGATCAAAAATCCTAGTGGATTCCTACCAAGGGTGGTAGAAGAGTAGACATACCCAGGTTTATTGGGGAACTACTATAGCTCCTTGTGTCCTCTGTGATTGCTTTACTTTTATGTGCTTGTGCTGTGTTGTGTTTTATTTTCAGTTTCTTATAAATCACTCTGCTATATATATATATCAGTATTTTTAATTCCGCAATAAAACTAATATAAAGTTTTAATACTCTATTCACCCCCTCTAGAGTTAATTTAAGATCTAACCTCACTTTCAAATTTCATTTATAAGCGAAAGCATAAACCCAGATAGAACATATACATAAAATAAATCTTAACTAGAGTTTATACATAGCAGGCCGGGGTCGTACATACGACAATGATCAGGTGGAAGCAAGAGTGCAAAAGTAATACACTATCTTCCACTATCTAATATCTTACATCTTTGAAAATTGATGGCGATGTACTGGTAGATACTACAACAGGAGCATGCTCTATGGCATGTACATCCTCAAGCTCTAGCAAAGCCTCAGTTTGGGATCTCTCCTAAAAATGGGTTTTAACGAAACATTAGTCAACAACTAGTGGATTTATCACTCCTCCCCAAAACCCTAAGGCTTGGGGACGAGAGCGAGCCTCTACACGATTATATATAATAGTCGAGGTATAAACAATTTAAGCAGTTAAATAATTGATAATTATTTAAGCAGTTATTAAAGGCAGGAATCTAAGCAGTTAATAAATGCAAGAATCTAAGCAAGTAATAACTGCAGGAAATGAAGCAGGTAATAAGTGCTGAAAAGTAGAAGCAACTTATGTTTATGATCAGGTATTTAGTTGTAATTGGGTTCATTGAGCAATTAACTTGCAAATATTCATGGAGTGTACTCTTTGTTGGAGCTTGTGTTCCACTTCTCTTAGTTTGAGAATAACAAATCACACTATGTATTTGATCTTGCTTGTGTTTATAGTGTGCATGTACTATAGTTAAATAACCCTATGAACAAGATGTTGATTGATGACGATTCTCTAAAAAGAGAGCTAACGCCCCGCGTTAGAAGTTAACGCCGTGCATTAACATTCATCAAAAAGGGATGACTTCTCAATGGATCTTGAAGTCGAGATGAAAAGTAGTCGGTTACCAAGAGATAATGCCTGTGTTGACTCTTAACGCTCGCGTTGAGTCCGCGAACTACCACGATCTCGATTGTTGCACGATGTCAACGGTTGCTATACACGATCACTAACATTGGCGTTAACCTCTTAAAACCAGATGGTTGCTCGCGTGTCTATTTAAAGACATGATTTCATTGCTCAAAAGTGGCATACATTCCAAGCCTTCATTCTATACTTCAGAGAGAGCATTTCATCCCGAATTCAGAGAGAACTCCTATTTGACATGTGTGTCACATCCCTTTGTTTGAGAATAACAAATCCCAATTCTATTTGATCTTGCTTGTCGCGTGTTTTTAGTGTGCAGGAACTATAGGTGCAATACTCCATAGGTAGAAAGCAGCATGGAACCAACAAATTGAACTTAAGCACTACCGCCAACGCTAGAGGTTACCGCAGGCTCTAGCGCTACCGCCAGCGCTATCGCCTGGCGCTAGCTCAAGTTCGTGCACAACGCTATGCCGCGACGGTTTCGTAACCACTTCTACACGATCGCTACCACAGGCGCTAGGAGCTACCGCAGGCGCTAGCGAGAAGTTCTATAAATTGGAGCTTTCTTTCTCGTTTTGGACATCCATCCCAGAGAGATTGCTTGTGCCACAATTCTATTGTTGTTATGCTGCCGAAGATGGATCTTCCACAAAAAGCTTAAGGAGAATTCTGGAGGAGGACCACGTCACGCTATATCGGAAGGACGGTCTCTTCGACCTCGCTCATACTACATCGATCCTTCATCTCCAACTTCAGAAGATCTCATATAGGGAGTTTTTATTGTTGTTATCATTATTTTCATTTCATTCCATTTTGTAACCGTATAGAGAATTCGCCTTGTGTGTTGGCGACTAGGTCCTTGCGCGGCTTAGGGGGTAATTCGCCGCGTGAGTTGGCGACTAGGTCTAGGAGATTAGATCTAGGGGGTGCTCGAGGCCATATCCGGGGAAGGATTGGCTAGAGCAGCTTGAGGCAATATCCAAGGAAGGATTGGCTAAAGCCAACCGGTTTGTGGCGATACAAGTCGGTATAGAAAATGAAAAGATATTTACTTTTGCACGCCTCCGATTTCTAGCGATATTGAAATCAAATTTATGTAAACACTTTTTCATATAATACAATCATGTCTCTTTTTGTGTTTACTTAATTTCTTTCACTTGGCATAAATTTTACTATATTGGTTACTAAGCTTTCAATTCAAATCACTTTATCTAAATTGTTTATTTCAATCTCTTTCATCATAACACAATTTAGTGCTTGTTTCTAAACTTGGATATTATGATATTCTCTTAATTTAGCTAAATTGTTATTTTGTCTTCTCGTTTATTTCAAAACAATTTAGTAAATTGCCTAAAATTATAAAAAGAATTTTCTTCCCTTATTCGCCCCCTTCTAAGGGCGCATATCGATCCAACAAGTGGTATCAGAGGATAGGTTATTCCAAATCGGTTTAAAAACCGGGAATAATGGCGTCTCATGATCTCGCTTCTACTAGTGGGGGAAACTTTCTTATAAATGAAAAACCTTTGGCACCACCTTTATTTGAAGGCAAAAAGTATAATGGGTGGAAAACTCTTATGGAAAAATTTCTTAAATCTTTGGATATTGAAGTTTGGAACATTACAATTAAATTGCCCCCAAGTATTCTTAATAAAAATGAAATGTTTTTAGATGCCAAATCAATGAATAGTCTATATTGTGCATTAGATCAAAATATTTTCAAACTTATTTATACACTTCCTACTGCTTATGAAGTTTGGAAATTTCTTGAGAATACTTATAGTCTTCCTTCCATAGATGATGAACAAGAGAAATTCCTTATGGATCCAAGAGAAGAAATTAACGAGGACTCATGCTTGGAGGAAGATCTATCTAAGAGAGAAACAATATTGAACTCAATTGATGACAAAACATCAAGCAAAAGAGAAGACGGAAACTATAGCAAGGTAAGAAAATCTAAATCTTCTCTTTTGGTAATAAATTCTATTTCTACATCTCGTATGCTTAAAATTGCTAAACGTAAAATTTTAAAGTTGAAAATATCTAATTTTAAGTTACGTTTAGAAAATAAAACTTTAAAAGAAAACGATAAAGTAGAATCAAATATTGATGTGTTAAATTCTCTTTCATGCTCTTTAGTTAAAATTCCTACTCCTTGTTTAGATTGCAATCTATTAAAAGAAAAATTCAAGGATACTGAAAAAGGGCTCTTAGTTTCTAAAGAACATAATGAAAAATTGATAATTGAAAATGATGCTTTAACTTGTAAGTTAAGACAATTAAAATCTTTTGTTGAAAAAGTCCTAATTTCCAGTAATGTCATTCATCATAAGATTTTGAATAACAAAGATAAATCAACTTACAAAATCATTTCTAAAAAGGACCATTTTTACACATCAACTCAAAAGGAGTTTAGCTTCAAAAGGAATCATGATCCTCACAAAATTCTTAAGAGTCACTATTATAAGTCTCAATATATTTTTAATCATTACTCAAATTTAAAAACTCCTTTTCATGAAAATCAAACTATAAAATATTTTCCTTCACATTATAAGAGTATGCCTACAAGAAAGAGTGGAAATGAAAATCATCAAAATAAGATACAATCATTTTAAACATATTGTAACCCACTCTTTCAACATTCAATTCTTGAGAAAAACCATCACTCTTATAAACTCTCAAAGAATCCATATAATAAAATTCATTATGATTATCAACATCAATGTATTTTGAAAAATAATTTGAATAAACATAAATCTCAAATGAATTATTTTTCAAACAACTATCATCACAAAAAGATGTCAAATAATCATAATATGAATTTAAATAATAAACAACCAAAGTATGAATGGAGGCCCAAAATTTAAAACTAAACACTAATTCCACTTGTAAAAGCCCATTCATCACTATCACCCTAAAAGCGAACACGATGTATTTGGGTACCCAAAGGAACCATCACACTTGGTCCCCTTTAGATACCTAAATCTTTTATTCACTAGGAATCATTGTATTGCATGAAGTAGAAATAATTTAAAAATGAAATATCATTACTCTACTTCATGATATGCTTAATTGCTTTTTCTTTTATTTATTTTTTATTTTTGAGCCAACACACTATGATCACTTTATATATCATGAGATATGTCTTTCATTTTAAGCCTAATGTTTAACAAATCAAATTGAATTAAATTGAATATAAAGTCATAATTTTTTTAAGTGATATATCTTTCCTTTTTATATGTTTTATCCTTTTTAAATCCATTGCCTATAAATGTCTTATATTATCATTATAAATTGAATGTTAAATTTGCTAAATGATATTATCAAGACTAATGAAATTACTTTCAAAATTGGATTTAAATGAACTTTTAGGGGTCTTAGGCTAAAATATTAAATGCACAACTTATTGCATATTTGTCTATTTTTCATTGCTGCATATAATAGCCCCTATATTAAAAATCATAATCGAGAAAAATTGGAATCAAAATTGTAAATAAAAAACCATGTGTTGCTAACGCCAGGCATTATCACTAACGCTGGCGGTAGCATATGTTCCTAAAAATTCTGATTTCTCTAATTATTATTTTCTGAAAAATTATTTTACTATGTTAAGAATCATTATCTTCTACTTTCAGATACCTTGTATTTGTTTTTGTCTATTTCTACAAATTAAAATCAAAAAGAAATTTACAAAACAATTCAAAATAACCAAAACAAAATTTTTTTGTCCTTTTATATATTTGTAGTATAATATTCACTTTACAAGCAGTCACTACATATTAAAAAGGATGAATATGAACTATACAATAACCAACATGATCTATTAATATCATATGCTAAAATTCACTATAATCATATATCGTAATTCATGATCTAACAAGAATTATCTTAAATCAACTAATACTATCAACCTTAGGAACTATGATATATGTGATGGCTATTGGTATTATAGTTTCATATCTTGTTTTGTGTGTGATATGCATCTCTACTATTTGCATGTATTTAGACCTTAGAATCATCTTGTATCGTTAAGTTCAAATCAAAAGTTTAATCATTCATTTCTAGGTCGAAAGAAAATTAATTTGAAATCTTCTCATATTACATGTAACATTATCTCCATTAAATCATATATAATAACATTGCATTCAAACTCATCATCCTAGCATCACTTCTTAGTTTATGTTTTAATTTATATGCTAGGTATACCATTTACAATGTTATTAAAATATCATGATAACTATGTGATTTGAAATTATAATAGAATACTAAAATTCCATCAAAACACATAATTTATGGATTAATCATTAGAATATATATAAATATTGTATCATGAATCATATATTATCACGCAAATTCAAAGATCAGTAAATTCTATTATTGAATGCAATTTTATCATAAATTTCAAAACGTTATATATGTGATCTTTGTCTTTGATATGATTGCATGATCATCACTTTCTAGACTTACAAATCAAACTTGCTCATTCAAAAGAAAATCACCAAATCATATTGCCATAAGTCTAGAAGGAATAGAATTCACATACATCATGATGATCTAACATATATTCTATGCAAAATTCTCAATAATCATAAATCATAATTCATGTTCTATGAAGAAATATCTCAAATCAATAATGTCCATCACCTAGGAATTATGAATCTTATGATAAAAATATGAATTATGTTTTTCTTTCCATTATTTGGTGTATTGATATGCTTTGCTATTGATTGCATATATCTCATATATATGTAGACTCTAGAATCAACTTTGTAATAATACGAATAAATCAAACTAAATCATCACTTTATTCTAGATCTATAATTAGAAACTCTATTTTGGAATACATGCAATATTAATGATAATTTTATGACATGACATTAAACCCAAAACTCATCATACTAGCATTATCACTTATTGAATATTAGTAATTGTGCTAGTTATCTCATATCGTAAAACTATGTGGCTTTATATTTTTCTATAATTACACTTTAAACAAAAACCATAGTTTATTAATCAACCCACAGTTTAAAAAGCATAGGTTGTCCAAAGATTATTCACCTTTGACTTCATATCTCACAATAGCGGGGGCGTAAGGTTGTATGCATTAGAGACCTAACCTCTAAGTCGTGTCTTGTCCTTGATCGGGGAGGGTTTTAGTGGGGCCTTGCGAGGTACTGGTGGGAAAGAGTGCTAGGTTGAGCGTTCTCTAGTGTGTGCATATGGGATTAATACCCCAACTTACGGCATGTGTGCATCTCCTCATGCCCATCCGTCACTTAGTACGGGGCTAGGGTATAGATATTTTAGTCCGGGTAGTTTTTAATCTTAGGACATACTTATATTACTCACTGCATGAACATTTTATTTACTTATCACTTTAATCATGCATATTTTGGGTTGTTCAAAATATGTCCTCTTGTGTTTTGCATAATTTATTTATTTTTGTGCTTAAATGATTTTGTAAAACTCAAGTGTTTAAAAAGCCAAAGTTTCATGCAAATTTGATCCACCTAGAGATCTCCAAAAATTCTAAAATTTCTGCATGACACTACGCTAAGGATACTTAATCAAGATAAAAAAGTGAAAATTTAAAATTCTCAAAAAATCAAGTACTATTTGCCGCGCTAGCGTGGGTGTTTGATTTTTCTGTTTTTCAAAATTTTTAAAATCTATAAAAATATGTTAGTTTATATGTACAACTAAGTTTTTGTATTTCTGACTTTTGTTATTTTTGTTTCATCTATATTATGAAAAATCAACTACAAAACTTCAAAATTCAAAAATATGTTTTTGTGGTTTTTGTTTTTCTTTCATTAAAAATTTTCAAAAAAACAAAAAAACTGTATGATCTTTATTGCTAATTCAAGCATGTATGAATTCTATTATTTATAATTATTTACAATGTTGAAACTTATTCCTTCAAATTACTATGAACATTATTTTGTTTATCATGTCTTGATATATCTATTTAAAGTGCATCAATTGTATTTAAAATATGTGTAGAACCAAGCTTAGCATGCCTCTAAGTATGAGTAAATGTATTGTGATTGATAATGATACTTTTACACTCACTTATGTTTTGTAATGTACATGTGTGTTTAAATCTAAAAATGCTTGCTTGTGTATTGTAATTGTACAATGAATTAAATTTTGCATAAGTTTATTATCTACACTACATTTGAATTGCACTTAAAAATTAAGAAAAGTGGTTTAAAAAATTTAATTATGTTGGGTTTGGAAAACAAGTGTATTCGGAGAATGTTGTCTCACAAAAGTGAACAAAAAATAGACAAATATAACTCCACCAAGCACTACCTGAATCTCCTGATAAGTCTTCAAAAGCATTGTGAGGTTGAGCACCTTGGAAAGAATAGTAAAGTGTCTTGTGCAAACCTTGGTTATTACACCATTTTGTTAAAAATTTTGTGCATTAAAAGTGTGTGAAAGTAATATACTTGTGTTTTATTGTGCACTTTACTCTACATATGTCTTGTATTTTGTGATTTAAATCATTTGTTAACATTGCTCAAAATACACTTATGTGCACTTCATTATCTTTCATAACACTTCTTCTCAAGAGAGTATTGGATTCTAATGCTTTATTTATACTACTCTTTATATAAGAAATGCACTAGATAACCTAGCATGATCTCTACAATGTTTTTGGTATCTCTTAAACTTGAAATTAAGTAGCATTGTAGTATAATCTCTTTTTGATATGTTCATTTCATGTTCGGTATCTTTATGAAAAACTTTGAGATTTCAAAAAGGTTAAAACATCTTTCAATTTTGAACTTAAACTCATATTTTTACTTATGTTTTTCATGCTTACAAAAAGATGTTTCTTATAATCTTCCGCTTGCTTACAACTCTTATCTTTTTATTTGAAATATCTTATATATACTATGCTTAAACTCTTTATAATTATCTATATTACAAAAGCTCGATCATGCTTTATCATTTATAAGGAGTGCCTCCTTACTACCCTCACCCCACCTTCTTTTGATAATACCAAAAGGGGGAGAATAATTGAAGAAATCTAGAGGAGAAATCTAGAAGATTAAGGGGAGACTAATTCTTGTAATTTAGGGGGAGTAAAACATAAATTGCATTTATGTAGGGAGGCATTAAGATATGGGGAGTATGCACTATTCTCATGCTTATCATATACTATAGTTGCACTTTTATCTCGCTTATCATATAACTTAAACACCTTTATTGATTTCTTGCTAAGAGGATTTGTTATTATCAAAAGGGGGAGATTGTTGGACATGTGTGTCACATCCATTTGTTTGAAAATAACAAATCCCAAATTGCATTTGATCTTGCTTGTCGTGTGTTTTTAGTGTGCAGGAACTATAGGTGCAATACTCTACAGTAGAAAGCAGCATGGAACCAACAAATGAACTTAAGCACTACCGCCAGCGCTAGAGGTTACCACAGGCTCTAGCGCTACCGCCAACGCTAGCACTACCGCCTGGCGCTAGCTCGAGTTTGTGCACAGTGCTACACCGCGACGGTTTCGTAACCGCTTCTACACGATCGCTATCGCAGGCGCTAGGAGATACCGCGGGCGCCAGCGAGAAGTTCTATAAATTAGAGCTTTCTTTCTTGTTTTGAACATCCATCCCAGAGAGATTGCTTGTGACACAATTCTATTGTTGTTATGCTGTCGAAGATGGATCTCCCACAAAAAGCTTAAGGAGAATTCTGGAGGAGGACTACGTCACACTACATCCGAAGGACGATCGCTTCGACCTCGCTCATACTACAACGATCCTTCATCTCCAACTTCAGAAGATCTCATATAAGGAGTTTTTATTGTTGTTATCATTATTTTCATTTCATTCCATTTTGTAACTGTATAGAGAATTCGCCTTGTGTTGGCGATTAGGTCCTTGCGCGTCTTAGGGGGTAATTTGCCGCATGAGTTGGTGACTAGGTCTAGGAGATTAGCTCTAGGGGGTGCTCTTGGCCATATCCGGGGAAGGATTGGCTAGAGCGGCTTGAGGCCATATCCGGAGAAGGATTGACTAAAGCCAACCGGTTTGTGGGGATACAAGTCGGTATAGAAAAGGAAAAGATATATACTTTTGTGCGCCTCCGATTTCTAGCGATATTGAAATCAAATTTATGTAAACACTTTTTCATATAATACAATCAATTCTCCTTTTGTGTTTACTTAATTTCTTTCACTTGGCATAAATTTTACTATATTGGTTACTAAGCTTTCAATTCAAACCACTTTATCTAAATTGTTTATTTCAATCTCTTTCATCATAACAAAATTTAGTACTTGTTTCTAAACTTGGATAGTATGATATTCTCTTAATTTAGCTAAATTATTATTTTGCCTTCTCGTTTATTTCAAAACAATTTAGTAAATTATCTAAAATTATAAAAAGAATTGTATTCCCTTATTCACCCCCTCCTAAGGGCGCCTATCGATCCAACAACTCCCAACACCACCATTGAGGAACAAGAGTGAGAATGAGTTTTCCAATGACAAATTTGAAGAAGGACGCTCGCTTCAACTCTGACGATGTTCATTGCGTATCTTCAACATCTCCTTCAACACTCTTCAATCTAGGGAGTCTTTTGTTATGATTTTTAACTTTATCTTTTCAAATTTTCTTGTAACGTTAGTGAATTTGCCGCCTTGCACGTGGCGACTAGGCCGGGTTCGGTTTAGGGGGAAATTTGCCGCCTTGTGCGTGGCGACTAGGTCTAGGGTAGATCTAGGGGGTGGCTAGAGGCCTTATCTGGGAAAGATAGGCTATAGCCAACCGGTCCTTGGGAGAAGGACCGGTGAAGGAACAAAAAGTGAATTTTACTTTGACGCCTTTAATTTCAAGCGTTATTGAAATTCTATCTTTGTAATCATCTTTGTGAAATATAAAATTCATTTTCATTATATCGAATTTTCTGGAATTGTATTTCACAAGTAAATTCACTTTGGATATTTCTGTAAAATTATTTTTCGGAGAGTTAACGCCCCACGTTAACTATCTAACGCCCGACGTTAGCAACAGAATCAAAAAGTTTCTGTTTTCTATAAAATCTGTCAGTTTATCTCAAAAACAGTAAACCCCTTATTCACCCCCCCCCCTCTAAGGGCGCCATCATATCCAACACTTGGTATCAGAGGAAGGTTACTTCAAAACGGTTTTACCACTGGGAGTAATGGCGCATAACGATCACACGTTTGTAGAGAGTCAAGGGATTAGTCGACCACCTTTATTCACGGGCACAGACTATAACTATTGGAAAACTCATATGCGTTGTTTTCTAATTGCACTAGATATCGAAGTCTGGTACATGGTAGAGACGAGTTATACTCCACCGACATTGGTTGTTGATAGTGTAACAATGGATAAGCCCAATGATAAATGGGATGATAATGATAAGTTAAAATGTAAGAATAACGCAAATGCAATGAACGCTATATTCTGTGTGTTAGATAGAAGTGAGTTTAATATAGTATGTGCATGTGAAACTACATATGAAATTTGGAATTTATTAGAAGTCACTCATGAAGGTACCTCGCAGGTGAAGGACTCCAAACTGTTCCAACTCGAGTCAAATTTTGAAAAGTTCAGAATGGATGTTGATGATGACATTGATGCGATGTACACCAGATTTACAAAGATCGTTAACAATTCCAAAGTCCTTAGAAAGAACTTTTCTAATGGAGATTTAGTTAGAAAAATCTTAAGATCACTTCCCCCAAAGTTTAATCCGAAAGTGACCGCCATCTCAGAATCTCATGATCCTAAGACTCTTCAACTAGAGAGTTTAATTGGAAACTTGAAGACACATGAAGTAGAATTGAAAATCCAACAACAAGAGTACAGTGTGGAGCCATAGAAGAAGGCCTTGGCATTAACATTAAAGAAGGAGGCTGACGGAGATAATGATGAAAAGGATGAGGAGAGCCTTTTTGTGAAGAAGTTCAAAAGGTTTATGAAGAATTCGGAAAGGAGGAATACATTATGGAAATATTTCATCAAGAAGGGATCATCATCAAAGAAAGGAAGAGATTGCAACGAGGACGATGATGAGCGACCACCACCGGAGTGCTACCATTGCAAAAAGATCAGACACATCCGGAGCAAGTGCCTAAAATATCTGAAAGAGCGTAAAGAAAAGTGACACATGGGAAAAGAGAAGAAGAAGGTCCTAAAAGCAGCTACATGGGATGACTCCTCTTCCGAGGATTCAAGCGGATCATCCACTAGCGATGAAGAAGAGGCAAATTTGTGCCTTATGGGAAAAAGTAACAAGCCATCTGATGATGAAAGCAGTGTCCAAAGCGACACTGAGGTAACTCTTCCTACTACTTATGATGGTTTATATATTGAGTATTTACAAACATGCAAATTTTTTGATAAAAGTTAAAAAGATATTGATATTCTAAATTTTGAAAATAAACTTTTGTTAAAAGAAAACAAAAAATTATCTTAACTATTAGGGAAAGAGAAGGTATCTTACCAAGAGTGCAATCACTCCTTGGCATGAGTGAAAGAACTTGAAGAAACTCAATCTAAGTCTCACTACAATATTGAAATTCTTATTAAGGAGAAGGGGGATGCAGAAAGAACCTTAAAACCTCTCTTTCTCAAATAGAAGAAGGAAAGAAAAGTTTAGCGAATTGGTGCGTTATGTTAGTAACAGAAAACACTGCTCTCAAAGCTCGTATTCATGATTTAAATATGGCTATTAAGAAATTCGGAGTTGGGCAAAGATCTCTGAACATGATCTTGGCCAACCAATGCCATGGAAGTTCCAAATATGGCCTTGGTTATGTTACTAGAAGCTATCGCCAAGCTTTAACTCCTAACGCTGGCGTTAGCAATACATCCAGAAAGTTTATTTCTCTTGATAAAAAATCTCTTCAAAATTCAAATGTTACCTCATCATCATACAAGAGTTTATCCAAAACTCCAAAAAGGGTTTCATCCCCTTTTATATTGTGTGTCAAATGTCATATATGTGGACACACCTCAGACTCTTGTAGAAAGAAGTGTTGTAGTGTTATAAAGCAAATCTGGGTGCCTAAGGTTTCCACCTATTCTATGGAAGGAACCTCTTGGGTATCTGGATCTTTACTCTCATTCCCTTTTTAGGTATGTTGGCAGGCTAAGGATAAAAAAGACGTGTGGTATTTGGACTCGGGATACTCCAAACACATGACGGGAAACAAAGCAAAGTTCCTTAGCCTTGAGATGAAGAAAGGAGGGATGGTGACATTCAGAGACAATAGAAAAGGAAGGATCATGGGCATCGGCACAGTGGGTAAAGATTCTTTCTCAATCTCAAATGTTTTATTTGTAAATGGTTTAAAACATGATTTATTTTCAATTAGTCAATTATGTGATAAAGGTTTAAATGTATTATTTGAATCAACTACAAATCTTTGCAAAATCATAAATTCTAAAACAAATGATGTCGTACTCACCGCACCCAGGATGCATAATGTTTATATGATTATTTTTAATGATCTTTCAAATTCTTTTTTATAATGTTTTATCTCTAAAAATGAAGAATTAGAACTTTGGCATAGGCGTCTTGGTCACTCTAGCTTCATGCGTATTCAATACGAACTTGAACTAAAAATTAAATGCATACGCTCGGATCATGAAGGAGAATTTGAAAATGGTAAGTTTTCTTCTTTTTGTAATAATTTAGGAATTAAGCATGAATTTTCTGTTCCTCGCATCCCACAACAAAATGGTGTAGTGGAGAGGAAAAATAAAACCCTTCAAGAGCTAGCACGCACTATGCTTTGTGAATATGGGTTGCTTAAATCATTTTGGGTCGAAGCAATTAATACTTCATATTATATTATTAATCGTGTCATGCTTCGTCCTATTTTAAAATTAACACCTTATGAGCTTTATTTTAAAGGAAAACCTAATGTATCTTATTTTCATGTGTTTGGTTGTAAGTGTTTCATTTTAAACAGAAAAATTTGATGAAAAATGTGATGAGGGAATTTTCATTGGTTACTCTTCACCTAGTAAGGCTTATAGAATTTATAATAAAAGAACTAAAATAGTTGAAGAGTCTATTCATGTAAGATTTGATGAGTTTATTCCTTGTGTAGAAACTAATCGTATAGGAAATGAAGACGAGCGCCGCTTTCCCCTTTGGAGCATGAGGATGATGAATCGCTTGGAGAAAAAGAGGAGGAGAAAGAAGAAGAACAAGTGGAATATGTTCCTCCAAGTGTGCTACAATTTATAATGGATCATCCAAGGGAGCTTATCATAGGAGAACCATCAAAAAGGGTAAGTACTCATTTTTCTTTACACGAGTCTTTTTCAAACCTTTGTTTTGTATCCGAAATAGAACCAAAAAACATTTCAACCGCTTTAAATGATGAATTTTGGTTTTTAGCTGTGAATGATGAAATAAACCAATTTGAATGTAACAAGGTTTGGAATTTAGTAGAGAGGCCATCTATTCATCTGGTTATAGGAGTCAAATGGATTTTCAAAAATAAACTAGATGGTGACTCTAGGATAACAAGGAATAAACCTAAACTAGTTGCACAAGGATATTCACAAATCGAAGGGGTAGATTTTGATAAAACTTTTGCACCCGTTGCTCGCTTTGAATCAATTATAATATTTCTTGCATTTGTGAGTTTTAAAAGATTTAAATTGTTTCAAATGGATGTTAAAAGTGCATTTTTAAACAAGATTATAGAAGAAGAAGTTTATGTAGAACAACCCCCCAGTTTTGTGAGTAACAAATTTCCAAATCATGTTTATAAATTAGAGAAAGCGTTTTATTAATTGAAGCAAGCACAACGTGCTTGGTATGATAGATTGACATTATTTTTGATAAAGCGCGGTTATAAAATGGGAAGTGCGAATTATATTACAAATATATGTTGATGATATTATATTTGGAGCCACTAATGAAGAGTTATGTAATGAAGTAATTTTAGTGATGAAAAATGAATTTGAAATGAGCTTGGTAGGAGAACTCACTTATTTTCTAGGATTTCAAATCTCACAAAAACCAGATGGTATATTTATTTGTCAAACTAAATATGTTCAAGATATTCTAACAAGATTTGAATTTGAAAACCTAAAACAAGCTAATACACCAATTAGTGCATCACTAAAGCTAGGAAAAGATGAAGTCCGTATTTCAATTGATCAAATATTATATAGAGGAATGATAGGCTCATTGCTATATTTAAGCGCATCTAGACCCGATATTATGTTTTCTGTTTGTTTATGTGCTAGATTTCAAGCTAACCCAAAAGAATCACATTTAAAAGCGGTTAAATGTATTTTTAGATATCTAATCGAAACATCTAGATTAGGATTATGGTATCATCATAATAATTGTTTTATTTTACATGGTTTTTCTGATTCAGACTAAGCGGGATGTTCATTAGATCGTAAGAGCACTAGTGAGACGTGTCATTTTATAGGCCCTTCACTCATATCACGGTCGAGTAGGAAACAGAATTATGTTGTCCTCACCACCATCGAGGCCGAATATATCGCACTAGGTAGTTGTTGTGCACAAACTTTATGGATGACCCAAAGGTTAGAGTACTTTGGTGTTTATCTAAATAATATAGAATTAAAGTGTGACAACAAGAGCGCTATAGATCTCACAAACAATCACGTACATCATTCTAGATCTAAACATATAGATGTCTGACATCATTTTATTATAGATCATATTAAGAAGGAACATGTTAAAATTAGCTTTATAGGTACTGAATCACAACTTGCCGACATTTTTACCAAACCTCTACCCGATGCACATTTTTGTTGGAGCCTATGTTCCACATCTCTTGGTTTGAGAATAACAAATACCGTGTTGTATTTGATCTTGTAGTTTGTGTATTTATAGTATGCAGGTTGTACAGGAACTATAGCTACACATCCCTATGAATAGTACACTGAATGGAGGTGACTCTCTGAAAAGAGAGCTAACGCCCCGCGTTAGTTGTTAACGCCCCGCGTTAGTTGTTAATGCCCCGCGTTAACTTCCGTTGAGAAGAAGTCCGTCGAGGAAATGCCGTCGAGAATGAATCCGTTGAAAAGCCACAGACAACGCCAGGCGTTAGGTCTTAACGCTGGGCGCTAGCCGTTCGACGAAACTGCGTTCGACAAAAATGCCATTCGACAAAATGAGAAGGCCGCTCGACGAAAATGTCGTTCGACGAAAAGAGAAGGCCGCTCGACGAAACTGCGTTCGACGAAAAGGTCGTTCGACGAACTTTGAAGGAGAATGAAACTCAACGCCAGCATTGACTCTTAACGCCCATGTTGAATCAAACTGCCACGATCTTGACGGTTGCATGATTTCAGCCACGATAGTGCACGTTCACTAACACCGGTGTTAACCCTTAACGCCATGCGTTAGCTCCCGTGGCTAATTAAAGTACAACCCTCTCATTCTATGTGTGATGATTCTAGAATTCTGATACTTTGGAGAGAGGTTCATGTACATTAATTAAGAGATCTCCCTTGGGCTATCATGAAGATCTAAAGAGGATTTTGAAGGAGAAGGTCTACAACGCATATCCCATACGAAGGACAATCGTTCAAGAACGCCAACATCTACATCGCCTTTGTCCTCACCTTCAAAATTTCTTGGGGAGTTTCTCTTTACTTATCTTGTTATCTTTTATTTTATTCTCTTTGTATTTGTGTGGAGAAATCGTTCCGTGGGTAAATTCACCTTGTGTTGGCGACTAGGTCCTTGCGTGGCTTAGGGGTAATTCGCCGCATGAGTTGGCGACTAGGTCTAGGAGATTAGATCTAGGGGTGCTCGAGGCCATATCCGGGGAAGGATTAACTAGAGCGGCTTGAGGCCATATCCGGGGAAGGATAGGCTAAAGCCAACCGGTTTGTGGGGATACAAGTCGGTATAGAAAAGGAAAAATTGTTTTACTTTGTATGCCTCCGATTTCTAGCGATATTGAAATCAAACATTTATGTATTCAATTTATTATGAAATAAAATTATGTCTTTTAATGTTCTATTCAATTGATTTTATTTCCTCTTCCAGAATGTTTTAATTTATATTTTTATAAAAGTATTAAAATTAACATTTGTGTAATTATCTTTGAAATACAATAATCATTTTCATTATTTCTGATTTTCCGGAATTGTATTTCATTAATGTTTTCATTAGTAAAATCTCATTAACATAATTCTGAGCAGATTAATTTTCTGAAGAGCTAACGCCCAACGTTAACACCTAACGCCAGACATTAGCAACAGTAAGGAAAAGGTTCTGTTTCCCTTATCTGAGATATTAAAATATATTTTCTATAAAATATTCTGAAACTTCAGTCCCAAACTCTGATAAATTTAATTAAGATTTAAATTTCATAAAACTCTTATTCACCCCCCCTCTAAGGGGGCTGTAAGATCCAACATGTGGTATCAATGCGTAGGTTATTCCAATACGACTTCACAACCGGGAATAATGGCGCTTCATGATCTTGCATCTTCTAGAGGGGATAATTTTTATGAAAAATGAAAAATCATTATGTCCACCATTATTTATGGGTGAAAATTATAATGGGTGGACAATACTTATGGAAAATTTCTTAAAACTTTGGATATTGAAGTTTGGAATATTACAATTAAAGTGCCCCAAGTATTTAAAATAAAAATGAAAAATTTTTAAATGCCAAATCTATGAATAGTCTGTATTGTGCTCTAGATCAAAATATTTTGAAACTTATTTATACGCTTCCTCCTGCTTTTGAAGTTTGGAAATTTCTTGAGAATACTTATAGTCTTCCTTCCACAGATGATGAACAAGAGGAATTCCTTATGGATCTAAGAGAAGAAATCGACGAGGACTCAGTCTTGGAGGAAGATCAATCTAAGAGAGAAATTGAACTCAGTTGATGGCAAAACATCAAGCAAAAGAGAAGATGGAAACTATAGCAAGGTAAGAAAATCTAAATCTTCTCTTTTAGTAACCATTCTATTTCTACATTTCGTGTGCTTAAATTTGCAAAATGTAAAATTTCAAAGTTGAAACATGTTAATTCCAAATTACGTTTAGAAAATAAAACTTTACAAGCAAACGCTAAAGTAGAATCTTATATTGATGTTTCAAATTCTCTTTCATGCTCTTTAATTAAAATTCCTACTCCTTATTTAGAATGCAATCTATTAAAAGAAAAATTCAAGGATATTGAAAAAGGGCTCTTAGTTTCTAAAGAACATAATGAAAAATTGATAATTGAAAATGATGTTTTAACTTGTAAGTTAAGTTAATTAAAATATTTTGTTGAAAAAGTTTTAATTTCTAGTAATGTCATTCATCAAAAGATTTTGAATAATAAAGATAAATTATCTTACAAAATAATTTCTAAAAAAGACCATTTTCATACATCAAATCAAAAGGAATTTTGTTTCAAAATGAATTATGACCCTCACAAAATTCTTAAGAGTCACTATTATAAGTATCAATATAATTTCAATCATGACTCAAATTTAAAAACTCATATTCATGAAAATCAAACTATAAAATATTATCCTTCATATTATAAGAGTATGTCTATAAGAAAGAGTGGAAATGGAAATCATCAAAATAAGAATCAATCATTTAAAACATATTGTAACCCACTCTTTCAACATTCAATTCTAAAGAAAGACAATCACTCTTATAATTTTTCAAAGAATCTGAATCATTTAAACTAATTATGATTATCAACATCAAGCTATTTTGAAAATTAATTTGAATAAACATGAATCCCCAATGAATTATTTTTCAAACAACTATCATCATATAAAGATGTCACATAATCATTTTATGGATTTAAGTGATAAACGACCAAAGTATGAATGGAGGCCCAAAATTAAAAACAAACACAAGCTCCACTTGTAAAGGCCCATTCATCACTATCTCTCCAAAAGCCAACACGATGTATTTGGGTACCCAATGGAACCATCACACTTGGTCCCCTTTGGATACCTAAATCTCTCATTCACTAGGAATCATTGTATTGCATGAAGTAGAAATAAATTAAAAATGAAATATCATTACTCTACTTCATGATATGCTTAATTGCTTTTTCTTTTGTTAATTTTTTATTTTTTGAGCCAACACACTATGATCACTTTATATATCATGAGATATGACTTTCATTTTAATCCTAATGTTTAACAAATCAAATTGAATGAAATTAAATATAAAGTCATATTTTTAAGTGATCTATCTTTTCTTTTTATATGTTTTATCCTTTTTAAATCTATTGCCTATAAATGTCTTATATTATCATTATAAATTGAATGCTAAATTTGCTAAATGATATTATCAAGACTAATGAAATTACTTTCAAAATTGGATTTAAATGGACTTTTAGGGGTCTTAGGCTAAAATATTAAATGCGCAACTAATTGCATATTTGCCTGTTTTCTTTGTTGCATATGATAGCCCCTATAATGAAAAATCATAATTAAAAATTTACAAAAATGATGAATATGATTTCACACACTCCATCTTGATCTATTAATATCCTATGCTAAAATTCACTATTATCATATATCGTAATTCATGATCTATCAAGAATTATCTTAAATCAACTATTTCTATCAACCTTAGGAATTATGAAATATATGATGGTTATTGGTATTATAGTTTCATATCTTGTTTTGTGTGTGTGATGTGCATCTTTATTATTTGCATGTATCTCATTATCTTTAGACCTAAGAATTAACTTGATATATACAAGATGAAATCAAATAGAATTGTCACTTCATTCTAGGTCTATGAAAATTCAAAACTCTATGTTTGAATACATGCAACTCAATTATATATTTGTCCATCTTTACTTAGCTTTGCACCATGTTGTCCTAACTCATCATACTAGGATCATCACGTACCATAGATAGAAATCAATGTCCATGCTAGTTATATCTTGCAATGCTAAAGTAAATTATATTACTAAAATCTGAAAATCATAATTTCCTTTGTAGTTATTTGCATGAATAAAATTTATTCTAAATGGATTTAAGGTCAACAATCATCGATATAATTGTAAATCCAAAACTAATCATGCAATTATACCATAGTTTATATATTTAAGGCTTACACGCTTAGTATGTCCATAATCATTAAACCTATGACTTGTGTCTCATAATAGCGAGGGCATAGGATTGTGTGCATTAGAGACCTAACCTCTAAGTCATGTCTTGTCCTTAACCGGGGAGGGTTCCAGTAGGGCCTTGCGAGGCACTGGGGGGAAAGAGTGCTAGGTTGAGCGTTGTCTTTTGTATACATATGAGATTAACACCCCAACCTACGATATGTGTGCAGCTCCTCATGCCCATCCGTCACTCAGTACGGGGCTAGAGTGTAGTCATGTAGTTAAGGTATCTTGATCTTAGATATACTCATATTATATTCATTGCATGAATATTATCTCACTCCTTATACTAAAATCATGCATATTTGTTTTTGTTCTAACATTGCATCTTGTGTTTGTATATTTTATTATTTTGAGCTTTAATGATTTTACAAAACACAAGTACTTGAAAAATCACCAAAAACATGCTAAAAGAGCCTTCAAATCTAATCAATATACTCTGAAATTTCAACTGAAGGAAGGTCTCTTTATAATACAAATGAATTTTGAAAAACATTTTTCAATAAAAATCAAGAAATGCAGTTCTGTTTTGGCGTTAAGAAGTTAACGCCTGGCGTTAGCTCCTTTGCTCCAATTTTTTTTTGAATTATTTCTGGTATTATTTTAATGTTTTGTGTGTGTTTTATTTCTCTGTTTGTAAAAAGTTTTCTATCTTTTTATTTCCTTTAAAACAAAATTTTATTTCTTTTAAGAAAAATATGTATTTTCTCATGCATTATTTTGGGTGTATCTCTCTAGTATAGAATATCATTTACTGAAAGGCTATTAACGACTTCAATTGTTTCCAGAGAATATATATAAAAAAATACAAAATTACAAAACAATTTCAAAGAACAAAAATATGTTTTTTTTTCTTTATGTGTTTATTGTTTTGTGCCTTTATAAAAAATTATTAAAAAATTCATACAAAAACTGATTGTTATTCATTGCCATTGTCAAGGATGATTAATTATATCAATTAAAGATTAAATACACTGTTTAATTTAACTTTCAAGTTTCTTAAAAACATTGTTTTGTATTTGTCATGCCTTGAAAATTATCTTGTTATGTGCATTGAAATTGATTGTAGATAAACTTGTGTAGAAATGCTTAGCATGCCTCTAAGTATGAGTAATGTATTATGTTTGATAATGATTTATTCACTCACTTAATTTTGATAATCTACATATGTTTACAATCTTATACTTGCATGATTCTGTAGTGTAATAACATAAATAATTAAAATGCATAAATAGATTACCTACACAACATTAAATTGGTTATTACAATTCTTTGTCTTTCATGCACTTATTCTTTAGAGAAATGTGGTTTAAAATGCTATGTTTGCAAAACAAGTGAATTTGGAGTCCTTAGTCACTAAACTAAAAAGCAAATAATAAATGACAAGGAAAACTCTACCAAGCACTACTCACCATCCTGATAAGTCTTAATGAGCATTGTGAGGTTGAGCACCTTGGCTAAAGAATTGTAAAGTGTCTTGTAGCAAACAATTTATACACCACTTCTCTTAATACACCGGATCACAAAAAATTGAAATTAAAGCTAAAAAGTATACAAGTGATCCCCAAGCACTACTTTGCACCCTTATAAGTCTTAATAAGCATTGTGTGTGCAGAGCACCTTGGTAGTTGTACTCTTTATTTATGTGCATTGAAATATTGTGGAAGTAATATTATTTGTGTATTTTAATGTTGTGTTATTTCATTATATATGTCATGTGTTTTTGATTGATTCACTTGCATACTTTATCAAAACACTACTTTGTACACATCATTATCTTTCATAAAACTTCTACTCATGAGAATTGGATCCTGATGCGCAAAACTATATCCGCAAATGACAATGACAAGTGTACCGTATCGAACGTAGTATAGGTTATAAAAACCAAGGTCGTATTAGACTCGGGGAGGTTGAGTACTCTTACTTCAAGAAAATCTATATTATTCTATCAATTAAAACTTTGGAGTTGGTTTAGCAAAAAGAAAATAAAAATAAGATTCATGAAGGAGAAAGAAAAGAATTTGAAAACAAAAGAACTATTTTATTAAATGAAAAGAAATTACAACTATTGAATTAAAAGTACATTTGCAAAAAAATAAAGGAGGAGCATAAGAACTACTAAAACATGAAAATAAAGACATGAAAAGAAGAGTCTAAACCTAAAAATTTGTCTCCATCCTTCCTCCCCAAACATCTGCTAGAGCTGGCTTTTTATAGCTGCAAAATTGAGGTTACACGCCCTCGGTCACGCCCGTGACCAAGGGCGTGTAAGGCGCGCGATCTTCTCGATGTCGAAAGGACGCCGACTGTCATTAATGCAGGCGATTCGGGCGCGTCACGCCCGTGACCTGGGGCGTGTAATCTTAAAATCTGGCTTCTGGCGGGAGTCTTCGGTGGGAAGAAGCGGGAAGTGGCGCGGGATGAGTCACGCCCATGACTTTGAGTCACGCCCCTGGTCACGCCCGTGACCTGGGGCGTGTAAATTTAATTGATGTGGCGAGCTGATTCTGGATGCTTGCGGCGAGTCGCGACCGTGACATTGGGTCACGCCCTTGGTCACGCCTGTGACGGGGCGCGTACTTGGCGAATTCTTCACGGAACGCACCCATGGTGGCGGAAACAGGTCTGGAACACCGCGCAGGTTACACGCCCATGGTCACGCCCGTGACCATGGGCGTGTACTTGAAGTTTTTGTCCAATGCGTCCAAAAAAACCTGAAATACACAAAAAAGGCTTAAGTTAGTTTATAAAATTGAAAAGATAATAATTTTAATAAGAAAAGCATAAAAACTATATAATTTCATATTAAAAATATATTAAACTTATATTAAAAGATGAGTACAAAAAGTACTCATCAAACACCCCCATACTTACTCGTTTGCGAGTCCCGAGCAAACAACTTTTCATAGGAGTAGAAAAATTTAAATACTAGAAAAGAAATTTGAACTCAAGGAATAAAAATGCGAAGTCTTACGCCTACGTGTAGAGATCCTAGTTGAAAGACCTATTCAGCATAACGATTAGCTTATAATTTTTAAAAATGCGAATTAACAAATTGCTTTTACTTTTAAATTGAAAGTTCGGCAAATTCTCGAATGTTATTCAGGGAGTGGGTAGCGTGTTTTTTAAGATCAATATTACCCAAAATTGAGTTTCGGGATAGCCTCCAAAGAAATCCATCAATGACGATGGCCATAGGCTTTCCTGGTCGCACTCTCTCCACTACACCAGTATAATGTTATAGCTTAAAGATCAAAAGGGCTTTCATTAGGAGTGAAACTTGGCTTAGGTATATGATTTGGATTTGGAAATCAAAAAGATAGAATATGACGGCTAAGGATCACACTAAACCAAGGTGAGAATTTCCCAAAATTATCAAAAATTTAAATCTCGCACAAGAGTTGTTATGAAGCAAAACTCTCATATTTTTCAAAAATGAGGCCATGAATACTTTTTTATATTTTTTTCACAGTTGGCCAATAATTTTTCATATTTTTTTATATCCCTTTTTTTTCATAATAGCTCTGAATAAGAAGTTGTAATTTCCTTATTTTCACAATTGAACCCATTGCAGAATTTTAATAAATCTCAAATATTTAGTGTGATCATGGGCTGGATGTTTTGGCTTTGGTGAAAATGAAAAGTGGAGGTAGCAAAGGAAACAAGGTAAGGCCCAAAGTGTTTAAGCAATGAAAAATTTAAAAAGGTGGGCAAACAGGCACAAACGATCAAAAGGTGGCCTAAATCACTTCTAAAAACTATGACAAACCTATGTAAATGCTTCGAGAATCGCTAGAGGCAAGTTCTAGCCGTCGAGAAAGAATACCCTTCCGTTAAAAAATAGGTAATATTTCTCTAGTAAGCTTATACATACTCACTTGAATTTATTCACAGATTCTACCGGATTCAAGGTAAAAGTAAAACAAGAATTGTTTTTTCGCAGTTAGAAAAACATAAATCTAATTTTATGCTGAATAGTTAATTTGACATAGAATTCTACAAACGCGTGCGTTTAACTAGGAACACTATATTAGTCAACAATTTTATTCCAAAATTCAAGATCTAATGAAGTATAAAAATTCCCTACTACACTAAACAAAAGCAAATCTACTAAGGATTTTGTAAATGAGTAAGTATAAAAATTCAGCAAAAAATATTTATATAATTTTTTTCTTCTTCTTGGACTTCCCAAGGTCAACCCGGTGAAGGGCTCGCAAGGTACTAAAGGCTATGATGGGAATTCAAGCCCAAAGCGTCCTTTCCAAGAAATTTTATTTTTATTAGATAGAAAATATTTATATATATTTTTATTTTTTCAAATAAATAGAAATTCAAAGAAAGCAATGCTACACCCCCATACTTAAAATTAAACATTGTCCCCAATGTTTAAAACTAAGTATGAAGAATACTTGAAAGAAAGTAAACTTTAAAAGAAAAATATAAAAATAAAGATAAGCAAGGGGTGCCTCCCAAGAGCGCTTTCTTTTTCCCATCTTTAAGCTAGACAGTTATTGTTAGGAAAACGGAAATTTGAAAGAGAAGTGAACAGGCAACTCCCCTAATTCACGCGTAGGTGAATGTGCCGGCGTCAGTCGCCCGACAACTACTCCGCTTAACATGTGATTCTTCATTTGTTCTTGATCTTGAATATGCAAATCCAAATCACCTATGCATACCTGAGGTGATTTGACTTTATACAGATGAGCGGCATATGGATCGTTGATTATTTGGGGTAGCAACGACTCATCTTCAACTTGAAAATTGTTAGTGTATAAAGAATCACAAATAAATGATTCAGATAATTTTTCGCAAGGAGGAGGCGCTTGCGAAAATATAAAATTAAGCTCCGGTTGTTCCTTTTCTAAAATAAAATTTTCATTACGAAAATCTAGTGTATTACCAAGCGGAATAAAATTTTTGGACACAAAATTTTCATGAATTTCCGGTTGAATTAAAATAGAAGAGATTTGCGAAAATTCATGATAAAGAAAAGAAGATCCGGGTGAAGTAGGGGAAGAAACTTGTTCTTCTTCTAGTTAATCCGGGGTGCCCAAAACATTAAGGATTTCTTGGTAAGAGATTTTTTCTTCATCTTTGGAAAAAGAAATTATGGGAGTACATAAACAATCATGTTCCTTCATAACTAAATTTTCCAAAGACAAGGAAAAAGCACTAGGAGAAATAAAATTTTCATCTAAATTCTGGGGTGGAGTATCAAATTGAAAAAGCGGACATTCCCCAAAATTAGAGTACGAAAATTGCGGCGCAAAAGAAGATGAACAAGAATTCGGATCGAAAGATTTATCTTCATTGCTCCGAGAGCTATCCGGGTGACCTTGCCACCAAGAATAATCTACTTCGGGGCTAGAAGAAAAATTATTAGAAGCCGAAAAATTATTCTCATGAAATTTAGAAAAAATATTTTCCTCTAAATTTTGGGGGGCAGTATCTATTTGAATTGGCGAAATTTCCTCAAAATTAGAGAACGAAAATTGCGGTGTATAAGATGAAGAATAAAAAATCGGATCTAACGATTTATCTTCATTGCTCCGAGAGTTTTCCGGGTGAACTTGCCACCAAGAATAATCTACTTCGGAGCTAGAAGAACAAGTATTAAACGCCGAAAAATTATTCTCATTAAAATTAGAAAAATTATTTTCATCAAAGTTTAGAAAATTATTTTCATTAAAAGGGGAAAAATTATGATCGTAATTATTACCAAAATTATTTGCATAATATTGAGAAAAATTATTTTCATAATTATTATTTTGAGCATATGAATGTAAATAACATTCTTCACTTTGATGAGGTGCATTACAATAATAACAGCAATTTTGTGCCGCTTCCAAAAGATATAATTGGCTTTGAAGCTCGGCAACTTTTACAGCCAATTCAAGTGACTCCATAATAAAAATTAAAAGGAAACAACCTTTACTCAAATGAATGAAATTTTAAAAATATTTTTATTAGAAATTTTTTTTCTTCAAAAAGCGGGTTAAATTAGTCCCGGACTTCCCAAGGTCAACCTGATGAAGGGCTCGAAAGGTACTAGAGGCTATGATGGGAATTCAAGCCCAAAGCGTCCTTTCCGAGAATTTAGATTACGCTTTTTAAGATTTTTTAAAATTTTAAAGAGAAGGGGGAGAAGAAAGAGAACGATAAAATTAATAAATATTTCTTTTTTCGAAATCTCAACCGTGTCCCCGGCAACGTCGCCAAAAACATGATGCGCAAAACTATATTCGCAAACGACAACGGCATGTGTACCATATCGAATATAGTATAGGCTATAAAAACCGAGGTCGTATTAGACTCGGGGCGGTTGAGTACTCTTACTTCAAGAAAATCTCTATTATTCTATCAATTAAAACTTTGGAGTTAGTTTAGCAAAAAGAAAATAAAAATAAGATTCATGAAGGAGAAAGAAGAGAATGAGAAAACAAAAGAACTATTTTATGAAATGAAAAGAAATTACAACTATTGAATTAAAAGTACATTTGCAAAAAAATAAAGGAGGAGCATAAGAACTACTAAAACATGAAAATAAAGACATGAAAAGAAGAGTCTAAACCTAAAAATTTGTCTCCATCCTTCCTCCCCAAACATCTGCTAGAGCTGGCTTTTTATAGCTACAAAATTAAGGTTACACGCCCTCGGTCACGCCCGTGACCAAGGGCGTGTAAGGCGCGCGATCTTCTCATTGCGGAAAGGATGCTGACTGTCATTAATGCAGGCGCTTTGGGCGCGTCACGCCCTAGGTCACGCCCGTGACCTGGGGCGTGTAATCTTAAAATCTGGCTTCTGGCGGGAGTCTTCGGCAGGAAGAAGCGGGAAGTGGCGCGGGATGAGTCACGCCCGTGACTTTGAGTCACGCCCCTGGTCACGCCCGTGACCTGGGGCGTGTAAATTTAATTGACGCGGCGGCTTGATTCTGGATGCTTGCGGCGAGTTGCGACCGTGAAATTGGGTCACGCCCTTGGTCACGCCCGTGACCTGGGGCGTGTACTTGGCGAATTCTTCATGGAATGCACCCGTAGTGGCGGAAATAGGTCTGGAACACCGCGCAGGTTACACGCCCATGGTCACGCCCGTGACCTTGGGCGTGTACTTGAAGTTTTTGTCCAATGAGTCCAAAAAAACCTGAAATACACAAAAAAGGCTTAAGTTAGTTTATAAAATTGAAAAGATAATAATTTTAATAAGAATAGCATAAAAACTATATAATTTCATATTAAAAATATATTAAACTTATATTAAAAGATGAGTACAAAAAGTACTCATCAGATCCTAATGCTCATCTACTCAATTCTCTACAAACTTAAGTAAATGCACTAGATAACAAAGCATGATCGCTACAATGTTTATGTTTACTTGAAATGCAAATTTTATTACATTGTAGTTTATGTATCTTTTCTTGATATTATGAAATCATGCTTGCAATATTATCTTAATGGAATATCATCTCTTCAATCTTTAACTCAAACATCAACTTTTCAAATTTAAAACTCATTATCCTTTCTATGATTTTATCTTCTAAAAATGATGTTTATGTTTAAGAGTGCTTATTATATTCTTCTGCTAAGTTTACCACTTATGCTCATTCATGTCTATTATTTTTAACACCGTGGTTTTCTTTTCAACAAGTGGTATCTTAAAATAGAATGCTTGCCTTAACATGTTAGCTATGTTGCTTACTACTATATGTTCCATCATGCTTATATTTTTCTCAACAAGTAGTATTTAACAAGCCTTTGATTGCATCCTATTTTTTTTCTCGACATAGAACATATTACTCCTTATTGCATACTCTCACCTAAACCCTCTTTTGATACTACCAAAAAGGGAGAATAAATTGCATAATTCTAATATTTAGGGGGAGTGCATTATAATAATATTAAACTCAAAAAAGGGATATCTTTGTAGGGGGTATTCATATAGGAGGTGCATACACTATCATATGCTCGATCATGACAATCCTTCAATAAGTGGTTCCTAATCAATCTTAATAGATATACACTCATTCCTACCCACTTTTGTTAATAACAAAGGGGGAGAAGAAATTGAGAAATCTAATAAAATAGATATTTAGGGGGAGTAAATTATAAGAGAACACTTATGTAAGGGGAGGACTTCATATCGAAAGAGTATGCATTATCGTTGTCAAATCTATCACGTCTCATAACCTGTTATTCATGCATATCTTATCACCGCACTTATCTATAAACACAAATGGTCTTAATCTCACTAATTTCTCATACAAGTATTTGTTATTATCAAAAGAGGGAGATTGTTGGAGCCTATGTTTCGCATCTCTTGGTTTGAGAATAACAAATACCGTGTTGTATTTGATCTTGTATTTTGTGTGTTTATAGTATGCATGTTGTACAGGAACTATAGCTACACATCCCTATGAATAGTATATTGAATGGAGGTGACTCTCTGGAAAGAGAGCTAATGCCCCGCGTTAGTTGTTAACGCCACGCGTTAACTTTCGGTGAGAAGGAGTCCGTCGAGAAGAAATGTCGTCGAGAACGAATCCATTGAGAATCCAAAGACAACGCCAGGCGTTAGGTCTTAACGCTGGGCGCTAGCCGTTCGACGAAACTGCGTTCGATGAAAATGTCGTTCGACAAAATGAGAATGCTGCTCGACGAAAATGTCATTCGACGAAAGGAGAAGGCCACTCGACGAAACTGCGTTCGACGAAAAGGCCATTTGATGAACTTTGAAGGAGAACAAAACTCAACGCCAGCGTTGACTCTTAACGCCCGCGTTGAATCAAGTTTCCACGATCTTGATGGTTGCGCGATTTCAGCCACGATAGTGCAAGTTCACTAATGCCAGCATTAACCCTTAACGCCACGCATTAGCTCCCGAGGCTATTTAAAGTACAACCCTCTCATTCTATGTGTGATGATTCCAGAATTCTGATACTTTGGAGAGAGGTTCGTGTACAACAATTAAGAGATCTCCCTTGGGCTATCATGAAGATCTAAAGAGGATTTTGAAGGAGAAGGTCTACAACGCATATCCCATACGAAGGACGATCATTCAAGAATGCCAACATCTACATCGTCTTCGTCCTCACCTTCAGAATTTCTTGGGGAGTTTCTCTTTACTCATCTTATAATCTTTTATTTTATTCTCTTTGTAATTTGTGTTGAGAAATCATTCGGGGAGAACGTCGGATTCTGGGAAGGATTCAGTGGGTAAATTCGCCTTGTGTTGGCGACTAGCTCCTTGCACGGCTTAGGGGGTAATTCACCGTGTGAGTTGGCGACTAGGTCTAGGAGATTAGATCTAGGGGTGCTCGAGGCCATATCCGGGGAAGGATTGGCTAGAGCGGCTTGAGGCCATATCCGGGGAAGGATAGGCTAAAGCCAACCGGTTTGTGGGGATACAAGTCGGTATAGAAAAGGAAAAATTGTTTTACTTTGTACGCCTCCGATTTCTAGCGATATTGAAATCAAACATTACTGTATTCAATTTATTATGAAATAAAATCATGTCTTTTAATGTTCTATTCAATTGATTTTATTTCCTCTTCAAGAATGTTTTAATTTATATTTTTATCAAAGTATTAAAATTAACATTTGTGTAATTATCTTTGAAATACAATAATCATTTTCATTATCTCTGATTTACTGGAATTGCATTTCATTAATGTTTTCATTAGTAAAATCTCATTAACATAATTCTGAGCAGATTAATTTTCTGAAGAGCTAATGCCCAGCGTTAACACCTAACGCCAGGCGTTAGCAACAGTAAGGAAAAGGTTCTGTTTCCCTTATCTGAGATATTAAAATATATTTTTCTAATATTCTGAAACTTCAGTCCCAAACTCTGATAAATTTAATTAAGATTTAAATTTCATAAAACCCTTATTCACCCCCCTCTAAGGGCGCCGTAAGATCCAACAGTTTTCACATGCTTAGATTAGAATTAGGTGTCTTAGAAATGTCACTTTAACCCTTATAAAAAGCTATCAAAATTATCTTTTGTACTTTGTTATATTTGTTTGCATATTTTAAAAAAAAATCAAAAATAAATAAAAATGTAAAAACTATTAAAAAATCACCAAAAGCATACTAAAAGAGCCTTCAAATCAACTTCATAATGTCTGAAATTTCAACTATAAGAAGTTCTCATTATAATACAAATGAATCATGAAAAAGATTTTTCAAAAAACCAAAATATGGTACTCTGTCTCAGCGTTAAGAAGCTAACGACTGGCGCTAGCCTCTATGCTCCAAAAAATTTTTTTATTGAAAAATTCTTGGTATTATTTTATTGCAGTATGTTGTTTTAATTTTTTGTAAAAGTTTTCTTTTTTTGTTATTTAGTTCCAAAAATTTAAAAAAAATGTGCTTAACTGCTTATTTCAAGGATGATTATATATATTGCTTAAAGATTATTTACAATGTTTAATTTAAACCTTCAAGTTTCTTAAAAACATTGTTTTTGCTTTTATCATGTCTTGAATAATATCTTAAAATGTGCAAAGAATTTGGTTGTAGATTACATGTGTAGAAATATTTTTACATGCCTCTAAATATGAGTAAAGTTTTTATCTTTGATAATGATTTTCTCACTTACACCTTTTTGTTAATCTACATGTGTTTTAAATCTTATTGCATGATTGTGTAGTATAAGATTTTATTTTGAATCTCATAAATAGTTTATCTACACAACATTGAATTCTTTCTTGAATTCTTTGTTCTTCATGCACTTGTGATTAGAGAAATGTGGTATTTAGAATATAAATTTATATGTTTGCAAAAACAAGTGAATTTGGAGTCCTTGGTCACAAAAATCAAAATCAAGTAAAAAAATATTATATATGACAAGGAAAACTCCGCCAAAATTTGTAAAGTGTCTTATGCAAACAAAATTTTGACCACTTCTCTTAAAAAATGAAAATCTGTATGTGCATTGAAATTTGTGGAAGTAAAGTTATTTATGTTCAATTCAAGTTATGTTCTTAAAATTATATACTATCACGTTGTTTGATTTATACACTTGTATACTTTGACGAAACACCTTTTTTGAACACATCATTATCATTTATAACACTTCCACTCATGATAATTGGACCTAAAGCTTATCAACATCATTCTCTACAATCATGAGTAAATGCACTAGATAGCAAAGCATGTTCTTTACAATGTTTGTTCATACTTGAAATGCAAATTTATTTACATTGTAAAAATATCTGTACTTGATATTCTTATAATCTTGCTTGCTACTTTTTGTTACAAATTACAAATGAACTTGCAACTTTTGTTTCTAAAATTCAAAACAACTACGTATTTGATTTAAACGTTTATTATATTTTGTACTTACAATTTCTAAAAGATGTTACAAATTGCTTTTGCTGTGTTCACTATTTATCAAAAAAGTTATTATTAACTCTACTTAATGCTTATTATTTCATATTGCTAATACTCTAACCCACCTCCTTTTGCTTAAAACAAAAGGGGGAGAATAAATTGAAGAAATTAAGAAATCTATTATGTAGGGGGAGTAAACTTAGAAAATGCATTCATGTAGGGGGAGTATGCATGCTTATCACGCTTATCATATACTATAAAAACTACTCTATTTATGTTTTATTTCTTATTAGTGGTTTTGTTATTATCAAAAGTGGTAGATTATTGGAGCTTGTGTTCCACGTCTCTTAGTTTGAGAATAACAAAAAATCACACTATGTATTTGATCTTGTTTGTGTTATAGTGTGCATGTACTATAGTTAAATAATCATATGAACAGGATGTTGATTGATGACGATTCTCTAAAAGAAAGCTAACGCCCTGCGTTAGAAGTTAATGCTACGCGTTAACATTCGTCGAAAAGTGATGACTTCTCAACGGATCTTGAAGTTAAGATGAAAAGTAGACCGTTACCAAGAGATAACGCCTGTGTTGACTCTTAACGCCCGTGTTGAGTCCGCGAACTGCCACGATCTCGACGGTTGCACGATGTCAACGGTTGCTATACACGATCACTAATGTTGGCGTTAACCTCTTAATGCAAGGCGTTAACTCCCGTGTCTATTTAAAGACCTGATTTCGTTGCTCAAAAGTGGCATGCATTCCAAGCCTTCATTCTATACTTCAGAGAGAGCATTTCATCCCGAATTCAGAGAGCACCCTCAACACCACCATTAAGGAACAAGAGTGAGAAGGAGATTTCCAACGACAAATTTGAAGAAGGATGCTTGCTTCAACTCTAACGATGGTCACTGCGTATCTTCAACATCTCCATCAGCACTCTTCAATCTAGGGAGTCTTTTGTTCTGATTTTTAACTTTATCTTTTCAAATTTTCTTGTAATGTTAGTGAATTCACCGCCTTGCGCGTGGCGACTAGGCCGGATTCGGTTTAGGGGGAAATTTGTCACCTTGTGCGTGGCGACTAGGTCTAGGGTAGATCTAGGGGGTGGCTAGAGGCCTTATCTGGGAAAGATAGGTTATAGCCAACCGGTCCTTGGGAGAAGGACCGGTGAAGGAACAAAAAGTGAATTTTACTCTGACGCCTTTAATTTCAAGCATTATTGAAATTCTATCTTTGTAATCATCTTTGTGAAATATAAAATTCATTTTCATTACATCGAATTTTCTAGAATTGTATTTCACAAGTAAATTCATTATGGATATTTCTGTAAAATTATTTTCTGGAGAGCTAACGCCCCGCGTTAACTATCTAACGCCCAGCGTTAGCAACAAAATCAAAAAGTTTATGTTTTCTATAAAATCTGTCAGTTTATCTCAAAAATAGTAAACCACTTATTCAACCCCCCCCCCCCCCCCCCCCCCCCCTTTAAGGGCGCCGTCAGATCCAACACTCTTAACCCTTTAGAACTCCCTATGTCAACATAGTTTGACCTTCGCTTTCAGCAGAGTAGCTAACCCAATGGGCCTCATCGTCGTGGAATGACAGTGATAGTGATCAGTCCCTCCACTTTTATGTAAGTTTAGTACCTCAATACATATTCCATTGCATATATCACGGTGTACTCGGGGATGTAAATAACATCTCGCTTAATCATGATACTAATAACTGGCTAACTAGTAGAGTGATCCATGAAGATGTTAATACTTAGAAACAAGTCCTAATCTAGGGCAATTCCCCAGGTTCCCACACTCCATAGTGCCTTAGGGTCGTCAACCTTCCCATGCCAGTACGAATGGATCATGAGCATGACCAACTCACCCCAACAATCAAAACTCAGGTTGCATATACAAATAATAAGAAGCATTATATTTGCAAAAAAGAACCTTGTGCAAAAGATCGTAATAAAATATTGTGATTGTTTACCCTACTATGCATTCTATTAGTTCGGGCAAGCAATTATTACATCGAACTCGATCACAACACTTTGATTTCTTGAAATAACAATAATATGTGTCGATTGAGGTCAGATAACATTTATGATTAACCTTAGAGGAATGTATCATCTCCGGGTTAACTATAAATGGAAATATATAAAGAACGACAATCAATTAGATTATGCAGGACAATGAACAATATAAGAATGAAATAGGAAATAAATGCAGGAACTGAAGTAGGGAATAAATTATAAAGTAAGGCGCATCAAGGCATTCTTATAACTTGTCTAGTTTTGATTGTTCATAAGGTTCTAGTGTCCCGTGCGTCCATTGTAGCTCAAGTCTAAGTCTACCACCTCAAGGGCATATAGTTCTCATCCTTGGGGACAGGGCGAGCAAGTTCTCATTTGTAGTTCGCTTGAGGTGATTCACAGTTTTCATCTCCACTCCAAGGAGGTAACATTTTGAAGTCTTTTCGTTTGAGTTCTTAATAAGGGTTTTTATTCACGAATCAAGTTCATTTATGCATTCTCGCCAGTTTTGATTCGATTTCCTGAGGATCAACCCTGATAATTATTATAAGTTTAATATAGCCTCGTTATACAAAATTAACACTTTTTATGATGTTATGAGATTACTAAGTGACACCTTAGTTATTTTAATTATTTTGGAGAAATGGGTGAATTATATAATCTACCAGAGGAGTTCAAATTTTGCAAACTAAACCCGATAATTTTGTATAATTAATATAGACATGTCATAAAAAATCACACAATTTTACCTTTAGGGGTCAGGGGCTAAAATTGTTGCCTTAAATTTTATAATTATTTTAAGCTGAAAATAAATTTTTCTAAAACCCATTGTTTTGACATTTAAATTTAGTAAATGATTTTATAAAAATTAAAAAAAAATTATATTTAATTTCCTTATAAAATTTCACACAATTTTCATCTATAGAGTTTCTTAATCAGAGGTCATTTGAGCCCTCAATTAAATTGGGTAAGTTCATGTTTTTAAACGAACTAGACACTAATCTTAAAGCACCTAACCGACTGAGATCGAGTCGGCCCATTATCTTGCAATGACTCCATAGTGGATCCAATGCCAATCCACTTTGGCTCCAATCACGGTTAGCCGGGATTAAGAATATTAGGGACGTCAGATCTCTGATTGAGATCAGACGACACCTGTAGACCGGTGGAGGCGATGAACTATCGTGCCTACGCCACCGATAACCGACCAACCTTTGGTCGAGCCACTGCATCTGTTGGGTTCATCAGAGGTAGGCACTTCTCTTGGCGGTGCTCCGGTGACCTGATGTCACCGACGACCACCGAGCGAACTAACAGAGCTTTAAGTAAATAGGCATTGTCGGAGCTCTTCTCTCCGACGGTGTCGCCACCTCTAGGCTTCCCGGAGAGGGTCATCGAGCCCTCTCCATCCAAGAGGAGCTCCTCAACGAGTTTTTATAGGTTAGGGGAGCCTCTACACTATCGTCCACCTGAGGCTCAAAACTAGGCTCGGGTGGGGCTGCGGCGGCGCTTCGACGGCTGGAGGTCGCATGTAGGTAGTCCAGAAGGTTAGGGAGGATAAAGAAACCACCTCAGGTTGGGCTCTCCTGAATGGTCTAGGTCGGGGTGGCTTCGCCAGAGATGGGGTGGCGGAGGGCTCTTTGCTCTCTCTTCTTTGGCGCCGACAGAGGTTCAAACCGACGGGACTTGTTTCGAAAGGGGTCGGGAGAGTGGTGTGATTTCTGTTTGGCGTCTAGGCGGTTTAAATAGGGATATCCAAGGCCCTCCCCTTCTCTCCTCTTCTTCTCTCTCGGTTAGGTTTCCGACAACTGAGAGGGCTCCTTGCCCTTGTGATTAGAGGGTGTAGGGGTTAAAGGGGAAGAACCAAGGTTTGGCTTGGTTTTAAGCTAAGGTTAAGGGGTTTAGTGTAAGGCTTGGGTTAGATTAGGGTTAACTCATTAGATTTAATTAAAACCGAATACCTTGCTACCTTGGGATTAGGGCCACCAGAGAGAAAGAATAGTGAGTGGGTCTTAAGTGGGGTATATGTGGTTCTCCAACATATATAATGAACCATAAATACCTCTTTATATGGGGGGTTGACCAAAGTTAACCCTAGAGAGGGACCCTATGTGTGTCAAATTCAAGGTGGGTCTTAATTAACATGAAGTGACTCAATGCTGATGTGACATGGTTTATTTTTAAGTGTTTACATTTTTGAGTCGGCGTATAGTTTGACATGACCCATTTTGGTCAACTTGAAGAAATTTCACCGGATTTGAATGAAATGAGTTGTATTGCATTTTTATCGGTCATATAAGTCCAATGCAAACTTATTGGTGTCCATTCTAAGGTGGTTTGATCAAAAAGTGATTTTGGGGTGATTGCATCGAACAACGTGACCTAGTCTTGTCAACTTCTACAAATATCATCGAATTTGAATGAAATGAGTTGCATTGCATTCGTATCGATCATGCGAGTTCAATGCAACTGATTGGAGTCCATTCTGAGCTTGTTTGCTCAAAAAGTTATTTCAGGGTGGATGCGTTGAATAATGTGACCTAATTTTGTCAAGTTCTCTAAATCTCATTGGATTTGAACGAAACAGGTTGCATTGCATTTGTATAGGTCATATGAGTTCAATGCAACTAACCGAGGTCCATATTGAGCTCATTTGCTCAAAAAGTAATTTCGAGTGGTTGTGTCGAACAACGTGGCCTAGTTTTGTCAAGTTCTCCAAATATCATCTGATTTGAACGAACTATGTTGCATTGCATTTGTACCGGTCACGTGAGTTCAATAAAAGAGACTAGGATCTATTTTGAGCTTGTTTTCTCAAAAAGTCAATTCATGGTGGTCACTAGGTCCTAGGATACCCAAAGGGTGACCAAGTTGCCTTAATTGGGCCACGGTCCCAGTAACCCAATTAAAAGTCAAAATGTTACAATCCAATAAATATGATAATATTTTCATCCTTAAAAATTTTGTTGAGTACGTGATTTTAGGGATGAAGTAATGTTACCTAGAGAAAGCGTTTTGGGTACTTTTCCCTGACAAGATCTTCAGGTTCCCACGTATACTCATCATGTCCATAGTTTGACCATATACTTTAACCAGGGGTATTGAATTGTTCCACAACCTTTGAGTCTTGGTGTCAATGATCCAAATGAGTTCTATTTGCATTGATCTGTTAGATTGTACGGGTGTTGGAGGAGTCTGGATACGTTGCTCTAGTTGCGTCAAGACACGTCGCAATGAGGAGACATTAAAACATCATGCAAATTTCCTAACTCTTGCGGTAATGCTAAATGATATGATACAGGTCTGATGCGCTCTATGATCGAATAAGGTCTCAAATATCGAGGGTTGAGCTTTTTCTGCCTCCTAATTTGATAGAAGCCATGTACCATTTTGATCTTCAAAAACACTAGATCTCACACATTGATTCCCCTTGTCGGTGTTGAGCGTCATAGTGTTTTGCATGTCTACTATGTGCTTCCAACATTCGTTCATGGATTGATCTTTTTGTTGTTGTGGTGTCATCTATATAAGTAACACCTAGAGTTTTGGCTCCTCATCTTAAGCCCAAGATAAGGGAGTTCAGCACCTTCGTCCGTATAGAGCCTCATATGTGGTTATCTTGATGTTGGCCTGATAACAATTATTATACGAGAACTCTACTAGCGACAAGAGTTACGCTCACGGTTCGTTATAATCCATGATACAGCGACAAAGAAGATCTTCCTTATTTCAATTTGTTCTCTCTATTTTCCCATCAGTTTGTGGGTGGAAGGTCGTGCTGAAAGCTAGCTTAGTGCCTAGATAAACTTGCACTCTTCTCCACTCACGAGATGTAGAGAGTCCATCACGATCAGAAACAATTGTCTTTGGTATTCCATGAAACCTGACAACTTGTATGATAAATAGCCTGGCTAGAATATCCACCATCTCTTTGTCGGTTTGGGATAAACCGTGTAACCTTGGTAAGTCGATCAACTATGACCCAAATATAGTCGCAAAGCCTGGCCAGAATATCCACACCATCTCTTTGGCTCCTTTGATCCCTCTACCTCCTACTTCATATGCTCTGGTTCCCTGCCCCCTTTGGGGTCTGAACCTCCTCAACTCTAGTAATCCTTGTAAGCGAGCTAATAAACTACTATTCATAGCCACTCCTTCAATGAATCGACCTGCTCGGTCGATCAGGTCCTCTAAGGACACTAGCGGGTCTCGACTCACCTCTAGCTTGAACAAGCCCTCATTCAAGCCATTCGATAGTACTAGCTGCAAAGTCATCACGACCTCAGCGCAAAGTAGGAGCAGAGATCACAAAGTATCTTCCATCAACCTATGAAAAATCTATGAAGTCAGCTCTTATGATGAACTCGTTATCTGTACGCGAGTTGGTAGCATTAGTCTCTGGCTCGCCACCATGAGTCATGATGTCTTATCACGAGAATTTTCTCCCCTATCTACGATTCACACTCACCACATCGAAAAATTTGGACCAAAGAAACTGGTTCACAAAGTTTAGACAAAAATGGTAGCTCAAGGTTACTGATCATGTGGTATAACACCATAGATCTGATGGAAAGAGAGAAAGATCACAAGAGTCGAAGGCTAGACTACCTATAAAAAAGAATCATGAGCTACAATGAGGAGGTTCCACCACACGCCCGGAAGTATATAGGAACTTTTTCTCCTAAACCAAGACTACCCAAGACACAAGGAAAGCACAAGCTCACAAATAAGGAACCTTTAGGGAGGGGGTCCATCATGCCTTTACTGTGAGCCATGGGGTCCTATTTTTAGGCAAATCCAAATTGGGGGGCTTGTGGTCTGCGAATATACGTCACGCCAGATACCTGATCTGTCATGTTGTGTGGCTTTTGCCGAGGTGATGGAGGTCGCTTGGAATGGCCTTGCGAGTCTAGCACTAGTCGTGCATGCTCATTAGCCAGCTACCTGAGCCTCGCTTGTGCTCTCTCAGGAGGGAGCTTACCTATAAGAGGACTTATCAGGTACCCCGCTTATGTGCGACCTCATGGGAGGTCTCTCTTATGGATGACCTCAAGAGAGGTCTCGCCAGTTGGCGAACTGATTGTCTTGTCATCTGTCTACTTTATGTACATTTTGGATGGTATTATTCTCCTTGATCAATGGTCAACTTCTTGCTGTTGAAGACCCATAAAGAGGCCGAGCCCACCCCCAACACATAATGGTTGTACAATCATTACATTAAACATATTTCAATATCACGTATACAACCAATAGTATATTTTATAAAACTAGGCTCGCATGCCCAATACAAAAAGAGTAAAATATAAATACATTAAACTTTTATAGGCTTTAGCTTTTCTTTCTTACTCAGCGGCATAACACAAGCAAGCTCCCATGCAAAGTCCTGCAACCAAAAATAAGTAAGAGAAAAACATGGGTTAGACTATGCTGACCAACAACCGCAAAATGATTCCCCTCCCCTGGGCATCCAAGTGGATCCTAGGGAGTAGTAGCCCCTACATGTCAGTACATCCAAATATATAATATAAAGAAAATAAACAAGCAACCCGGTTTATGTGTCATAATAAACATACACGTCTATATGTTGAACATTTAAATAAAATGGAATCAATTACAAAAGTATGAGTTAGGCTCTGTTTGGTTGGGATGTTGCTGATGGAAAGCTGCTGATGAAAAACTGCTGATAGAAAAATTGCTGATTCTGGAAAACAGAGTTTTGTTAAAAAACTGTTTGGGTGAAATGGAGTTTGTAAAACGGAGTTTTGAAAAAGTTGTTTGGAAACAAAGCGGAGTTTTGAGCAAATTTTTTTCTCACCAAATATCAAAATAAAATATATATTTTCCATAATGTAATACCAAACATAAAAAATAATGTCTACATGAACCATTTGCCACGATATCTTCTTCTACGTTCTAGATTTTCATACAACTGATCTGCTATACTATCACGTAGCGCGATCATCTCCTCTACACCACCTGCAGTGTCAGAGCATGTATCTTGCCTCTCTTGTGTGACCACTCCATCATCTCAACCCCTCTGCTCGGACTCACTGAAATCAAAATCCACACGCGAAGGGTGTCGGCGAATGAAATTATGTAAATTCATCGTGGCCATCACAATATCTGCCTATTTGTCAAAGCGATAGCTTGACATGTCCCGTAGTATGGCCCACTTCTTCTTCCAAACACCGAACGACCATTCTATCACACTTCTAAGTGATGAGTGCACATGATTGAACATCTCTCGACGTCCTTCTGCGTGACGTCCACCACGGGCAAAGTCTGGCAGAAGATACCGTGTATCTTGATATGGTTTTAAATATCCTTTTTGTAGAGGATAGCCAGAATCAACCAAGTAATATTTTCCTGAAAAATATTATACAATGTTTAACAACATAAAATATTTAGAGTAATAATTAGATGAACTGAATTTTTATTATTTACCTTGCGGTGGATGTGAGAACTTATAGTGAGGATCAGTTATGGCATAATTGAAAATACGACTGTCGCGTGCAGATCCCTCCTAACTTGCCATGATGAAAGTGAAGCACATGTTGAAATCACAAGCTGCCATGACATTTTGTGTCGGTCTGCCCTTTCTCCCAATATATGGAACTTGACTTCCTACCGGTATGCACGCGTCGACATGTGTTCCATCTATTACCCCAACGCAATCTTTTAAAAAAAGGCATGTAACGTCTGTCATACATAATCTCTAGCGGAGTGCAACCGAAAGACCTATCTGAGGGCTGAATCACTTTCTCCGCTAACTGCAACAAAGAGCGAACACATCAAGCAAAAAATCTGCTAATTATCTCCGTTGAGTGCTGAAATCGCTCGCGTGTTTTTCTCATTGATTCATTATGAGACAATATGTATATTGTCAATGCTAGGACTTCTCTGGATGTAGTTCTTCTTGTTCCCTGAAAACCACATGTCTCTTCCAAAGAATTCAATAGATCCATAAAAATTTCTTGACTCATCATGAATGAGTCATGAAATCTCACTCGAGTACCACGAAGTAGCTCTCCAACACATTTATCACCTGTTTGCTTTGAAGTCATGGATGGAACTGAATGGTTTAACAGCGAGGTGTGTTCGGAGATAAAACATATTGTTGCCACCACATTTTGATGATGGGCGATAGCATAATTTCTTCTAATGATCTCGTGCTCCTCGTGCTATGCTCTGGTATTCTCTGATTCATTACTAGATATTTTCTATTAAAAATGCAATACCAAGAATTATAACTTCATAAATATATGATTGCAATTAAAAATCTCATAATGTCCATAGTGTCCACATCAAGTAATTAACATAATGCAAGTAATAATCATTATCACCGCAAAAACAAAAAACATAAATGTGTCCACATCATAACATCAAAATATAACATCCATAGTTCATAAACATCCCATAATGCAAGTAAAAATGATGTCTCCTACTACGCCCCACGAGTATAGCGGTTCTTCAGCCACTTTATGTTCATGCCTTCCGGAAGACACATGAATGTCTCTTTATGTTTTGTTTCCATCAAATATGTGATGGCAAAATCATATAAGTCTTCATCAGACTGCACTTCTGAGTACGTGCCTAATTTTTCTAGTGTTTTCCTGAAAAATATTATACAATGTTTAACAACATAAAATATTTAAAGTAATAATTAGATGAACTGAATTTTTATTATTTACCTTGGAGTGGATGTTGGAACTTAGAGCGAGGATCAGTTATGGCATAATTAAAAATACGACTGTCGTGTGCAGATCCCTCCCAACCTGCCATGACGAAAGTGAATCACATGTTGAAATCACAAACTGCCATGACATTTTGTGTCGGTCTGCCCTTTCTCCCAATATATGGAACTTGACTTCCTACTAGTATGCACGCGTCGACATGTGTTCCATCTATTACCCCAACGCAATCTTTTAAAAAAGGCATGTAACGTCTGTCATACATAATCTCTGGCGGAGTGCAGCCGAAAGACCTATCTGATGGTTGAATCACTTTCTCCGCTAACTGCAACAAAGCGAGAACACATCAAGCAAAAAATCTGCTAGTTGTCTCCGTTGAGTGCTGAAATCGCTCGCGTGTTTTTCTCATTGATTCATTATGAGACAATATGTATACTGTCAATGCTAGGACTTCTCTGGATGTAGTTCTTCTTGTTCCCTGAAAACCACATGTCTCTTCCAAAGAATTCAATAGATCCATAAAAATTTCTTGACTCATCATGAATGAGTCATGAAATATCACTCGAGTACCACGAAGTAGCTCTCCGACCCATTTATCGCCTGTTTGCTTTGAAGTCATGGATGGAACTGAATGGTTTAACAACGAGGTGTGTTCGGAGATAAAACATATTGTTGCCACAACATTTTGATGATGGGCGATAGCATAATTTCTTCTAATGATCTCGTGCTCCTCGTGCTATGCTCTGGTATTCTCTGATTCATTACTAGATATTTTCTATTAAAAAATGCAATACCAAGAATTATAACTTCATAAATATGTGATTGCAATTAAAAATCTCATAATGTCCATAGTGTCCACATCAAGTAATTAACATAATGCAAGTAATAATCATTATCACTACAAAAACAAAAAACATAAATGTGTCCACATCATAACATCAAAATATAACATCCATAGTTCATAAACATCCCATAATGCAAGTAAAAATGATGTCTCCTACTACGCCCCACGAGTATAGCGGTTCTTCAGCCACTTTATGTTCATGCCTTCCGGAAGACACATGAATGTCTCTTTATGTTTTGTTTCCATCAAATATGTGATGGCAAAATCATATAAGTCTTCATCAGACTGCACTTCTGAGTGCGTGCCTAATTTTTCTAGTGCTTGTCCAATAGTAAAAGAAGATGATGAACTCTTGGGTGGCTCCTGGGTGCATCGACTAATGATCTTCGAGGACTCGGACAAATCTTCTAACACTGAGCTAGCAGCTTTCTTCTTTCCTTTTCTTCCTTTTCTTGCTTGTTTCTGATATATTTGTGGTCTCAGCTGGATGAGGTACTTCGCTAACCTCAATGTCTTCATGTTCATCCTCTGACATTGCTCTTTCATCGATAGACTCCGCAACAAGATTTCTGTTGTGAGGTGTGCAAGCCTGATGTCCTGTAGCGACAACCGAACTAAACATCATGTTCAGTTTATCCTCTAACTCTGGGGGAATTCCTGCATACCGGAATTTCTTTGCCAACAGAACAACCTAAAAAATAAAACGTTTTAAAATTAGACATTGAAATTTTTTAAAAATACCAATGATTTTAATTAATAAATACCTTCAATCTTTCGTCCCACCAGTCGTCTGAGGCGTCTATAGTCTTTCTTAATGAATTCCAACTCAAACCCGTCTCACCATGTTTCAACTCGGTCCATAATTTCCACTCTTTCTTCAAATGATCCCATTTGTTCTTAAGTTGGACTTTATCATATTTCTTCCCGGTTTGCGCTTCAAAAATATTCATAACATTTGACCACCCCTCTTTATTAAAATGGGTTGTTGGTCGATTACCAAGCTCGATCTCTTTTATGCAGATATCACAGAAGAGCATCACATCATTATTACCCACATAGCGGACACCTCACAATTTTTTGTTTTGCCCATCCTTAGAAAAATAAAAAAGATTTGATCTAATAATAATATATAAGAAAACACAAACAATACACAAACACAAACACACATTAATATACACAGACACATCTACATACACACACACCTACATAGACACATACAACTAGATACACCATACACATACACATATCTACACAAACACACATACAACTAGATACACACATACACACACTCAAACACATAAACAATACACAAACACAAATACACACACATACACAAACACATAAACAATGCACAAACACAAATACACACACATACACACACACATATACATACACCCACATACCTACATACACACAATAAACAAATACACACACACACATCTACACAAACACACATACAACTAGATACACACATACACATACACAAACACATAAACAATGCACAAACACAAATACACACACATACACAAACACATAAACAATACATAAAGACATAAACAATACACAAATACACACACACACATACACAAATACAAATACACACACATACAAAAACACATAAACAATACACAAACATACACACCCACACACATCTGCAAACACCCACATACCTACATACACACATACACACACAATAAACAAATACACATAAACACACACACACACACACAAATAAACACACACACACATCTACACAAACACACATACAACTAGATACACACATACATATACACAAACACATAAACAATGCACAAACACAAATACACACACATACACAAACACATAAACAATACACACACACAAATACGCACACACACACACATCTACATACACCCACATACCTACATACACACATGCACACACAATAAACAAATACACATACACACACACAAAAACATACACACACATACATACACAAACACAAATACAAATACACATAGATACACAAACACATAAACAATACACAAATACACACACACATACACACACACACACACGTCTACATACACCTGCATACCTACATACAGACATACACACACAATAAACAAATACACATAAACACACACACACACAAACACAAATACAAATACACACACATACACAAACACATAAACAATTCACAAATACACACATACACACACACACACACATCTACATACACCCACACACCTACATACACACATACACACACAATAAACAAATACACATAAACACACACACATAAAATACACACACACACAAACACAAATACAAATACACACACACACACAAATACAAAAACATACATACACACACAATAAAAACACACACACACACGCACACGCATACACATACACATACACACACATAAATACACATACACAAACAATACACATACTACACACACAATACATATACAATACACATACACACACATCTACATACACACACACAAACCTACATACATAAATAGTGCAGGCATTGATCTACACCTAAATAGTGCAGCAATTGATTAATCTACATACACACACACACACCTACATACACAAAACAAACATAAAAAAACAAAGGTGCATCCATTCAAGCTCACTAATAGGGGACGAACTAGTGGAGGAAATGCAATACCTCAGAAGTGTAAGATCCCTTTCCCACCCCCGGGGCCAAGCGGACCTTATGCCCAAAACCGGCGTCTTGCGGTGATGCCAACTCACACGTTAGCCTTCACCGCTCGACGTCGATTCTGCCAGCTATACGATCATCATACATCTCAACCAAAAGAAGTAAAACAAAAGGCAAGTCCACATCACACCATTTATATGTATATAAAAAGAATAGTCCACAATGAGTTTAAAATAAGTAGAAAAAAGAGTTTATGCCCGGTACATGTCCAAAATGTTAATACAACATCACTCATACATCTCAACTAGCGGAAGCAAATCTCTCTCACTCACCAAATGAAGCTAACAAGTAATAGTGTCCACCTATCGTCCGGTGGTAGCGGTGCGCTGCTTCTGCTGCTCACGTCCGGTCCTCGACTCCTGGTGCACGTGTGGGAGCTCCATGTTCTCGGATTCCTAGATTATTGTTCGGCCCCAATGCAGACCGTCAGTCAAAAATGACCGAGCCCGCTAAGGTCCCCGCCTCCCCCTGCGACTCCTAGGCACCGAGCGGGAGGAAGAAGCGGAGGACAACAAGGGGTATAACAAAAAGCAGGTGACAGTGGCTCTCAACAAAGTATGTAAAGGAGTATCAAGCAGGCATATAAATATAACTACAAGTGTATAAGGGGAGCTACACTACACAAGTCACAGCAGTATATATGTGCAGTAAGAAAATGAAAGCAATAATAAGAGCAGTAATAAGAAAGTAATAGAAGATTGCAGCGCAGTAATAAACAAGTAGCAAGTAATAAATGTACCCTAACTTATATGAATGCCCATACAAACATATAAGTTAGGATTTCCAGGAAATGTAACCCTAACCACAGGTCCTATGGTTCCACAAATTTTATCCAAGGTTCCTAATGACCTAAATAGAACATGGTTCAATTTTCATAATTTTCCAACTTAGTTTAATATTTAATTAGTTTTCTTGAATATTGTGACACACCCTAAATTGTTCATGGAGTACTCTAAAATTTTGGTCCAATGCCTACCAAATAATTATCATGTATGTATACTGAATTCAAATGCATAACCACCAAGGATGTAGGTTCATAATTACTGTTTTGCCCCTAAATCAAATAATTGAAGATAAATCCAAAATCACCCAATTAATTAAACAAATATCAAAATTGCATTGTAAAATCCAGAAAAATTCCCATAGGTTATTGTCATTGATTTGATCCTCATATAAAAATTTCATAGAGTTTCAAGGTGATTTGCTCAAGTATTTGTATAAGTCATCAAAAGGGCATAAATGGTAATTTCCTTATGAATACAAACTTTTCCACTATAAGTGTTCCAAGTAAAATTTCATATACCACATATCACCATAAGTAACCTTCCTATAGAGTTTGGGGGCCTTATGTATGGTTTTACTATACATCAAATTAAATTCCCAAAACCTAGGTTTTTCACAAAAATCATAAAATGGATAAGTTCCTAAGTAAATGGCACCCCAAATGATTTCAATGCTTTAGAATATGAATGTCAATGTCTAGCCTAAATTTCAGAATTTTTTCGAGGACAAATGCCATTTAATATTAATTTATTTTCAAAAGTGACATATGTGTAAATTCAACCGAAGAGGCATGGAAAAATCATCAAGGATCATAAGATTAAATCCAGAGGGTACTAATACTTCAATTGACATCATTGTTCAATTTGGTAAGGTGAAGATAACCCCAAGTTCTTGATTTGACTTGATCCATCAATTAACAATTTCTCCAAAAAAATCAAAATAAATACTAATTAAATAGTAAAAATCTCATGATAATTATCCTAGCCCTATAACACTATTCTCCACCCAGGGATGAAGTTTGGTTGTCTAGATATGTGTTTAGGTCCTAGTTGCTTCATTAAGGCCCAAAAGGGCAATTAAGTAATTTTAGAGGTATGGGCTAGGGTTTTTGGTCTCCATTGCTCCAATCAACCATTTATGATGAGCAAGACCCTACACAATCCCAAAGCCCCATTACCACTGGATTTGGATAAGCCCTTATGGCTAAGCTCCAAAATCCACAAGCCACCAAGGCTAAGTGGTTTTCAAACCTAGGGCATCAAAAAGTCCCTCGGGGGTTCACCATTAAGATGAACTCCAATTGTCCTCAAATTTGAAACAGAGGCTACTCATATACATATCTACATGCCACCAAAAATTTGGGGCCATTAGGGGTGATTACACCCACTAATTATTCTTAGGTCAATTTTCTAAGTTATGATCAAAACTATAACAAAAAGTGCCCTAACATACAAATTTTTGGGCACATGGTAGGCCTAGGGTGGGCACTGATGTGGCCAAAATTTCAACCCCATAGGCCCACCCATTCAAAAGATATTAAGGTTTTAGTGGGCTAACCCCACCTAGGACCAGCCCTAGGAAAAAGGCTCCTCTGGAGTCTACTGACCTTCAAATGCCAAAATCTTAGTTTCTAATGAAACTAGACATTTAGGGCTACAATAGTGTGTCTCACACCATTTTCATGATTTGGCCATTAAGGGCCTCAATTTGGCTCATTAAGTTAAATCAATTTTCTGGCCCAACACACACAAACCCTTAAGCCATCCTCACTCCAAAGAGGGTTCACCCACAAGGAGTGGTCCAATGGACCCAATATTTTTAACAGTGTGTGCACTTAGCCTAAACTTCACCCCACCCTAATTTGGGGGCCCCACAAGGGGGTTTGGCCACCTAATTATCATAAATTTAATTTTCACTGTTTGGACAAAAACTGTAGAAAAGTGTGCCCCAAAAATTCTGATTTTTGGGCACAATGTAGGTCAGGGATAGTTACAATAGTGTTTAAAATTTCAGCTCTAAACTCCAAGCCAAATGAGAGTTATGGTTGTTTTAGTGGTAGAAATTATTTTGTACCAGCCTCAGAAAAATGGCTCTACAGGAGTCAAATCAACTCCAAATGATTTGATTTAAGGTTCAAATGAAAGTAGACTTCCGGATCTACAAAAGTTGTCTCAGGGCATTTTTTGATTTATGGCCTCTAAGGGCCTTAAAATTAAGCTAAAAAATGCTACAGAAACTGGCTAACAGCACACCAAGGACATATAACTTAAGGCGCTGATCGCGCACGAATCTTAACGCAGATCGGGCGGCGCTCCTTCATCGTCTTCCTTGAGCCAACGGTCCAGATCAGCCCGCCCTGGAGCCGCTTCAAACTGGAATTCCCGGCCATCCTTCCATCTCCCTGACCAGCCACCGCCACCACCACCTCCGTTGAGGTGGTGCCGATCGATTGGCGGTGGATTGGTCGCCGGAGGAGGCGGTTTCCGGCGGTTCTACCAAGAAGCCCAAATGGCGAATAACGGGAAAACTTCGAAATGAACTCGGCTCACTTGAGCTCAAACTCGACTCCTAACAGTCCTAGATGCTAGCACAGTCAGAGGGGGGAGAAGCGAACCTGGAAACGAGCTGGGCGGCGAGTATTCCGGCGGTTTGCCATCTCCTTCTCCGTCGCCGGCGAGCTCTCGTCAGCTAGCAATCCTCTACAGAATTCCTCGAACCAAAGCTCCTCTCCGACTGTAAAGGAGCTTCTGAAGCTCGTGGAGGGGTTTAAATAGGGAGAGGAGGCCGGCCTTGGAAGATTTGAAGTTGGAGGTCACGGGATTGCCACCTCAGCCGACATGGCTGCCTTCACCAGCTTTCCAGCTCCTCCTCAGCACTCATCTCCCTTCAGGGAAGAGCCCGAGGCTGATTGGGAGGAGAGAGAGGGAGAGGGGAAGGCTTTTGCTTTAACTTTTCACTTTTTGTCCCCTCCTTTAGCCCAAAGCCCTCTTGGGTTAGCTTGGGTTAGCCCAATCCTTCTTAGCCACACTCCACCAGGCCCTTATAAGTTCATTTTAATTAGTTAACTTAGGACTTAGGTCATTATAATGGGGAAAAAGGGTTAGGCCTCTCAAGTTGGGTTTAAGCCCAATTGAGTTGACTTTGACTTGACCATTTGGGTTGACTGGTCCCCCATGTAGGTCATGGGTTCCATGTCACCACCTAATAGGGCTTGGCCCATGGTGGGGCCCTATTTGGCCCAATTTGATCCAAAGGTGTGAAATTACCCAAAATGCCCTTCCTTGGGACTTTGGCCAAATTGAGGTGAATTGACCCTTCCATGATGGGGCTTTTGGGTCTCTTAGATCCCTAATGATGTCTAGAGACTATATGTGGAGTCAATTTTAAGGTTTGAGTGCAAATCGACCACATTTTGGTTGAGTTGACCTTTTTGCCCTAATTTGTATTTTGACCAAATTGGAGAGGGTTGACCATCCTATGATGGGGGATTTTGGGTCCAAAGAGTCCCTAATCATGTTTAGAGAGTAGGGGGAGGGTCAATTTGATCATTGGAAGGCTAATTGGCCCTCAATTGATTGATTTGGGTTTTTGCCTAAAAGTGCCCTAATTAGGGCATTGGCCCAATTAAGGGCAATTGGATACCCCATGATGGGGCTTTTGGGACCTTTATGTTCAAAATTATATTTAGAATATAGGTGTGAGATCAATTTGGTCATTGGGTGGCCAATTGGTTACAAAATGGTGGATTTGACCATTTTGCCCCTTGTCACACTTTGGCCCAATTGAGGAGGATGGGTCACCTCATGATGGGGCCTTTGGGTCTAATAGGTCTCTTTTAGTGCTAGGTGTATAAGGGGGAAGTCAATTTGGCCACTTGGGGGTCAATTGCCCCTTAATTGATTGGTTTGGTCCATGTTCACCTAAGGTGATTTTGGGCTAATCCTATGGAATTGAGCCCCACTAAGGGGTGATGTTCACCCCATCACCCTTCCTTAAGGTTTAGGGGACTAAGGGTGGTCTCATTTTGGGGAAATTGGTGTCCAATTGGCCCTCCTTAGTAGCTTGGGTCCTATTTGATTGGGACTTTAGGTGTGCACTTAGCAAAATTCTCATCCTAAGGGGTCCTTAAGGCCCCTCATCCCACCCTTTGAGCTCACCATTCACATACTAGGGGTCTAGTAGGATTGGGGATGTTACAAGAAGAATGTTGAAGCGCTGGACATCATAGAGAACGAAAAACTATTGTTGATGGAGATCTTTCACCGGCGTCGTGGCCGTCGGAATGGAAGGAGAGGGTTGTTGTCGGGCTAGGTTAGGGGAAGAAGGAGGCGTGGGATCGATGAAAAAGGAGACGAGGCAACGAGGAGGAGCGGTGGTGGCTTGCCGTCGCTGGGAAATCGCCGCTAGGTAAGGGGAGAAAAATCAGGAAGCGCCGTCGGGCTAGGTTGAAGACGAATCATGCGCAGCTCGCGGGATTGCTTTTGCGGCCAGACGTAGAAAATTCCTACGATTGGGGGGATATAGGAAAGAGCGGATGTTAATAAACGCCTTTTTGGAAATAAGCCGCGCCAAACACAGATCCGATCTGCTTTTCCAGTGCGTTTAACCACACAACAACCTATAAGCCGCGCCAAACGCCACCTTAGAAGATGAAAGTCCTATTCATGCACTCTATTCATAGTTGAAGATTAATATGTCCTAATCTACATCGCAATAACAACCAATTATCATACGACCAAAAATCATGAACATGATTCCTATAGTGCTCTCAAGGCATGCAAACATTGGGGTGTGCAAACCCCTTACACAATGTTAGCACTTACGCCTAATCCGGTAATGGACACAAGGACATTCCCGATTGCCTCACCTATCCATGCATCATAGTGCTTCTTCGCACTGTGGTGATGCAGTCATATATACCACCAGTGTTGGATTTCAAGGGCATCAAATGCGCAACGGAAATACGTGAAACTCTCGTCAGGATCCATACAAAACACACTAAATCAAGAAAGAAGTATTTACCCGCGTCGAAATCAAATTTCGAGAAGAATGACTGACATTTGATTCCAAACGCAGAAAAGTATCCACGTCTCTAGAGGTAACCACACGAACGTCGGGAACACCACGTAGTTCATCCAATGAACTCTTGCTGAAAGATGATCATTTTTCTCTCCTTCGAAATGCTAGTTCCGTTTTGGTAGAGATGTGTCCCAAAAGTCATGTCGGGTCATGCAGACATGACTCCTCATGACTCTGGAAAGAAAAACTACACACACGTCATTGGTACATAGGCGTGTACTGTTGTCAAATGTTATCCTGCCAAAATAAGCACACATCCCTTAACACACGGGTGTGTGCCTCAAGATGTGTACCTCAAATATCGTGCATCATATCATATATGCCCATTTAAAACTTGGTTTCATAAACCAACACGATCAAACACTCTAATTTCTGCATGTTCTTATGTGCAACCTTTTATCTTCGAATTACATTGGCAGTAGGACTAAATCCTTGACTACTTTTAGATCACAAGATTCTAGCAGCCAGCCCTAAGGCTGTAACACCTTCCTGTGTTAGGCCAATATATATGCATCTTTTTTTCCAGCCCCACATCCTATCGAAATGTAAATTGGCATTTTAACCACATAGATTCTTTGCATGCCAAAACTACAAATCTGCAAAAGTGACATGGTGTACCCGCAAGCTACCCACTCATATCTCAATAATCACAACCACAATCAATTATCACACTCATGGAGAAACATAGAGCATCATACTCAAATCAAATCATAGCATATAAATTGAAGATCATGTCTATGGGCCCTTTCTCCATGCCGAGTAAATGGTAGATCATGCCAATATTCCATTTATCCATGTCGAAACATATTGTGGGTGCAGCAGGTTATACCTATATCTAAATAGTCCCTTCAACTGGCTCCCACCCCAATGATCACATAAGGTCCTACATACCTATTAGGCACTTAGAACTCAATCTCACACATGAATCTTCATGCACACACCGGTCTATCAATGTTGAACCCGAAAACCTGGGTTCAACAGAGTTTGGACCGACAGGGTGTAGCTTGTGCTTACTTCTTCTGAGTGCGAACACTAAGTTGGGCGCTCAGAGCAATGTATCTCACTCACAAAGGTAGATATCTACAAAAATGTTGGAACATGGTGTTCCAAAACCCATTGTTTTGAAAATAACAAAACCCATATTATATTTGATCACATTTGGTTTTGTGTTTATAGCATGAAAGAACTCATAGATATGACATTGGGATTCTACAAGCTGAAAGGATCATTGTACTAGGGCAAAGATATAATGCAACCACTAATGCATGGCGTTAGTGATAACGCTGGCGTTAGCGCCTCGACAACATGGATCCTTCATGATGATATGGATGTTAGTCTCGACAACATGGAGTCTTCTAGGCGATATGGAGTTTTCTAGACGACATGGAGCCTTTCTGACTAATGCATGACGATAGCTCTAAGGTTCACATTAGCATCTCGATGATATTGCTCGAATGTTGGACTAGTCAGCATGAAGTCAACACGACGACAAGCATCTCGATGATAATCCTCTATCATTAGGCGATAGCTTCTAACGTTCAGCATTAGCCCTGAAGTACTCAAGCGCGCCAAAGTGAAATTCAAGCAAAGGCTTCTGGAGGGAAGAAGGCTGCACTTATGGAAAATCACTACTGCTGGGCGGTATCAATAACGTTGGGTGTTAGTCGTGCTAAAACGAAAAGATTTCAAAAGAGCAAAATTACCTTCCCGAATTGAAGATTCATGCGTCAAAATTGATGCCCTAAATACTACCGTTGTGCGTTATCAATAACGCCAAAGTTAGCACCCGAGATCTATTTAAAGAGCTGCTCCTCTCCTTCTACGGTAACGATTCCTTTGCCTCCAAAGCTAGAATTCTGAATATTTTGAGAGAGGCTCGTCTCCAAATATTGAGAGAACTTCTTTGGGCGAACACGAAGATCGAAAGATGAATATGAAGGAGAAGGGATAAAACGCATATTCAACACGAAGGGCGAACGCATCAAGAACATCGACGTCTACATCGCCTTCGTCTTCACCTTCAGAAATTCTTAGGGAGTATCTCTTACACTTTGTTTATATTGCAATCCTTCTTATTTTATCTTGTTGTAACGGGAGTGGAGAAATCGTTCGGAGAGAATGTCAGATTTCGGGAAGGATTCCGTTGGAAATTCAGCGCAGTTTGTAGCGACTAAGTCTTGTGAGATTTAGGGGGAAAATCGTCCGGAGTGGACGTCGGATTTCGGGGAGGATTTTGTAATGAGTCGCGTGTTGTGGCGACTATATCTAGGGTAGATCTAGGGGCGGCTCTAGGCTTTATTTGGGGAGAGATGGACTAGAACCAATCGGTTCTTGGGAGAAGGGACGGTATATAAAAAAATGTTTTCATATTCACGCCTTGATTTCTAGTGTTATAGAAATCAAACTTTTTTTGTAATCAATAAATTGTGAAATAAACTCATGTCATTCATTGTTCTATTCAATTGATTTTTTTTCTTATTCTAAAATGTTTTAAAATATATTTTCATTAAATCATTAAAGTAAAAAACTATTGTAAGATTTATTTTGTTCATTAGTTTGAGGAATTCAATTTCTGTGAACTAGCGTTGGGCGTTAGAACTAAAGCCGACGATAGGAAAAATAGAATTCTTTTTTCAATAAAAAGTAATCTTCAATATAATAATTTCTGAGATATTAAAATATATTTTTCTATAAAATATTCTTAAACTTCATCGATAAACTCTTCCCCCCCCCCCCCCCCCCCCACCATCTAAGGGCGTCAGTAGATCCAACAAGTAGTATAAAGGGTAGGTTATTCCAAAACGGCTTCACAACCATTATTTGAATGTAAAAATTATAAAGGGTGGAAATTCTTAATGGAAAAATCTCTTAAAACTTTAGATATCAAAGTTTAGGGTAATATAATTAGAGAGCCCCCAAGAGAGTATATATGGAAGAGTGTGTCTTAAATGCTAAAGCTATAAATATTTTATAGCTGTGCAATTTCAAAGATATTTTTAAACTAATATATTATTTTTCAACTGCTTATGAGATGTGGAATTCTCTTGAAGAAACTTATGATTCTCCTTCTACGGGTATGTAATTGTTGGGATCATTGTCCACAATGTCTTAGATTTGGAGAAGTCCATTCATAAGTCAAAGATATATCTCAGAATGTATTTGATATACTCTCTAGAATCAATGTGCAGGAGATCAGGTCAGGCAAAGTGCTCAAGGAATTCACCCAAGTTCACAAGCGTCGAGACAACATACATCTCTCAACGCCTGTGACCCATAAGCATTGACTTATGTCTACTGCTCAAATAGACAAGGTCGCCGCTGAAGTTATGAGAGCAAGTTTGGAAGCGTCGAGCCAAGTTATATCACTCGACGCCGTGGAAAGAGAAGTGTCAACCAAACTTCAGTTAGCTCTGCGCCAACAAGAAGAGTCGAGATATGAAGGCATAGTTAAGAAGCGCCGAGCCCCTGTACGTTGCTCGACTTCTACAGATAAAAGCGTCGACTAACTGATGATTGCTCAACGCCTAAGAAGGAGGAGTCGAGAGATTCAGTCTAAGAAGTATGTGTCGAGTATCTACATATCGCTCGACGCCTAATTGAAAAAGCATCGACAGAGATGCTCAATGCTCAACGCCTTTTCTACAGATATTCTGAGCTGAGAAATTTCTTCTACAGCTAGCCGAGCCTTTGTTTCTTCAAAAGCCATTAAAGACCATTGAAGACTTAGCGTCGTGCTGACGTGGAGGAGCGTAATAGATGTTGCAGATGGCGGGCTATAAATAGAAGGCATGACCTATGGTTTCATAAGTTGATTGCTCCTATCTTTCGAAAGCCATTATCGTCTCCATCAGTTTGAGGGAAAGTTTGAGAAAGAATCTGAAGAAGTCGTCTTCTCTTTCAGAACCGATCTAACTTGAAGATTTCTTTCAGCAATCTGTTGCTGATACATCTTTCTGAAAGAAGAAGATTAAGTAGGAAGAATCTGTCTTCCTGGGAAGAAGAACAGTCATCACAGCCTGTCGAATCAAGAAGATCATTTGGTGCTGCTGTTCTATTGAAGATTTCTGTCTGATCATTCAGGCAGATCAAGAAGACTCAACAATCTGAAGAATCTGAGTCTAAGTATTGTTATTTTCTTTATCAATCCCTGTAGGATCTGAGTTGTCAGATCTGAGTGTAGGATCTGTCAAGGATCTGAGTTGTAAGATCAGGTGTGATCTGAGTTGTAGGATTCAGGGGTGAATCTGAGCTGTAAGCCTAATTATAAAGGCTGAGGTAGGATCTGTGAGATCTGAGTTTGTAAGATCTGCTGAGATCTGAGAGAGTAAGATCTGTGAGATCTGAGTCTGTAAGATCTGTTTTGATCTGAGCTGTAAGACCTGTTTATGGTCTGAGATCTGGAGGAGATATAAACCCTATCTGGCACACTGCTAGAAGGGAGAAGGGGGAAAGTGGATTACGCAAGATAAGGGGAACCACTATAAAATTCTGTGTTTCTTTTCTGTGTGTGCTCTTATTCTTGAAAGCTCTGATCAGTTTTATTTTGGTTATAATCAAGAACTGCAATAGTTTTTCAAATAACCTATTCACCCCCCCCCCCCCCCCCCCCCCCCCCCCCCCTCTAGGTGATTAGCTACCCTTAATTAAAGTCTTTTAAGTGGTATCAGAGGGTTGGTTATTCAAGAAAAGGTTTAACAGCCTGAACAAGATCTTCTAAGGGTAGATTTCTTAAGTCGTGATGGCTAATACAGAAGGAAACAAAGAATTCACATCTATGAAGCTACCAATTAACAGAAAAGAAAACTTTGGAATTTGGAAAGAAAGGGTCAGAGTTTTCATGGAAGCCTCTGATCCTAGGATATACATAACTGTTCTAGAGGGACCTTTTGTTCCTATGAAGGTTTCATTTACAGATGGAAGTATCAAGACTCCTAAAACTTATTCAGAGATGACCAAAGATGAAGTGATTTCTGGCTTCCATGGATAAGAGAGCTCAGAACATCATTGTTAGTGTTATTGAGGATTCAACTTTCCAAAACTTAGTCCATTGCAAAACTGCCAAAGAAATGTGGGAATCTCTCATTGTCTATATGGAAGGGACTGAAGAAGTCAGAGATGACAGGAAGTCTCTTCTAAATCAGCAATATGAAGCTTTCAGACAAGACAAGAAAGATTCAATAGTAGTCTGCTATGAAAAATTCTTCAAAATTGTAAATGGTCTAAAAACTTATGGAAGAACTTTCACAGATTATGAGCTGAATGATAAATTCTTAAGATCACTGAACAAAGAATGGGATATCAAGATCTGTGCAATCAGGGAAATGGGAAATCTGGGAAACATTCAGCCACAAAATTTATATGGGAAACTCTTGTCCCATGAACTTCATCTGAATACCAGAAAAGCTGAGGAAGGACACAGCAGGGAAAATCCTATTGCTCTGAAAGCAGAAAGTTCCAAGAAAAGAAAAGAAAGAATGTCATTATCCCCCAGGATACCATCTGAATCAGAAGAATCAGAAACCAGTAATTCTGATTCTGAAATATCAGATGGTGAACTGGCACTCTTCACCAAACAGCTAAAAAGGATGTTGAGAAGAAAACAACACTGGAAAACTAGACCCTCTCAGTCATCCAGATCTAAGAAGCACTCCAATTCTTCAGAAGGATTCAAAAAAGACTCCAAGAAGGACAGGTATAACTCTAAACACAATAAATCTAATTCAGAAGAAATTGTGTGTTTTGGTTGCAGGAAATTAGGACACATGATTGCTGATTGTCCTTCAAAGAGAAAGAACAACAAGAAATCTGATGAAAGAAGGCACAAATCTGACAAGAGACATGAGAAGAGTCTAATAGCCAAGAAGGGCAAAGTCACTCTTAGTGACAGTGAATCTCAATCATCAGGCTCAGATAGTGAGGGGCACTCATAGCTCTGATGGCTGCAAATGAAAGTCAAGACATTTTAAATCATAGATCTATGATAAGAGCCACACTATCAAGGTCTGATAGTGAAGAGGATAAAGAAGAAAATGCAGGACTCATGGCACTAAGTGATCAAGAAGATCAGGAGACAACCACTGATATTAAGGTACTTGATAAAACTCCTCTATCTGATTCTGAATCTGAACCTAAAATAGATTGATTCTCATCTGATGAAAATGACTCACAATCTAAACTTCATGATGATGAAATTATTGAGAAATATCAATTAATTCTCAAAGCACTTAAAAAGAGCAAAAGGAATAATAAAAGGTTACAAAAAGAAATATCTGAATTAAAGCAAACTAATTCCCAAAACTCTGAGACAGCTGAGAGGCTGAATCAGACAAGCAAAGAACTTAGCAAACTAAAAGTCATGTCTATTATTCACATACAGACTTTATGCACTAAGGAGAAGTTAATAAAAGAACTTGAAGCAAAACTCCTAGCAGAAAGGAAGCTTGTAGCAAAGTTCTCAAAACCACAAACTATACTTCCCATAATAGATACATTTTCTGCACAATATAGATCTGGCATAGGATATGATAGGAATGCAGACAATAACCCTAAAAGTAATGACAAGGCACCTATGCAACCTATAAAATTTAACAAAGTCATGCCTATCACAAATAAGCATGATCAAAAAGGTGTGCATAAGTTTTATAAGGGTGAGTGTTCTAATAGCAAAGATGATTCAATTCAACCAAGTAACAATAATGCCAAATCACTATGCAAAGAAAAAGTATTAACTCATCATGACTCCTTTGTATTTAAAGCAAACTCAAAATCCAAAAGAAAGGAACTATGACCTGAAGTGAAAACCACTGCTGTCAAGAAAACTGAACCAGTAAAATTTACTATAACAACTTACATAGCTCCTTTGAATAAGGCAATTAAGCAAAATATGAGTCAACATAAAGAAGTAAGAAGACCTCCAAGGAGATATAATAGATATGAATGCTGGTGTTGTGAAAGGGTTGGACACTTTGCTCTTGACTATTGGTTCAATCCAACTGTTCCAAGATTCAACTCTGGGAGACCAGTACTCAGACCTATGGCAACTCTCACAGCACCAAGGATTATTCAACAACTAAATATTCCAGCTCATACTAACAAGGTTCTAGGACCCAACTTGGTGTGGGCTCCTAAGAAAAGGTAATTTATTTTTGCAGGGTTGTCCAAAGACCAATCAACTTCCTATCTGGTACTTGGACAGTGGGTGCTCTATGCACATGACAGGAACAAAAAGTCTGCTGAATGATTACACTCCTGTGAAGAATGGACCAAAGGTTATCTTTGGCGGGTCTGAAAAAGGTAAAACTAAAGGTTATGGTAAAATCACAAATGGAATTGTCACCATCACCAAAGTTGCTCATGTTGATGGATTGCAACACAATCTCATCAGCATAAGTCAATTGTGTGATATTGGGTATGACATTTCATTCCACAAGGATGAGTGCCTGATTAAGAAAGAGAATGAGATAATTCTCTCAGGCACTTGGAGTGGCAACATTTACTGCCTAAACTTTATATGTTCTGATCAAGTTAATTCCATATGCTTAGTAGCAGAGAATAAAGTTTCTAGTAGTGTTCAATGGCATTAAAGGTTAGCCCACATAAACTATAAGACTATAAATAAGCTTATCTCAAAAGACCTAGTGAGAGCTGGGCCTAAGTGGAAATGTGTGCAGGAGGGTCCATGCCATGCTTGTCAAATGGGTAAACAGACCAAGTCTTCCTTCAAATCAATAGGTGAGAAGGATTCCATAGATGTCTATACCTACTTCACATGGATCTATTTGGACCAATGTTAATCCATAGCTTAGGAGGAAAGTCATACACCCTTGTAATTGTTGATGATTATTCCAGATTCACATGGGTATTCTTTCTTAAACATAAGTCAGACACTTTAGAAATATTTACCAGTTTTGTTAGGCAAATCATCAATGAAATAGGAAATCCTATAGCCAAAATTAGAAGTGATCATGGGACTGATTTTCAGTCAGGTGCAATGACCAAATTTTGTGAAAATCAAGGCATTTCTTAAGAGTTCTCATCTCCTAGAACTCCCCAACAAAATGGGGTTGCTGAGAGAAGAAATAGAACCCTTATTGAAGCTAGCAGGAGTATGCTAAGTGATTCTTCTCTTCCTGAGTTTTTCTGGGCTGAAGCTGTAAACACAGCATGCCATGTGCAGAATAGGGCTCTTATCAACAAAAGACTGGATAAGACCCAATATGAGTTGTTGAAAGGTAGAAAACCCACTTTAGCCTATTTCAAAATATTTGGTAGTAAATGTTTTGTACTAAATAATGGAAAGCACCATCTCACTAAATTTGCTGAAAAGGCACATGAGGCAATTTTTGTTGGTTATAGCTCTCAAAGTAGAGCCTATAGAATTTTCAACAAAAGGTCAAATAGGATAGAAGAATCTATACATGTTGTATTTGATGAAACCAGTCTTATTTATAAGGATCTGGGAAGTTTATCAAGTTGTGCAGGTTCTACACAGAAATTGAAGGAGATGAATATCAATGAACAACACAATGAGGATAATGAAGAAACTAATGAGACTGTAATTATAACTAGAGAGGATGAACCTCAAGCAGAAGACAAGTATGAAGAACCTATAGCTGTTGAAGAACCATCACATCCAGAACCTCTAGAAGAACCTACTCAAACAGATGCACTAGAATCTCAAAGGGAAAATGAAAGGTGGAGGAATGCAACCAAACATCTGAAGGATCATCCCAAAGAACAGATCATAGGAAATCCAAATGATGGTGTGCAAACTAGAAGAGGAAACTCAATACATGAGGCCTTGCATCACAGCTTTCTATCCAAAACAGAGCCTAAGAAGTTTGATGAAGCCAATAAGGACACTTCATGGATATTAGCTATGCAAGAAGAGCTAAATCAATTTGAAAGGTGCAAAGTCTGGTTATTGGTTCCAAGACCAAAGAAACACAAAGTCATAGGGACCAAATGGGTATTTAGGAATAAGCTGGATGAAAATGGTGTGATTATCAAAAACAAAGCAAGGTTGGTTGCCAAAGGATATAGACAGGAGGAAGGCATAGATTTTGATCAAGTATTTGCTCCTGTAGCAAGATTGGAGGCAATCAGATTATTCCTGACATTTGCAGCACACACTGGATTCATAGTTTATCAAATGGATGTAAAGTCAGCATTCCTTAATGGAACAATATTGGAGGAAGTATATGTTGAACAACCCCCAGGTTTTATTTACTCTACTCATCCAAATCATGTCTATCTATTATTAAAAGCATTGTATGGTCTGAAATAGGCACCTAGAGCCTGGTATGAGACATTATCTAGATTTCTTATTGAGAACAAATTCTCAAGAGGAAAGATAGACAAGACATTGTTTCTTAGGATAGTTAAAGGTCACATTATTCTAGTACAAATATATGTAGATGATATAATCTTTGGCTCAACTGATAATAACCTTTGCAAAAGGTTTGCAAACCTTATGCAAGGGAAATTTGAAATGAGCAGCATGGGAGAGCTTAAATACTTCTTAGGACTCCAAGTGAAACAGCCTGAGGAAGGAATTTTCATTTCTCAGACCAAGTACACAAAAGAGATTATCAAGAAGTTTGGAATGGAAAATTCCACTGTCATGAAGACACCAATGGCAGCAAATATGTCACTGGACAAGGATGACAAAGGGAAACCTATTGATGAAACCTTGTACAGAGGCATCATTGGCTCATTGCTCTACCTAACTGCTAGCAGGTCAGACATTATGTTCTCAACATGTGTGTGTGCTAGATATCAAGTGAACCCTAAAGAATCTCACTACACTGCTGTCAAAAGAATCCTGAGATATCTGAAGGGCACTCTTAATCTTGGCCTTTGGTATCCTAGAAGCAATGACTTTGAACTAATTGGTTTTTCAGATGCTGATTTTGCAGGATGCAAGGTGGACAGAAAAAGTACATCAGGCACATGCCAATTCCTTGGCAAAAGACTAATATCTTGGAGTAGCAGGAAGCAGACCAGTGTGGTTATTTCTACAGCAGAATCTAAGTACATCTCAGCTGGAAACTGCTGTGCTCAGCTACTATGGATTCAACACCAACTCCAAGACTACAAAGTTCAGCTAAGTAAATCTCTTCTATATTGTGATTCAACTAGTGCTATTGCTATAGCTAATAATCTTGTATCACATAGCAGAACTAAGCACATAGAAATTAGATATCATTTCATTAGAGAACATATAGAAAATGGAGATATCACAATTGAATACGTCCCCACTGAAAAACAAGTTGCTGATATATTTACTAAACCCTTGGATGAAACAAAATTCAATAACTTTAAAATTGAATTAGGAATGCTAAAAATGGATTAAAGTTGTTTTGAAATAAATAAATGAAAATAATGATTGAGTCCTAAAAGGTGAGTGGAGAAGTTATCAGGCGTCGAGAGAAGTTACCTGGCGTCAAGAAAGGATACCTGGCATCGAGAAGATACCTGGCGTCGAGAAGATACCTGGCGTCGACCGAAGAAAAATGGCGTCGAGCTATCTCAACGCTTGAGCGAACATAGCAAGGCCGTCTCGACAGGGTAAATTTGAACCATTTGATCAATCTTGTCAAACAAGTTAGGCGCGCGGCTATTCATCTTCTTGAATTAGAAATTCTATAAATAGGGAAGACACTTCGATAGTACATGTGCCCTAGATCTCTCAGTTCGAACTTGTTTGCCCTAGAAAATTTCTCCATCAATTCTGTCACTCTTCGATCATTAACCATAATGCCACCCAAGAGCAGTGATTACCTTTATGAAGGAAGCGAGCTTGTACGCAATGGATTCCAATCTGCTCCAGAAGAAATCAAATCAACCATTGAGCTAATCTATAAAGCAGGACTCGAATTCGTACTATCTGAATTGACTCTCATCTGGAAACGAGAGGTCTTAGAACTATATTCCAATATAGTAATAGACTCCGTCAATTCAAAGCTTAAGACCACTGTGAATGGTAAGAAGATTAAGATCACTCCATCAAGACTCGCTAAGGCACTAGAACTGCCCAGATTAAAAAGCAATGAAGAAGAAGAAGAAGTGAGCTCTGAACAGATTAAATTATCACAAATCTGGTGCTGAATTGAAACATCACGTGAAATTACTGGAAGTATTCTTAGGAAAGGAATGAATTCAAAAGGAAAATTGCTAACAGATGTGATAAGAAAGGGTCTGTTATGCAAGACCAGATCTCATGATAAAATTTCCAGGAAAATGTTCATTCTTCTAACCAGGATCATTCATTCTTTAAGAACAGATTGGGGGAGGGTGGTGTTTGACAAAATAATTGAATGTATCCAAGTACCTAACATGGGTAGAATATTATCTCTATATTTAGTAAAAGTCATTCCAGACTCTTTGAATAACAAACTTGGATCCAAGATAAATCACATGAAGAAAATGGACGTCAGAATGATAGAGAGATGGGAAAGAGTTTTATCTAATTTTCCTCCAGCAGATGTTTCTCCCAAGCAGAAGAAAGGTAAGAAGCAAAAGAAGAAGAAGGTTTCTTCAAGCTCATCAAGCTCATCCTCTTCCAAAAGAAAATCTAAATCCTCTCCAATTCATGATGCTGACCTCACATCATCTGAAGAAGAAGAAGGGAACAAACCTAGGGACAGTACTCTTGACACACCAAAAGGTACTGATCCATTACTGGAAGGGGTTGACAAGTTCTATAAAGAAAAGGATGAGAGTGAGAAAGGAGAAGAAGAGAGAGGAAGTCATCTTGGATCCCCTGCTAGAGTAGAAGGGATTTTTCAAATTGAGGGGGAGGCTCAGGATGAAATCCCTGCTCAAATTAAAATTGATCTGATTAATGCAGACATTGAGGGGAGCCTTAAGATGAAATTCCAGCTCAAGACAATGAACCATTTGAGGGGGAGTCTCAGGCTAAGATCCCTGCTAAAGAGAATTCTGTAGTTGATGCCATGGATGTGGAAGGAGAGACTGAAGCAACAAAGAAACATGTTGAGAAGGTGATCAAGATAGAATCCTCTAGCTCACATATGAGCCAGAGAAATGATTCTTTCATCAGAGAAGAGAGCAGTAGAGGTAATGGAGTGGAAAAGGAAATCAATGTGGATCTAAGTGGTATACTACCTCAACTGGAAGTGTTGCTTAATAATCAAAGAAGATTATTAGAACAATATATTGAAGATAATAATACAAAAATGAAAAATGAGGTAGATTTCCAGATGAAATTGGTTAGATTTGAAGTCAATCATCAGATGACTGCTTTGAGAAATGAAATGGTAAAGTTTTTCAAAAGAGCTGGTGCTTCAGTAGATTATACAGCTGAACAACTTGATGCAATCAAAGAGACATCAAAGGTTCTTAAAGAGTCACAAGAAGGAATTACAAAGACAGTAGATGATGTTCAAACAAATCAAGGAACTCTAAGTGACAACATGCAAGTTTTGTATAAAGAACAGGTTGCACAAGTCCTTACAGGTACAGCTAAGATTGAAGCTAGACTGCAACAGCAGGATACTGCTATTTTGGCTCAAATTGATGAGAGCTCTACATTTCTAAAAGATCAAGCAAAGTTGAATGCAGATACCATAGATGACCATCTCCTTAGAGTAAAGAAAACCATTGAAAGTGGAATGCATCATTTGGAGGGTCAAGTCAGGTTTCAGAAGAATGTTCTAAGAGATCATATAGTTGAAGAAGTCCTAAAGGGGGAGAGGTCAACGATTCAAGCCAGCTCTGAGCATGCTGTGTGGACCTCAAACTCTATAAGAGAAATTTTAGGATATCCTCCGATTGATTATGAGAATGATCAAGTTTCTGAGACCAGGCCAGCTTCTCTTACACAAGTCCAAAAGCAGATTGCTAAGATGTATAGTCCTGAGGATAAAAGCAAAAGAGAGAACTTTACTAGTGAGCAAGTAGAATCTAGTAAAAGAAAGTTCAGAGAATAGGTTCAATCAAGGGTTGACTTTGAACATTGGTCTCCCTCTTCAAGAGAAATGATTCTGACAGCATGGGAAGCTGTGAAAGGTAATCCTGATGAAAGAGGAAAATGGTATTCTGAAGCTGAATGGTTGTAGCATAGGGATCAAGAGGAACTGAAGATGAAATTCAAGGCTGACAAATTGGCTGGGAAAGTTCAGGCAGGTGATAAGGAGCCAATCAGATACTTTCCAAAGCCATTTGGCTATTTCAAGAGAAGAAAAGAAGTTGCTGAAGCCCTTTCCAAAAGAGCCAAGAGAGGAATAGAGTTCAAGGAACCTGAACAACATTAGGATTTTAATCTTTACTAAGTATTTTCAGAGAAATGTAATTGATATATCTTTGAACAATATTGATGAGCTCCCAGTGTTAACTATTTTTCATTATCACATATATATATGCCTGTGATGTGATTCTTTCTCTCTTCATGACATGTTTTATTCTGAACTGCTTGGGTTCTTATGCTTATGAGAAATCATGTCTGAAATAATTTCTATGGATAGAATGTTTTGGTAATCCAATTTTATAAGGAATTATACTACTTATTTTGATTACCTGTATAGAAATTAGAAAATATTGATTATCTTTGAAAAGAGGGATATATCATTGACTGAGGTTATGACTTCTTCAAATAGGGGGAGATTGTTGGGATCATTGTCCACAATGTCTTAGATTTGGAGAAGTCCATTAATAAGTCAAAGATATATCTCAGAATGTATTTGATATACTCTCTAGAATCAATGTGCAGGAGATCAGGTCAGGCAAAGTGCTCAAGGAATTCATCCAAGTTCACAAGCATCGAGACAACATACATCTCTCGGCGCCTATGACCCAGAAGCGTTGACTTATGTCTACTGCTCAAATTAACAAGGTCGCCGCTGAAGTTATGAGACCAAGTTTGGAAGCGTCGAGCCAAGTTATATCACTCGACGTCGTGGAAAGAGAAGTGTCAACCAAACTTCAGTTAGCTCTGCGCCAACTAGAAGAGTCGAGATATGAAGGCATAGTTAAGAAGCGTCGAGCCCCTGTACGTTGCTCGACTTCTACAGATAAAAAGCGTCGACTAACTGATGATTGCTCAACGCCTAAGAAGGAGGAGTCGAGAGCTTCAGTCTAAGAAGTATGTGTCGAGTATCTACATATCGCTCGACGCCTAATTGAAAAAGCCTCGACAGAGATGCTCAGTGCTCAACGCCTTTTCTACAGATATTCTGAGCTGAGAAATTTCTTCTACAGCTAGCTGAGCCTTTGTTTCTTCTAAAGCCATTAAAGACCATTGAAGACTTAGCGTCGTGCTGACGTGGAGGAGCGTAATAGATGTTGCAGATGGCGGGCTATAAATAGAAGGCATGACCTATGGTTTCATAAGTTGATTGCTCCTATCTTTCGAAAGCCATTATCGTCTTCATCAGTTTGAGGGAAAGTTTGAGAAAGAATCTGAAGAAGTCGTCTTCTCTTTCAGAACCGATCTAACTTGAAGATTTCTTTCAGCAATCTGGTGCTGATACATCTTTCTGAAAGAAGAAGATTAAGTAGGAAGAATCTGTCTTCCTGGGAAGAAGAACAGTCATCACAGCCTGTCGAATCAAGAAGATCATTTGCTGCTGCTATTCTATTGAAGATTTCTGTCTGATCATTCAGGCAGATCAAGAAGACTCGACAATCTGAAGAATCTGAGTCTAAGTATTGTTATTTTCTTTATCAATCCCTGTAGGATCTGAGTTGTCAGATCTGAGTGTAGGATCTGTCAAGGATCTGAGTTGTAAGATCAGGTGTGATCTGAGTTGTAGGATTCAGGGGTGAATCTGAGCTGTAAGCCTAATTATAAAGGCTGAGGTAGGATCTGTGAGATCTGAGTTTGTAAGATATGCTGAGATCTGAGAGAGTAAGATCTGTGAGATCTGAGTCTGTAAGATCTGTTTTGATCTGAGCTGTAAGACCTGTTTATGGTCTGAGATCTGGAGGAGATATAAACCCTATCTGGCACACTGCTAGAAGGGAGAAGGGGAAAGTGGATTACCCAAGATAAGGGGAACCACTATAAAATTCTGTGTGTCTTTTCTGTGTGTGCTCTTATTCTTGAAAGCTCTGATCAGTTTTATTTTGGTTATAATCATGAACTGCAATAGTTTTTCAAATAACCTATTCACCCCCCCCCTCCCCTAGGTGATTAGCTACCCTTAATTAAAGTCTTTCCGTAATAATCGCTAGAACTAGATAATATACAAGCTTGCATAAGTACTCAAGAAAGCTCCTCTCGTGATGGATCCATGGAGTGCACATTTAGTGAAAGGGAAGAAAGTAACACATCAAGCCAAGAAGAAGATGATGAAGGAACCTTGTATTTAAATCAAAATTTCAAGCCAAATAGCACTGTAAGTAAAATGAATTCCTCTCTTCTTGCTACAACTTCTATTTCTACATTGCGTGTGCTAGATATTGCTAAACGTAGGATTAAAATTTTGAAAAATTGTAACTCCAAATTACGTTTAGAAAATAATACTTTAAAAGCAAAAGTCAATGTAGAATCAAAAATGGGTGTGCCTAGTTCGCCCACATGTTCTTTACTTGAAATTGATATACCTTGTTTTGATTGTAACTCACTAAAAGAACTAGTCAAGGTTTTTGAAAAAAGCGCTCCTTATTGCAAAAGAACATAATGAAAAATTAATTGCTAAAAGTAATACTTTAAAAAATAAACTAGAATCATTAAAATTGTTTATTCAAAATGTTGTAAGTAATAAAAAATCTTTTATCCCAAGTTTATCAAAACCTCAAAAGTTTAGCTTCACAATATAAGAGTATGTCTAAAAGAAATTGTGGAAATGAAAAACAACAAACAAATGAAAATGAATCATTTAAAGTGTATTGTTACCCACTCTATCAAAAATCATGTCTTAAGAAAGACTATAACTCTTATAAACTTCCAAAAAAATCACAATTCTTTGATTCATCATAATGATGATAAACAACATAATTCTAGTTTGAAAAACAATTTCAACAAATTTAAATCCCTAACGCATTATTTTTCAGACAATCATCATCATAATTTACAAAATCAATCCTCTCTCAACACAAATTAAATGACCACAAATTTCCTATGAAAAATGATTTCAAGAATCATTATCATTCTAAGCCTCAAGATAAAAATAATTACAATGGAAATTTGATGCATTAAAATAATATTAAATCAAAGTATCAATGGAGGCCCAAAATTAAGAATGACACATTAATTCCACTTGAAAGGGCTCATTCATCCTTGTCTCCCCATAATAAATCATGATATATTTGGGTACCCAAAGGAACCGTCACACTTAGTCCCCTTTGGATACCTAAATCTCTTATTCATTAGTATCCAATCAAATGCATGAAGTAGAAACAATTTTACATATATTGCGATATGACTTAATTCTACTTCATGATATGCTTAACTTACAAAAATCATAAAAACCAAAAACAATTTTGTATTTTTGTGCTTACAAGTTTTTATGGTCACTTTATATATTGTGATATGACTTACTCATATTAAGCATAAATTCTTTAATAAATCAAATTGAATAAAAGTGAATAAAAAGTCGTATCATTTCAAGTGACCTATCTATCATCTTTCTAGCTTCAATCCTTTTTTAAATCCATTGTCTTTAATTATCTTATATTATCATTATAAATTAAATACTGAATTTGATAAGTGATATTATCACGATTAATGAAATTATTTTCAAAATTGGATTTAAATAGGCTCGTTGCAGGTCCCTCGACGCTCTCATTAGACCGGTCGAATTGAACCATCTCAGCTCTAGAGTGAGTTAGGCGCGCAATGAGTCAATGTAAAGTGAGATGGCTGGCAAGAAGACCATTTACGTGAAAAACCCGGAAAGGGTGAAAAACTACGGGGCCGGATCGGCACCGACCAAATTCCATAATATCTTTCGGTGTTACCTGTTGCAGAATGCAAGAGGGCGACAGGTCACCGCTCATTGCAGGGGGTGCAAAGAAGATTAAGAAAGAGGAAAAACTCTAAAGAGGAAGGATATCTCCTAGAGCCTAAGGAAGATCTTCAAGTCGCCTTCGAAAGAGATATTCGAAGGAGAAGGATATCTTCGAAGGTGAAAGGGGATCTTCGAACGGCAAAGAGGAACACTGAAGGATCTTCGAATGAGCTCTCTCAGGTGCTAAAGGCAAGGTGTCTTGAAATGAAGGATCTGGGCTCCTTTTATAGCCTTGGGCAGGGGTAGCCTGGTAATATTTTCGTTGATTTGGAGCACACAGATCGCTATTTTCGGATATGTCCGTCTTACCCCACGGGTAGTTCGGGCAGCTTCGTTGATGACAATGACAACAACGAACAAAACCTACAATCTAGGAAATCAATTAGGTTAATTGTTGCACGCGTTGCAAACTTAGAAACATCCAGCGTGCGCCATGCAGGTAGAGGATTTCTGAGCGCGCTGTGAAATCTGGGGCGTTCGGTGCGCGTCACGCATTTGGGGACATTTGGGGCATTCTACATGCGTCGTGAACTTGGAGGCATTCGACGCGCGGCATGAACTGGGAAGTGTTCGGCGCTCGGCGTGAACGGAGACATAGAAAGATGTAGTCAAGTGATTCCGTAGAGGTGTGGCCATGAGAGGGCGAGCGTGGCTTTGGCTGCTCCTAAGAGGGGTATAGATGAAGCCGCAACCCAAGGAGGGTGCGACAACGGCCATTCCATAAAATGGGAGGGCGCGCCCCTGGCCGCTCCCCTAGATAGGGAGGGGGCGACCCTGGTCACACCCCACTAATGGGGGAGCACCCATGGCCGTACCCCTCAAGGGGGTGTGGCAATTGCGCAGCCCCAAGGGGAGTGCGACTTTGGTCGTACCCCTCAAGGGGAGTGCAACCTTGGCGCACCACTCAAGTGGGGGGGTGGGGGGGGGGGGGGGGGGGGGGGGGGGGGGGGGGTGGTGGGGGGGGGGGGGGGGGGGGGGGGGGGGGTGCAGCCTTGGCCACACCCCGTAAGGGTGGGTGCAACCTTGGCGGGTATGGCCGTTACCCGCGAGGGGGAGGTGCGCGCCTGACCATATCACGCTGGTGCGGTTCGAACGACGGGCGTCACATGATGGTTGCCGCGCGGCGGTTTTCCTCTTGCTTCCCCACTCCCTCAACAATGGGGTTGACTTTGACTTCCACCTCCTCCACTACTTGCACTTCCCATTAGAGGAATTATTTGCTAGTCAGAGTCGTGGGTGTACGAGGCGCGCTGAACCATGCCAGAGGTATGTTGTTTTTTAACCTAGGAGTGAGAGAGGGAATTTCATACGCCGCTTGCCTCCGGCGGCATGTCGGCGGGCGGGCGGCTATGCACCGCAGGGCGGCAGTCCAGTGTACGCACAGCCGCGTGCCGGTCGGGGGTAGGCCAGCAGCTGCTCGGCTAGCTAGCATGCGCCAGGCTATGGCCGGCTGGCGCGCACGGGGCCACGCGCCGGGCGGAGGCTAACAAGCACGCGCACACACGGCCAGACGTCGTGCGGCAGCAGGTTAGTGGGCACATGACCGACCGACGCGTAGGCGGCCACGTGCCGTGCGGTGCCCGACCTGCGTGCGTTTGGTCATGCATCATGCGACAGTAGGCTGGCCGGCACGCGCGTTGTGTCAGGAAAAATATCATTTAATTTATCTTACAAATTATATACAAGTGATTTCATTTTCTAAAATGTACTACTCATGTTGTATAGATAGGGTAATTTGATCATTAGATGTCTTAGGATGTCATACTCTCATTAGAGTGTCAAAGACCTTTTCAAAAAGTGTCAAAAATTCAGTTGAGTTAAACCTGCGTTGAATAGAAGTCGACACAACTTTGACTGCAAGTCGAAGTAACTTCGAATAGAGGTAACATAAACTCAGACTGAAGTCTAAGTCGACGCAACGTTGAGATGTACTCAATGCAGAAGACAGAGTCAGTCAAAGTAATATTTGAAGTCAACGTAGCATGGACTTATAATCGACGCAGAAGGAAGAGCTCTGAATTCAGGATTTCAACTCGACGGATACGTCGATTACCATTCGACGCAACGTCGACTGCAGAGATCATTTCTAAACAGAGGAGGATTTTGACGCAGCTTCCAGTAGAATTCAGAGGTGCATCGATAAGAAGTCAAATGTATTCGAGGTTACGTCGAATACAGACATAATTAGAAATTCTCCTTTATTCTTTTCTAAAAGTGATTCAAAGCTTATACATGGAATAGTTTGATCTCTAACGGGTGGATTATATCCAAGAATGGAGGACTACATCGAGTCAATAAAATTATTTCTGGAATTTATTCTAAAAGGATTTGATGGGTAATCAGATTAGAAAGAGAATCTTATTATCCCATGACCTTTCCTATTAGGGATACATCAGAAAAGGAAATGAATTTGAATTCTATTCAACAAAGGAACAAGGGTATAGAGGAAGATTCAGATAAGAACAATTCAATAATTCAATCAGTCTTCTAATTCTCCCTTCATGGAGCTTTCAACTCTCCCTCTCTCTCCGAAAGAAGACACAACCCGAAATCTCTGTACAGAAAACAGCAATAGAAAGGCTTTTTCTTCTTCATCTGCTCTACAGCAAGAAGCTTATAGATTACAAAGATTCTGTGGATTAAGCTTAAACAGTCCTTGCCATCCTCTCTCTCAGCAAGGACACATCTACTGCAGTAGAGATCCATCTACAAAACACTAAGTGCCTTGAATCCTAAGTGATTGCTGAAGGAGGATTCATTCAGAAGAACTTTCTTCATTTCTTCTTTCTTCTCTTACTCTGTCTATTTCTTATTGTAACTTGAGTAAAGAGTCCTAAGAATCCCTCTATAAAGGATTCAGTTGGTTAAAGATCTCTTTACCAAAAGATCTAGCGTGGTTCTAAGAGTCACCTTATCAAAAGACTCAGTAGTTGGTTCTAAGAGACTCCTTATCAAAAGACTCAGTGGTTGTAAGAGTCTCCTTATCAAAAGACTCAGGCACTGATTAGTGTATTCCTACCAAGGTGGTAGAAGAGTGGATGTACCTATAAGTTTTGGGGAACCATTATAGCTCTTGTGTTTGTGTGCTGTGAATTTCTGTGATGTCCACTTATTTTATTTCTGCACTCTGTGATTATTTTATTCTGGGTTGATCAACTGAATGCATAGTAATTAGAAATATTTTTATTGTTTGTGCATAATATTACAGAAAAGTTTAAAACTCTATTCACCCATAGAGAATACTCAGAGTTATCACTGTGCACTTTCATGCCGTCGTGCGTCGTGCAGCAGCCTACTGGCACGTGCGGCCGAGCGTCATGCAGTGCCTGACTGATGTGCTTGTGGTCACGCACCGTGCAATGATGGGTTGCTCAACGCTTGGTTGGTCGGCGCGCTTGTGGATGATGTCGTGTGGCAGCAGGCTAGCACGCATGCGGCCACATGACAGGAGGCACATGCGTCGCGCGTCGTGCGGTTACTAGTCATCTGGTGTTTGTCACACGCTGCGCGGTGGGAGGTCGTCGGATGCCCGATGCATGGCAGTTGCTGGTGTTAGGCTGGTCGTGCGTTAGAGGGTTCTTGGTTAGCATTTCTTTTGATAATAATTTATTTTTTTGTTTACCTTCTTTAAGGATTCGAAATGAAGTGGTCAGTCAAGGTCGATGCGATTGCGCTCTACTCTTGACGGCGTGCAGATTGATATATGGTGGAAGCGATTGAGACTACCCTCTAGTGTCGAAATGAAGATCCCTCAGGAGGATGAGTGGGATCAGAATCCTCCGATTGGTTTTATGACCCTTTCAGAGAGTTGTTTGAATTCTAGGTTTTGCTTCCCTCCTTCGGAGGAGGCCATCGAGGTATTCAAATTTTGTGGAGTGCCAATCTCCCAATTTACCTGTGCTGAGATGACGAGGATCATGTGGATGATAGTTCTCTTACGGGAGCATGGTTCACGATTTACCTTGGAGATTTTTAAGGACTGGTACGAAGACTTCATTGATCTGGGCGGACTATTTGAAGTTTGCAGTAACAATAGTTGGTTCCGCTTTGGAGAGAAGAACGATTATCATTATGGAATACCTTTTATAGGTATGTTTGGAATCGTTGGGAGTTGCCAGAACTGTGGAGAGACCTTCCTGGTCATTGTCGTCGGCAGACAGGGCAGGAAAATGACTTTTTTACTATTTCAGGTTTCCCCGATCAAGAGGGATTGGCGAAGGCCTTGTACTGTGTCTCTAGCTGCCTTGAGGAAAGTAGGTTGCTCTCGGTCAGACTTTCTTGGGGTGTTGAGTGTGCTGCCTCTGTTCCTTTTGTTCACGGCAAGAAGAGAAAACTTGTTTTTAAGAATGGTGGTTCTGGTTAAGGGGCCATTTTCTCATGCACCAAGGAGCCATTATCACGAGGCTGATCCCAGTAGCCGCAGAGGGGAGGTGTTTCCAGCCGACCCTAAAGTCAAGATTCTAGCATCTCTTGTTGATGATCAGGTCCCACATGAATACTTGCCCCCCTTGGCGTCGACAAGGCGAATCTTTTCCTCTTTACAAACGATGACTTCTGCGGTGAGTGAGATTGTCGTTGCCCTGGTTTTTTGCTTTCCCTTCTTTATTATTGTCCATGAATTCTAACTGCCTCTTTTCTTTGCAGACCAGTGTTCAGAACAACGTCGCTCATACATGGAATGACTGCTATGTGGGTCTTAAGGATGAGTATTTTGTTATTCAGGAGGACTTATGTGCAGCGAAGAGTGCCTTGTTTGACTCTAAGAAGAAGAGGGATCGTGACTCCACCCGTATCTGACAGCTAGAGTATGACATTTCTTCTGCCCGAGTCGAGGTCGAGAAGTTGTGAGAGGAGTTTGGTAGTGACAAAGTGCTTGCTCAGGATGCCCTTCGCTAGCTACCGGAGGCCCAAGGAGAGACATTTTGCCAGGAGGGGGAGCTTGGGTTCCTGAGGAGTGAAGTGGACAAGTTGTCTTCCTTGGAGCAGAGCGTCGAGGAGACCAAAGATGTGGGGGTTGCTTAGTACAAGGACTCCTTAGATTTTGTAGAGGAGCGATTTCGGATTTTGGAGGAGCTTCGTGCTGAAATTTTGACCAAGGAGGTGGACCCGTTACTGGAGGATGAGTGTGAGGTCGCCTTTCAGAGGGGCATCAAGAAGACTCTCTACATGATGGAGAGAAAGTTCGGGTGTAGCACTGCTGGTCTTGGGGCAGGAGACCTCTCAGAGGATGATCATTCTGATATAGTTGAGGATTGATCTTTGCCTCTACATATATCTTTGCTTACATTTTGCTCCTTTCCTTTTCTGTTTGTAGTTCTACTTTTGCGATGTACAATGTTCCGTTCGACGCTATTGTATTGTTACTCTTACTGTCTTATGCAGTGCTTATTTTTGCGCGCACCTTGCCCTATTATTTTAATCGTTTGCAGGGCGGTGGTTAGGAGGGTTGGCCCCAAAATGTCGGTGAAGAGAGTATGCGTTCGAACCGTTGATGACCGCGAGGGGCAGTCCTTGACTGTGTCGTGACCTATTTGGTGACAAAGAGCGAATGCATTCGAGTCGGCAGTAGGCTGTCAGGGGGACTGGCCCCAGAATGGTGGTGAAGAGCGTATGTGTTCGAACTGTTGGCAACTGCGAGGGGGCAGGCCCTGTCAGTGTCATGACCTACTACGGTGGTGAATAGCGAATTCATTCGATCCGGCAGTGCGCGATCAGGGGGACTGGCCCCAGAATAGCGTTGAAGAGCATATGCATTCAAACCGTTGGAGACCGCGAGGGGGCAGGCCCTGTCAGTGTCGTGACCTACTGCGACAGGGAAGAGCCAATGCATTCGAGCCGGTAGTGCGCGTTCAGATGGACTGGCCCCATAATGGCGGTTAAAAGCATATGCGTTCGAACCGTTGGCGATCGCGTGTGTGTGTGTGGGGGGGGGGGGGGGGCAGGCCCTGTAAGTGTCGTGACCTACTGCGGCGGCGAAGAGCAGATGCATTCGAGCTGGAAATTTGCAGTCATAAGGATTGGCCCCAGAATGGTGGTGAAGAGCGTATGCATTCGAACCGTTGGTGTACGACCTTATTTGAGTTTGCTTAGACGCAAGTGTTGGCATTTAAACATGATATTAATTGCTGAAAGATAGCTCGCGCGTGTGAAAGCTCGCGGATTTTTACATAATAAAGAATACAAATTTACTGATAAATACAGCGTAGGTTCTGCACGTTCCAGGTACGCGAGAGTCTTTCCATCTGTCATTCTGAGCTTGTACGTCCCAGGCTTCACGATTACAGTAACGACGCATGGTCCCTCCCATGTAGGCGAGAGCTTGTCCTTTTGTGGGCCTTTACCGGCTGCTTCGATGCTGCGCATGACGAGATCTCCAAAATTAATTGGCCTGGGATTCAGCCTTCGATCGTAGAGTCGGGCCACGCGCCTCTGGTAGACGGTGGTGCGCTGGGCAGCCATATCCCTGACTTCAGCGACTAATTCAAGGTTCTTCGGGAGCAACTTGTTGTTCTTATCAGGATTGAATTACATTACCCGAATACTGGGGACGCCGATGTCGATGAGAATGACTACTTCAATGTCGTAGCAGAGATTGTATGAGATTTCTCCTGTAGGAGTCCTTTCTGTGATGCGGTATGCCCATAATACATTTAGGAGTGCGTCTACCCATTGTCCTCATGCCTCTTGCAGGCGAGTTTTGAGCCCTTTGAGGATGGTGCAGTTTGTCACCTCAACCTGGCCGTTTGTTTGGGATGAGTTACAGCCGTATGGCGGAGGTTGATTTTCAGTTCCTCGCACATCTTTGTGAATGACTTCCTAGTGAACTGAGTTCCATTGTCGGCGACGATTACTGATGGGATCCCAAAGCGGGAGACGATGTTCTTCCACATGAATTGCTTGACATTTTCTTCAGTTATTTTGGCGAGGGTTTCAGCTTCTACCCACTTGGTAAAGTAATCAATAGCCAGGCTGATAAACTTCCTTTTTCCAGATGCTATAGGGAGGGTATAAAGGAGATTGGTTCCCCATTGAGCAAACAGTCAGACACCTTGGAGTGCCGTGAGGGCAACTGGGGTTGATGAGGGACGTTTGCGTGAAGCTGACAACTTCAACACTTCTGGACGAACTCGATCGTGTCCTCTTTCATTGCCGACCAATAAAAACCATGACGTAGAATTTTCTGAACCTGGGCTCTCCCACCCAGGTGTTCTCCGCAGACACCATCATGAACCTCTTTTAAGGTGTATTCTGCTTCAGCTGTTAGAAGGCACTTTAGGTATGTCCCAGAGAAGGCCCGCCTGTAGAGCTCCCCTTCGATGATGAAGAACGAGGCGGCTCGCATTCGTAGCCATCGCGCTTCCAGGTGATCGTCGGGCAGATGTTCGTGCTCAATATAGGCCTGGAGGGGAGTCATCCAAGATGACTCTTCCTCATTGATTGTGGTGATCACCCATGTCCCCTGAATACTAGGGATCATGATATCTTCAACTCGGTGCCTCCGGGACTGATAGTTGGAGGGAGAGGTTGCAAGTTTGGAGAGTGTGTCAGCTCTTTAGTTCTGCTCCCTAAGGATGTGCAAGATATGGTATGATGGTATCTTCTGGAGGAGAGACTTTACTAGTATGAAATACTGAGTCATCTGGTCGCTCTTTGCTTTGTAGTCCCCTTCGACCTGCGAGACCACAAGTTGTGAATCAGTGTAGACTATCAAGTTCTCCGCCTTGCAATCAATGGTGAGCTGGAGGCCGATGATTAAAGCCTCATACTCGGCGATGTTGATGGTAGCCGAGAATTTCAACCTGAGGTCGTACTCCAAGGTGATCTCCCCTGGACAGACTAGGAGCAATCCCGATGCTGCTCCCGCAGTCGCGGAGGCCCCATTGACGTAGAGAGCCCAACAGGCAATGGTGGTATCTTCAATGGGAGCCGCTTCCGGAGGGAGGGTGTTCTCCATGACGAAGTCAGCGAGCACTTGAGATTTGATGTGTAGCCGAGGTAAGAAATGGATGTCGAATTCGCCGAGTTCGACCGCCCATTTCACCAACCTCCTGGAGACTTCTGGCTTTTGTAGGATGGCCCACAATGACAACTGAGGGTGCGTTTGGTTCAGCTTATAAGCTCCGGTGCGGCAGGAACGGAACGAAGATATTGAAAAAAGCACTGTTTGGCGCTGCTGATGGACCAAAACGGAGGTTATTAATAACCTCCGTTTCTTTGTATAGGGCAAACGTGAGTCTTCTCCCCAGTCCAGCCGCGCGTTCCCCCGCGTCCAGTCTCGCGATTCATTTCTCTCGCTCTCCCATGCCCTAGCCAAGGCCGACGATCCAGGCGTTCTCCGGGCGAGCCCCCTCCCTGCTTCCTCTCGTGATTCTCCTTCCCTAATCTCACTCCTCTGTCGACGAACTCGTCGCCACCACAGTTTGCTTGCCGACCACCACAAGCTTTTTCGAAGAAGGCCGCTAAATCGACCCCGATTCCGCTCGCCGAGTGCTGATTGTGCCTTTCCCGCCAACACCGACCTAGGCCTTTGACTTCACGGAATCGACAGGGATTTCTAACCTCCACGACAGGGATTTCTCTCCTCCACCAAGGCATATTTTGGTATTCCACTTCACTCCCTCCTCCTTTTAGCTTGGATTTTTAGGTATTCATCTCTGTGGTATTTATTTATGTATGTGTGGCTGTGTATATATGTGTGTCTATGTGTGGATGTGTATATATGTGTGTGTTTATTCATGTTTGTATGTGTGCTGTGTATGTGTGTTGTGTGTGTGCTGTTTGTATGTTTGCTTTGTGTGTGTTCTGTTGGTGTGTGTGATGTGTGTGCTGTTGGTGTCTTTGTATGTATGGTGTTTGTGTGGTGTATTTGTGGTGGCTGTGTATGTGGTGTGTATATGTGCGTGTGGTGTATGTATGTTGTGTGTGGTGTATTGATGGCACAAATCTTAGCACACCGCTATAGGCGGTAGTAAGACTGCGGCACGAAACGGCAGTGTACCGATCGTTCAAGTAATATAAAATGGAAATGAATTCCCAAGTATCGATCTCAAAGGAACACAGTAAGGTGGAGTTTATTATCGAGGAAGGACTTGAGATTGAAGTCCTTTAATCGGATGGATCGCGGAGGAGGGTTGATTTGGTTGTGGAAAATAAAGGAAAATATTACAACTACTCCTATGCAATGCCGTTATGCAATGCTTCGCTTGGTGGGATGGAGACTAGGCAGGCCTTGAGCGCGCTGCGTTGCAAGGGCGGATGGACGAGCAGGCAAGCGGAATCGAACTGTGCAGGCCTTGAGCGCGCTGCTTCGTAGGGCGAGATGGATTACACGGGCCGCGATGCCACGCTTCGATAGGCGGATGGACGAGTAGGCTAACGGAATGAGGGTCGCAAACACCTCGTCGACAAGCACGCCACTAGCAATTGCTAGTGCGGCACCGGACACGGTGGTGGAGTGGAAAATGGATGGCGGCGCACCTCATTAACACATATGAACTAAATATAACTTCACATAAACATGAAATTAAGATTACAAGCACGATTCATAGTGTTCATCATCAATACATGAGAGATCTAGCTACAAACACATCAATAAGAGAAGAACAAGGCAAGAAATCGACCGAATTCGAAGTCTCGTTGTAGATTCACGGTTGGAATCGCCGGGTTGTCAATCCGCGTCCAAGCTCGGTCCGCAACTACATCCGGGGTAGAGAGAGCTGTCACTACTCTCCAATGAGCCCGTCTTCTTCGTGTCACGATCCGGTAGAGGTTGCAAACTTCCTCTTGCTTGATGGCGATGGAAACTAAACCTTCCTTGAAACTCTAGGATGAAGGAGGAGGCCGGGAGGAAGCTCTGGCTCAAGAATGGCGTGAAGAACAAGCCCGGAGCACGGTCATTGGCGCAAGAATGGCGCTGGAATAAACAGTGCGCACGGTCATTGGCGCACGACCAGTGGTCATGCGCGCTGGAATCCTGTGATCGTGCGCCTGCCTGGGTGGAGCCTGCAATGTAAGAAATTTATAAAATACCATGTTCGCACGACCAGTGGTGCACGACCGGTGGTCGTGCGCACTATCGTAGGTGGTCGTGCGCACTGGTCGAAACAGAACTCATAAAATTGATGTTAAGTGCGCACGCACAGTGGCGCACGACCGGTGGTCGTGCGCACTATCGTAGGTGGTCGTGCGCACTGTCCGAGACAGAACTCAAAAAATAGGGTTAAGTGCACACGATCAGCGGCGCATGACCAGTGGTCGTGCGCAATAGAAACAGCGATCGTGCGCAGTGTTCCTGTACAGAATTGTACCGGGAACACCTGCATGACTCCTGTTCCAGCACAACCACGAATCCAGCCACTGAAAGTGGCACTTAACAATGCATGAAAACTACTAAAGAAGAAGAACATGAAATAACACCAAAAACGGGCCTAGAGGTGCACTTAGCATGGAGTATCAAATATGAGTGAAAACATGTCTAAAGTGAAGTGCATAGACTAGAAAATCGGCCCAGATGAGTCCATAAATGTGTATATATTTGGGACTCATCACACCCCCAGACTTAACTGTTTGCGCGTCCCGAGCAAACCATCTCTCGCGGACAGGAAAAACATAAGCTGGTGAAGAAATTATCAAGCGGAGTACCATGCGAAGTCGCATGCTCATGTGCGTAGAAGTACAGTAGACAAAATTTCTAATTATACATATTAGTTTATACTTTTCTTAGGGGCGTATTTATATATTACATTTACTCAAAAAGTGAATCACGGTGAATCATAAGGTCGTACATAGGAAGAAAGTAAACTGAATGCTGAGGCGAGCATTGCCAAAGATCGGGGCTCGGGCAACTCCATTGAAATCCATCAATGTCGGTGACCATAAGCTTGCCCGTTCGCACTCTCTCCACGACACTTGTTTGACTCAAATGCGTGAATCAATAGGACTTAAGGTTTTAGATGAGGCTTGGGTTTAGGTGAGGTAAACAAATATAAACATGAAGGCTTAGAACACAAAAACCCAAATGAGCAAATGCATAACACTATCCAAGTAGCCAAAAAAACACGCGGATGCACCACACCCCCAGACTTAGACTTAACAACATGGGTGTGTGCACCGCCTACTCCCAAACATATATTTTTACACAGATTTTTCATTAAAGCTCATATCTTTTTCTTTTCTTTTCACTTCTTTTCTTTCTCTCATTTTCTTCTTTTCTTTTCTTATCATTTTCATCAGCTAAACAATAAAACACATCCACATCTTCACAAACATATCACCAAATCAACAACCCAACTCATGAAAATAATAAACAGCTAAAGCTCAGATTTGGGTGTGCGACTAGGATTGACATCTAGGCTTTGGTGAGACTACAGTGGGGCTGAATCAAAGAAAGGGTAGGCACAACTGGGCTGACAAGGATAAAGCGATAGGAGTGGGCACAAAGGCTCAACCAGGCCAAATGATGGCCTATATCACATTCACGCAATTGACTAACCGTATACCCATGCTTCAAGAATCGCTTGGGGCAAGTTCTAGCCACCGAGAAAGATAATCCTTTCTCCCAACTCGGGCAATACGAGGCTAACGAACGTCTACATACATCCCTATGCTACCGTTTGATTCACACCGGATTCACCAATTTTTGAGTGTAGTAAACAATATTTACGCTAATAGAAAAAAAAATATAAACTAAAAGCATAAAAAGAAATTGAATCTACACGAATTTCTAAACGAGACATGAGCACTCGACTAGGAGCACTACAGGAGTCAACAATTTACTCCGCCTCATAATCCTAAGCCAGCACAATGATTTTCCAAATCACACAAAAAGAAATGAGTTCAGCTCAAGACGTGCCAACAGCTAAGTGCACGCTCGAGTGGGTGTAGTGGTGTGCAATGCAATTGAACATAACTAAATATCTGAAATTAAAATACTTCTAGTATGCAAATGAGATGTGCACGTGCAGTGGGTAACATATAACGGCTCTCCCCCAGACTAAATCTAAGCAATAGACATAAATGATGTAACCATGAAAATTGAAAATGAAGTCTAGGGAAAGAGATTACCCAATGCTCAGAAGTGAGCATACCAGAAGACGCGTGTAAGCTAAAATGAGCCGCAGCATCCGCCCTCCAGAAAAGATACCTGCAGGGGTCAGCTCCGCAGAAATAGAAGAAAATAGAAAACTGAAAAAAGAATACTACTAACTAAACTAAACAAGAAGAAATAAGAAATGCAGGAAAAGGTAAGATAACTACTGGGGTTATTGTCATCCCAGCACGACTTATTCAGATTTTATACAGTTCTAGCTTATAGGCCTATGAAAAGAAAAATGGACAGGTAACTGTTCTAATATGCGTGTAGGTAGCGGGTACCTATACGGAGAAAGAACAGTCACACCTCTACCCGAATATAAATACCTGCTCTTCACAGGTAGAGGGAAAAGAAAGTAAGAAGAGGAGGAGGCCTGGTCCTCACTCATCTCACCAAAAACATCCTTGCCTAGCAAGGTGTCGTCAACAGGGAGGTGGCGGGAGGAAAAGGCAATGAGTGGAACTTCCTCTACGGAGGGGGAATCATACTCCTCACATAAGAGGATGCTCTCATCATTGACTTGGGCAATATGCACCAAATCCTCCTGGGGTACCTGTGAAGACTCAACCTGCACAGGCTCGGATGAAGAGGGGGGATCGAGAAATAAACAAGACGAAGAACATAAATAATCAAAAATCGGGGGAGTGGTCCCGGTCTCACTCCCATCAGGTTGGGGAAGTAAAATAATGTTTGCATTGTCATCAATGCTACCAGATTCGGCGGGATCAACAGTGGCCAAGCTAGAGATTTGGACTTCCTCCACCGGTGCTGAGGAAAACTCCTCTTCACTTGGAAGGTTGTCCTCCTCCATAGGAACAAGCATGACACTAAAGTCACCAGCCTCCTCTTGCGACACATAATCAACAATGTCATCAGAGACGAGTGTAGTATGCACAACAGGGAGAGGAATAGTGCTCGGATAAAAGTCGAGCACCGATTCCTCACAAAGAATCGAATCCACTAGGGGTGGTGGATGCACTGGGAGAATAGGCTCAGTAATGTCGGTGCCCAGATCAGCCACACATCTGGTGACTGTGTCAACGCCATACCCTTCAAGATGTGAAGGTGGCAAAGACACAAAATCGGATGTTGAAGGTGTGCCGCTAGAGTTAGGATTCGGGACGATCCGGATATCCGGCTCGTCATCCTCATCCAATTTGCGACGAAAAGCAGTACAATCCTTCAGGGCATGATCTGTGCTCCGACAAAACTGGCACTGCCTAGCGGGCTTCTTTGGCACAGCGGGTGCTGAAGCCGAAAAGAAGTAAGACAGTAAAGGCTCAGCAGAGTAGCCATAAGACTTACGCACACCATATGGAGTATCAGACGAAGTCGATGCTTTATATGCTGGGCGAGAAGAATTATGCCCACCATTCTCCGCAGGGCATTCATCACTAGAGTGGGAGGTAGCTCCACACCAACGGCAACGTATATTAAGATGTGCCCACATAGTGCGAAGATAAAACGATTCAAATAGAAAAACACTATTGTGCGAAATACCACACCTAACAAAAATTACTAAAGCAACCTAATTAAAACAGGAAAATGGAATAAAAATAAATAAAACAAAGAAATGCAATTACAAATGGAAGAGCTTCTCTCTCAGGTGTTCCCTCTCCAGAAAACTCACACGACTGTGTTCCCCGGCAACGGCGCCAAAAACTTGATGGCGCAAATCTTAGCACACCACTATAGGCGGTAGTAAGACTGCGGCACGAAACGACAGTGTACCGATCGTTCAAGTAATATAAAATGGGAATGAATTCCCAAGTATCGATCTCAAAGGAACGCAGTAAGGTGGAGTTTATTATCGAGGAAGGACTTGAGATTGAAGTCCTTTAATCGGATGGATCGCAGAGGAGGGTTGATTTGGTTGTGGAAAATAAAGGAAAATATTACAACTACTCCTATGCAATGCCGTTATGCAATGCTTCGCTTGGCGGAATGGAGACTAGGCAGGCCTTGAGCGCACTGCGTCGCAAGGGCGGATGGACGAGCAGGCAAGCGGAATCGAACTATGCAGGCCTTGAGCGCGCTGCTTCGTAGGGCGAGATGGATTACACGGGCCGCGATGCCACGCTTCGATAGGCGGATGGACGAGTAGGCTAACGGAATGAGGGTCGCAAACACCTCGTCGACAAGCACGCCACTAGCAATTGCTAGTGCGACACCGGACACGGTGGTGGAGTGGAAAATGGATGGCGGCGCACCTCATTAACACATATGAACTAAATATAACTTCACATAAACATGAAATTAAGATTACAAGCACGATTCATAGTGTTCATCATCAATACATGAGAGATCTAGCTACAAACACATCAATAAGAGAAGAACAAGGCAAGAAATCGACCGAATCCGAAGTCTCGTTGTAGATTAACGGTTGGAATCGCCGGGTTGTCAATCCGCATCCAAGCTCGGTCCGCAACTACGTCCGGGGTAGAGAGAGCTTTCACTACTCTCCAATGAGCCAGTCTTCTTCGTGTCACGATCCGGTAGTGGTTGCAAACTTCCTCTTGCTTGATGGCGATGGCGACTAAACCTTCCTTGAAACTCTAGGATGAAGGAGGAGGCCAAGAGGAAGCTCCGGCTCAAGAATGGCGTGAAGAACAAGCCCGGAGCACCTCCCGATGGTGGGTGGCGATGGAGGGGCAAAATCGGGCGCTCTGGAGCAGGAAACGGCGGACTGGCGGAAGAAAATGCGGAGGTCCCTGATGAGTCCCAATTATATACACATATATGGACTCATCTGGGATGATTTTCTAGTCTATGCACTACATTTTAGGCATGTTTTCGCTCATATTTGTTATACCATGCTACGTGCACTTCTAGGCCCGTTTTGGTGTTATTTCTTGTTTATCTTCGTTATTAGTTTTCATGCATTGTTAAGTGCCACCTTCAGTGGCTAGATTGGTGTTGTGTGCTGGAACAGGAGTCGTGCGGGTGTTCCCGGTACAATTCTGTACAGGAACACTGCGCACAATCACTGTTTCTATTGCGCACGACCACTGGTCGTGCGCCGCTGATCGTGTGCACTTAACCCTATTTTTTGAGTTCTGTCTCGGACAGTGCGCACGACCACCAACGATATTGCGCACGACCACCGGTCGTGCGCCACTGGTCGTGCGAACATGGTATTTTATAAATTTCTTACATTGCAGGCTCCACCCAGGCAGGCGCACGATCACAGGATTCCAGCGTGCACGACCACTGGTCGTGCGCCAATGACCGTGCGCACTGTTTATTCCAGCGCCTATAAATACTCCTGCTCGCAAATTAGGTCGGCTCTCCGATTTTCTTCCGCCCGAGTCCGCCGTTTCCTGCTCCGTTCCGCCCGATTTCGCCCCTCCATCGCCGCCCACCATCGGGAGGTGCTCCGGGCTTGTTCTTCACGCCATTCTTGAGCCGGAGCTTACTCTCGGCCTCCTCCTTCATCCAAGAGCTTCAAGGAAGGTTTAGCCGCCATCGCCATCAAGCAAGAGGAAGTTTGCAACCTCTACCGGATCGTGACACGAAGAAGACGGGCTCATTGGAGAGTAGTGAAAGCTCTCTCTACCCCGGACGTAGTTGCGGACCGAGCTTGGACGCGGATTGACAACCCGGCGATTCCAACCGTGAATCTACAACGAGACTTCGGATTCGGTCGATTTCTTGCCTTATTCTTCTCTTATTGATGTATATGTAGCTGAACTAACATTTTGATGAAGTATACTTTCACTTGTTAACATTAGTATGAAATCATGTCTATGTGATTGAGTAATCTTGTTATATTTTCATTTGAGGTGTGCCCCGTGGTGTGGATTGTTTGTTGTGTTGTGCCTCCCTAACAATTGTTAGTGGTGTGCTTTGCGAAGAGGTGCTTGCGACCCTCATTTCGTCGTTCTCTCCATTCCATTTGTATGCCTACTCTTCCATCCGCCTAGCGAAGCGTGGCACAGCGGCCCGTGTAATCCATTCGCCCTACGAAGCAGTGCGCTCAAGGCCTGCATAGTTCAATTCTGCTTGCCTACTCGTCCATCCTCCCTTGCGACGCAGCGCGCTCAAGGCCTGCCTAGTCTCCATCTCGCCAAGCGAAGCTTTGCATAGCGGCATAGCATAGGAGTAGTTTAAGTTTTTTTCTTTTATTTTCCACAAACTAAATCCCCCTTTCGTCCGCACTCCACCTATTGCTGGACTTCGATCTCAAGTCCTTCCTCGAACGTTAACTCCACCTTACTGTGTTCCTTGAGAGATTCGATACTCGGGGATTACTCCTCGTTTTATATTACTTGAACGATCAGTATACTGCCGTTTCGTGCCGCAGTCTTACTACCGCCTATAACGGTGTGCTAAGATTTGCGCCATCAAGTTTTTGGCGCCGTTGCCGGGGAACACAGACGTGTGAGTTTTCTTGAGAGGGAGAGCTGAGAGAGAGAAGTTTCTTCCAGTGTGTATAGCCGCCTTGTTATTTTTGTTTGCTTTTTACTTATTTACTGCTTGTTATTATTTCTTTCCCTCTTATTTTAAAGTTTTAGGCAAGTCTAATCCAAGAAGTTTTATTAGTTTGTGTAAATTTTCTTGCAAAGAATTTCAGTCTCGTTATACCTGCTTTTATTATTGAAAATGTCGTCAGGGGATATTTCACCTAGCTTTAATGACAAGATGGTCTATTATATAGACCAAATGAATGAGTTAAATGCTAGGCAGTGTAGGAACATTGTTTGCTTGTTGTGTCGAGGAGAGGGTCATGAATTGAAGGACTGTCCTAGTCTTTTCAATCCTGACCGCTGCTCCTCCACTCATGACAACATTGTCCCTATCGCTCATTATTTACCCATGGAGGCAATTGTGCCCTTTACCTCCGAGCTTGTCTCGTGCATGGACTCCTCACTCCCTGTGTATGGCTTCACTCCCAGTGATGATGATCACTCATCTGTTAGCCAACAAGGAGAGGAATGGGAGCTCCTAGATGCACCTGAGTATGATGAGGAAAGTATTCTTTGCATCGGGGAGGCTTTAGCAGATCTTTTTGTGGAGGAACCAAATCTTTGTGTTCTCCAATTTCTTTGCAAGATTTTTCTACACACATTCTTTATGATCCTATCAAAGTAAAGGAGCGGGGTGATGCTTCTGACTCGGAGGATGCTCCAAAGTGGGATGAGGAGTTTGTTTTCCCCGAAGGGGAGAATGAATACTTTGAACACGATGGTGCACCTCGGTGGGATGAGGAGGATACTCTTTCTGATGAGGAGGTTCGCACTTCCTCATGGGACGAGGAGGTCCAACTCACCACCGAGGCCCTTGAGTTCTTGGGTTCCCCTCGCCATGATACTTACGATGATGATAGCGATCTATCCTTGGATCCTGCTGGGAGTGAGACCGGGACCACTCCCCCGATTTTTGATCATTTATGTCATTCTTCTCTTTTATTTCCTGACCCCCCTTCTTCATCTGAGCCTGTGCAGGTTGAGTCTTCACAGGTACATCAGGAGGACTTGAAGCATGATGCTCAAGTCAATGATGAGTGTATCCACATATGTGAGGAGGTTGACCCCTCCTCCATAGAGGAAGCCTCATTCATTGCCTTCTCCTCCTGTCGCCTACCTGAAGATGACACCTTGCTGGGCAAGGATGTTTTTGGTGAGAATAGTGAGGAGGACTCCTCCTTCACTTCTTACTTTCTTCTTCCCCTACCTGTGAAGAGCAGGTATTTTTATTTAGGTAGGGGAGTGATTGTTCTATCACCGTATCGGTACCCGCTACCGACACGGATATTAGGCCAGTTACCTGTCCACTTCTCCTTCCATACGCCCATCAGCTAGAACCTTTAGTTTTTGAATAAGTCGTGCTGGGATGACAATAACCCCAGTAGTTATCTTACTTTCTCAAGCATTTCATTTTATTCAATCCTGCTTAGTTAGTTGTAGTTTATTTTTTTTTTAGTCTTCTATTTTCTTTTGTTTCTGCGGAGCTGACCCCTGCAGGTATCTTTTCTGGATGGCGGATGCTGCGGCTCATTTTAGCTTACACGCCAATCTTCTGGTGTGCTCATTTCTGAGCACTGGGTACTCTCTTTCCCTAGCCTATGCTGATTTTCATGTCATATATTTTGTGGATTGTTTAGTTTAAGTCTGAGGGAGAGCAGTTTTTGTACCCACTCACGTGTACTCTTGCATAGCATGCTAGAAGTACTTTTATTTTAGCTTATTGGAAATTGTTGTTCATTTTCATTGCACACCACAGCACCCACTTGAGCGCGTACTCGTCTGTATGCGTGCTCTGTAGTGAATTTAATTCTTTTGCTTATGTGGGAAAGTCTAGGTGATAGCTTAGGACTATGTAGCAGAGTAAAATGTTGACTCCAGTAGTGCTCCTAGTCGAGTGCTCGGTTGCATAGAAATTTGTGTAGATTAGACTTCTCTTTATACTTATGGTTTTATATTTTTTTTTCTATTTGTGTAAATGTTGTTTACTCTACTCAAATGGTGAATCTGGTGGAATCAAACGGTAGCATAGGGATGTGTGTAAACGATCGCTAGACTCATATTGCTTGAGTCGGGAGAAAGGAGAATCTTTCTCGGTGGCTAGAACTTGCCCCAAGCGATTCTTGAAGCATTGGCATAGGATAGTTCTAGTGCGTGAGAATGACGTAGGCCATTATTTTGGCCCGGTTGAACCTTTATTTCACGCCTTTCGTCTACCCTTGCTAACCCCTTTGTGCCTACCCTTTTCTTGATTCAGCTCCACATATATCTCACCAAAGCCTAAAAGCCTAACCTAGTCGCACACCCAAATCTGAGCTTTAGTTGTAGTTTTATTTACATTGTGGGGGGTGTTGATTGTGGTGTTTATTATGTGAATCTGTGGATATGCTCATTTGAAAATTTTGCTGAAAGAAAAAAAAACAAGAAAAAGAAGATAGAAAAGAAAAAAAAATGAAAAGGAAAAGAGAAAAAAAGAAAAATGAGTTTTATTGAATAATCATGTAGAAAAATTATGTATTGGGAGTAGGCGGTGCACACACCTATGTTGCAAAAGTCCAAGTCTGGGGGTGTGGTGCATTTGTATTCGATTTTGGGGCGCAGGTAGTTACTTTTAAAGCTCATTTGGGTTATGTGTTATAAGCCATTTTGTTTATCATTGTTTACCTCACCGTAACCCAAGCCTCAATTAAAACCTGAAAGTCCTACTGACTCACGCCTTGAACCAATCTAGTGTCGTGGGGAGAATGTGACCGGGCAAGCTTATGGTCACCGACACTGATGGATTTCAGTGGAGTTTGTCCCGCATCCCGATCTTGAGCAATACTCATCTCAGCGCTTAGTTTACTTTCTCCGTATGCATGACCAAATGATTCACCGTTGTTCACCATTTTGAGTAGTTGTAATATGCTTTTACTCTTTTCGAAATATATAAACTGTTTATATAACCAGAAATCTTCTCTACTATTTTTCTTATGCACGTGAGCATGCGACTTCGCATGGTACTCTGTATTGTAATTTTAAACTATCTACTTTTCTTTCCCCGTTCGCTTAGAATTTGTTTGCTCGGGACGCGCAAACAGGTAAGTCTGGGGGTGTGATGAGTCCCAATTATATACACATATATGGACTCATCTGGGCCGATTTTCTAGTCTATGCACTACATTTTAGGCATGTTTTCGCTCATATTTGTTATTCCATGCTACGTGCACTTCTAGGCCCGTTTTGGTGTTATTTCTTGTTTATCTTAGTTATTAGTTTTCATGCATTGTTAAGTGCCACATTCAGTGGCTAGATTGGTGTTGTATGCTGGAACAGGAGTCGTGAGGGTGTTCCCGGTACAATTCTGTACAGGAACACTGCGCACGATCACTGTTTCTATTGCGCACGACCACTGGTCGTGCGCCGCTGATCGTGTGCACTTAACCCTATTTTTTGAGTTCTGTCTTGGACAGTGCGCACGACCACCAACGATATTGCGCACGACCACCGGTCGTGCGCCACTGGTCGTGCGAACATGGTATTTTATAAATTTCTTACATTGCAGGCTCCACCCAGGCAGGCGCACGATCACAGGATTCCAGCGTGCACGACCACTGGTCGTGCGCCAATGGCCGTGCGCACTGTTTATTCCAGCGCCTATAAATACTCCTGCTCGCAAATTAGGTCGGCTCTCCGATTTTCTTCCGCCCGAGTCCGCCGTTTCCTGCTCCGTTCTGCCCGATTTCGCCCCTCCATCGCCGCCCACCATCGGGAGGTGCTCCGGGCTTGTTCTTCACGCCATTCTTGAGCCGGAGCTTCCTCTCGGCCTCCTCCTTCATCCAAGAGCTTCAAGGAAGGTTTAGCCGCCATCGCCACCAAGCAAGAGGAAGTTTGCAACCTCTACCGGATCGTGAGACGAAGAAGATGGGCTCATTGGAGAGTAGTGAAAGCTCTCTCTACCCCGGACGTAGTTGCGGACCGAGCTTGGACGCGGAGTGACAAACCGGCGATTCCAACCGTGAATCTACAACGAGACTTCGGATTCGGTCGATTTCTTGCCTTATTCTTCTCTTATTGATGTATATGTAGCTGAACTAACATTTTGATGAAGTATACTTTCACTTGTTAACATTAGTATGAAATCATGTCTATGTGATTGAGTAATCTTGTTATATTTTCATTTGAGGTGTGCCCTGTGGTGTGGATTGTATGTTGTGTTGTGCCGCCCTAACAATTGTTAGTGGTGTGCTTTGCGAAGAGGTGCTTGTGACCCTCATTTCGCCGTTCTCTCCGTTCCATTCGTATGCCTACTCTTCCATCCGCCTAGCGAAGCGTGGCACAGCGGCCCGTGTAATCCATTCGCCCTACGAAGCAGTGCGCTCAAGGCCTGCATAGTTTGATTTCGCTTGCCTACTCGTCCATCCGCCCTTGCGACGCAGCGCGCTCAAGGCCTGCCTAGTCTCCATCCCGCCAAGCGAAGCTTTGCATAGCGGCATAGCATAGGAGTAGTTTAAGTTGTTTTCTTTTATTTTACACAAACCAAATCCCCCTTTCGTCCGCACTCCACCTATTGCTGGACTTCGATCTCAAGTCCTTCCTCGAACGTTAACTCCACCTTACTGTGTTCCTTGAGAGATTCGATACTCGGGGATTACTCCTCATTTTATATTACTTGAACGATCGGTATACTGCCGTTTCGTGCCGCAGTCTTACTACCGCCTATAGCGGTGTGCTAAGATTTGCGCCATCAGTCCCGACCTAAATCGCGAGCAGGAATATTTATAGGCGCTGGAATAAACAGTGCGCACGGTCATTGGCGCACGACCAGTGGTCATGCGCGCTGGAATCCTGTGATCGTGCGCCTGCCTGGGTGGAGCCTGCAATGTAAGAAATTTATAAAATACCATGTTCGCACGACCAGTGGTGCACGACCGGTGGTCGTGCGCACTATCGTAGGTGGTCGTGCGCACTGGTCGAAACAGAACTCATAAAATTGATGTTAAGTGCGCACGCACAGTGGCGCACGACCGGTGGTCGTGCGCACTATCGTAGGTGGTCGTGCGCACTGTCCGAGACAGAACTCAAAAAGGGTTAAGTGCACACGATCAGCGGCGCATGACCAGTGGTCGTGCGCAATAGAAACAGCGATCGTGCGCAATAGAAACAGCGATCGTGCGCAGTGTTCCTGTACAGAATTGTACCGGGAACACCTGCACGACTCCTGTTCCAGCAGAACCACGAATCCAGCCACTGAAAGTGGCACTTAACAATGCATGAAAACTACTAAAGAAGAAGAACATGAAATAACACCAAAAACGGGCCTAGAGGTGCACTTAGCATGGAGTATCAAATATGAGTGAAAACATGTCTAAAGTGAAGTGCATAGACTAGAAAATTGGCCCAGATGAGTCCATAAATGTGTATATATTTGAGACTCATCATGTATGTATGTGGTGTGTGTTATAAGTGTGTGTATTATATGTGTTTGTGTGTGTGGATTTTATATGTGTTATATATATATGTATATGTGTGTGTATTGTGTGTGTGTTGTATGTGTGTGTGTGTGTGTATGTGTATGTGTGTGTTGTATGTTATATGTTTGTGTGAGTGTGTGTGTGTGTGTGTTTATGTTTATGTGTGTATGAGTGTGTGTGTGTGTGTTTATATGTTTATGTTTATATATATATGTATGAGTGTGTGTTTATGTGTGTGTGTGTGTTTATATGTATGAGTGTGTGTGTGTGTGTGTGTGTGTGTGTGTTGTATGTGTGTGTATGTGTGTGTGTTGTTTTTGTGTGTGTTGTATGAGTGTGTGTGTGTGTGTGTGTATGTGTGTGTGTGTATGTGTGTGTTGTATGTGTGTGTGTATGTTATGTGTGTGTGTATGTGTGTGTTGTATGTGTGTGTGTGTATGTGTGTGTGTGTATATGTGTGTGTGTGTTGTATGTGTGTTTATATGTGTGTGTTGTATGTGTGTTTATATATGTGTGTGTATATGTGTGTGTGTGTGTTGTATGAGTGTGTGTGAGTGTATGTGTGTGTGTATGTGTGTGTGTGTGTGTGTGTTGTATGTGTGTTTATATATGTATGTGTGTGTGTGTGTGTGTGTGTGTGTGTGTTTATATAGTTATATGTGTGTGTGTGTGTGCTGTATGTTATATGAGTGTGTGTTTATGTGTGTGTTTATGCATGTGTATATATGTGTGTGTGTTTATGTTTATATGTGTGTGTTTATATATATGTATGTGTATGTGTGTGTTTATATTTATATGTATATATGTTTATGTGTATGTTTTTTTTATGTGTTTATATGTTTACATTTTTAAGATGGGTAAGCCGAGAGACGGTGGTGTCTCCGCTATATGGGATTCAAATGATATCCTGGTTTTTTGCGACATCTGCATTCATGAAATAGAGGCTGGTAACCGACCGACAACCCATTTTAGCAAAGATGGCTGGGTTAATGTGACCACCAAATTCCACCTACAAACTGGAAAAAAGTATGACAAGATTCAAATGAAGAACAAATGGGATCACTTGAAGAAGGAGTGGAAAATTTGGAGTGAGCTAAAACGTGACTCCACTGGTTTGGGTTGGAATCCGACTACAAAGACTATAGATGCTTCGGACGAGTGGTGGACCGAGAGATTGAAGGTATTCATTTATTAAAAAAATGATCATTTAATTTTATGTTCAACTATTTGCCCTTCCTAATTTTTGTTTTAATATTGTATGTTGTCCCAGCGGCCAAAAAGTTCAGATATGCTGGCATCCCCCCCCCCCCCCCCCCCCCCCGAGTTAGAGGAACGATTGAGGAGGATGTTCGATTCAGTAGTTGCTTGTGGATGTCATGCTACCATTCCTAGCATAAGGAGTAATCCACCCGAGTCTACCGACGAGAGAGAGTTGTCCGGTGGGGAGCATGACATCCAGGAGGATAATATTGCATCCTCCCCCCGAGGTCACATCGGCGAGGAAGAGGATGAAAGGAAAGAAAAGTGCCAACAGCTCCATCTTAGAAGATCTGGCAGAATCTTCAAAGACCATCAGTCGATGCATTCAGTGACATCGAAAGAGCAATCCTTATACTATTACTCAGGCATTAGAGCGGTTAAGTGGATACCCCGACGTTGTAGCGGACGAAAAATTCTATGACTTTGCCATCACATTTTTGTTGGGCAAAGGTCATAGAGAGGCATTTATGTTCCTACCCGAGGGTATGAACATAAAGTGGATTTATAACCGCTACAATGGTGGGGAGTAGGCAGGCTTATTATAACCGCTACTGATAGACTTGTATTGTTATTTCTGTTAGACTGATATTTATGGTCATGTACTGATAGACTGATATTGTTATTTGTGTTGGATTTTATTATGAGTATTTCTGCTAGACTGTTCATGTTTTTTTATGTTATTGTTATTGTTGTAGTTAGACATTATTCTTATTGATGTCCTGTCTTTTGTGTATCAGAAAATGTCTACCACTGACTCTGATGATTCAGAAGATAGCTTTGAGGCTATTCAAAATTATGCAATCGCACATCATCAAAATGTGGTAGCAGCAGTTAGTATTTTGGCTGAAAGTAGTTCTCTTTTCAACCAACCTATACCATGCATGACATCGAAGCAGACGGGTGATAAATGGGTTGGAGAAATGCTTCAATCTTCGACAGTCAGATTTCATAATTCTTTTCGGATGTCCCAAGAATTTTTTATGGATCTATTGCATGTCTTGGAGGAGAAGTACGGATTTCACGGGACTAGACGGACTGCATCTAGAGAGATTTTGGCACTGACCTTGGACATACTGTCTCATAATGAGGTCATGAGAAAGACATGTGAGCGTTTTCAGCACTCGACGGAGACTGCTAGCAAGTTTTTTGGAGAAGGCATTCGCGTGTTGATACTACTGGCGGATGAAGTGATTCAGCCATTAGATAGATCTTTCAGTAGCACACCGCCAGAGATTTTGTACGACACACGTTACATGCCATTCTTTAAAGATTGTGTCGGTGCAATTGATGGAACACATGTTCATGCATGCGTACCTGTTCGTGATCAAGTACCGTACATTGGAAGACATGGCATGCCAACACAAAATGTGATGGCTGCTTGTGATTTCAACATGTGTTTCACGTTTGTTATGCCAGGTTGGGAAGGCTCTGCGCATGATAGCCGCATTTTCAATTATGCGCTTCGGGATCCCCGTTACAAATTTCTGCATCCACCACCAGGTAATAAGATTTCTATTCCATTTTTTATACTTCTCACCTTTGAAGCAAAACAACTTTGCTCCTGGTTTTCAGGAAAATATTACTTGGTAGACTCTGGGTATCCGCTACAAAGGGGATACTTGAAACCATATCCAGAGACACGTTATCATCTCCCAGACTTTGCTCGTGGCGGTCGTGCACCGGAAGGACGCCGAGAGATATTCAATCACGCGCACTCATCCCTTAGAAGTGTCATTGAAAGATCGTTCAGCATTTGGAAGAAGAAGTGGGTCATATTGCGTGATATGCCGAGCTACAGCTTCGCCAAACAAACCGATATTGTGATGGAGACTATGGCACTGCATAATTTTATTCGGCGGCACCCGTCGCGGAGGGATATTGATTTCAATGACGTTGAGCAGGGAGGTGGTGATGAGGGGTGAAGCACACAAGGGCATCAAGTAGTTTGTCCTGATACAGCAGGCGGGGTAGATGAGATGATCACGTTGCGTGAAAATATAGCGCAACAGTTGTACACTTCTAGATCTTAGATGGTGAGATGAATTGTTGGTATTTTTATCTATTATAGTAACTATTATCAAGATTGTGTATTTGATGTGTATCGAATTTTTTTTTCAAAAACTCTATTTGACCCAAACAAAAATTATAAAACTCCATTTCAATAAGCACTGAAAACTCCATTTCACCCAAACAGTTTTCTAACAAAACTCCATTTCTCAGAAATAGCTCTTTTTCAAAACTCCATTTCTGATCAGCAGCTTTTCATCAGCAACAGCCCAACCAAATGGACCCTGAGTCAGCATCTTCACCGTATGGGGCTGGAAATAGGGTCGAAGCTTTCTAAAAAAAAGAGAGCAAAAGCCTTTTTGTCTGTCGTCGAATATCTGGTCTCGGTGTCAGTGAGGACCTTGCTGAGATAGTAGACAGGTCATTAAATTCCTCCTTCATCTTTAACAAGCACCGAGCTAGCGGCCATCAGAGATACTTCCAGGTACAGGAACAAGACTTCTCTGGGGCAGGCTTTGATAGAAGCAGAGGCGAGGCCTGGTACTATTTGAGAAGCTCGAAAGATGTTCGGCACTCGTCCGTCCACTGGAATCCGAAATGGCGTGCCCTCCGGAGAATTTTGAAGAAGGGGAGGTATTTATCTCCTATCATTTAGGTGATGTACTTCCTTGATGCTGCGGGGTGGCAACATGTCCCCCATCGCCTTAATCTTCTCGGAGTTTGCCTCAATTCCCCGATGGGTCACCATGAAACCCAGGAACTTCCCTGTCGTCACACCGAATGTGCATTTGTTGGGGTTGAGCTGCATCTGGCAGCGGCGAAGGAGCTGAAAGCATCTTTCCAGGTCTTTCAAATGTTCACGGCGGTGGACGCTCTTCACCAGCATGTCACCCACGTACACCTCCATCGTTTTGTCGATGAGGTCCTTGAACACTTTGTTCATCAATCTTTTGTAGGTTGCTCTGTCATTTTTGAGGCTGAACGACATAACTTTGTAGCAGTAGACTCCCTTGTTTGTTCAGAATGTGGTGTGCTCCTCATCCACAGGGTTCATCCTGATCTGGTTGTATCCCGAGTACGCATCCATGAAGATGAGGAGCTCATGTCTGACTATTGCATCGACTAGTGGATCTCGAGAACATATTCTTTGAAGATGCAGTAAAGAATGAGAAATGGAAAGCATCCATGGATGGGAGATCAAGTCAATTGAGCAAAACAAGCATGGGAGAGCACAAAATTGTCGAAAGGAAGTTGGCTCATTTGAGTAAAGTGGGTATAATAGAAAACGATGAATGCTCAAAGAGTGATAGAGTGATACAAGGTGTGACTTGTTGCAAAGAGTTACAAACAAAATACGAGGATCGACTATGACAAAGTCTTTACCCAGTTGGGATAATGGAGATGATTCGACTTATCATATCTCATGCAACACAATTAGAACAGATGATATGTCAGATGGGTGTCATGTCAAAATTCTTGAATAGAGTGTTAAAAGAGGAAGTTACTTTGACCAACTAAAAGATTTGACAAAACCTTTATTTTGAACAACCACCCGGTTACATGAAAGATAAAGAGGAGCAAAAGGTGATGAACTTGAAGAAAGTTCTTTAAGGGTTAAAGCAAGCACCTCGAGCTTGGAATATTCGTATTGACATGTATTTCAAGGAGAACGAGGTCATTCAAAGCTCATTTGAGCATGTATTGTATGTGAAAAGGATGAAAGCGCATTTGTTACTTCCAGTAATAATATGTGTGGTGTGTAATATGTTTGTCTTAAAGGGTGACATGTAAAGTAGAAGGAATCTTATCTCGTACGATAAGATATATTATATGTTGAGTGTCGTAGAAGTCAAGTAAGGAATCTTATCATGTACGATAAGACAAAGTTATTCTGGCGTGTCGTAGAAGTCAAGAAAGGAATAACTTGTGGCGGAAGAAAGGAATCTTATCACTGATGATAAGGTTGCGTGTGATGTAAGTTGTCCCCTCTAGGACTACTATAAATAAGGGTCAGTTGTAATGGTTTGAGGTATCTCAGTCTTGACCAATATTTATAAGTAATAAAAGTTTGAGTGTTCTACTTGTGTTCTAATATCTTCTTGTGTTCTTATTCTCCTATTCTTCCGCAATCTCGTATCCCTTCTGTGTGGAAGAAAGGAGGTAACTTGATGTTTGTCTCTCTTTATGTCAACAACCTCATATTTTGGGAAATAGTGGTGAGATGATTGAATTGTTCAAAGGAGATATGGCGCAAGAATTCGAGAGGATAGACTTGAGCTTAATGAAGTATTTTAGTAGCTTGGTGGTTAGACAAGGAAATTCAGAAATTTTTGTGTTACAAGAAGCATACTTAAAAAATATCCTGAAGAAGAACAAGATGGAAAATTGCAATCTAGTATCAACATATAGATGGAACCATGTGCGAAACTCTCGAGGTGTAATGTTGTAGATTGAGTCAATGCGCCAAAATATCGAAGTCCATGGGAAGTCTGCATTATCTCACATCCACAAGACCAAACATAACCTTCAATGTTGGAATGGTAAAGTCAATTCATGGAAGAGCCAGTCTACATGCATTGGAAAGTGTTAAAGAAAATTATACGATATATCTGAGAAACGAAATCACTTTGAGTGATTTTACTCGAAAGTAGACTAATATAAATTGGTGGGATACTCCGATAATGATTTGTGTGAAGACATAAATGATTAAAATAGTATATCGTGATACATGTTCTTCATGGGAGATACGACATTCACTTGACTATCAAAGAAATAAGTTATTGTGGCACTTTTGACATGTGAAGCAGAATACATGGCAACATTATGGTGTGTGTTTGTGCCACGTAGTTTGGTTAATGAATCTGTTATAATAGTTGAATATCCAACAATAAGAAGCAACAGAGATTCGGGGTTATAACAAATCGTCAATTAAACTATTAAAAAATCTGGTACATCATGAAAGAAGCAAGCATATTGACATCAAGTTTCACTTCATTTGAAAACATGTGAAGGAAATGTGAGAATGAGTCATGTTATGAGTCTTGATCAAGTGGCCAGTTTGCACCACCGACACCTCAGTCAGATGCCTACGGAGCAAGGATGTTACAATGGTCAAGGTTCATTGAATGAATTATGGTCGAGAGGAGTTGATAGTTTATAGGTTAGTACTCTAATTCGCCTAGAGGGGGTGAATAAGTTTCTTTGAGTTTTACTTAATTGTTGCTTGCAGTAAATGAATAATAAACAAAAGCTCAAGAAAACACAAAAAGCACAGTTATTTATAGTGGTTTCCCAAGATAGGATGTCTATGGGTAGTCCACTTTCCCTCTACACCTTTCTAACAGTGTGTTAGACAAGTCAAACTCCTCCAATCTTAGCTTCAAGAGCTTACAACTCAAATCCCTCAGGATCTCAGGTTTGCTCCAAACCCTACCTCAGGCCTAGCAACCCTACTAACTCAGAGTGCTCCCACTCCTACAGCTCAGAGATCACCTCTATCTCCTACTCAGTCCTTTCAAGAATCCCTACTTCTCAGGCAAAATGCCCTACAGCTCAGGCTCAATAGCCTTAATAATCTCAAGCTCAACAGCCCTACAGCTCAGGTTTAGCAACCCTACAAACTCAGGCACAATGCCTTACAAGCTCAAAACTACACAGTTCCTACAATGAGTATAAGTTTTAGCTTACAGCAGTGGACATCATTGAATTGAAGTCTTCTGTTGCTTATGCGCAGCTGATGCAATCTTGAAGTTGGGCTGAAAGTAATCTTCAGACTTGCTCCTAACTGATCCTTCTCTTCAGTAGATGAAAGAGGATCATCTTGACCTTCAGAATAGAAGATCTATCTTCCCTCCTTGATTCTTCTTGCTGATTTTGGAAGCAGAAGGAGAGAGTTCTTGAAAGCCGTCAATGGAACAGTAATGACTCTCACACTTTTTAGCACATCAACAGACTCTTCTGAAAGTGCCCTTAATTGATCCTTTATACTTAATTTATCTGCAATGGCTCTTAGAAAGGACCCTGACACTTTGGAAGAGGATAAAACACTTTATCTACCCTTTATTGTTATTTGCGCCAAAAGCAAATCCCGCCAGTGTCGTCTTCGTGATTTGAATCTGTCTCAGTGGTTAGGCTAAGACAGTCTTCCGTATCAGTGGTTGAGCTGTCTGGTCTCAGCGAATCCATTGAGACAGATTGTCTTCTCAGTGGATTTTGTCTATCTGCAGCTCAGCTGAGGCAGACCCCTTCTCAGCGGCTCCTGGCCTCGTCTCAGTGGTTTAGCTGAGACAGAGAGTTCTTCTCAGCGGTTCAGCCAATGAACCGCACACATTATTCCAATCCTTAGAATATCTAAACCCTACACAGTCATGATGCAAAATTGGGTTTATCAAATACAGTATGTACTTAACATTGTGAGTGATGCCTCTTCAAATCAAGGGAACATTGAGGGCAATATTCCGAACAATCTCCCCCTATTTGAAGAAGGCAGATTATCCTCAATGCTAAGATACATAATAAAAGAAAACTTATCATGTAAATGTATTACATAGCATTCATGATATCATATCATATAAATGTTAACATTACTTTGGCATTACAGATAATGTCATGACAGATTATGTACATGACAACATAATAACAATATTGTTTATCAAAACAATAACATTGTTAATTATTTATGTCTAGGAATCACAGAATATATAAAGCAATAATAGTGAATAATATTTAAGCTTTGACTAGGGTTAGCATATAACACAACCTATCAATTTCAATAGAAGTTTCATTGTCATCAGCAACCTCCTACCCTTTAGCAGCAACAGCTATCTCAGCTAGTTTCTTCTTATTTTCTTGCCTCTTGAAATACAGGTATGGCTTTGGAATGTATTTGGAGGGCATCCTTCTTGGATTGTTCTTTCTCACTAGATTTTCATTGAAGATTCTGTCTCTTCGAGTGTTCCTTTCTAGATGCCTAATCCACTCCTCAGTTGGATAGATTCTATCAGTATCCTTGCACACTTGACCATGGATTAGCCAGGCATTCAGAATTATACTCTTGGAGTCCTCACTCCAATATTCAAAATCTGGGTCTTTGCCTTGCTCTTCCCTTTGCTTAGCCATATATTCTTCAGCTAGCAATACTCCTTCTCTCTTTCTCCTTCTAGCCAACTGAGCATCTTCAGCTATCTTGGCTTGTCCTTCTAAATCAAAATCTTCCTTCCTGTAGTTATCCAGCAAGGGCAGATTTAGGGCTATCCTTCTTCCTTGTAGCACTTGGAGAGCCAATTCAGAATTGGTCTCAGCATTGGCCACCTCCCCCTTTCTGGCTTCTTCAACCACTTTGGCTTCTATGGTCTGGGAGGCAGCTGCTACAGAACCTGAAAGTGTATGGAAGGCAATTTCTAAATCAGACTTTAGATCATCCTTCATTTTCTCTACCTCTCCAATTATTGTAGTAGTTGTTTTCCATACAAAGTCTTCAATATGATAGGAGGCTTTTTATATGACTTCATCTGTTTTGCTCACATTGTTCTTTACATAGGACATGTCTTGCTCAGATAGTTGAAGATGTTAGTCCATTGATCTTAGAATAGTTTTCTGAGAAACTACTGACTTTTTTGCCAGATCAAACCATTTAGTCATTTACTTATTAAGGAAGGCAGTTTCTTCCTTAATCTGTTTTACTTCAGCCATGATTTCTTCCCTTATAGACATGATTGAACTGTCAATATAATTATTCATAGAATTCATCTGACCTTCAATTAAAAGGCTAATTGAGTTGATCATGTAAGATTGTTGATGTGGAGGGTACATCAGGTACTATATCAAGCTCCCCCATAGCCTGAGCAGGGATTTGCTCCCCCCTCAGCTGGATTACTAGGTTAAGCAGTAACCTGATTGTTTGCAGCCTTCTTCCTTGCTTCTTCAGCATTCCTTTCTTGCTCCCCCTCACTTGGAGCATCTTCATTGTGCAACCCTCATATTTGTCGAGCTGACGTGGCCCAATGCAGCTAGGGGGCGTAGTCGATCGACCCGTCGGAGGTCGTCTAGACCGAATAGAGAAAGCCCGGGGGGGCAGACTTCCTTGGATGAGTGGACCTTGGGTCCACTCGCCCAAGGCCCCGGGCGAGTGGACCATTGGTCCACTCGCCCGAGTGGGGCGGGGGGTCCAGTGTACCTAGGGTCCACTCGCCCATGGGTGTGGGCGAGTGAACCTATGGTCCACTCGCCCCAGGTAGCTAGGCGAGTGGACCAAGGGTCCACTCGCCCGGAGGGTTGAGTGGACAGTGAGGTCCACTCGCCCAGCCAGGGTGGTGGACCTCGGTCCACTCATTCGACCCCCGACAAGGGGGAAGTGGATGTCTCGTTCTCCACTCGCCCCTCCTCAAGTTCTGGTCGTTCAGGTTCGTGGTTGAGCTGCAGATAGTAGAATTTTGGCTATCCGCGGCCCAATTTTGGGAAGTCTATAAATAGACCCCCATAGGCACCTTGGGAAGGGTTGGTCTCCCCCTCCCCTCGCGTGTGTCTTTTGAGCAATCACTACCCCCCCCCCCCCCCCCCCCCCGATGTCAGTGAAGGTTGACGGTGAGGTGGTCCTTAGTGCCCTCCGGGTGTGTGGTGGGACCTCCACGCTGTAGCTTAAGGGGTTTGTTTTTGGACTCAAGTGTTCTTCAAGCGTAAGGTCTTTTGGTTCTCAGCAACTGGTCAAGGGTTCTAGCTCGGTTCAAGTAAGGGTTAGCTGCATCCCCCTTTTGAATGTCGAGACCAGTTCTCTGGTTTCAACATTTTGGTGTGGCGAGCGTGGAAGCAGCTAGTTCGGAAAGCCCTGAGTAAGTCTCATGGCAGTAAGCGATGAGCCAGGGAAATCGCCCCCACCAGCGAGTACGTGAAAAAGAGTAACCTTGACGAGTTCAAGAAGTCGGTTCTGAAGCTCATGCGGGTCGCACTCCCCCCTCACGGCGAGTGCTCGACACCACCCGCACATGTACTCGCCTTGCCATCTCCAATGGAGACAGGTCAATCACGTCGGCAAGAAAAGAGGTTAACGCCTCATAGGAGGGCTTGGGTCTCCAAGCGAGAGTGCTCTTCAACAGCTCTGCTGGGGCCGGCTATCCCAGTGAGGAGGCAGTGAGAACGCCTTTGACTCGCCAGGGAGGATGGGGGAGTCCCTTCTGCGAGATGATCACCTCGTCTCCCGTTCGAGATGGGTTCAGCGAGCCCGCCATGCCTTACTACGCAGGGAAGGACGACCCTATCCAGCACCTCCAGTGGTTTGAAGAAACGGTCTCGATCAGGCAGATGATGGACGCCTCCAAATGCAGGCTCTTTGCCATCACTTTCAAGGGAGAGGCAAAAGACTGGTTCCACCAACTCCCATCAGGTACCATCTACAGCTTCAAGGACCTGCGTCAGAGTTTCTTGTTGAGGTTCTCCACCTCGAAGAAGGGGAGGAAGGGGGCGGAGTCCCTATTCTTGATTCCACAAAAGCACAGGGAGACACTAGGAAGCTACGCAGATTGGTTCCAGGAGCAAGTCCTCCGCCTCCAGGTTGACCAGAGAAGCAGGAGGGACCAGGAGAAAGAGAAGGAATAAGAAGAGAAGGAAGATGGAGGAAGTAATGAAGGAGATGGCCAAGGTGCATGTGGCCGAGTAAGCGCGAGAAAGCACATTGTAATGGTATGTAATCTATTTCTAACGTATCGAAAGTAGTTAAAGATAGCATCTAGGTCGAGTCCCCAACTAGAGACCATTCACCAGGCTCAGTAAGGCCGATTGATGGGAGGCTCATCGGGTCAACTCGCTACGTTCTAGTTGGTTTGGGAAGGTGTTGAGTTCCTCTGCCTCCAGGTGAGGTAAGCACCTAGGACGTGGACAGGTACTCCGCCCCCAATTGGTAAGATCCCTGACTAGAGACCATTCACTGGTCTCAGTAATGCAGACAGATGGGAGGCTCATCGGTTCGACTCGCTACATGATGATTGGTTTGGGAAGGTGTTGAGTTCCTCTTCCTCTAGGTGAGGTAAGCACCTAGGACGTGGGCGGGTACTCCACCCCAAATTGGTAAGATCCCCGACTAGAGACCATTCACCGGGCTCAGTAATGCCGGCTGATGGGAGGCTCATCGGGTCGACTCGCTACGTGCTAATTGGTTTGGGAAGGTGTTGAGTTCCTCTGCCTCCAGGTAAGCTAATCCCCTAGGACATGGATTGGTTCTCCTCCCCAATTGGTTTGGGAAGGTGTTGAGTTCCTCTACCTCCAGGTAAGCTGAGCACATAGGACGTGGACGGGTACTCCGCCCCCAAACGGTAAGAACCCCAACTAGAGACCATTCACCGGGCTCAGTAATGCCGGCATATGGGAGGCTCATCGGGTCGACTCGCTACGGGCAAGACTTCAAAAAAGGGTAATTAGTTTGGTAAGATGGATGAGTTCCTCAGCCTCCAGGTGAGGTAAGCACCTAGGACGTGGACTGGTTCTCCGCCCCCAGTTGGTTTGGTAAGATGGTTGAGTTCCTCCGCCTCTAGGTGAGGTAAGCACCTAGGACGTGGACTGGTTCTCCGCCCCTAGTTGGTTTGGTAAAGTGTTGAGTTCCCCTCCATCTCAGGTTGAGTTCAACTTGACCAGAGATGTTGAGTCCCCTCCATCTCAGGTTGAGTTCGACTCGCCGAGAGATGTTGAGTCCCCTCCATCTCAGGTCGAGTTCGGCTAGACTAGAGATGTTGAGTTCCCTCCATCTCATGTTGAGTTTGGCTCGACGAGAGATGTTGAGTTCCCTCCATCTCAGGTTGAGTTTGGCTTGACCAGAGATGTTGTGTTCCCTCCATCTCAGGTTGAGTTAGACTCGGCTAGAGATGTTGAGTCCCCTCCGTCTCAAGTTGAGTTCGGATCGACCAGAGATGTTGAGTTCCCTCCATCTCAGGTTGAGTTCGGCTCGACTAGAGATGTTGAGTTCCCTCCATCTCAGGTTGAGTTCGGCTCGTCCAGAGATGTTGAGTTCCCTCCATCTCAGGTTGATTTCGACTCCACTAGAGATGTTGAGTTCACTCCATCTCAGGTTGAGTTCGGCTCGACTAAAGATGTTGAGTTCCCTCCATCTCAGGTTGAGTTCTCCTCCACCAGAGATGTTGAGTTCCCTCCATCTCAGGTTGAGTTCTGCTCAACTAGAGATGTTGAGTTCCCTCCATCTCAGGTTGAGTTCAGCTCAACTAGATATGTTGAGTTCCCTCCATCTTAAGTTCAGTTCAGCTCAACTAGAGATGTTGAGTTCCCTCCATCTCAGGTCGAGTTCGGCTCGATGAGAGATGTTGAGTTCCCTCCATCTCAGGTTGAGTTCGGCTCTACTAGAGATGTTGAGTTCCCTCTATCTCAGGTTGAGTTCATCTCAACTAGAGATATTGAGTTCCCTCCATCTCAGGTTGAGTTCTGCTCGACTAGAGATGTTGAGTTTTCCTATACCTCAGGTTGAGTTTAATTCGACCTAAGGTGTTGAGTTTTCTCCACCTCCAGTTGAGCTCGGCTCACATGAGGGTTGTTAAGTGGAGAAAGGTTCGCTTTCCACCTCAGGTCGAGGTCGGCTCGACTAGAGGTGTTGAGTTTTCCTCCACCTCTGGTTGAGTTTAGCTCGACCAAAGGTGTTGAGCTTTCTCCACCCCTAGTTGAGCTCGACTCATAGGAGGGTTGTTAAGTGGAAAAAGGTTCGCTTTCCACCTCAGGTTGAGTTCGACTCGACTAGAGGTGTTGATTTGTCCTCCACCTCAGGTCGAGTTTAGCTCGACCAAAGGTGTTGAGCTTTCTCCACCTCTAGTTGAGCTCGGCTCACTGGAGGGTTGTTAAGTGGAGAAAGGTTCGCTTTCCAGCTCAGGTCGAGTTCGGCTCAACTATAGGTGTTGAGTTTTCCTCCACCTCAGGTCGAGTTTACCTCGACCATAGGTGTTGAGCTTTCTCCACCCCCAGTTGAGCTCGGCTCGCGGGAGGGTTGTTAAGTGGAGAAAGATTCACTTTCCACCTCAGGTCGAGTTCGTCACGAATAGAGGTGTTTGTTGGATCTTGAGGCGCCCTTAGAGGGGGGGTGAATAAGGGTTTTAAAAACTTTAAACTTTAATAGAGAACTTTTGATATTTTATTTAAATAAGAGTGAATATAAAAACAAATAGTAGTAAATCAATTTTATTAAATAGAAAAAGGCATGATTATCATTAATAAACTTGATTACAAAATTTGATTTCTATGACGCAAGAAATCAAAGCGAATAATATGAAAACTCTTTTTGTTTTCTATACCGACTCATATCCCCACGAACCGGTTGGCTTTAGCCGATCTCTCCCCAGATACAGACTCAAGCCGCTCTAGCCAATCTATCACCAGAAAGGCCTCGAGCACCCCCTAGATCTACTCCCTAGACCTAGTCGCCAACACGAGGCGAATTAATCCCTAAGTCCTACCTAGACCTAGTCGCCAACACGAGGCGAATTTACAAAACGATTACAACCATAAAATAAAGACAAATACAAAATATAAATATGAAACTCCCTATGAGGTAATCTGAAGGAGACGCCGAAGAATTGATGAAGATCGTTGAACTCCAAGCGTGCGTTCTTCGCATTGTGTTAGCGTGTTGATCCAAGCCTCCTTTGATTCCTCCTTTTGAAATATGAGTGGGAGATGTGTTGGTCTGGAAATATGGCCCTCACAAAGTTTCTGAAGTGCTGGAATAGGGCTCTTGGCAATAAATAGTCGGAGACATTGAAATCATCCAATTTATATAATTTGAGCTAACGTCGGCGTTAAGTGCTAACGCCTGGTGTTGACGATGTATAGCGACATATTGATGGCTCGGATCTTCAGAAGAGGAAGGAGATTCTGCACTTTAGGAATTGTTTTATTTTAGGCAATATCAACGCCGGCGTTAAGGCTTACGCGGGGCGTTGGGCAAATCATTCTTAAAGTTCCTCCAGCAATCACGGCTGCTTTCTCCTTGCCAAATTCGTCGACCGGATAGCGCCCAACATTAAGACTAATGCCTGGCGTTGATATTCTTTCTTTAATCAGTTGGCACACCATTTCGTCGAACAGCAGCTCAATTCGTCGAACGACAATTTATTTCGTCGAACGCCACTTTCGTCGAACGGCCTCTCATTTCGGCAACCTCCATTTCGTCGAACGAAAATTTTGTCGAACGCATTTCGTCGAACGGGCTTCTTCTTTCGTCGAACACAATTTTGTCGAACATCATTTTTGTCTAGCGCTAACGCCCAGCGTCAAGGTTAACGCCTGGCGTTATACAGCTTTCAATCCTTCAGCTTGTGGTTAGAGCCAGACCATTGTTGCAGCAACCTGGTTTCATAACTGTCCAAACATGCATGTTAAAAACACAATGGCAAACAAGATCAAATACAAGTAGGATTTGTTATTCTCAAATCAAAGGGATGCGGAAAACCATGTTCCAACAATCTCCCCCTTTTGATAATAACAAATCCAATAGAGATAAATCAGATTCATTGATAAAGAATTTGTGTTTTTATATGGATATATGACATAAGCAATTATAAGATAATGATAAGAATTATAGATCATTTAAAAGTGCCCCCCTACAAAAAATGCTCCCCCTTAGTGTATACTCCCATATACTAGATACATGCTCCCCATTAATCTAGTGAATCCTACTCCATTAATCATTACGATTTATCATTTTATTCTCCCCCTTTGTTATTAGTAAAAGAGGGTGGAGTTAAACAAAACTAGAATAAAGAAGGCAAAAGTTGGGACATAACTAAGAGAGGAGTAAGAGTTTTGTGTAAACAAAAAGTAAGTCATGATTAAGCTAAGGGAGAGAGTAGCACAGCGGAAAAATATATGATAAGTGTGAAAGAACATCATTCAAGGATTATACCAAAGGAATGTAATCACTTGCTTTTTAAATTTATTTTAAGAGTGATTCTACTTGTTAAGATAGATGCAAGTTTGTTTGAAAAAGCAGAAGTGAAAACAAAATGTAGAAATAAGCATGAGAACACATGATATAAGGATACATGATTAGATAGAAAAATGCAGAAAACAAAAACAAAACAAATAAGAGTAGTATTTTTGTTATAGTTTGACCATTCCAACAATATGTCTAGACTTTTCACGTTTGAGCATTTTAACTTTGAAAATTTTCATAACAAATAGGCAAACATGAATTAACATATTCAAAAAGATAATAACTACAATGTAATCAATTCGTATTTCAAGTAAAGAAAACATTGTAGAAATCATGCATTGTAATCTAGTGCTTCTACTTGAGTTTTTAGAGAATTATGTAATGTTTGCGTTAGGATCCAATTCTCAGGAGTAGAAGCTTTATGAAAATCAATGATGTGTACATTAGGTGTTTTGATAACAGTATACAAGTGAAATAATCAAAACACATGACATATGTAGTGAAATAGTAACAACATTAAGATTGTAATCATATAATTACTTTCACACATCACATCTAGAATAAAATTTCAAAGCACAAATAATGAGTACAACAACCAAGGTGCTTCGCCCACACAATGCTCATTAAGACTTATCAGGGAGCGAAGTATTGCTTGGGGGATCACATAAGCAATTTTATTGATTTTTATTTTTAGTGATCCGGTGTACAAATAGAAGTGATAAAAGATGAATGTGTTTGCACAAGACACTTTACAATTCTTTCCAAGGTGCTTAACCTCACAATGCTCATTAAGTCTTATCAGGAGGGTGAGTAGTGCTTGGTGGAGTTATCTTTGGCTTTTTATTTCAGATTTTTATTAAGGGCCAAAAGGTCTTCGAATTCACTTGTTGTTGCAAACATTTATATTATTGAAATAACACTTCTATACTGTGCATGAAATTTATTTTTGAAAGACGATGTAGGTAATTTAGACATACAACTTAATATGTTAAAACTATTACACTACACAATCATGCAAGACTAAGATTATGAGCACATGTAGATTACCAAAATAGTGAGTGTATAATTCATTGATTAACATAAAGCATTACTCATACTTAGAGGCATGCTAGGCAATAATACACAACTATCTATAGACTATTTCATTGCACATAATCAGATTAATGTCAAGGCATGACAAAAACAATGTTTAGAAAATTTGAAATTAAAATTAGACATTGAAGAGAATCTTAATGTGTATGTCTAATCAATTTTGACCATTTGAAACAAAATGACTAAGATGTATGCTCTTGTGAAGACTTATAGTCAAACCATACTTTTATAAAGAGTTAAAGCAAAAAAAATAACAAAACATATTTTTGATCATTTTGAATTTTTTGTATTTTGAAATAAAACAACAAAATTAATAACAAAATAATTTGAAATCAGACACAATAAACTGAGAAAAATCAATAGAAAAATACCAGAAAGATACTAGTGGACGCAGAATGTTCATCTGGGGAAAAAAGGCTAACGCCTGGCGTTAACTAGTTAACGCCGAAACAGTACTCGATTTTTGAGAATTTTTGAAATTTTTTCTTTTGGCATAGATAGTATATATATAGACCTTCTTAGGGTAGAAATTTCAGAGAAGTTGGAAATGGTTAGAAGGCTATATAAGCATGTATTATTTATTCAAAAATGTTTTTTATATTTTTATTTGGTTTTCATATATTTGTGACTTACAAGATCATTAGAGCTCAAAAATGAAAAAAATGCAAAACACAAGATAAGCATGTTTGATCAAAAACAAGAATGCATGAATAATATAATCATAAAAAGTGCATATGAAATAGGAATGTCCTAGATTATAATGCCCTAACTGTATGCCTACACACTAGCCCCGTACTAAGTGACAGATGGGCATGAGGAGCTGCACACATGTCGTAGGTTGGGGTGTTAATCCCATATGCACAAACTAGAGAACGCTCAACCTAGAACTCTTTCCCCCCAGTGCCTCGCAAGGCCCCACTGGAACCCTCCCCGGTTAAGGACAAGACATGACATAGAGGTTAGGTCTTCTAATGCATACAATCATACGCCCTCGCTATTGTGAGACACATAATGTGGGTGAACGATCATGGACATCCTAAGCATTTTGTACTCTGGAAACAATTTAAAGTCACATAGTTATTTTATCTTTCAATTTTTCTACTTTAAGATGGATTCATTATAGCATTATTGATAACTAGCATGAATGATAATATTAATTAGTTGATAATGCTAGTATGATGAGTTCATATTATGCCATAAGAATATTGCATATCTTTTATATCGATAGAACTTCAATTTGAAGACCTAGAATTAAGTGGTGATATGATTTGATGTTATTGATATCAAGGTGATTCTAAGGTCTAGATATAGTAAGGTACATGCAATCATAATACATAATTTATTCATATAATTATCATGATCACCAGTTTTATGAAAGAACCAAAATGATCTTTTGTAGTTATGTGTAATGTTTGAATTAAAAGATCTTTTGATATTATATAATATAATTATGATCATTAATTTTATCACATAGAGATTTTGATACTCATAATTAATTATTGTAAGTGAAATATATAAAACAATTCATATTCAACCTTTTCAAAATATTAATGAGAAAGATTGCAAGGTGAATGATGAATACAATGAGAAACTATTTTTTTTGTTATTTTTGAAAGGTTTTATAAATTTTCTCTTTGGTTTTTGAATATTAAACAAAAACATATATTTTTAGTGATTTTTCAGAATTTTAAAATTACAGAAAATCAGATACTTGAGCTAGCGTCGGCGTTAGGTCCTAGCGCCTGCGTTAGCTCACAGAGAGTGCTTATTTTAATCATATAGCTTAGATTTTGCCTAATTATGTTTGTGCAATGTAAGGCCTGTCTAATGAAGTGAAGAGACGAGAAGAAATCCCAAAAAGTTGCGGAAGTTAAAATTTTAGTACATGGGTTTCATATTCATTAAAGCTCCATATTCATTAAACCTTAATTCTCGAGTTTTGCACAACATATGCATGAGTGAAATGATCATAAATAAGTGAAATAATATTCATGCAATTTTTCAATTCTGATTTGACATGATTATGATTAAACATACAAGGGGTAATCAAAAATGACGCAAATATATTACATACCTAAGCAAAACTTGCGTATTTTATAAATTTAGCCTAATACCCCTAAAAACACCTTTTGAATCCATTTTGACACTTATTTCATTTAGTATTAATAATATCATATGACAAATTTAGTTTTTCAAATTTTATAAGACTTTTAGGAAATGGATTTAGAAGGATAAAAATAAAAAGGATAAGTAGATCACTTGAAAAATGATATGACTTTTTATTCAACTTTATTCAATTTGATTTATTTATGAATTTTGGTTTAATATGTGAAAGTCATATCACATGATATATAAAGTGATCTTATCATGATGGCTCAAAGAAATAAAAGCAAAAACAAAAAGGAAATAAAGAACATTATGAAACAGAGAAATGATACTTTATTTTTAGTTGATTTCTACTTCATGCAAATGATTGGATACTAATGAATGAGAGATTTATGTATCCAAAGAGGACCGGGTGTGACGGTTCCTTTGGGTACCCAAAACATTGTGTTTGCTTTTGGGGAGATAGTGATGAATGAGCCCTTTTGAGTGGAGTTAATGTTTCATCTTTAACTTTGGGCCTCCACTCAAACCTTGGACAAACATTACTTTTAGTTTTCAAATTTCCATAATCATTTACTTGAATATTTGGATCAAAATGATTTTTAAATTTATAATTTGAAGGAAATTTGTTTGCATTTAATTTTAGGTTGGGAGAAACATGATTTTGTAAATAATGGTGATTTTGATTTTGATTTACAAATCCTTTATGTTCCTTACTCCCATTATTAAACTTAGTTAAGATGTTCATATTCATATTCAACTTGTTTTTAGATATTGTTTGATATTGTGAATTTGTATTTACAATTTTCATAAGTTGATTTTTGATTTTAATTCATCATTCTTGATCTTTAAATTATGTCTAGCTTTATTATAAGCAATTGTGCTATTTTTAAGAGTGGAAACAATTGAATCAATATAATTTTGATAGTTATTTCTATATTCATCAAATGTTTCATCCATCTCTTTAATTTCAATTTTATAGTCTTTACACTTAGCACAATCATTTTTCAAAGATGAATTTTCTAAACATAATCTTTCATTTTATTCTTTAATAAAAAGAAGTTCCTTTTCAAGTTCCTTGCATTTTTCTTTTAAATCATCAAATTCTATACAAGGTGTAATGTTTTTAACTAAGGAGTCATGGGTAGAACTAGATAAATTAGAATTTGATTCTTCATTAATTTTTGTCTTTAAATTTTTATTTTCTAAGCGCAAATATTTATTAGCATTTTTTAATTTCTTAATTTTGCGCTTTGTAGTTTGAAGCAATTGTAATGTAGAGATAGAAGTACAAAAAATGGAATTTGATTTCCTTACATTGCGTTCGGGAGAGGCACGATTTGAACATATCATTTCATTGACATCTTTTTGGCACTCCTCTTCCGAAGATAGTATTTCTTCTTCTCTTTCACTTGATGTGCACTTCATGGATCCGTCATGAGAGGAGCATTCTTGAAGACTTGTGCAAGCTAGCATATTCTCTGGTTCTTGTGATTGTTCTGTACCTAACGAAGGAGAATCATAAGTTTTTTCAAGAAAATTCCAAATCTCATATGCGGTAGGAAGAGTATAAATAAGTTTGAAAATATTTTGATCTAACGCACAAAATAAACTATTCATAGATTTTGCATTTAAAACAATTTCGTTCCTAGTTAGTACGCTAGGTGGCTTTTCAATAGTAATATTCCAAACTTTTTCATCTAAGGCCTTAAGAAAATTTTTCATTAATATTTTCCACCCTTTAAAATTTTTGCCCATAAATAAAGGTGGTGATAATACTTTTTCATTTATATTAAAAATTTCCCCACTAGCAGAAGTGAGATCATGATCAAGAGACGTCATTATTCCCGGTTGTTAAGACGATTTGGAATAACCTAGCTCTTATACCACTTGTTGGATCTTGAGGCGCCCTTAGAGAGGGGGTGAATAAGGGTTTTAAGAACTTTAAACTTTAATAGAGAACTTTTGAAATTTTATTTGAATAAGAGTGAATATAAAACAAAGAGTAGTAAATCAATTTTATTAAATAGAAAAAGACATGATTATCATTAATAAACTTGATTTCTATGACGCTAGAAATCAAAGCGAATAATATGAAAACTCTTTTTGTTTTCTATACCGACTCGTATCCCCACGAACCGGTTAGCTTTAGCCAATCTCTCCCCAGATACGGCCTCAAGCCGCTCTAGCCAATCTATCACCAGAAAGGCCTCGAGCACCCCCTAGATCTACTCCCTAGACCTAATCGCCAATACGAGGCAAATTACTCTCTAAGTCCTACCTAGACCTAGTCGCCAACATGAGGCGAATTCACAAAACGATTACAACCATAAAATAAAAGACAATACAAAATATAAATATGAAACTCCCTATGAGGTAATCTGAAGGAGACGCCGAAGAATCATTGAAGATCGTTGAAGTCCAAGCGTGCATTCTTCGCGTTGTGTTAGCCTGTTGATCCAAGCCTCCTTTGATTCCTCCTTTTGAAATATGAGTAGGAGATGTGTTGGTCTGGAAATACGGCCCTCACATAGTTTCTGAAGTGATGGAATAGGGCTCTTGGCAATCAGTAGTCAGAGACATCGAAATCATCCAATTTATAGAATTTGAGCTAACGTCGGCGTTAAGTGCTAACGCCTGGCGTTGACCATGTATAGCAACATATTGATGGCTTGGATCTTCAGAAGAGGAAGGAGATTCTGCACTTTAAGAATTGTTTTATTTTAGGCAATATCAACGTCGGCGTTAAGGCTAACGCGGGGCATTGGGCAAATCATTCCTAAAGTTCCTCCTGCAATCACGACTGCTTTCTCCTTTCCAAATTCGTCGACCGGATAGCGCCCAGCGTTAAGACTAACGACTGGTGTTGAGATTCTTTCTTTAATCAGCTGGCACGCCATTTCGTCGAACAGCAGCTCAATTCATCGAACGACAATTTATTTCGTCGAACGGCCTCTCATTTCGACAACCTCCATTTTGTCAAACAAAAATTTCGTCGAACGCATTTCGTCGAACGGGCTTCTTCTTTCGTCGAACACAATTTCGTCGAACGCCATTTTCGTCTAGCGCTAACGCCCAGCGTTAAGGTTAACGTCTGGCGTTATACAGCTTTCAATCCTTCAGCTTGTGGTTAGTGCCAGACCATTGTTGCAGCAACCTGGTGTCATAACTGTCCAAACCTGCATGTTAAAAACACAATGGCAAACATGATCAAATACAAGTAGGATTTGTTATTCTCAAATCAAAGGGATGCGGAAAACCATGTTCCAACAGTGTTGAGTTGTCCTCCACCTCAGGTCGAGTTTAGCTCGACCAAAGGTGTTGAGCTTTCTCCACCTCCAATTGAGCTAGGCTCACAGGAGGGTTGTTAAGCGGAGAAAGGTTTGCTTTCCACCGCAGGTCGAGTTCAGCTCGACTAGAGGTGTTGAGTTATCCTCCACCTCAGGTCGAGTTTAGCTCGACCAAAGGTGTTGAGCTTTCTCCACCTCCAGTTGAGCTCGGCTCGCGGGAGGGTTGTTAAGTGGAGAAAGGTTCGCCTTCCACCTCAGGTCGAGTTTGGCTCGACTAGAGGTGTTGATTTTTCCTCCACCTCAATTCGAGTTTAGCTCGACCAAAGGTGTTGAGCTTTCTCCACGTCCAGTTGAGCTCGGCTCACAGGAGGGTTGTTAAGTGGAGAATGGTTCGCCTTCCGCCTCAAGTTAAGTTCTGCTGAATAGTTCGACAAGAGTAACCTGTTGGCAGGGCCCTCCGTGGATTATTCTAAAGCCCCACCTAATTGTCAAATAGGTGTGTTGGAATTTCTTTCTGAGCTTAAGATAAGCTCGAAAAGAGCGGGGATTGTGTACAACCCTCATATTTGCCGAGCTGACGTGGCCCGGTGCAGCTAGGGAGCGCAGTCGATCGACCCGTCGGAGGTCTTCTAGACTGAAAAGAGAAAGCCGGGGGGGGGGCCTGTGGACCTAGGTTCCACTCGCCCCAAGCAGCTGGGCGAGTGGACCATGGGTCCACTCGCCAGGAGGGTTGAATGGACCGTGAGGTCCACTCCCCCAGTCAGGGTGGTGGACCTCGATCCACTCATTTGACCCCCTGCAAGGGGGGAGTGGATGTCTCGTTCTCCACTCGCCCCTCCTCTAGTTCTGGTCGTTCAAGTTCGTGGTTGAGCTGCGGATAGTAGAATTTTGGCTATCCGCAGCCCAATTTTGGAGAGTCTATAAATAGACCCCCATGAGCACCTTGGGAAGGGTTGGTCTCCCCATCCCCTCGCATGTGTCTTGTGAGCAAGCACTACCCCCCCCCCCCCCCCTGTTAGTGAAGGTTGACTGTGAGGTGGTCCTTAGTGCTCTTCAGGGTGCCCAGGCTCAACATTGGCTTGGGAGGGGAAGCTCACTTTGAACTTCCGGGTGTGTGGTGGGACCTCCACGCTGCAGCTTAAGGGGTTTGTTTTTGGACTCGAGTGTTCTTCAAGGGTAAGGTCTTTCGGTTCTCTGCAACTGGTCAAGGGTTCTAGCTTGGGTCAAGTAAGTGTTAGTTGTATCCCTCTTTCGAACGACTAGACCAGTTCTCTGGTTTCAACATTCATCATGCTTAGCATGAGTTTTCTTCTGCAGCTCCCCCTCAGATGAGGGATCATCATTTTCCTGATTATCTTCCCAGTAGCCTGCTGGTTTAGGAGGGATTAGCTTAATTTTTTGCTTCAGATTGAATAGAAGTAAATCAATCTGACCCTCAAGATCAGCAGTGAAAGTGCACAGTGTGCCTCTAAGTATACTCTAGAGGGGGGTGAATAGAGATTTAAAAATATTTCTATCATATTTGTGCAAACACAATAAACACTAAGTATTATGCTTCAACAATTCCACAAATAGAATAAAATAAGTGTCGTTAAGTAAAACAGGAAATCTGTAAAAGATATGAGACAACACAGAAAATCACAACAAAGACACAAAGATTTTTATAGAGGTTCACCAAAATGTGGGTACTCCTCTCTTCTACCACCTAGTAGGAATGCACAACCTGTGTCTGAGTCTTTTGATAAGGAGACTCTTAAAACCAAAGATCTTTTGATAAGGAGATCTTGAACCACAGATCTTTTGATAAGGAGATCTTGAACCAAAGATCTTTTGATAAGGAGATCTTGAACCACAGATATTTTGATAAGGAGATATTGAACCACTGAATCCTTTGGAAGAGGGATTCTTAAAACTCCTTACATTTGAGTTGAAGAGAGAAAGAAAAGGAAGAAGTAAGAAAAAGAATTCTGCTCTCAGAATTCTATTGAAGCCTTCAGCTTCTTTTCTTTTGCTGGATCTGATAATGATGAACCCTTGCTTATGATTGTGATGATTTGAAAGGGTTATAAGTTTCAGATCCTTTCAACTTTCTTCTGATTGAAATCTAGCTGCTATGAGATATTGATGAAGAACAACCTTCAGTTGTTCTATACTGAGATGGAGAGAAGTTCATGTTTTTTGACTTTTAGGGTTCCAGGAGGAAGAAGAAGGAGGAGGAAACCCTAATCGACAGATACAGAAGATTGTGATGAGTGCTCTGCTTCTATTCTTCTCTCTAATGTTCAAATTTATTGTCCATCATTTAATTTTTGAATACCTTTCCACTTTTGGGTTGTGCTGAAAAGTTATTTCCATGGACAAATAATCTCTCTTCCATTATTTGTTCACGGCCCGTCTACCAATTGTTTGAATCCTTTCCAAGAAATCTTTTTCTGTCTTCTTGAATGCTCCTCTCCATTCTAGGCAATAAACAAGTCATTGTAGAACAGTCTTTAGCACTGTGGGCCTTGAGAGAGAGTTCTAAAAAAGGATAGTGGAAAAGGTTTCCTTTTCAGACTGTATTCGATGATGCATCGATTTCGACTTCTCTCTTATCGACGCAACTTCGAGTTCATGTAAGAGCAGCTTCGAATCCTTCTTACTCTGATTGAACCATGATGTCGGCATTGCGTTGATTACTTATCGACATAACCGTCGAGTTGAAGGCTTAACTCTGAACTTCATCAACTGTGTCGAATTGTAGTCGACGTTGCATCGACTTCAAATGGCTTCGACAGATTCTTCCTTCTGCATTGAGTTGAAGTCGAAGTTGCGTCGACTTCTAATGATACTCTGACATGCTCATTCCATCTATGTCGATATCCTTTTGACGTAGCGTCGACTTGATCTACTTCGACAGAGAGGTTGAGTTTCTTAGACTTCTAGTCTAAGTTACGTCGACATGAAGTTAAACTTGCGTCGAATACTATTCGACGCAATTGTTAACTCAACCCAATTTATGCTTGTATTGCTCTGGTCTTAACACTCCAAGTTGTGTGTGATATCCTAAGACATCTAATGACCAAATTACTCTCACTATACAATGGGTAATTAAAACCTAAGAGTTAAAATCACTTTAGATAATTTGTTAAGTTAAATCCAAGGAGTTTTTCCCAACAATCTCCCCTTATTTATCTTAACAAATTTTACAGTCTTGGTTAAAGTGATTTTACACAATCTTTTACATAATTAGAATTACATACAAGACAACATAGACAGTAAAAGTATGATAGAATGAAATCACAAAATATTTCATACATTCACAAGTATATTATAGTGTTCAGCATACCACCTCCTCTTTGAATCTCTAGTCAGTATAAACAGAAATACCTGAGTTTCATTGTTCCTTCTCTGGGGTTTTCCTTTTTCATGAAAACACTTTTGGATGTATCTTCCTTGGGGCAATCTTCAGAGGCTCATCATCTTCAGGAGACAATATTGCTTCTTCAGCAACATTATCTTTGGGAAGCTCCCCCTGAATTTGTGCATTCAGCTCAGCATTTTGAATAGCTTCCTTGGCAATCTTTGTCACCTCATCCAGCAAATGATCATCATGGAGCTCCCCCTGGACCACTGTTGTCCTACAACAATCATTGCTCGAGCTGGCTCTTGGGCTGGTTCTTGAGGTGTTCTAGGAAGCTCCTCCTGAGTTTCTGCAGCTGGTTCCCCTTGATTCTCTGAAGATTCTACTTGAGACTCCCCTTAGACATTTGTTAGGTATTCATATACCTCTTCCATATATTTTTCAACCAGCTCCCCCTGATCAGCAGGCTCCCCCTGAACATTTTGGAATATAGTAATTTTATCAGGGGCTTCAGCATCATTCCCCTTGTCATGGACACTCATCTCTAGAGTAGGTCCATCCTCCTCCTGAATTTTCTCCCCCTTCTCAACCTTGCTGACAAGAGAGGTTAAGAATTCCTTTGTTACCAAGGAGGAATATATGAACTCTTTGAGACCTTGAAGAGACCTCTATGAATCTAAGAGTTCAGACTCCATCTGTGAATACTACTTTTCAAATTTTCAAGCTTGGCTGGCCAGTAGGTCAGCAAAAGTGCTTGAAGCCATCCCTACTACTTTAGATATTGCTTGCTCAATGTTAAAGGAGTGTGTAGGAAGGGAGCTAGAGACAGGTGGAGGTGGAGGTGTGAGGTTCTCATTTAGATTAGGAGGATAATGGAAGGCAGGGGAAAGGGATTGGTCAGTTTCTGGAGAGATATGATATGATGGTGGTGGAGGAGCAGATTGACTATATGGGAGTAGGATGAATGGTTATTGCTGAGTATGTTGGTGGATGGTAGATTGAGGTGTTGTCTCTGGGACTGTAGTATCATCTGGAATGGTTTCTTGTGGTGGTAGAGTAGGTTCCTGTTCAGGAATGTCATCCCTTGGGGGATCTGGTACAATGTTCTGTGGAGTTGGAGAGGGAGGAGGAGATGATGCAACCTGACCAAGATTTAGGATCTGCCTGGCCCATTTAGAAAAGATTCCTATGTTCAACATTTTTCCTGGAGGAATGGGCACTCCCTTGGATTTGCACACACTAGGATAGTGGTGGAAGAGCACTTGGCTCATGATTCTCATGTAGGCATTTTCTTTGTTGGCATATTTATGCCCAATCATTCTCAGGAGCCATCTCCCGCCAATTTTTCTTCTCCTAAAGGACCAGAATGCCCATAATCTGCAGCTGCTGCTTGGGAATAGCATCACGGGCTTAGATTTTGCAAAGGAGCATCTTTCCTACAATATCATCCAGAAACCTGTAGTCCTCTCCAAGATCCATCTTCTTTAGATTGATGGCTTTATCCTTCTTGAACTGCATGATCTCCAAGACATTCTTTGTCTCTTCTCCTGTCAATTCATTTAGGTCACTCCCAGTGGGTAGATCAAATGCTTGAGAGAGTATTTCTTCAGATACACAGATATCCTATCCAGAAATTGTCCCTTGAAGGGACCCATCATCTGCTACATGAACACTGTTCGTGAATTTTGTAAGCTCTACATCTAGAATCTTACACCTGATAGAGATAAGCTTGGTTAGGACAGCAGACTGAAAAAGTCCTAGAATGGCCTTGAAACTTTCGACGGCAGCATTGAAAGAGTCCATATCCACATCAAAGCCGGAGTTGATCTTGGGTGGAGCCATTGGATTGTAAATACCTGCAAACACAAGGAAAAAGAGAGAGAGAGAGAAAAACACGAGAGAACTGAAGAATGAGAGAGCAAGAGAGCAAGGAGGGGAAATTCGAAAGCGTAATGAATTCGACGCTGAAGTTGTTTAAAAGAATACGATTCATCGCAACTTAGCTAGGTCGACGCACCGTCGATAAAAATTAGTATTTGGCGTACAAAAATATGTCAAGATTGTTTCTAGAAGCAACTCTGCGCGCACTGTTGTATCGACATTGCTGTTGAAACCGAAATCTTGCGAACAAGACTTGGTCTCTGTGGAGTTCGGGGTCCCAAAAGAGGGGTGGCCTCACACCTACTTCACTCAAGCTAACAATCTAGGCACAAAACTAGGAACTCAAAGGACGAACCCAAGGCCTCAGCGTGGAGGTCCCACCACACACCCGGAAGACTCACAAGCACTTCCCCTCCGAAGCCAAAGACTGAGACAAAGCACCATTGGAGGACTCTCTTGGCCAACCAAAACATCTAAGGGGAAATCCCAAACCGAATCCCCCTCCTAAAGGTGCTCTCTTGGGTCTATTTGTAGCGTTCCTCGTCCGGGCCGCCAATAGCGTAATCCCGACAAACAGTCTGACTATACGCAGCCCAAATGGGACTGCCGACAGCTTAACTCCGCCGTTCTAAGAGTTAATTAACTGACCCTTAAGGTCTTCCCGGTAATTTCACCTCGGGGTTCCCACGGGGCGAGTGGTTCGTGAAAACACCACTCGCCTACGATAAAAATATAAGCTATATAAAGAGGGCATCACAGGCATTTTAATTTACAAGAGCATAAGCTTCATACTTCGGCACGCAGGCCAACAAATATAAATAAATAAGCCCTTCTCGGGGCGGCACGACTTTGGGCTTAAGCCCGCAACTCCCTGCTTGGTACTGCGACACCTGTACGCCAACATCTCGCCATGCGGTAGCAAACTGAGCCTCGGCCAATTGAAGCAAACCGAGCTACATTGCCCACACCCCTTTCCGAAGGCAGCGACATTTTATAAATACGGGCAAATAATAAATATCTTCCTGTTGAGTCTTCTCCTTGATCCTCAGGACATCACCAATCCGGCCCCCACGTCCGGACGGGCTTCACACAGAAACATCACCAATCCGATCTACACACCCGGATGGGCTTCACACAGAATGCCTAAACCCGTACTCACACTTCCGGGCGCTAATGTGGTTAATTTCGGGGATGCGCACATCAACCCGTCGGAGAGCACACCTCCTCCACCTGATGATGGAGGGGAGCTTCCATGCAAGTATGAGAATTGAAGGCTTCACCTGCCCAAGTAGAAAATCGTTACCCTTGGCGCGTGCTTTGGAGCCATAGAGAACGATCACCGCGGATTTAGTTTCCGCACACCGGTCCGAGCTCCGAAACGACCACACGAACTCTTCCTTGCACTTGGCCGGCCAAGCTCGTGCTCCATGGCTGTTCGCACCGCAATGCCAAACATAAGGTGGGGTCGGCCTTCTCCTAGTCGGCGGCGGCCGGGACGAAGAGAGGAGGGGCTCTGCTGCCCTCGCACTAGCCGACGGGAGAGGAGGTAGATGGTGCTCGGCTTCTTCCAGCAGCAAAGCGAGGGAGAGGGGAGGAGCTCGGCTCCTCCTTGTCGACAGGAAAAAAGGAGAGGAAGAGGGGGGTCGGGCCCCTCGTGCCCTAGGCGGCGACGGGAAAGGGGGAGGGAGGAGAAAAGGCCTCTGCCCTTGTTCCTGGCCGACGAGGGAGAGAGAGAGAGAATGTCGGGGCGGTGCCTCCTTGCTCGAACGAGAAGGAGAGGAGGTCGGATATCGAGAAGAGGGAGCGGGGTCGCGCCTGTTTCGCGTGAACAGGGGGAGGGGACTTCGGGTATTGCGGCTGCTCCTAAGAACCGAGAGAGAGGGGGGTAGGGAAATTGGGGTGGACCTGCTCTAAGGGTTAGGGAAAGGGGGTTTTTATTAAAACCCTAGAATGGAAATGTTGTCCGCACCCCACTCAGCTACTCGCACACCAAAACCCGCTAAACGCACCCCGAAACTTCTAATCGCAGACCACGTCCCAGATTTGTTAAATGTCAAAATATTGGGGGCGTTACACTCGGGTCCTGGCTATCTGGGGAGGGTCCCACCCGACGGGTACAGGGTTGTACACAATCCCCGCTCTTTGCGAGCATGTCTCACGCTCGGAAAGAGATGTCCAACCCCAAGTATCCGACGGGTGGGAGCCGACCCGAAAAAAAAATTATGGGTATATAATCATATGAATGATGATTCTTCTCTTTTTCGTGCTCATATTTGTCTTGATGTGATAACGTTTCCCTTTGTTGCCTTTAAATGATCAATTTGGTTGTCAACAACCTTGGTTATACACTATGCCTTCTTTTTTATGGTAGAGATATTATGCCCTTCAGGTTCTCAGAATGACATGCCACTTAATGTCTATTAGCAAGCAAACTCATAATTTAGAGCGCAGTTCTTTTTACTGTTGCATATTGTGTTATTCAGGAATGGGCCTCAAGGATGATTGATCGTGCTGAGGAATAGAATGCTCACTATTATCTACAATGATTACATAAACAATCATGCATTGACAATTCAAAAGGAATCTGATTTTGTTTCTAAAACTAATCAAATAAGGTTGCGCCATTGTAGGATTTATTATCTTAAGCTTCTGTTTTCAAAACTATTCTTGAAGAACTTCGATTGTCAGTGAAAAACTATCAATCTATCAAGCGTAACTGATTCCTTATATGCTAAAGCCTTTGGGACCTGCCACCGAGTGAGCCTACGGCCCTGCCAGCTAGGTGAGAGTCTGGTCAGCGGGTCTGCTCGGGGGGCACTTTTTCAAAAATAACTTTTCAAACCATCAACCCTCGAGGTATACCCACCCTGCCGGCTAGCGAGAGCCCGGTCCATGGAACCGTATCGGGGACACTTTTCCAAAAATCAACATTTCTCAAATCGTCAACCCGAGAGGTATACCCACCCTGCCGGCTAGCGAGAACTCGGTCAGTGGAACCGTCTCGGGGGCACTTTTCCAAAAACAACTTTCCTTCGAATGCCTTCCAGCCCTGCCAGCTAGTGAGAGCCTGACAGCGGGATCACTCGAAGCAAAAACAATTCATCTCCACAAGGCCTTCCTGCCCTGCCAGCTAATAAGAGCCTGACAGCGGGATCACTCGGAGCAATCCAGGCCCTACTAGCCTTAGCATATACTATTATTTTTGTTACTCTCAAAGCACATCATTGCAGCACCAACATATCCAACCTTGCCAGCCTCTCCAGAGAACAACCTGAACCCCCCGTCTAGGTGAGAGCCCGGGAGCGGAATCGATCTGGGGCATTCCAGCACCAACATATCCAACCTTGTCAGCCTCTCCAGAGATCAACCTGAACCCCCCGTCTAGGTGAGAGCCCGGGAGCGGAATCGATCTGGGGCATTCCAGCACCAACATATCCAACCTTGCCAGCCTCTCCAGAGATCAACCTGAACCCCCCGTCTAGGTGAGAGCCCGGGAGCGGAATCGATCTGGGGCATTCCAGCACCAACATATCCAACCTTGCCAGCCTCTCCAGAGATCAACCTGAACCCCCCGTCTAGGTGAGAGCCCGGGAGCGGAATCGATCTGGGGCATTCCAGCACCAACATATCCAACCTTGCCAGCCTCTCCAGAGATCAACCTGAACCCCCCGTCTAGGTGAGAGCCCGGGAGCGGAATCGATCTGGGGCATTCCAGCACCAACATATACAACCTTGCCAGCCTCTCTAGAGATCAACCTGAACCCCCCGTCTAGGTGAGAGCCCGGGAGCGGAATCGATCTAGGGCATTCCAGCACCAACATATCCAACCTTGCCAGCCTCTCCAGAGATCAACCAGAACCCCCCGTCTAGGTGAGAGCCCGGGAGCAGAATCGATTTGGGGTATTCCAGCACCAACATATCCAACCTTTTAGTCACCAAGCCAACATATGAGTCACAATAGTCAAAGAATTTAATAGTTATATATATATAAGGAAAGAACTTTCAAGGATAAAATCTTTTCAGGTTATCTCCACTTCTAGCCCGGCCGAGGGGTGCCCCTTCCACATCCTGGAGATGATATCCCCCGGACCTGAGCGCCTCATTTACTATATACGGCCCTTCCCAATTGGGTTCAAGCTTCTAGAACGCGATCAACTTCTCGACAATGGATAGGGTAAAATAATCTAGGCATAACCTGGAATCTCATGAGAACAGGGCTCATAGAATGGGGCAAAATCGCAAAAGCGACATGATAAACAAAATCGGAAGCCTTGTGAAGCCAAAATCATAGTGCAGGCCGGACCAAGCCTTATTGAGATGTAAATAACTTTCTTCAATGTTAAGTGTAAAACTGGCCATAAGATCAAGTAAAACACAATCTGTATGGTTCTTACCCTTATTTTTGAAAAGGACTTGCACCTTAAATAAAAAGCTTAGCAGTAGCGTATGCAATTTTACCCTTCTTCGACAAAAACTCGGTCAATAAAATATTTGGGCTAGTGATTAGCACATTTAACTTACTATCGTTTTAACATTATCTGTATCACCAGTGTGATCGTTGAGGTGCTCTGTTATGAGGTTAACATATCACACCGCTTAATTCTTAATTTATTTTACGTATTTTCTTATGGGGTGGAAGCTAATCCAAAGAAAATGTAGGATATGTTATAGTGACCAGTTCCAAATTTAGTTAGGTAGTTAAGAGGCTTCATAGGTTTAAATTACTATTACAAAAAAATCTCATGAACTACGAGTTAATATCTCTACTACTGACAAATCTATTGAAGAAGTGATCTTTCCAGTGAACTATTGAAGCAAAAGAAGCATTCAAATAATTGAAATTAGCTGACAGCAATCCTCCAATCCTGACATTACCATATTTCCCTAAGACGTTTATAGTGGAGACACGTGCTTCAAATCTGAGAGTGGCAGCGATATTAACTCAGGATCATCATCCTATTGTGCATTTCAGTAAGACTTTAAGACCTAGAAATGCCGCATTATCAATTTATGAGAAAAACTGCTCGTAATAGATTTAGCTATAAAATTGGAGACATTATCTGATAGGAACACATTTTTATATCAGCACAAACCATCATGGTCAAAATATTTGATGAGGCGGAGAAATACCACTCAACAACACCAAAAATATATCACCAAGTTTCTGGGATATGACTTGCATATGAAAAATGTAGTGAAAACAACGGTGCAAATGGTTTGTCAAGACAACACCAGGAAGTTAACACCAGGAAGTTGAGGCACGACTAGCGGCCCTAGTAATTATGACATCTTATCTATTGCAAAGAATCAAACGTACATGAGGCTATTGGGGTCACATTTTATAATAGAAGAATTAGTTAAGAAGAAAGGAGATAATACATATAAGCCCGAATATCATGGTGTTAATAGAGTGTTGAAGCGAAAGTGAAAGTTTGTAACTGGAGATGATGAAGTTAAGAAACTTTAATTACAGTTATATCATGACACTGGAATTGGTGGGCATTCAGGAATAACAACCACTCAATTGCTCAAATAACTCTATTATTGGAAGAAGCTCAAGGTCACCTTTCATGACTATATCAGTAAATGCAGTGTCTAGATCTCACTGGAAGGAAATAATCTTTGTTGTGGTAGACCATTAGAGTAAATTGACTCTCTCTATGACATTATGTCATCCCTATTTGGCAACAACCGTGGCGTAGAGCTTCCTGGACTTAACTGATACAAGAAAATAAAAGTTTTAAACACTATGTTAATAGATGCTCACAAGAAAACTCTGAGATGACAATATCTCCTCCGAAATGAGCATTTATCCGGTTGAAGAGACTTTGCATTCTCCATCTTACTAAAAAATGACATTGAACCACGAAACCTCTCAATGATTCACTTCACAGCATTAGTTGCTAGTACCAGATCTCTTCGTCTTACGTCTAGAATTTCTTTATGACGTATATTTGGTGTGTGCAAAAGTGAATGTCGTAAGGGAGAAAAAATGGTATATACATTTTTCGAGATCACTTCAAGTAGAAAAAAGTTCAGAAGAAGATTGGCACGTAGTATATTTTCCGGCATAATAATATTAATCAAACAATATCACTCGTTCTCCTTCGACCGAAATAACCCTCATCCAATATTTTGGACTAGAGCAGGGAAACTGGAGAGCATGGGGCTTGAATTGGAATCAAAGGATGAGATGACTTCTATGATTCGATCGACAGAGTTAGATTTTAGGACAGATTCTGGCTTTGCTCATGATATTGGGGTCAGCAATTACTCGGATTTCAAGAGCCTTCTGATTCTAAAAGATATTTTAAAGTTCGATTGAAAGATATACTTGACATCGTGCAGGTACTTAAACCTTTTCCTATATACTTCTGCCCAACCTCCTGACAAGGATTAAATTTCATTGAGTATCTTTCACATGAGAAGGAAGGAAATTAAGGAAAACGAAAACCTAAAACATGAACACTCGCCCCAAGATGGCGTCACGATCAACTGGGGCAGGTGGTGTTTGAGCACTTGGCACGCGCAGCGAAAGTGTGCCGCAAAGTCTCCATGACCTCCCGCCGAAACTCTCGCCGGAATCCCTCGGACTGAGACTGCGAGACCCCTCCCGCGGGTGTCAGCGCATTACCTTGGTCATCACTCAGTTCCTCTTCTCTAGCCATGATGTCCACCCGAGCTTTTCTGTGTTGGCCACTCTCCACGCTCACCGCACCATGTGTTGAAACCGAGAACTTGCGAACAAGACTTGGTCTCTGTGGAGTTCGGGGTCCCAAAAGAGGGGTGGCCTCACACCTACTTCATTCAAGCTAACAATCTAGGCACAAAACTAGGAACTCAAAGGACGAACCCAAGGCCTCAGCGTGGAGGTCCCGCCACACACCCGGAAGACTAACAAGCACTTCCCCTCTGAAGCCAAAGACTGAGACAAAGCACCATTGGAGGACTCTCTTGGCCAACCAAAACATCTAAGGGGAAATCCCAAACCGAATCCCCCTCCTAAAGGTGCTCTCTTGGGTCTATTTGTAGCGTTCCTCGTCCGGGCCGCCAATAGCGTAATCCCGACAAACAGTCTGACTATACGCAGCCCAAATGGGACTGCCGACAGCGTAACTCCGCCGTTCTAAGAGTTAATTAACTGACCCTTAAGGTCTTCCCGGTAATTTCACCTCGGGGTTCCCACGGGGCGAGTGGTTCGTGAAAACACCACTCGCCTACGATAAAAATATAAGCTACATAAAGAGGGCATCACAGGCATTTTAATTTACAAGAGCATAAGCTTCATACTTCGGCACGCAGGCCAGCAAATATAAATAAATAACCCCTTCTCGGGGCGGCACGACTTTGGGCTTAAGCCCGCAACTCCCTGCTTGGTACTGCGACACCTGTACGCCAACGTCTCGCCATGCGGTAGCAAACTGAGCCTCGGCCAATTGAAGCAAACCGAGCTACATTGCCCATACCCCTTTCCCGAGGCGGCGGCATTTTATAAATACGGGAAAATAATAAATATCTTCCTGTTGAGTCTTCTCCTTGATCCTCAGGACATCACCAATCCGGCCCCCACGTCCGGACGAGCTTCACACAGAAACATCACCAATCCGGTCTACACACCCAGATGGGCTTCACACAGAATGCCTAAACCCGTACTCACACTTCCGGGCGCTAATGTGGTTAATTTCGGGGATGCGCACATCAACCCGTCGGAGAGCACACCTCCTCCACCTGATGATGGAGGGGAGCTTCCATGCAAGTATGAGAATTGAAGGCTTCACCTGCCCAAGTAGAAAATCGTTACCCTTGGCGCGTGCTTTGGAGCCATAGAGAACGATCACCACGGATTTAGTTTCCGCACACCGGTCCGAGCTCCGAAACGACCACACAAACTCTTCCTCGCACTTGGCCGGCCAAGCTCGTGCTCCATGGCTGTTCACACCGCAACGCCCAACCTAAGGTGGGGTCGGCCTTCTCCTAGTCGGCGGCGGCCGGGACGAAGAGAGGAGGGGCTCTGCTGCCCTCGCACTAGCCGACGGGAGAGGAGGTAGATGGGGCTCGGCTTCTTCCAGCAGCAAAGCGAGGGAGAGTGGAGGAGCTCGGCTCCTCCTTGTCGACATGAAAAAAGGAGAGGAAGAGGGGGGTCGGGCCCCTCGTGCCCTAGGCGGCGATGGGAAAGGGGGAGGGAGGAGAAAAGGCCTCAGCCCTTGTTCCTGGCCAACAAGGGAGAGAGAGAGAGAAGGTCGGGGCGGTGCCTCCTTGCGCGAACGAGAGGGAGAGGAGGTCGGAGATCGGGAAGAGGGAGCGGGGTCGCGCCTGTTTCACGTGAACAGGGGGAGGGGACTTCGGGTATTGTGGCTGCTCCTAAGAACCGAGAGAGAGGGGGGTCGGGAAATTGGGGTGGACCTGCTCTAAGGGTTCGGGAAAGGGGGATTTTATTATAACCCTAGAATGGAAATGCTGTCCGCACACCACTCGGCTACTCGCACACCAAAACCCGCTAAACGCACCCCGAAACTTCTAATCGCAGACCACGTCCCAGATTTGTTAAATGTCAAAATATTGGGGGCGTTACACTCGGGTCCTGGCTATCTGGGGAGGGTCCCACCCGACGGGTACGGGGTTGTACAATTGCGTCGATTATTATTCGACACAACTTCGAGATTGTTCAGTAATCCTTAAGTCGACATAGTCCTGTCAACGTTGCGTCAATTTCCAATCGACACTACCTCGACTTTGAGCAACGACCATTAAGTCGACGCATGCGTCGATATGAATTTGATGTTGCATCAAATTCTATTCAAATTATCCACTCTTAGTGCTTCTTGACGCTGGCGTTGAGTAGGAGTCGATGGTACGTCGACTTCTATTCGATGCATCTCTGAATGAACAGATCCATTTTCTTAGAAAATTCTTGTTATTTTTCTCAGCATTTATGTTTATTGAAAATTGATACCAAATTGAAAAGTAGTGTTTATGATATTAATTTTATGAACTATAAGGACAACAAGGAAGATTTAAAGAAGAAATCACTCCCTTGATTTCATTTAGTTCTTTCTTTATGACCTACACCTTTCTTCTCACTCCATTCTCTCTTAGGTGGGATCCTACCTAAACCTGCACAAACAATTCCAACATTAGAAGGAACCCAGGTTACCTTGGGCCTTTTGCTTTTACCATTGTAGGGTTCAATGAAAGAATAGAAGGGTCTTTCATGATACCCTTTTGGATGATAAGGAATGGGTTTCCCAAACCTATGCTTATTACCTTGGTACTGAAAATGTGCATAGAATGAATCTAGATATAGAAGATCAGCAGAGTGTCTTATTATTCTATTTTTAGGTTTAGCCTTTTGACTGTTTAATTTTCCTACATTACTTTTGCCTTGAGATTTCTTTTCTTTGTTAAGATTTGTTTTATTACTTCTAGTTATTTTCTTTGGTTCACTAGCTTCCTGATTCTTAGTTTTTGCATTATCCTCACAGGATTCATAGTCACTAGGTCTAATAAAGCTAACTGGATTTTTCCAGGCAGGTTTCCTATGGATTTCTGTGCTTGTGGATGGCTCTGCTCCTAACCCTTAGTGATTAAATCTCATGGAGAGATTTTCTATGATGTCTTTGAGTTCTTGACTCCTCCCATTGAGTGAGTCCTCAAAGGCCTTTTTCCTTTGTTAGCTCTTCTTTTAGCTTTAGATTTTCTTCTCTAATTTCAATTAATTCTGATTCTTTATTATCTATTTCATTTGTTAAATCTTGATTTCTTAGATATAATTCATCTTGCTTTAGGTTATTTAGTTCTAACTTATAAACTGTTTTTATTTCTTTCTGTGCATTGAAGAAATCATTGCAGAATTCTGTAAAGCAATTTTTGAAATCATCAGAATTAAAGTCAAATTCATCAAACATTGTTACATGTTCTTCTTCATCATCTGATGACATCTCCAAGGCCATCATGCAAGCTGCTTCTGCTTCTGCTTCTGCTTCATCATCACTTTCAGATGAGGAGGAGCTTAACTCTGCTTCAGAGTCACTCCAGGTTTCAGCAATGAAACCCTTGGCTTTCTTCTTGTCTTTCCCCTTGAAAGACTTCTTCTTCTTCTTTTCATCCTTGTTGTTGCTCCTGTCCTTTTTTTCTTTTGGGCACTCAGGAGTTATGTGCCCTGGTTTGTTGCAGGTGAAGCAGATAATCTCCTTCCTTGGAGTCTTATCATATCTGGGCTTTGAGCTCTTTTCTCTTCTCCTTGAGTCTTCTGTCTTGACCTATTTTATGAATCTCCTAGCCAGGAGACTGAACATCTCATCTTCAGGAGTGGAGGGCTCTCCTTCAGAAGCTTTTAGGGCAAGGCTCTTGTAAGTAGGAGTTGAGACTGTCTCCTTAGCCTCTGTCTCTGCCCTGCTCTTTAGAAGCATCTCATAAGACTTCAACTTTCCTAGCAAAGCATAAGTAGAGATCTCTATGTGGCATCTGGACTCTGTGATGGCCCAGATTCTTGAATCCCACGAGCTTGGGAAACACATGAGGATTTTATCATTAATTTCAGTCAAGGATATCTCCTTGTCCAAGCCTCTGAGCTCATTAAATAATGGTGAATCTATCATACATATCAGCAACTGTTTCTTCAGCTTTCTTCTGAAAGTTCTCATACTGGGATATGAGAAGGGAGTTTGCTTGTTATTTACTTCACTTCTTTATTTGTATCTTGTAGTGAAATTGCCTTGTTTTTAGCGACTACGTCCTTGCGCGGCTTAGGGGGAATTCGCCGCGTGAGTTGGCGACTAGGTCTAGGGGATTAGATCTAGGGGGTGCTCGAGGCCATATCCGAGTTTGGGTTGGCTAGAGCGGCTTGAGGCTTTATCCGTGGAAGGATAGGCTAAAGCCAACCGGTTTGTGGGGATACAAGTCGGTATAGAAAAGGAAAAGAAATTCACTTTTGTACGCCTCCGATTTCTAGCGATATTGAAATCAAATTTTGTAAACACCCTTTTTTTATAATGCAATCATGATTATATTTGTGTTTATTTGATTTCTCTCAATTGGCATAAAATTTCATTATTGCAAATTAGTTATTACAAAATTGTCATCTTATTTCCTATTAATCAAAAACAACTTGGTAATTATCTTACAAATTATAAAAAGAATTTTATTCCCTTATTCACCCCCCCCCCCCCCCTCTAAGGGCGCCGTAAGATCCAACAAGTGGTATCAGAGCGCAGGTTTTTCCAAACGGTTTAAAAACCAGGAATAATGGCGTCTTTTGATCTCGCTTTTTCCGAGGGTCGGGGAATTAGTAGACCTCCACTCTTTACTGGGTCAGATTATAATTATTGGAAAATAGGATGCGTTGTTTTCTAATGACCCTAGATATTGAGGTTTGGAACATGGTAGAAGAAGAATACACTCCTCCTACATTTGTAATTGGAGAGGTTATGTTAGAAAAACCCAAAGATAAATGGGATGATCGGGATAAACTCAAATGTAAAAATAACGCAAAAGCCATGAATGCTCTATTTTGTGCGTTAGATAGAAATGAATTTAATAGAATTTCTGCATGTACTACTGCATATGAAATTTGGAATCATTTGGAAGTTACTCATAAAGGTACATCGCAGGTTAAAGATTCCAAGCTTTTCCAACTAGAGTCGGAATATGAAAAATTCTGAATGGATGAAAGCGAAGATGTTGATGGTATGTACACGCGCTTCACCAAGATCGTCAATGCCTCAAAAGCTCTTGGAAAGACCTTCTCAAATGGGGACTTGGTCCGTAAGATCCTTCGTTCTCTTCCTCCAAAATTCAACCCGAAGGTGACGGCTATTTCGGAGTCGCACAACTTAAGAACGCTCCAAGTTGAGAGCCTCATTGGGAATCTCAAAACCCATGAGGTGGAACTCAAAATCCAATTTGATGAATACAACAAGGAGCCAAAGAAGAAGGTGTTGGCACTAAAATCAAAGAAAGAGTGCCAAGAGGATGAGGATGAAGATGAAGAAAGTCTTTTGGTGAAGAACTTCTGAAAGTTCATGCGCAATTCAGAAAGGAGAAACACCTTTCGAAAATATTTCCAAAAGGGTGAAAGATGGAAAGGGTCATCTTCAAAGAAGGAAAAAGAGAGCGACAATGAAGAAGAGAGACCTCCACCGGAATGCTATCATTGTAGGAAGACGGGGCACATTCGGAGCCAGTGCCCAAAGTTCTTGAAGGAGAAGAAAGAAAAACGGCACAAAGGGAAGGAGAAGAAGAAAGTGCTAAAAGCTAGAACATGGGATGACTCCTCCTCCTCCTCCTCTGAAGAATCAAGTGGGTCTTCATCAAGCGAAGATGAGGAAGCAAACATGTGCCTCATGGGACATGGAAACGACGGCGACGACACCGGTGTTCATAGCGACACTGAGGTAACTCCTCCCACTTATGATGAACTCTTTAATGAATTCCTTGAAACTTGCAAAGCTTTTGATAAAAAATATGAAGGATAATATTTTATTGAATCGTGAAAATGAATCTCTCATTAAAGAAAATCAAAAGCTTTCCAAAAATTTAATTGTTTTAGAAAAGAGAAAGGTTTCTTGCCAAGAGTGTGATCACTCCACTATATTGGCAAAAGATATTAAAGAGTCACTTTCTAAAGCCCTCTCTCATGCCAAAACTCTTACAAAAGAGAAGGGAATTAGAAAGGAAATTAGAAGCCTCTCTTTTGCAAATCAAAAATAACAAAAAAGGTTTTGAAAATAAGTGTGTCATGATTGTGAAAGAAAATTCTTCACTTAAAGCACAAGTTCATGATCTCACCATGGCCATTAAAAAATTTGGTATAGGCCAAAAATCACTAGAAATGATTCTAGGGTACCAGTGCAATGGATTTGGAAAATTTGGGCTCGGATATCGAGGAGAGGGCTACCGCTCGGCGCTAGTCACTAACGCCGGTGCTAGCACCTCATACCAGAAACCTGAATTTTCCTTTTCAAAATGTTTTCCTTCTGTAAATCCAACTTATTCCAGCAAGAAAATATTCCAGAAAAGGGTCTCAACCCCCTTTATTTCGTGTGCAAACTATTATAGGTTAGGTCACACATCTAGTTCTTGCAGGAAAATAAAACGAAATACTTTAAAGCAAATCTGGGTACCTAAGGCTTCCACTTATTCTATGGGTGGTTCCACTTGGGTATCTGGATCTTTACTCTCATCTTCTTTCTAGATGTGCAGGCAGGCTAAGGAAAATGAAGACATGTGGTACTTGGATTCAGGATGCTCCAAGCACATGACGAGCAATAAAGCAAAGTTCCTTAGCCTAGAAAGGAAGAAGGGAGGGATTGTAATGTTTGGTGACAACGGAAAAGGAAGGATAATGGGAATTGGTACAGTTGGTAACGAATCCTTCACTATATCAAATGTTCTTTATGTAAAAGGGCTAAAACATAATCTTATCTCAATTAGCCAATTATGTGATAAAGGATTAGATATTTTATTTGAATCTTCTACTAATCTATGCAAAATATCTAATCCTATTACAAACAATATTTTACTAACTGCACCAAGAATACACAATGTTTATATAGTTTCATTTCATGATCTTTCAAAATCATCTTTAAAATGTTTTATTACCAAAAATGATGAACTTGAACTTTGGCATAAAAGGCTAGGACATGCTAGCACAAAGCTTATTGTAAAACTTGCCAAAAGAGATTTAATTAGAGGATTGCCTAGATTAAATGGAAATCTACCTTCACTTTGTTCACCATGTCAAAAAGGAAAAATTACTAGATCCTCTTTCAAAAGTAAAAATGTTATTTCTACTACAAGACCTTTGCAATTAATTCATATGGATCTTTTTGGTCCCGTTAGCACCGCAAGTCTTGGTGGTAGATTATATACATATGTTTTAATAGATGATTTTTCTAGATATTGTTGGACAATATTTCTATCATCCAAATCCGAAGCGTTTTGTGAATTTTCAAAATTATGTACTCGTATTCAAAATGAAATTGATTTAAAAATTAAATGCATTCGCTCGGATCATGGAGGAGAATTTGAAAATGAAAAATTTACTTCTTATTGTGATATGTTAGGCATAAAACATGAGTTCTCCGCACCACGCACACCGCAACAAAATGGTGTTGTAGAAAGAAAGAATAGGACACTTCAAGAGCTAGCACGCACTATGTTATGTGAATATAAATTACCTAAGTCCTTTTGGGTCGAAGCCGTAAACACATCACGTTATGTTATAAATAGAATCATGCTTCGCCCATCTTTAAATCTCACACCATATGAACTTTATTTTCAAAATAAGCCTAATGTATCTTACTTCAAAGTTTTTGGTTGTAAATGCTTCATTTTAAATACAAAAGATAGCTTGGGAAAGTTTGATGAAAAATTTGATGAAGGAACATTTCTTGGATACTCTTCAACTTGTAAAGCTTATAGAGTTTTTAATAAAAGAACTAGAAAAGTTGAAGAGTCAATTAATGTCAAATTTGATGAGCTTGTTAATGTATAGAAAGACTTTCCGCAGGAAAAGAGGATGATCTATTACCTCCTTTGGAGCATGGTGATGAAGAACCTTCCAAAGAAGAAGAAGAGGAGGCCAAGAAAGATGAATATGTACCTCCAAGCGTCTTAAAATTCACAAAGGATCATCCACAGGAACTTATAATTGGTGAACCATCCATCGGGGTAAGAACTCGCTCTTCTCTTCATGAATCTTATTCAAATGTTTGCTTTGTTTTCGAAATAGAACCAAAAAATGTTTCTACTGCTTTAAACGATGAATTTTGGTTTTTGGCTATGAATGAAGAGTTAGAACAATTTGAGCGACATAATGTTTGGAAATTAGTAGAAAGGCCATCTAATCACCCGGTTGTAGGCGTAAAATGGATTTTCAAAAATAAATTAGATGGTGAGTCTAGAATATCTAAAAATAAAGCACGCTTAGTAGCATAAGGATATTCACAAATCGAGGGGATAGATTTTAATGAATCTTTTGCACCCGTTGCTAGATTGGAGTCTATAAGAATTTTTCTAGCATTTGCAAGCTTTAAAAGAATAAAACTATTTCAAATGGATGTGAAAAGTGCATTTCTAAACGGGTTTGTAAAAGAAGAAGTTTATGTTGAACAACCCCCCGGTTTTATTAATGAAAAATTTCCAAATCATGTTTATAAACTAGAAAACGCGCTTTATGGTTTAAAACAAGCGCCCCGTGCATGGTCTGAAAGACTTACATCATTTTTATTAAAGAACGGTTATATTATGGGAAGTGTGGATAATACTCTCTTCATTAAGCACAATAATGATGATATGATTATTTTACAAATATATGTTGATGATATAATTTTTGGATCTACTAATGAAGAGATGTGTAATGAAGTTATTTTAGTGATGAAAAATGAATTTGAAATGAGTCTAGTAGGAGAACTTTCTTATTTCCTTGGTTTTCAAATATCTCAAAGAATTGATGGTATCTTTGTTTGTCAAACAAAATATGTCCATGATATGCTTAAAAGTTTTGGATTTGAAAACCTTAAACATGCTTCTACACCAATGAGTGTGTCACTTAAATTAGGAAAAGATGAATCGGGAATTTCAATTGATCAAACCTTATATAGAGGTATGATAGGATCCCTACTTTATCTTAGTGCAACTAGACCCGATATTATGTTTGTCGTATGCTTATGTGCTCGATTTCAAGCCAATCCAAAAGAATCTCATTTAAAAGCGGTAAAACGAATTTTTAGATATCTCATTGGGTCATCTAGATTAGGATTATGGTACCCACATAATGATTCATTTACATTGCATGGCTATTCCGATTTGGATTATGCCGGTTGTTCACTTGATAGAAAAAGCACTAGTGGTACTTGTCATTTTCTAGGACCCTCATTAGTTGCATGGTCTAGTAGGAAACAAAATTCGGTTGCACTCTCCACCACGGAGGCCGAATACATTGCATTAGGGAGTTGTTGTGCACAAGCTCTATGGATGAGCCAAACTTTAGAGGACTTTGGTTTTCATCTAAAACTTATTGAATTAAAATGTGACAACAAAAGTGCCATTGATCTCACAAATAATCCGGTACACCACTCTAGATCCAAACATATAGATGTGCGTCATCATTTCATAAGGGATCACATTAAAAAGGAAAATGTAAGGATTAGTTTCATTGGCACGGACTCTCAACTTGTTGATATATTTACTAAACCTCTTCCCGATGCAAGGTTTCAAATGTTAAGGCTGGAATTAGGAGTCTTAGACATCTTAGGATGAATAACATGTAAAACGCTAATGTTTTATGGAATTTGAGCAATCAAAACATCTCTGAATATTATACAATTTCTGCATAAGACTACACTTAAGACCCCTGATCAATATCAAAAATAAAAAATTTAAAATTCCTAAAAAATCATGTACTGTTTGCCGCGCTATCACTAGCGTCGGCGCTAGCGTGGGTTTGTGATTTTTCTGTTTTTTAATATTTCTAAAAATCAACACAAATATGTTAGTTTATGTGTACAAATTTATTTTTGTGTTTCTGTTTATTTTATTTTTGTTTTATTTGCATTGTGAAAAATCAACTACAAAAATTCAAAATTTACAAATTACAAAAATATGTTTTTGTGTTTTTCTGTGTTTATTTCACTAAAAATTTTCAAGACAATAAAAAAAACTGTATGATCTTTATTGCTAATATCAAGCATGAATGAATTCTATTATTTAGAATGCTTTACAATGTTGAAATTTATTCCTTGACATTACTATGAACAGTATTTGATTATCATGCTTTGATATATCTATTTAAGTGCATCAAATATTGAAAAATATGTGTAGAACCAAGCTTAGCATGCCTCTAAGTATGAGTAAATGTATTATGATTGATAATGATACCTTTCACTCACTTTTTGGTAATCAACATGTGTGTTTAAATCTATAAATGCTTGCTTGTGTTTTGTATTTGTACAGTGAATTAAAACTTGCATAAGTTTATTGCCTACACTACATTTGAATTACACTTATGAAATTTTGAAAAGTGGTTAAGTTTAAAAAATTGGGTTTGCAAAACAAGTGTATTCGGAGAATGTTGTCTCACAAATATCAAAAAAAATTATATATGTAGACAACTATAACTCCACCAAGCACTATTTGAACCTCCTGATAAGTCTTCATAAGCATTGTGAGGTTGAGCACCTTGGATAGAATAGTAAAGTGTCTTGTGCAACCCTTGATTAATAGACCACTTTTTATAAAATAGTGTGCATTAATGTGTGTGAAAGTAAATTTACTTGTGTTTTATTGTGCACTTTACTCTACATATGTCTTGTATTGTGTGATTTAAATAAATTATTAACATTGCCCAAAATACACTTATGTGCACTTCATTATCTTTCATAACACTTCTTCTCATGAGTATTGGATTCTAATGCTTTATCTATACTACTCTTTATATAAAAAAGGCACTAGATAACCTAGCATGATCTCTACAATATTTTGGTATCTCTTGAACTTAAAATTAAGTAACATTGTATTATATTCTCTTCGTGATATGTTCATTTCATGCTTGGTATCTTTATGAAAAACGTTGAGATTTCCAAAAGGTTACAACATCTTTACATTTTTTTTTAAACTTAAACTCATATTTATAATTATGATTTTCATGCTTACAAAAAGATGTTTTTTCTAATCTTCCGCTTGCTTACAACTCTTATCTTTATATTTGAAATCTCTTATATATACTATGCTTAAACCCTTTATCATTATCCATATTACAAAAGCTCGATCATGCTTTATCTTTTCAAATGCCTCCTTACTACCCTCACCCCACCTTCTTTTGATAATACCAAAAGGGAGAGATTAATTGAAGAAATCTATATAGGAGAAATATAGATAAATAAGGGGAGACTAATTCATGAAATCTATCATTTAGGGGGAGTAACACATAAATTGCATTTATGTAGGGGGAGCATTAAGATAGAGGGAGTATGCACAATTTCATCATGCTTATTATATATTATAGTTGCACTACTATCATGCTTGTCATATACTATAAACACTATTGTTGATTTCTTGCTTAGAGGATTTGTTATTATCAAAAGGGGGAGATTGTTGGACATGTGTGTCACATCCCTTTGTTTGAGAACAACAAATCCCATATTGTATTTGATATTGCTGGTAGTGTGTTTATAGTGTGCAGGAACTATAGGTGCAATACTCCACAGGTAGAAGGCAGCATGGAATCAAACTTTTGAAAGGAGCAGCACTAACGCCAGCGCTATCGCTAACGCCAGGCGCTAGCTCAGTTGGTTCCGTCTCAGCGGTTTCATCTCAGCTTTCGTCTCAGCGGTTCCTTAGCACTGCCGCCAGCGCTACCACTACCGCCTGGCGCTATCTCGAGTTCGTGCACAGTGCCACGCCTCCGACGGTTCCGCAACCGCTCAACACAACTGCTACCGCCAGTGCTAGCGCTACCGCCTGGCGCTATCTCAAGTTCGTGCACAGAGCCACGCAGCCGACAGTTCCGCAACTGCTCAACACGACCGCTACCGCAGGCGCTATCAGCTACCGCAGGCGCTAGCTCCAAGAATTATAAAATGATGTACTCTCTCGTTTGGGGTTAGAACTTCCAGAGACATTACTTGTGCCCAAACTCTCGTGCTGCTACTCTGCCGAAACATCATCTCCCACTCAAAGCCAAAGAAGAAATTCTGGAGAAGGAAGCCATCACGCTGCATCCGAAGAACGATCGCTTCGACCTCGCTTGTGCTTCAGCGATCCTTCATCCTCATCTCCAGAAATCTCAAGAGGGAGTTTGCTTGTTATTTACTTCACTTATTTATTTGTATCTTGTAGTGAAATCGCCTTATTTTTGGCGACTAGGTCCTTGCGCGGCTTAGGGGGAATTCGCCGCGTGAGTTGGCGACTAGGTCTAGGGGATTAGATCTAGGGGGTTCTCGAGGCCATATCCGAGTTTGGGTTGGCTAGAGCGGCTTGAGGCTTTATCCGTGGAAGGATAGGCTAAAGCCAACCGGTTTGTGGGGATACAAGTCGGTATAGAAAAGGAAAAAAAATTCACTTTTGTACGCCTCCGATTTCTAGCGATATTGAAATCAAATTTTATAAACACCCTTTCTTTTATAATGCAATCATGATTATATTTGTGTTTATTTGATTTCTCTCAATTGGCATAAAATTTCATTATTGCAAATTAGTTATTACAAAATTGTCATCTTATTTCCTATTAATCAAAAACAACTTGGTAATTATCTTAAAAATTATAAAAAGAATTTTATTCCCTTATTCACCCCCCCCCCCCCCTCTAAGGGAGCCGTAAGATCCAACAGAATTCTGTTCTCAGAATTCTATTAAAGCCTTCAGCTTCTTTTCTTTTGTTGGATCTGCTAATGATAAACCCTTGCTTATGATTGTGATGATTTGAAAGGGTTATAAGCTTCAGATCCTTTCTACTTTCTTCTTATTGAAATATGGCTGCTATGAGATATTGATGAAGAGCAGCCTTCAATTGTTCTGTACTGAGAGGGAGAGCAGTTCTTGTTTTTCTGTCTTTTAGGGTTCCAGGAGGAAGAAGAAGAAGTAGAAAACCCGAATCGATAGGATGCAGAAGATTGTGATGAGTGCTCTGCTTCTATTCTTCTCTCTAATGTTCTTATTTATTTTCTATCATTTAATTTTTGAATACCTTTCCACTTTTGGGTTGTGCTGAAAAGGTATTTCCTTGGACAATTAATCTATCTTCCTTTATTTGTTCACAACCCGTCTGCCAACTGTTTGAATCCTTTCCAAGAAAGCTTTTTCTGTCTTCTTGAATGCTCCTCTCCATTCTAGGAAATAAACAAGTCGTTGTAGAACGGTCTTTAGCACTGCAGGCCTTGAGAGAGAGTTCTAAAAAAGGACAGCTGAAAGGTTTCCATTTCAGACTTTATTCGACGTTGCGTCGATTTCATCTTCTCTATTATCGACGCACCTTCAAGTTCATGTAAGAGCGCGCAGCTTCGAATTCTATCTTACTCTGATTGAACCCTGATGTCGATGTTGCGTCGATTACTTATCGACGTAACCATCAAGTTGAAGACTTAACTCTGAACTTCATCAACTGCGTCGAATTGTAGTCGACGTTGCGTCGACTTCAGATGGCTTCGACAGATTCTTCCTTTTGCATTGAGTTGAAGTCGAAGTTGTGTCGACTTCTAATGATACTCCCACATGCTCATTTCATCTACGTCGATATCCTTTCGACGTAGCATCGACTTGATCTACTTCAACAGAGAGGTTGAGTTGCTTGGACTTCTAATCTAAGTTACGTCGACATGAAGTCAAAATTGCGTCGAATACTATTCGACGCAATTGTTAACTCAACCCAATTTATGCTTGTCTTGCTTTGGTCTTGACACTCCAAGTTGTGTGTGATATCCTAAGACATCTAATGACCAAATTACCCTCACTATACAATGGGTAATTAAAATCTAAGAGTTAAAATCATTTTAGATAATTTGTTAAGTTAAATCCAATGAGTTTTTCCCAACAAGCAGCAATGTTGTTTTCTTCATCCTCATGATCTGCTGAGGAGGATTGAATTATCTGAACACTCTTGTCAGCAACAACAGGATTGGAAGCATCACAAGTAGAGTGATCGTCATCATGTCCTTGTGACATATCCTTGGCAGCAACAACATCCTCATTCTTCTCTTCTTCATGCTCTTTCTCAGGAGCATGGTTTTCATGGCATTCATTGTCATGACCTCCATCTTGATCATCCTTTGGTGGGATGCTTGCTGGTCCTTGATTGTCCATAGCTGGGACATTGCCTTCTACCTTTCACTCAAATTCAGAGCAGACAATCCTGGTTTTCATCAACCCTTTGATCAAAGTCTTCTTCTTCTCCTTGGGTTCAGATGGTTGGCTCATGGGGAGGACCCTTGGGAATATGTCCAGGGTCTTGATATCCATTCTCTTCAAATAATGGAGGTTTGTTCCTTTGGTCTTGTCAAATTCCTCTGGGTAGGAGTTTAAGAGGTAGAGAGAATTCTTCCTAGGTTGGGGGCCTGCAGACATTCCCTTATTCTTTGAAAGAGCGCAACAACCCAGGATGTCTTCTTCTTCAGGATGACCCTTGACATCAATTCAAACATTTGTTTGGATATGGTGTCATGTGATCCTGGCTTACATAATATGGCTTTTCCAACTATATCAGAGAGTAGTTTGCCTCTCTGATTAAAGAACTTCCTTTTTAGTGAGCCAATTTTGGCATCACTATACTCACACCAGAGCAGTACTTGGTCATTATCTTTTTCAGAGATTTCATCTTCCTCTTCTTTACTGTAGGAGGTCAGCTGAAGGGTCTTCTCCATTTTCCTAAGAGAGATTCTTATCTGTACACTCCTTATCTTGCCCTTGATGGAGGAACTAGAGGAAGACATATTTGCACTACTGAAAAATTCCAGAACTTCAGTTCTGAGAATTGTGGAGGGCTCAAATATAGTATACTCCAGTCCTTGGTCTGTTAGAAGTTAAATCACTTCTCTTATTTCGCAGGAGCATGCAGGAATATATTTCGATCTATCTCACAGCCTTCATGGAGATCTTTTGCCATCTTTGGCGCCATTTCTTCTGAAGGATAGGTCACTGAGATGGGAGGGAGAGGGTTCATCTCATCGGCTAGGTTAATGAAAGTATAATTAATTAATCAACATTTTGATATTTATAGGGGCTTGACTTAGGTTTAGATTTGCCCTAAGTGTATATGTTGATTAGACTAATCAATTTGACGGATTTTACATTGCTGACGTGTCAATTAGAGCATATTTTACTTTAGCCAACCCGTCTCAGCGAAACCGCTGAGATAGAGTTGTTATCCACTGGGACAATGTATTGTCAGCCGCTGAGACAGTCCTAGTTGTCTCAGCGGATTAGCTGAGACCTTCTCAGCTGTCTCAGCGGTTCAGCTGAAACCTTCTCAGCTGTTTCAGCTGATTTCACTTCCTATCAGTGAACTGTATAATTAGGCATGTTTTGATGCCTAAACATGCTACCAATCTTTTAGATAACAACTAATCCTATCAAAGCTTCTTGAACATGTTCACATGTTTTACTAAAGCTAAGAAATAACATACTGAGCAAGTTGACAATATTAAATCTATTCTATGTTTAACATACCAAGCTCAATTTTAAAAGCATTAAATTTTGCCTCATCCAATAGCTTTGTGAAGATATCAGCTACTTATTTGTCAGTGGGGATAAATTCAAGCCATATATCTTCACTTTCAACATGCTCTCTAATAAAGTGATATCTTATCTCTATATGCTTAGTCCTGCTATGTTAGACAGGATTTTTAGCTATAGAGATCGCACTGGATGAGTCACAATATAGGGGAGAATTACTTACCTTGAGGTTATAATCCTCTAGCTGATGTTGTATCCACAATAGTTGTGCACAATAGCTTCCTGCAATAATGTACTCAGATTCAGCTATGGATATTGCCACTCTAGTATGCTTCTTGCTGCTCCATGAGATCAGCCTTCTTCCTAGGAATTGATAAGTTCCACTTGTGCTTTTCCTATCTTCTTTGCAACCTGCAAAATCTGCATCTGAAAAGCCAATTAGCTCAAAATCATTGTTCATAGGGTACCAAAGGCCAAGATGTTGAATCCCCTTAAGGTATCTCAAAATCCTCTTTGCAGATGAGTAATGAGATTCCTTAGGGCATGCTTGGTACCTAGCACAAACACATGTAACATACATAATGTCTGGTCTAATGGTAGTCAAATACAATAGGGACCCAATAATGCACATGTACATGGACTCATCAAAGGGCTTACCTTTTTCATCCTTGTCTAGGGAAATGTTGGACCCCATGGAAGTTTTTATGGTGGAAGCTGATTTCATCCCAAACTTCTTAATAAGCTCCCTAGTGTACTTGGTCTGAGAGATAAAAATCCCCTCATCAGACTATTTCACTTGGAGTCCTAAGAAGTACTTAAGTTCTCTCATACTGCTCATCTCAAACTCCCCTTGCATAGGGTTGGCAAACCTTATGCAGAGGTTGTCATCTGTAGACCCAAATATTATGTCATCAACATATATTTGGACTAGGAGATATTTGCCCTTTATTTCCCTATGAAACAATGTACTATCTATCTTTCCCCTCAAGAATTTGTTCTTGATGAGAAAGCTAGACAAGGTCTCATACCAAGCCCTAGGTGCTTGCTTTAGACCATATAGAGCTTTACTAAGTAAATAAAAATGAGAGGATAGGGTTGGATGAACTAAACCTGAGGGTTGCTCCACATATACTTCTTCCTTTAGATTGTCATTTAGAAATGCTGATTTGACATCCATCGGGTACACTTTGAACCCCTTTTGGGCAGCATAGGCAAGGAACAACCTTATTGCTTCTAACCTTGCAACTCGGGCAAAGGTTTGATCAGAGTCAACACCTTCTTCTTGCATGTACCCATTGGCCACCAGTCTGGCTTTGTTCTTGATGATGGTGTCATTCTCAGCAAGCTTATTTCTGTAGATCCACTTGGTGCCAATGATATTGTGTCCTTGTGGTTTTGGCACCAACTTCTAAACCTTGCACCTCTTGAATTGAAGCAGCTCCTCTTGCATTGCTTGAATCCAGAATGTGTCTTCATTAGCTTCTTCAAATTTCTTGGGCTCCATATGTGATAGAAAGCTCAAGAATAGAGATTCATTATGAGCTCTACTTCTGGTAACCACTCCTTAGTTTACATCTCCAATTATTTGGTTTCTTGGATGATCCCTTAGGTGCATGTTTGCTGCAGGCAACCTGTCAGCTATTTACAGCTCTTCTTCTTGAGCAGCAGCATCTTCAACAGCTTGTTGATCTTCAACTTCAGGAATAGCTTCCTCTGCATTGATCATGCTTGTGCTGGGTATGTCTTGGAGAGACATATCTTGTATTTGATGTTCATTACCTGTCAAAATAAAAGAACTGGACCAGCCTTATAGAGCAGGCTGGTCTCATCAGGAACTACATGCATAGACTCTTCAACAACATGAGTTTTCTTGTTGAATACTCTATAGGCCTTGCTATGTGAGCTATATCCAACAAGAACCCCTATATTGCATTTTTTTAGCAAACTTAGATAATTGAGATTTTCTATTATTTAAAATTTAGCATTTGCAACCAAAGATTATAAAGTATGAAATAGTTGGTTGTTTGCCTTTCAGAATCTCATAGGGGGTTATGCCTAGGGCCTTATTGATAGATGCTCTATTGAGAACATAACATGCAGTATTGACTGCCTCAGCCCATAAATATTCTGGAAGTGAGGAGTCACTAAGCAATGTTCTCCCAGCTTCTATCAAGTTCCTATTCCTCCTCTCTGCCACACCATTTTGTTGTGAAGTCCTTGGGGAGGAAAATTCTTGGGTGATACCAAATTCTTGACAAACCTTGTCATTGCCCCCATATTGAAATTTTGTACCATGGTCAGTTCTAGTCTTGACCACAGTACATTGTACAGGTCATTTTGGATTGCCTTAACATGGTTTATGAAGACATTTAAAGTATCAGATTTCTTCTTAAGGAAGAATACTCATGTATACTTTAAATGATCATCAAGAATCACCAAGGTATATAACTTCCCACCTAGGCTCTGGATTGGCAAAGGACCAAACAAGTCCATGTGCAATAGATAAAGACATCTTTTGGTGTCTTTGGAGCCAATGCTTTTAAAGGTGGCCCTAGTTTGCTTGCCCATTTGGCATGCATGACATGGACCATTTTTAATACATTTCAAATTAGGACTATTTCTAACTAAGTTTTTGGAAAATAGCCTATACATTGTCTTGTTGTTAATGCGAGCAAGTCTCTTGTGTCATTGAACACAAAGAGACTCACTTTCATTAGCCGCAAGACACACAGGAGATAAAGAAGAATTGCATATAAAATCTAAGCAATAAACATTCCCACTCTTAGTGTCTGAGAGAATGATCTCTAATTCATGTGACTTTTTGATCAAGCATTTATCATTGTGGAATTCAATGACATAGCCTAAGTCACATAGTTGACTTATGCTTACAAGGTTGTGTTGCAACCCTTCAACATAAGACACCCATGTGATGGAAACTATGCAATTAGAAATCATATCATATCTTGTGGTGATGCCTTTTTCTGATCCACCAAAGATGACCTTAGGCCCATTCTTCACAGCTTTGTATTCCTGTAGAAGACTCTTGGTACCTGTCATGTGCATTGAGAACCCACTATCCAAGTACCATATTTGCCCTTGGCTGATACATGAACTAACCTGCAAGAAGGAATTTATTTACCCTTAGGATCCTAATTAATTTTGGGTCCTAGGCTTTTGTTAGCATGATAAGATGACTTCACACCTGCTGCAGACTTTGCAGGAAAGCTTTTCTTTCCCATTAGCACATTGGGATTGTGCTAACAATCTATGGCAAAGTGTCCCACCTTACCACAACACCAACACTCATGAATCAATATTGTATCTTCTCTTCTGAACATTCTTTGAAGAAGTAGCATCAATATGCATGAGTTCAGGAAGGAGGACAACATTCTTCCTATTCCTCTCAGCAATGATTTAGCTGAAATACAATTTATGGTCAGTCTTGACAGTCTTTGTCTGAATGACATCAGCTTGTCTTGGCTTGGTAGCTAAGCAATATTTGATGGCATCAGACACTGAGCTGTTAGACAAGATAACAAGCTTGTCAGCAGCCAAGGGGTTAGCTGGTAGGGACTTGGAAGAGCTAGCATTCATATTCTTGACTGATGGGGCTGAAGCACCAAAAACAAATGGTCTAGAATGAGTCATTTGAATTTCTTCATGGGGAGCTTTCATAGCACTCATCCTCATGCCTTTTCTTCTACTATAATAAGGAGTATTTTCCTTCCTATAGGAACTCTCATTCTTCCAGTGAATATACATATTGTCATGGTCATACCTGTTAGAGGGAAGTAACACCTTTTGAAAGGTGGTATGAGGCTTAGCCTTAGTCTTGCTCTTTTCTCCACTCTCATCACTCACTGCCAAATTTTTGAAACCTAGTCCTCTCCTATTAGTTTGGGAGGAAAAGGTGTCAATGATTGGTAGTACAGATTTGGGCTTGGAGAATTGAGCCACTAGGCTCTTCTCTTTGAGAAGCTTCTCCTCAAGGTCCATGATGACCTTGTTCTTTTGGGAAATGATGCTCAATTGGACTATTGTTATCCCCTTGAGTTGGCTTATCTCTCTACTCATCTGAGCCACCAAGGTAGGTGACTCAGTGCAATCTTGCTTAGCCAATTGAAGAGAGGCAATCTCCTTAGATTGCCTCTTGGCTAGCTTCTTGCTCTTCTTCAGAGCAGCCAATAAAGCATCATACTTGTCAATCAATTGATCGACAGCCACTTCAGAATCCGAGCCACTCTCATCATTAGATGAGCATGCTTCAGATTCTGGTACAGATTCATAATCAGAAGAAGGGTTGATAGGAATTGAAACCTTGTCAAAATTTTCCTGACTATCATCATCATCATCAGTTATGGCCATCAAGCCATGATGTTCTCTATCTTCTTCATCCTCCTCTATGTCATTGTTTGAGTGTGATAGAGGGGCCCTGATTCCCACATTTGCAGCAGGATAGTCCTCATCCTCATCAGCTGCAAACAACCCAATGTAGGCTTCTTCTTCATCATCTGAATCTGAGAATGATGACTCAGATTCACTCCAGCTCTTCTCCTTCTTGGCTAGGAAGGATTTTTCACCCTTCCTTCCCTTCTGATGATGAGCTTTATAATCACCCTTCTCCTTCCTCTTGACTGGACAGCCAGCAATGACATGTCCAGGCTTGCTACAGCAGTAACAAATCACATTATTTGAAACATGTTTAACATGTTTAGAGTCATACCTGTCCCCATTGGGGTGCTGCTTTTCAGATCTGTTGTGATCCTTCCTAGAATGTGAGGAGGAGGAAGGTTTGATCTTCCACTGCTTCCTACTTATCAGCTTCTTGAAATGTCTTGAGAAGGCAACAAACTCCTCATCAGAAGAGCTGCTATCAGATGAGTTGGGCTTAGAGTTTTCTGAGCCAACAACCCTCCTTGGAGGTGAAGGCATCCTTGCCTTGCTTTTCTTGGAGCTCTCAACCTTGAGGGCCACAGTCCTCTCCCTTACATGAGACCTGGAGGACTTGTCCACCTCCTTCCATACAGATAGCTGATGTTGGGAACAGTGCCCAGCAATGTTCCTGATTTGAAGAAGTGCTCAGCTCAATGATAAGTGCAAGCTGTATTTAATGCTCCATCTAGCTCATGCTTGCAGAGATCGACAAATGTCAAGTACTTTAACTATTTTTGTAAGTACTATATATATCGTCAAGAAGAACAAGATTCGTCGAATGCAGAAGGGAGATCGTCGAACTCAGAAGGAATATCGTCGACCGCTGAGACTTGGCGTGTTCGTCGAACGAAAAAGGAAGATCATTGAACCCAGAAGGAAGATCGTCGACCGCTGAGACTTGGCGTGTTCGTCGAACGAAAAAGGAAGATCATCGAACTCAGAAGGAAGATCGTCGACCGCTAAGACTTGGCGTGTTCGTCGAACGAAAAAGGAAGATCGTCGACCGCTGAGACTCGGCAAAATCGTCGAACGCAGAGAAGACGCAGTATCATCGACTTCATCAAAGTGGCCTTGACGTCGAGAAAGAATAGATATCTTCATGAAGAAGCCTTGTCGCTGAAAAGGCTAAGTATGACTGATGTTGTTGGTGTAACATCCCCATCCGTTCGGGAGCATATAACAGAAGGTCCGGCCGGGGCCCCACGCCATATACTACAAAACAAACGGGAACGTCACTTAATTGAAATATCGAACGACACTATACAACGAAGCCTAACTCAGAGCATTCTATGCGGAAGCTGAAAAGAGACAAGATAAACCCCAAAACCCGAACCCGGGTATGTCCACTTCTATTAACAGGAATAAAGTGTTTTACACAACAAAAGAGGCACAACGGCCTTACAAATTACCGACATCGGCGCGCAGGCCGGCCATACATGAAAACAAGAGAACATCAAAAAGGCCTTCAAGGGTCGCAGCAGCGCAGGGGCTTCAGCCCGCTATGTTCCCACTCGGTCCAGCACCTGTACAACAAGCCCACCAAAAACGGTGGCAAAACTGGGCAACGGTCAGCAACAGCTGACCAAATATAACGACCCCACCCCTTCGAGGGGGTGGCAGTTTCCTGTCCCTGCAAGAGCATCACAACATATATATATATATAACAGAAAGAAGCGGCTGATACGGCCCACAACAATTCATACATATGCATCAATCACAAACGTGGGAATGGCCTCCACGTCTCGTGCTCTCAGACACTCTTTGGTGTACTCCGCCTTCCACCACCATCCACTCTTGATGGCTTTGCCCTTCGAGGCTAAAGTCGGTGGCCCAAATACCAGGGCTCTCCCGTGCTTTGAATGTGAACATCCCGTAGTCCGAAGACTCTTTCCCAATGCTTCCCGACATGCTATTCGAGACTTACTAATCAGGTGATGCGATGGTGCGGTTTCAGGTACGCCAAATGCCCGTTGTTCACAGCTCTCGTTGTACAACACGAAAATCGGGTATGGCGTCCCCTCAGCCCAGGTATTCTCAATTAGCCGGCTCTACGGGCCGCTAAGTCATCCACCAGGACACCCTCACAGGTCGGGCACACAGGCCTCAGGTCCTCTCAACAGGTGGGCACAATAACATCACCAGAACTCAGTATGGGAGTTGTCGCCAGCGTTAACGCTAACGCCTTGCGACAGTGCACAGAAACCCCATTTTGGCTTCTAGCTGTGGGTGGTTCCCGGGGCACACCCCCAGGCATTGCTGCACATGTAGTAGCACTCCCACCACCCCAGAACGCACAAAATCACCAGAACCAAGTCTGGGAGCTACCGCCCGGCGATAACGCTAATGCCAGACGACAGTGAACAGAAACGCCATTTCTGCTTCTAACTTTGGGTGCTCCCCGGGGCACACCCCCAGGCGTTGTTGCGCATGCAGTAGCACCCTCTAGTCCTACGAAGCAGGATATCAACACGGAGTTTTCCCCGGCACGCATACTATCAAAAAGCATCACCAATCCGGACGAACGGTCTCGGATGGGCTTCACACAGCGCGCCTACGTCCATTTCACGCATGGACTTTACATGTATGCAAGATCTGACGGGGATAACATGAATCCACCCGTCGGAGGTCACGACCTCACCCTTTTGGGTAGGGACCTCAAATATGCACGGAAATGGACTAACACATGTCCAAAAGAGGGTAGAAAAGATCATTACCCTTAGACGTCGCTTCGAGGCCATAGCTTGATTTTTGGCACGGTTGGAAAGGAGTGTCTCGCCCTCCTCTACGCGTAGCCACCAATGGATCGGGATTCGGTGTAGGAAACCTCCACCAAAGATGAGCTCTAGGGTTGGAAAAACATATTCATCATCATCTCCAAAGCCCTCCTTCTCTCCAAACCAAAACCCTTAAGTGAATAAGGAAGCCAAGTGATTTTCGGCCTCCTAAGGACACCTCCCGAGCCATCTCAGTCCAAAACAGCCCCCAAAAGTCCAAGTGCCATCAATGCCCACGATTTCGGCCGCAAAGTACATTTTGGAGCTGTCAACGGGCGGTAGCGCTATCGCCTGGCGATAGCTCTAAAGAACCGACTCCGACCAGTCAACGCCACTGCTTTGAACAGTGCATGACACGCATCACGGTGTCGCCGGCGTTAGACTTACCTCCGCGCGACAGCCTCTCGACAGAAACCTTCTCATCAGAACGCTATCGTCGGGCGATTGCCGTTATCGCCAGCGTTAGCGCTGGATTCCAGAAATCCAACTTTCTGATTTGAGGTCTTACAACCCTCCCCTCCTTATAAAAATTTCGTCCCGAAATTTGTAAAAACAGGCATATATATATAAATCCAAAAAGGTCTTTACATAAAGGGGAAAAAGAGAGATAAACGTCACCGAAACAGCTCGGGGAACTCCTCCTTCATGGTCTGCTCACGCTCCCATGAGAGTTCCTCGCGACCGCAGTTGTCCCAACGGACCTTTACCATACGGATCGCCCTGTTCCGCAACTGACGCACCTCAGCAACCTCGATGCTAACGGGCCTGACCGCCGTCTTAAGCCTACTATCCACGGGCACCTGATCCGTCGCGACCACATGCGTAGGCTCTTGCACTGCCTTCCGCAACACGGAGATGTGGAATACATCGTGAAGCCCGCTCAGTTCCGCCGATAGTGCAAGCCTATAAGACGCCTCGCCGACGCGCTCGATGATCTCAAACGGTCCAAGGTATCTCGGACTCAGCTTTTCCAAGCGTCGAATCCTGGATACACCCTTGAACGGCCTGATCTTCAAGTAAACCCAATCGCCAACGGCGAACTGGACGTCGCGGTGCTTCGCGTTATAGTACTTCGCCTGCCTATCCTGCGCAACCAAAAGCCTTTCTCGGATCATACGTACCGTCGAAGTCGCCTCTTCGACGTCTTTCCTCTTGAAGAGCTTCGTCTCGCCTGTTTCCGCCCAAGCTAAGGGAGTGCGGCACTTCCTGCCATAGAGGGCCTCGAAAGGCGCCATCTGAATACTCGCCTGATAGCTGTTGTTGTACGCGAACTCAACAAGAAAGAGGTGATCTTCCCGCCCCATGCCAAAATCCAGGACGCACATCCGGAGCATGTCCTCCATCGTCCTATTGGTACGCTCAGTTTGGCCATCCGTCTGAGGATGAAAGGTCGTGCTAAACTGCAGCTTCGTACCCAATAGACGGTTGAATAGCCTCCAGTCGCTCGAAGTAAAGCGTCCATCTCGATCACTGACGATGCTACGGGGCACACCGTGCAGTCGCACTACTGTATAAACATACAGCTTCGCCAACTTCTCCATTGAGTCATCCCTCCGGTTGGGTATAAAGTGTGCCACCTTCGTCAGCCGGTCTACGACTACCCAGATGGCATCGTTCCCGCGCTGCGATCTCGGCAGCCCATGCACGAAATCCATGGAAACGTCATCAAATTTCCACTCCGGAACCGGTAATGACTTCAAAAAGCCACCGGGCTTCTGACATTCCGTCTTCACTAGCGCACAAGTGTGGCACTTGGACACGTAGTGAGCGATGTCCCTCTTCATGCCCGGCCACCAGAAAAGGACCTTCATGTCCTTGAACATCTTCGTTCTCCCCGGATGAACTGAATACCTGGTACGATGCGCCTCGTACATCAACTCATCGCGCAGCTCACCCACCTTGGGGACGCACAAACGGTCGCCTCTCTACAGCAACCCGTCACGCACCTTAAACTGGGCATCCGGCTCCCCACCAGCCTCCTCCGCGTAGCGCTTTAAACTCGGATCGAGTTCTAAAGCCTGGCGGACTCTATCTGCGAGATCGTACTACACCTCAGTCCAACAGAGGCAAGCATCAGCACTGCTCCTCTTCTCCACGCAAGAAATATCCAAGGCCTCCAGGTCACGTATCAGGTGCTCATCATGCATCTGAATCCAGTTGTCCTGCGCTGGAGCCCTGCGACTAAGCGTGTCCGCGACAACATTCCCATTCCCGGGAGTGTAATGAATTTCGAAGGTGTAGTCCCCAAGGAACTCCATCCACCTCTGCTGTCGCATATTCAGCCCTTTCTGCGTCAGAAGGTACGTCAGGCTCTTATGGTCCGTGAAGATATCGATCTTCACGCCATACACATAATGCCGCCAAATCTTCAGGGCAAATATCACGGCCGCCAACTCTAAGTCGTGGACCGGATAGTTTCGCTCGTGCACCTTCAGCTGGCGAGAGCCGTACGCTACTACTTGTTCATGCTGGTGCAGAACACAGCCAAGGCCGCTCCCAGAAGCGTCGTTGTAGATCTCAAATCCCTCCGTGCCGCAAGGCAAACATAAGATCGGAGCCGTGGTAAGCCGCCACTTCAACTCCTCGAAAGCCTGCGCACACGCGGGCGTCCAAATAAACTCCTGCATCTTTTATGTCAGCGTCGTAAGAGGCAGCGCGATCTGTGAGAAGTTCTCCACGAAGCGCCTGTAATAGCCGGCCAGCTCGAGAAATCTACGGACCTCCGCTACAGAAGAAAGAACAGGCCACTCCCTGATGGCCGCAACCTTCACCGGATCTACCGCCACACCCGCTCCACTAACCACATGGCCTAAGAACGCCACGGAAGGTAGCCAGAACTCGCACTTCGAGAACTTGGCATACAGTTGGTTCATCCTCAGAACCTCCAAGACTACTCGCAGGTGATCACCGTGCTCCTCCTCAGACTGAGAGTAGACCAGTATGTCGTCAAGGAAGACGATCACAAACCGGTCGAGGTACTCTCGGAAAGTCCGGTGCATCAAGTTCATAAACACCGAAGGCGCATTAGACAGCCCAAACGGCATCACGGTGAACTCATACTGCCCGTACCTTGTACTGAAGGTAGTCTTCGGGATGTCGCACTCCCTAATCCGCACCTGATAATAGCCGGACTTCAAGTCCAGCTTCGGGTATACTGTTGAACCAACGAGATGGTCGAACAAGTCGTCTATCCTCGGAAGAGGATACTTGTTCTTCTCGGTCAGCTTGTTCAGCTCCCGATAATCGATGCAAAGCCGCAGGCTACCGTCCTTCTTTTTGACAAAGAGGACCGGTGCACTCCAAGGTGAAGAACTCGGGCGCACGTAGCCCTGCTCAAGCAGCTCCTGCAACTGCAGCTTCAACTCCGCCAACTCCTTCAGAGCCATACGATACGGCGAGCGGGCCACAGGCTTAGCGCCTGGCACCAACTCAATCGTGAAATCTATCTCCCACTGCGGTGGAGCACCGGGGAGATCGCTCGGGAACACATCGGGGAACTCTGAAACTACCGGAACATCCACTAGGCTGGGCGTCGGCGTTGAAGCCTCCACTAGAGCAAAGAATAACTCTGCTCCCTGTCGCACTGCCTTGGACACCTGGAGAGCAGACATCAGCATCTTGCTCGATCCACGCATGCCCGCAAAGACCGTCTCACGATCGGCACACTCCCAAACCTCACCTCCTTCGTGGTGCAATCGATGCACGCACGCTGTTCCGACAGCCAGTCCATGCCGAAGATTACATCGAACTCAACCAGGGGGAGTAACGATGCTTTCAAGTCATACTCATGGCTTCCAACTAGAACCTTCACGCAGCAACTCCTCTCCACGCGCATCGAATATCCATTCGGCAGTAGGACCTCCAGTCCCTCTACAGAAGCAATTGACGGTGCACCAATACGTTGGACGAAGTCCGACGATAAGGAGTGTGAAGCTCTAGTATCGAAAAGCGCTCTCGCAGGGATGCCTAAAACATTTACAAAGCCTTCGCCGCCAAACAAGGTTAGCATGAACACTAAAACAGGTATATAAAACAGTAAGGACTGTATCTTAAATTATACCTGTCACGACGTCCTTGGCTTTGATATCCTCCTGCTGACCAAGACTGAAGACTCTGGGCTGCGGGAGAACCATACCGGAGGCAGTGGACTCAACCGCCTTCCCCTTCTCAGAATAAGATGGCCAGTCTTCTTCTCTGACCTTGGAAGCCCACTGCGGCAATCCCGAGAGAAATGGCCAGGCTTGCCACAAGTAAAACAAATAAGAGGGCCACGTCCAGACGACGCGCCCGAAGCAGAGGGAGCTGGCCCAGATAATTGAGCCTTCTTCCAGCGATTCAACCTCCGCAACTTCGCCGCACTCGGCGCCTTGCCCTCCGGCACTGCCTCGACCACAGCCACCTTGCCCTTTTCCCTGAGCATGTCCTGCTCAAGAGCTCGGGCTGAACTAACGAGGGTCATGAAACCCTGCGTCAACGGCCCTGTCAGAAGGTACCGCAACTCACGACGCAAGCCTCTGTAGAACCTGTTCACCCTTCTCCCCTCGTCATCGAAAGAAGTTCCAGCGTAACGCCCGAGGCGGGTGAACTCATACAGGTAGTCATCAACCAGTCTATCACCCTGCGTCAGAGCCAGGAACTGGTTCTCCATCGCGTTCTGCTGCGACAAAGGCACATACCTTGCCAGGAAGATTCTCGAGAACTCTTCCATCGGCACATCAACCAGTCGCCTTCCCGCAAACGGGCACCTCTCTACCTCATCCCACCACTGCCTGGCTTCCTTTTCCAACAAGAAAGTAGCAAAGGTCACTTTCTGCGCTTCATCCGACTGTGTCGCTGTCAGAATTCGCTCCATATGCGACAGCCAGTCCTCGGCCTCAGCTGGGGATTCAACCCCGATAACCGGAGGAGGTCGAAATCCCAGGAAGTGCTTCAGCTGTTGCTCAGCAGCACGCCTCACCGGGACTTGCTCCACTTTTAGTGGCTCTAGGGCCACTTCCTGCACCGGCGGTTGACCTTGCCTTCCAGGCTGGCCATTCAACGCAGCTAGAATGGCTTCTGTGACAAGCCGCACCATCTCAGCAGATGGAGGTGTAGGAGCCTCAGCAGACCCGCTACTCTCCACCACGTCACGGGGACGCGACGGTCCCACTGCACTTCGAGTGCCCTACACGAGTGCATCACACAGTTAGGCGACAGCACAGTCACAACTAACAACAAAAGGAACACTCAGGTTCCAAAATCATGCAATAATTGTTGGTTTGTTGTTACATTTTATTCCTAAGTGGACATTTTTGGGTTTATTTTATGTCTCGGCGGTAGCGCACACACGTGCTCACCACCCCTTAAAAGAATTCGTCCACGAATTCCTTAGAAGGACACGGAACCCTAGAAGCTGATACCAATTTGTAACATCCCCATCCGTTCGGGAGCATATAACAGAAGGTCCGGCCGGGGCCCCACGCCATATACTACAAAACAAACGGGAACGTCACTTAATTGAAATATCGAACGACGCTATACAACGAAGCCTAACTCAGAGCATTCTATGCGAAAGCTGAAAAGAGACAAGATAAACCCCAAAACCCGAACCCGGGTATGTCCACTTCTATTAATAGGAATAAAGTGTTTTACACAACAAAAGAGGCACAACGGCCTTACAAATTACCGACATCGGCGCACAGGCCGGCCATACATGAAAACAAGAGAACATCAAAAAGGCCTTCAAGGGCCGCAGCAGCGCAGGGGCTTCAGCCCGCTATGAGCCCGCTATGTTCCCGCTCGGTCCAGCACCTGTACAATAAGCCCACCAAAAATGGTGGCAAAATAGGGCAACGGTCAGCAACAGCTGACCAAATATAACGACCCCACCCCCTCGAGGGGGTGGCAGTTTCCCGTCCCTGCAAGAGCATCACAGCATATATATATATAACAGAAAGAAGCGGCTGATACGGCCCACAACAATTCATACATATGCATCAATCACAAACGTGGGAATGGCCTCCACGTCTCGTGCTCTCAGGCACTCTTTGGTGTACGCCGCCTTCCACCACCATCCACTCTTGATGGCTTTTCCCTTCGAGGCTAAAGTCGGTGGCCCGAATACCAGGGCTCTCCCGTGCTTTGAATGTGAACATACCGTAGTCCGAAGACTCTTTCCCATTGCTTCCCGACATGCTATTCAAGACTTACTAATCAGGTGCTGCGATGGTGCGGTTTCAGGTTCGCCAAATGCCCGTTGTTCACAGCTCTCGTTGTACAACAAGAAAAGCGGGTATGGCGTCCCCTCAGCCCAGGTATTCTCAATTAGCCAGCTCTACGGGCTGCTAAGTCATCCACCAGGACACCATCACAGTTCGGGCACACAGGCCTCAGGTTCTCTCAACAGGTGGGCACAACAACATCACCAGAACTCAGTCTGGGAGCTGTCGCCAGCGTTAACGCTAACGCATGGCGACAGTGCACAGAAACCCCATTTTGGCTTCTAGCTGTGGGTGCTTCCTGGGGCACACCCCCAGGCATTACTGCACATGCAGTAGCACTCCCACCGCCCCAGAACGCACAAAATCACCAGAACCAAGTCTGGGAGCTACCTCCCGGCGATAACGCTAACGCCAGGCGACAGTGAACAGAAGCGCCATTTCTGCTTCTAACTTCGGGTGCTCCCCGGGGCACAACCCCAGGCATTGCTGTGCATGCAGTAGCGCCCTCTAGTCCTACGAAGCAGGATATCAACACGGAGTTTTCCCCGGCATGCATACTATCAAAAAGCATCACCAATCCGGACGAACCGTCTCGGATGGGCTTCACACTGTGCGCCTACGTCCATTTCACGCATGGAATCTACATGTATGCAAGATCTAACGGGGATAACACGAATCCACCCGTCGGAGGTCACGACCTCACCCTTTTGGGTAGGGACCTCAAATATGCACGGAAATGGACTAACACATGTCCAAAAGAGGGTAGAAAAGATCGTTATCCTTAGACGTCGCTTCGAGACCATAGCTTGATTTTTGGCACGGTTGGAAAGGAGCATCTCGCCCTCCTCTACGCGTAGCCACCAACGGATCGGGATTCGGTGTAGGAAACCTCCACCAAAGATGAGCTCTAGGGTTGGAAAACCCTATTCATCATCATCTCCAAAGCCCTCCTTCTCTCCAAACCAAAACCCTTATGTGAATAAGGAAGCCAAGTGATTTTCGGCCTCCTAAGGACACCTCCCGAGCCACCTCAGTCCAAAATAGCCCCCAAAAGTCCAAGTGCCATCAATGCCCACGATTTTGGCCGCAAAGTACATTTTGGAGCTGTCGCCGGGCGGTAGCGCTATCGCCTGGCGATAGCTCTAAAGAACCGACTCCGACCAGTCAACGCCACTGCTTTGAACAGTGCATGACACGCGTCACGGTGTCGCTGGCGTTAGACTTACCGCCGCGCGACAGCCTCTCGACAGAAACCTTCTCATCAGAATGCTATCGCCGGGTGATAGCCGCTATCGCCAGCGATAGCGCTGGATTCCAGAAATCCAACTTTCTGATATGAGGTCTTACAGTTGGACATCGTCGTAAAGAAGGCATGTCGACTGAAGAATGACAAGCTGAATACTAGCAGCTGCTGAAGCATGGACATAACTTCACTCATGTCGTCGAGAGAACAACATGATTACGACGACAGACAGTAAGAAAGAAGATCTCAACGACACAGTCAGAGAAAGCTTATCGTCGTATATGCAGAATCGCCAGGATATCTTGTATCATCAAGATACCACCATCAGTGGCAGAAGTAAGAAGACTTGAAGGTCTACTAAAGCCTAATGCATCGACAAAGTCTTGTCGTTGAGATATTGTCCATATCGTCGAGATACTGTCGGTATCAGCTTGAAGGGGCAAATATCGTCGAGACAGAATTCAAACATTGCAGACGCACTGTCAGCATTCAATGTCGCCGCCTGATTGTCCAATCAGCGCGTGCTGTTATGGAATGGGCGTCTGACATTAAAGGACATCACATGTTACCGTTATGCGGCTCATCTGTCCTACAAAAGGAAACAATGATGCCCTAGAAAAAGCAGTGCTGAATAGAAAGAAAAAGAAAGAATCCCGTCGCTCTTCAATAGAACAGTATATTCAGCGGAGAAGAAGAACGAGAACAAGATTCAAGAGTTCTCAGAAGAATCAGTCATCTTCATCGACTGAAAAGAGAAGCCGATCAACACCAGGCAAAAGAAGTGAAGGCTGAAGAAGATTCAGTGCTGAATCTCCAGATCAAGAAGCATCTTCTTCAACCTAAAGAAGCCAATCCTCATCAGGCTAAAGTTGCCAATCTTCATCCGGCAGAAGAAACAGTTTTATTACTGTAATTTCTTGTAAGGCTTGCGGGCCAACTTGTCCAGCTTGAGGGCTGGAGAGCTGTGAGGCTTGAGGGCCAGGGCAGTACACTTGTGGGTGCGATTAGTCGAGCTTGCGGGCTCGGGGGCAGTAGGGGCTTGCGGGCCTAGGCTGTTGGGACTTGCGGGTCTGTGTTGTAGGGCTTGAGGGCCTGAGTGTCGAGCTTGCGGGCTCGGGGGCAGTAGGGGCTTGCGGGCCTAGGTTGTTGGGACTTGCAGTTCCGAGTTGTAAGGCTTGAGGGCCTGAAGATTTGGCGGAGTTTGCCTAGCCTAGCACATTGCTGGGTAGGCACAGAGGGGCAGAGGACTACTCAAGACACCCGGTCTTGAGGAACCTCTATAGATCGTTGTGTGTTTCTGCGTTGTGCTTTCTACTTTTAGATCTACTAACCAGAAATCAAGATCACCTAAAAGGGAATAAAGTAGACACCCCATAAACAACAAGTGGTATCAAAGCGAGGTTGTTTAAAGAAAAGCCTAACAGCTTGAACAGATCTGCCAGTGGGTGTCTAAGTTTCATAAGCATGGAGTCAAGAATAGCTATGTGCTCTAGAGAGAACTTTACCCTTTGGAAAGTTACAGCAAGAATTTACATGGAGGCAATGGATCCTAGAATGTTTTTGATTGTTCAAGAAGAACCATGTACCTCAATAGCTATGATAAAAGATGAGGTTCTTCTAAGCAGCATGGACAAGGAAGCCAGAAACATTCTAGCTAGTGCAGTAGATCTGCCAACACTCCAGAAGCTAAGTCATTGCACTATAGCAAAGGACATCTGGATTCCTTAGAAGTCCTCATGGAAGGGTCAGAGGAAGATTTTGAAGAAGAAACCTCTCATGAAGAGGTATGTATCAGAGCACCACTGACCACTTCAGACAGTGAATCAGAAGATGAAGAATGCTCTGGAGCAGGAGAAAGAATAAGAGAAACCTTGACTCTCACAGACTGTGACTCTGAGGATGGGGAAGTCTGTGGGTTGATGACTCTATCAGATGAAGAAAATCATGATGAATCACATCATGATCAGGTATGCACCACTCACACACCTTTACTACCAGCTTCATTTTCATTTAAGAAGACCAAGAGTGCATCAGGTGATTGTTCATCATCTGAGGATGATGCAGAAGACTGCTCATCTTGCAACAATAAGAATCATACTGATCTATTAGAGCAGTTTGGTGATCTCTTGGAGGCTCTGAGAAAGAGCAAAAGGCTTGTTAAGGAACAAGCTAGGGAGCTAGAATCTCTCAGACCTTTTAAGGTTGAATCGGATAGAAAACTGGGTATGACCTACAGTAAGTACACCAATCCAAATGAGCTCAACATAATCATAGACAAGCTTTATGATGAAAGAAGCCGAAGGGAAGAACTTATCAAGAAACTTAAGAATGACCTTCTTAAGGAAAGATGCTTGGTGGCTCAATTCTCTAAGCCCAAAACTGTACTGCCCATCATTGACGCCTTCTCCTCCTATGGAAATAGGAGGGGATTGGGTTACAATGAAGGGGCAATAAATGCTGGGAATGGAGAAAGGGGCAAAACTAAAGCAGAGCCTCATACCACCTTTCAGAAGGTAGTGTTTCCCTCGAACAGGTATGATCAGGACAGTGTCCATGGTCACTGGATGAATGGAAACTCCATTAGCCATGGAAATGTCTCTGACTATGGTAAGAGAAAGGGCATGGGGATGAGTGCATTAAAGGCTCCCCATGAGGAAATCCAAATGGTCCATCATGGACCATTTGTGTTTGGTGTCCCAGCCCCCACTCTCAAGGATAAAGGAGCAACATCTTCCCAATCTCTTCCAGATAAGAAGCAGACTAGTAGCCCCAGTATGATCAATTCTCACTTGATCATATCTGATGTCATCAACACCATGTCGGCTACCAAGATGACATCTGTTGCTGACAAACAGATAAAGTCAAGTAGAAACAATTATACTAGAGCAACTAGTCAGCTCTTGGCTGAGAAAGATAGGAAGAATGCTGCTGCCTTCTCTACTGAACATACTTCAAAAATTGTTCAGAAAAGAAGGTACAACATCCATGAATGTTGGTGTTGTGGCAAAATGGGACAATTTGCCATCGACTGTTGGCACAACCCTAGTGTGCTTAATGCAAAGGAGAGACCTCCTGGAAGGGATGCGGTGAGTAGAGGGATTCCCCATTATACTTATAAGAACCTAGGACCCAAGTCACCTTGGGTTCCTAAGGGATATTAAATCTGTCTTGCAGGGTAGTCCATTTAGCCATTAAAAAGTAAACAAGGCTAATGGACAATAAGGGCTCCAGGCTCAGCTCTGGACTAAGAAAAACTTACCATATACCAAGGTGCACTAATCTAGGGGGAGCTAGAAGTAAGGATAAGTGGACATTCCATCGAGGGGGAGCCACTAGCTCAAGAAGTCTTTAAATGCTAAGGAAGAGGTAACCATGTTAATGTTTAACACATAACCTCGTCTTTATCTAAGTTTGTAAAAGTAATTTACAAAAACCATATCGTTGGAACGATGATTGGTATCGTCGAAATGACCCCTTGACAATTAGCATCACGGCGATATCCAATCATAAGCGGACCTTTATTAGACCTAAGCTCAATCATTACAGCTAAAATCGAGTTAGTCAGACATTTAATAAATGACACTTCAACTTCCAACTCGGACACTATAAATAAGGTCAAATGTCTTAAGGTTAAAACACTCTCTACATTAGCCCTAAAAAGGCCTTCGTGTTCTCCACACCTTTCCAAGAGTGAACGAGACGACGTTACTGAAACTCTCCTGGATCAAACAAAAGATGGCACCAAAGAAGGAAGGATTCCTCTTTGAAGGATGCGAAGTAGTGAGAGGCGGTTTCGTGGAAGGACCAGAAGGAATTCAAGATGCCATTAAGCTACTGGACGTCGTCGGTCTAGAATTTGTCCTCTCCAAACCAACAGTGATTCTCAAAAGAGAAGTGATGGAGTTCTACTCAAATGCCAAAGGTGACTCAAAAGGAACGTCCGTGAAAAGCTTAATAAACGGAACAAAGGTCAAGGTAAATCCCAAGAGATTATCTAGGGCACTTCAGTTGCCGACATTCGCAAAGGGGGAAGCTGATGAAAAGGTCACCCAGGAAGACCTTGACAAGGCTCTGGCATGGTGCGGGCATTCCAGCAAGACCTATGGGTCCATGGAAAGGAAGGACCTCAATCCACAAGGAAAACTGCTGGCCGACATAGTAAGTAAAGCTCTCCTCTGCAAGGTTGGGTCGTATGATAGGATATCCAAGCCCATGTTCGAGTTAATGGCAAGGATAATCCTAAGTAAAAGGACCAACTGGGGTCAGCAAATCTTCAAGAGAATATAAGAAAGCTTTCAAGCCCCAAATTTGGGAAGAATTCTATCACTATACCTTCTGCTTTCCTACCCTAAAAGTTTTAACAAAAAGTATGGAGTAAAAATCCATCACATGAGAAGGATGGATATCAGAATACTGGAAAGATGGGAAAAAGTTCTGACTAGGCCTCCCAAGAAATCCAAGACTACAGAAGATGTGAAAAGGAAGGCAGGAAGCACGTCTGAAGAAAGTGAGTCAGGCAACAGCTCACCTCCAACTGACTCTGAGGCAGTTGTGGAGACAAGGAACGCCGTCCTCCAGACTTCTACTCCAAGTCAGGGATCCAGGACAACAGCAGAATCAGATCAAGGTAGTGCTGAAACTGAGGGGGAGAAGGATAGTGAGCTCCCTGCTCGAGTGGAGGAAGTGATCAATAAGATCATAAGAGCTGAGGATACTAGTCATCCTGTATCAACAATGCCAGGGTACAACCAAGAGAACCCTGCAAATGAAACTAGCAAAGATCAGCAAAGTGCTGAAAAGGAGAATGAGCCAAACCACTCACCAATAAGAAAATCTCTATCTCCAATAATTGAAGGGGATGAAGAGGAGGAACAAGATGGTTCACCTCCAGAGGTTAGTCCAGTGGAGCTCCCACTTTTATCTCAGATAAAGATGCTCCTGGAAGAGTAAAGATTAAATCTTGAAAGTTATGTCACTGATGCTGTGAATGATCTAAGAAAAGAACTGTCTGCTGAAACGGCAACCCTAAGTAATGATGTAAAAAATCTGCATGAATTCACTGCCCGTGCTCACAAGGGTATATCTAATCTAGGGATCAATCAGTCCATGATTATCGACAGCATAGAAAAGGACTACATTGCATCCACCAAGAGGATGGCTGAACATAAAACTGATCTCAAAGAAAGTCTAGATCAACACAATAAAGATCTAGACAGTCACCTGCTTGAAACCAAGAATCACTTGGAAGGAGGTATCCATATCCTCAAGAACAAAATACTGGCATCCGAGGAGAATCTCCACAGAGAAATATCTGAAGAAGTAATAAAGGGGGAGAGATCAATGATAAAGGACAGTAGTGATCATGCCATCTGGACCACCAACACCATCAGGGAAGCAATGAATCTGTAAGATCTCTTTTTCCAAAACCCGTTCGGGTACTTGAAAACTCGAACCTCTCCCGTATCGCACGGTTGAGGTGGATCTTCGCCCAGAATCACTGTCTTGCGGTGTCACCAACACTCGGGTTGGCTAACACCGCTCAGCACCAACTCTGCCGGCTATACGATCATAAGTAAAATATGCCATAAAAAGGAAGTACAGAATGAAGGCATGTCCACAATATCACAGCATCATATATATATATATAATGAAAAACAGAAAGTCCAAAGAGAAGTACAAGCAAAAATGGCTTCAGCCCGATACATATCCAAAATAATGTACTCTCTCTCTCTCTCTTCAACATGCGGAAACTATAACAAAACTCTCAAAATGCGGAAGTCTAACTATCTAGTCATCAACCTGTGGCGTCGTGGTAGTACGCTGTATCCGCTGCTCAGGTCCTGCCATCTCGTCCTGCTGCGCGCGGGACAACTCCGTCTCCTCGGACTCCTGCGGTCACACCGACCGTTAGTCATAAAGACTAAGTCGTTTTGTCCTCGCCTCCCTCCACGACTCCTAGGTACCGAGTGGGAGGAAGAAGCGGAGGACAACCAGGGGTAATCAAAAAGGTGGTGACATGGCACTAAACTAGCAGGTATAAGTAAAGCAGTAAAAACTAGCTAGCAGTATAGTGCAAGTATAAGGCAGTAAGTAGAGCAATGAAGTAAGCAGTAAATAGAAAGAAAATGTGGTGCAGTAAGTAAATCTAAACTACCATCACAGATCGTACTTTAACTTATATGAACGCCCAGACGACATATAAGTTAAGATGTCCAGGTAACCCATCATATAAAAGAGCTCATACTAATTTATATGATGGGGGTATGCTAATGCGAATGTTATGTTATGCTATGTTTATGATGTTTTAATGTGTTTATGCAATGTGACTCACCCACACGACTCTATGCGCACAGACCTTTATAGTTCCCAATTTGTTAAAAAGGAAGCCAACCTTTCGGGTACCGACCGTCGAGGCTCACGGTGGCAGTGGATCGGGCACTCCACATCCTAGGTGGGTATGGTCACTACCAAGCCTAGACCTCATGTACGCCTCAACGCTAAGAACACAACAGCGGAGCTCCTGCGTACTCTTGCTGTAATCCACCAGACTTTAAGGTCGGGGTAGGTTATTAGGTATTGTCCTTCAGACTGCGGTACTCAAACTTACCGGCCCTCTAAACCCCACCCTCACCGGAGTCAACGTACTACCGTCGGTGACACGACTGGCCTAGTACAGAAGACTCGTCACAATTTGCATAAGAAACAGGTGTTAACAAGTCCACCCTAGCTTCCAGCTCAGGGATTTACACACAAGTTGATCAAACCCATCTCCTTCTCGAAGGAGATCCATACTAGATTGCAGACCTACTTAGGCTACTCTTGCCTACAATTTAGTTAGTGTTATAATTAGGGTGAATCTTGGACTTCCCGATGTGTACTCCGTAAGGGGCCCCTAACGGTACTACGGATCAATGGGCTCAACCCCACTATCCTCCTCAAGACAATTACTTTAGTTGGTTATTAACGTTTGGTTCACCCCTCATCATTTCATATAGTTAAAATGACTTAGCTCATCTCCCGTCCCACCCAAACGGGATGGACGTGCCTCCCCACCTCATACTCTAACCCTATCTAAACCTCACAACCAACCATAGGATTGACCCTCCTTGAATCATGGTGTGCTATAACTCAATTACTGATTGGATATAACTTCTACTCACTACTTAGGGGTCTGATTTGTCTAAAACTCAAAATTCTGTTTTTACTAAACGCAGACCACTAAGTTGAACTATCCAACAACCCTATAAGGCAATCCTTCTAAAATATCATCACTAGGGTATGGTATAATTATTCTAGGCTCCCACTGACCTTAATAAGGTGTGTTCCAATTTCCATAATTTTCCATATTAATTTGGTATTTATTATAATTTAAAGTAGTTAAGGCCTTAAGTCCAATTACACATGAACTACCCTCAAAATGATTCTACTAGCTACATGAAACTTATCAGTAAGGTAATATCCCATATCAAGGTGGTTCACTGAGTTCCATGACCCTAGGATGTCATTTGGCCTACTAAATCATCATAGTTGTATAATTAGCAAAATGCCACTATAATTAGGAAAAATAGTATTTCACATCTGAAAATTCTACAAAAATTACCAAGTGTCCATATGGGGATCTAGAGTCCTCTACCAAAGGATTGTGTCATTACCATATGATTTGACATTTTAAAACGATTTAATACTCAAGTGATGTAAATTCCAATTTCTACATGAGGTACATGAAATCCAATTTCTACATGAGGTACATGAAATACAATTCTACAAGCTTCCAAACAATTATCATGGGCATATATTAACATAAAATTACAGATCACCAAGTATCATGACAATGCCCCATGATTTGACATTTTAAAATGATTTAATACTCAAGCGATGTAAATTCCAATTTCTACATGAGGTATATGAAATACAATTCTACAAGCTTCCAAACAATTATCATGGGCATATCACAACATAAAATGACAGATATCCAAGTATCATAATTTTACCCAATGATGTGACATTTTTCATAATTAAATTCCTCTAAGCTAGTAAGCACTTTTAAAATTCCTACACAAGGTATAATACTTCAATAAATCATAACAAAATTACTATAGTCCATTTTCATCCCTATTCAGCCACTGATGGAGTTTCAAAACCATACAAGGTCATATGACCATGCATTTCATTTTATTAAGGAAAAGGTGGCAATCTCATTTATTAAGAAGAAAATACCTAAATGACTCTAAAAATTCCCATTAAATTAACTAAGTCATTTTATGCTCCTAAAAACATATCCACGAAGTTATGAGCCAAGGCAAGAACATTTGGTCATATGTCCTTCACAAATCTCAACTTTGCAACCTTAAGGGTCTACCCTTAGGGTTTTAGGTCACACCACCCTAATGGCTCCAAATGGACCCTTAAGGTGTGTCACAAGCTTTTGTATATCCATACCCACATAACTATCATGATGGGAGGAGGCTAACACACTCAACTCTTCAATATGACCTAAACCCTAATTTGACCCTTAAAGGCCCTCATTAGGGTTTCCCATTTTTCATACCAAATCAACTCCAAATAAAGTGATAATTTAGGCAGGCACTACTCATGTACTAAAGAGCATGCCACCAAAATTTGGTGTCATTTGGACATCATATGCTCCAAATATCAACTTAATTTAAATATCCTAATTACCACAAAAACCCTAGGTAAAATTGTTCAGTAAGGGTTGTCCTTTGGGTAGGGGGTGCCCCTAGGGTATACCAACCCATGGTTAAAAGCACAGCCTCAAAGCTTGAGGGGTTTGGGCTAGGTAATTAATTTAGTGGACTGACCTAGTGTAGGACCAGTCCTAGTAAAACAGCTCCCTAGGGAGCTGTGGGTCACCATATGACTTAAACTTAAGCCCTAATGAAAGTTAAGACCAAGGCCTCCAACTTTCATGTTGGGCACTTTTTCTAATTCAGCCATTAAGAGCCCTCAATTAATTATTGAAGTGGACTGAATTTTAGAGGCAGAAAATCAAGAGCTTGAATTAATTTAATCCTTAATAATAATGTACAGCATGCATCATGACGCAAATCTGGCAGCAGGCGCGTCGTCTTCCTCCTCCAGCCAACGGCTGTGATTCAACCGAGCTGGGCGATGTTGCGGGGGAGATTGCCTGCGATCCAGCCACCACCACCGCCGGCCAACACCACCGACACCTTCGTGGTGGTCGGGGCTACCATCCACCGGCGACTGGCGGCCGGAGACGGCGGTTTCCGGAGATCCCAGGCGTCCCGATTTGAGCCAAAATCCATGGATTTCAGAGGTGGATCCGGGCTCAATTGAGCCCGATCCTTCAGCGTTTTGTGATGGGAAGCTAGCATGGGGGGAGGGGAGGAGAAACGAACCGTTATTGGTGCGTGGCGGTGGCTCCGGCGACGGTTGGCCATGGATTTGCCTTGCTCTGGCGATCCTGCTCCCGAACTCGTTTCTCCAGCAAAAGCATTGCTCCAGATGTCATTCTCGACTACTCTCTACCTCCTGAAGGTGATGGTGAGGTCGGATTGGGATGGGGAGGCCTCTATAGGCTGATTTGAAATCAAGCTCCATCGGTTATGCCCCTTGTTGCCACCCTCCTGCACTCCTGCCCCTGCTGGCACTCTGATCTCCTCCAGCTGCTTTGTAATCAAGGTGGGGTGCCCCAAACTGATTGGAGGTGGAGTGTAGATGTGGGGGTGTTTGCTTTTGCTTTTGCTTTATACTTTATGCTTTTTAATCAACTTTTTGGTCCCCCCCCCCCCTTCATTTGATTAATCAAGCCATGCTTGGGTTCAGTCCTAGGGCTGATGGTGGCATGCCCTTGGTCCATAAGTAATTGGTTAGATGATGGGGGTTGGGTCCCATTCAAATTTAGGTTTGGAATTCACCTTAAAGGGCTAGGTTGACCATGGTTGACTTTGGTCAACCAAGGTGAGTGGGTTGACCCCACTTGGTGGTCTTGGGTCCCTTGCCACCACCCAATACTGGTTGGTCCATGGTGGGGCCCCAATTGGGCTAATTTAGCATTAAGGTGTGAATTTTACTCAAATTAAGCTAAAGTTGACTTTGGTCAAATTGGTCAATTGGTTGACCAAGTGATGGGGCTTTTAGGTCCATTGAGTTCCTTATAGTGTTTAGAGTGTGGTGGTAAGGTCAATTTGAACATGTAGAGTCAATTGAACCCTAAGTGACTTAGTTTGGTTAATGTTGACCTATTGTTGACTTTGGTCAATTTCATGCAATTGGGTCCCACCCAAGTGCAATTTCCATGGTCATGGTCTTCCTTAGTGGTTAGGACATCATGTGTGAGGTCAATTGAGCAATTGAGGGTCAATTGACCTAGTTGAGGGGCTTAGGGTTAGGTTAGTTTTTTCAGCTTTGGTGTGCCCTTAGCAATTTCTACCCTAGCCTAAGGCCCTTGTGGCCACTCATCTCACCACTATGCCCTAATATTTCCAAAGGGTCTAGAAGGATTGGGGATGTTACAAATCCTAATAAACAAAAAAAATATTTCGTCCCCGAAATTTAGGATCGGGTCTACGGGTTCTACGTAATATCAGGTAAAAAGAAATTTGTAAGGAGGTTTAAGTTGTTCCTGAAGTGAAGAGTTCTGGGTAGCGTTGTTGCATGAGGTCCATTGGCTCCCATGTGTGCTCCTCTCGCCCGTGGTTGGACCACAGCACCTTCACCAACGGTACACTCTTCCGCCGCAGGACTCGGACCTCCGAATCGTCGATCCGGATGGGCTCTAGTAGGACTGACCGATCGGGTGCCACCGGGCCTGATGTAGATGTAACATGCTACTCAGGATGAAGCAGGGCTCTCCGAAGCGAAGAGACGTGGAAGACGTCATGCAGGTTTGCCAATTCTGGCGGTAACTCCAGTCTATACGCCAAAGGACTGATCTGCTCCAGGATCAAATAAGGCCCCACGTACCGAGGACTGAGCTTCTTGTGCCCCCGCACTCGAGAAACCCCGTGCATAGGATGAATCTTCAAGAACACACGCTCTCCCACCTGGAACTTCACCATACGATGCCTCGCATCATAGTACTGCGCCTGTCTGCTCTGGGCGTCCAGCATCCGCTCCCTGATCAGCCTCTCCTGCGCATCCGTCTCCTCAATATAGTCTGAACCTAATGACCTCGGGTCCTCGTTCTGGATCCAGAAAAGTGGTGTGCGGCACATCCTCCCATACAATGCGGCATAAGGTGCCATCCCAATGCTAGCCTGGTGACTGTTGTTATAGGAAAACTCTATCAAGGGCATCAGTCTCTCCCAGGGCTTGCCTGTATCTAGGATGCACAAGCGTAGCAGGTCCTCCATAGTCCGGTTGGTGCGCTCAGTCTGACCGTCAGTCTGTGGATGGAACGCCGTGCTAAATGCCAACCGGGATCCCAAGTAAGCCTGAACCGCCTTCCACTCCCTCGAAGTGAAGTGTCCGTCTCTATCTGAAACAATCGTCTTGGGCACCCCGTGATATCTGACCACCTGCTCCACAAACACCCTGACAAGGTCACCGACTGGCCCCTCCTTCTGTACCGGAATAAACCGAGCTACCTTCGTCAGCCTGTCCACTATCACCCATATCGAGTCATTCCCAGAGCGGGAGCGAAGTAGACCATGCACGAAATCCATCGATATGTCCTCAAACTTCCACTCAGGTACTGGTAACGGCTGTAACAATCCTCCTAGGCTCCTGCACTCCGCCTTCACGCGTTGGCAGCCCTCGTAGTGCGTCACATACTGGATAATATCTCTCTTCATCCCTGGCCAAAACATAATCTTCCGGAGGTCTGCTGCCATCTTCGTGATCCCTGGATGCACCGAATACTGAGAGCAATGAACCTCCTTGAGCACCTCCTCTCTAATACCTCCTCCAGCTGGGATGTAGACTCGGTCTCGATGGTGAATAAGATCCTCCCTCAATGAATAGTCCCCTGCCACGCCGTCCACCAACGACCTGAATACTGGCTCCAAGGCAGGGTCCTGCAACTGAGACTCCCGAATGTGGTCCCGAATATCGCAGACAATATTCAAGGACGTTAGATACTCCATATATGTCTCGGGGTCGGCCCTGGATACAATTGTAATGTGCATGTCCTTCAAAGCCTGAACCAACTCCATAGCCGTCACGCAGCTCTCTGCTCCTGGTGCACCTCCTCTCCTGCTCAACGCATCCGCTACGGTGTTGGCCTTGCCTGGATGGTAATGTAATGTGTACGTGTAGTCACACAAGAACTCTAACCACCTCCGCTGACGTAGGTTCAAGTCCTTCTGCGTATCAATATACTTGAGGTTCTTGTGGTCTGAGAAGATCTCACAATGAACCCCATAAAGGTAGTGCCTCCAGGTCTTCAAGGCGAAGATGACCGCTCCGAGCTCGAGGTCATGCACTGGGTAGTTCCTCTCGTGTACCTTCAACTGACGGGAAGTGTACGCGATCACGTGACCATGCTGCATCAACACTGCTCCCAACCCCTAAAATGATGCGTCCGTATAAACCTGAAATCCTTCCTTCCCAGATGGAAGTGCAAGGATGGGGGAAGAGGTGAGCCGGCCCTTCAGCTCCAAATAGGCCGCCTCACACTGCGGAGACTAGATGAATGGGGCATCCTTCTTGGTCAAAGAAGTGAGCGGAAGGGCAATCCTGGAGAACCCTTCCACAAACTTCCGGTAATAGCCCGCCAATCCTAGAAAGCTCCGCACATCTGAAGCTGACTGTAGTCGAGGCCACTCCTGAACGGCCCGCACCTTGGCCGGATCCACTGCCAGACCTGCCCCACTGATAATGTGCCCCAGAAAAGCCACCTCCCGTAGCCAAAACTGACACTTAGAGAACTTCGCATACATCCGGTGTTCTCTCAGCTTCCTCAATACTAGGGCCAGATGCCCAGCATGCTCCTCCTCCGTCCTGGAATATACTAGAATGTCATCGATGAACACGATAACGAAGATGTCGAGAAAGGCCTCGAACACCCTGTTCATCATGCTCATGAAAGCTGAGGGGGCATTAGTGAGCCTGAAGGGCATCACCGTGAACTCAAACAATCCATATCGGGAACTGAAAGCTGTCTTCGGTATTTCCTCCTCTCGAATTCGTAGCTGATAGTGTCCTAACCTCAAGTCGAGCTTGGAGAACCAGTGAGCTCCCTGCAACTGATCGAAGAATTCGTCAATCCTCGGTAACTGATAGATGTTCCGTACCGTCAGTCTATTGAGCTCCCGATAATCTATACATAGTTTGAGCGTCCCATCCTTCTTCTTCACAAATAACACCGGCGCTCCCCAAGGTGAAGAGCTCGGCCTGACGAAACCCGCATCTACCAGCTCTTTCAACTGCACCCTAAACTCTGCCAGTTCCCTGGGATCCATGCGGTACGGTGCCCGAGACACAGGCCTCGCTCCCGGCACCAGCTGAATCGGAAAATCTATCTCTCGATGTGGTGGCAGTCCGGGCAACTTCTCTGGGAATACGTCGGAGAAGTCCCGTATTATAGGAATGTCTGATAAGGAAGCCTCCACCTCCTCCATCTCGAAGAATACAAGATATACCTCGTCGCCCTGCTCGTGCGCCTTGACTACCTGGACAGAAGATAAAGAAGAGCGGGAGATCGGTTCAATACCTTCGAACGTCGCGAAGGTGGTATCGTACCGCAACACCACTCTCTTTGTTTGGCAGTCTATCTGGGTGTGGTTCCCTGCGAGCCACGCCATGCCCAAGATAAGGTCGAAGTCGGCGAGCTTCAGCACCAAAGCTGGAGCATCGAGCGTTAGGCCGTTGATGGTCACCTTCAAGGTGCACTTGGTCGTCGTCTCGATCTCTGATCCATTGGGGAGGCGTACTCTCCTGGTGGGTCCCGTGCAATAATGGAGTTGCTCCAAGCCCTTAACAAAGTCTTCAGAAACAAAGTTATGCGAGGCACCAGTATCGAATAGGGTGTGGGCGGGCTTACCACACACCACTATAATGCCTGGTGGAAGGGAATTGATTGTTTTATTTTTCTAATCTAGAAGGTTGAAAATGCAGGTAAATTTAAGCAGTAATAAATTAAAGTACTGAAAGCATTAAATTACCTGCTATAACCTCCTCCGGGTTTCTCGGCTATGCAAGATCAAAGGCATAATCCTGCTCCTGATGTCTGCCTCTGCTGTGATTTCCCCTTCCTCTACCCCGTCCTCGGCCTCGGCCCTGCTGTGCTGGAGGGGCTGCCGGAGGTGCTGCTGGTGGTGGAGGAGGAGGTGGAGGGAATTGTCGAGGGCAATGGGCCCTGACATGACCTGGCTGGTTGCACTCAAAGCACACCACTGGAGCGCGTCCCCGGTCATCAAATCTCTGGGGCCCCCAGGTACGTAGGGGCTGTGGGGCTAGTAAGGGTTGGGGCTGCTGTACTGGTGCAATCTGAGGACGAGGACGTCCCCCACCCCTCCGGTGCATCATAACTCTGCCCCGCTATGATCCTCTGCTGCTCTCCCCCGGTACATGGCCTCAGCTGGCCTCTTCACTCTAGCCTGCACACCGATCTGATCTGCCTCTAGCTTCTTCGCTGTCTCGATAATCTGAGTCAGGCTGCCCTCAGAAACAAACAAGAGTGCCTGCCTCATCGGGTCTCGAAGTCCCTTGTAGAATCTCTTTGCAAGAGCGCGATCATCTGGAGCATGAGACCTCGCAAACCTGGCTAAATGGGAGAACTCCCTCTGGTATTCAATCACTAAGTGTAAGATCTCTTTTTCCAAAACCCGATCGGGTACTTGAAAACTCGAACCTCTCCCGCATCGCACGGTTGAGGTGGATCTTCGCCCAGAATCGCTGCCTCGCGGTGTCGCCAACACTCGGGTTGACCAACACCGCTTAGCACCAACCCTGCCGGCTATACGATCATAAGTAAAATATGCCAAAGAAGTAAGAACAGAAGAAAAGGCATGTCCACAGTGTCACAGCATCATATATATATATATAATGAAAACAGCAGTCCAAAAGAGAAGTACAAGCAAAAAGGGGCTTATGCCCGATACATAACCAAAATAATGTACTATCTCTCTCTCACTACAACATGCGGAAGACTACATCAAAACTCTCAAAAGTGCGGAAGACTAGCTATCGAATCATCAACCTGTGGCGTCGTGGTAGTGCGTTGCATCTGCTGCTCAGGTCCTGCCATCTCGTCCTGCTGCGCGTGGAACAATTCCATCTCCTCGGACTCCTGCGGTCACACCGACCGTTAGTCATAAAGACTAAGCCGTTTTGTCCTCGCCTCCCCCCACGACTCCTAGGCACCGAGCGGGAGGAAGAAGCGGAGGACAAACAAGGGGTAAACAAGAAGGTGGTGGCATGGCATTACTCTAGCAGGTATAAGTAAAGCAGTAAAATCTAGCTAGCAGTATAGTGCAGGTATACGGCAGTAATGTAGAGCAATGAAGTAAGCAGTAAATGGAAAGAAAAGCAGTGCAGTAAGTAAATCTAAACTACCATCACAGATTCGTACCTTAACTTATATGAACGCCCATACGACATATAAGTTAAGATGTCCAGGAAACCCATCATATAAAAGAGCCCATACTAAATTATATGATGGGGGTATGCTATGTGTATGTTATGTTATGCTATGGTTATGATGTTTTAATGAATTTATGCAATGTGACTCACCCACACGACTCTATGCGCACAGACCTTTATAGTTCCCAATTTGTTTGAAAGGAAGCCAACCTTTCGGGTACCGACCGTCGTGGCTCACGGTGGCAGTGGATCGGGCACTCCACATCCTAGGCGGGTATGGTCACTACCAAGCCTAGACCTCATGTACGCCTCAACGCTAATAACACAACAGCGGAGCTCCTGCGTGCTCTTGCTGGAATCCACCAGAATTTAAGGTCGGGGTGGGTTATTAGGGATTGTCCTCCAGACTGCGGTACTCAAACTTCTCGGCCCTCTAAACCTCACCCTCACCTGAGTCAACGTACTACCGTCGGTGACATGACTAGCCTAGTACCGAAGACTCGACACTATTTGAATAAGTAATAGGTGTTAACCTGTCCGCCCGAGCTTCCAGCTCAGGGACTAACACACCAGCTGATCCAACCCACTTCCTTCACTGAGGAGATCCATACCAGTCTGCATATCCACTTAGGCTACTCTTGCCTACAATTTAGTTCGTGTTATATTTAGAGTGAATCTTGGACTTCCCGCGGTGTACTCCGTAAGGGGCCCCTAACGGTACTACAGATCAATGGGCTCAACCCCACAATCCTCTTCAAGATAATTATTTTAGTTGGTGGATAACAATTGGTACACCCTTAATCATTTCATATAGTAAAGTGATTTAGCTCATCCCCCGTTCCACTCAATTGGGTTGGACGTACCTCCTTTCCTTCTACAATGACCTCAGCACAACCTCACAACTATCCCTAGAATTGACCCTCCTTGAATCCTGGTGGGCTATATCTCATTTACTGATTGGGTATAACTCCTACCCACTACTTAGGGATCTAAATTGTCAAAAACTCCAAATTCTGTTTTTACTAAACGCAGTCCACCAAATTCAGTTTTTACTAAACGCAGTCCACCAATTTGAACTCTCTCTCAACCCCATAAGGGAATTCCTCTAAAAACTCATCTCCAGGGTCTGGTATAATTATCCTAGGCTACTACTGACCTTAATAAGGTATTGTCCAATTTCCATAATTTTCTATATTAATTTGGTATTATTTTAATTTAAAATAGTTAAGGACTTAAGCCAAATTACACATGAACAACCCTCAAAATGATTCCTCATGTTTCATGAAAATTATCAGTAAGGTAATATCACAAATAAAGGTGGTTCACTGAGTATCATGACCCTAGGATAACATTTGGCCTACCATAACATCATAATTGTATAATTACCAAAATGCCACTATAATTAGGAAAAATAGTAATTTCACTTCTGAAAATTCTACAGAAATTACCCAATGTTTATATGGGGACCTAGAGTCCTCTGCCAAAAGAATGTGTCATTACCAAGTGATTTGACATTTTAAAAAGATTAAATACTCAAGTGATGTAAATCTCAATTCCTACATGAAGTATGTGAAATACAATTCCAATAGCTTCCAAACAATTATCATGGGTATAGGTTAACCTAAAATCATAGATCACCAAGTATCATGACAAAGACCTATGATTTGATATTTTAAAAAGATTAAATACTCAAGTGATATAAATCTCAATTCCTACATGAAGTATGTGAAATACAATTCTAATAGCTTCCAAACAATTATCATGGGTATAGGTTAACCTAAAATCACAGATCACCAAGTATCATGACAAAGCCCTATGATTTGATATTTTAAAAAGATTAAATACTCAAGTGATGTAAATCGCAATTCCTACATGAAGTATGTGAAATACAATTCCAATAGCTTCCAAACAATTATCATGGGTATATAATATCATTGAATGACAGTTAACCAAATATCACATTTTTTCCTCATGATTTGATATTTTTCAAAATTAAATTCACCTAAGATAGCAAGTACTTAAAATTTCCTACACAAGGAATAACACCTCAATAAATTATAACAAATTTATCATAGTACAATTTCATTCCTAATCAGCCACTGATGGAGTTTCAACACCATACGAGGTCCTATGACCATGCATTTCAATTTATTAAGAAAAGGGGTGGCTATTTCATTTATTAGGTAGAAAATACTTAAATGCCTCTAAAATTCCCATTTAAATTTCCTAAGACATTTAATGCCCCCACAAACATATCCACAAAGTCTTAAGCCATGGCAAGAACATTTGATCCTAGGTTCCTCTCAAAACCCCACCTTGCACCCTTAAGGGTTCACCCTTAGGGTTTTAGTTCACACCACCATAATGGCTCCAAATGGACCAGTAGGGTGAGCCTCAAGCATTTTCATGTCCATACCAACATATCCAACAGATGGGAGGAGGCTAACACACTCAACTCCTCAAATTGATGCAAACCCTACTTTGACCCTTAAAGGTCCTCATTAGGGTTTCAAATTTACCATAGCAAATCAACTCCAAATGGAGTGAAATTTTAGGTAGGCACTACACATATACCAAAGAGCCATCCACCAAAGTTTGGTGTCATTTGGACATCATATGCTCCAAAAATCAACTTAATTTAAATATTCTAGTTACCATAAAAACCCTAGGTAAAAGTGTCCACCAAGGGCTACCCTTTTGGCACGGGGTGCCCCTATGGTATATCTAGCCATGGTTAAAAGCACAGATCCTAATGATGAAGGGTTTGACCTAGGTAATTTTTCTAATGGACTGACCTAGCGTAGGACCAGTCCTAGTAAAACAGCTCCCTAGGGAGCTGTAGGTCACCAAATGACCTAAACTCAAGGCCAAATGAAAGTTAAGACCAAGGCCTACAACTTTTATGTTGGGCACTTTTTCTAATTTGGCCATTAAGAGGCCTTAATTTCTATTGGAAGTGGACTGAAAAATTAGGGCAGAAAAGCTCACATAAGGAATTAATTAATTCCAGAATAAATAGAGTTGCACGAATCTTGGCGCAGATCGAAGGGCAGCGCGTCGTCTTCCTCCTTGAGCCGGCGGCCATGATTGATCCGCGCTGGGCCGACTTCCTCCCCCATTTCCCGGCCACCTGATGGCCACCACGGCCGGCCACCACCGCCACCACCTTCGTGGTGGTCGGGGCTACGATTTCCCGGCGACATGGCGGCCGGAGGGGGGGGTTTTCCGGCGAGCCTAGGTGGATCAAAACGAGCCGATTTCCATGAAATCGACGGATGGATTCGGGCTCAATTGAGCTCGATCCTTCAATCTCTCGTGATGGGAAGCTAGCATGATGGGAGGGGAGGAGAAACGAACCGAGATTGGGGCGTGGAGGCGGCTCCGGCGGCGGTTCACCATGGAAGTTGTTGTCTCCAGCGGCCATGCCCAAATCCTCCATTCTCCACCTTTTCCTTAGCTCCAGGTGTCGCTCCCGACTGCTTTCTCCCTTCTGAAGCTGATGGAGTGGTTTGTTGGGAAGGAGGAGGCTTGTATAGACAGTTTTGAATTTCAAGCTCAAGGGGAAGGCTTGGCCGGCCACTTGTCCTTCTCCCTACTGCCTCCTGCTTCCCTCTGGGTCCAGCCCAGAACAACAGCAATCAGGGATGCCCCCTAGACTGATTGGGGTTGAGTGTGGAAGGAGGGGAGGGTGCTTTTGATTTTCCCTTTTGGTTCCCTTCTTCTCTCTCCTCCTTTTCTCCTAAATCAAAGGTGGTGACATGGACTCACCTAGGTTTAGCCCGCTGCCATGGTCATCCTGGTCATCAATTGATGTGGGGGTCCCAAGGCTTGATTTGGTTCAAGTGTATGAGGGCTAAGTCACTTAAATTGGGCTATGTTGACCATGATTGAGCTAGAGTTGACTTTGACTTGGTCAACAAGATGAGTGGGATGGTCCCACTTGATGTTCTTGGGTCCCTTGTCACTACCCAATGTTGGTTGGTCCATGGTGGGGCTCCAATTGGTTCAATTTAATCAAAGGGGGTAGATTTGACCAAAATTGGGTAAGGTTTGACTTTGGTCAATTGGGGTCAATTGGTCCCACCATTATGGGGCTTTTTGGTCCATTGGGTTCCTTAAGGTGTTTAGGGTGTAGTGGTAAGGTCAATTTGAACATTTGAGGGTCAATTGAACCCTAATTGACTTGGTTTGGTTAATGTTGACCTATTATTGACTTTGGTCAATTTCATACAATTCGGTCCCACCCAAGTGCAATTTCCATGGTAATGGTCTTCCTTAGTGGTTAGGGTGGTATGGGGGAGGTCAATTTGGTGAATTGAGGGTCAATTGGCCTAAGGGAGTGGTATTGGGCTATGTTGATTTTGTGCCCTTGGTGTGCACTTAGCACACTCCACTTGGCCCAAGGGCCTTAGTGGCCACTCTGCACACCACCCATGCCCTAACACCATCTAGGGGTCTAGAAGGATTGGGGATGTTACACTAAGCGTGTCCCCTGAGTGAGGCGTAGAAACCTCTCTTCCAGCTCGCCCCTGTCTGTGCTGGATATGAAGTGCTCCAGGAAAGTGGTACTAAACTCATCCCAAGAAATATCTGAGTACTCCCTATCTCTGAAAGTGGTCTCCAGCAGCGACTTCCACCACCTCTTGGCATGTGCATCCAGAGCTGTTACTGCCAAAAATACTACCTTGCCGACCGGGCAACCGATGTCGGGCAGCATCTCCTGAATGGTGTCCAACCACTCCTCAGTCTTCACTGCATCCTCTGTCCCTCGGTAGGTCGGTGGGGAAAGACCTCTAAAGGTGCTCAACCAGTTCGCTCCCGGGTTTGGCAGTGGTGCCGGGATGGACTGGGCCCTGAAGGTCTCTAAGATGGCTGCTAACGTCTGTCCCAACTCCGACTGCTGAAGAGTAGTGGTAGTCGGAGGGGGAGGGATGCTGACCTGAGGCTCCGTGATCACTGGGGCCTACAAAAGATTGGGATTTAGTTAAAAAGATTTGGCCTTACTTATTGATTATTGGACTGTTTTATGTGATTCCATACATGGGCACACCATAGCTTCTGCTGCCTAGTTTGTCCGCAAACAAAGCTCGAGCGGGGTGACCAGTACGGTGTGGACTGTTCTCTTATGATTGTTCGTTCAGTGATACCATTTGTAAGATCTCTTTTTCCAAAACCCGTTCGGGTACTTGAAAACTCGAACCTCTCCCGTATCGTACGGTTGAGGTGGATCTTTGCCCAGAATTGCTGCCTTGCGGTGTCACCAACACTCGGGTTGGCTAACACCGCTCAGCACCAACTCTGCCGGCTATACAATCATAAGTAAAATATGCCATAAAAAGGAAGTACAGAATGAAGGCATGTCCACAATATCACAGCATCATATATATATATAATGAAAAACAGAAAGTCCAAAGAGAAGTACAAGCAAAAAGGGCTTAAGCCCGATACATATCCAAAATAATGTACTCTCTCTCTCTCTCTTCAACATGCGGAAACTATAACAAAACTCTCAAAATGCGGAAGTCTAACTATCTAGTCATCAACCTGTGGCGTCGTGGTAGTACGCTGCATCCGCTGCTCAGGTCCTGCCATCTCATCCTGCTGCGCGCGGGACAACTCCGTCTCCTCGGACTCCTGCGGTCACACCGACCGTTAGTCATAAAGACTAAGTCATTTTGTCCTCGCCTCCCTCCACGACTCCTAGGTACCGAGCGGGAGGAAGAAGCGGAGGACAACCAGGGGTAATCACAAAGGTGGTGACATGGCACTAAACTAGCAGGTATAAGTAAAGCAGTAAAAACTAGCTAGCAGTATAGTGCAAGTATAAGGCAGTAAGTAGAGCAATGAAGTAAGCAGTAAATAGAAAGAAAATGCGGTGCAGTAAGTAAATCTAAACTACCATCACAGATCGTACCTTAACTTATATGAACGCCCATACGACATATAAGTTAAGATGTCCAGGTAACCCATCATATAAAAGAGCCCATACTAATTTATATGATGGGGGTATGCTAATGCGAATGTTATGTTATGCTATGTTTATGATGTTTTAATGTGTTTATGCAATGTGACTCACCCACACGACTCTATGCGCACAGACCTTTATAGTTCCCAATTTGTTAGAAAGGAAGCCAACCTTTCTAGTGCCGACCGTCGTGGCTCATGGTGGCAGTGGATCGGGCACTCCACATCCTAGGCGGGTATGGTCACTACCAAGCCTAGACCTCATGTACGCCTCAATGCTAAGAACACAACAGCGGAGCTCCTACGTACTCTTGCTGGAATCCACCAGACTTTAAGGTCGGGTGGGTTATTAGGGATTGTCCTTCAGACCGCGGTACTCAAACTTACCGGCCCTCTAAACCCCACCCTCACCTAAGTCAACGTACTACCGTCGGTGACACGACTGGCCTAGTACCGAAGACACGCCACTATTTGCATAAGAAACAGGTGTTAACAAGTCCACCCTAGCTTCCAGCTCAGGGATTTACACACAAGTTGATCCAACCCATCTCCTTCTCGAAGGAGATCCATACTAGATTGCAGACCTACTTAGGCTACTCTTGCCTACAATTTAGTTAGTGTTATAATTAGGGTGAATCTTGGACTTCCCGCGGTGTACTCCGTAAGGGGCCCCTAACGGTACTACGGATCAATGGGCTCAACCCCACTATCCTCCTCAAGACAATTACTTTAGTTGGTGATTAACATTTGGTTCACCCCTCATCATTTCATATAGTTAAAGTGACTTAGCTCATCTCCCGTCCCACCCAAACGGGATGGACGTGCCTCCCCACCTCATACTCTAACCCTAACTCAACCTCACAACCAACCCTAGGATTGACCCTCCTTGAATCATGGTGTGCTATAACTCAATTACTGATTGGATATAACTTCTACTCACTACTTAGGGGTCTGATTTGTCTAAAACTCAAAATTCTATTTTTACTAAACGCAGACCACTAAGTTGAACTATCCAACAACCCCATAAGGGAATCCTTCTAAAACCTCACCACTATGGTCTGGTATACTTATCCTAGTCTCCCACTGACCTTAATAAGATGTGTTCCAATTTCCATAATTTTCCATATTAATTTGGTATTTATTATAATTTAAAGTAGTTAAGGCCTTAAGTCCAATTACACATGAACTACCCTCAAAATGATTCTACTAGCTACATGAAAATTATCAGTAAGGTAATATCCCATATCAAGGTGGTTCACTGAGTTCCATGACCCTAGGATGTCATTTGGCCTACTAAATCATCATAGTTATATAATTACCAAAATGCCACTATAATTAGGAAAATAGTATTTCACATCTGAAAATTCTACAAAAATTACCAAGTGTTCAGATGGGGATCTAGAGTCCTCTACCAAAGGATTGTTTCATTACCATATGATTTGACATTTTAAAAAGATTTAATACTCAAGTGATGTAAATTCCAATTTCTACATGAGGTACATGAAATACAATTCTACAAGCTTCCAAACAATTATCATGGGCTTATATTAACCTAAAATTACAGATCACCAAGTATCATGACAATACCCCATGATTTGACATTTTAAAAAGATTTAATACTCAAGTGATGTAAATTCCAATTTCTACATGAGGTACATGAAATACAATTCTACAAGCTTCCAAACAATTATCATGTGCATATCACAACATAAAATGACAGATATCCAAGTATCATAATTTTACCCAATGATGTGACATTTTTCATAATTAAATTCCTCTAAGCTAGTAAGCACTTTTAAAATTCCTACACAAGGTATAATACTTCAATAAATCATAACAAAATTACTATAGTCCATTTTCATCCCTATTCAGCCACTGATAGAGTTTCAAAACCATACAAGGTCATATGACCATGCATTTCATTTTATTAAGGAAAGGTGGCAATCTCATTTATTAAGAAGAAAATACCTAAATGACTCTAAAATTTCCCATTAAATTAACTAAGTCATTTTATGCTCCTAAAAACATATCCAGAAAGTTCTGAGCCAAGGCAAGAACATTTGGTCATATGTTCTTCACAAATCTCAATTTTGCAACCTTAAGGGTCTACCCTTAGGGTTTTAGGTCACACCACCCTAATGGCTCCAAATGGACCATTAAGGTGTGTCACAAGCTTTTGTATATCCATACCCACATAACCATCATGATGGGAGGAGGCTAACACACTCAACTCCTCCATATGACCTAAACCCTAATTTGACCCTTAAAGGCCCTCATTAGGGTTTCCCATTTTCCATATCAAATCAACTCCAAATGGAGTGAAAATTTAGGCAGGCCCTGCTCATGTACTAAAGAGCATGCCACCAAAATTTGGTGTCATTTGGACATCATATGCTCCAAATATCAACTTAATTTAAATATCCTAATTACCACAAAAACCCTAGGTAAAATTGTTCAGTAAGGGCTGTCCTTTGGGTAGGGGGTGCCCCTAGGATATACCAACCCATGGTTAAAAGCACAGCCTCAAAGCTTGAGGGGTTTGGGCTAGGTAATTAATTTAGTGGACTGACCTAGTGTAGGACCAGTCCTAGTAAAACAGCTCCCTAGGGAGCTGTGGGTCACCATATGACTTGAACTTAAGCCCTAATGAAATTTAAGACCAAGGCCTACAACTTTCATGTTGGGCACTTTTTCTAATTCAGCCATTAAGAGCCCTCAATTAATTATTGAAGTGGACTGAATTTTAGAGGCAGAAAATCAAGAGCTTGAATTAATTTAATCCTTAATAATAATGTACAGCACGCATCTTGACGCAAATCTGGCGGTAGGCGCGTCGTCTTCCTCCTCCAGCCAATGGCTGCGATTCAACCGAACTGGGCGATGTTGCGGGGGAGATTGCCGGCGATCCAGCCACCACCACCGCCGGCCAACACCACTGACACCTTCGTGGTGGTCGGGGCTACCATCCACCGGCGACTGGCGGCCGGAGACGGCGGTTTCCGGCGACCCCAGGCGTCCCGATTTGAACCAAAATCCATGGATTTCAGAGGTGGATCCGGGCTCAATTGAGCCCGATCCTTCAGCATTTTGTGATGGGAAGCTAGCATGGGGGGAGGGGAGGAGAAACGAACCGTTATTGGTGCGTGGCGGCAGCTCCGGCGACGGTTGGCCATGGATTTGCCTTGCTCCGGCGATCCTACTCCCGAACTCGTTTCTCCAGCAAAAGCTTTGCTCCAGATGTCGTTCTCGACTGCTCTCTACCTCCTGAAGGTGATGGTGAGGTCGGATTGGGATGGGGAGGCCTCTATAGGCTGATTTGAAATCAAGCTCCATCGGTTATGCCCCTTGCTGCCACCCTCCTGCACTCCTGCCCCTGCTGGCACTCTGATCTCCTCCAGCTGCTTTGTAATCAAGGTGGGGTGCCCCAAACTGATTGGAGGTGGAGTGTAGAGGTGGGGGTGTTTGCTTTTGCTTTTGCTTTATACTTTATGCTTTTTAATCAACTTTTTGGTCCCCCCCCCCTTCATTTGATTAATCAAGCCATGCTTGGGTTCAGTCCTAGGGCTGATGGTGGCATGCTCTTGGTCCATAAGTAATTGGTTAGATGATGGGGGTTGGGTCCCATTCAAATTTAGGTTTGGAATTCACCTTAAAGGGCTAGGTTGACCATGGTTGACTTTGGTCAACCAAGGTGAGTGGGTTGACCCCACTTGGTGGTCTTGGGTCCCTGGCCACCACCCAATACTGGTTGGTCCATGGTGGGGCACCAATTGGGCTAATTTAGCCTTAAGGTGTGAATTTGACCCAAATTAAGCTAAAGTTGACTTTGGTCAAATTGGTCAATTGGTTGACCAAGTGATTGGGCTTTTAGGTCCATTGAGTTCCTTATAGTGTTTATACTGTGGTGGTAAGGTCAATTTGAACATGTAGAGTCAATTGAACCCTAATTGACTTAGTTTGGTTAATGTTGACCTATTGTTGACTTTGGTCAATTTCATGCAATTGGGTCCCACCCAAGTGCAATTTCCATGGTCATGGTCTTCCTTAGTGGTTAGGACATCATGTGTGAGGTCAATTGAGCAATTGAGGGTCAATTGACCTAGTTGAGGGGCTTAGGGTTAGGTTAGTTTTTGAGCTTAGATGTGCCCTTAGCAATTTCTACCCTAGCCTAAGGCCCTTGTGGCCACTCATCTCACCATTATGCCCTAACATTTCCAAAGGGTCTAGAAGGATTGGGGATGTTACCGAATCTCCCTCCTCTATATTATGATGAACCTGCTGAAGATCAACATACAAATATTATTGATAAGGGTAAAGAGAAGGAAGCACTGGAGGATGAAGAAACAAAAGTGAGGAAGAGAAAGTACAGGGAAGAAATGGAGAAAAAGGATGACTATGAAAGATGGAGACCCATATCCTGGACCATCATTCTAAAAGCATGGGAGCAAGTGAAAGTTAACAAAGGTGAAAGATACAATATATACAGTCCTCAAGAATGGGCTAAGCATGAAGATCAAAAAGAAGTAAGGAGAGAACACAGAAGAAATAAGCAAGCAGGAAGTATTCCGGTTGACACTCCTGAACCTTTAAAATATCATCCTAAACCGTTTGAGTACTTCATCAGGCAAGCTGATAAGGTGCAGGAAGCCAGTGCCAAGAAAGCAAAGGATGTTGCTGATATGAGAGCACCAGAGAAATAGATGGCTAAAACTTTAAGGGGGCTAAATGTAGAAATGTCAAAACTTTTGAAATATTTGGCACTATTTATAAATGAAGTGACATTTGCCAAATTTCTGTGTTCACTCAAGTTTAGCTGAAATATCATCACTACATGCATATCTGCTTGAAATGTTGAACCTTTTTATGTGAATGGCATTTATCATTGAGTGAGTTATGACTTCTTCAAATAGGGGGAGATTGTTGGGAACAGTGCCCAGCAATGTTCCTGATTTGAAGAAGTGCTCAGCTCAATGATAAGTGCAAGCTGTATTTAATGCTCCATCTAGCTCATGCCTGCATAGATCGACAAAGTCAAGTTCTTTAACTATTTCTGTAAGTACTATATATATCGTCAAGAAGAACAAGATTCGTCGAACGCAGAAGGGAGATCGTCGAACTCAGAAGGAAGATCGTCGACCGCAGAGACTTGGCGTGTTTGTCGAACGAAAAAGGAAGATCATCGAACTCAGAAGGAAGATCGTCGACCACTGAGACTTGGCGTGTTCGTCGAACGAAAAAGGTAGATCATCGAACTCAGAAGGAAGATCGTCGACCGCTGAGACTTGGCGTGTTCGTCGAACGAAATAGGAAGATCGTCGAACTCAGAAGGAAGATCGTCGACCGCTGAGACTCGGCAAGATCGTCGAACGCAGAGAAGACGCGGTATCGTCGACTTCATCAAAGTGGCATTGACGTCGAGAAAGAACAGATATCTTCGTGAAGAAGCCTTGTCGCTGAAAAGGCTAAGTATAACTGATGTTGTTGGACATCGTCGTAAAGAAGGCATGTCGACTGAAGAATGACAAGCTGAAGACTAGCAATTGTTGAAGCATCGACATAACTTCACTCATGTCGTCGAGAGAACAACATGATTATGACGACAGACAGCAAGAAAGAAGATCTCAACGACACAGTCAGAGAAAGCTCATCGTCGTATATGCAGAATCCCCAGGATATCTTGTATCGTCGAGATACCACCATAAGTGGCAGAAGTAAGAAGACTTGAAGGTCTACTAAAGCCCAAGGCATCGACAAAGTCTTGTCGTCGAGATATTGTCCATATCGTCGAGATACTGTCGGTATCAACTTGAAGGTGGAAATATCGTCGAGACAAAATTCAAACGTTGCAGACGCGCTGTCAGCATTTAATGCCGCCGCCTGATTGTCCAATAAGCGCGTGCTCTTATGGAATGGGCGTCTGACATTAAAGGACATCACATGTTACCGTTATGCGGCTCATCTGTCCTATAAAAGGAAACAGTGATGCCCTAGAAAAAGCAGTGCTGAATAGAAAGAAAAAAGAAAGAATTCCGTCGCTCTTCAATAGAACAGTATATTCAGTGGAGAAGAAGAACGAGAACAAGATTCAAGAGTTCTCAGAAGAATCAGTCATCTTCATCGACTGAAAAGAGAAGCCGATCAACACCAGGCAAAAGAAGTGAAGGCTGAAGAAGATCCAGTGTTGAATCTCCAGATCAAGAAGCATCTTCTTCAACCTAAAGAAGCCAATCCTCATCAGGCTAAAGTTGCCAATCTTCATCCGGCAGAAGAAACGGTTTTATTACTGTAATTTCTTGTAAGGCTTGCGGGCCAACTTGTCTAGCTTGAGGGCTGGAGAGCTGTGAGGCTTGAGGGCCAGGGAAGTGCACTTGCGGGTGCGATTTGTCGAGCTTGCGGGCTCGGGGGCAGTAGGGGCTTGCGGGCCTAGGCTGTTGGGACTTGCGGGTCCGTGTTGTAGGGCTTGAGGGCCTGAGTGTCGAGCTTGCGGGCTCGGGGGCAGTAGGGGCTTGCGGTCCTAGGCTGTTGGGACTTGTGGGTCCGAGTAGTAAGGCTTGAGGGCCTGAAGATTTGGCGGAGTTTGCTGAGCCTAGCACACTGCTGGGTAGGCGCAGAGAGACGGAGGACTACTCAAGACACCCGGTCTTGAGGAACCTCTATAGATCGTTGTGTGTTTCTGCGTTGTGCTTTCTACTTTTAGATCTACTAACCAGAAATCAAGATCACATAAAAGGGAATAATATAATTTGAAAAACCTATTCACCCCCCCCCCCCCCCCCCCTCTAGGTGATAAAGTATACACCTCATAAACAATAGCTGCATCTCATTAAAAACACATGGAAGCAAACATATACAAATTCACACCTAAATACACACATACAAACACAATTTCATCCAAACATACACACATAAATGCATAAAAACATCCACACACACACACACACACAACACACATAAAAACAAACTCACATACAAACACAATTGCATCCAAGCATACATAGACACACATACAAACACACATTAAGAATTCATGAAAGAAAATATAAACAAATGCACACCTAAACACATACATACACAATTTCATCCAATTATACACACATAATTAAAAACATAAAAACATGCGCACATACATCCGTACAAACACACACACACTACCTACACACGTACAAACATAGTTGCATTCAAGCACACACACACAAACATGAACACATTCATCCACACACAGACAAACATACACACATTCATCCACACACATACTCACATACAAACACACACACATTCATCCACACCTACACAAATTCAAACACACATTCATCCACACACGCATAGAAACACACAAACATGCAAACATTCATCCACACACAAACACCCACATTCATCCACACACATACAAACACCCAAATATTCATCCACACACGTACAAACATACACATTCATCCACACATATACACACCTACACAAATACAAACATGCACATTCATCCACACACATACAAACACAAAATACAAACACACACATTCATCCACACACACACACCTAGACACACATACATTCATACAAAACCATAAACCCTACAAATGACCTAAATCCCAAATACAACCAAATGGGTACATAAAATTTCACATATCTAGCATATGGACTAAGAAATCACAACATCAATAGTGGAAAAAAATGAAAATCCATCAAATATTCCACAAAGAAGCTCACGGAATGGGGAAAATGAAAAGAAAAAAAAAACTTACCTTCGACTGACCGGAGAAGAAAAGAGGAGAGCTCGTTGTCGGAGAAGGAGCCTGGTCTCTCGCCGGAGAAGAAGCACACGCTGAGAAGAGAATGGGAGGGCGTCTTCGCTCGTGAGGTTTTCGGTGGTGAGGGATAAGCGGGCGAGTGCGAGAATCCACAATTCTTTTGTCGGGAGGTCGGAAATGGGGGAAGGGTCTTCCACTAGAATGGATTCTCAATGGGAATTCAATTCCAATTCCCACGACTTTTTTTGGCCGCCGAATGACGGAATTGGAATTGGGAATTGAATTTAAATTCCTTTCCTCCAATTCCGCTTCAACTCCGCCCAAACGAAGGAGACCTAAATTTTTTCTGGCTACTATTTAGGATTCTAGCATAAATAATAAATTAATTGCTGAGTACAAGCATATGGTATCTGTTCATGAAGCGGTCAACCTGATGATTCACACATTAATTTATGTTTACTTGCATCTTGAATATTATAAGACAATATTGTAGAAAGCAGATGACAAATTATATTGTGCAAATTTCTTCCTTTATTTCGGGCTCTGGCCTGCGGATTTAAATACAACGTTCTCGGGTTCAGCCTAAGGGGAAGATTGGGCTGGTTTAGGTCAAGTAGACTCTGGTTAGGTTCATTAGGTGAAATTGTTTGAAATGAAGGACTCGGCTCAAATTAATTAATGGGCTCAGTTCAAATTAAATTAGGATGAACTGGTTCTATCCTAAATTTATGTCTAAATAATTTAGTTTACTTGCTAGAATATTTTATGAAATTTGAACTATACCAGATATCCTTAGAATCAAACAAGAATATTGATGGGATTCCCCTAAAAGGGCTCGGGTTGAGTCGGACTAAATGTTTCTCATCGCAGCTTCGCCCGGACCCGTAAGGCGGCTCCAACTCTGATGCTCGATCTTAATCCTGTAGCTAAGCAGCTTCGTTCTGCCGCTCCCGCTCGCTCTTGCTCCGCAGAGAGCCCTCTCGTTCCGCAGAGAGCGTTTCCACTCCTGCCTGCTCCATAAGAGCGATTTCGCTCACTCCTGCTCCGCGGGAGGCGCTCTCGTGCTCCCACTCTCTCCATCTCAGTGGGAAGTGCACTTGCGCTCCCGCTCGCTCCTGCTCCGCAGAAAGCGTTCCCGTTTCACAGAGAGCGCTTCCGCTCCCGCCTACTCCGTAAGAATGTTCCACTCGCTCCTGCTCCGCGGGAGGCGCTCTCGCACTCTCGCTCTCTCCTGCTCCGGGGAAAGCATTCCCACGCCCCCGCTTGCTCCAGCTCTGCAGGAAGTGCACTTACGCTCTCGCTCGCTCCTGCTCCGCAGAAAGTGCTCCCGCTCAGCAGAGAGCGCTTCCGCTCCCGCCTGCTCCATAAGAGTGCATCCGCTCGCTCCTGCTCCGCGGGAGGCGCTTTTGCCCTCCCGCTTGCTCCTGCCCCGTGGAAGGCATTCCCGCACTCTCGCTCACTCCAGCTCCGTGGGAAGTGCACTTGCGCTCCCGCTCCGCAGAGAGCGCTTCCGCTCCCCCCATGCTCCGTAAGAGTGCTTTCGCTCGCTCTTGCTCCGCAGGAGGCGCTCTCGCGCTCCCGGTCGCTCCTGTTTTGTGGGAAGCGCTCTCGCACTCTCGTTCGCCCCTGCTCTATGGGAGGCGCTTCCGCACTCGTTTGGTCCATAAGAGGTGCTTCCGCTCTCATATGGTTCGCAAGAGGTGCTTCTTCTCTCTTATGGTCCGCAAGAGGCGCTTATGCTCTCTTATGGTCCGCAAGAGGCGCTTCCACGTATGCCTGCTCCGCGGAGCACGCCACTATCAACCATCACCGGCGGTGATCGTCGGCCGCCACCACAACCATGGAGGCTTCCCAGGCTGCCCGGGTTGCCCGGTGCGACCGGGGGGCAAACTCGTCATAATCTCAGAATTGGCGATCTGTGTGCCCCGAATCAAGCCTTCTCATTCGCTCGTCTCAGAATCGGCATGACGCAATTACCAGAACGCCCTCCTCAAAAACTATAAAAGGGGGGTCATGCCTCCATTTGAAGACACTTTTTGGCATTGGGAGAAATAGCTCTTGTGTTTTCTGGCGAGAATTGTTGGAAGACCTTCATCGACCTTCAAGCACCCCTTAGAGATCTCTCTCAGCTTTCATGTTTTACTTCAAGAACTTGGGCAGGACCTATGTGGCTTGGAACTAGACTACTCCAGAACGTTCAGCTCTAGGCTGCTTCCCAACGTTTCTCTCCAGGCTGCTCCGCGACGCCTTATTCAGGATAGCATTACCAAGTTCCGCGCTGAAGGTGGTCTGCAAGCACGCTTCACCGGGAATGTTGGGAAAAACCCTTGTGATTTATCTAACAAATTACTTAAAGTGATTTCATCAGTTAGGTTATATTACCCACATTGTATAGAAAGGGTAAAATGGTCATTAGATGTCCTAGGATGTCACACTCACCTTAGAGTGTCAAGACCAGGTCAAGATAAGCACAAAAATCAGTTTAGTTAAAACTTGCGTCGAATAGAAGTTGACGCAACTCTGACTAGAAGTTGAAGCAACTCAGACTGACTTTCGAAGTATCAAGTTAAGTCGACGCAACGTCGAAATGATCTCGACGCAGAAGACAGAGCTTGTCAAAGCTATACCAGAAGCTGATGCAATGTCGAAAGGAACTCGACGCAGAAGGAAAAGCATGTCGAAGCCATCTCAGAAGTCGACGCAACTTCGACTTCAATTCGACGCAGAAGATAAAGTTCAAGTCCAAGTCTTCAACTCGACGGATACGACGATAAGTAATCGACGCAACGTCGACATCTGAGTTCAGCCAGAGCTAAGAAGGAATTCGAAGATACTTCCATAAGAACTCAGTGGTGCGGCGATATGACGAAAGATGAAGTTGACGTAATGTCCAATACAGACAGAAGTAAAAGGTTTTCTGCTATCCTTTCTGTTGCTTTTCCAGATGTTCTGCAAGGCTGAAATATGTTCTCCAACAGCTCGTTTATTGTCAAGAATGGAATTGAGTCTTCAAGAAATACAGCAAAGACATTCTTGGAAGTTATTCAAATCAGATGGATGGGTTGGGAACAAAATTGGAAGGAAATATCAATTGTCCAATGGACATTCCTTCTAAGGACAGTCCAGAAGAAGAAAGAAATTCAAATTCAAATGATAGAGAATAAGTATGGTGAGGAGAGAAGAAAAAGACAACTAACTCATTCATTATTCTGCCTGTCAAAATAGTGCTTCTTCTTCCTCCTTCAACCCTAAGATAGAACAGAAGAAGATCTCTCTCTGCACAGGAAAATAACAACACATCTGCTTTTTCTTCATCATCGCATAGCAGCAAGTTTACAAGAGTGCTCAGAGAATCAGGATCAAGCTCATAACCCTTGTAATCATCACAATCATAAGCAATGGTTCATTATATTCAGATCATGTGATAAACAGAAGCAATAGTTCAAAGAAATAGCTTCTGAAGTATTCTGACAGCAGAATTCTATTCTCTTCTTTCTTCTCCTCATTCACCAACTGTAAAAGAGTTTTAAGAATCCCTCTTTCAAAGGATTCAGTGATTCTAATAATCTCCTTATCAAAAGACTCAGTGGTTCTAAGAGTCTCATTATCAAAAGACTCAGTGATTCTGAGAATCTCCTTATCAAAAGACTCGGTGGTTCTGAGAGTCTCATTATCAAAAGACTCAGTGGTTCTGAGAGTCTCCTTATCAAAAGACTCAGGCATAGTTAGTGCAATCCTATCAGGGAGGTAGAAGAGTGGACTACCCACATTTTGGGAAACCACTATAAAAATCATGTGTCTTCTAAATTGATTTTCTGTGTTGTCGCAGTTCACTGTCTTCGGTATTTATACTTTCTGCATTTACTTTATTCTGTTTTGGTAGTGTTGATTACATATTACTTAGTAGTTTTATTGTGTGTGACATTTAAGGTATAAAATATTTAAAACTTTATTCACCCCCCCCCCCCCCCCCCCTCCCTCTAGAGAATACTCAGAGGCACACTGTGCACTTTCAATTGGTATCAAAGCGAGGTTAATCATTAAAAGGTTAATACCTTGATCAAAAGATCTCCTCACTCTTATTTCTGTATTTTAAATTAACTAAAACTATTTTATAAAGAAAAATGAGTTCTAAGGATTATGCATCAACAAGACCACCAGTGTGTAACTTAAATAAGTTTACACTCTGGAAGGCCAGAATAAAGCTATATATGAACTCCATTGATGTAGACATCTTTGATGTTATCATTTCAGGTCCCCCAGCTCCAGTCATACATGATGCCAGTGGATCTTTAACACAGGAAGTTGTCCTAAGGAATGAGTGGACAAATGCTGAGAAGAAGCAGAAGGCATGTGATGCCAAGACAATGAATATTCTGGTCTCCACAATGTCAGATGACATTTTCTAGAAAGTTGCTGACTGCCAATCAGCAAAAGAGATCAGGGAATCTCTTTCCAAAATTGTAGAAGGGAGTTCTGATGAAAGAAAGAACAGGAAGTCCTTTCTCATATCCCAGTATGAGAACTTTCAAAAGAAAGCTGAGAAGAATGTAGCTGAAATGTATGACAGATTCAACTATATAATAAATGAGCTGAAGAGACTGGCTAAGGAAATCTCTCTAACTGAAATAAATGATAAGCTCCTCATGTGCTTCCCAAGCTCATGGGACTCAAGGATCTGGGCTATCAGATAGTCCAGATGCCATAGAGAGATCTACATTGAAGCTTTGCTAGGAAAACTCAAATCCTATGAGATGTTACTGAAGAGCAGGGTTGAAACAGAGGCTAAGGAGACAAGCTCAACTCTCATCCAAAGGAGTCTTGCCTTGAAGGTTGCTGAATGAGAATCTTCCACTCCTGAAGATGAGATGTTCAGTCTCTTAGCAAGGAGATTCAGAAAGTGGGTCAAGAGAGAAGACTCGAGAAGAAAAGAGGGGAGCTCAAAACCCAGATTTGATAAGACTCCAAAGAAGGAAGTGATATGCTTCTCCTGCAATAAGCTATGGCACATAGCCCCTGAGTGTCCACAAGAACAAAGGGATGGGAGCAGTAGCAAAGAGGAGCAGAAGAAGAAGTCTTTCAGGAAGAAAGACAAGAAGAAAGGTAGAGGTTTCATTACTGAAACCTAGAGTGACTCTGAAGCAGAGTTAAACTCCTCTTCATCGAAAGTGATGAAGAAACTGTTGAAGCTGCCTGCTTGATGGCATTAAGATACTCCTCAGATGATGAAGAAGAGCGGGTATCACTATTTCATGATTTTGATTTTAATTCTGATAATTTTAAAACTTGCTTCAAAGAATTTTGCAATGATTACCTTAAAATACAAAAAGAATTAGAAACAGATAGAGAAGAATTAGAAAAGTTTAAAATGGATGATTTATATTTGAGAAATTGGGACTTAATAGATGAGATTCATAATAAGGAATCATAACTAATTAACATAAGAAATGAAAATTTAAAACTAAAAGAAGAGCTAACAATGGCAAAAGCCTTTGAGGACTCTCTCAATGGGAGGAGTCAAAAGCTCAAAAATATTACACAAAATCTCTCCATGAGATTTAAGCACTTATGTCTAGGAGCAGACTCATGCACTAGCACAGAAGTCCCTAGTAGACCTGCCTGGAAAAATCCAGTTAGATTTGTTAGACCTAATGACTATCAAATAAATTAGAGGAGTGTAATATCTAAGGATCAGGATATTAATAACCATAATAAAATAACTGTATTTAATAAAGTAAATCCAAACAATGAAAAAAAATCTCCAGGCAAGAGTAATTCAGAGCAATTAACTAACAACAATCAAAAGGCTAAAGTCAAAAGTAGAATAATTAGACATTCTGCAGATCTAGTATATTTGGACACATTTTATACACATTTCAAGTACCAAAATAATAAACCTATATTTGATAAACTCATTCTCTGCCATCCAAAAGGATATCATGAAAGACCATTCTATTCTTTCATAGAACCTTATAATGGTAGAAGCAAAGGGCCCAAGGTAACCAGGGTACCCTCTAATGTTTGAGCTACTTGTGCAGGATAAGGCAGGATCCTTCCTAAGAGATAATGGAGGGGGAAGGAAGAACTAAGGGCTTAATAAAGAACAAAATCCAACAAGGGAGTGATTTCTTCTCTGAATCCCCTTGTTATTTTCTTTGGTTCATGAAAATAATAGTATAAATACTATTTTCAATAAAAATCACTGCTGGAAAAAATAGCAAGAACTTTCTAAGAAAATAGATCTGTTTATTCAAAGTTGCGTCGAATAGAATTCGACGTACCGTCGAATTCTACTCAACGTCTTCTTCGAGAGCGAGCTGCAATAGATAATTCGAATAACATTCGACGTGACGTCGACTTCATATCGACGCATACGTCAATTTAATAGTTGCTTGTCAAATTCGAAGGTGCGTCGAGTTCTAATCAATGCAACATCGACATGACAAGCGCGCGCAGTTTCACTTCTAGAATCTGCTTCGACATATTTTGGCGCGCTGACTATTAATCTTTGTCGACGGTGCTTCGAATAAAACCATAAGTTGCGATGAATCGTCTTCTTTTGAGCAACTTAGGCGTCGAATTCATTACGCTTTCGAATTCCCTTCTTCTTTCTCTCGTGCTTTCTCCCCAGCTCTCTTGCATTTTTCTCTCTCTTTTCTTTGCAGGTACTTCACCTCAGAATCAATGGGTCCAACTAAGGTGAACTCTGGGTTCGATGTGGATGTAGAATCATTCAACGCAGCATCTGATAACTTCAAAGTCATTCTTGGCTTATTTCATAATGCTAGATTGGCAAAGCTAATCTCAACAAGGTGCAAAATCTATGATGTTGAGTTGACAGAGCTGAAGGACAACATTCACCTAAGAGATGATGGATCCCTCAATGGGAGAATCTCGAACTGACATTAATATTACAGAGGAAACGTTATCCCACACCTTTGACTTACCAATAGGTGATGAGTCTGATGAACTGACAGGGGAAGAAATTAGTAAGGCATTACAGATAATGCAGTTTAGAAAAGAAAAGTCAATCAATCTTAAGAAGAATGACTTTTCTGAAGAGTACAGATTCCTGGCAGACATTGTGGGCAAGGTTCTACTATGTAAAATCTCTGCTCATGATGCAATTCCCAAACAGCAACTACAAGTAATGGGATTTCTGGTTCTGAACAAGAAGATAAACTGGGGGAGGTGTCTTCTGAAGATGATAGGACACAAATATGTTAATAAGGAGAATTCTTACATGAGAATGATGAGCCAAGTTTTGCTCCATCAATATCCAAATATATGCAAGTCAAAAGGAGTGTCTATTCCTCCAGAAAAGAGAATGAACATTGGAATCTTCTCCAAGTGGACCAGGCAAATCCTAAAGCCTGGTCAGGCAGTTCCCTCTCCTCCTCCTTCTCCAACCCCTCAGGATCAAGAGACAATTCTACCAGACCCTCCAGCACAGAACATTCCAGCAACCCAACAAGGTATCATCCCAGATAATACCACTGCTCAAGATTTCCAGTCCATCCCATCTACTACTGCCCCAAAACCTGCATCACAGATCTCTATCCAACAACCATCCATCACCCCTCCTACAGAAAATTCTCCAGACATCGATTTTCTTGATGACAGATCTCCTCTGCCTCAATCTGACATAACTCCGGAGGATAATCAATCAATATCACCAATCCACCAAAATCTTCCAGACTTCAATGAGGATTCCACAACAATTCCTCCAGTTATCCTATCCTCGCCAATTCTTACCACACCCCTTATCTCTACCACAAATCCTACTCCTTCCTTTGACATTAAACAAGTGATTTCAAAAGCAGTAAGATTGGCTACTAGCACATTTGCTGACCTACTGGCCACTCAAGCCAGAAAGTTTAATAAGTACTCCCAGATGGAGACAAAGCTGCAAGAATCAAAAGAGTCCCTCATGTCACTCAAATCAATTGTATCCTCCTCCATGATAACTAAAAATTTCTTAACTGCCCTTGTAAGTAAGGTTCAGAAGGGGGAGAAGATCCAGGAGGAGGAGAGGCTTATTCAAGGAAATGTGAGTGACCAAGAGAAGGACAAGAGTGTACAAGAAGAGATTGTTACAAATGCCCCAGCTGCTGATATTTCTGATCCCAACAAACTCACTGTTTTTCAAACAGGAATAGTCCGTGGGGAGCTTCATGCAGGAACTCAAGGGGAGATATCTGCATCAAACCAGAGGAGATTAGAGAGATGCTTGTATCAATCCAGGGGGAGCCCTTAGAAAATGATCAGCTCTTAGATGAGGTTGCAAAGATTGTTAAGGAGGCTGCTCTAACTGTTGAACAAGATGCACAATCCCAGGGGGAGCCTCCCAAAGAGAATGAAACTCATCAAGATGTTGTCAAGGCTGCTGAAGAAGAAGACGAGCCACTGAAATTTGCACCAAGAAATGTAATACCACGAGTGTTCTCAAAGAAGAGGAAAGCTCCAGAAGAAGTATGGTATTATACAGGTGAACAAATGATATTTTATCATCTGGTAGATACAATTATCATGATTTTGATAATCAATATGATTTCTTGAAAGCTCATCATATTGTCTATGTGTTTACAATGATATTATTGATCTATGTATAGTTATTTGTATTTAATTTTATGTCAAAGTTTGTTTGAAATCACTTAATCAAATTGTAAAATTTGTTAAGATAAATAGGGGAGATTGTTGAGAAAAACCTTTGTGATTTATCTAACAAATTACTTAAAGTGATTTCATTAGTTAAGTTATATTACCCAAATGGTATAGAAAGGGTAAAATAGTCATTAGATGTCCTAGGATGTCACGCTCACCTTAGAGTGTCAAGACCAGGTCAAGATAAGCACAAAAATCAGTTGAGTTAAAATTTGCGTCGAATAGAAAGTCCACGCAACTTCGACTAGAAGTCGACGCAACTCTGACTAGAAGTCGAAGCAACTCAGACTGACTGTCGAAGTATCAAGTTAAGTCGACGCAACGTCGAAAAATCTCGGCGCAGAAGACAGAGCTTGTCAAAGCTATATCAGATGTCGACGCAATGTCGAAAAGAACTCGACGCAGAAGGAAGAGCTTGTCGAAGCCATCTCAGAAGTCGACGCAACTTCGACTTCAATTCGACGCAGAAGATAAAGTTCAAGTCTAAGTCTTCAACTCGACGGATACGTCGATTAATCGACGCAACGTCGACATCTGAGTACATCCTGAGCTAAGAAGTAATTTATAGCTACTTCCATAAGAACTCAGAGGTGCGTCGATATGACGAAAGATGAAGTTGACGCATCGTCGAATACAGACAGAAGTAAAAGGTTTTCTACTGTCCTTTCTGGTGCTTTTCCAGATGTTCTGCAAGGCTGAAATATGTTCTTCAACGGCTCGTTTATTGCCAAAAATGGAATGGAGTCTTCCAGAAATATAGCAAAGACATTCTTAGAAGTTATTCAAATCAGATGGACGGGTCGGGAACAAAATTGGAAGGAAATATCAATTGTCCAATGGACATTCCTTCTAAGGACAGTCCAGCAGAAGAAAGAAATTCAAATTCAAATGATAGAGATTAAGTACGATGAGGAGAGAAGAAAAAGACAACTAACTCGTTAATTATTTTGCCTATCGAAATAGTGCTTATTCTTCTTCCTCCTTCAACCCTAAGATAGAACAGAAGAAGATCTCTCTCTACACAGGAAAATAGCAACACAGTTGCTCTTTCTTCATCATCACATAACAGCAAGTCTACAAGACTGCTCGGAGAATCAGGATCAAGTTCATAACTCTTGCAATCATCACAATCATAAGCAAGAGTTCATCATATTCAGATCTTGTGATAAACAGAAGCAACAGTTCAAAAAAAATAGCTTCTAAAGAATTCTGACAGCAGAATTCTATTCTCTTCTTTCTTTCTTCTCCTTCATTCACCAACTGTAAAGGAGTTTTAAGAATCCTTCTTTCAAAGGATTCAGTGGTTCTAAGAGTCTCCTTATCAAAAGACTCAGTGATTCTAAGAGTCTCCTTATCAAAAGACTCAGTGATTTTGAGAGTCTCCTTATCAAAAAACTCAGTGGTTCTGAGAGTCTCCTTATCAAAAGACTCAGGCACAGTTAGTGCAATCCTATCAGGGAGGTCGAAGAGTGGACTACCCACATTTTGGGGAATCACTATAAAAATCATGTGTCTTCTGGATTGATTTTCTGTGCTATCCCAGTTCACTGTCTTCTGTATTTATATATCTGCATTTACTTTATTCTGTTTTGGTAGTGTTGATTGTTTATTACTTAGTAGTTTTATTGTGTGTGCACATTTAGGATATAAAATATTTACAACTATATTCATGATAAACATATGTGAACATAGTGTGTTTGTGCATATATTTGTGTGTGTGTGTTCAAAATTACTCTAGAGATGAGGTTGAATAGAGATTTAAAGATTTTTAACCACAATCATTCACAGTTCAAGCCACAGTTAATTTATCAGGCAACAAAATTAATAAACATAGAAAATAATAAACAAAACTATAGAAATCTAAGCAACTAGAAGACGCAAGATTTATAGAGGTTCTCCTTAGGTACATCCTCTCTTCTGCCCATTTGTAAGAATTTCACTAAACAAGACTGAGTCTTTTGATAACGAGACTCTTAGAACCAATTTACTGAATATTTTGATAAGAATATTCATAAAACCAATACAACAAATGAATCAGATCTTTTGCACATTGATGAATCATATCTTCCAACCCTTCTTGGATAAATTCGAAGTAATGTACTTGGACAACATTGTCATCTATAATAACAGAATGGATGAGCGTATTATGCACCTACAGTTGGTATTCCAAATATTACAGGAGAATAAACTCCATGTCAAGAGGTCAATGTGCTCGTTTGGCCAAGAAGAGGTGCACTTCCTTGGTCATGCCATTGAGAATGCACAACAATTGATGGACATTGACGAAGTGCCAGAGATCAACGAATGGGAGCCACTAACAAAGATGATGAAGCTACGATCATTCCTGGGATCGGTGAACTATTATAGACAGTTCATCATCAAATAATCAAAGAGAGCAGTGTCACTTATCGACCAACTCAAGAAGGACAAATGTTGGACCTGAACAGAAGAGTGCCAACAAGCTTTTGAGGATCTAAAGACAGCAGTGAGCACGAAGCCAATGCTAGCACTACCAAATTTTAATAAGAAGTGTGAACTACATACAGATGCCACAAAAATCATGATTGGAGGGGTGTTGATGCAAGAATATCATATAGATTCAAGAGGCACAAATTAAATGAGACAAAGTAGCGATATATAGTACAAGAGAAGAAGATGACTACCATCATCCATTCCTTACAAATATGGAGGCAATACTTTCTTGGGGTACAATTCATGATCAAGACTGGTAATATTGCAACAATTTACTTCTAAACATAGAAGTTAGTAAAACAAACAAATTGGCGGGACTTCATGACAGAAAATGACTTCATCCTAAAACACAAATTGGGCAAAGCCGCCATAGTGGCGAGTGCACTCAACCGCCAAACAGAGTTGGCAACAATCTCCATGGTGAAGAGTGACCTCATGGATAAAGTACAGAAAGTGTTTGATGAGAACCTCTGGCCAAGTGTTACTAGCTAAAGAAGACAGAGATAAGAGATTTTGGGTAAAGGACGAGTAACACTACATAGAGGAAGAAACCTATACATCCAAAAATGGGAAAAACTACAAGGGACTTGAACAAAGAGTGGCCTAATATAAAGTGAGTTGGTCATCTGGTGCAAAAGTAGCACACTTTAGCCTTAACGGAAGACTCCTACTGGCCACGAATGCGGAATAACGTTGAGTTAGATGTGACGACATATCTTGTTCGTCAACAAGAGAAGATGGAGAACAATTAACCAGTGGGCCTTTTAGAGTCATTAATAGTGTTTGAGCTTCCGTGGGAGACAATGAGCTTGACTACATCAATGCTTTGACCAACTCTGAACGTTGCAGATCTATTTTGGTGTTGGTAGATTACTTCTCCAAATATGGCATTTACATACCGAGCGTGAATGACACAACAGTCGAAGAGACAACACAACTCTTTTCAAACTCTTTTCAAACACGTAGTGAAGTATCGGGAATAGCCCAAAAGCATTGTGAGTGGTCAAGAACCTCACTTTACGAGAAAGCTTTGGGAAAGTTATTCAAACAATTGGGTTTATAATTCAACTTCTCCACTAGCTACCACCTTGAAATGGGTGGGTGGACTTAGAGGTTGAATGCACAAAATAATCTCCAATAGCCACTTAACACTAGCATTGGCCCACCAAAACTTGTCAGAAACAAAATGCAAAGGTTGAATGAATAACAAAAGGCACTCTTATGAGTTTGTCAAAGGTTGAATGAATATTGGTGATAGCATGGACCCGTGAAAAATCACTATTCATCAAGTTCGTCACTATCACGTGCGGCCAAAATTACCAAAAACTTGATGAATACTAAATTGACTCGATATTAACTCGAATACTAATTATGTCATGTGTTGCCACAAGTTGTGTGATGTTAAGTAGATGTGTTGAGAGGCAAGATGTTACACAAACTCTCAAGTTGGTTTGCCGATTACAAGGTGTATTAACGCTGGCATTACAGATCATACATGTGAAAGCTAGATCAGTCTCCTGACAACATCCATCCCAAGTTTAATTCTTTCCAAGTTTCTATTGCCAGAACTCTTGCTATCTTTCATCTCCCTTTCATATGAAAACAAGCAGTTGAAAATCATTGATGAAAACAAGAAGGCAAGCTGAATCTCAACCACAAGTATAATCAAACCGTAACTTTCTGTTTTTACTTGAATTCCTTCAGAAAACATTCAACGACCACAGAACAAAAGGAACACAATACGCAGTTAATTTCATTAAAAAAAACTATCGCTAGAAGAATCTGAGTGTACCACCCGTAATTCGTCGAGATCAGAAAGGCCTAAGAAGACGTCTATTCGTAGACCACGCTTGGCGAGCAAGGGGCGACCTTGGCGAGCAAGAGGCGACCTTGGCGAGCAAGGGGCGACCTTGGCGAGCAAAGGGCGAGCTGGGCGAGCAGAGGGCGACCTTGGCGAGCAAGAGGCAACCTTGGCGAGAAAGGGGCGACCTTGGCGAGCAAAGGGCGAGCTGGGTTAGCAGAGGGCGAGCTGGGCGAGCAGAGGGCGAACTGGGCGAGCAAGGGGCGAGCTTGGTGAGCAAGGGGCGAGCTTGGAGAGCAAGGGGCGAGCTTGGCGAGCAAGGGGCGACCTTGGCGAGCAAGGGGCGACCTTGGCGAGCAAGGGGAGACCTTGGCGAGCAAGGGGAGACCTTGGAGAGCAAGAGGCGAGCTGGCCGAGCATTGGGCGAGCAAGGGGCGAGCTGGCCGAGCAGAGGCGAGCAGGGGAGAGCAGAGGCGAGCAGGGGCGAGCAGGGGCGAGCAGGGGCGAGCAGAGGCGAGTACCTCGCGAGTATGGGCGAGTAACCCTTGTAACTCGCGAGCTTAGGCAGTATACTCGCCTGTACCCCCCCCCCCCCCCCCCCCCCAAGGATTTCTCTATAAATAGACCCTCAGGGGTACTAGAAATGGCACTTTTGGAAGTGGTCGAGGTCCCCCCAAGCTGGATACTCGCCAAGTCCATGTCAGTCTAGTACCTCGCCCAGCTTTTGGTTGCGGAGGGGAAATTTCTCTCAAACTTCCGGGTATGTGGTGGGACCTCCCTGCTGGAGCACCTGGGGTGTGCTTATAGTCATTTTCTCTCTCCTATTTTAGCTATCCGAGTCGTGGAGTTGGACTGCAGGATCAGTAACCTCGGGCTGCATTGATCCGAATTTTGGAGCCGGGATTTTCTAGGCTTCAACACTTTGGTGCGGTGACCGTGGATCGTAGTCGGAGGAAGAAATTTTTGCGAGAAGGCTTCATGGCTTAAAGTGGCGAGACGGAGACCAAAGGTAGCAACTCGCGAGCATTCGACAAGTTGGGCGAGTATGGTCAGGCGAGTTCCAAACGAAGACATCGTCAGGCGAGTTCCAGATGGCGAGAAGACGAGACCATGATAGGCGAGTCCATGTCGGCGAGATCCCTACTCGGCATAGGCGAGTTCCTGCAGGCGAGATCTAGAGATAAGTTCAGACCAGCGACTTTACTCGGAAGAGAGGCGAGCTTCCTGGGTAGTGGCGAGATCCTTCCTTACTCGCCATCCTTACTCGCCCATAGGCGAGCTTCCTTGTTACTCGGCATAGGCGACTTCACGCAGGCGACGAACATCAAATTTGGCAAGATCCTTCCTTACTCGCCCATAGGCGAGCTTTCTTGTTACTCGCATGTAGGTGACTTCATGCAGGCGAGCAACATCAAATGAGGCGATTTCATGCAGGCGAGCAAGATTCTTCTATACTCGCCCATAGGCGAGATCTCTACTCGCACACAGACGAGTTTTATACTCGCGAGGGTGAGTTCTCTACTCGCAAGGTGGTGAGAACATGGTGCCTAGTTCAAGAGTGGCGAGTTCCTGAAGGGCGATTTCAAGGTCGGGTGATTTCAATGGCACTCTTGTTGTCACATTTTAATTTTATATGTTTTAGAAGAAAACCAAAGTCCTCTAAAGTTTGGCTCATCTATAGTGCTTGTGCACAACAACTCCCTAGTGCAATGTATTCGGCCTCCGTGGTGGAGAGTGCAACCGAATTTTGTTTCCTACTAGACAATGCAACTAATGAAGATCCTAGAGAATGACAAGCACCACTAGTGCTTTTTCTATCAAGTGAGCATCCGGCGTAATCCGAATCGGAGTAGCCGTGAAGTGTAAATGAATTATTGTGCGGGAACCATAATCCTAATCTAGATGACCCAATTAGATATCTAAAAATTTGTTTTACCGCTTTTAAGTGAGATTCTTTTGGATTGGCATGAAATCGAGCACATAAGCATACGGCAAACATAATATCGGGTCTAGTTGCACTAAGATAAAGTGGGGGTCCTATCATACTGTTCAACCCGTAATTCGTCGAGATCAGAAAGGCCTAAGAAGACGCCTATTCGCAGACCTCGCGAGGCGAGCAGAGGTGAGCATGGGGCGAGCAGAGGCGAGCATGGGGCGAGCAGAGGCGAGCAGGGGCGAGCAGAGGTGAGCAGAGGCGAGAAGGGGCGAGCTTGGGCGAGTACCTCGCGAGTATGGGCGAGTAGCCCTTGTAACTCGCGAGCTTAGGCAGTATACTCGCATGTACCCCCCCCCCCCCCCCCCCCCCCACCTAGGATTTCTCTATAAATAGACCCCCAGGGGTATTAGAAATAGCACTTATGGAAGTGGTCGAGGTCCCCCCAACCTGGATACTCGCCAAGTCCATGCCCGTCTAGTACCTCACCCAACTTTTGGTTGCGGAGGGGAAGTTTCTCCCAAACTTCCGGGTATGTGGTGGGACCTCCCTGCTGGAGCACCTGGGGTGTGCTTATAGTCATTTTCTCTCTCCTATTTTAGTTATCTGAGCCGTGGAGTTGGACCGCAGGATCAGTAACCTCGGGCTGCATTGATCCAAATTTTGGAGTCGGATTTTCCTGGCTTCAACACTTTGGTGCGGTGAGCGTGGATCGTAGTCAGAGGAGGAAAGTCTAGCAAGAAGACGTCATGGCTCAGGATGGCGAGATGGAGGCCAAAGGCATCAACTTGCGAGCATTCGACAAGTTGGGCGAGTTCATGCGGGCGACATCCTCAGGCGAGTTCTAGACGAAAACATCCTCAGGCGAGTTCCAGATGGCGAGAAGACGAGCGCATAATTGGCAAATTCCACACTCGCCCACAGGTGAGTTGCATACTCGCCCACAGGCGAGTTCTAGTCGCAGGGAGACGAGACCGTGATAGGCGAGTCCATGCTGGCGAGATCCCTACTCTCCATAGGAGAGTTCCTGCAGGCGAGATCCAGAGATAAGTTCAGACCAGCGACTTTACTTGGAAGAGAGGCGAGCTTCCTGGGTAGTGGCGAGATCCTTCCTTACTCGCCCTCCTTACTCGCCCATAGGCGACCTTCCTTGTTACTCGGCATAGGCGACTTCCCGCAGGCGACGAACATCAAATTTGGCGAGTTCCTTCCTTAGTCGCCCATAGGCGAGTTCCTGCAAGTGCTCTACTCGCAAGATGGCGAGTTTCTGATGGCAAGTTAAGGCCAGACGAGCTCAAATTTGGGGCAAGTTGGAGTGTGGAAAATAAAAAAATTTCAGGGGCGCTACCCCCGAACCCTCTGCGTAGGGGGTCTTATGTCAAAAGGGACACTCCTCCTCCCCTCAGTTTCGTCCTTCTTCAATGCTAGTGATTTTCATACATGTTCATACTTACGGGTGCTTTGGTAAAGCCCGTGAGTGCTTTTGTATGACTAGCAAACAGGATGATTCATGACGAGTTCGCCACCAAGGGAAAGCACATAAGCTGTTTCGCGACTCCATGTCACGATGGTCTTCTTCAACAACCTACTCGCGAGGTCTCCAAGTTGATGCTCGGCGAGCTCCTAGTCGCGGTGGTTTTCAAAGCTGGTGTTCCGCGATCTTCTACTCGCGATGATCTTCATGAAGGACTTATGTTCCACGAGAATGCTTACTCGTGACGTCTTCAAGCTTGGTATTCCGCAAGCTCCTTACTCCCGATGATCTCCTTCTGTCGGTTATGTTCCATGAGAATGCTTACTGATGAGGTATTCCAGTTGATGTACCGCGATGCTATACTCCTGATGATCTCCTTCTGTCGGCTATGATCCATGATGGGTCTTACTCATGAGGTTATGTTATCGATAAAACCATCACCTCCCTGAAACATGGGAGATTGTGAGTCTTTTGTCTCTTTCAGCTAAGCGTTTTCAAAAGAAAGAAAGAAAGCAGGTGAAGTCGACCTCCACGGCAGGTTTGGAAACAGACCTCCGACTTGATTCTCGTAAAACCCAGAGCGGATGATGGGACGGTGCCTCGGTTGTGCGTTCCCTTAAGTCCAAGCCTCTGCAATGACGGCCGAGATCAGCTCCCCCCTTGCACGTTGGCCGCGGTTCCCACCGACTGCATTTCTCATCCGACTGGGGAGATTATCAGGAAGAAGTCTGGACGCCGACCTCCCAATTCAACGAATAGATGATCGACTTAACCGATCAGGGGACCCTTGAATAAAGGTGTTGTGTACCCTCGAGGGCTAAAAGCCCGTAATAAAGCGATTCGTTTCTGATTATTTCCTCCAATCGTGTGAGTTAATGTGCTTAAGTGTGCTTAACTCCCCGTTTAATTGTTGAGCAACAGGAAACAGGTTGGGTCGGCATTCAACATCCAAGTAGGATGGAGACCTTGGGATGGTGTGATCCTTTGGAACCTCCCCAACAGCCAATCCCTACTTGGCGATCTCTTCAACAGCACCAACAATAGCAGTAGGATGGAGGCATCGGGATGGTGTGTCCCCTTGGACCTCCCCGACTGTCATTCCCTATTTTGGCCACTTCTTCATCAGCATCAAACATATGGGTACCAGATGAAGTCTTGGAAGTACATGCCTCTAAAAACTTCTTCATATGCAGGTGCGAGTGGGTAGATGCGAGTATGCATGTACGAGTATACAGGGGCAAGCAGACAGGTGCGCATAGCTATGTGCGAGCAAGGTATGATCGTCAATTGCACCAAGTACCTCCCAAGGTCGCAATTATTATTCCACGAGGATGCTTACTCGTGACGTCTTCAAGCTGGTATTCCACAAGCTCTTGCTCGCGATGATCTTCTCCAACAACTGACATTCCATGATAATTCTAAGATGGTCATGCTTGTGAGGTCATCGCTTCAGCAACTATGCAGCTATGTTATTCGTTTAATCTCTTCAGCGACTCATACTAGCAAGGATGTCTCTAACTACTCACCTCTATGAGATGAGGAACTACTCAAAAGTACCTAAAGGCTCAACAGGGAGATCACTTGTCGTCAAAAAGCTCGAACTGAACTAGGAGGGACCTTTCACCATTCAAGAGGCATTCGAGACTGGCGGATACCGCCTGCAGAATCATGAAGGGGAATTGCTTGGGAATACCTGGAGCGGAAATAACCTGAAAAGGTTCTATCCCTGAGCGGGAAGGTGTATTCTCCCCCTCCTTGTGTTTATTCCTTTTGAATAAAATTTCCTCGGCCCTTGAAACATGGGCCACGAGATTTGTTTTTCTCTTCTGGCAAGAGCTTTTTGAAGTAGGTAAAACCGATCTCCACGACAGGTTGGGAAACGAGCCTCCGACTTGATTCTCATAAAACCCAGAACGGATGATGGGATGGTGCCTAAGTAGTGCGTTCTCCTAATACCAAGCCTCTGCACTGACGGTCGAGATCAACTCCCCCCTTGCACGTTGGTCGAGTTACCCTCCGATCGCATCTCTCATCCGACTGGAGAGATTATCAGGAGAAAGTATGGACGCCGACCTCCCAACTCGACGAAGCGATGATCGATTTACCTGACTGAGGGACCCTTGAATAAAGGTGTCATTTGACCTCTTGCGGCAAAGCCTAATATCTCTTGTCAATTATTCCAATCATATGAGTTGGTGCGGTTAATCCCCTCTGATTGTTGAGTGACAATATGAAGACTCTTCTGCAACCTGGCAACCGATTGGGGGACAGGCCTCCGACTCGACTCTCGTAAAAACCCAAGTCGGGTGGTGGGATAGCACCTCGGGAGAGAGTCCTCCTAAGACCAAGCCTCTGCATTGACGGTCGAGATCAGCTCCCCCCTTGCACGTTGGCCGAGTTACCCCCAGACTGCACTTCCCATCCGGCTGGAGAGGTTATCAGAGGAGAGTCCGGACGCCAACCCCCCCCCCCCCAACTTGACGAAGAGATGATCGATTTGACCAACCAGCATTCAGCAAATGCAATAGGATGGAGGCCTCGGGATGGTGTGTCCCCTTGGACCTCCCCGACTGTCAGTCCCTACTGGTCGACATCCAGCATCCGACGGGTAGAGTGGAGACCTCGAGTGTGTGTCCGGAAAGGCCCCCTGAGAGTCATGCCCTATCCAGGCAATGCGACGAAATTCAGCCGAAGCGGTCATCGATTCGCGTCACGAGTGGGTTAGAGGATGAGTATACTGCTTAGCTCTCATAACATCCAGAGCGGGTGATGGGACAGTATACCGGGTTTTTTAATGCGTCCTCCTAAGACCAAGCCTATACACTGACGGTTGAGATCAGCTCCCCCCTTGCAAGCTGGCCGAGCTACCCCCCCCCCGATTGTACTTCTCATTCATCTGGAGAGATTATCAGAGTAGAGTTAGAAGCCGCCTTCCTAGCCCGAAGTTGCTCACCCCCTCGAGTGAAAAGAAGTCATCGAGTTGTGGAGTTGTCGTAATCCAGGCCTCTGGCCGATCCCTTCTCCAGCAAGTCGGCTACTTGCCCCCTCAGATGACTCCTTCTCTCCACCTCTAGTTGAGCTCGGCTCCTAGAAGGTGTCGACCTTGTATCTGCCTCTATTTGAGCTAGGCTCCTGCGAGGTGTCGACCTTCTCTCCGCCTCTAGTTGAGCTCGGCTCCTAGAAGGTGTCGACCTTCTCTCCACCTCTAGTTGAGCTCGGCTCCTAGAAGGTGTCGATCTTCTATCCACCTCTAGTTGAGCTCGGCTCCTAGAAGGTGTCGACCTTGTATCCGCCTCTAGTTGAGCTCGGATCCCAGAAGGTGTCGACCTTCTATCCACCTCTAATTGAGCTCGGCTCCTAGAAGGTGTCGACCTTTTCTCCGCCTCTAGTTGAGCTCAGCTCCTGTGAGGTGTCGACCTTCTCTCCACCTCTAGTTGAGCTCGCCTCCTAGAATGTGTCGACCTTCTATCCACCTCTAGTTGAGCTCGGCTCCTAGAAGGTGTCGACCTTGTATCTGCCTCCAGTTGAGCTCGGCTCCCGGGAAGTGTCGGCGTTCTCTCTTCCTCCAGTTAAGCTCGGCGAGGTATCGACTCTTTCCTCTTACAATTGAGATCCCCTCCTGGGAAAGACCTCGCGCCTTTACTCTCTAGTGCCCATCTCTCCGAACCACGGGTCCTACATTATTTTTCTGACCTCGCGAGCGAGCTCGAAAAAAGCGGGGATTGTGTACCACCCGTAATTTGTCGAGATCAGAAAGGCCTAAGGAGACGCTTATTCGCAGACCTCGCTTGGCGAGCAAGGGGCGACCTTGGCGAGCAAGAGGCGACCTTGGCGAGCAAGGGGCGACCTTGGCGAACAAAGGGCGAGCTGAGGGCGAGCTGGGCGAGCTGGGCGAGCAGAGGGCGACCTTGGCGAGCAAGAGGCGACCTTGCGAGCAAGGGGCGACCTTGGCGAGCAAGGGGCGAGCAAAGGGTGAGCTGGGCGAGCAGAGGGCGACCTTGGCGAGCAAAGGGCGAGCTTGGCGAGCAAGAGGCGACCTTGGCGAGCATAGGGCGAGCTGGGCGAGCAGAGAGCGAGCTGGGCGAGTATGGTCAGGTAACAAACCCCCCCCCCCCCCCCCCCCCAGGATTTGTCTATAAATAGACCCCCAGGGATACAAGAAAGAGGACTTTTTGGATGAGGTTGACCCCCTCAGGCGAGATACTCGTCAGCTCCAAGAATGATGCAGGATCGAGAAAGTACATAGGGTACATTTCATTCTACAACTCTGCTTCCGCTCTGAATCTTGTTGCAATTGACTCAATCTCTATGTTTGAAGAAAAATTCTTTGGTTCACAGTTTAAGCTTTCCATGACACTTGAAAGGGTTGACGAAACATTGCATAAGTATAACATATTTTACTATTTTATGTTATATCTATGGAGAACAATTATGATTTGCTAGTGTACCTTCCTACGTGCAAAAAAACACAATCAAACACAATCTCTATTTCGGCTTTTACTTCAAATAAAGCTTGTTGGGGAGATTTACAGCATGAACTACTATTCACCTTCAAGCAAGATCACAAATATGGCTTACACCCAATTTGTACAGCAGGAATGAAATGATTGCCAGACAAGACATTATTAAAGATATAAATAACCTGAGAAGTACTTCAAACATGTTCAAAGAACATAATACTCAGACGCTCCGAGTCAACTTCTATATTATTTATCTTCTCATGAAATGTAGAACTGTGTACGCAAACAATTGTATTATCACAGACCAATGTTCAGTATTCAACTTTGAAACTAATTTGACAACTTTATATTTTTTTAAACTTATCCCGGATATTAAATTTCATCAAACAATATACAATAACCACAGGTGGATTGTCGATCATCCTGATAACTAGCCCAATAAGCATCATAATAGTTAGAAAGATGATAAAAAAGCACAACAATATTGAGAAGACTACTTCAGGTAGCAATGAATGTTGCATATTTTACCACCAAAATTTTTTTTTTCCTTTGATACAAATTCATAAGGGTGTCAACTCATCTGAGAGGCAAGTCTTCGCATCTTAGAGATCAAGAACAAACTATGTTACAATAAGATCACGTCATTTTGTCTGATAACATTACAATTTCAAGAAAATATCACAATAGACCAAAAATGTTTTCTGCAAATGCTTAATCACCAACACCAATAGAAAGTGGTAAAGGACCCAAATTTCAAATACAATTTAAGTTCAGCAGCAAATTTTCTTTCCACAATCGCTTTATAATCATGGTGAGATAATACTTCGTGTTAATTGGTCATCATATTTATCTAATTCTTAAACTAAGAGGGTTTACATAGCGATAATAAATTTCAGACATCCTATGAATTATCTAAAATGATCTAATGGGAGTCCGAGGATCTTGACTAACATCCAACTGTCGACAATTGTTCTTGAAAGGGCTGAAGAATATTGGATAGAAGAAGAGTAAAACGACAGTAAAAAAAGGTGCATCAGCATTAATAACGAAAGTACCTTTGGCGCAGATGAGAGTAATCACGAATGATACAACGCAAAACATGAGGAATTAACTTGTTAGTGTGAGTGAACTGGTTCTGAACAAAGAACAGGGACCCAAAAAAACTGAGAAGCAAGGAGCACTGTTCATTAAACTAAGGCACTCGTGAGCATCAACAGATCTCAAAAAATGTCGAACAAGTGTTGCAAACTGCCTTTGCCGCCATCTCATGATACATGGTCATACGATATGGTTCACTGTCGATAGAATTCAGAATAAACGATTGGACGCGCCCATCATCATGGAGCCATTGTTCGGTGGGCTCAGCAGGTGGTGCCCTAAAGATATGATGAAGAAGTCCTTTGGTCTGGAGAAGACGGCACACCGAGTGCACCCACTCGACAAAATTACTCTTGCCACTGAGGGAGATAGTGGTAATCCGGAGCTCATCCCGCATTTCAGAGATAGTAGCAAGGGCCGGAAGGGGGGAGTGCCCATTGCAGGAGAAAAAGAAACACAGGAGCTGAAGAAGGTACAGGTAGGAGCGGTTGCTAAGAGGGAAACCGTACAAGCATGGTCTATGGTAGGTAGGTGTGGTGACAGACAGGAGACCTCGAGCGCAAAAGACAGAGATTGTATGGGCGGTTGTAGGGATGAAACCGTAAGAACCAAAGGCAGACCTGTAGGTGGCAATTACAGGAAGGAGACCGCAAGAACAGGAGCCGAGACAGGAAGGGGTCCATGAAAAGTAATCGCACGAAGTCAACCGCAAGAAGAGATGGACGGTTGCAGGAGAGGCAGTCACAAGTCCAAGAAGGAGAGAGTTGGGGCGGTTACAATGATGGAAACCGCGAAAGACTATGGAAAGGTTGGGCGGTTACAGTGATGTAAACTGCGGACTGCAGTAGATGTTGCAATGCAAATCAAAGGCGAGGCCGCGCGGTCTCATTAGGAGAGGACAAGAGGAAGCTTATAAAAGGAGGACTCCAAGCAGAAGGGCACAGGGGGTAGGTGAGAGCTGGAGTAGCAGGCACAGAAGGATGGGCGGTTACAGTGGGCAGTCTGCCCAGGCAAGGTGGGGCAGTTACAACAAGCGTGTCCTCCTGGAGAAAGATGCGCGAGAGCAAGAGCTCAATCGCGAAAATTTTGGTCTATAGGATTGAGTGACTCTAATACCATGTAGAAATACACAGCAGTAGAGAGAAAATCAATATTTTATTAACTCCTCATAAAAGAGCCTAAAATAATTACAAGTATTTGTACACACATATATATATATAGGAAGAATGAATGGAGTATAAACTCCATTCTGAGAAGTGCGACTAATCCCTGAGGATGAAATGGGCTCTAAATGGGCCTTAGTATGGGCTTTTGTACAAGTTATCTTAACAGTTATTATGATCAATTTATAGATACAAGGCATATAAGATTAGATATAGAGAATATATGTTCTAATACACCAAAATTAATAATCCATGGAATCGGCAGGGAGACTAGAGCAAAACCTGAAGAAAAAGAGTATCAGTGCAATCCAAAAGAATCAGCTTCAAAGGACCCCGATATTTAACATAATACTACCTGACATAGATCATGCTCGACGACTCTAACAAATTTCATACACATATTTTGTGCAATAACAATACGGACAATATTGAGAACTTAAAAGTAGTGGCCATCATCATTGCATCCAAGGACGTTAGGAAGATCCATCAGCCAATATTATAGACGATCAAAAACATGCTTGCAATCTAAAGGAGGTTCAACAACATAGAAATTTTTAGGCAAAAAAAGAGTTAGAAGTGCAAACACAACAAAAAATAAAGTGAATAAATAATATAACTCAGACAGAAGAATATTGGAGCAATGGAAATCAACAAGGTAAAACAAAAAAAATGTAACATAAAATCGAAGACACCACATCCAAAAGTACAAACTGAACAGAATGAATTGTTATAACAACACTCATGAAACTCAATGTCTAAATAGAAGTTCGCAGTATCATAGGAGAAAAAACCCAACGAAAAGTAACCTTGCAGAAAGAGGTCACTCTATATGGAAAAGAGGCTTCCTTTCAAAGCTAATAAAGACAATAACATGATGTCTCGCCTAGGCAGTAAGCCCGGGTAACTCTTTGGGAGAATGTTATATTGAAAATGTAGAACATTGTGTCAGCTGTCGTGGATATCATCTATCCATTAACAAGGCTCTCACTTTCATTGCTACACATTAAAACCATGACATGGACCCTCTCCTGCCGACTTTACTTCATTTTCATCTTTCTTCATGAGTCAATAAACAAGAGAAATGTATTCTTCTCTTCTAGTATAGATCCAATATGGAAGTCTTCTCCGGACGAAGTCAACATGAATTTATTCCTTCCTTCTCCACACAATGTGTTTAATCTCGTGCAATGTGCTAAAATCATGTTAGATCTCCAAAGCAATGGGTCAAAGATGACTAATATGTCTAACACATCACATATTTTACATCCTTGCATCAATGGAGAAAAATACTAGTCGTTGGTCTTCACCTGAATACACTAAGCGCCCTTTGAACCCACCTTATTGAGTAAAGGTTCGAGTTTGCTTCTCTTTTCGAACCAGTTGCATCCAATAAGTGTCAATTTATGATATTATCTTGGCATTCATGGTCGATCATAATTTCATATCACTTGCCATTCATGGTCGATCATAATTCCATATAACTTGCCATTCACAGTGTAGTTGTTTCTAAACAGTTTGTTTCTTCATGGTGATTTGTTGACCTTGGTTACGACTATGGTGTTTCCCACTACTTCAAGAGCCACTTCCTCCTAATCAGAGTTTCCTAGATTACAAATGTCTTCTATATGGTGATCTCCATTGGATGCTTTGCGGTCTACATGCCTATATGTTTTAGGTCTGGATAGTCACTAAAAATTGGCTGAGTGTGAAGAGTTAGCTGACGCGATATGTTTGATTGGACTTGTTAGGGCAGAGTGGCTCCTTTGTAGCAATCGCTCAGCTTGCAACACATAATTTCGAGCATATCTTAGGGCATACATGCACTGATGCACTACAAACAACCGCAAACTCGGATCGATGTCTTCAAGGCATACATGAAGTGAGAGGTTTGTTTCCTTTAGTCTGTTACGAGCCTCCAATTGGGAGTGAGTGTGCGGACTTGAGAGGGAGAAATCTCGAAGAGGATCATCTTGACCCTTCCTCGGCCTAGCCTTCCCAATGATGGAGGATACAAGGAAAGTCGGCTCGACCGAGAGGAGGAAAGAGGGGAGTCTTGCTCAACCCTAGCCAAGAAGATGAGAGGAGGAGAAAATTCACAAGAAAGAGAATTAAGGTTTTATCATCATAACCATCCAGCCCACCCTCCCCTCCAATATATAATGAGATGAAAGGGTTTAACAAACTTTATCAAATATGCCCTCACCCGGACTACTTAATCTATCAGAAATAAAGTGCACGAAAATAAAGAGAGAAATAAAAATGCACGAAAATAAAGATGCAATGTAACAGCAGATACACGTCATCCGAGGCACATCGTCACCCCCTGCTGGGAGACTCGTCGTAGGTAGATGAGGGCAGGTCGGGCAGAGAGAAGGGAAAACCACCACTGGAGTCGAGTAGGGAAGGGTCGTAGGGTTTGTTGGTCGATTGTTCGGTAGCTGTGTCTCTATCGGTGCGGAAACAACAGAAGAAAGCATGCAGGAGTGGTCTAGGGCAGGCGAGGGCCGCTCGAGTCCAATGTAAGCTGGAACTGGAGTTGTCGATACGGAAGGAGAGGCAATTGGTCGATCGTCGCTGCTGGAAGCTATGTTGCACCGACACTGACACATGACACGCGACACGACACGACACGACACGCGACTCGTCCATTCTCCTAAACTACTAATATTCGACACGTTCGGATACGTTTGTTAAATTCATATTTTTTAATTATAGAAATTGTAAAATACTAATAAATAGACAAGAAATGAACAAAAAGCATATAAAATTGTCATTTTCATACTTACATATTATATATCATCTAAAAAGATAACTGATTCCATGTCCGGCTCATCCAGTGAGAGATTTGCAATTTCCAGCATACCAACATCTTCGAATGTATCAAAAGCATCCCCGCCAATATCCCACATCTTTGTTTCTCCTTGTGTATATTGTGGATTTTTTCTTGAAAGTAGACGTAGATTGTTGTGTATGAAAACCAGATCTTCTGCACGTTTTGGTGTCATTCTATGAAAACCAGATCTTCTGCACGTTTTGGTGTATGAAAGTAGACGTAGATTGCTGTGTATACAAACTGTTCACTGTACAGGCAGATCAACAATATGCAGTGTGCGGCAGAGTCCAATTTAGCCGCAGTCGCAGTCGAGTGAAGATGATGCAGTCGCAGTCGAGTGAAGATGATGCAGCCGCAGTCGCAGTGAAGATGATGCAGCCGCAGTCGCAGTGAAGATGATGCAGCCGCAGAAGAATAAGAAGATGCATCCGCAGTCGAGTGAAGATGAAGATGCAGCCGCAAATGAGATGAATAGCCGCAGTCGAGATGAATAGGCGCGGTCGATGAAGAAGAAGATGCAGCCGCAGTCGAGTGAAGATGAAGATGCAGCCGCAGTCGATGAAGACGAAGATGCAGCTGCAGTCGAGAACCTACTTCACGGGATGAAAATGAATAGCCGCAGTCGAGAGCTTCTCACGGGATAAAAATGAATAGCCGCGATTAACCTATTTCACGGGACTCGCGTGTCCAATTTAGCGGGACACGCGAGTCCCGATAAATTACGTATCCGACTACTCCGACACGCGTGTCCGAGCGTGTCGGCGTGTCGGACGCGTGTCGGAGTGTCGGACACCGACACTCTGGCCATTTCAGAGTGTCGGTGCTTCGTAGGCTGGAAGGTAAATCGAAGGACACGGGGTTTCGTTTTGTTGATATCTCGTTGTACGCGAGGTTTGGAGTTGGGTACTGCGTCCAGAGGAGTCTCTGATACAAAGATGTTACAAGCCTCCGAATGGAAGCGTGTGTGCAGTCTTGAGAGGGAGAAATCTCGGAGAGGATCGTCTCGACACACGAGTCCCGATAAATTACGTATCCGACTACTCCGACACGCGTGTCCGAGCGTGTCGGCGTGTCGGAGTGTCGGACACCGACACTCTGGCCATTTCAGAGTGTCGGTGCTTCGTAGGCTGGAAGGTAAATCGAAGGACACGGGGTTTCGTTTTGTTGATATCTCGTTGTACGCGAGGTTTGGAGTTGGGTACTGCGTCCAGAGGAGTCTCTGATACAAAGATGTTACAAGCCTCTGAATGGAAGCGTGTGTGCAGTCTTGAGAGGGAGAAATCTCGGAGAGGATCGTCTCGACCCTTCCTCGACCTAGCCTCTTCCCAATGGCGGAGTATACAACAAAGTCGGGCTCGACCGAGAAAGGAGGGAAGAGGGGAGCCTTGCTCAACTCTAGCCCTAGCCAAGAAGATAAGCGAAGGAGAAGATTCAAAAGAAAGAGAATCAGGGTTTTATCATCCTTACCATTCAAAAGAAAGAGAATTAGGGAAATACCATATCGAATGCAAAGAGTACAAAATAAAAACATTAGTTTTCCATAGAGAGGAAAATAATTTTGTTAGCTTTCAGTGCAAACAATTTCCTAATTAGATTCATATTTAATAAGGAATTTCCTTTTTTTAATGAAAATAGGGAAATTACTAATTCCTTTTTATAACTAACAAAGAGCAGATACTGTACAAAGGAAAAATAATCTTTTCTTGTTTTCTATGCAAAAGAATTTCCTAATTATACTCATATTTATTATTAATTCAATTTTAGACCTAAAAACAGCAGAAGACTACAAAGGAAAATTAATCTAATTTGTGTGTAGTAACACACAAATTAGATTCATATTAAATAAGGAATTTCTTTTAAAAAGGCAAATAAAGAAATTATTAATTCCTTTTTATAGCTAAAAAACCATAGATGAAATATGTATTTTGATCAATTGTCTAAAATTCTCACAACTATAATTATAACCATCTCCAATTAGTATAATGTAAATTGCATTACCCTTGTTAAAATCCCATTATCTTAAATCCAAATCAGGTTTATTAGTTGGCTGGTCCTTTGTGATTAGTATATAAATATATTAAAATTATGTTGATTTGACCTAATAAAAGTCAAATAAATCAAAAACTAGTATCATTAAAGAACTAATTAGACTAACTAAAACCATATTATAGCATAATTAAGAACAAATTAAATATTTTAAAAATTGAATAAAACAAATTAATTATTATTTAACTAACACAATTTGCAATCTATTTAAACACACTACTCCAATCAATCGCTGGCATAACTAAGCATTATTAAATTCCTAAATAATATTTTGAAAAAATTACCAATTACTTGAAAGAAATATCATTTTAAGCAATAATATATATATGCAATTGACATAGAAAATGATTAATCCAAAATTACCAGTATAGATGAATTAATTAACCCAACTGATGTATGGCATTGCATCATCATCATAATCTTTAAATATATATCATATATAGTATGGTCAGATTAGATATATGTGAATTCCTCAGGTTAATTCATCATCTCCAGGGTAATTCACCATCTTCGGGTTAATATTAGATGTATGAATTAACCTGAAAAATTCATGCATAAAATTTGACCACACTATAATTACTAGTTTGAGTAACGAAGAGTCGCAGTGTACTACAAGTATTTTCTAAGCAAAAAGAGGAAGAATTCTTGGGGATAATTAAGCAAAAAGAAGAATAGAAACACAGCATTACACAACATAAGAAATAGCAGTTCATCCAAATTGGGCTACAAGTACAAGAATGAAGAAAAATATTCTTTAAGGAGAATAGGATTACAAAAAGAAGCAATTTTAGGCAGGTATTTAAATATCACACCAAGAACCTCGCAATTCCAAAAATACCCCCGCGCAGAGAATTCTATAAGAAATTCAAAGTCATATAGACTGAATATGCATAAACAAATTTAGAATTCAATATATATCGACACTAACTAATTACTCTGATGCGCTCACAAAACCTAGCAACACACAACACTAGAATTAGATACACTATTTTTTTCATGGATGATTGGATCCAAAAGCTTTAAGAAGAACTGGCTAAAAGAATTCAAAGTTGAAAGGAAAATGAAGTCCACCCACCTATTTCACCAACTATATCAATCATCTAGAAACAAATGCAACTAAATTAACAAGAAAGATTCACATATCTTAATTTGTGCATCTCAATTACGGGCATTGTTAGTGCTCTTACAATGTTAGTGCTCTTACAATTGTGTGATTCTAGCTGTTGATCGAATGAGAACATTAAGATGAGTGTTAGGCAAAAAAAACTTCAACTTATACCAAAACTAAATAATTAAGTAACAAAAAGAAGCAGATAATTCATGGAAAGTGTCATTATTAAGCAACCAATAACACCAAAAAATAATTCCTCAATAGCATCATTTTTTGCTTGAATAGCAATGCAAAATAAACAGACAATTTGATGAGAAATTGAAGGAATGATGCCCTTAAGAGTAGACCAACCAACAAAACTAACTATGCATGGGATGAACATGACAGAAATAAATAAATGCAGTAGTTATATTATATCACATTAGTACTGAAAATAGAATTACACAAATAAAAATGTTACACAAAATACAACCCAAATATTAAATGATAATAAGCATGAAACATTAAAAGGTTTATACTGGGACTAAAAACTGTAATGACAGCAAATGGCACACGCAGAAAAAGGTCGACGACAATATAACACTCGAGATCACCTATTGCATAAGCAATTTAGAAATATCACAAAATGCCATAATAATTGCTATAAAATATTAATCTACATATAAAAAACTACTTCTAAACCAAAACAAATGCAACTACCATATACTAGATTAATGGCTACAAAAAGAGAAGAAATAAAATATTCACATTTCATTTTATGCAATCAAAATATACTCTGAAGGGGGAAACAAGAATTATATGCCGCGATGATTTAGTAGCTTCAATGATAGAAAATGTAAAAAATATTTTTTCAATGTAGACATCATGATACTAGTTCTATTATCCCATTCGGAAACTATGTACATATCCCCCCCCCCCCCCCAAAACATGACAACTTCTTGCTAAATGAAATGTGTATTTACTTGGGTCTTAGCATATAAATGATAATAATAATAATAATAATAATATAAAAAAAAGGTTTATCGCATTATAGACGATGTTTCGTGAACAGTTATAAATTTAGCTCTACACATGAATATACTATTCCGCTAGTATTGCACAAAAATGAAAGAAATATAAGAATGATACATGGACAAAGTCGGTCTTCAAACCCTAATATTAAAAAAAGTGTAACAATAACAAGACAATTATTGTAAAAAAAATTATTTAAATTGTTTACTGTTTACATGTGCCCTATGTGAATGACATCCAAAATTCAAATATACTTTATCATAAAACAAATAAACAATGTGAGCGGCCCAAACCGAATTTAATAATATCATAGAAGCAACACAAACAGTACAATAAGATAGAAGCTAGCTTAAGCAAGTGAGAAAAATATCACTTCTGAAACCTTTAAGATCACACATCTTTACAAAATAAATATATTGAAAAATAAAAAAACAGCACCATGAAAGGATCTTTTACAAAATAAATATATTGGAAAATAAAGAACTTCTATTATATCAATATTAGCCTAATCCCAACTATTTGGTAAAGGAATTATGAATAGTCATGCAAAAACTTAATTTTAGCCCAAGAAAATTCATAGACCTGGTACTGCCCGATTGGCGTAGTGGTGGTGGGCGTGAACGTGCTGGTTATGAACAGTCTTATGTTTAAAACTAGTTTTCTTTTCTTGGTGATGATCATAACCGTTGTTATGCCAAGCATAGATCATATAACAGTGGAGTTTTTCTCCAAACTCACCGCGCCAAACCGAGCCCAAGTTTAGAGCACCAAATACACATTTTTAAGTCTTTACCAATGGATTATTAGATTCCTAGCATTTTTTCTAAATGATTTTTTTTTAAACTATTTTTAACAATCTGTAAAAATTAAAATATTTAAAAAAAAAACATTTTGAGAAAAAGTGCGAGGAATTAATGACCTAAAAACGCCTCTTTTGAGTCCCCATAACATAAGCATGGGGTGTATCGATGGTCGTGATTACTAATTTACCAATCCACACAAGAATGCCGCAGAAAGCACTGGGAAAAACAGTGAGCATGTCAAATCCACAATCCACACGTCATTTAATGTATGGAAAATGCAAAGGGTATATAATAAAGTTTGAAACTTGGAGTAATAATTGCATTAAAATATAACTCTTATCAACCACATGTACTGCGATCCTTTGCTGCAATATTTTATTACGAGTTCCAATGTCATGTCAAGCTCCAATGCACAGGCAAAACTCTAAGAACGCAAAGATTACACAAACAGCAACCTTCAACAAAGCCCTCCCCCCATCATTCAAAAGGACAAACAAAAAAAAGATGAAGAAATTAAAGCTCAAGATTTACATGAAGTGCATAAAATCATTACATGAGTCCTTAGTTTTCAATATATATTTCCAAAGAGGAGTTTTTAAGTCATTATCATCATTGTATTTTTGAATTCCGAACAATTTTTTTCTTCCAAAATGAATTAAAAAACCTTTTTTATTCTAAGAATCATTAAAAAACAACATTTTTTAAAATTAAAAAAAAAAATATTTTGAAGGAAAAATGAGAAAATGCCAAAAATCCGACGGTTATTAGGATATAAAGATAAGTATTTGAGAACAATACCCGTGTGGGCTAATATCTGCAATATTTGAAAACTCCAACACAAGAATTTTTTTTAATTAGAGTAACATGTAGAGAAATCATGGCGGGATTAAATGAACAAGGTGTCACACGAAATAACGGCTGCTATGGTAAAGAAATCATACACAAAATCTGATAAAATATACAGAAAATCGGAAGAGAATTGCAGTATAAAGAATAATTATAGCTCAGAAAAAGAATAAGCAGCGAAATCATTTAATTATAGGTATATATATAGCTGTTCTTGGATTCAATCGATAGTACAGCCGATAACAGTGAGAATTAAGGAGAGAGAATTTTGTGGAAGCTAATTGAAGATCAGTTTATTGTGTTACCATAAGCTGAGCCGCCGAGCATCGAACCGCATGCTGCGGAGGCGCCGTAGACGTCGGAGGGAAGCATGGCGGAGGATGAGGAAGCGCCGCCGGTACGACCACCGGCGCCGAGATGAAGCTCCGAAAAATTGGGAACGGCGTTGTTATTCGGGCCGGTGACTGGAGAAGTGCCTGTGAGATCACCGCGCACGTCGTCGGCGCCTTGGTCGTACAGAAATCCTTTGAAGACGTGGCCGCCGATGTTGACGATGGCTTGGTAAGCGTACTCGTCTTCTCCGTCGTCGACGGATGTGACTCGCACGCATTTGAAGATCGCAGGCGCTCGCACGTGGCTTGGGAGGTTTTCGCGGTAGTTAGCTTGGTGGCTGGAGCTGGTGTCGAAGCTGCGAGGCGGGGTGTTGGAAGTGGAAGTGTGGGAAGTGGTGGTGGTTTGGGAGGAGATGAGGCGGGCTTTCTTTGGAGCGGAGGTGGAGGTTGAGGAGCCGGCGATGGCGGTGTCGACGAGCTGGCGCTCTCGGCGGCGGGCGGCGGGGACCCAGGTGCTTTTTATGTGGGTAGAGCAGTCGAAGCCGCGGCTCTTACAGCAGGTTCTGCATCGCCTGTGGGGGCAGTCCTTCTTTGCCTGGTTTCCGCAATCCTGGCAGGTAGAGGAGCCGCTGGCAGCTGGAAAGATGCCGGAGTTAGGGTTAGGGTTTTGTGGAGGTGGCGGTTGGAAGAGGTGTATGCCACCGGGATGCTTCCCGGCGCGGGAGTCGTCAACGAGGCATGGCGCGGCGGCGAGGAGAGGGATGATGGGATGCTCGGAGGCACAGAGCATTTGCTCGTGGTGCGACCCAGTCGCCGGAGCCACGACGAAGACGTCCCGGAGGCCGACCATGCCCATGTCGGCGATACCATAGTTGAGGGCATGGCGGGCAGAGGTCGAAGAACTCGGCGCCCAAAAAGCCGCAGCGTTACCACCGCCGGAGGCGGTGGCGGCGACGCCGCCACCCCCTCCGGCATTAAATCCTAGAGAGAGATCGTCGGCTCGACCGGTGGTGGTGACCCAATCCGCAAACGCGCCGGTGTCGGATGGAAATCGCCTGCCCGAAGCCACTACGTCGGGTTATATACTCACTCCCCTCCCTCTATCGACCTCTCAGCAGGCTGCTGCCGCTCTTTCTCTCACTAAAAACCTATTATAATTGCCTGTCAATGGCTACAGCTCTGCAATGAAATGCAGAAAAAGATGTTTTCGGCTTGCCAAAAAGCTTTTTTCTTTTTGGAAGGGGCGGGGGAGAGGTGGGGAGGGAGGATAGTGGGGACTCTGAAATTCCTTCTGATATTTGTTGGTCTCTCTTTACTCACCTTGGTTTCTCGCTCTTCCTCCCTCCCTCTCTCTCTCTCTCTCTCCCTCTCCCTCACTACGTCGGGCTTCTATAACTTGTTTTTTCCTTCCCTTTTTTTTCTTTTCTGCCGTCTGTCTCACTGGCGCCCAATGCTTCTACTGTTGCTCTTCTGCTCTGCTGCTTCTGTTTCTGCCGCTGTTAAAAGCAAAGCTCTGAAGTTTTCGCCACCAAGCCGACCGCAGCTTCCTTCTCTCTAACTCTCTCTCTCTCTAAAGCTTCCTCTCTCTTCTGTCTTCAATAATAAATCTCCCCGCTTATTTCTCTCCCATGGGTTTCCCTGGCGAGCATCGTAATTGTTTCTCTCTCTCTTTCCGCGGTCTCTCTCACTCGCCTCCTTTGCTGCCTCTACGGGTGGTGAGGAGAGCTTTCTATTATTCTTCGCTGCCGGTCACGTGACGATAATTAAAGACACGGGTGTCGCAAATGGGTAAAATGGGATTGAAGCCCCGCTTCGCCGGAAGAAAAGCCCATTACCCATGCCGACACGTGTAGGGCAATGATCAACGCCTTGCATTTTCTGAGAGCCTTTTTTTTGTTAGTTTTTACCATTAATGTGACCCATATGACTCGTTTGACCCGTTCTACCCATTCCCGCTAGTGAACACAATTCAAATGTTGCATCGGGCCGGTCCAAAAATTGAACCGAAAATAAGCAAGGTGATGAATGCATGCCAAAAAGGAGAGCAAAACAAAACGGAATAGGCAGACTATTTAAAAACAAATATACAATTAAAAATAGGAAAAATTAAAAAAAAAATTATTCACAAATCAAAAATTTAAGCTGTTTATCATCGAGGTTTTGAAAATAGGACAAGTCGGTTAGACCGATCGAACTGCCGACCGGGCCCCGGGCGGTGCGGTCTCTAAATCCGGCCGGGTTGAACCGCCCAACCGGAAACCGAGCCGATTTTCTCATGATCGGGCAACCCAGCAGTTTCAGTCTCATCATACTTCCCATGACTCTAGGAAATTTTCCCGCGCAAGTGACCTACGACGTTCAGTTCGCCATCGTGCAAGCCGACTTAGCATACAATGACATAGTAAAAGGTCTGTTGCTAAGTGCATTACGGGCCAACGCCTTCACACAAGGCATAACGGTGGAAATCCCGATCAAAGGCGAGTCAAAGGACAACATGGAGGGCCACGACTAACACTACCCATTGAGCCGACTTAAACAAAAGTGTCAAGAATCAATACATCCTCCGCCTAGGGGGGCATGTATCCATTATATATTCAATATTACTATAACTGCTTAATGACTTTATTACAATTTAGATCTACTGATGCAAGTCCACAACTTGTAAGGGGGATAAAGGTCTCTCTATGCCCTAAGTGAGTGACAATTTTTGGCGCCCCCAAGCGCTGAGCAGTAAGCTCGCCCAAGCGATGACCTTTCGGTGCCGACACTGAGTGAAAAACTCACAACTAGTAAGGGGGATGACAAAGGTCACTCTACACCTTAATTGAGTGACGATCTCTGGTGCCCCGACGTGTCGAGCAGGAAAATCACCTAAGTGACGACCCTCTAGTGCTGACACCGAGTGGAAAGCTCATAACTGGTAAGGGAGACAAAGGACGCCCTAATTGAGTGACGATCTATGGACCCCCCCCCCCCCCCCCCACGCGCTGAGCAGGAAGCTCACCCGAGCGACGACCCTCCGGTGCCGACACCGAATGGAAAGCTCACAACTGGTAGGGGGGACAAAGGTCCCTTTATGCCCTAATTGAGTAACGATCTTCGGCGCCCCTCCCCCCCCCCCCCCCCCCCCACCCACACACACGCACCGAGCAGGAAGCTCACCCAAGTGACGACACTCTGATGCCGACACTGGGTGGAAAGCTTACAACCGGTAAGGGGGACAAAGGTCCATCTATGCCCTAATTGAGTGACGATCTTCGTTCCCCCCCCCCCCCCCCACCACCACACCGAGCAGGAGCACACCCGAGCGACGATCCTCTGGTGCCGACACCATGTGGAAAGCTCACAATTGGTAAGAGAAGACAAAGTTCCCTCTCCACCATAATTGAGTGACGATCTTCATCGCCCACACACACCGAGCAGAAAGCTCACCCGAGCGACGATCATCCGGTTCCGACACCGAGTGGAAAGCTCACAGTTGTTATCCCTCTATGCCCTAATTGAGTGACGATCTCTAGCGCCTCAAGCGCCAAGAAGGAAGCTCACCCGAGCGACGACCTCCTGTGCCGACACCAAGTGGAAAGCTCATAACTGGTAAGAGAGGACAAAGGTCCCTCTACGCCCTAATTGAGTGACGATCTCCGGCAGGCGCCGAGCAGGAAGCTCACCCGAGCGTCGACCCTCTGGTGCCGAAACCGAGTGGAAAGCTCACAACTGGTAAAAGAGGGCAAAGGCCCCCTACCCCCCAACTGAGTAACGATCTTTGGCGCCCCCATGCGTCGAGCGGGAAGCTCACTAACAATCGGTAAGGGCGTACAAAGCCCCCCCCCCCCCCCCCCCTACGCCTGAACTGAGCATCGACCTCTGATGTAAACGCCGAGCGAAGACCTCCGGAACCAACTCCGAGCAACAAGTTCAATGACCCTCGGTAAGGGAGGACAAAGGCCCATCTACGCTAGAACCGAGTGTCGACCTCCAGCGTCAACGTCGTGCGATGACCTCTTGTCCCAACTTCAAGCAACAAGCACGATGACCCCCGGTAAGGGAGGACAAAGGTCCCCCTATGGTAGAACTGAGCGTCGACCTCCGACGTCAACGCTGAGCGATGACCTCTGGTACCAACTCCGAGCAACAAGCTTAATGACCCCTGATAAGGGCACACAAAGGTCCCTCTACGCTAGACCGAGCGTCAACCTCCGGTGTCAACGCCGAGCGACGACCTATAGTACCAACTCAGAGCAACAAGCTCAATGACCCCGGTAAGGGCGGACAAAAGTTCCTCTATGCTATAACCGAGCGTCGACCTCCGGCATCAACGTCGAGCGATGACCTCTGGTACCAACTTTGAGAAACAAGCTTAATGACCCCCGGTAGGAGTGGAAAAAAGTCTCCCTACCCCAGAACTGAGCTTTAACCTCTGGCGTCAATGCCAAGCAGTGGCCTCCGGTGCCATTTTTAAGAGGCAAGCTCAAATACGAGTGACGACCTTCGACGCCAATGCCAGACATCAAGCCCACACAACTATCCCAACAAGAAGACGGGATTTCGGAACGCGTCAAAAAATAGCTACAATGTTAAAAGCTCAAATAAAAGAGCATCTTCGTAAACTCAAAAAAAGCTGACAAAGTTGCATAACAAACAAAAGCATACTACGATGTTATCTCACACCTACTGCGATAAATACAAAATAATTAGAAAAAAATACAAGGTACATAACGTGACACGGAGACAGTCGGCCACAATAGTCACCTCTCGATATCCACATCGGGATCGTCTTCCTCAAAGGAATCATCCACTCCAAGATCCGCTACGCTGCGCTGCGGTATCTTCCAAGCCAAGTGAAATCCCTTGTCGAAGCCTCATCTAAAGGCGATCTAACACTCGTCCTCCAGGAGATGATCCACCTCGGTAGTCATAATCTCGGTCTGAGCCTCCTCCGAAATCCGAGTACCCTCCACCATAAAGGTAATGGACTTCATGTATTCCACGATCATGGCCGCCTTGATCGCCTCGATGTATGGCTTTGCAGAGGCCAGTCGAGCCACCTCAACTGCAACATCTCGTTCTCCAGTATGGACATCTCCGTTTGAGCCACCACAAGCAAGCTAAAAGACTCCTCGCAAATCGCCACGGACTTCTCGGTCTCCCCTCCCAGTGTCTTATTCTCTTCCCTGGTAGTGAAAAACTCAGACTCTAATCTGTCCAAGCGGGAGACGACCTTCTCCCTCCTCTTCCGGGAAGAAGCTAAGGACTCCTCCATGTTGCTGAGCCTCTCCTGAAGGGACTCAAACTCATCCTTCATGTCCACGTAATGATCACACCATATGAGGATTATAATGCGCAGCTCACCTATATGAACAATGCAAGTGTAAAATCAGAATTGCAAATAAAATAACGTAATTGTAAAAGCAATAAAAACATTTTGCTTACCTTCGAAGTAACGGCCTAAAGGGAGGAGGACACACGTTTCTTTCCTTTGTCAGTCGCCGACCTCGGCTCCTGCCTATCTCTGGGGAATGGCTCAACAACCGGTAACTCAAGAATCTCCCCCGCGTCGGGATCTGAGAGCGGGGCACCACCCTCTAAATCGCAGGAACCACCATCATTTATATCAAGGACAATACTACACATACCTAAAGTTTACCTAAAAGCCACAAAAATGGGCCCCACAGGTCACAAAAACATCCGATTCTTCTAGGGTTAGGGTGAAAATCACAAAAAGTGGGTCCCACTTGGCACAAAAACACCCGACTTTAGGGTTTGGCGCAAAAAAACCCTAAAATCGGGTGTTTTTGTGACCTGTGGGGCCCATTTTTTGTGGCTTTTAGGTAGACTTTAGGTATGTATAGTATTATTCTTATCTCAATAACGGGCTCATGGGGTGCGAAGGATAAACATGCTACTCTGCGTTTCTAGGTAAAAACCAATTTCCTCTTCCTACCCCGCTCCAAAGGGAGCGTAGCTCCGCTCGACATCAGTAGAGAGGCCCGTCAGGATCAACCTCTTCTCGTCAACAAACGCATCGATGTGGTAAAGAGGTTTCACTACATCCGGCGCATCCTCAAAATCTAGCATTGAAGAATATTCGCCTCCCCGACCCGACAACCGAAGGCAACGTCTGAGAAGCAACCGTCACACCTCGGGTAGTCCCCAAGGGTTCATAATAAAACTAATGAGCATTCCCCCATGGCGGTAATCGGTCTTCTCCTCAAAGACGAGTCACTTCTTGTTCCTCCTAGCTAACTTTAATCTGGTTGCCCGAGACGGGGTCAAACTCGCACCAGTCTCAAAAAAGCTCAATGGATAACAAAGAGTTGTGCTCCCGGAAGAAGCCAACGAGACCCATGATCCATGCCATCCCCACTAAAGAAAGCTGTGTGACTGACACTCCGCAGAATCTGAATATCTCCACCACCTCCTCAGCAGGAGGGATCTGAAACCCCGCCTTAAGAAACCCCTCTGAGATAGTGATATAGCCCTCGGTAGGGGCTTGGTCATGCTCGCTAGGTAGCAGAATATTTAACTCCAAATTCGACATAATTGCAAAGATCTTTCTCCATGCATCGCCACGATCGTCGCTCAGAGTCGAAGGAAGGCGCATGGACTTTGTTGGGACAACTTACTTCGGGTTTTGACAGAAAATACTCTTAGCACAAAAAAGTTATGAAAATCAAAAGCAGGAAGTGTTGCGGAACGCTTAGGGCTCTTGGTAGACCGGTCCAATTGAACCACCTTAGCTCGTGAGCGAACTAAGCGCGCAAATAGTCAATTCGAGATTCGCTGAGTACACTAGGACTTTTAACGTGGAAAACCCGGAAAGGGTAAAAAACCACGCGGCCGGAGCTGTGCCGACCAAACTTCACTATCTTCTGGGGGTTACAATTTGGTAGTTAGAACTTGAGCGCGACAGGTCGCTGCTCGTTACAATAATAGAGAGGGAGAAAGAGCTCCGTGGGTAACAGGCCACCTCTCGGAAAAACTAAGTCTTTTTCCTTCTGGGAATTCTGGTGAACAAAAGTGAGAAGGCCCGGAGAACAAAAGTGAGAAGCCTCCGGGGAACAAAAGTGAGAAGGCGTGTCGCCTTTCGGGATGAAGAAAATCTTCAAGTCCTCGAAGGAGATCTTCCAGCGCTGAAGGAGAATTCCGCAAAAGTCTGCAAGGAGCTCTCCCAGTTTCTGAAGTCAAGGTGCTCTCAAATGAAGCCTTGGGGCTCCTTTTATAGTTTTGGCCGAGGGCAGTCCGGTAATTTCGCCGTTCGCAGTTTCCATAAATGCTTGATGGACGAATCATATTTTCTAGTTCGGGGCACACGGATCGCCATTTTTCACAAATGACCACCTTGCCCTTCGGGCGGTTCGGGCAATTCGGGCAGTTCCGTTGGAGGCGAAAAAGGCGACAGGTTGTTCCTGAAATCTGAGAAACTTGAATGATAAAAAGTGAGAAGCGTGAAAGACAAAAAGTGAGAAGCTGGAAAGACAAAAAGTGAGAACGCTCCCGAACGTGCTTGGAAATGTTCTGAGCACGCGCGAGAGCTAAAGTGTTCTAAGCATGTAGTGGATTACGGTGGAACCCTGGACGGACGGCGGAGCGGGCGTCACCCCCCACGGAGGAAAAGGGACCCGACGCACCTGTCGACGGGGCGCCAACGCGACGGGGGCCCCTTCGAGCCCACCTGCGGAAAAAGCGAGAGGAGGGGGCCATACCGCACCGCCGAAAGGCCGGTGCGGTTGAGCCGTTCCCCCGGGGGGGAGGGATGGCTTGGCCGCACCCCCCAAGGGGTGCGGCCGGGCCGCGCCCCCCCAAGGGGGGTGCGGCTTGGCCACGCCCCCCCCCCCCCCCCCCCCCCAAGGGGTGCAGCCGGGCTGCACCCCAAGGGGGGTGCGGCTTGGCCGCACCCTCCAAGGGGTGCGGCCCAGCCGCACCCTCCAAGGGGTGCGGCCCAGCCGCACCCCTTGAGGGGTGCGGCCGAGGCGCGGCCGGATCGCTCCCCCGCGATGGGGGGCGCTGCCCGCGCGCCACTTTGCGCGCGGTAGCGCTCGTACCTGCGGTTCGCTCCGCGCATGCTTTGATCGCGGTGGCTGGCGGTGGAAATGGCGGGCTCGATCTCTTTAACTTAAGCGATTATTTGATGACCGTTGACCCCACCTCTATTCAGCATGACTTCCTTTAGACGCACCCCAAGGCCTTAATGGGTGTATAACATAAGCCCCCCAAACCTTCAGAGTCCGAGTTTCGGTGCGAGGAGTTCGGAGGTTTTGATTTTTCTGTAGCGGCTTTATCCGCAGCCCTCTTTGCGGTGCCTTGGGTAGGAGTTGTTGTCGAAGGGCGTTGGTTCTCTGAGGCTGTTGTTGGCCTGCTGCTTAGCCTTGATATCCGTATAGGTTGAGTGCTTTCTGCAAAATAACAGATGAACTTGCGCGATTCTGAGCCCGCGGCTTTTATATAATAGAAAATTAGCTTGCGCAAGTCTGTGCTTGCGGCTTTTTTGCACGAGTCTGTGCTCGCGGCTTCTTTGCACGAGTCCATGCTCGCGGCTTTTTACACGAGTCTGTGCTCGCCGCTTTTTGCACGAGTCTGTGCTCGCGGCTTGGCCGGTGAATAGCGTGTGTATTCAAACCGTGGGTGAACGCAAGCGGGAGGGGGGGGGGGGGGGGCAGGCCCTAACGTCACCGGGACTCGATGGCGGAGGAGAATGGCGAACCTTCAGTCGACGGCGGTGCAAAGTCCCCGGGGCAGGGCCCCGAAGTGGCCAGTGAATAGCTGGTGTATTCAAACCGGAGGCGAACGTAAGGGGGGCAGGCCCCTACGACGCTGGGACTCGACGGCGGAGGAGAAGGACGAACCTTCAATCAACGCCGGTGCAAAGTCCCCGAGGCAGGGCCCCGTTACAAAGATTTTTCTTAGATGTAGGTGTCCAAATATATATATGGTTTTATAGTAAGAAATCATTTGATGCATAGCTTTATGTAAGATAAGATAGGTGCACGAGTCTGAGCTCGCGACTTTTACATAACACGTAATATAAGATAAGTGCACGAGTCTGAGCTCGCGGCTTGGTACAGAAATTTAAAGATAAGTTCGCACGAGTTTGAGCTCGCGGCTTAGCACATGTAGAAGTCCCTGGATCACTGGTAAAAGCGGCGCCGGTTTTGAGCGTTCCAGGTGCGTGACAAAGTCTTCCCTTCTGTCATCCTGAGTCTGTATGTTCCAGGTTTTACGACCGTGGTGACTACGTACGGGCCTTCCCAGGCCGGCGAGAGCTTACTCCTTGGGGTCCTTTGCCGGCTGCCTCGACGCTGCGCAAGACGAGATCTCCTACGTTGATCGGTCTGGGCTTCACCCTCCTGTCGTAGATTCGGGCTACACGCATTTGGTAGGATGCGGCACGTTGGGCAGCGTTGTCCCAAACTTCAGGGATTAGGTCGAGGTTTTCCCGAAGCAGTCCGTCATTCTTGCTGGGGTCGAAGGTTAGCACCCGAGTACTTGGAACGCCGACGTCGACGTGGATGATAGCTTCGGTTCCGTAACAGAGGTTATAAGGCGTCTCCCCTGCAGGAGTCCTCTCTGTTGTGCGATACGCCCACAACACATTTGGGAGCGCGTCCACCCATTGTCCCCCAGCTTCTTCTAAGCGTGTCTTCAATCCTTTGAGGATGGTGCGATTTGTGACTTCTACTTGTCCGTCGGTTTGCTGATGCACTACGGCCGTGTGACGTAGGTTGATCTTCAGATCCTCGCACATCTTGGTGAAGGACTTCCCAGTGAATTGAATGTCGTTGTCGGCAATGATCGTAGCCGGGATGCCGAAGCGGCAGACGATGTTCTTCCAGACGAATTGTTTGGCGTTTTCTTCCGTGATTTTAGCTAGGGGCTCTGCTTCTACCCATTTGGTGAAATAATCGATGGCTAGGATGATGAACTTCCTCTGTCCGGATGCTAGGGGCAGGGGGCCGAGGAGGTCGATCCCCCATTGCGCGAATGGCCACGCACTTTGCAGTGTGGAAAGTGAGACCGGGGGTTGATGAGGTATGTTGGCGTGCAGTTGACGGCTCTTACACCTTTGGACAAAGTCGGTCGCGTCCTTCCTCATTGTCGGCCAATAGAAGCCTTGACGCAGTATTTTCTGCGCCAATGCTTTCCCGCCTAGGTGTTCTCCGCAGACTCCCCCGTGCACTTCTCTGAGGGCGTAGTCGGCCTCGTCTGCTGGTAGGCATTTTAGATATGGTCCTGAGAATGCCCGTTTGTAAAGTTCCCCGTCTATAATAGTGAACGATGCCGCCCGCATCTGTAGTCTTCGCGCCTCTAAGCGGTCTTCAGGAAGGTGCCCGCATTCGAGGTAAGCTCGTAATGGGGTCATCCAGAATGACTCTTCCTGGTGGATGGCTGCAATCTCCCATGACCCTTGAATGCTTGGGACCACGACTTCTTCGATTCGGCGCCTTCGAGACTGGTAGCTGGAGGGTGAGGTGGCGAGCTTGGATAGAGCATCCGCCCTGGAGTTCTGCTCTCGGGGGATGTGTAGAATTTGATACGATGAGATCTTCTGAAGGAGTAATTTCGCGAATGCGAGGTACTTCGCCATCTGGTCACTCTTAGCCTCGTAGTCTCCTTCGACCTATGAGACTACGAGTTGGGAGTCTGTGTAAATCGTCAAGTTCTCAGCTTTGCATTCGATAGCGAGTCGGAGACCGGCGATCAGCGCTTCGTACTCCGCCATGTTATTCGTTGCGGGGAATTTCAGTCGAAGACCGTAATCTAGGGTGATCTCTTCGGGGCTTATGAGGAGCAATCCCTCTCTCCGGCCCCCTCAGCTCCTGAGGCGCCGTCGACATAGAGGGTCCAACGGGGGCTAGCGGTGCTCTCGACAAGAGTTGTTTCTGGAGGGATGGTGTACTCCACCACAAAGTCGGCGAGCACCTGCGACTTGATGTCAGGTCGAGGTAGGAATTGGATGTCAAACTCGCCGAGTTCTACGACCCACTTTACAAGTCTCCCTGAGACTTTCGGCTTCTGGTGGATTGTCCGTAAGGGGAGTTGTGTCAACACCTTTACCGTATGAGCCTGAAAGTAGGGTTGAAGCTTTCTTGCTGAGAAAACAAGAGCCAAGACTGTCTTGTCTGCTGCCGGATATCTGGTTTCGGCGTCGGTGAGGACTTTGCTGAGGTAGTAGATTGGTCTCTGCACTCCTCCTTCATCTTTTACGAGCACCGAGCTAAGAGACGCAGGTGATACGGCCAGGTACAGGAACAAAGTTTCTCCGGGGGTGGGCTTCGACAGAAGCGGTGGTGAAGCTAGGTATTGTTTGAGAAGCTCGAAGGCCACCTGACACTCGTCGGTCCACTGGAAGCCGGAGTGGCGCGCTCCCCGGAGGATTTTGAAGAAGGGGAGATACTTGTCTCCCGTTCGTGACAGGAAACGGGATAACACAGTGATCCTTCTGTTTAGGCGTTGCACTTCCTTAATTGAGCGAGGTGGCGACATATCTTCCAACGCCTTGATCTTCTCGGGGTTGGCCTCAATTCCCCGATGGGTTACCATGAAACTTAAGAACTTTTCCGCCGTCACACCAAACGCATATTTGCTGGGATTAAGCCGCATCTGGAAGCGGCGGAGAAGCTGGAAGCACTTTCCCAAGTCTTCCAAGTGGTCGCAACGGTGGACGCTCTTTACTAGCATGTCGTCCACGTAAACCTCCATCGTCTCTCCGATGAGATTCTTGAATACTTTGTTCATCAGCCTTTGATAGGTGGCTCCGACATTTTTAAGGCCGAATGGCATCACCTTGTAGCAGTAGACTCCTCGGTCGGTGCGGAAGGCGGTATGCTCTTCGTCCGCGGGGTTCATCCTTATCTGGTTGTAACCCGAATAAGCATCCATGAAGCTGAGCAGCTCATGGCTGGTCGTAGCGACGACGAGTTGGTCAATCCTCGGGAGGGGGAAGCTGTCTTTTGGGCATGCTTGGTTCAGATTGCTGTAGTCGACGCACATTCGCCATTTTCCCGAGGCCCTTTTTACCATGACTACGTTGGCGAGCCATGTGGGGTATTCTGCTTCGCGTATGAACCGTGCTTCCAGGAGCTTAGCTACTTCCTCCTCGATCGCCTTCAAACGCTCGGGGGCAAAGTTCCTCTTCTTTTGAATTACAGGCCTGCAGGCGGGGTTGATGTTTAACGAGTGATAGATAACGTCAGGATCTACCCCGGGCATGTCTTCTGGGCTCCAAGCGAAAATGTCCTCGTTCTCTTGTAGGAAGGTTGTGAACTTTTCTCGCTCCTCTTGTGACAAGAGTGACCAGACCTGAACAGTCCGAGTCGGGTCTCGTCGGGAAAGTGGTACTTCTACTAGCCCTTCAACGGGCGCTCCTCGCTGCAAAGTAGCTTCGTCTCGTAGGTCGAAGTTATTGATGTTGAGGGCGGTTTCCCTTACTGGTTGAGCCTGCTTCAGATAGCAGGTTCTGGCTGCCTCTTGGTCCCCTCTTACGACTCCTATGCCAGCGGCAGTTGGGAACTTCATAGCCAGATGCGGAATGGAAGGGATTGCCCCGAAGATTGACTGGAGCGGTCTCCCGAAGATGGCATTATAGGCGGAGGTGGACTCTACCACCATGAACTGGATGTTGTGCGTTGACTGTCTTGGAAACTCGCCCAATGTGACTCGGAGAATGATCATGCCCTGCACCGGGACAGGTCTGTTGTCGAAGTCGTAGACGGGCCCGGCCGCAGGACTAAGCTGGTCCTTCGTGAGCTTCATACTCTGCAAGGTGGAGAGGAACAGGACATCGACTGAGCTTCCGTTGTCGACCAGTATTCTCTTTACCTTGAAGCAGGGATCCCTGATCCCTGCGCTGATCACGAGCGGATCCTGGTGCGAAAGCCGCAACCCTTGCAAGTCTTCATCTCCGAAAGTTATCGTAATATCCTGCTTGAGTTTTTTGTCTTCGTGGTCTCTTACGGGCTGGGCAATCGAGAGGATTTGCGATGCTAAGACGGGGGGTCCGGCGATCGTCTCGATTTCTCCCACCATCGGCCTTCCTCCACCTGCGCCTCGGGGGGCAGGGGGCTGCTCCCCTGCCTGCCTGGGCTGCTGGGGCTGATTGGGAATCTGGCCTTATAAGAATCTTCCCAGGAGTCCCTGGCGGATGAGGCGCTCGATTTCGTCTTTAAGTCTGGTGCACTCCTCGGTGGTATGCCCGGTTCCCCGATGGAACTCGCAGTACCTGGACTGGTCGCCCCTTGGATTTGGCGGGGGTATCCGGGGTATGCGGAGTTCGAAGTTGTTCTGAATGGCGTAGAGCACATTCGTTCTGGTGGTGTTCAACGAGGTGTAGGTCCTGGGCGGCTGTGGTCCCAGATCCCTTCGGGGGTCACGCCGACGCTCGTCGCCGCGGCGCTCCTCGCCGCGACGTTCTTCTCGTTTGCGAGGGGCTTGATCTGATCCCCTCTTCCTTCCTTGGCTTCCTTCGAACTGTCGACGGTGCGCATCGATGGCCTCATCTGCAGCTATTTGTGCTTCAAGCGGATGAACGAGGTCGGGGTAACTTGGTACGGTTTCTCTCATGAGAGCCGAGTAGAAGCCACTTGGGCGGAGTCCTCCCAAGAAAACTCCTCGCAGGAGCTCAGGGTCAACCCCTGGGATCTGCCGAGCCTCGGTAGTGAAGCGTCGGAAGAAGTGCTTGAGTGTCTCTCCGTCGTTCTGGCGGATCCCTGAGAGATGGGAGGGATCCCGGACAATTCGGCGGTTGGCGATGAACTGATCCACGAACTGTTGCGCCATTTCTGTGAAGTTGTTGATGGCCCCATTCTGCAGAGAATGGAACCAAGTGCGCGCTTGTCCCTTCAAGGTTGCCGGGAACACTTGGCAGAGGAGCTGATTAGGAGCGCTGTAAATCCTCATGACGGTGGTGAAGTGATTGACATGTTCCAAAGGATCGTCCGCCCCGTCGAATGTCTCGATGCTGGGAAGCTTGAAGCCATTCGGAATTGGACGGGCTAGGACTTGAGGCGACAACGGGGAGCCCTGATGCGGGGGACATCGGGCGAGTGCGGCGCGTCGCCCTGCTTGGGCATACTCTTCCTCTATCATATCGCGTATTTCTTCTCGCGTAGTTCTTTCCGTTGCTCGCTCAGGGACAGCTCTTCTGGGGTGATGGCGACGGTGGTCAGTTTCTGGGCCTCCAGCTGGCGGGGCAAGGTGAGCGGAACTCGCCGCGTTGGAGAATCCTTCTGAAGCCTCGTCCTCCTGAACGGCTTCTTGGTTCGGGGCATGATTCAGAAATGGGGGAGGTGGTGCGTTCAGAGCTGGTGGCTGAATCAGAGCTTGAGGAGCCCCGAGATTCCTCACGAGGGCCAGCATCTCGGCTTGATGCTCTTCAATATGTTGCATGCGTACTTACAACCCAGCTGCGGGCGTAGGCAGTGCCCCCTCCGCGGGAGGTGCATTGATAAGCGAGTGGGAGGGAGCTGGGTCGACGCGTCCCTCCGGTACTGATCCTTCAGTAGTGCGAGCACTCTTTCTTGCCATAGCAGTTGGCTTTCAAAGAGTTTTGGGAAGTTTCCCACAGACGGCGCCAAACTGTTGCGGAACGCTTAGGGCTCTTGGTAGACCGGTCCAATTGAACCAGCTTAGCTCGTGAGCGAACTAAGCGCGCTAACAGTCAATTCGAGATTCGCTGAGTACACTGGGACTTTTTAACGTGGAAAACCCGGAAATGGTAAAAAACCATGCGGCCGGAGCTGTGCCGACCAAACTTCACTATCTTCTGGGGGTTACAATTTGGTAGTTAGAACTTGAGCGCGACAGGCCGCTGCTCGTTACAATAATATAGAGGGAGAAAGAGCTCCGGGGGTGACAGTCCACCTCTCGGAAAAACTAAGTCTTTTTCCTTCTGGGAATTCTGGGGAACAAAAGTGAGAAGGCCCGGAGAACAAAAGTGAGAAGCCTCCGGGGAACAAAAGTGAGAAGGCGTGTCGCCTTTCGGGATGAAGAAAATCTTCAAGTCCCCGAAGGAGATCTTCCAGCGCTGAAGGAGAATTCCGCAAAAGTCTGCAAGGAGCTCTCCCGGGTTCTGAAGTCAAGGTCCTCTCAAATGAAGCCTTGGGGCTCCTTTTATAGCTTTGGCCGAGGGCAGTCCGGTAATTTCGCCGTTCGCAGTTTCCATAAATGCTTGGTGGACGAATCATATTTTCTGGTTCGGGGCACACGGATCGCCATTTTTCACAAATGACCACCTTGCCCTTCTGGCGGTTCGGGCAATTCGGGCAGTTCCGTTGGAGGCGAAAAAGGCGACAGGTTGTTTCTGAAATTTGAGAAACTGGAATGATAAAAAGTGAGAAGCGGGAAAGACAAAAAGTGAGAAGCTGGAAAGAAAAAAAGTGAGAACGCTCCCGAACGTGCTTGGAAATGTTCTGAGCGCGCGCGAGAGCTAAAGTGTTCTGAGCATGTAGTGGATTACGGTGGCGCCCTGGGCGGACGGCCTTGCGGGGAGTCGCCCCACACGGAGGAAAAGGGACCCGACGCACCTGTCGAGGGGGCGCCAACGCGGCGGGGGCCCCTTCAAGCCCACCTGCGGAAAAAGCGAGAGGAGGGGGACGAACCGCACCCTAAGGGTGGTGCGGTTGAGCCGCTCCCCCCGGGGGGGAGGGATGGCTTGGCCGCACCCCAAGGGGGGTGCGGCTGGACCGCACCCACCAAGGGTGCGGCTTGTCGCACCCTTTGGGGGGTGCGGCTTGGCCGCACCCATTGGGGAGTGCGGCTGGGCCGCACCCCTTGAGGGGGGGGGGGGGTGCGGCTGGGCCGCACCCCTTGAGGGGTGCGGCCGGATCGCTCCCCCGCGATGGGGGGCGCTGCCCGTGCGCCACTTTGCGCGCGGTAGCGCTCATACCTGCGGTTCGCTCCGCGCATGCTTTGATCGCGGCGGCTGGTGGTGGAAATGACGGGCTCGATCTCTTTAACTTAAGCGATTATTTGATGACCGTTGACCCCACCTCTCTTCAGCAGGACTTCCTTTAGACGCACCCCAAGACCTTAATGAGTGTATAACAGGAAGAAAGAAAAAGGGGAAAAGGGGCAAATCATCGCCCAACCACGCACGTAGCATGAGCGTGCGAGCTTGCGACACGGCCGGCCGGCCCGCGCACAACCCTCGTAGTAGCTGGTCGCAAGGCGCGTGACGCACCTGATGCACGCCCAGCAGCCGCGCGCACGGCCGGCTAGCTCAGGCGCGACACGCGCATCCAGGTGGCGCTGCGCGTGTGGCCAGACCACGCAGCATGTGCGGCCAAGCCGCACAACACACACAACTAGGCAGTGTAGAGCATGCGCTACGGCCAGGCCGCGCAACATACACGGCCAAGCCGCGCATGCACAACATGTGTTGCGGCCAGGCCACGCGACGCACCTTGTACTCGTGATCGCCGCCTCCACGCCCCTCACGGACTGACCCCTGAGCTGTTCGCGTCGTCCGCCCTTGCCCCGCTCGGCGCGTCCCACCTCGTCCACACTTTTCTCGTTCTAAAAATTCCTTGGACGGGTCTAGTTCTCACCTTGCTGGCTGGAGACATGGTGGCAGAGTTCCTCCTCAACTACGCATTGGCTCTCTCAAAAACCATGTAGGGTCTGTTCGTTTGGACGGAATTGGCTTTCTGGAATTGGCATTGGAGATTAGAAATCCAATTCTAGTGTTCGGCGCAACAAAATTTAAGCGGATATTGGCTTTCATGTGATAACTCATGGTTTTTACTATGAACTAAAAAATTAAATAGCAATTCTTACCTCCGCCCATAGGTTTTCCGCATAATCAAATGTTTACACTAGAGTTTTTCGACCTACGCGCGAGCTTTTCGCCCGAGCGTGCGTTTTCCTGCAGGGTGTGTTTTTCAATCGGGCACGAGTTTTTTGGTCGAGCGCGTGCTTTTCGAACGGAAGTTCATTTTTCTCCCAGGCGGGCGTTTTTCGACTGGGAGCGCGATTTTTCGCTCGAACACGCGTTTTTCAGCCGGGCGCGTATTTTTCTCCCGGGCGGGCATTTTTCGGCCGACCGGGTGTTTTTCGGCCTGTCGGGCATTTTTCGCCCGGACACTCTTTTTTCGCTCAAGCGCGAGTTTATTTCGCCCGGGCGGGTTTTATTTCTCCCGGGCACGTTTATTTCGGCCGGGCGCGATTTTTTTTCCCAGGCGCGATTTTTTCGCCTAGGGCGCGATTTTTTCTCCCGGGCGCGATTTTTCTCTCGGCCGCGATTTTTTCGCCCGGGCGCAATTTTTTCCTCTGGGCGTGATTTTTTCGCCAGGGCGTGATTTTTTCGTCTGTCGCGCATTTTTCGTCGAGGCGCGTTTATTTCGCCGGGGCGCGTTTTATTTCTCCCGGGCATGTTTATTTCGGCCGGGCTTGATTTTTTTCCCAGGCGCGATTTTTTCGCCCGGGCGCGATTTTTCGCCCGAGCGCGATTTTTTCGCCCGGGCCTGATTTTTTCGCCCGGGCGCGATTTTTTCGCCCGGGGCGCGATTTTTTCGTCCGGGCGTGTTTATTTCACCCAGGCGCATATTTTTGCCCGGGCGCGATTTTTTCGCTTGGGCGCGTTTATTTCGCCCGGGCGCGTTTTATTTCTCCCGGACGCGTTTATTTCCTTCGGGCGCGATTTTTTCGCTCGGGCGCGATTTTTTCGCTCGGTCGCGATTTTTTCGCCGGGGCGCATATTTTCGCCCGGGCGCAATTTTTTCGCCCGGGCGCTTTTATTTTGTCCGGGCGCGATTTTTTCTCCCAGTCATTTATTTCTCTCGGGAGTGTTTTATTTCTCCCGGGCGCGTTTATTTCGGCCGGGCGCGATTTTTTCGGCCGGGCGCGATTTTGTTCGCCTGGGCGGGATTTTTTTCGCCCGGGCTCGATTTTTTCGCCCGGGCGCGATTTTTTCGCCCGCCGCGATTTTTTGCCCTGACGCGATTTTTTCGCCCAGGTGCATTTATTTCGTCTGGGCTCAATTTTTTCGCCCGTGCGCAATTTTTTCGCCCGGACGCGATTTTTTTGCCGGCCGCGATTTTTTCGCCCTGGCGTGATATGTTAGCCCGGGCGCGCGTTTTTTGCCCGGACACGCGCTTTTCGCCCGGGCACGCGCTTTTCGCCCGGGCGCGCGCTTTTAAAAATTTAAATTTTAAAAATTTCAATTCCAGAAAGCAAATTCATCGTGCAGCCGAACAACTTACAGATAGCAATTCCAATTATGTTCACTGAATTCCTCCTGCAACCGAACAACAAAATTGGTTTTATGCATAAAACCAATTGCTGCAGATATTTGTTTTCTGGCCAAAGCCAATTCCAGAAAGTCATTACCTGCGCGCCGAACGGACCCATAGGGAACTTAATAAAATGAAAAGAAGTGCCTCGGAATTTATAAAACCCTACTAGTTACCCATGAAGGAAGGTTCGCTTGAAGTGGAAAAATATATCGCTATAAGTTTCAGCCTAAAAACTGCAGAATATCCGGTCTTAATCTCATCCTAAGGCTCTCTAGAATTGGCAGAATATCACTTATGGCGTCGTTTGGGGGGGCTTATTTTCACGGGTCAAGCGGTCACGACCGCATGAACCGGACCTTAATTAAGGTCCGGTTCATGCGGTCGTGACCGCTTGACCCGTGAAAATAAGTCCCCCCAAACGGAGCCTTAAGTTTGAACCTGGGACATAGTTGGGTTCTTTTAGGTTGAAAGAATTAATTTGCTGAATTCTCCCAGGAAGGAAAGTCCTTCTCAAAAATTAAAAAAGGATCATCCGATATGTTGTAGGCTTTTACAAGCTCCTCAACCCTGATGCATTACCTGTCCTTCAATCTCATCCTAAAGCTCTCTAGAATTGGTTTGAGTATCGTGTGAGGCCATCAGAGTATTGTGTGAGGTCACCGTCGGAGTATCGCGTGAGGTCGCTGAGTGTTGTTTCTTCTACGAAGACTCCGTTTGACGCGGTGGTGGCAATCACGAACACGGTGGTTATAACCGTCGTTAGTGAACACCCGACCTTACATAAGTATCTTCATCAACTTTTATGTTCAAAACTAGCTAAGCTTTTCTTGGTAGATGTCATAATCGTTGTCTTGCCAAACATGCATTTTATGATGGTGACATTTTTGTCCAAACTCACCGGAGCAAAAAAGCCACGCCAAACAGAGCCGAAGTGTGAGGGTCAGGTTTGAGGTTGCGGCTCTTGACACAGTGTGTCACGGTGATGTGGCACACAAGTGGAAGATCCGGTGTTGAGGAAGAAGGAAGGCTAGCGAATGGCGAGGAAGATTTGCGAACGCACTGATGTGACTGTTTAAACACACGTGCTATATATATAGGCAAGTGCACTGGTCGCTTACATAATAAAAATAATAAGAAAGTATCGTCTTCACAGAGATTCTGTGTCGAACTGCAATATAGTTAACTTAAATAAAATTTATCGTGTGAGGTCACCCTCAGAGTATCATGTGAGGTCGCCGGGTATTGTTTCTTTTGCGAAGCATGAGGATCTGGTAGGAGGTTGTGGCTTGTGACACAGTGCGCCAGGGTGATGTGGCACACAAACAGAAGAGTCGGCGATGGGGAAGAAGTATCAGGCGTTGAGGATGAAGGAAGGCTAGCGAACAGTGAGGAAGATGTGTGGGCACATTGATGTGCTCCTTTAAACACACATGCTATATATAGGCAAGTGCAATGCTCGCATAAATAATAAAAGTGATAAGAAAATATCGTCTTCACAGAGATTCAACATCGAAATGCAATATAGTTAACTTAAATAAAATTTATCTAGACGATCGATTAATCTTGGGCTGATTATATTTAGAAGAAAATGATAAAAGAAACAAACTACTAATCTACTATAAAATATTAGAAACGGACAATTAAATTTAAAATTAAACTTATGAGATTTAGAGTAGGATGATTGTTTTGTAACATGAATATTTACTAGAATTAATCATGGGTGAAATTATGTAGTTTTATACAGAATTTTGTATAATTGACGTCGAGATTTCTTAAACACTTTGAAACCTTTGGCTTGGGTGAATCGATTATAATTCTCTAGTAAACAACACGTCGTGGATTGAACGTGTCTAGAATAATAGCGAAAGCTTTAATACAATGTGAAAAATACAAACTATATCAAATATTTAGAAATGTAGCTACCGCATAGACCAGTACCATGTGGCCTGCAGGTATTTAAATCTATGGCGTATTCATGTGATCCGTAAATCAATTGATTCATAGTTCGATATCAATGATTACAGACAAAATTAGAGTAGTGTCCAACTAAATTAGAGTACACAACAAACAAATGAATAGATCACATCTTAAAGCCTTAAATGCATTATTTTGTGCTTAGGCTAAAATCAATTCCATGATATTCAACTCAAATTCCAATTATTAAAGTTCCCTAAAAACCGAACGACGTAATTAAAATTCGTCGTCGAATTTCAATTCCAAGTTTTCAATTCCGTGCAAACGAACATGCCCTTAGCATAATTAACCAGTGTTCTAGATCACATCTTAAAGCCTTAAATGCATTAGCCAGCTGCTGTTTTCTTCAGAATTTTCATTGTCCGGCCAAGGAGAAACATCCCCAAATGAAACCAAATTTAAGAACAATAAACCACACTAACCGGCCACATAAACCCCAAATCAAATGGAGAGCAATTATATGAATTAATGAAGCACCATAACTAGTCCTCATGAATTCACCACAACACAGCCATAACTATATTAATTTGCCAAAATATGAGAAATCAGAACTCATAAGACTTACAGTCAGAGGAATAGAGGGAGAGAGAAATATAGGCGTTGAAGCCTAATCTAGTACTCACCGCATGATAATACATTATTTATATATGCTTTTATTATAATATTTATTAGTTAAATAATGTTTTAAATAATGTTTTATCTTTTTTGTAGTTTAAATAATAAATTTTTACATTTTCAAGGATAAATGGGCTGCTAATAGCATATTGGAGCTCATGACCGTGATCAGGAGAAAATTTGGAGCAATTCCAACAATTGGTCTGCAGATAGAAAAACCTTACATGCCCTCATGTCACGGCATGACATGAGGCCGTACGGTAATCCAGTCACGCCCCCAACGCTTTCCTCATGGTCATGAACCTTTAGGCGCCTTTTCAAGATTACGCGCCCTCAGGTCAGGGCGTGGCATGAGGGTACGTACTTCAGTCACACCCCATTAGACTCTCCAGCAGCCCGTGACCTGTTCCAGCACAGCTTAATATTACACGCCCCCAGGTCAGGGTGTGACCTGAGGGCGTGTCCACTCCAGTAACCACACAATTCATCCCAAAACGCCCTATCCTGTCGTTGCCGATTCACACCAGACAAGCCCTAGGTACAGGGCGTGTAACCTACTTTTATGACATGCAGTTTTTCAGAACGTTCAGACCGCTATAAAAATGGCAGTTTTTCTAGAATGTTCCTGGGCTTTTATTTGAGGGTTTTTTCTAAAGTTACACGCCCCCGTGTCAGGCCGTGACATGAGGCAGTGTACTTATAATTTTTCACCCATAAAATCTTAGCTGTTGTCAAGAGTTCATCCAGTCCCTGCTTTAGATTGGATCATTTTCAGCTCTTTTTATGCACTTTACTAGCTTATTTTGTAACATCCCATTTCCTACTAGACCCATTAGCTTCAATTAGGGTAGGACATGTGGTGAGTGAGGAGAGTTTGAGCTTGGTGGTGACCTTGGGATGCACTGAGTTGAGTGAACTCACATGTGATCCACTATAGGAGGCAGGTCAACTTAGGTCAAATAGCTCAAATTGAACTTACACTAGTGAATTAACTCCACCACCATGTCCCTAACCCTAAAGGAGGCATAATTGACCAAAAGTCTCATCAATTGGTCAACCAATGTAGCCAAGTGGACCAAAGTCAAATCTAGGTCAAAGTAGCCCAATTCAACTCAATAGGGTTCAATTCAGACTCAAATGGCTAAATTGACCCCACCACTAGTTGGTAAACATCTAAAGGAGTGCTTTGAACCCAAAAGCCCCATCATGGGGTCTTCAATTAGTCCAATTTGACCAAAGTCAAACATAGGTCAACATAAGTCAATCCTTCCTCTATAGATTCAATTGAACCTCAAAGCATGAAATTGACTTTACCCCTAGTCTTAGAACATCATGGGGGACCTAATTGACTCAAAAGCCCCATCATGGGATCATCAATTTGACCAAATGGACCAAAGTCATCTTTTCCCCAATTTTGGTCAAAATCACACCTATTGGTTAAATTGGCCCAATTGGGGCATCAACATGACCCAATTAATATTGGCAGGTGTTAAGGGAACCAAGGTCAACATTCTAGACCAGTCAACCCACCCAATTGACCAAGTCAACATCAAAGTCAACCACGGTCAACTTTAGGCCTAAATGGAGAAATTGAAAGCCCAAACCAAATCCAATTGGGATAAGGCCTCAAATAAGGCCCACCTAGCAGCCCAAGGGTGAAATTACCAGCCATGCCACCTGAAATTTAAAAGGAGTGACATGCAAAGGGGCATTCTTGGTTTTTTCCCCAATTTCAAGTGAAGACAAGGAGGATTTTTGAGGAATAGAGGTCACATGGCTCTCCATTCCTCTGCCCAAGCCTCCAACTTAACTCTAGAAGTGATCCCCAGCTGAATTCCAGCAAGATGGGGGCCACTTGGCAGCTAGGAGGAGCAACCAAAGTGAACCCGAGCTCCCCCTTAATGGAAACATCACATAGAGCCGTCCTCACTCCAATCTAATGACACCATCAGCTTCAGAAGGAGGAAGTCAGTCGAAATCGAGCCCTGGATCAACAAAATTGATGGAGGAATGGAGGATTGTCATGGGTAAGCATGGAGGTGGTCGGCCATGGTGATTCCGAGCTCTCCTCAACCTCAAGCCCCACGAAGGTCGGTTTCTCCTCCTCTCCCCTTGTGCTAGCATGCTAGATCCATTAGGAGAGACATCGGGCTCAATTGAGCCCGATCCATGGTGAGAAAAATAGAGAATTATGGAATATCCATGGTGTTGGGTTCGCCGGAAAACACAACCTCCGGCGGCCAAGCCACCGCCGGTCGATAGCCACCACCTCAACGGAGGTGGTGGTGGCGGTGGCCGGCCAGGGAGGTGGTTGGATGGATGGGAAATGGAGATATAAGTTGCTCCACGTCGGGCATATCCTATCCATTGGCTAGAGGAGGAAGACGACTGGCAGCCGTATGATCTGGTTGATCAGATAATTGCAGACCAATTTAATGTAATGAAAATAATCTGTCACACTTTCTTATGCATGTTCATGCTGGATTTTGAGGCCCTTAGAGGCCTTTTAGGAAAAGTTTCTTGAGATAGCTGTTGTAGATCTTGATGTCTATTTTTATTAGAAACTAAAATCATTCCATTTGGGGCACTGTAGGACCCTCAACATCCAATTTGGTGAGACTGGTCCATCTAGAGGCCAGAAATCATTTTGTGTAAATATTCTAAATGGTAGGTCTGATGGACTTGAAATTTTGGCCATGCATGCATGAACCCTGCACCTAGTGTGCACCAAAAAAAATAAATCAAATTTTTAGGAAATTATTTTTCTAAGGTTTTATTCAAAATATGTAAATTCAAATAAGTGACATTTTTGGAAGAATATAGCTCCAACTGACCCCAAATTTGGGTGTCACCCTTATTTAGCCAATAGTAGACTATGGTTAAAATTTGAGACCAAATGGATCTCTGCGTGTAAGGTAAATTCCAATTGCATGTCTCTACCTAAACGTGAATATGTGTGCCAATAGTAAAAACTTGTATTTTGTGTATTTAGCCCCAAGGGTTTGGAGTTAACTTCTGAAATTTTGCACACACCCCAATTATGATATAATGCATCACCCTAGAAAATCTTTGGACTTATATCATCAAGAATCTCATGATTTTGATTAATTTGCCATATGTCACACTTGTGTATTTATGAAATTTTCATGATTAGAATTTGGAGATAAATTCTGAGACTCTGGAGAATCACTTGTTATGCCATTTAAAATATTTGTAAATTTTGGTAGAAAATTCCAGGGATTATTTCTCAAAGAATTATCAAGATTACCTTATGTCTCAAATCTGAATAATGGAAAACTTATTTGGCAAAATGTCTGAGAAATTGATGAAACTCTGGAATATAGTTAGGAATCCAATTATAAAACTCTGTGATTTTTGTTAGAATTTTGGAGATGGTATTTATGGAAAAATTTTATTTATTCAGTTTGTCACTCTTTATATTTTGTAAAATATTTATGGTGAAATTTTCCTGGAAAATTATGAAATTCAGGAATTAGTGTTTTTATGTCATCATAGTGTCACTGTAATTTTCTCAGAATTTTTGGAAGTCAAATCTAGTACTTGATGTGTGAAGTCATCTTGTCACACTTTTTATGATAAATAGAAATTATGGATATAATTCTGCTGGAAAATTATGAAATTATGGAATTAGTGTTTTTATGCCATCACAGTGTCACTGTAATTTTCTCAGAATTTTTGGAAATCAAAATCTAGTACTTGATGTGGTAAAGTCACCTTGTCACCCTTTTATGATAAATAGAAATTATGATTATAAAGCTACTGAAAAATTATGGGATTTTGGAATCCATATTTCTATGTCATAAGTTACCTCTGGAAAATTATATAGTAAGATTGAACTTATTGACTTGGTACCTCCTTCACATTTTAGAAGGATGCCAATTGATTTAGGAATTTTAATTAAAGGTCAAATCAATATGAAATGTACCAGTATTTTGGACAAACCCTAAGTTATCCATTATTAGCCCGTGGTAAAAATTAGAACTCATTTGGACATGTTATGGTCAAGGTTGCATCATAGGACTCAAATTTAGTTCAACCTCATTGTTGGTCTGTGAATAATAAAAACTTAGTGTGATGATTTGACCAACATTATCACTTAGAAAATTAGTGAAATTTGAGTTATGGCAGTGACATATCAGTTATATTAGCCCCTAGAAGTTGTGGAATTTTTGGAGAATGTTGGCGCTATGGGTTAGAGAATAATTTAGACTCGTGTCACACTATGCGTGAAGGGGCAGAGATCACATTGAGAGCATAGTAATCACACAGCAGGTTGAAGTAATCATGACATATCTTTAGAGTGTGATTAGAGATATTATGAGTTACATAAGGCCCCCACCATTTAGAAAGGGTTCAAGAGAGCAGGTTCAAGAGAGCGTTTGCTTAAAAATAGGGTGAAGGATAAGTCATAAAATATCTAAGTTATAAAGAGTAATAAGGAGAGTAGGTTTTAGAAAGGGGTAGCCACCAATAAAAGTAATTGTCTTGGTAAGGGGGATTTGGGCTTCAGCCCATCGCATTCCCTAGTACCGTTGCGAGCCCTTCACCGGGTAAACCTCCGGAAGTCCAGGATTCACATAAACTTTTAAGTATATGATAATTAGACAAGATTAGTCTAACTAAATGAATAAGAGATATGGAAAACTTCATCCCGAGTTAAGGGATGAGAAGTTGTATATCAGGACGGGTTAGTCCTGCGAGCTGGAGGCTCGGGAAGTTGTATATCAGGACGAGTTAGTCCTGCGAGCTGGAGGCTCGGGAAGTTATATATCAGGACGGGTTGGTCCTGCGAGCTGAAGGCTCGGGTGGTGATAACTTGCATGTGCATAAAACAAATTAGTGGCGGGTCTTCGGTACTGGACCGGTCATCACATCGATGGCAGTACGTTGACTTAGGTGGGTGTGAGGGTTTGAGGGGCCAATAGGTTGTTTATACTGCGGTCTGGAGGACGATCCCCGAAAACACACACTTAACCTCAAAGACTGGTGGATACCAGCAAAGAGTACGCAAGACTCTAGAGTGCACCTAGGATGTGTACAGAGGCGTACGAAGGGTCTAGGCCTGGTAGTGTGTATACCCGCATAGGGAAGTGGAGTGCCCGCTCCACTGCTGTCGTAGCCACAACGATGGCACCAGAAGAGTGAAGCTAGATCCAAAATCAGGAACTAAAGGTTTGTGATCACATAGTCATGTGAGTGAGTTGCACTTGTATGAATCATATCATAGCATGCATATCATATCATACGTAAACCTAGAACATTAAATGCAGACCCTTATCATATAAATTAGTATGAGCTCTTTTATATGATAAGTTATATTTCCGGAAATCTTAACTTATAAGTTTGTATGGGCATTCATATAAGTTAAGATACTCACGTATAGTAGATTACTTTTGTTGGGAATTGTATCCACAATTACCTTGATTTGAAGAAGTCCCCTTGAACTAAGTGAATTGAGTTTGTATTTGATGTTGCTCTCTAGTAATGTGTTTGCAGGTTATTAAATGGCTAAGTACAAACCAATGTCAGGTTTCAATGGGTCATCAAATACAGGCCTATGCAATGTAATTCCTCATTGTATGGACCAAGGTGTGATTCATATGAATCTCTCTATTAGGATGTACTTTTTATTCAAATACAAAGGAAGGAGCTGAAGGAAGGTGCTGCTTTCTATGTTCAAGGAAGAAACCGGAATTTTTCTAAGTAAATTCTGCGTTCTACGAAAGTTGACGTGTTCGTCGATCTCAGTTCGACGAACTAAATAAAATTCGTCGATCTCAGTTTTGCCTAAGCTGAAAGCAATTTTGTCAACCGCGTTCGTCGACCTCCGTTCGACGAACAAAAGAAGTTTTCGTCGACCATTGTTGCGCCCGTGTTGAATTTGTTATCGTCGACCGTGTTCGTCGATCTCAGTTCGACGAACTGAATTTAGTTTCGTCGATCTCAGTTTCTGCTGAAGTAAAGTGCTTTCGTCGTTCGTCGATCTCCGTTCGACGAAGTGATGACATTTTGTCGAGCGCAGTTTAGCTGTAAGATTGAATTGTTTTCTTTGATTTTCCGTTCGACGAACTCTTATTATTTCGTCGTTCGCTGTTTTGTTGAAGTTAAATTGTTTCTTTGAGCTCAGTTCGACGAACAGCTGGCCGACCAATTTTTCTCTGTGTTGATCTTGTTCTCTATTTTCTTTTCTCGAAAAGTTTTTCTATCTTTCGAGAAAGTATTTTCTCTCCTGTAGAATTCCTTCTATGTTCTTCTTGAAGTCAAAGCCTATTTATTTTTCGAGAAATCCTTTGCTCTCGAGAAATTAATTGTTTTGTTCTTTATCCTATTTTCTTGAGAAGTTCTTTGTTCCCGAGAAGTTAATTCCTTCATTTTGAATTCTGTGTTCTCTGTTGTTTAATTCTTTTCTCGAGAAGCTCTTTGTTTTCGAGAGATTAATTCTTTTGTTCTGAATCCTATTTTCTCGGAATCTCATTTAGTTCTCGAGAAATCTGTCTTTTTCCTGAAATCTTTTCTAATTCCTTTTTGACGGGACGTTAAATCACTCTGTCTTTTTCAGACGGCTCTTTTGATTTCGTTTATGGTTCATTCTACCTTAACTGATGGCGTTAAGTCTTTTATTATAAAAGGCACTCGTTCTTAAGTTCCAAACATAATAATTCATTATTCTATTCTGACCAAGCCCTAATTCTCCTTTCGTTCCAAGAACGTGAAAGTGCCGCCTCCTGTCGAAAAGCTGGAGATCGATTTGCTGTTCTAAATCAGTTGTCTCCAGTGGATGTAAATGTTCGATTGATTACTGCTCCATCATCTACAATATCTATTGGATCAAATCGAATCAAAGAAGGTCAGATCTGAGTTTTATTGTTCTTCCTCATCGACAACTAGTCAAAGCTTTACAAGCCTCAAGAAGGAAGAAGATCTCAAGGCCTTTCAGATCTGGTTATGTATTGATAATTTTGTATCAATTCTTTATTATATTTGATTGTAGGAGAGGTGTTCTCCGAGTTGTAGGAGAGGTGTTCTCCGAGTTGTAAGAGAGGTTCTCTCTGAGATTGTAGGAGATTTGTCTCCGAGTTGTAGGAGTGTTGACTCAGAGATTGTAGGATCATTCTTGATTCGAGTTAAAGTGAAGTAGTCAAGTCTATCTGTGGTGTTAGATTGGCGTGGCCGGCAAGTGGAGTACCCAAGAACGGGGAACCACTATAAATTTCTTATGTTATCTGTGATTGTGATTTGCTTTCTGTGCGTTCTATTTCCTCAAGTTTTTAATTCCGCAAAAGACGCAGTTATCACCTATTCACCCCCCTCTAGGTGATTTAGGTTGGCAACTAGATACTTCAATTGGTATCAGAGGTCGCCGTTCTTTAAAGGTTAACACCTTGAATAGGATCTATCCAATCTAGTTGCTAGCAAATCATGGAAGAAGCAAGGAATCTTCCTCGTTGAAATTGCCAATATGCACAAAGGCTAATTTTCCTATGTGGAAAGAAAGAGTCAGATTTTATATGGAAGCCGCAGACCCAAGAATTTTCCAAGTCGTGGAAGAAGGCCCTCATGTGCCAATGATTGCCTCAACAATTGACCCTACCGTTCAAGTTCCAAAGAAAATGCTGGACTTAATAAAGGATGAAATCCCTCTCGTTGCCCTTGATAAAAAGGCAAAGAATATAATTGCTAGTGCGGTGGACGACTCCATGTTACAAAATCTAATCCACTGCAGGTCAACCAAAGATATGTGGACATCCTTAATAGTTCTTATGGAAGGTACTGAAGAAGTAAGGGATGACAGAAGATTTCTTCTAAATCAAGAGTACAAGGTATTCAAGCAAAGTAAAAAGGAGTGCATTGCCGATGCATACGAAAGATTCTTCAAAATCTCTAACAACCTAAGAAATTATGGTCGGGAATTTACTAATGGCGAACTGAAATGACAATTCATGCGATCCCTGACGAAAGACTGGGATAGAAAGATAGTTGCGATCAGGGAGTTTGGAAAGTTACCAAACCTAGACCCACAGAATCTGTTTGGGAAGTTATTATCCCATGAGCTGCAAATGAATATTCGCAAAACAGAAGAAGACGGGAATAGGATTTCAAGCAAGGAAAGGACCTTGGCTATGAAGGCCGAGAGTTCCAGAAAAAGCAGAGCCTTGTCTCCAATTAGAGCACAAGAATCTGATGATGAAAAAGAATCTGAAGCCGGCTCCTTCAGTTCTGAAATGTCTGATGGGGAGTTTTCTCTAATCTCCCGACAGTTCAAGAAACTGCTCAGTAAAAGAAGGCACATGAAGAACAAGTCTTCCTCCTCTGACTATAGGCATTCTCGACGTGATGGTGATCATCACAGAAAGGGTTCTAGCAATCATGACAGGTATAAGTCTAAAACTAGTGAACATATTTCTTCTGACATAGTTTGCTATTGTTGTAATAAGCCAGGGCACATGATCGCTGAATGCCCTTATAAGAAGAAAGAGGGTGGAAGAAAAGAAGAAAGAGAATCCACCCACGGGAAAAAAGAAGACTGAAAGAAGTCTAGTCGCTAAAAAGTCCAAAACTTTAAGCGACGGTGACTCAGAGAAAACAAGTAGTGAAGAAGAAAGCCTACTTCGGGCCGATGCCATAACTGATGATGAAGAAGAACCCCCATATACCGGGAGGGTAAATTCTCACACCATCTTATTCGACTCTGATTATGCCTCAGCTGAACAAAAGGATTACCCCTCAGATGATGACTCAAACCTCATGACCCAATATATTGAAATGCTTAAAAGCTTTGACAGATGCCGAAAGGTAGTCAAAATTCAGGCCAAGGAGATCATGTCTCTCAAAGAAGTGGAATCTAATCTGAGAAAGGAAGTTGAACAACTTTCTTCCTTCAGAGAGGAAATCCAAGTCTTGAAAGACAAGATCAAAAGCTCGGATGAGCTCCTTGATCAGAGAGAGAACTCCATCAAAGTTCTGGAAGAACAGCTAGCCGCTGAGAAGAAGCTAGTTGAAAAGTTTTCACAACCGAAAACCATTCTTCCAATCATTGATACTTTCTCTGCTAAAGCAGGTAGCAGTGGTTTAGGTCATGTGGCTGTTCCAAGTAATTCTTCTAAGGGCACCCTTGCCAAAAAGAAAAATAAGAATGCTAAGAAATCTACCATCGAAGGGAAAGGGAAAGCCCATTAAGAACAAGTGGAATTTAAGAAAGTTCTCTTTCCTACAAATATCTATGATATGGAAAGCACTTATGGTCACTTGACACGACCAATTAATTTTGTGCCTGTCAATGACTATAAGGGGTGGGCTCGTCCTCAAAACCTCGGTCAAAGTGCTTTCAAAGCACCTTATCAGGAAATAAATCTGAGAGATTATGATCCTTATGTTCATGGTCCGAGTGCTACGAGAGCACCAATAGTGAAGGCCGTTGCACCCAAGCCTAAGGAGAAAGCACCACCATGTGTGTGCTGTACTCATGAGGCATCCTCATCTAGAAGGATTGCTCCTGCCAAACTAACGTTCAAAAAGTTAAGCAGGAGAAGACTAAGAGAAGGTACAACAGGTTTAACTGTTGGTGTTGCGGCAAAATAGGTCACTTTGCCGTAGATTGCTGGTTCAATTCCACCTATTCCAAGAGACCACAAGTTAACAATGCAAGAAAGACCGCTCGCAATGTTAATGTTCATCGTGGTGCTCAACTAACGAGCGACCAATGACCAAAATTAGTTTGGGCTCCTAAGACAAAGTAATTTGTTTTTGTAGGTATGTCCAAAGGCAACAAAAATCCTATCTGGTATTTGGACAGTGGTTGTTCTCGACATAAGACCGGAACTAGAAGCCTCTTACAAAATTTTATTCCAGTTGAGAACGGACCAAAAGTTATTTTTGGCGGATCTGATAGAGGAATAACAAAAGGCTACGATATGATTTCTAATGGTAATGTATCCTTTTCAGATGTAGCTTATGTGGAAGGATTAGAACATAATCCGATAAGCATAAGTCAACTCTGTGATAAAGGATACATAGTTGATTTTCGTAAAAGATAAGTGTTTGATAAAGTCGACTGAAAATTCGGAAATGATTTTATCAGGCACTCGTTGTAGAAATATATTTGTTTAAATTTTCTTTGTTTATCCTCTTCTACACCAGTGTGTCTTTTAGCAAAAGATAGTGCATCTCTTGCTGACCAATGACACAAGAGATTATCACATATAAATTTCAAAACTATAAATAAATTATTTTCACAAAACTTAGTGCGTGATGTGCCAAATATTAAGTGCATTAAAGATAGACCTTGTCATGCTTGTGTAAAAGGCAAGCAAACAAGAGCTACCTTTAAGATCATAATTGGCAAAGATTCAACTAGGTGTTTATACCTACTTCATATGGACTTGTTTGGTCCTTTGCAAATTAGAAGTTTAGGAGGTAAGTCTTACACATTGGTTATTGTAGATGACTACTCACGTTTTGCATGGGTATTCTTTCTAAAACACAAGTCATATACATTTGATATTTTCACTAAGTTTGTCAAGCAAATCCAGAATGAATTTGAATGTTCAGTGGTCAAAATCAGAAGTGACCATGGAACATAATTTGAATCTGGGGCCATGACAGATTTTTGTGAAAGCCTTGGTATCTTTCATGAGTTTTCCTCTCCTCAAACTCCACAACAAAATGGGATAGTTGAGAGAAGGAATAGAACACTCATTGAGGCTTGCAGAACAATGTTGAGTGACACTTCACTACCCGAATACCTTTGGGATGAAGCCGTCAACACTGCTTACCACGTGCAAAATAGAGCACTCATAAACAAGAATCATGAAAGACTCCTTATGAACTACTAAAAGGCAAGAGACCAACCATCTCTTATTTTAGAATCTTTGGTAGTAAATGCTTTGTACTTATATGAAAGCATTCAAAACCAGTTTAGTGAAAAGAGCTTTGAAGGTATTTTCGTAGGCTATAGTAGCCATAGTAGAGCTTATAGAGTTTTTAATAAGAAAACCATGGTTGTAGAAGAATCTATTAACTTGTATTTGATGAGACGGAGTATGCTACATAGCAGCTCTTCTAGTGCTTCTATTGAAGTTGCAGGTTTCAAAGTTAAAAGATACAATCTTGGATGAGCCTGTCAAAGATGATGCTCAAACCTTCGTCAAGATCTCTCCCCCAACCTCAACAGTAGAAGAAGATCATATTGATGAAGAGCCTTCAAGTGGAAGAAATACATTCCTGTAGTAGAAGATGTTCCCGAT